>OZ030378.1:2780162-4057513 GCA_964023945.1 Ectemnius cavifrons
GTAGCGTTTCTGTATCGCGTCACAATAGGGGATCAGCATTTCAGGTAGTTGTCGAGCAAGAAAGAAACTTGTCATTCAAAGAAACGACGGTAAAATTGGGTGTCATCAAGCACTGAAAAACATATCTAAACCAGGACTATATTAGCATACCACTAATTGTGATTAACAACGAATTAAGTTAGTTATTATTATTAAATCAGACAATATAAAAGGTTGCAAAAATTTACTCATAATTAAAACTCGCCACGTATTATGTTAATATTACTATTAAATACACTCCACAGTAAGGCCTTGCAAAAAATGTCATTTCGCAGGAATTAAAAACTCGTGCCGAATTATATTAATATTATTATTAAATATGCTCGAAAATAAAAGATTGCAAAAATTCCTATTTTCCACTAATTAAGATTCACGAGAAATTAGATTGGCATTACTATTAAATTCGATAAAAAAACAATAGTAACCAAAGTGAACGGTGACTTGTTACCGTAACGTCTCTCGCCAACCGGATACTTTTGCAGCCAGCTGTATGTTTGCACAGCGCGTGAAATAAAAGGCAGTCGGGTCGGATTCCTTGTAAGAAAGGCCAATTCCGGCGCGAAGGAGCGCGTGCCTTTATGTAAGGTGGTGTACAAGTGACCGGTAAAGACACGTAGTTCGTTAGGTTGTGTAGCAGGGGAAGCACAAACGCCGTATCTAACGGTGCAGTCGAAGCAACGCGCGAGTGCACCGAAGCGTGCCGAGAGCCTCAAGTCCCCTCTAGGATCCCCATTGGATCCTTCGCTCCGACGTACCAGCTAGGAAGTACATACTGAGTCACTTCCGTGATCGCCTTGCCAATCTATTAACTTATTATTGGCTTTAACCCTTTTTGCATGCTTCGTACTTTATAGGGTAAAGGTTTGCCAAATTTCTATCTTATATTAATATCAAATACGATTTAAACACATGTGTTTGTCTTATATTAAACATTGTTAAAGACTTTCATTTTTATGTTTTGACAAAATTAAGAAACTTGGTACTATTTTAATTTACGGAAATTTGATAATTCCAAGATGATGCAGTGTAAAAAAATGAAGAAACAAAATATTATACTATAGCAGAATAGAACGGAATAGAATAGAATAGAATAGAAGAAAGAAACGTCAAATATACTATAAAGTAATAACTAGATAGTTAACTTTTATGTAGGCTTCTGTAATAATATAAAGAATTAACCCATATTTTCAGTCCAAAGTTAATTACATCCATTTCTATGACACTACACGTTAGCAGTTAGAGGTTAACCAACATAACCTCTCAATAAAACGCACTATATGTATGTATAATTTTATCAAATTGAAATTGGAATTGAAGTAGTTCCATTGAATTAAATTTGAAATACATCATATACTATTGAAAAGCCTTTCCGCAAGCAAAGTCTCATTGAAACAAATAATGACTTATACGTAGATATCTATAAGGAGTATCTACATTCCCAGTACAGTGAAATTTTCCTCTTCCCATGTCGGAATAGAGGGAAGTCACGCTAATGATATGGCTTTACGGGAATAGTAGCACGTCCACTTCCGGCGCGAAGACGGAATTCAAGGTAGATGAGGCGAACTAGAATGGCGTGGGACATTTCCGTAGTATCTCGCTTTTTCTCACCTATCGTTTGCCTCACTTTCTACCTGTAACTTGGCTCGGGATTTGTATCCTCAGGATGACGCACTTGCCTTTGAACCAGCACTCTCCTAGTCCATATTTTATGACACTGCTTTATTTAGTTTAGTTTCTCTTTTTGTTTGTCTGCGTCGAATCTTGAAATCAATTTTTCTCCTCTTCCATCGTGCCCATATTTTATAAATATTAGACGTATACTCTCTAAAGTTGAACCATTGGTTGTCTGCCTTTTTCTTTCAAAAAGTAAATATACATACTCTTCTTAAAATACGACTTGCAATCAAATATCATTATTTTGAACGCCATTATTTTTCATTTGTAGTCGAATATATCTTTGAAATTTTCTTTCGATAATTGTTTGTAAATTGCGACTTACTGTATGGTTTAATAAAAAAGTACTCGCGCACCTACCATTTTTAGCAATAATGTTCTTAAAGAAGGAACCTCTCCATTCTAAATGGAAATAAATATCCTTGATTAAGAAAGCGGTTTTCTTAAAATAACAAAAAAATGTCCTTAGTCACAATTTTCTTTTAAGAAAATTTAGTCGAAAAATACTGGGGTGCCAATATTCTTTTTAGCCACTGCATGTATTACCGATAACTATACAATATTTTGTCAAATTCGAGTTGATCCTGCCGGATTCTTATAATAACAAACGCGTATCGATGAAAATATTTTATTGCTTGTCAACAGAAATCAAATTGTGTTACGGCATGAAGGTGGTTAGTTTTCTATGGTTCCTTTCGTTTCAACGGGAATCTAATAAAAAATAGATTACAGAATCGCAAAAGGCTAAAAAGTATAAAGTATAAATATATATCTAAAAAACTTTTCAGTTGTAGATTTTTTTAACAGATGTGCATGTTTATTATATTTCGTATGTTTCACATAGAATATGTATAATATTAAATATAATAAACAAGGTGCAAGGAAGAGTTGAGAAACGCTGATAATATATGGAATTATATTCTTAGAATTAGAAATAAATATAATAATTAGATACAAGAATAGAATGCTCTCTAAAGCAGCATATATGTAGCAGTCGTGATTGAAAGGCAAGTGGAGCACCCTCTTATTTCACATTGGAATGGAATACATGAAAAGTAGAATAGTTCGAGGGAAAAGTACATGTATACGTACATATGTATATACTTCTGCATAGAATCTTTATTCGCATACACATATCACAAAAGTGAAAGTAGCTCGTTTAAAGCGATCAGCCAGGCATTATAAGGCATTTTTATTTGCTAGGAAAGAGTGAATATGTATGTTAATAAAATTTATTCCGATGTTACAAAATGGAACATTTTAAAGGTGTTCACAATACGTCCGAACGGACATATAAAAGACGTTACAAATACATCTCTAACATGTCTAGAACACGTTCTGATCAAGTTGTAAGAAAATAAGTACGAGCCGTTTTAAAAACGTCTTTAGTGTGTAAACGATAGTACTTTCAATGTATTACTATACTACATTCTAAAAACTATTTGGAAATGTTAATTTAGTAAATCAACGTTTGGTTTAGAGAAGACAACCAATTTCGAGGTTATACATATATACTATTGGAACAATGTGCAATTACCAAACAACCGTATATTAAAGGCATTTTTAGAACGTTCAAAACATGCAAAGTGCAGACTTTGTTAAAGCGTCTTTTGCTCAACGTCATTGCGACGCCCTAAGAACACCACAAAAAAGCATGCGTAATAATGATGTATCGGGACGTGCTAAAAATGAAAAAATGTGGACATCTTTGAACGTCTTCGGCAAAACGTCTTTAAAGCGCCCTACGAACGTCGTAAGGCGTGAAGACGTGAAGACGAGAAAATCGCATAAAGAAGACGTCTTTAAGACTTTGTGTGCAATTACCAAATGATTAAATTACTGAAATATCATTCATTCTGTTGAAAATTAAAATATTATAATGCTTAACACTCGTAAAAAAATAAAGATTTGAAAATAAATACTAGTTTAAAAAAATAGAATTACTATGGGTTGATTAAGCAGCAAAGTAATATAATTAATACACAAACGTACAAATTGCAACATCCCTTTTCACATGCATAAAACTATAGTATAAAAAATAACTAACCTAACTAACCTTGTTACAGATGCTGCCGAGATTGCTCACGGTGCTTTGCGTGGCGCTGCCGACGGTGGTGTGCCAAAGCAACTATGCGTCCCAAGCCAACAGTATCGAATACCAACCGGGCTTGCCGCCGAGCACAGTGCTCGATGGCAAAGTCACGAAGTTGGACGACATCTCCTCGATGATATTCTTAAATCGCACGAAAGCTTACCTGAACTGTAGCCAGGGCAGCATGCAGGTTGAGCTAAAGTTTGAAGAGCCCTTCTATGGAGTCGCCTACGCCGACTTTGATCGCAACAGTGCTTGCATATTCAAGGGCCGTGGCCTCCCCACTGCCAAGTTGGAGCTCCCTCTCAAAGGTTTGTACGTTTTCTCTCCCAATTCCAACTGTAATTTGGTTAAATCGTGTCGGGAATGTATTACATTCACGTATTCGTAAATCTGTCTTAAAATGAAATGGAATGAAATGAAATTTAAAATTCTGTTCGCAATATAATTGTTGGTGGTTTTGCAACTATTTGTTTGATACATCGGAATGTAATTTTATAGTAAAATTAAATTACATGAGAAAGAATTCAATTCAAAACAAAATTAGGACAAATGCAAATTCAGATTAAGACAAATGCACTGATAACACTAAGCATTAGAACAGTTATTCTAACCAGAATTGCAAAATAATCGATTACAAGTTTCTGTTTATTTATTTGACCAGAACTTTTTCGTTTCATTCGTCCAATTTAGTTTTTGAAATAAATAATGTGACTATTCAAATTAAGTTATTGACTACCAACCATTCTAATTTCGATCATTATATTACTATAATATTCAAATATATTTTATGGTTTAATGAGAACCCATGCAACTAAAGAAGTTCTTGTACATATGTATATTTTTATACTTCATACTTTTTACTCTTTTGCTATTCTGTACCCAAGTTTTTACTCAGATATCCATTCTAACCTAAGAAAACAAAGTAACTAACCACCTCCATGCGTTAACTCAATTTGATTTCGAAATTCTATACATATACATACATATCATACGTAAATAGAAAAAATCTCGTATTCTTCGTTTTATCTTATTATCTGATATATAAATTGGGCTTTATGTTTTAGGATGCGGCACGCGACAGGATCCTCAGCGCGTATTCACCAACAATGTGGTGGTTCGCTTTCATCCGGGCTTGGAAATGGATGGCGACGAAGTCATCACAATCGTCTGCAGATATCCACCACCTGTGGCACCGTCGCCGCCTGCTCCACCTGCTGGCATGTAAGGCTACTCACATGCATGGATTTTACATTTACACCTATCGTGAAAATATATTACGTGCACGAGCCAAGAATTTTTTCTTATGCTCTGCTTTAACTTATTCACCACTGCTTTTTCATTGTAGTTTACTTTTTGTGATCTATTTTCATTTTCCATTTTCATTTTTTTGAGTAATAACTTCTATTCGCGACAAGTATTTTCGATGTAATAGAACAGTTTGAACGTTTTGTGATTCGAGATTATATTGATACTGATTTTTGGTGTAAGTTTTTTTTGTTTTTACTTGCGATCATTACGTAAATAACATTGATAAAATATTAGTCGTCATAATTCCTCAAATTGTGTCAAATTTAAAAAATGCGTTGAGCGGTATATTCTACGAGTTCGCAAAGTATCTCTCATTGGTATTTGAGTAATTTATAACAGAGCCTGAATTCAATAGAATACTTCAATTTAACGAATTTAATTCACAGTAGACAAGAAAAAATTGTGACAATAACTAAGAATAAGAGTTAACGACACTGAGGTTATTAATGTACAAATTACTTTCTATTTACCAATTAAAATATACTGCGTAAATACACTAATTTCATGTTATTTCAACGAACATTGTTGTTTATGTGTTTCAGATCAGCTACCTTGGCGCCGACTCCGATATCCGAGCCTCCGTTGAAGGGATTCCAAATTCTATTAATAATTTGCGCGATCCTTTTCCTCTCCCTTTTACTACTTGGTTTGGGTTGCTCGTACATGTGCCTGAAGAGGCGAAATGTACGTGTTCTCCATCATCATCCGTTCGGAAGTGCCACAGGTTCGGAGATCACGAAATTGTCCGGCTCTTCCTTAAGTAACATTACCATGTTCGAGGGTCTAAAGATCCCTCGTGCCCATGCCTTGCTCCATCCGGCCCCTTCGACCTCTGGTAGCGAAACCAACCTGGTAATCGACCCCTCCGACACGCTCCCCAGTGATTACCCGAGTGAAAGCCATTCGGAGGTAAGTTTCCCTTTATTCCACATCGATTATAATTTCTAGACGAACACGGACCCTCCCGTATAAAACAAGCGCTTCAAATAACTTGCTTTTAATAATAGACAAAAGTGTTGAAAGTTGAATATTATTTACTTCGAACGGCCAAACAATAATTAAGCAAGAACTTTTTATAGTAGAAGCACAAATACATGTAAGGGACTTCAAAAGGAGTGTTAAACTGAAACGTTATTTCTTATTATTATTAAGTGGAATTATTTGAAAATTATTGGCTAAAACTTCCGTATATTCCACAGGAAGAATCTTATTGGTGGCCATATTTATTATAGTAATAATGTTTTGGATAAAGTATCTTTTTCGGTTATTGCAGGTGGATGAAGAACGTTCTCTTCCAGTGTCATCTGCTGGTTCTTACGACAATAAAGCATTTATTCATCACGAAACTCATCAACGACAAGTCGATATGCGAACTACAAGCTCATTGTATTCAGACACAGTTGTGGCTGAAGTGGAAACTTCATCAATGACAGCAGCAAATGCATCGCGTATGGTTGTACCCCGACATCCAGTTGCGATTCCAATCGAACCGAAATTCGATGTTCAAATGAGAGTGAAACGAGCGCCACCTCCACCAAGCCCTCTACCATCCGAATCCGACGTAGCCAGCGTAGCCCTGGAAAGAAACCTTACGACTATCCTCGAAAGAGAGGAATCTAGTTTAACACGAACTTTGGAAAGCCCTCCGCCAAGGTTGACCACTTTCTCCTACGTGCCAGAAATACACAGTCCGCATGGTGGTGCGTCGACGCCATCATCGATTTCTAGGCAACAAACGCCACCGGTGTACTCAAGAATCTTAAGGAAGCAGGCGGAGAAAGAGACGTCGAGTACAATTCTGATGCAAGGAAACATGCCGCCAGCCTCGCCCACCGAGCAACTACCAATGCAGCACGAGCTCCATCGACCTCGTTCTCTCACCTCATTGAACACACAATTGACGGAGACTCGTTCACTAACGGAGGTGACAGACCACACTCACGCGAAATATAAAGTAGCCAACATTTTGGCACCAACACCCCCACCACCGCCACCAATTGTACCAACCACAACTATGACTCACACTGCGATACAACACCGAGAACATCGTCTTGTCCGTGATGAAGTAGCGGAACCGTTGGTAGAACCACAGGTTGTCGCACCAAGACGTCCTGAAATCACAACGCACGAAGTCGACGACGTATTCTTACGCACTGTGACAGAGAAGAAAACAATCGAGGATGTAGAACGTCATCGTCGCCAGGTTACAGAATACCATGCGAGACCACAGCTCCTGCCTGATCCTAAGTGGGATGTGACTATAAGAAACTACCCGACAGAGAATTTACCACCACCACCACCAGAATGGGAGAACTTCTCGGATGTCAGTTCGGCTTCGAACCTGACTATTACCAACGAACCTATAAACCATCATATAGACGGTGTTCATGATGACGAACCGGATATCAGCATAGAACCCACCTATACCGCTCGGGTGGAGATACCTTGCAGGCCATCACCTTCGACCCGTCGCACAATGGACTCAGAACCTGACGCTGATTGGTTCACTAGATTATCACGCGTCCTGGACCCCCGATATGCTTCAGAACTCACACAAGAAGAGAGAGCAAGATGGAAAGAGATTATCACCACTGAAAGTACACTCCGGACGTTACTGACCGAAGCAGTCGTCAAGGAAGACTACGAGCTCATTCGTAAAGATGCGAGGTACACGAATCTCTTCCCACCAGAGAAGTGGGATGTGATAATTCGAGTGTTGGGACCATCTCCAACCCACACTGGATCGGCATCGTCGTCCAGTCATGGCAAGAGTCATGGTCAGAGATACAAGAGATCCAAATCTTCAGAATGGGATACTAGGTCCAGAAGATCCTCTCTGCCCACCCTCTACGAGTACGAAAGTGACGGAGGAAGTTCGGCACGAACTTTAGGAAACCAGAGCCACCAATTACAGATGTCTCAATCGAACACCACAATCACAGGTGGACAAAGTCGATTAAGGAGGTTAGGTGGCTCCAGCCACAGAGGCACCGGTGCAGGCAGCGAGGCTGATTTGAGATCGATGTCTGAAATGACTGTTCGAGATTTCGCACGCATCGATAGAGATGACCTGACGAGCTTGAGCTCCTTCGAAGGTGGTGCTGACTCCTTGGTCAGATCACTCAGTCAACCTAGCCTAGCTAGGTCGGGTTCCGAATTCACGGAACATTGGAGCATGCCATCTGCGATGCTTGATTTGCCACCCTGGGCCGTGGAGGAGGGCGCTAGTTCCGTCGAGACAACACCCAGGGCAGTTCGAAGAGGTGATCGGATGGAAATCATGAGCTCTTTCGATGGCCGTAGACGAGCGCAAATGGGTTCCGTTACGACCAGGTCCAGTCGGTATCTCGAGAGGGAGATGAACGTAACCGAGAGTCAAAGGTCGTCAAATTGGTTCCACGATGACTCCGAGCCAGAGATGCAGATCTAAATTATGGCATTTATCTCGATCCATTCAATCCGTCCTTATTCTATTTTTGTAATCGATTCCCTCGATCAATTATCCGACGGAATTTAGGCGGACAGTCGAAAGTCCTGGGTGACGGGACTGTCTTGTCCTTTATTTTACTTGCCGATCGATCCGCACCGTTACGGCTGCTCCAATCGATTTTGCTCCAAATGTATTTCGACAAGCTTTATATTTTTCATATTGCGAACAAAATACTTGATACTTTTTACGCGGGCCTCTGTCTGCGAAGTTTATACGCGTTTTTATGCGCTCGTAATCGGATCCTTTGAAACTGCGAAGCGTAACATGATGTGGAGCTACGTAATAAATGATGTTTCGCACAAGGCTGAACGCTGAACTGCCCACTTCAAGCCTGCGCCTTGAGAGCGCATTACTGTTGGGTTCAATACTAAACAGCACTTTTATTTATGATTCATACTCCATATTTCACCTGCCCTAAATCTATAACTGAATTGTTAACAACACCGACGTCTACTGCGTATATGCAGAACGATGCAAATAAAGCCAGCAGTTGTTTTTTTGTAATTCAAAGCTACAAGAAGGCATCATACAGGCAAAGTTACGAAGTGCGAATGTTCAGAATACAAGTATGCAGCTTGACAGAAAATGTTGTTTCCATCGCCCGTTAGTCATAATGAAATACAAGACTAATGGCCTGCACGCAAGAATGTTCCTCTAAATTCAGTATTTTTAAATGATCTTGGCTACTGCCATGTGTTTCGTATTTACACTTTTATACGAGTACTTCCTATGCTAGTATGCGTTTTTTATGCGACACATCATTCCAATCGACAGTAGTTTATGACACCTCTCGAACGAAGTCGAAGCTTCTGCGTACAGCCAGTATAGCATAGCGGTCGTACAATATGATACTATTCTGTACTGGGTAATACAGTATAGTGTTATTGTCGTACGATTGTACGTGTAGAGGTCGATTCACACTACACGCAACGTCGTCGGACCAGGCCAGCAAGATTTTATAAATTTCGCTTTCATATTATCACTTTAACAATACTGTAAAGTCATGTTAACATTACCCACATTTATTTACCAGTTGTTGTTCATTGTTACTAATTTAATAATATCTGTTTTAGCATTTTAAATAATCGTAGGTCAAAAATGATAACGAAACAATTATTATAAAAAATATTATGAAATTCTTATATAACATTGCCGGTCTCATCCGTTACGCTGACGTTCCCATTAATGTGAAGCGACCTTTGCGCGTCTAAAATCCGAGTCGCGGAGAAAGATTCGTAAAGAAGAGCGACTCTCGGGTGGAAAGTAGGGTGGTGGCCCGAAGCACTTGCTGCGAGCGCACCAGTTCCGAACGTGCGAAGAAATGCGACCGGTGTTCTCTCCACTCGCCACTCGGCGCTTTCCAGGACGATCCAGGACGCCCTGCGTACCAGGAATCTCAAGCAGCTGAGTGGGACTGTAGAGTCTGCCAGAATCATTGAATCCTCGGCACGAAGGAGCCGCGTTAGATATAAACTCGACAGAGACGTGTCCGGGGAAAGGACTTGGTGTCTCGAGAATAAAAGGTCGAGCGCCCAAACGAGGTAGTAGAAGTTAATGATTAAGAGTCAACCAATAAACGTTCATCATCAGCTTTCGCATACACGGCAGACATTCGTCGTTCTTGATTAATCTTCGGATACACCGTGGGGTTTAACATGTCAAAGCGAGATCTAACGCTCTCGCCATCCTGTTTAGTTCGGGCGTTCAAGTCATTAAACGGGACAATGACTTATGTCACTCAGAGCTCTCTTCAATTACTATCTTCTACGGGAAACTTAAAGCTCGTCACTGTTGTGGTATGTTATATGTCAACATTATTGGCTGAAAATGGGTGTCTGAAAAAATACAGTCTCACACTAATAACAAGTTTTATTTTGTAATCTTTCTCCTCTAATTTTATGGTAGTTGTGATACTCGGAGTTTTAACAAAGGAATATAAACAATGACTACTATTGATTAATAGTAACCAACACAACGAAGTGTCTGAATCTTTACAAATAAGTAAAGATTGTTACTTAGAATTTTGATAGTAAACTAAAATCGTAAATTTATACTATGTTCGATATTAATTATAACAAATTTGTATTAACGTAGATTTGAGTAGAAAGACGTACCATATCATCCCTTAAATAAGGATGAATAAAATTAAAGCAGAATAAAAATGTTATATTTGTACTATATTCGATATTAATAGTGACAAGTTAGAACTAATATGGTTTGAATAGGAAGACGCACTATCTCATCCTTTAAATAGGGTAACTCTTCAAGTATATCCTATCTCTCAAAGACACGCCACTCGCATTCAGGTCCAGGCTATTCCGTACTGTTCCATTCAGTCTATCCACATGCGTAACTCAATTAGGAGTTGCCCTAAAGACGAGAGCGTTAAATCTCCTTAGCAACGGTGCAACTGCGACAGTAGACTACTTAAGTAGGTAACGAAACATACGGTGCTGGGTTATACGCTTCAAACACTAGCTAGGTCTATCCTTCTTCAAGAATGTACCTAACCCCCTTCGAATTTAGTCTATCCTCTTAAGGGAGAACGTATACCTGGAGCGCAAAATTTGAAGGTTAACTTCAACATTTTGAAAAAGTATGAAAAGCTTTTTTGGTTTAAGCTTCTAAATTATATGTATAAGTACATCATTAAAGGTATATTATAGATTGGTTTCATTTATCTATCGGTCATAATTACAAAATTATTGTTATGGTAAATTTATTATTGTAAGTCGGACAATTATTATCTGAAATAGATGACATTTTTTTATATCAAAAGTAGACACTTAAAGTTAATGTGCAATAGGGGCGATTTTCGGAATTTTAGATTTTAACGAAACGACAGCCTTTTAAACTCAAAAATAGCTATTTCGTCCTTGAAAATGACTATACTTTCGGTGCTTTTTTGAGTTGAAAAGACTGCCGTTTCGTTATAAACTAAAAAATTTCAAATTGAAACAAAAATTGTTTCATCAGTTTAGGATAGAAATTGTCTAACATACAAAGGCTACTGTAAATCGATATTTGTAAAAAAAAACGTTCATACATCCATGACAATAACTTCGTAATTTTTATCGATTGATTAATGCAACGAATTCATAATACACCTTGAATCATGTACTTGTACATATATTTTATAAGCTTAAAACAAAAATGTTATTTATATTTTGTCAAAATGTTGAAATCAACTGTCAATTCTTGTGCTCCAGGTATATGTACCACCTTAATTAGTACATCGCGCAGCGGCCAGGCCGATGTACTCTGCGAAAGGAATATTTTTCTATTCACAATCAAACAACTAATTATAAAGGCGGAAGGTCGACGCAGAGCCAGAAAGCATGCGGACGCGGACGCCTGCGATTTTAGATTAGCGACGATTAGTTATTACAGCAGTTAGTAATTCTCGTTGTTTTAGTACTAACCATCCTGGATAAGTTACACGCGCCTCGGGAGCAGGCGGATAGTGCCTTTTGTTGTTAGCAATCATGCCGAACACTGCCTGAAAATCTCGACAGTCTCGAAATCGAGCGTGACTCACAATCCCTATCGTGCGGCCCCGACAATAATTCAAGCGAGCTTCTAATCAGAATGCGTTTATGGTTGCACGGACTAATTAAATAACACTGTGATACTGTATTAAAGTAACTACCTAATAAAATTGTAAGACTTGTCCTGAAAGTTCTTAAACAAAAATCCCGCTTGTCTTTTTAAATATAGATTTTCTTGGACTGATGCGATGTTGTGACAGTTTTACTTCCGGCAGGAATTGTTTTGCTAACAATTTACAATGTGTGTCTAGCAACATTTATTCCACCAGTTGAATGTTGCACTCGTTTGTGACAATGTTAAATTAAAACATAGATTTATTATTGTCTGTACTAAAACAAAAGGATATTTAAGAGTTGCGATTTAATTTCCAATTAGTTTATGATGATGCATCATAATTTGTATTATAATAAAGTACAAGGAACTTTTCCATATTCATATGACTCAATTATTGACGCTTATCGGTTAATATTCACATTCTAGGAAATATGCAAAACATACGCATTATGCAAAATTCGTACACCGGTGCTGTTCGTACCTGTTTTCTCTCACAATAACAGACATATTGACAATAGCCATTCTGCAACGAGTGCAATCGCAATTAAACATACAATGGCTAACAAAACCGCATATCCAACATTTTTCAAATAATTTTTGATAAAAAAGAAAATTGTCTCCTCCAAGGAAAGTAATTTTTCTCAAGAAGCATTCCTTCTTGTTGAACAAAACGTATTTCTAATGGCGGGAAAGAGTTTTCTTCTTTAAGACCATTTTTTTTTCAAAACACTGGATGTGGACAATTGTTTTTATCGACTATAGATTGAAACTGTAAATGAAACATTAATTCATGTTAGGAAACTAAAACATTGAAATCTTATGGTAAATGAAAGTGCGAAAATACCATTTGTTACTATTGTAATTTCTTCAATCGCTCGGAAACTTTTTGTGACCAACCGTATTCATTCACACACTTATCAATTATCAAACAAGGGCATTGTAGCAATCCTGACGATTGGTTTAGGCTCGGCGATAGCTGCGTTCACGTGCGGCCTGGATGCTCGCCAGAGTGTTAAAATGAAGTACGCGCGCAGTCTGTTATCGCAAGCTCCCTCTGGAAATGGGATGAAGGTTAACGAAATACGAAGGACGATAACGGACGACAAAATAACACTCGTGATAGTTGTTTCGAGAAGAAGGGGTGACACATCAGAGAAACTGGGAAACAAACTCTTCTCTCGATGAACGGCACGAGTTTCCACTGTCACGTGGATATGCGTGTACAGTGACAAGCCCATCAATAGGTACAAGTGCCAGCGAAAATTTCATTGAAATGCTTTATGCTTTGGAAATTCCGTATATGTTTTTATATAACATTAAATGGTTCAATGCTATATATTCTTTCAATACCCAAAACAGTTTTATGAATATTGTTTTCCTTAATATAATAATATTATTTTCAAACTGCATGGTATGATTTAAAAAGTCGGATTAAAAAAGATTGCACAAGCTTCCACTAGAAATAGGAAGAAGTATTTGGTAAGCTTGAGCAGAAATTATTTTTGTCTTGAAAATTTTAGATATATTTCAATATAACATTATATATATATTGTTGAATGCTTTTATTTCCCTCCCCACTCAATATTCGCCCCCCAACATAATAGTAGTTTCGAAATAAATCGAAGATAAAATCAACTATAATTAACAAGGGACACTAGAATTATCCAGATAAATGATGTAATACAAAGTGTAAGTAAAAATTTGCAAATACTTGTCAATAATTACGATCTTTAATTAATTACAAACTTTATAATAATTCATACTGTCTCTTTATCCATTAGACAACATCTTATAGAGTCATTTCGTCTAATAATGTCACTTCGATCACTAATGTCATTTCGGATGAAACTGGGTAGGACAATTATTATTATATATAATATACAGGGCGTAAGTACAAATTGGGAAACATTTGTAAATAATTACGATTTTTAATTAATTAAATGCTTTTATATCAACTCATACTGTTTCATTATCTATAGTAATGATCGTGCAGACAACAACGTATCATTCAGAGGTAAATAATTCAGTCTGCAGACACCAGAAAGACAAAGAGATGTCATTTCAGTTAAAACTGGGTAGCACATTTGTGAATAATTACGATTCTTAATTAGTTAAATGCTTTATATTAACTCGTACTGTTTCTCCATCCATAATAATTATCGTATATACAACAACGTATGACCGAACATCATTGAAAGGTAAGTAATTTACCCTTAACACCCGAGAAAATCTCTATTACATTATCTATAATATACAGAGACTGTATACATTTTTAATCAATTAAATGCTTTTATATTAACTCGTACTGCCTCTCCGTCCATAATAATTATCGTACATACAACAACGTATGACCGAACATCATTGAAAGGTAAGTAATTTACCCTTAACACTCGAGTAAATCTCTATTACATTATCTATAATATACAGAGAATGTATACATTTTTAATTGATCATAAACTTTGATATGAACTCGTACTGTTTCGTATAGACAACAACGTATCACTCAGAGTCAAGTAATTCAGACAGATGAGAGATACCAGAGAGTCCAAGAAATGTCATTTCCCTTAAGGTCGCCGACGTAAAGTCACCAAGGGACATAAAAATGCAATGTTGGCGGGAATACGTAAGGTCGGGAGTCTCGGCCATAAACGTTGCAAATGTGTCCTGGCTCTGGCGTGGGGCAGCTGGAGACTCGAAAACGTATCCCACTCTGGAAATGCGGCTCTGCTGGGTTCGGGCGCGCTTGCCGGTAGCGACGCATGCGTTTTTCCATGCGGCGCTTTCGCCCGTCGTGGAATTATCTTGGCCGTGAATCGAGCAGTCTTCTACGGTCCTCCTGCGCTCGAGTGCGTCCGCATCATTCCCGCGGCTATTCTCTTTTTCTTCTCGTACGATACCACTTGCAATATGCCGATCGACTTTCCAAGGCGAAAGATATTTCTTTCTGAGAATATTTCTCTTTCCGGCGTGAAATCAATTGCGAGTGTTGTGGTGAAAAGTATTGTTTTTGTAGGAAAAGTAGAATTGTGAATGAAAGGAATTTTAAAAAATTATTGAAGGATCTTTAGTCCTAGAAATATTTCTCTTTCCGGTGTAAAATCAATTGCAGGTCTTTTAGAAACGTAAATGAAAGTAATTTAAACAAATCATCGAGAGATATTTATTATAGTATAAACGTTGTTTATGTAAGAAATTTAGAAAAATCGTTGAAAGATATAAATTTCTATAAATATTTCTCTTTCCGGTGTAAAACCAATTGTAAGTGTGAAATGTACATGAAAATTTTTTAAAAACATCCAACGACTCTTCTTTCTTTCTAATTGTCGTACAATACCAATTACAAGTCAACGATCGACTTTCTCTTTCGAAAGATATTTATTTCTACGAATATTTCTCCTTCCGGTGTGCAATTGCAAGTGCTCTCGTCTAAACGATTTTTCTGTAAGAGACTTAAAAATGTAAATGTAAATGTGCGAGTGTTCTTTTATCAACTTATTGAATTTGATACAGCGAAGATGAACTGTGAAGAGTGCGCGAAACAAAAGTGCGAAGGTATTGTGTTACTTTGTTTTGGTAATTACGATTAAACGGAAGTACAATGTTTGACAAGTACATTGCAACATAATTGTAACGATTGCTTTTGAGGGTATTTTAATAAAAGCATTACGTTAACAATTAAATGCCAGACATTTGATGTGACAGGAATAATTCAATGTAACATAAATGAGGTCCGTTTCAGTTAAGGCATTTCCAACTTATTTCACTCAGGCTTGCCATCGAATGTCGCCGGCAAATTATTGAATACCGATTTCCGATCATTCGCCTTTGAGAAATTCCGATTAATTATCGTTTGCCTCTAGAAAGTATTGGCAACTTCGAACTGGTGAAGAATATTTAATAGTTACGTGGACTTTAATAATGTAATACGTAATCGAATTAAGAAACGTATTTAACAGTTTTCAGTAAGAAATGAATTGTCCGCTTAAAACCAAAATCATAATAAGTGTTATCTGTGCTTACACTACGTTTCTCAAAGTTATTTAACGCTCTTGCTTTCTTTGCATTACTATTTTTTGTCTATTTTCGTATTTACAAATTCGAAGTGGGTTGATAAATATTTCTTTTGTCCTCCAACGTTGTATATTATTATTTACATTCCGCGTATTCCAAAGAGTGCAAAGTGGCAGACAAGCACTCAAAGTAGCTATTGAGCGATTGGGTCGAGGTTGAAAAAAGGGAATACAAAGTACAACAGGAAGGATACAAAGTCATGTTGAAAGGCAACTCTCGCAGAGGGCCTCTTTAATCGATAAGCCTAGTATGATCATAATGGCAGTTTAAACGCAAATATACGCTAATCGATAACAAAGAGTCACCGCTTTTCGAATGTAATCACCGCTGGCCTCGGGCTAAAATAAAATTCAGCCGGAATTTTGCTCGCGCTCGCGCGCTCACCCGGAGATAAAAACACGGGGTAAATAGAGTTAATTCTGCTTCGACGAGCAGCCTAATCGGTATTCAGAAAAACTACAACATAGACATAATAACTGACAAACAGAGCAGAAGTAAATCGCAGTCTTAATGTTTCCTTCGGAGTGCACGTTGCTAACTTGTTGCTTTATGGCTTGCCAATCTGAGAAAAACTTGACCCTCAGTGAATAAAATGGGGTTAATCAAGCAGTTTTCGAACTAAGAAATCTGGTTTTATTTAAATAATATATATTTGTAGATGGATAATGTTTGTGATAAAATTAACCCCATGCGGTTCACGGCCTGATGGCTCTTCACCTGGTTCATGGGGGGTTAATCAAGAAGAAGATCGATTATAAAGGGTGTTTTTACAGCGTACCATTGATTTAACTCTTACGCTGCATAATTAATTTTCTTTATTAGTCTTGTAAAGTGTTAACTTTAGAGGGAAAGAGTATTCTGTATTTTTAACCTTTCTGTATTCTTTATTTTTCTAACATATTTAAGTACTCTATTGTTGTCGACATTTATTGATGCTGGTTTACTTTGTCTTCACTTTCGTTCACTTATTCATGATCGAGAAGTACGAGTGAAATCCAAAGTCGTAGTGTCACGACGGAATCATCCATTTCTTGACTATTCTTGTATAGTGTTAACTTTAGAGTGAAAGCATATTCTGTATTTTTTTACTAACACATTTGAATATTCTATTGCTGTCGACATTCATTGATGCTGGTTTACTTTGTCTTCACTTTCGTTCACTTATTCATGATCGAGAAGTACGAGTGAAATCCAAAGTCGTAGTGTCACGACGGAATCATCCATTTCTTGCCTATTCTTGTAAAGTGTTAACTTTAGAGTGAACGAATATTTTTTATTTTTTTTACTACCATATTCGAATATTCTATTGTTGTCCAGATTGATTGAAACTGGTTTACTTTGTCTTCACTTTCGTTCACTTATTCATGATCGAGAAGTACGAGTGAAATCCAAAGTCGTAGTGTCAAGATTGAATCATCCATTTCTTGCCTATTCTTGTAAAGTGTTAACTTTAGAGTGAACGAATATTTTTTATTTTTTTTACTACCATATTCGAATATTCTATTGTTGTCCAGATTGATTGAAACTGGTTTACTTTGTCTTCACTTTCGTTCACTTATTCATGATCGAGAAGTACGAGTGAAGTCCAAAGTCGTAGTGTCACGACGGAATCATCCATTTCTTGACTATTCTTGTAAAGTGTTAACTTTAGAGTGAACGAATATTTTTTATTTTTTTACTAACACATTTGAATATTCTATTGCTGTCGACATTTATTGATGCTGATTTACTTTGTCTTCACTTTCGTTCACTTATTCATGATCGAGAAGTACGAGTGAAATCCAAAGTCGTAGTGTCAAGATTGAATCATCCATTTCTTGCCTATTCTTGTAAAGTGTTAACTTTAGAGTGAACGAATATTTTTTATTTTTTTTACTACCATATTCGAATATTCTATTGTTGTCCAGATTGATTGAAACTGGTTTACTTTATCTTCACTTTCGTTCACTTATTCATGATCGAAACATACGAGTGAAGCTGAATGTCGTAACATCAAGGTTGAGCTGGGATTTCTCGAAGCCAGAATGGATTTTGATACCAAAGGGAAATCCCAAGAAAATATGTTACGAGTAGTTTCCTTTCGAGAAATATTACGAATATTAATGGGAAGATCAATTTCATTTCATTTTTCGCGACTCCTCCTTGATTGAAATGAATCATTCAGCAGTTTACTGCAGTATGTTGCTCTTCAAGCAAACTGTATCCCTTTTGTATTCATGTATTCTGCTTTGTGTTGTTTTATATTATGCAAGCAAATGGAGGGATTTCCAGCATGTAATAAACCATACAACAATAACTTGATAATTTGATGTCAATTGTTTATAAAGTGTTTACAGTTTACAAAGTAATTTCTTCCAAATCAATTATGTAATATAGTGATATTCATTTTATTTTAGTACGTCGTGGCAAAATTCATTTGTTTTAGAAGATATTACTAATAATTATTTTAAAATATTTAAGGTTTACGATAGCGCATTCTATTTTCAGCTTCTCTTCAATCTTCTCTTAAGTAGATCGTAATTTTGTGATGTTTACGATTCAATTCATAATAAATAAATCATTTTCAACGAGTTTATTTTTGAAAAATTGTATAGAACAGAATCCAGGAACCCTTGCTTACTTACTATTACTTAAAAACTACATGCGAACGAAATATCTACTTCAAATATACTTATGGAGAGTGAAAAAAATCTTGGATGGGAGAGCAACTTCCAACACTCCGGTGTAAGTTTTTTTGTATTTTTTGTATTTTTATTTAAAGTCGCTTTATAACTGCTTGGTTTTTAGCGACTCTTTTTTTTGTATTTTATTTTTATGTTGTATCTACTTTTCTGTTTCGCATTTGAAATCGGTGTAGCCTTGCGTTCTACTACGTTATGTTTCATCTGGAATTCTTTACTAATTGTGTATTGTCCAGCACAATTTAGTAAATTTAGTACAAATTACTAGAAACCTTTTAGGGATGGAATTGGATTTTTAAATATCATTTCGACGTTTTTAGAAAATTCTTTCTGGGTTTGAAAATGTGTTGTTTCATTTCAGTATTACGAAATTATTAACATAGTCTCTAACGTCACAGTAACATAACACAATGTCTTCTTTTGCTTAAAATTTTTTAGTAGAAATTTTAGTAGAAATGGTTGTGGTAAAAGTTTATTGTTATAAACGTAAATGTTATTTCTTATGTATCTTTACGCTACATAACTTTATTAGTGAATAATTATAATGATTAATTACATAGGTGTACACGTGAAGTATGTTTAGTGACAAGTCAGCCAATTATGCAGGAAGAAAAATAAGTGGACAGATTGTTACACACGTAATATAGACAATCATTATTGCAACTAATAAATAATTAATAATTAGTGATACAAAAGGTACAAAATAAAAAAAATTAAGTATATAACAATAATATTATTCAACCAAAATTTTGTCACAACTATTCGTACTATTTTTCTACAACTGTATTTACATTCAGTGGACGAAAAACGTTACACCCACACCACCCAGTGTTTTTGAAAAAAATGTTCTTAAAGAAGAAAACTCTCCCTTCTAAATAGAAATACATTTTCTTGAACAAGAATGTGTCCCTACGCAAAAATAAATTTCCCCAGAGTAGACAGTTTCCTGTTTTAAGGAGACTTATTCTAAAAATACTTATTTTAGCCATTATTCAAATCCCCGAGAAAGTTTTGAGGAGTCGGAGTAAAAAGGCCCTCGAAAGGCATGCCCTTATTTTGAATGAACTAGAACAATTATAAACTATCATCCAACGATTTGGTATTCCAAAATTATTAAAGTTCTGTTTAAGTTTATAAAACTAAGATACAAAACCTTAATATAAATATTAGGAACTAAAATATTCATAACATAAAATAATACATACGAATTTCTTTTAATTTGCGGGCATTATTTTTTATAAGAACTACGAGTTTCACACCGAAAATTGAAACTTTCATCCTTCAAAGTCCACTAGAAAATATTGCCATTAAACATAAATTCGTAGTAAAGAAAAGTAGTTCAATCTTGCAGGCAGTTGACAAGGGCGGTTTTTAAAAGAGGCACTAAGGGCGAGTGGAGCCGTTGACAGAGCGTGCGATCTAGTTCTATCGATCGGTGATCAAGCGAGGCATCAACAAAGGGGAAAATTCCGATGCGGAGGGTGCCAGTTGGGAAAAAGGGTGCGTGCTGCGCGAGGGATGCTACCAAGGGAAGCTGCGCGATGGTGGAGCTTGCAAGCTACGTTGCTCAAAGCCGGTCGTGGCAGCTTTGTGTGGCTACTCGGGTTGAAGGGTAGCCCAGTCATTTATGGTTGCGTCGGACAAGTCGCTACACTTGCCGCTAGTCCGCTTCTCCGACGGGTACATTGAATATCTATAATAATTCGAACAGTCGGTTATTTAAGAATTTTTTTGGTGATTTGTGTCTGATAAAAATAACATCTGATTTAGCTTGGATAAGTGGAATCTGTGATTGTCTCGCTGGACACGTTGAAGATCGATTATAATTAGAACAATCGGTTATTTAATCATTGTTTTGGTGGTCTGTGTCAAATAAAAGTTACATCTAATCCGACCTGGATAAATTAAACCTGTGATTGTCACTCTGGGAACGTTGAATATTTATAATGATTGGAACAAATGATTATTTAACATTTTCTTTGGTGATCTGTGACTAGAAGAAATTCTATTTAATCTAACCCGGATAAATTGAATCTGTTATTCTCTTGCTGGGGACGTTGAATATCCATAATAATTAGAACAATCGATAATTTAACAATGTTTTAATGATTTGGGTCTAATAAAAATCTGATTTAATCCGTCTCGGAAGAATGTTGATTGTCTCATAAAGTGATAATTTTGAATAATCGCACAAGTGTTTGTTCCTTCTTCTACTAACGATTTTATATTTATTAGAACAGCGATAGAAGCAAACTCTCTAAACAACTAATCATCAATCAACAGAGGGTCAAACAAAAAGATAAACAATTCAACAGAAAGTGCGTCGAAGAGAGTAACAATAAAAGTGTCGGTGATACTACTAATTTTTACTCGAAGAACACAAGATTGTGAAACTATTTCTGAGTGATCGACATTACAACTGTACATTTTGGATCTTTGCTAGCACAGTAAACAGTGTGTAAAGTGTCATCGAGTGATCGCACGCCGACGGAAAGCTATCGTGAATCGCACGAGACTAAAATCAACCGAAATTCAAACAATGCCTTGTAACAAGTGACGCAAAAACAGGAGTTTTGTCATTCGCCGAAAATGAGTTCCTTACGAAGGCCGACGAACCAATCGACGCGAGAGGGCACTTCCGGTAGGAGGCACGCTCTTGCAGGAACAACATCCAAGAGTGTCAGGAGTGTTCTTCATACAACCACCGCTCCAGGATCACCGCTTCGACACAGGTCGAAATACGAGCTGCGCAGCATCAGCCTCGAAGGCACCAAAGTCCTTCCATGGACCACTCGGTGAGTCCTCAAACCATTTTTCAAAATATCAGTTTTTTTTAACATTTATGTACGTTTGTTTTTTTGGATGGTTACTTGTGGAATACAAAAAATATAAAAACACTTAATGGTAAATCTGTCGTCATACTTTTTCTCTCACACGTCTTATTTTACGTTGTTCTTTTCACCGTGTCGTTCCATCTTGTCGTACTCGTCTCTTATACGTGTCTTCTCTCATCACGTCTTTCTAATGATCTGCCTCGTCCTTTATCCACTTTTTTAATCATCCGTCGCGAACCGGCTAATTGGCTGCACGTTCTCGAGTGCCTGTATGAAGTTAGCACTCTACTTTTCGATTTTGATTATTTCCTTAGTTGTTCTAGCTTTGTTCCAAAGTATCAAGTCCAAAACCCGAAAAACATACAAAAAATATTTTTTAAACTGTTTTTTTAGGCCAATGCCCCATTTTTTGAATAGTCGACTTTTTATTATTATTCTAAATTGTTATAATGGTTCTAAACATTGTTTCAAAGAATTCATTTCCTGAAACAACATTTGGCGAAGTTATAGTCAAAAAGGGGCGGAGCTCGGAACTACACAATTTGGTGTTTACAACTGTAATTATGATCTGTTCTGCCTCAAATCATGTATCTTAGCTCAAAACTAACAGAACAACCTGGAACAACTTTTATTTTCACCGGACAAACATACAAAGGGTACTTTACTCCTGGACGAACAAAGTTTTTCTAGCTTTATAGCAGATAATATTGCGTCAGCGACTTGCAACTCTAGAACAATGTTCAATAGGCAGAAAACAACCTGGAACAACTTTTGGTTTCATCAGAACAAACGTGAGAAGGCTACTTTACGCTTGGATGAATACAGTGTTTCAAGTTTTCCGACTGATTGAATTGTACTCGTCCAAGAGTAAAGTGCCCTTTTGACGTTTGTTCTGGCCAAACTAAAAGTTGTTTCAAGTTGTTCTATGCCTCAATCAAATCGTTTCATAGTTACGAGTCGCTGGGGCAACATTATCAATAACAAAAACATAAAGAAACTGTACACTTCCAAGAGTAAAGTACCCTTTGTATATATTATGTTCTGGAGAAACAAAAGTTGTTCCAGGTTGTTGTGTTAGTGTTGAGCTGAGATACATGATTTGGAGCAGAACAGATCATAATTACAGCTGTAAACATCAAATTGTGTATTTCCGAACTCCACCACTGTTTCGGCTATAACTTCGCCAAATGTTGCTTCAGGAAATCAATTCTTCGAAACAATGCCGAAGCATTCGAAAAGTTGTTCGAAAACAACTAAAACAGTCTAGAACAGTAAATGAAAGTTGACTTCTAAAAAAATGGGGTGCTGGTTCAAAAAAAAGGTTTTTCCATATTTTTGTAGGTTTTTCGCGTTTTCGACTTAATACTTTGGAACAATGTAAAACAAACCTAAGAGGACAAACCTAGAACATTTGAGAAAATATTCCATATCGAAAAATGGGGTGCTAACTTCATACAGGCTTCCCAAGCGCGAACTTCATCGTTCGTTTGTTCACTCTCTTGCTCTAATATTTCTCCACTCTCTCGCGTTCTCACTCTTTCGTACTGTCACTTTCCTCAATCTGTTATCCTCTCCTTACAACCCAGTATATTTTAGTCATATTCCCTACATTTATTTACTTATTTATATATACACTAGCTGTCCTACCCGACGGCGCCCGAGTGGCATTTCGTGTGTCTGGGGTGTGCTTTAGAGGTAATAGGGGGGTTGCGACCATCTTAGTATTTTTTCTAAAGTATTAAAGAATACTCACGCTGAATTCGGTGCGAGCCCATTGAACGGTATAAAAATATTTTAGAGGGGTTTCATTTTAAAAATAACTGGGGGTGGAAATTCTCATAGTATATTTTTTTAAGGTATCGAAGAATACTTATGACGAATTTCGTGCTAATTCATTGAACGATATAACGAACTCTTACGGAACATACATACATACACACATACACATACATATACATATTTTCACTTTTACTGATGTAATAGATTTATTTATTTACCGTCGTTGAATTGTATATTAATATTTTTCTATTGCGAACGGTTAAGTCACCGGTTATGAAATAAGGGTGATATTTTTCCGATTCGGGTATAGCGAATTGTTAATTTAACACGGTAACTGTACAAAGTAACATGTGGATAATAATAAAAGAATTATAAATGTACATTTTTATTTTTAACAAGAACGAAAAAAAGAAGTGTTTCGTTAATCCATAATTTGGGTTATTAACAAACGATTCAACATTTGCAGTTGGTGTAAAAGGTGTTTGTGCAGTGTTAAAATTTAATAAAAGCGTAGTACTAACTGCTTAGTTAAAGTGATAAGTTTGACTAAAACAATGCCTGAATAAACATCAGAGAATATGTAGAACTTTTTTGTTATAATACCTCAACGTTTGTTAATGCTTTCAAATCGCAGTAAACGAGTCCCTTTTATTCAAGTTAAATAATCAAAGTAGCCTGTTCTAAGTCTAATTTTTAATTAATCATAATTTTAGACTCATTAACGGCATGATGATTATAATATTATAATACCATGTTTTTATCACTTTCGTGGTATTTCGTATATACCTTAACAATAACAATTTAAAGAATAATGTTGCAAAAATCTTCTAAGAATGTTTAATTCGATGTTTTATACCTTTAAAATTTTAAAGTTACTGTATAACTAATAAATATTAAAATATTTTATAGTCTATAATTTGCCTGGATCATAATTTCATACAGGCGAGAAAATCACATTAAAAGTCGTTTAGTGCTTCTCAAGATTATATCAAATTTTCTGAACGTAAGCAGCTGTTTTAATTCGTTTTGTGATATATTTGTGCTCATTGTTGTGGTGGCTGAAAAGTATAGCACAAATTTGTCTGGGGGAAATTTACTTTCCAACGGTGAAAGAATTATTCAAATTGGTTGAGTCATTTCAGAGATTACCTTGGCCACACATACATACGACATTATATTAATAATATAATATAGATTGTGGTGGTTTAGCCATAAACCACAAAACGATGGTTTATGGCTGTTGAAAATAATAGAAGGCACAGATTTTATTGATATCGCGCGACAAATATATCTGAGAATATAAATAACGTACATAGTTGTAATAAGATAGTCTAATCAATTTTTAAAAAAATAAACGCGATGAATTGAGAACTTTCTTTGCAAAGTTAGTTAAAGATGTCTGCTTTCGCAGCTCCGCGTCTTCAACTCACCTTCGCTGGCATGGTTAGTTCAGGTTTTCTGATATCCCGCGTGTCGAGAAGTTTTCCCCCGAAAGGGAGAGTTATGCGAGGCCAACATTCACGTTGCCCGTACCGAACATGTATTCTGATATTTTGTTTCTTCTAACTTTTATAACAGTTTTCATGAATATAAACTGCCTTAAATTCCCGGATGGTGGAAGTATTGTATTTTCCGGGGTTAATAAGCAACAGAAAACTTTATTAAGTAATAATCACAAACAATCTTTCCTTGATGCATATTTAAAAAATGGTCTCATAAAAATGTCTTAGGAAATTGCATCTGTAAATTTTTCAACACGGTTGTACTGTGTCTGATTTTTTTAGTTGAATTTGTTAAGTTTTGTTCTTCATGAAATAAATTGAACATAGATATTTATTGAGTTAATTATTGAGTTATTATGTTCTTTGGTCACCAGTCAATCATACAGGAAGGAAAATAAGTCATTTTGCTAGAATGACTGTCTCCAAACGAGGCGGCATATTATTTATAAGGATGTCGATGTTAATTTTTACTAATGCATTCGACTACTGATTGCAAATTTATGTAACATAAAGATAAAAAGACAAAATAAAAATAAAGAAATATAAACAATAATATTATTCAAGTAAACTTTCGTCACAACAATGTCTACTATTTATCCATTTATTTTTGTCCCCGACTGTATGTATTCGTTGATGCCTCTAGAATTCTTTATCTGATATTTGTTTTAGAGGCATCAGAAAATATGTACGACTTTCTCGTTTTACGGGTGCAGCGAGTAGAATTGTAGTCGTATGTGTGCATTTTCGGAACAAATGCATGGTATGAGAGCATTTGTACAAGCGAAATGCTTGGTGCAAGGATTTATACTCACATCGTAGAGAAGGACCTTTAAAGTTGTCAACTGTACGAATACTTTTTAAACGAAAAATAATATAATATGTGTATTAATATGTACATTATACACAAATATAATATATTGTTATAAACATTATACATACATCATTCATGTTTGTAAAAATGTACATACATGTTTGATATAAACTGGGGTTCGACAGTACTAATGAAAAGGCAAGTGATCATTCTGTAAATGTAACGATGAACATGTAGTACAAATCCTTCGATAGAAGATGTTATTGATGAATGCTATTAAACTAACACGACTTTAAAACGCAAAATTTTCCACATGTACATACAGAGTGAAGTAAACATTTGTCATAACAACTTCTACTATTTGTCCACTTACTTTTTGTCTCCGGACAAAACGTATAACAACCGGTACATTTATTTAAAAAAAACAAACTCATTTGCCGCATCGATTTATCATGAATTACCCACATTTGTTTAGAAAACCTATTTCACACCGCTTTGCGATAATCCAGGCAATTATATAGAACCGCAGAAAACGTCATGTCAGAATGTATACCTCGCGGGAATTCCAGACAGTTCATAATATGTACGAAGTTCGTACACATATTTTGCTATACCAAGCTGGTATAAAAACTGTGCGACACGTGGATGAGCTTTTTCATCTTCTCTAGCTTTCCGGTATGAAGCGCTGCAGAGTGGAGCTGCTTGTCACTGACAATGAGCAAGTAACGCAAGCTGCACGAGAATGTTTTTCGTTGCGCGACAGGTCTTCTTTCTGTCACTCACCTCGACATTGGCTGGATGCAACCATTTTTGGATCCTGTCTTATTTATTTTGGCGTAGTAAGTATTGTTTGGCCCGTTTTAACATAATAAACGAACTGATTTAAGTGTGCAGTTTACTGCAAACCTTTTATTTCAAATAGTAAAACTAACTTTAAAATGATTAATATAGTAGTAAATAAGATTTACTGTCTTATTAATTCTACTATATGTATTAATTGTTTTTGAGTGGGTTTTACTTTTTTTTCAAAATTATTTAAGTAGATTTTCATCGGGAAAAGGTATATTTTATCGAGTTGAAAACTTATTGTTACCGATGAGTTTGGAAAGAAATATAACTGTTTGTATATAGCTTTTACAGTACAAAATTGCAATAATTGGTGAAAGATAAATTCACAATCTGAATAACACTGAAATCAATTAGAGTATTCGAATCGTAATTACATATTTAACAAACAATTTTCCACTAAATTAGTCTTATAAATTCTTATCAATAACATGAAATTATTAAATCAGTACAAGACAAGCCACAATTTCATTCAGTTTATTAATAAGCATTGTCAATATTTTGATTTCACGCGCCAGTCCTGAGTGATAACTGTGATGCCGTCGCCCCCTTTGTTTATAAACGCGTTCACTTTTGCTCGATTGACTTAACAACAAACTCCGTCGCCTCCGCACGCAGATGAAGCGACAGTTTTGTCACTGGATTTTTCCTGCCCGGGGAGCAAAAGTCATGATACAGGTTTTGCACTGCAATTTCACCCTTTCGCATATCAAATTCACCTTTTTATACTTCAAATTTATCCTTTCGCAAATCAAATGCGAAATGATCATACATGTTCAATACTAGAGTGGAAAAAGCAATTGTTGGTTTACACACGACGTGTCATGCAGGTCGTATATGTGTCGTAATGCAATGTTTATGGAATATAAATTAAAAAACTACCAAATTTGGACAATTTTAATTTTTTCAACCGCCATATTGGGTTTGCTAGTTTGAATTGTATACTTTTGATACGAAATTTAACCCCAGGGACCCAAGAAATCCATGTGCAACCAGTTTTCATGCAATCTTGTCCAAATTTGATAAATTTCGATTTTTTAAGCCGTTATATTGGGTCCGCCGTTTTGAGTTTTTGAAAAATAAAAATTTGCTAAAGAAATGATATAGATTTCACAAGAAAACCGTACAAGAATCATATTTTTCGCGTGGGTATTACTTGTGTTACAAAATTATGATCTAAAGTCGATAAAAACCCCATGGTCATCCAATGGGAAAAAGTAGGTAGCTTGTGGCACGCGTTAATATTGACATGGAGCAATGAAACTTTGGGAGTATTTTTTGTAATTATTTGAAACCAATCTGGGAGGTGCAGTCATAAAATTCAAAAGTCACATAAATAAGAGCCACCATAGTGTACATATATATTCTACATGAATTCGTCTATAATGGTTTGCCTGCTGCTACACGGAGTACTTTATTTCATATATCTGAAATAATCAATGCAATCTGTAGAAGTAACAATTGCAACAGAACGATTAATCACATCAACTAAGTGATAATTTTTTGAAGGATTAGCTAAAATATTCCTTAAACAGAAATTCATTTTGAATATGGTTTATCATTGGAGAATATGGTGTAAGAAATAATAAAGTGTGTTTTTTACTTTCATTACAACAGCTTGAGGAAACAAATTTGTGAAAGAGCTTGATTTTCAACATGATGAATTCGATTTGGAGAAGGGTGAATTTGATATACAAAAAGGTGAAATTGGAGAAGCAAACTCGCAATATTGCGTCATTAAGTGCGTGCATTTGCAGTTCCTGGGACAGTTTTTCATGAAAGTACGGAAAGTGATGCGTGGTGGAATGTGACAAAATAACTAGTCTGCGAGTTCCGTCTAATGAGACAGTGGCGCATCGTTTAAAGTCAGAAAGCGTGCCTTCGTTTCATTTCCTAATAGCACAATTCAGTGTGCGTTCCACTGTGCCTCATTATTCAAAGCTGATATGTGACACTATTTTACAAAGCGAGTGAACGTTCATATTGCTTCGTAGAAAAATGGCACAAATGGACAATTTAAGGTTTTAAGTTTCGTAGAAAATGTATGTGAAATTGTTATACATTTCCAAGAATTATAAATATAATCATTTCACGTACATTTTCTACAAAAGTCAACAACTTAAATAAAAGTTATAATGAGGAAAAGTTTTGTAAGAAATTGTTCATTCGTGAATGTAATGAAATCTTCTTCCATTCCTCTTAGCTATCAATATATGTTTCTCAAATAAATATAATTCGTTTGCCTTATAGAAGATTTGATTAGAACAAAGTAATCGTGACGAACTGTGTTTCGAAACTAATTTCAATTTTCTCGGTTCCTCTGTTTTTTTTTAAATGTATGAATGACTGTTAATAATACTTATGGTATTTCTACTAGTAAATAACAATACTTTTAAACCGCAATATTGCTGTTTTACTATATAATACGTTAACACATTAGAGCTTGGTATTCTTTATTTTAAAAATTGGATCTTTATCAGATAAAAATTCAGATTCCCTCCAAAAAATTCCAACGCAAAATATAAGAATTACTTTATTTTGGTCTACAACTAATATCTTATTTCAAATTTAACAAAAAACACAAACAAGAGCACATAACTTTTTCTCAAAGCTTATTAAAATGTACAAATTTATATTAACACCATGTCGAAATCTGAAACCATACAAAGCGAAATTTTTAATAACCCGAACTTATTCTCGCAAGACATTAAACTTTTCTATTGCTTTTTACACTAGCCTCTTTTCTACATATGCAATTTACATACAAACAATTTGAATTCACCAATAGTTAGGGTTGGTCAGGTCGGCTAGCCACTGTAGCTGCATTATGATCCGATAATCGGCGAAGGTTTCAGCCGCAAGAGGGCATGAAAGTTCCCGCTCCCTACCTGCCGATATATCGGATTTTGGTGCTGGAGCCTCTTTATAATTAACCCTTTTGATAGGCGCTTTGTCACTGGGAGATCCATGCTCATCACGCTCCATTGGGTGGAAATGAAGTTCGGCCTCGCGGCAACTGACACCGCAGTATAGTTGGAAGAACGGTATAACGAAACAGGGAAGTCCTACTAAAACAGCTTTAGAAATCATTCACACGCACACAATATGCCAATAAAAACGAGGGAATAATACGTACATTGGATAAAAAATATATACTCCTACAAAGCCGGTGTCTTTTTCAAAAATAATACAGTTCTTTTTGAAAAAGAAAGTGTTTTTCTTGAGAAAAAATATATTTCCTTAGGGAAGACAGTTTTCTTTTTAAAGGAAAGTCATTCTAAAAATACAGAGTGTGCCAATATTTCTGTTACAAACTGTGCGTACATAATGTGAAAGCGAATATAAACAGAAATTAGCCAAAAATGAGTGTTCATGTAATAATAATGGTTAATATTCACCACGTTCGAAAGTTTTTCATAACGAAATCATTTGAGTCAACTTCTTCTACAAGATAGAAAAAGATTCATCCTAATTGATCCATCCATTGCAACGATATCGCCGACCAAAGATGAAAAAAGACCGTTACGAATTCATAATCTCCATTTTTTCTAAAAAGTTTAAGGGGCTAGCCTCCGGTCGTCGTGGTACTGCAGAATCGCTGCGGTATCGGCAAAATTAGGCTGAAATATGGGTTGAAATATCCGCATCTTTCTTGTGAGAGGTGTCAATCGAACAAAGAAAGTTCAATAAATGTCTCTTTGGTCTTGTTTTTATGAGACTACGCTGTCTTTTAGTAATATTAATGTGCCAAATGTGGCCGAAACGACAACGACGGACCCCTCTTATTCGGGTGTTTTTACGGCAGTTTTGTTTCAAAAACTAACACCAGAGGGACATTGATGGTACTTTGTTCTGCCGATTGAAGTCTTTTACAGCCCGAAATCATTTCTCATAACCGAGAAAGAAGCGGAGTTTTTGAAGCATTGGTTCGTGATACTCCATCGCCATATTGTCGATATGCAGAGCGGTATAGCTAACTACTTTAGGTCGACCAGTGGGTCCCAGATGGCGCCTAATTGAGAGGGCTACTCCGAGCTGTTTGACTGATCGTCTCTTTTATATTTCCTTCTTTTTCGTTTAGTTTTTACATTTTTATAAAGCCGTCATTCAATGAATTCTATGCATCCCCATACTTTTGGCAATAGACATATCCGTAAACATATTGTTAAAGAATCCATATCCGTTCAAATAGAGGAAGCACAGTAAGAGTCAAGACTGCTAACGCTGGTTGAGATCGATAACGATCTCATCGTTCTTCTCGCATTCACTCTCGATCAACTAAGACCTACAGGAAGATACAGTGTAAAAGATATTATATTATAGATATAATCTATATCTATTATATCTATAATATAATATCTTGGCATAAAGGTATTCAGACACTGGAATAAATCCATGTGTCTGTTCAATAATTACAATCCGTGCTCAAGATTATTTAGTCGCATCCTCCACTAATTTTACCACATACTCATAATGTGAAACAGTCTATTATAGTCGAAACGAAACAAAGGCACACCGATCCTCACATATACATGATGACATATGTATATGCATACTTGGGACTCGGCTTGGACTCGGTCTCGGAACTTCGGGAGCTGGGAGCTCCCCAGTTCTAGATCGTAAAAGCGATAAGCAAGAGCGGCAAAAAAAAGGGGGATCGAAACAGATGAACATATGCATGTGTGAGAACTGACGCACATGCGTTTGGACTGTGGTTTCGACGCTGGAACATTTCTGTAGGTAACACAGCGAGCGGCCAACTCGCTAAAAGTCACGTGGGTACTCTAACCCCTGCGAGTAATAAGCATAAAACACAAAGTATGATGCAATTATAACTTGTGGTCAAGCATAATTAGTTTGTTTATGTATCAAAATGTGTGTCTGGCGGACCTCAATCTCTGTAAAAATACAGTGTACAGGCATCTGCGTTATAGCAATGTTGTTATTCCATGAATAAAGTCCACAAAGAAATAAATTCGCTCTTTAAAAGCTTTTCATTGCAAATTTATGTGTCCTCTGTAAAGGAGACAGTTTTCAAAGATAGTTGGAGAAAGTAATTACGCATCGTAAAGGTTAAGCAGGTCTGAATCTTTCCGGAACGGAGATTTCGTGATGCGCACTAGTAGTTGAGTCACTTGCCTTGCAGTCACCAATTATAAATTTCTTAGTCACTTTAATTGTACATCAAAGTTCTCCAACTTTTCCCTGCATGCTATACATTATACATAACCAAAAACATTAAAATGTAAAAAAACGTCAAGTAGTAGTTTAGTATTACGTATGTACAAGATAGTCTTTCTTATATTAGCTTTTCCAAAAAAATATAGATATCGTACAAGAAAGTCAAGTTTTTATCTTATAGAGGACGCTCACAGGTTGGTCTCATTATACATTGTTCCGAAATTGTTTAACGTTAACCATTATTACTGCATAAAAAGCGAATTTTTCGCGGATTTGACGTTTCTACTATAAAATGTAGTTTGTCCGGCGATAACTTTACAACGAATGGACCGATCGGGATGAAATCTTTTCTATCATATAGAGGGTGTTCGCAATTTGTTTTTCTATATTTGCGCCCCCTCCAAAGGTTGCCAAAATCGCATATTATGACTGCAAATTTCTGTATCCATGAAAACAACAAATCACTTTTTACTTTTCAGCACATTTTTTGTGCTGCTAATTTTTTACTTTTCAGATCTCGGGAACGCTTTCAGTTTTTCGATGTCGGTCACATTTTTTCTTATTCAATAAACTTCAATTAAGCTTGCAGTTCTAACATTAAATAAACTTGGCGCGTGCGTCGCCGAGAAAATAACAGGAATTAGCTTCTCATTTAGCTCATTGAATTCAGAAGAAAAAATGAGACTATGTTTGTTTCATAAGTTATTCACCATGGAGCTGTAATTCCTTCTCAGTTCGAGATGAAAGTTTCATATCGATCGAAAAATGCTATAGTTCGGGATAAGTATTCTTGGTTGCCTCGCTGCCACGCGCTACTACTACTTGATGTGTATGAGATGCGTGACTCTACCGAATCTCCTTATATTTTATTGTATCTAAACCGTACGTAATACATATAATGTACAGGGTGATTCAGTTGCCTTTGAATCGCCAATGATGGATATAGGCTGTTGAAAATGGTATAATTATACGGTGTTGAATAATTTTAATATAAAGGAGTATTTACCGAGTATTTTCCACGCACTGACATTTATTTATAAAATCAAATTGTACAAATAATGGAAATAATTGGAATTCGAGTGTGAAGGGAATGATTAAAAGGCAAGTGACTCACCCTGCACATAACCTATTACGAATCAGAAAGAAAGAAAGTTTGTATGCGTGTATATCGGTGGTAATCTCAGAAAGTACTCAATCGATTTGGAAAATCCGTTCACCATAGGAAAGCATATTTCCTCTAAACGGACATGGGCTATATTTGATTGGGTTTACCCTTCAGGGAACTGTGCAGGGAGTATAAATGAGCAACTAGGCGCATATCTATCGGGAGCAACTGAAACGGTTTTAATCCAATTTGCCCTGCTACACATATAAAAGTTATGATGCAGGCAAATTATAGGCAATAAAGTATTGCAATATCCATTACTTATACAGGATGCTTCAAGAGTAATTCTAAAATTCAAAAAGAATTTGAACTCGTGCTACACATTGTTAGGAAATATTTGCAACAAAAATAGTTTTATCCAGTTGTCTCTCCTGTATAATTCTTGTATGTAAGCTATAAAGTATTGCAATATCCATTATTTATACAGGATGCTTCAAGAGTAATTCTAAAATTCAAAAAGAATTTGAACTCGTGCTACACATTGTTAGGAAATATTTGCAACAAAAATAGTTTTATCCAGTTGTCTCTCCTATACATATAATTCTTGTATGTAAGCTATAAAGTATTGCAATATCTATTACTTATACAGGGTGCTTCAAGACTAATACCAAAATTCAAAAAGAATATGAACTCCAGCTATACAATGGTAGAAAGTTTTTGCAACAATCTATTCTTGAGATTAAATTATTGGTAATGTATACACGTAATATGACCTGGTTGAAACCGATCAACTGTCTGAAAGACAACTGTCTGATAAAAGTGGGGTACGAAATGCTGATTCAAAGACAAGTAAATCATTCTATACATGACTGCCAAGGAGTGGAGTGACCTGGAGTGGACGTCTTTGGATTTAAGGGTTGGGGAACAGCCAGATCAGAAATATAAATCTTTATAAGGTCACCAGATATGCAAAATAGTTTAGTCAACTCCACATAACCTTCCAAACCAGCATGGCATCGTTGATTCTTGAATTTTTTATACGAACTAGCCCTAACAACTAATGTGTTGCGTTACCGACAAACTAATTAACACCTTTATAACTTATAATAATATATTATTAACATAATAGATACTATCTACAAGAATGCGCTAAGTTTTTTTACTGTTAGAATTATAAGTTAAATCAAAGTGTCATTGAATACAACTTGGTTTTTTGTCTGATATCTACATATTTTGTTTTTTAAAAATCTAATACGAGAAAAACTATCGTTTACATAATATGAAACTACTACTCGGTTTTTTTACATTTTAATGTTTTTCTATTGTATTCTATGGTGTCCTTTATTCAGGCGTTCCACTCTTTTCACCGGCCAGACAAAAGTGAACCTAAGCAAACATTTGCCTCCTAGCAGTTCCTAGAGCGGAAGTTCCTCCCTTCCTTTTTTTATTTCGTCATACTACATTCGTCGTATTTGAGAGCCATAGTCCGAGATTATTTCTTAATTTGTTACTCTTAACAGTACTATATACATGGGTGATATTTTGTATTCCTGCACTGGAATACTTGGGTATAATACATAGATGTTTTAGATAATACACCATTTGTATATAAAAAGTGCAATATTACTGTTTGTTTTCGAGGAATGATCGAATAACTAGAACAATACGAAATGGTGATGTCATCCTGAAATCGAAGGGTGCCTGAACTGGGTCATTTCACCCTCTCTTCGTCGTCCCTTATGGACTGCCGTTAACACGGCAGCCGGAAAATTATCGACTGTCGATAACTGAACAGACCAACCAACAACTCAGTTGAAATATGAACCAAGGTTGTTAAATCAGACAGACTAGTTTGTGGGAACACTAAATGTCCATTTGAGAGTAAAAATGTTGAAGTGTAATAACTCTCGAGAATATGTGTCAAAGGGTTGCTATACTTTACTTTTATAGCTTTTGAGCTTACAAGGCTGGGGTTTTACTAAAAGTAAAATTTTGAAAATCACCCCCACTACGCACTAGCTTTACGTATTTATTTTTTAAAAGGAAAAATTGTTTTATCTGCTTCAGATAAAAATTATCTGTCCTACAATCGGTACCGTAAATCGTGCTTTGTAAAAAAAGTGTTCTTACATTCATGACAATAATTTTGGAATTATGACCGATTAATGGAATTAATTTGTAATATACCTTAAATCATGTACTTGTACATATATTTTATAAGCTTAAGACAGAAATGTTTTTTCCATTTTTTCAAAATGTTACAGCTGACCCTCAATTTTTGCGTTCCAGGTATATGCACATACTCTCTTGACACATTCGCAGACCATTGACGTGTTTTGTAGTTTTATATTTGTTGCTGAAATAAGCAAATTATAGGACTTCCACATTTTAAATTTCAAATACTGTCAACTACTTTCGACTAAAGCAAATGCTGTACGTTATCGTTCATAAGTATTCGAATAGTTGCCAAAGTCAAATAATTTGCTAATAATTTGCTTTTGTATAATTCTAAAATATTGGTAAAATATGTTAACTAATTTCCGCACCAGCAGCAGCGTGACAGACGAATAGGAAACATAAATTAATATAATATAAATATAATAAATAGCGTATTATTGCTATTATAGGAATGTAGTTATTCATTGAAGTTTTTACAAATTATTTTTCTAATGAAATAGCTTTTTGGACTAATATTCTTCTACTCTCTTCTTTTTAGCAGCTTCAACTATGGCAGAAATTAACCGAGTTTTTTATCCTATTTATTGTTTGTCATTGCTAACTTTTGCTAAACTTTGCTACACCTTGGAATACTCGCGCTAAACTTTTCTGAACCCTGCAATACTTGTGCAAAACTTTTGCTAAACTTTACACACCAATTAACTCTCCCTATTTTATAAGTTCGGCATTCCATACTTTCTGTAAAAAGTTCCCAATTTGTAACTGATTTACAAAATCTTTATCATACATCTGAGTCAACAGTCTTTCACACACTACGCACTGAAGATTTATTTATTCCTAATACTCGAATGGTTTAATAAATATAACTTCCAACTGAGTTTATTGCAACTCATTTATCCCAATTATCTTAACTAAAATCTTTGTGGAACAGCAAAGAAATTAACTTTATTTGCTATTTAGTCTTTGCTACCATGAATGGATAAATTCAACGCAAACACAGCAATCACCCAATATTAGTGGGAGTCGAGGCGCAACAGGTTCTTCCTATATGGATTTCCTATACACTACTATTCAATTCGTCACATAAATATAAAACCTATCGATTGATTATTTAACATAAAAAAATTTCAAAAGCGCCACTTTTATTGGAATCGATGAACACATTTTTCTATTACCAATAAATAATTCGATACATCGAAAACCAGTCGGACTAAACAGCGTTGGAGGTGAGCAAACAAGTAATAAAAACTAGAGGGATGTGTAGTGTGAGTTGGGCTGGCAGGAAAGGCGAAAGAAATAGAGCGAAGGATTTAAATGGGTTGAAGGAAAGGAGTCCAGAAATATTAGGAATGGGGCAGATCAATATCCCAAGATCTGATATGCACTGAGACGGACCTGGTTACTGAAAGTATGTGAGGCGGCCAACTTACACATAACAATAGTGCTCTATCATATTATATATTTGCTGTCATGCCCGACTGCATTCGGATGACAAGCACAATTTTAACATGCATTGTAAGAAATGCAAAGAAAAAAAAATAAGAAGTATATTTTTGGTTTTTCATTCTCAAGTACTTACTAAATATTATTAGTAGATTATTCGAATACTCCATGTATAATAACAATAACTATGCTATTCGTTATTTCCTGTAATTTGTACGATTTATTTCTTTCATTAGTTTTTTTAAAGTTTTTATACTAATTAGTCTATTCTCATAATAATTCCATTCGTCAGACACACACTGACACGTGTCTCAACAATTTTGCGTGCATACCAACAATAACTTAATTTGAAAAATAATAAGTCGTTGCAACTATCTTGCTGGAAATATTTTCTAACAATGTATAGTTCGATTATCCTATTTCTTTTCAATTTTTGGAGTTTCTTGAAGCACTGTATAAATAATATATTATTGCAATTTTTAGATATATAAATTATGCAATATTTTATAGCCTATAATTTGTCCAGATTATAACTCTGCACAGCAGTTATGCAGGAAAGAAAACTAAATTCAATTACTTTTGTTGCGAATATCTTCTAACAATTTACAGTTCAAGCTTTATTCTTTTTAAAAATTTTGGAGTTACTCTGCAAGCTGTTGTTTGCCTGGATTATAACACGGAACAGAAATAAAAACTAGATAAAACTATTGTTGTTGAAAGTATCTTTTAACAATGTATAGCTCAATCGCAAATTATTTGGAACTGTGAAATTACTGTTGAAGTACCCTCTTGTACCAGTAATCGATATCGCCTTATTATGTAGGCTATAATTTGCCTGGATTGTACAGCTGCTGTAAAAAGTATCCGTACCGTGATCAATTTGAACTAAAACGTAGTATCGCTATATTTATTAAATAAATATAGTCTGTTTATACTGTTTATATTCTCTAATGCCTCTAGAACAAATAGCAGATAAACAATTCTGTACAACAAAAGGGAGAAAACTAAATTAAAATCCGTTGAGCGCTTAACTATTTTACTATCTCGGAAAATTAACGGGCAATAAAAGTTGAAGAAATAAGATTTTGGAAAACTCTCTTTAAAAATGACAGTAAAACTGTTTCTTGCTTTAAGTTAATATTGTAAAACATTTCCATGTAAAAGCATGGTGATATCACGCACCATAAATTAGATGTGCAAATAAATTAGAATAACAAATTTTCTAGTTGCGATTATAATATTTGCTTCCGGTTTCTTCCAAAGTAGCGACATATTGAAAAGTACATACATAAACTCGCCAAGAATCCGAGGGGCGGAGCATAAGTTATTGTTGAATAACTCGACATATATTGAGGGCCGGACAACAATTTTCAAACCTGCCATTTTGTTCCTTACCACCATCATAACATGATGGCGGCAATATTTTATTACATTTTTGGGACACCCTATATAGGTGGAAATAACTAAGCAGAATTGTGAGTAGCAAATGATAATGAGACCAAAGCTACTTTTACAGTATTTAACCGGCTATTTTCGTCATTCTCATTTCTCAACGAAACCCTGGGCATGCACAGTACAACCCCAACACAGTTTGGAGTTTTGAAGTAAAACTCTAAACTGAATTAATTTGGCACAACTGTTTACGTTACAAAATATGTCCGGAAACAGTTTCGAAAAAGAAACGAGAAAGATGATTACAAAGAGCGAAACGAGAAATAACATTGGAAATCCGTATGAAAAATCCTTTAATTGATTTTCAGGAATAAATGTATAATATTTAACAGTAAATGTGGCACAAATAATAAACGGTACCTTTCGAGGACAACTGTAGGTTCATAGGAATTACAGCTCATTTAATGTGGGAGGCGAAATGAATAATATTGTAATTTAAATGCAAGAAATATACAATTGAAACATAATCAGCATAATTTGCTATAACGAGCTTTCAAAACCAACATTGCAAATCCACGCCAAAAATCCTTTGAAAGCTTATTTATTAACAAAAATGAATGAGTAATATTTAAAATTAACTATGTATTACAGCGTAAATGAAGGTAAAATATTAAACGGAAACTTTTGAGGGCAACAGTAGAGTTCGATGGAACAAGAAACAGTTTTGGGAAACAAAAATGCAAATTCATATGATACATGATTAAAGAGCTTAGTTGATACTAAAAATAAATCTATAATTTTCAAAACTAAACGTATAACACACATAATCAAAATAACAACTGAAACATATAATATAACACAGAATAACAAGTGGCAACTTCTGAATGCAAGTACAGGTTCCGACAAAATTACGGCAGGTTTTCCAAGTTAAACGAAATAAATAATATTATAATATAAATACAAAAAACATGAAAAAAATAGCCAGTACGTTTTACTTCATCAAGAAACAGTATTCACAAATAATATTACAAATCCACACAAAAAATCCTTTAAAATCTTATTTATTAACAAAAATAAATATATAATATTTAAACTGAAATACGTAACACAACGTAAATGTAAGTAACATACGTACATATATTACAAACATACATAAACGTACAACATAATGCAGGATAACAAGTGGAAACTTTTGAGGGCAACTGCAGGGTCCGGCGGAATTACGGTTGCTTTTCCGAGGGAGACGAAACGACTCTACTAAGGGGGAACTGGCCAGAGGAGTAGTATCCGTGATATAAAAGGCGCGTAATAACAAAGCCAGGAGAGTGGGTGGAGAGAGAGAGGGGGGTGGCGGGGAATGCAGGGTAGGTGGACAAGAGTGTAGGGCACGGGGGTGGGGGTGGGATCGGGTAGAAAGTGAACAAGACCGCCCGGGGAGAGGCAAAAAGCCTCGGCGTCGCGGCGCCAGTCGTCCAGCCGCCCTGTCACCGTCGGCCACTTGCTCCGTAGCGGGCGGCTGCTGCATAGTTGGGCGTGCGTCGCTCCGAAAGGGTTGCGCGTACTCTCCGAACTACCCCCACCCAGTTGAGGTTGCGGACCTCAGCCACGTTGCACGCTGCCGATTCACATAGTTCAGTGTGGGAGGTGTACTAGTACAATTGTGCCGATAGTGTGTCTTGATGTGCATCGTAAACCACCGAGCAGCGCTTACACGTAACACTCACGGGTTTTAGAGAGCAGTAATTATTGGCGCTCATTAACTCGCTTGAATTAATTAGCGATTTTAAGTCTTGTATGAATAATTAATATTTATTATTTGTAAATGACACGTGAGTCTAAGTCAATTGATCAACATACAACAATCATAAACTAGCGAGTTGTAATGTTCATTTGAAGTAATTATTTCCGTTTATTAACTCGCTTCAATTAATTGGCGACTTTAGGTCTTGTATGGATAATGAATATCAATCATTTGTAAATGACAATTGAGTTCAATTGATCGAAAATGCATTTATATTAGTCATTTGCGCTTATTAACTCGTTCAAGGCAATTTGAGATTTCATGTGTTGTATGAACAACTCCTGTGAATTATTTGTAAATCACAACTGAGTCCAAGTATATTAATCATTTGCGCTCATTAACTTGCTTGAATTAATTTGCCTTGTTTTATATAAATAAGTGACACGAATCATATAAAAATATCAAATGAATTCTAATGTGTTCATCAGCTCATATGACTAATGTAAACCCAGCGTTAGGGTGCATTTACCTTAATCATTTGCATTACACATTTTCCTTATTTCTAAATGATACTACGAAACTACTGTTGCGTTTTTAAGCAAGTTAAAACAATTGGAAAAGAAAATCTGTAAAGTTAGTAACAAAGGAGTTTGTTTCTAAAAAGGATAGTGACAGAAAATCTAGAAAATCAGTAATAAAGTACTTTCCCGGATAGCACAATGACGTTTTAAAAACGTCTTTAAAACGCCCGATAGGGATATTCACGCATCTTTGGGATGTCCACCGATGTTCGAAAAACGTCTTATGTATGTTTGACAATCGTCTGATGTTACAAAATGGAACATTTTAAAGGCGTCCACAACACGATCGAAGGGGCATATACAAAACGTTAGAAATACATTTCTAACATATGTAGAACACGTTTTGTCCAAGCTGCAAGAAGACAAGCAGAATCCATTTTAAATACGTCTTTAATACGTGAATGATAGGATCTTCAATATATATTATTATACTACATTCTAAAAGCTGTGTTTCAAAATGCTTATTCAGTAAAATCGACGATTGGTTTGGAGAAGAGAACCAATTTCGAGATTATACATATATACTAACGAAACAATGTATAGTTATCAAATAACTGTATATTAAAAATTCAGACGTTTTTAAAACGTCTTTTGTTAAACGTCTTTACGGCGCTCTAAGAATACCGCAAAGAGGCAGACGTAGGAATGACGATCGGAGTCGTTTTAAAAATGAGAAAATATGGACATCTTTGAAACGTCTTCGGTAGAGCATCTTTAAAACGTCCTTCAAATGTCATAAGACATTTAGACATGAAAATCGCATAGAGAAGACATCTTTAAGACATTGTGTGCTATTTGGGTTGTTCCTGTGTGTCAAAAAACATTGTCTCCAAGTGACCAGCGATCGAAAGTTCGAAAAATGTTGTGTTTGGACTTAAAACTCGTCGCGCGTTTGCGGGGTTTGTCGCCGAACGCTGGGTCACCCGCATCAGGTTCATCGACGCCGACCTCTTCGCCTACGACTTCGCCTCAACTTTCCGTAAAAAGCTTGAATGTGGAGAAACAGCGACACGGTAAGGCAATGCACCAAAGTGGAAGAGGCTCCCTGGGCACAATAAGTGATGGCGAGGATGACGCTTCGGTAGCCAATGACGTTGCCCAGGAAATGATACGAAGGAATCGATCGAGATCCGTTTGCGTGCCAATGTTATCCTCACAGCTCAAGCATCTCCATCGCAGAGCCAGTCATCATGGGTACGTCATTAATTATTAAAAGGGCGTCAAACGACGATGTACTATTACTGCGTTTTAGGCATAACTTTTCTTAAAACAGAAAACTCCCCAAATGTTCTTCAAAAAACAGTTTTCTTTTTTAAGAGAATTTATTCCAGTAATACTGGGAGTACGAATATATTTTTTATTCGCCGTATGTATCTCTGAATATCGATTTGTTTGTATCGGAATTAATATACAGTATGATTCACATAAATTTGAACTGTCACTGTCGACATTCACTTTTTGTTAAATATGTATAATGTACTTATATGACTCAATTTAACCCTTTCGCTACTGTAGAAGCTCTTAAGTGTTTTCAAATTTCGCACATTGTAGGCTGTTGGCGCTTCTAGGCGCTCCGAAAGTGAATTGCGATTTTATTCTACACAGTTAAAGTCTCGTCAATTCTAATTAGAGTTCTGCATTAGATTTCCCCGTAATCGAAGGATTACAAAATATATAATAGTGATTCCTTCTGATTCCTTAAGAATAATACCAGTTTTCCTTGAGGAACTATTCCTAAAAGAAGTTTTGTTTCACATTATACATTGTATACATAAGTATATTATATTACATATATTACAGACACAATGAAACATTATATATAATAATGTTGTGTATAATGAAAGAAATAGATTAATAAAGTAAGTAGAGTAAGATTACCTAAATCGACCTACTTTTCACATTAAGGTTTATTACTCAGAAATTAATAACAATATCTTTATATCCTTCACGTTATAATAAACGGCAGTATTTCCCCTTTCTTATGTAATTTTTTTATAATTTTAATAAATGACGATCAGTTTCAAAATAATTGATTTTCCAAAACTAAACTGTGCGATTTAGGCAACTAGTATTCTAACTCACATCCCAAGTTGCCCAAATCGCTCAGCAATTGGAAATCATAATCTTAATAAGGATTTTGCATGCAAAACGACAATTTAATCGACGTATTAATTTCAATAACAAAAATAACAAATATTTTAATATAGAAACCCGATGAAAAAAGCTCAAAAATAGGTTAAAATGTTTTATTGGCAAAAATGCCTATTTTTGAGATATAATTTAACAGTATTGTAACAGTAACCAGTTTTAGCAACCATTATTATTTATTTGATCATTCTTGCAAATGGGCTACAACATGTATTACAAAACAGTAACAATGTCACAGCACGAATGTAACTCTTTTGTGGAGGGAAATATTAATTGGCAAACTGGTGCGAATTTGGCAACCTTAAACTATACACACATATGTACATATAAAAACACTTTTCGTTTCCTTTGAAAACTTCAAAATAATAATACATACTTGACATAGCAACTATTATATGTAGAATATTAAATATGTATATGTGATTTCATAATACATTTTGATGTGTATTATAGTATTTCATTTCAAATTTCGAAGCAAACTCCATCAGCAGAGCTCTATCTTGATCAATATTTTTTGAACCTGAATCGTTATTGCACTAGATTGTTTTCTTTACACTGAATGTCGGGTGGGAAATGGAAGAATGAATCCGTTGATACGTCACTTATGTCATAAATTTAGGAGTGTATGGTACACATATCACTCATGTAATGCGAAGAAGTTACTTGACATATTCGAAATTAGAAATATCAAAATTACGGTTTTAAGCTGCAAAAAAATTCTAGGTAGAATAGAATAGTAATAATAATAATAAATTATTATTACAACAGTAATAGTATAATCTATACTATGTAAATATTAAAAGACAATATTAAATTAATGATTAGGGAAGATTATACACATTAAAATGAATAAAAATGTGGAGGAGTAACAATAAAGATGTAATAAACAACTTAATTACTAAGCGTGATATTAAAAGGTGAAGTCCCATTGATGAATCCCTAATTAAGACAGTTATACAGACTGTTCGAGGAACAGTTGTGCTTTTTTTTGTTTCGATGTTAGAGAATCATTTTTCTAACGCATTTGTTAACTTATTCACTTTCGCAAAGTATTAACAATAAATTCCCAGTCCCAAACTGCGAAATAACACAAACAAATTTGTGATTCACAGTAATTTTGTAGACAATACGAAAAACAAATCAGGCAAACTAATGACACAACAGTTTAGTCCTGTGATTCAAAACAAACGAATTCGTGAATCACCGTAATTTTTCAAAACAATAGAGAAAACAAATCTAGAAAATTAATGGCAAAGTGGCATGCTGTTGGCAGAATATTCCTCGAGGAATGTCATTGCCAGCTGGCGCTTGCAATCCTCGAACAGCAGTTTCGAGGAGATTATACAACAGGCATATAGCATCCTTCGTAATCGTCTTAGTAATAAATGACACATAGTCAACAATAGCTGCAGGAAGTAGAACACCATTTACTAAGCTGGCCGGATTTCCCCCTTCGTCAAATCTGTCGACACGATTCTCAGTATTTATTGTATTATAAATATTGATTTGCAAAAGCGACTGTTGACAATGTACCATGCTGCACAGCGATAGAATGTCAAGGATTATTTAATGTTTCACTTTATTTTAAAAAAATGCAAAAACACCACTAAAAGCAGCAGGGATGAAAAATCTATATACATATTGACCGCGACTGTTGTTAAATAAAATTTCATATCGAAATATGGATACGAGTGATTCATATTCTCAATCCTACCGGTCAAAATAATTTTAACTGTTAAATGAAACAGGATTTCGTTTAGGAAAATGTTAAATGACAATCAGTTGTTAAATAAAATATGGGAATTAAAGTGTATTGTCATTTAAATAACGATTTTAAGGCTTGTTTGAAATACTGAATTTTATTTAATAATATGTTAGATGAAAATCTGATAAATAACATGTAATAAATAAAATATATTACCGAAATCTTAATACGAATAATATTGTTATAGCGCCACCACGGATGCTGTTTCAAGAAGAGGTGTTTTATCCAGAAGATACTACGGCAGCGTCGAGATGGTAAGTGTTGATCAGAACATGTTAACCATACTGGAAATTTAAAATGGTGTTTTTAAATGAATATTTCTGATAAACTATTGGATTAGACCTAAATTTTGAAACAGTATTCCAAAAATCGGTTCCAGCACATTGGACTGCTGACTTGATCCTTTGGCATATCAAGTTTGTCACAATCTCAAGGAAAAACATATTATCCAATAAAGTTCTAAACCTATTTTGCATTTTTTGTACCACAGACATATTAAATTTTACTTTGCCCATTCGAACGATTCACATAACAAATTTAAAAATGACAGACATACAAAAAATGACTTGACTTTTGAGTTAACAGGTTATAGTTTTTCAAATCCAAACAATTTGTTACCTTATTGCTAACGACAAAACTTTATTATGCTAAAAAGTCACTTCGATCCCGATAAAATACTTTGAACTATAAATTGTGCTACAGTGAGTTATAGTAAGTTAGGTTATGGTACTAGAAGTCAATTTCAAAACGATTCTTTAGCTTCCGCAAATTGAGCAAGATGGCACCGACAACACAAGAAGATTTCGGGTAGAAAATGGCGAGTCTCCAGGTGAAAAAGAAGAGGTAAGTAGGAAAGAAAGTGTAAGAGACAAAACCAGAGAAAGAGAGAGAGAATGTTTAGCAGATTTTCACGTATTATTTCAGATGTTAAGTTTGTACTTATAGACTGAAATATGGACGACTAAATTTTGCAGCAAACATGTATTTTACAATATTATGGTTTACTCTTATAAAATATAATCGCAATTTACAAGTTAAACTGTTTGTACTAATATTTTGATACTTCTATAATGTTGAAAACCTGTTATATTTGTTTAATTTATTTATTAGATATGTTTAAATCTGCCGTTTGTTGATTCAACCAGAAATTTTATATTTGTAGATATTATACTACTTAACATTATTTAAGAAACATTTATTTTATAACGAAATTGACTATTGTGTCAGGCAATTGTTCTATAATGGCGTAGCTTAACACCTCTCTCTTTCTCATCATTCATACAACAATAGTTCCGCGATATTCGTAATATTTTAATTTGCATAGATGTTCGGTTCTCCCAGTACGCCTATATTGGAAAACCCAGAAAATCAAACACGATGGTACTTCAAATATTTTCTGGGAAAACGTGAGTACATTGCCAAACATTACTGTGTATAGTGAACTGTAATTTGTGGTTAGTTTGTGTCATAAAGCTTTGTTCACAATTTCATAACAGTTTTTATAAAGCGTTGTTAACTTCTGCGTGTGATTAATTCCTCAAACTAGAATATTTTATAAGAGACTGTAATTTGCAATTATGATACATTCTAAGATAACTAAATTTATTAATAAGACTCCTTATATTTTAAAAATATAAGGTTTGTGATGAAAAGTAATATAATTATTAAATTGTCAGTGACAGAGGTTCTAACTGTTTTAATTTTCTTTTCTTTTACATTTTTTTTATTACTAGCATAAATATTCATGTATCATAGCATGAAACACTATATTGATCGAGATTGCTTAGTTATTTCGAACTTATTCGCATTTTTCTTAACTTTCCCGTGGTTGAAAAATTCGAATATACCTGAATGTTGCAGCATTATTGTTAAAAAGCAGATCGCGGATTAATACTAAACTATTTCCGAACTAATACAAATATTCAAGAAATGAAATCCACAATAGTTGAATCTTAAGGCTGTAATAATTCTATGTTAAAATTGAAAACATATAATGTATATTTCTCCCAACAGTGCATCAGAATTACGTGGCTGTGGATCAAGACAGGAACCCTCTCTTTCTCTCAGTGGTTACGAGTGAAATTGGCGATCAGTGTGTGCCCCACTACAGGGTGATTCTGTGGAGGCGAACCGTAAGTACTCCAATAAATCAAAAAACTGGTTAGAAGAAAAGATCAATAAACAACATTTTCTTTGGAGTATGAAAAATTTAATCCCAAATGTAAATGTATAATACTACTATTTTTTTTTTACTTTTTTAACATGAACTCTTTGGTACTTAACTAGTAAGAATGAGAATAAATATTATATAACAGAAGAATTGGAGACACAACAAATTTTAGCTATCAATATTATTAATTTTGAGATATCCATTCACATATGAATTTGATTTGTAATCATAAACACTCAATCGAGGCAGCTGTATTATTATACATAAAACGTAGGATGGATATCAATGTGCACTAATTTTCTAATATATGGAGTCATCGGGTTACATAGTTTATAGATCGATAAGAAATAATATAACATCCAGATTTCTACGTTCAAAAAAGAACCAAATATGTAATATTATTAAATATAGGGAGCCCAGAAGATCTCGCTACCATACTCTGCAAACAAGTCATTGACGATCAGACAGATTCTAAGGTGAATATTTATTTGCTTTTAGAGCACGATACAGGTTGTAAATATAGTTTTATTTGTAATTCTGTTTTATTTGTCGAATTAATAAACAGATATTAATACGAGTGTAACTATTATTTATTTCAAAGCAAGTCTGTTCCGCTTTTAATAATGCACATAATCCTTTACGAGACTCTTTCAATATAACACGTTTTTTGTATTTCGTATTATATTATGTTAATTGTAATTAATCTTTTAAAGAATGAACTGTGCTCTGCCTTGTTTCTTAAATATATTCTAGTTCGAATTTCGAATACACGGTTTTGCTTTCAGCAATTTTTTCGGCCTCGAAAAACTGGAGAAGGCACCGCGAGAGATATTGTCAGCAGACATACAAAAGGTGAAAAAAATTTAAATTTATTACATTTATGTTATTTATATTTCTATTTTATATCAACAATCTGTTCTCCTAACAGAAAAATGTTGTACGATTTTTTTTAAATATTGTACATAACATAAACTTAGTTGAATGAAAGTGAGACAAAAAACAAGATTGCGTAAAAATACTGAAAAATGTTCTAAGTTCTTATTTTACCATTAGCTTATAAAAATAAATTGCAATTACAGACGTTGCTAATAAGCGTGCTGTATAATCCGTACAATACCATGATTTACAATTGTTTATCAAAATTTTGGGTATTCGTGATTTATACTAAAGCATGTTTCTTAATTGCCTGTATATTTAAACTTATAAACATATTCTTTTGATTTTATTACAGGACCTTTTGTTACTAGAAGAGCAAGAAGGATCAGTCAATTTCAAATTTGGTATTATTTACGCAAAAAAGGGACAATCCACCGATGACGAAATGCTATCTAATGGCAAGTAACTTTTCAATAAAATACATAACGCACCACGTAGTGGCGCTATTCACCTTTTTGGATTTCTTAACAAACTGCAAAAAACAACTATTCTATGATAAAGCAACAGACATATACGTTTATTGGTGCAGACGCCAAAATAGTGGATTAGAAAATTAACAAAAATGGAAAAAATTATTATATGTATGAGAAACTTATTAGTGTTTGTAATTTCTTGGATTACAGAAAAAGGCAGTTCGGCATTCGAAACATTTCTGCAGATCTTGGGCGAGAAAATACGACTTAAGGGTTGGGATAAATATCGAGGAGGATTGGACGTGAAAGGTAAATCGAATTCAAATATATTCTATATTTAAACTTGCATTAAGTTAAAAATTACAGTAAAACCAAATTCTTATTTTCCAAATTTACATTTGTATATTGTGCCATTTATTTCGACTGATATACTTTCCCTTTCACTTATTCAAACTATTATTTTAAAATCACCCTTCATCCAAGCTAAAAGTGCAATAGCAAGTACTTAAGAAAAATTGAATACCACAAAATTTTCGTTTTGTTCTAATCGTTCGAAGTTTCTGCAGGTTAAAATTGATCGTTGCTGGTAAGAAAGTAACAATTTATATAACAATATATAAAACAATGTTTTGATGTCATTTAATGAATCATTGATCGATTCATACGATACACCTTCGTAATAGCACCAAATATTTGTTAACTATTCGATATATGGCTTCATCTAGACAATTAGCCAAAGTAAATTAAGTTAAAATAACTTAGGGAGTTTTTTGAATTTTCAAAACGGTATGGTATATTCGAGAGTTGCGACAGTCGACAGCTGTAATAATTGAAAAATCGATTATTTAAACTGTCTTGAAGGAAATGTAAGTACTCTTAAAAGACAAATGACTTCTTCAGTAATAGTGAATCATTAACGTTCGAAATCGGTCCAGATCATTAATCATACAATCTGTGGTAAAATGTGCCAAATTGTAATTTATACACTCAATTTGTTATGAATTTCTTTTTACGTTGTTACGAAATTATGGGCAATTGCCATAATCAGAAATTGGCTCTCTATTGACTACTATCATTTACCATTATTAGCATATGGAACAGCTAACGAAAAGCAGAAGAGAACAGTATTGTAAGAACAACACTTACAATCTTCCCGTCCTTATTAGGACGGTTACGTGATAAAACGTGGTACAAGTTGTAATTTTTACATTCAATTTGTTACTTTTTATGTTGTTGCGTAATTATGGACAATTTCCATAATCAGACATTTATTCTCTACTGACTATTATCATTTACTGTTAGCATATCAAACAGCTAACGAAACGTAGAAGAAATGTCTATTGAAAAGACAACTCAATCATCCCGTTCTTGTCAGGACGGTTACGTGGTAAAATGTTCCAAACTGTAATTTTTACATTCAATTTGTTACTTTTTACGTTGTTGCGTAATTATGGATAATTTCCATAATCAGAAATTTACTCTCTACTGACTATTATTATCTGCTGTTAGCATATGGAGGTGCTAACAAAGAGCAGAAGAAAAGTATATTATGCAAATCCCTAATCCTGCAATCCTATCGTCCTTATCAGGACGTTTACGTGGAAAAAATGTACCAATTAAGTTGTAATTTTTCATTCAATTTGTTACTTTTTACGCTGTTGCATAATTATGGAAAATTACCATAGTCAGAAATTCCATAATCAGAACAGTTAAAGAAAAGTAAAAGTGAGGACAGTTATGCGGTAAAATGATTCACATTGTAATCTTTACATTTAATTTGTTACTTTTTACTCTGTTATGCAATTATTCAGAATCTTTTTATTTAGAAAATACCAGACCGGTCAACAATACAGCGTCAATCACGCGTAAAGATGGCAGCATATTGTTCTAACTGTTCTAATTTTGCAGTTAAAACGGACAGTGGAAAGTTTGTTATCTTTTTTGTTAAGTTTACATTTTATTATATTATTATCGTTTTCTTATCTTTTTGAAAGGGCAATGTGTACATTCTTTTGATCGTTGTTCTTAGGCGACATGACGGGAAAGGACAGCTACTACACTGTCTACGCAGGCCACGAAGTTATGTATCACGTGAGCACTCTGCTTCCTTATTCAAAGGACAACCCTCAGCAGCTCGAAAGGAAAAGACATATTGGCAACGATATAGTCAATATAATTTACATCGACGACCCAGAAGGAATCGAAAACTTCCACCCAAGTTGCATCAGAAGTCAATTTACACGTGAGTCGACTTTATTTAATAATAGTGTAAACATGTTAGTCACGTCCATGTTGTTTCTCGATGAAAGAAGTTAACACCAAAACTACAGAAATAAACTATGTATTTCCATTAGAGAAATATAAGTTTTAGAAAAGAAAATACGAAAAATATAAACAAATTTGTAAAATTACAATGAAACCTAGAATACAATATTAGAATATAAAATCTTTGAAAAATTAGTACTTGTGATAAGATATTGTAATCATTTTGACTGAATGGTAAATCTCTATATTTAAAAACACGTTGAATATGGACAAATAAAGTCCTGTGGAAAATATGAAGTCGAGTTTCGATACTTTTCATTAAATCAGTCAAACTAACAAATTAATAGTAATAGAATCTTTGTGAATTTCGAGCTAATACAATGTAATTTATGCCACAAGTTACATTCGAATTGACATTGAATCGTTGTTAAACGATTTCAAAAACAAGATTATCAATTTCCGCCATTTTTCTTTTGTCTGTCTAAATTTGTTTTTATTCTTATTCTTTCTATTTGTTCACAGATGTATTTGCCGTAATATCTGCTGTGGAAGGCACCAAGGCTTGGCGAGTCGCAATTTATTGCGACGAAAATGTACCACTATTTGGACCCAGTCTACCCTGTCCACCAATCATTGAAGACCCGTATAATCTTCGAGAGTTTCTACTTGTGAAATTAATCAATGGGGAAAAAGCTACATTCGATACGCCCACATTTTCCCGAAAGAGAGAAAGGACTCTCGACGCCCTTCTGCGGGATATGTATCAGGATCACGCCCAGGAAGGCAAAACTAATGTAAGTTGTTTGTTCTAACAAAGGGAAGCCCCAACCCTTTTTTTTTTGTTGACCCAGGAGAAATCCTCATGGGTTCCCCATACCACGCGGAATATGGGGGTATGTCGGACTCCTACCGACTAAAACTCCTGGGGTGGCCACATAAAAATGCTCGATACTTGGGGGGCGGGTAATTGACCTTGCGGTCATGTCTTCCGGACCCCCCAAAAGGGAAGCCCCAACCTGGAAACGCTACTTATTGACGAGATAGGGCATGAAAAATCAGGGTTAGCGAGTACATGAAGAACCTAGAGTACTAGATGTGTATGAGCAGCTATTTTTGCACAAAAATTGTTTAAATAATAAAATTTGGTGGTCGTGAAAACAACGTGAAAAAAATATTGTGACATAGAACGTGACATGTGGATTGAAATAACCAAAAGAAAAGATTGTATTGAATCATTACCCTCCCTCACTTCTCGGTAGCCGGTCCAAGGATGCAGATTCTCAATATGCCCCGATACGAGATACTACAAAATCAATGCTACCAGATACAGTGGGGAAAAAAATATTTTTTTCTGACGATATTATTGATTTTTCGAAAATATCCCAAAGGGTTTTTTCAATCCATTTCTCACGTTCTATAATCTAATATTTTTTCAAGTCGATTTCACGACCTCCAAATTTTATTATTTAAACAATTTTTGTGTAAATATGGCTGCTTATGTACATCTGGTATTCTACGGAGTTCATGTACTCGCAAATCCCGACTGTTCGAGCCGTATCCCTTCAAAAAGTAGTGTTTCCAGGTTACGGCTTCCCCTTGTAAGTTGTAAGTTATGAAATAAAAATATACTTTATCGAGCAAGAAACTATTTTTCGTAAGAAAAAATATATTTCCTTAGAATAGTTAGTTGGTTTTTTTAAAAGAAAATTTGTTTGAAGAACACTGACTGTACCAATACTTCCTTTTAACGGTTGCATACACATTATTTCTAAAACATAAATTATCATTCCAGAGCATGTTAAACCGGAGAGCCTTATCAGACGTGGTGGAAGCGCCAGGTCGCCGTCGTGAAGAAACACGCGCAGTAGAAATGGTCCACGTCGGACAAGTTCTGAAGTTGGAGGCAATAGTGCGTGGTCTGGCACCTACGTCTTTAGCCACTGCCGGTCCCCTAAAGCCTCGACCGTGGGAACCAAGGTGCATCTATCCCGACTTTCCCAATGATGTCGTCTGCGGCGACGTTTGGTTAGAAAACAAACTGATTCTCGGAACCGAAAGCGGAACCTTCATCATTGAAGGTAAATATACGTTCGACAAAAAGATATGTTGCGATTTATACGTTGTGAGTAAATAAATGGGTAAGTAATCATTTTCTCTAAATTAAAATTCAAAAAGTAAATAAATATGGCAAGAACTGCAAAGTGTAAATAGTACAGGTGTCACTTATGTGATTCAATATCGCATATTCCGCAATTTTTGTTAGAGTAAATTTTACAAGGTAATTTTATTATTATTCAATCCGTTTGTAAGGAATTAACTGTATGTATTCACATCTAACACAATTTTTATAATTTTTGTGCAAATTTTTATATGTATAGTTGTGTAAACAAAATATTTGTACACAGAGTATTTTCTTAAATACACAAATTAAAAACGAAACAATCTTCTTCTAAAAAAATAATATGTTTTCAAAGAGAAAAGTTTCTTCTTCTAGAAAATGTATTTATGTTTAGAAAGGAGCCTTTTCTTCCTTATGACAAATTTATTCCAAAACATTAGGATTACGAATACTTCTTTTATCAATCGTATAAAAATCTAGAAGATGAGAAATATGCATGGTGTATAAAAAGTCACAAAACACTCCAAGATGATTCGCGTACGAGATAATCAATATGTTTTTCTTATATTTGCGCCGCCCCCAAAAAGTTGCAGCATATTTAGGCTTTATGGGGGAAGGTTGCCAAAATCGAATATTATGATTGCCAATTTCCGTATCCATGAAAAGAACAGATTATGTTTTACTTTTCAGAGCATTTTTGTGCTGCTTATTCTTTAGTTTTCAGCTCTCTGGAACTCTATCAGTTTTCGAAGTCGATCACATTTTTTTAAAAACATATTTTTATATTTCAGATGGTGTCTCGCACCGATTAATATTCGACGAGTCCGTTCAAGTGAAACAAGTCGACGTGGTCGAACAGCACGGCATTATTTTAATTCGAGCCGGAGACAAAGGCAAGGATAGTTACGTTTACGTGTTTCGTCTCCGGGAATTCGAACACGATATAACGTACCGATGTCCGAACATAATAAACAATCAGAAGAACGAGCAAGATTGCGAGAACGAGGATCACGAAAATGGCCATGAAAATCACGACAGCGTCGACGAAGACGATGTCGACGACAATGAATGTGAATATTTGTCGCATAGAGTTACTCTCAGACCAGTTGTGCAACCAAAGAATCGACACCGCGTTCGTCCGCTTGCTGTGCGAGGAAGGACTCACATCAAAGAACGAAAGATTCCACGCAGTAAAGGGTGTCACTTGTACAGCATCACGAAGCCTGGCGGTTCCCATCTTCGCATGGTACTCTTCCAACAATCGAACAAATCTATTGAATTTTTTCTCTTGAAATTCTGGAAATTTCTTCGTGAGGAAGGAATCTCATGAAATTAGATCATTTTAAATCATATCTAATAGGCAAAGAATTATTCACGATCCAAAAAGTATTCGTACAGTAATCGATTTTAGTTAAAACATAGTGTTGCTATGTTTATTAAATAATGTCTCTATAAAAAAAGTTGTACATATTCGCTGATGCCTTTTTTTAAAATACAGATATTGTTTAACAAATATATAGCTATACTGTGTTTTAGTTAAAATTCATTGTTGCACATTACCATCAGTTATTTTTGTCACACACTTTGGAAAAATTGGACAGAGCAGATTCTAGTTACAGTTTAGTTATTACAAGTGTAGTTCTTTCTTTGAGACATAAAATTTTGAGTGGGAAAGGACATTGGTAGACATTGCACCATCGAACACGGAAAGATAATTAACTTTTGAAACGTAAATATTTTTATAATGAATTTTTAACTAAGCCCTTTCATTTCTCGTATTTTTTTGCTTATTGCAAAGTTAGATAAATTTGAATTCCATACATTTATGTTTTCGATCAGTCATATTTTACCATACCATGTTGTTCCATAATACAAACAGCGTGCTGGAAAAATTTTTTGTTTATAAAACTCCATTCGCTTATAACAAAGTTCTTATAAGGTTTTGCAAAGTCTTTCAAACAACGTAAATCTTTCATGACATAAAACACATCCGGGGGTGTAAATTTTTCATGATTTTATTTATTTTCAAATTTATCTTCGCATCTTCAGTCATCATAAATATCGAGCCTCGCATCAGTATGCATCAGCTTCCATGAGACATATAATATTAAACAATTTATTTAACCACTTTCACTGATTTTTTGTTACTGACCGATAAATCTTTAAATCAGTGTGTAGCAATTGGTCGACGCTTGATAGTCATGCAATGGAAACACAGTGCAGCGTGGACAACCTGGTGCCCGGCAACTGACACCGACACCGTCGACGGTTTTATATTCTTAAAAGAACTAAGTGTTAGTGAAAGTCCGTCATTGGTGACAATGATCGACAACTCAGACTCAGGGAACGAATGGACACTCTGCTGTGGCGTTAGGCATCATTTCGAATTAATTTCCGCTTCCGGAGCATCTAGGATACTTCACTTGGAAGGGTCAACGAAGCCACATCTCATTGCCGCATTGGATCTCTGCGAAGATGAGGAGCCAGAATTACTACTTTGCTATAATAGTATGCAATTAATCATTTATAGATATCTAAAAAACTATCATACAAGATGGCAAAGCTGATATATTTTTTTCCTTGACGTGTCAGATACGTGTCACTTTCAAAAGTTAATGGATGAGGGTATCTCGCCAACTGTGTTCGACTTCAATTGGAACTCTGTGCCAATTGCTATAGGTAAGCCTCTGTCAGTGTTTTTGTAGTCTTGCTTTTATCGGGTGGTTTTATTTTTCCAGTCTTACAAGCTATATTAGTCGACCTATTCAGCTTCACCCGGCCGACATTTCATATGCATGTTAACAATAATTTACTTCGAAGAATAGTCGATTTTTGCAACTATCTTTATTGCAATAATTATTGCAAAGACTTTCCAATCCTTTTAAAAATTTGGAGCTACTCTTGAAGCGCTCTGTACATGTAATAAATGTTATGATATATTATAGCGCATAATTTGCCTGGATCATAATTCTATATAGAAGAAAGAACTATATTGAAATGCATTTAGTAGTTTTCGTGATTTGCTTATGTTCACTGCTTAATTCTCTGAAAAACAAAGGTAATAAAATGCAGCGTATGTTTATGCGGAGGAAATATGTTTTCCAATGATGAAAGAATTACCCAAATCAGTTCAGTGCCTTGGACACACACACACACAAAATTTGTCTTTCTATAGATTAAGTATAGATTTACTATTTCTTTCGACTTCTTAATCAATTTATTGATTTAAGATCATAAACTCTTTGGTACTTAAATAGTGAAAATTATAACATACATAGCGCAGAAGAAAAGAATTAGAAACATAACATAGAGTGGATGAAAAAAATATTTGCACATACTCTTTTTTTAGAGTAAATAATACAGAAAAAGTTATTTTTCAAAGAAAAATCAATTTTTTTAAATAAGAAAGTTTCCCTCTTAAGAGTAAATAAATATTCTCAAAGAAGAACGTTTTCTCCTTTGAAAAAATTTACTTCAGAACATCTGGATGTGCGAATACTATTTTTATCCACTGTAGCAAGACAGAAAGTTTTATTTTTATTTATTTTATTTTTATTATAGTCCTATAATCTACATTATTTTTCTTCACCTTCTTTTCTTTGCCTTTTCTTGGCCTTGACCTTCAATATAAATAAATCATACAAGGGCCGCTCTTATTATAGTCAAACTAATTGTACTACTAAATTATACATTCAACAATCTTCATCATTCTTATAATTTATAATTATTCTTTCCCACATAATAATTCTGTTTTCGGATGTCATTCGTATCAGACACGAAGTAAAACTTCAATTGAATACTGGAAATGCTAAGCACTGCAGCCAATAACATTGTTTGTTTAGCCTGTGCCTTTCCGTACGTGATTGCCTTTACACCTGACACAATGGAAATCCGTTTGATCATAAATGGAAATTTAGTGCATACAATCTCATTACCAAACCTCAGCTTGATCACGTCGAAGCGGGATGTCTTCTTCGCCACAACCGCGCCGGAATTCCTGCCTGGGAAATGCGAGCGAATTCGACTCGACTGGAAGTCATCAGAAAAGGATGACTCCGCTGATGTTCAGGCTGCCCCAGTGCAGTCGTATGGTTCATCTCGGCAGAACATGCATGGTATAAAAACAGAATTAGTGCTTTTATTATATTATATTTAATTAATGTAGTATTATATTATATTTCTTACATTATTACTATAATATTGTACAATTATATAATTAGGGCTTAATATTTAACACCAAACGTATCGAAACATTATTTATAATTATGGGCAACGATTTGTTATGAAATAATGCTGGTGTTTTTCGATTTCGATATAGCTTATTGTGAATTTAATAGAAAAGCCGAGCACAAAATAATAGTACATAATAATGAAAAAATTATGCATTTTCTACTTTTTTTTTAAACAAAAACGATAAAACATGTCCATAGTTGAATCGTATTTTAAGACTGGTCATTTGACCAAACGTGGTACGTTTAGTGTTAATCATAAAATAGTTTTTACATCATTTTTCCCGAACATTTGCGATTAAGCTACATTTTTTAGTTAAACTTTGTTTTAAACCTGGTTATAGAATTATAATTCACTGCCGCTGTGTTTAATTCTTTAAAGTACATGCTTTCACAATTTAAATATAGTATGAATAACACCCCAGCATGCACATTCAATATTATTATAGTATTAATTGATGCTATTATTAATACTATTATTTTACAATACTGATTAACACTGAAGCACAGAAATAATACTTGTATAACGAGGCATTTTTCTTGTTAAATTCTGTACTTGAAAGAATTGAATGGAGCGGCAGTCGCACGTTGTTGTTATACGCTTCTTTTATTATATTACATAAAATACAATTATATAATTTAATAATAGTATTATAAAATAATAATAATAGCATTCCATTACTACTGTTTATATTAATATTAAGATACGCGAATGTCTTTTTGTTCGAAAATGTTACATTATTTGATTTTCAATTTTCAGGCGGCCAAGGCAACTGGAAACCTATCCGCATTTATCGTGTTCCGTTGCAAACCCTATCAAGAAACACTCTCTCCGAATGCAACCAAAGACGCTGTCCAAGTCCGTCGGAGCCGGAAATCACCTCGGCGCCACCAACGGGCGATAGGAATTTCTTAACAGTCGAGCCGTCGAGAATATTGAGTCGATCCTGCAGCAGCAGTCCAACACCAACACCTACAAATTTGTTGCCATCGCCGTGTAGAAAATAAGGGCATTGCCGCATACTTTCCTATGACAACCTTGCTGATACGATATTCGCGAAACTGTACTTAACCATACGATAGAGAGCAGGTACCTGATGCTCGTGCCTCTGTAGGTTCGGGAACTATTATTATACTCTATGTCTGTACAATACATGTAAAGGGGCACATACAACTTGAGCACAAAAATTGACTGTTAATTTCAACATTTTGAACAAATATAAAGAATATTTTTGTTTTAAGCCTATAAATATATGTACACGGTGATTCACTTTGCCTTTGAATCGCCAATAATGGATATAGGTCGTTGAAAATGGTATAATTATATGGTGTTGAGTAGTTTTAATATAAAGAAGTATTTACCGAGTCTTTTCCATTCACTGACATTTATTTATAATATCAAATTGTGCCACTAATGGAAATAATTGGAACTCGAGTGTGAAGAGGATGATTAAAAGGCAAGTGACTCACCCTGTACAAGCACACGATTTAAGGTATATTATAAATTAACTTCAGTAATTTATCGGCTAAAATTACAAAATTATTGTCATGGATGTATTTTTTGTTTTGTTTTGTTTTACAAAAACAGTTTACGGTACCGTTTGTAGGTTAGACAATTTCTATCCTAAACAGGTAAAATAATTTTATCTAGAAAGTGGGTACTTAAAATTATTACAACGGGAGCGACATTCAAAATTTAGGTTTTAACAAAACTCAAAAATAGGTGTTTCACCCTTCCAATTGACTATACTTTTATAGCTATGTTTGATTTCTTGTTGCACACTAGCGATTTTTAATTCTTGTTCCATACTAGCTTTAAATGTATACTTTCTAGAGAAAAAAATAGTTTCATCTGTTGCAGACAAAAATTGTTTGACTTACAATAGGTACTGTAAATCGTGATTTGTAAAAAAAACCTCCATACATCCATGATAATAATTTTCTAATTATGATCGATAGATTAATGAAATCAATTTATAATATATTTTCAATCATGTACTTGTGCATATATTTTATAAACTTAAAACAAAAATGTTTTTCATATTTTTCAAAATGCTGAAATTAACTTTCATTTTTGCACTCCAGATGTTTGTACCCCCGTAATGCAGAGTGGAAATATTGATGTGTGTGGGGTTGCAAAGGGTGAATTTGCAAGCAGAGGGAGGAGAAAGCGTGTTAGTTATAGCATGTTAAGGAAAAGTGAATATAAATGAAGTTTTAAGTTACACGCTTTTAGTAAAGTGAATGAAAAAGTTTGAAATAGTTTGTTTAATTATTATAACATTGTTAGTCATATGCGAGTAATGAAATGGAGCAGCGCCTCGCGATTTGATTAGTCATACGTGACTAAAAATGTTGTAACAGCTAAACGAATTATTTTGTACATTTTAATGAATTTTACTAAAAACCGTATAAGTTAAATGTATTTTATTTTTATTGTCATTTCAATTTAAATTTTTAATCAATATATATACTGTAATTTAATTTGATTTCTAATCACTAAAACCTTCTTATAGATACTCATATTGCTGGGATGTCTGTCAAAATAAAAATCAGTGGGGAATCAACTGAAATTTGATAAAATATTGTATTGTCGCCGCGACTGCATGTTTGTGTAAAATTTCAAGAAAATCAAGTCATCAGGAGTGAGTCAAAGATTCATTTCAAAATTTAACGAAGACAGAAGCATCAAGCTAAACAAAACCGTGTAATAAGTGAAATAAGTGTCTGAAAGGAGGCAACAGCGGTTTGGTGTGATTTTCCATTCGATTTTGAGATGAGGTGAACATGACCTATTTTGACATGCTTATCTAATTTTTTAGCTTGCCATAATTAACAAACGGAAGCGTACCATCAATGTTTGACATGTGATTTTGTGTAAGTTTACTTAAACATCTTCGGAAAGTTAAAAATTCATTTGCAAAAATGCTTATCCTTTGAAACAGCTAAAGTTTTGTTTCCCAAACAGAAAACTAATTTTGCAGTGACTAAAATTGCAATTAGAATCTCTTCTGTGCACGACAAAAATGAATGATAAAAATTCACTTGGTGTATATGAAATTAATGAATATATAATTCTTCCCTTGCTAACTGATTGCAAATGATTTATTTTACCTTTCATAGGAGATTGCACCCTTTCAAGCGCTTATCCCACTGAAGTTTTAACTCGCTATAACTAACAAACGCAAGTGCATATGGAAAATTTACGAACTCCAACGCCGAACACATAAATATTTCCACCTTGCATGCAATATGCGGACACGTGGTACTATTTGCCAAATGGAATCCTCCGGCTTTTTTATTTGCAATCATCGCATTTGCAACAGTGTTATTTAATGTTGAACTTCATTCCTCATTCTCGGTCTCGTTAAATACTTTAACGGACCGTTATTGTCGAACTCACACAATTTGTTCGAAATGTGCATTGGTTTATTCAGTCATACTAAAATGTAGTTCTTAAAATGGATTACTTCACTCTCGCTTCACGTCGAATTGTATAAATGAATTCAACTGTCTAGAAATAGGTTTTTGTCAACTCTGTTAGGGTGTAACGCTTTCCGATACAACAATCATGATACTGTTTCTTTACAATGTTGAGACTTCTGATGTAAATAAGATGTTATATATTCCAATAAAAACTATTCAAATTTTGATTTACAATTGGACGGTTTTTGCTCTGATAAAATAGTGCCTATGTGTTTCAAAACTTTTCCTTTTAACCTTTACCCAACAACGAGGATAAATAGGAAGACAAAAGGGGAGAAGATGAAGATCTTCCGTGAGAAACTCCAACAAATAATTTAAAAAATCGATTCAAAGGACAAGGTCTACTAAATTAATTACTTAAATCAATCTACTACAAGGTATATTCAATATTTGTACATACATGCATTGCATGTATATGATATATATTTTTTATTTCTATGGCTCTAACATGACAAAACCATGTTGCAACCGGAATGTTAACAAAATTCAGATCTGATTCATAAATGGACAGAATTATGAATTCATGAATCGTGTCTTCTTAATTATCTCAACCATCAGTTTATCAAATGGACCACAAAATTTAATAAAATTCAGACTTTTTCCCTACATTACTTCAATACACTAAGCAACATTTATATTAATGTATATACATTGTTTATTATTACCGCTCTAGTTAGTAGAAAAATATTTTACGATAGCAGTATCAACAAAATTCAGAGATCCATTGGCAAACAAAAATTAATAAGTCAAATTAAGAATTAATTTTAATTGTAATACAAATTAATTAGCGTAGCGAGATGCTTTTTATTGACAGACAATTGTTATTATTAACTTGCGAAAAGAAGTTCGAGTAAAAAGTTGGCACGTCGAAAATATATAAATATCTATATTTTTAGCAGTTTAGAATTAAATATTGAAGTTCATGTTTTTTCTTTATATAATTAAATAATATAATATTGATAATAATGTAGCTATAAGTACTATTTTATTGTTGGTAAAGTGTTAGAAGTACACTTCATTAGTAGTCTGCTTCTATGAAGATACTATTTTTCTATTAATTTAAACTATTATTACTTGTTTATTTAGCATATTCGTTTGTAGTATAAAATACTAGTACTTCCCATAATATTAGTACATTCCCATAAGGAATATACCATTCTTATAGTACAATACATAGCACAATTATACATATCGTATTATATAATGGGCTTTCCATTTTTTTCTATAAAAAACACAACATTTTTACTTACTGTTCAAAAAAATTTAGTTAGATTCCTCGACGATTAGTAAATTCCCATAAGAAATAAACTAGCCTACTTAATTAACTAATTTTTTTCGAATAATATACAAAAATCTTGTTCGAGTCTTTCAGAAAAAAAATAATTGGGGGGCGAATAAGGTTACAGTCTGTCACACTGCTACACAATTGTCTCCCCACCAACAGTATCGTGACAGAAAAACAAACAGTACGAATTAATAGAAAAACCTATATAAAAAATAGAATATACTAATATTCTTATAATACAATAATAGCATACAAAATCACATTTCCGAAAAAATTTGAATGTAGTATCTCAACGTTCACACTTTTAAAAAAATGAAAGTTAAAAAACATCTGTCTATCGCCTCCCTTTCAGGCATGATCTTCATTCGTCATCATTGTGCCACAAGCGTCACACTAATTTTTCGCCAGTCCCAGAACAAATATTTTGCAACATGGGTAAATGGTATCACTCCTCATAGGACGAGAACAGAAGTAGAGAACATCATTTGGAGACAAAGCCCCAACGAATGGAGGAAAGATTGAATGAATATTTCAATCGCAAACACTGTAAGTGTTAACCACTACTTTCACTACCACACTTTCGTCCAACATATCGGTCTGCAACTGATATTTAGAACAATAACGGTCTACATTCAGTTGAACTAAATTGTAGAACCATTCAACATAACCTCTGCAAGGTGGTATTCAAGCCTCTGCAAGATTTGTCACACACTATTTCACAAATTGGTAAACAAAGTCGAAATTAGTCACCAAACTCCTGTCATAGTTCCTCCACGGATTTACATGACGAGCATAATCGAAACTCCGGAAGCTCATCCTCAGGAATATCCGACCATTCACGTTCAGCGTTTGTGATTGAGGAAAACGTTGCAATTCTGTCAGGTTCTAGATTACCGTCGAATACTAATTCTACAAAAGAAATCACACCCAAATCTCAGACACTGGTTTTGGACGCAATAACGCATTTTGATTATGAGGCAATAAAAGCGATTGGTGAAGCATTACTCCTTGATAGACAACTTTCTCCAGCTGCCAGCAAAGCATTTAGGTAAATATCGATTTAGCTCTTTCTGCAGGGGAAGGCAAGATTTCCTCATTTTTGCTTTCAATAGATCTGCTATGTGATGTTTGACAATAATTAGGTGGTGGAAAGCATTAATATACGATGTTTGTGTGAAATAATTGTGTTTAAATATTCTCATATTAACCTCAATCCGGATATCATTGCGCATATTAAGGACCAAATTTTGATTAAATCCTTACCTAAAATTTAATTAATTCTTCGAATACAATTTTCCTGCAGTCAGAAAAAGTTCATGCACGCGATTTCTGTGATCTTGATATGCTTTCTTGATCATGACAATAAGAAGTTAAATATAGCAGACATAAACGAAGTCCCAGATCGAACCCACTGTAGTAGGCTCGCTTTGCTCGCGATAAGATAAAAACATCCAATAAAGTTGCCGAGTTTAATGCTTGAAAGTTTGGATTTAACAAAATCTTAGTCTCAACCCACTTTTACTATTACAGTGCTGTACAATATTGTTTAATTTTTATCACAAAAATTTTCACAAACAAAATTTTCACAAAAAAGGGATTACAAAAATTTTACATGGATAACCCCCCAAAATTTCATCAAAAGTCCAACCTTCCGTTCATCAATTTCTCGCTATCCCTCATTTCCAATTAAACTGGCAATCTGCTTTAGTATTAGTCGAATATGTTGGTGCTTTATTACAAAAGAAATTCTAGTCCACAATGCTACAACTTGCAACAATCACTGGGCATTTGTAGCTCTCTTTCTATTTAAGTTTGCAAGGTAAATCCTGGCTTAATCCCATCATAACAAGAGAACATTATTTTAATGTTCCGGTGAGCTTCATGAAAAAAGAATCTTATATGATTCATAGATCAATATAATGGTCTTTTTTTGCTACAGATTACTGCAGGTTTCCAATAGTGATAAGCATTTGTTTTTGTTGATTTAGTACTTTGTTTTTCATTGTAATTGATTAAATAGGCATTAGCAGAAGTGGCTTGCCACAATTGCAAACATACAAATATTGAATTTATATTGTTGTGCAATGATGAAAATAAGTTGTGGGACTTCTTTGTAACACATAATGTATTACCATCGTATAAAAAGTGCGACGTTTGTGGATAAGAGTGCCAACTCTATAGAAACAAAATTGCATATTGCTGTCAAAAAGTTACAGTCAAGAATAAAGAAAAAAGAGAGCATGACTTTTTCATATCTGTTTATCCTAACACCTTTTTTGATACGAGTCATCTTAATAGCACACAGATATGCCTCTTAGTGACAATTTGACTAAGCTGGAATTCACTCAGGCAAACATATATTCAGCTGGAAATAAATATAAGCCGGGACACAATTGTGAACTGGTCCTCATTTTGCAGGGAAGTCTTAATTGAGCGGACATTTAATAAAATGGAATGTAAACTTGGTGATGAAAGTCAGATAGCGAAAATTGACAAGGCAAAAATTGGCAAAAGAAAATATAATTAGGGACGATTAGTGAAGGAGTAGTGGGTGTTTGGGGGAATACTAAGGAGTGATCCGCGTCAAGTATTTGTATTGCTGGTGGAGAATCGAAATAAGAAGATATTACATGACGTAATAAAAAAAAACGATTGTGCCTGGTACAAAAGTCATGAGCGACTGCTGAAAGGTGTATGATTGCCTCGAAGAGGAGGCTTTTCAACACCTAACGGTCAATCACTTTCTTAATTTTGCTGACCCTGATACTGGCGCCCATACCCAAAATATAGAGGGGACGTGAAAATAGGTTAGGTCGAAAGCACCAAGGTATAGGATTCATCTGCCGTGGTTTAATTCAACCAGTTTTGCTAAATTGATGTATTGTATTTTTTACAGATACGGACGAAAGAAAGATCATTATGTGGAATATTTGGTAGAATTTCTGTTTAAAAGAGCATGCCCCAATCACTGAGATCGATTACACGAATTTTTCCTGGTAGCAGGAAAACTGTATTCATACAATTAATTACATTTTAGATAAAGATTTAATAAAAACAACAACAAATATTAGTCATTATAGCATATAAAAGATAAACGACGGTTTCCTCCACGTAGTTCTTAATGCGTTCTTGTCTCCGCCGTTACTTGGGTACAATTCTTCCGTATTTCATTAGTGGTATAGCGAACTCGTTCACCAACTTATCGTCGTCATGCTCCATTAGTTGAAGGATCGCGAAGTTTACTACATTTATCTCATCGTCGGATGAATCAAAGCTATCCTCCGATGGCGCCACTGTAAAAAAACTCTAGAAAACTATACGTGAAAACTCTTTTAAAAACTCTAAGCGATTTCTAGGGTAAATTGAAACAACTCTAGAAGCTCGTCCTCTAGTTTATTAACTCTATATAGCGTGAAGAGTTTGTCTAAGAGCTACTGTAGACTTTAGAGTTTATGATTTCTAGAGTAACTCTTAAATAAATTCCTCATGTAAATGAAGAGTTAACTCTAGGAATCCTTCCTCACAACAGCAGTCTACATAACCCCTGTTAACCAAACTCGCTTCACACTAGTGGAGATGAATTTCTGCCGAGGTTAATATGTAATATGTGTTTTGCTTATCCTTTTTAGATTATGAAAAAATAATACATTTCTTTATATGCTCCTATATTTGTTTGAATATAAAGCTATACCGATACCTATTATACATATGTGCAGAGAGAGGTTAACCGTTTATGTTCCTAAAAGGTTTTCCTTGGCCGTATACTATATACATACATGTGTCACTCGACCGGAAAAGTCCATAAAATACTTCCCGAATTATAAACAATGCACGACACACCATGACCGCCGCGGCACCACAAGTAATAATACTTCCTTGACTAACATATTGCATATATGATGGAATAACTTTTGGGAACTCTAGAATAAAACTCTTGCTTAAGGTAATTGTATCAGTACTGTACCATTCAAAAGTCAACCGCTGGCCGAAGGAACTGTTTACTTCACTTTGCATACTGCTGGTGGGCTAGATTTTTGTCAGCGCCTGCCCTAAGTACACAGAAGCTTGTATATACCAATAGATTTTAGACCCATGCACACACACTTGAAGGCAATAGCGATAACGTCACGTAGCTTGTTTAGTCAACGAGTACCTTCAATTTCTCGGAAACTTGAATTATATTAACCGTTATTGCGCAAAAACGGGATCGTGAAAAAATACAGCAAAAATTTGTACGCATTCGTAGAATATCGATGAAACACGGGCTAGTTTTTTATAAGATTCTATAGAAAAGTTAAGCCGTTAAAATTGCTAATGTCACTAACTGACGGGTTTTGGTTATGTTGCACGTGTTAAAAGTGCCAAATTCGAAGCCCGTTATCTCAGAAACGGCGTGGTCAAATACAGTAAAATTTAGCCAGCAGTTGCAGAACCTTATAAACATTCTTCTGTCAAAGTTTAAACAAGATCTATAGAAAACTTTTTTTTGATACAACTACCTTAAGAGTAACTCGTCTGTCATACAAATTAGAACTTCTCGGTCATCCAAAGTTACTCTTACTAAAGAATAACTCTTTAGAAACTCTAAAATCGTTCAAAGTGACTCTTGCTTAACAGTAACTCTATTCGACTAAACTTTAGCAACTCTTCACAATTTCCGAAGTAACTCTAGAACAGTACAGGAGTTATTACAGCAATCTTAGAGTTACTATTCAATCTCTGCAGTTAACTACAGGATTTCTAACGTAACTTTCAAGAACTACAGGAAACCCTAGAGTTTTTTTCTATACGGGAGTCACTGGGGGGAGGGGTACTGTAGGGACCTCACAAGTGACACGACCCCGACCTAATTATTGGCAGGCGCAAGCCACGGTAATTAGGTCGAGCGGCACGCTTTGTAGACGCGGTCAACATTGTAGATGACGCCGATACAAAGCAGCGATCAGGTGCGACGGAAGACACGAACTCTCGCTCTTCCCTTTCGGCATTCGCCGCTCGATAGTATCGGTACGATTCACACTTCGGTGAATCTGTGACGGTTTTCTAACGCGTGTGTCAGTTCCAACCTCGCAACCGCTTCTAGACGAGTGTCTCACCTTCATTGGTGATTGTGAAACGCCCGAGTTGTTTTCGGTTCGATTGACTTCCGGCCGATAATAACTAAAACATTGAGCAACTGGTCCCTCACGAGTCACATTATTTCCCTGGAATCTTATACGTTAGATAACTTCTATCCTAATTAAATGAAATAATTTTTTCTAGAAACTAGGTACTTAAATCTAGTGGACAGTGGGAGCAATTTTGTAAAATTTTAAGTTTTAACGAAACAGTAGCCTTTTAAAACTCAAAAATAGCTATAAAGGTATAGTAGTTAGTGATCAGAAATAGAATTGAATTACAGTATTTAGGTGATGAAAAATTCGAATTGAAATGACAATAAAAAACATACATTTAAATAAATTTAGTAAAATTCACTAAAATGTAAAAAATAATTCGTTTAACTATTACAACATTCTTAGTCACATATGATTAGTACTTACAATGTTATGATTTACAACAGTTAAACAAACTATTTCAAACTTTTTCATTCATTTTATTAAAACCGGGCAATTCAAAACTTTATTTATATTCACGTTTCTTTAAAATGCTATAACTAACAACCACTCTCTCCTCCCTCTGCAATGTCAGATACATCAACATTTCCTCTCTGTATTAAAGAGGTTTATTCAAAAATTCAGAGGTTCACTCAAAAATGGCTTTTCGACTCTTGAAAACACAGGGAAATTCTATGTGGGAGACCAGTGAGCTAAAATTATTGAGTCTACGCATGAAAGAAAGGAGAAAAGTAGTCCGATAAGGATGAGTATGTAACAACTTTAATGGACCGTCATTGTCGAACTCATAGAATTTGTTCGAAATGTGCATTGATTTCATCATTCGCACTAAAATCCAGTTCTTAAAATGGATTACTTCACTCGTACTTCACGTCGAATTGTGTAAATAAATTCAACTGTCTAGAAATAGGTTTTTCTGACTCTGTTAATGTGTAAGACATTCCGATACAACAATCATGATACTGTTTCTTTACAATATTGAAACTTCTGATGTAAATAAGATGTTATATATTCCAATAAAAACTATTCGAATTTTGATTTACAATTTGGACATTTTTGCTTTGGTAAAATAGTGCCGATGTGTTTCAAAAATTTGTTGTATTCAATCTTTATGCAACACCGAGGATAAGTAGGAAAGAAAAGGGGAGAAGATAAAGATCTTCCGTAAGGAACTCCAAAAGGCAATTAAAATTGAAGAACAAATCGATTGGAAGGGCAAGGTGTATTAAACTAATTACTTAAACCACCGAATTAATTAAATCCATTTATTATAAGTTATATTCAATACTTGTATATACATATATTACATGTATATTATATACATTGTTTCTTTCTACGGCTGTAATTTGTACAAAACCATATTACAACCAAAATGTCAACAAAATTCGGATTTGATTCGTAAATCAGGAGGATCATGAATTCACGAATCGAGTTTTTTTTTAATTATCTCAAGCATCATTTTATCAAATAGATCAGAATAGTTGGATAAAATTCAGAATTTTTTCCTGCACTATTTCGATGCATCAAGGAACATATGTATTATATACATTGTTAATTATTACCGCTGTAGCTAGTAGAAAAATATTTTACAATAGCGGTCTCAACAAAATTCGGGTTTGATTCAGGCGCTTATAATACTTTGGATCCAGCTGTGGTAGTTGTAGACTCGAGTGTAGACATCAGGCGCACCAATGCCGCAAGGAATAGTGTAAGCCACTATTCCGATCTGAACTCCATTGGCAACCAATGGGCCGCCAGAATCACCCTGAAAAATTAATAAATTGAATTGAATATAAAGTTTAATTTTTATTAAATTTTACCTGTAATTAACATTAATTAATAACACTGGTCTCAGAAAGCTGTACAATTCACATTAGCCGCACATCGAAATGCTTCTTATTAGCATGCAATTGTTATCATTCTCTTGCAAAAAGAAGTTCGCGTAAAAATTTTGGAAATTAGCCATCCTTATCTCGGTCTCATTCTCTCGAGATGGCTATAATATTTTATCATATTTTTGAGACATCCTGTATGGGTTTTAATATCACTTAGCGATTTTTAATATCAAATCGATCCTACATTGTAATAGGATGTTTGTGAAAATTGATTCAATTTGTTAATTACAGAACAGTGCAATTATAGATAAACAAATACTGATGACCATCGAGGGGTTCTTTTTTTAAATCTTTTTAACGAATTCTTGATCATCGGTTATTTAACATGTGTTTAGAATTTTTCTAAATAACCAGCGAGAATAAATAAACTGTTCGTTTTACCGTTTATAAAAAAAACAATTTTTAACTTGCAGTAATCAAAAAATCAAGTCGAATTTGGTAAAATACCATATTCAATGGTGGAGCAATTTCACACGGACAATCGTTAATTGTATGAAAAGAAGATCTGGTGTTGATCACTCTGTAAACCTTGATCATTTATGCAAACGTCTTACATAAATTATTCCTGCCGCTAAAGTTATTATAATTCTACCCAATCTTAAAATTATTAATTTCCAAATTTGCGAGGCTCACAGATTGAAATCAAATAATTTCTTCAACTTACAGAACAAAATCCTCGGCCATTTCCTGCGATTGTACAAATTTCGCCCTCGGTAAGTTGGTCGTAGAAATCTTTGCAGTCTTCTTGCGGTAGTACTATAACGTCGAGTTCTTGCAATTTGGAGGCTGCCGATCCGCCAGCCTGTAAACATGGAACGCAAATATGATTAACAAATTATAGAATATGTAGTAATGTACTTAATAGTTTATATAAATAATTGTGAATATCGCAATAAGTTAAAATTGCTCAAGGAACTAAATTAATGAAATTGTAATACATTAAGCAACGAACTTATAAACGAGTACATGCGAAAGAGACTTTACTTTGCATTTGCATGGAAAGTTCGCATGTTGAAAATATATAAATATCTATATTATCTGTAGTTTGGAATTAAATATTAAACTTCACGTTTTTTCCTTTTTGCGTCAATATTATAACTAAGTAATATAATATTCATAATAATGTAGCTATAAGTACCATTTTATTGTTGGAAAAGGGTTAAAAGTATAATAGGACTTTACGATTTTTCCTATGAAAAACTCGCAAAAAAATTGTCCTTACTGTCCCCAAAATTTTAGTTAGATTGCACAATAATTAATAAATTCCCATAAGGAATAACTACTTAATTAAAACTTTCCGAATAATATGCGAAAGTTTTTTCCAAATCTTTTAGATGAAAAAATAAAAGGAAAACACAGACTACGAATTAATATGGAAGCATATAATAAAAAAAATAGATTATAATAGAATTATTATAATATAATAATAGAATGTAATAATAAAGTTAATAGAAATCACATTTGCCCGCGTACCTTAAGATCTCCCCAACCAGTTACAACGCCCCGAGATCCTGGACCAGCGAAGTCTGTATCTGCTATCGGAATAGGTTGCACTTTGTCACTGAACTCGAACGGTTCCACAACTCGAAGTACGGCGACATCGTCCACCCATTCTTCTACGTCGTAATCTGACCGAACGAAAACTTCTTCTACGTCGTAGGCAAGGCCAGGATGGGACCGAAGATTGGTGCCAACATGTACCTTCACACGTTTTGGATTTGTTTTCTCGAGACTGCAATAAATAACCGTTCGGTGAACATTACAATAAGTACGCACGCACAGTGGATAAAAAGTACTTTCGTGCCCAGTGTTTTTGGAAGAAATATTCTTAAAAAGAAAGAAATAAATTCCTTGTTAAGAAGAAATCATCCCTTCTAAGAAAAAACACATTTCCTTAGAGGACACTGGCATCTTTTTATGAAAATTTATTCTAGAAACACCGACCTATTCTAACAATATTAACAACACTAGATACATATACATAATAGAAGTGATTTTTACCGATTTCGATCGTTAATTAAATATATTACAACTGTTATAAGAAATACATGCGTTATTGTAGGTTTCAAATATACAAGATATTGCGATGGCCATTTGTTTAAAGAATCACAGTTGTAAGTTATAAACTGGTCAAACTAAGTTTAAATCAAATACTATACAAATTAATTTGAACAGGATGCTAGCAGTGTCAGAATGTTATACATATTGGTAATACCGTTCTGTTGCGTATTACGTGTTACGGATTTCACGTCATTCTTTTAGAACGAAGGGGAAAGATTGTTATAAATGTTCATTTTTGATTAGATATATTTTTTTCTGTAATTAGTTAAACACTAACGAAACTGACAAGTCTATACAATTATTCAAATCCATCAAAATCAATTTTAAATTGGCACACCAATTCACACTTACTTCCGAATACATTGTAATCGTAAAATTCTACAAAAATTAAAAGTTGTGGTATAGCAAATCTATGGAAGCAACGGTGGCTCAAAATGTAAGCTAAGTAGAACGATAATATTTTTTTAAAAAAGGATTATTTCTTTCACAATGCCTTATGTCGAATGTTTTCTATTCAATTTTTTATAGTGTGAAAAGTTTGTTTTCCAAACAATACACTTGTATTCTAATTACTTACTCGTGCACACAGTGGGCGGCTGTTAAAACATATCGTTCACCAATGATTGACCCTCCACAGAAGTGGGCACCATTGTACCTCAAAGATATCTGATAGGGGTATTTGCCTTCAGGAGCCGCGCGTCCACCGACTATGACAGGTGTTACGCGCCCTATAACAGTACAATAAAAGTATTTTAATAATATTACATTGTCAAAATATTATTGCGATAGTAAGATTGCTGCAAGTATGTACAATTCCAGCTTATAAACTTGTATATATGACGATTTTAATAAAAATATACACGATGCTAGTATTAAAGAACCCGTTAGAAACATATTATTGGAATAAACATATTGTTGTAAATATGCAGGATTCAAGCTTACGGAGGACACCACCCAAATGATATGCGTCAATTTTAAAATGTTACACTGCGCTGGTATTAAAAATTCCATTAAAAAAGTATTTTCTTACCGGGCAACGTTCACTTTGAAGGGGTGAAAAATAAGGCGAATGATGATGGTAAAATAGTACGTTTTTTGATACATATATATGACATTTTTATATTAAATATGCTTTCTTACAACGCGAAATCGACCTGTGCATACAACTTTTGACAGAAGTATTTTTTTGTGAGAATAGAAAATATGTAACACGTTCCAAAAGCATTTTTCATTTACACTTTATATAATATGTTTATCGAACACTACAAATATTAAGTCAACTAGTAAATGTATGTGGAATTGGCACAATATGTTGTATAATACTGAATTTATTATTGATCTAGAATATTAATTTTATTATGGAATATGATATCACGATTAATTTACATTAAGCTTCCTCATAATTATTAATATTTGAATATTACATCGTATACATATTTCCTGTTATATTAGTTCATATACATCTTTCAAAATAATATTCATTTAGAAAAATACATGATTGTTTATCCATGCAATTTACATCCATTTGCATATTGCATTGTACTTTTTCGAATACTCTTTCGAAAACAATAAATCTTGTCAGAAAGAATTATCGAAATGACTGAGTATAACTTTGAGATGGTTTTGAAGCACAAAAGTACTCACCGTACGCTGAAACGGCACAAAAGGCAAGCAAAAGGCAGATTGTCTTCATGGTGACTGAATGTGAGCAACTGTCACAAATGCACGTCACTAGTAACTTATATATACAACACGGAATTATGTAAGCCACAATCCCCCACCTGTGTATGTGTGTACGCAGCTGATACGTATCATAGTTCGTCACTAACTGACGTCGTAATATCTGATTGTGGAAAATTAAGCGTATTGGAAAGAATGGTGAATCAAATAAGATTTTGATGGATCATTGAATTTACAAACTTTGTTTGACGCGCGTATTAATTGCTTCATTCATATTGAAATACAACTTTCCAAATGGAGAGCTTCAGTTTCATTTCATGTTAAATCGTGTAAATTAATTCAAGTATCTAGAAATATTTTATTAACGTAATTATTCTGTTCATTTCCTTATGTTTACTATTTAATTGGTTTCATTATGTTAATTTATTAATATTTTTCTTTATTTCATTATATTGAAATATGATGCATCCGCAACTCATACAACTTGTATTGAAAGATTTTGCAATTACAGTAGCAACAAAATAGGAATTTGGCTCGAAATTTCATATTTTTAAGGGTGGGTTTCATAACGATTTCACTTCACTCGGATTATACAGTTATGCTGTACATTCTAGTTAATTAGTACAAGAATTCTTAGGAATCCCGAACCTTCGCGTAATATGAGAGTAATTAAAGTGGGAAGGACTTCCTAGAAGCATCGAAAATAAACACATATTCAGGATTTTTGTTTTTAAAAATCTTACACGCGTAATCAATAAACGTTTTTTTTATTATAACAAAAGTCAGTTTCTGTATTATATTTATGTCTGCACTATATTTTAAAATAACAATACTAACAATTTCGAAATAAATTACGCGATTTATGAAACAATTAAAATGTGCATTCTTGTTGGGATAGCGTTTAGTTAGCTTCTTTATTACATAATACATCATTGATAAAGGTCATTGTCTATGAATGGTGTCTGTCTGAATTTATCTAAAGTGGGGCTGTCGCCGAGTCTTACTTGCTAAATCCGTTCGATCTCGCTTCCGGGGTGTAACTGAGGACTGTGTGCTAACAATTCGAACCATGTACAGGGTGAGTCACTTGCCTTTTAATCATCCCCTTCACACTCGAGTTCCAATTATTTCCATTATTGGTATAATTTGATATTATAAATAAATGTCAGTGAGTGGAAAAGACTCGTTAAATACTTCTTTATATTAAAATTACTCAACACCGTATAATTATACCATTTTCAACAGCCTTTATCCATCATTGGCGATTCAAAGGCAAGTGAATCACCCTCCACATATTTAGGCCTTGAAGGGGAGGACTATTGTTTCTCATTTTATTACCCTTATCGCAGGCCGATTCCCGCGGCGTCACCAAGGGTTAGCTTAAGATCCCAATTCGATCACAAAAGCTCCCCGTGCGCGCGGGTCTTTCAAAAGCCGGGAAATTTTTGCCTCCCTTAACGAGGTCAATCTCGACCTCAGGTTGATGCATGCATCTTCCTGAGTACAATGGCTTATAGGCCACGCACAGTGGCCGATTTGGGTCTACAACGCGCGCATCCGACCTTATGGTCGAAAAAAATCAATGAAACAGGAATGGAACTTTATCATTTTATTATTATTCTGGATAATCTAAAGCACAAAAAATATTAGTAAACAATTTTTTAATTTCAAATTGTTTTGGAGATAATGAGAGTTCTATATAATATGTTCCTATGTATTCAAATGGAGAACTTTAACTTTGTTTAGTAATCGTGCAACCTAATGATACCTGGTGATTTATTTTTTCCTGAAAATAGATTTTTTCTCGCGTATTTTGGCGTATAATTCATCTGCGGCAAATTGCGGCAAATTGTGTTAAAAAATTAATACACTTATAAAATTATGTTTCAGTAAAAAAAATATAGAAGGAAAAGAATGCTTGTACTGATAGATGGGAAGACAAGGAGAAGTGATGTCGAAATAATGTTCGTACTTAAATAATTGAAGTATTAAGTGTTTTTCAAATTATTAACGCATATATTAATTACGCAATAGTTAGTTCGTTAATTACTTAGGTTTTATTAGAGTCCACGCCCTAATACTTAATACTTCAATTATTTAAGTACAAACATTATTTTTCTTTCAGTAATTAATAGATTTCGACATCACTTCTCCTTGTCTTCCTACCTATCAGTACAATCATTCTTTTCTTTCTGTATTTTCTTTACTGAAACATAATTTTATGAGTCTATTAATTTTTTAACACAATTTGCCGCAGATGAATTATACAGTTGCAGGATTAGTAAATAAAGTTAAAGTTCTCCATTTGAATACATAAGAACATATTATATAAAACTCTCATTATCTCCAAAACAATTTGAAATTAAAAAATTGTTTACTAACATTTTTTGTGCTTTAGATTATCCAGAATAAGGATATAATGATAAAGTTCCGTCGGATAAATTAAAATATAGACCATAAAAGGTCGGATGCGCGCGTTTTAGACCCAAATCGGCCACTGTGCGGCGGCACATTTTCAGGTTACCGTGCACTAGGAACTCAGCAACGGGAATCTCAACTACGAAAACAAGACATTTCCTTATCGCTCTCTGCACGCATCCTTTACAATTTGTTATCATTACAGACGCACATAAATACGATGACGTTCGCAATGATACGCCATTCTCAGGTATTACATAATAGTCTCTTTCGTCGTACATAACAGAAATTGATAACGCTGAATAATTACAATATTAATTTTATCTTTCTGCGCGTAAGAGGGGTAGTCTGCAGTAAGAAAATTTGACTTCCAAGAAATCTAGGAGCTCAGAAAATCTTAACTCTTAGTTTATAATCCAGCGATTGAAAATGTATAACGGGTAAAAGTCAAGGATATTGATTACACTAATAAATTGTCTAGTCAGATTAACGTTTCACGACTTCAAATAGTTGGGCTCACATTGTGTTTGACGCAGTTTCTGTTTTCCTTCATTTAGCAGAGTTTTGAGTCGCTTAGGACAAAAGTAAAATGCGGTGCGTTAAACCTGATCCTGGCAATGAAGTAATGATCTCCGGCATTTCCGGACGGTACCATTGCCAGAACGTCGAAGAGTTGAAAGAGAAGACTAAGAACAAACAGGACCTTGTCACTGATTCCTCTCAATGAAATTCTGTTAACATAATCAACATACTTTCCTTAACCTTTTGACGGTGGACCAATTTTTTAGAAAATATTTATCTACTTGCGTATTTAAAAGCAGGCGATGACGAGTATATTTAATTTCTTGTAATCTTAATTCATTTATTTGAAATGTAACAATATTTTCGTAAAAATGCAAAAAGTTCTGGACCATTTGATTTTTTTATTCTAAGAGAAGAAACACATTTTTCGTTTGTTAGAATAATTACAATTTTTATAGCAAAAGTTAATTTATTGATGACGAGTATACTCGACTAAGAGGCTCTTCCCCTTTTCTCAGATTTTCGCCTACAGTTTCAGTGATGTTTCGCAGATTCTCAGTTCGCTCGATATATATTTGCTTTCTATGTTTGTCCAGATCTGCATCTTTTAGTGAAAGTGTTCCGAAGCCCCGCGTATACAAAGAATACGAATTTGTTTCATTTAACTATTGGCATTGCAGAAAACTCAATTTTTGTTTGAAGTGGCATAATTTTTGAGTGAATGCTCCGACTGGAACAGATCGAACAAGCAAGGCATTTGAGTGACTTTTTGAGTGTATTTTTACCGACTTCTTACCGACTTCGAAAAGTAGGAGGTACTTAATTCGACTGGCATATATACATATATATATTTTTGGAGTTTTTAATGTTTGTCCGGCGAGATCTCTGAGATGGATTGACCGATCAAGATGAAACCTTGCCTATCTTATAGAGGAATTGTTATTGCATAAAAACTGAATGTTTAATCTATTTTACGTTGCTACGAACATTTCGATTGTCTGGCGATAACTTTACAATGAATGGACCGATCGGGATGAAACTTTCTCTACCGTGTTGGGGCTTCTCTCGCAGTAATCTTGCTTCCAAATTTTCTTATTTTATTTAACATTAACTATTATTATTACATAGAGACCGTATTGTTCGCCGACTTTACGTTTGCCTGGCAATATTTTTGCGCCGCATCGGCCGATTGGGATGATACCTTTTCCATTTCACAGAGAAAGCTGCTAAAATGGTTCCATTACAACATTTTTCAATATTGTTTAACACTAGATATTAATATTGCATAAAAACCGATATTTCGTTTGTCCGGCGATAACTTCTCAACGAATGGACCGATTGGGATGAAACTTTTTCTATCTTATAAAGACAATTCCCGAAATGGTCTCGTTAGAAAATGTTTAGAAATTGTTTAACTCTAGCTATTGTTATTGCATAAGAACTATTATTTTATTTGTCCGGCGATGTCTCTATGACGGATGAACCAATTGGCATGAAACCTTTTCTATCACACAGTGGATGTTCTCAGAATTGTGACGCTCTAAATTATTCCGAAATTCTTTAACATTATCAATTGTTATTGCATAAAACCGAACTTTCGATTGTCCGACGATAGCTTTGGGACGGTTTGTTCGATCAGGATGAAATTTTGACTCACTTATAGGACAGTTTTCACAGTACTCCCTGTTGCATAAATTTCACAATGCACAAGCTTTTCTTTTGTTCAATAAATTCGGCTACATTTGTTCGTCTATAACTGATACATCAGTGCATCGATGAAATTCGAGATGAAATGGACCGCGAACCATCGTTCTATTCGTTTCCTATATTAAAAAGCATTAAATAAAAAAAATATGACCGACCTCGAAAAACAAACAGCATCTCAGAGAGCTGAAAACAAAAAAAGAAGCAGCATAAAAAATGCCCTGAAAAGTAACAAATAATTTGTTGTTTTCATGCTTACAGAAATGTACAGTCATAATATGCGATTTTGGCAAACTTTCCCCCATTAAGGGGATGTAGGACAGTTAACCTTTACATTTTTATAAATTGCATAAATGTTGGTGTGACTAAACCAATCACTTGGTGAGGACAGTCATTTTACCTTTAATTAGTATACTTGTACAGAGTAATTTGAGGTAAAAACATTTAAAATCAAATAAACAATAAGGCAGTTATTAATTGTTAAACATTACAATATTAATTATGCATAATAGTACTCTGCGGATGATTTTTCCAAAACTATTGGTTCAAATGGGTTCCGCTTTTGCACAATTATTCACTGTACCACCTGTTACAGCGGGGACCACAGTTGTTATTATATTCAATCATTTAGTACATTTAGCATAACCAAATAGTTACAGAAAATAGAATTTTATTGGTTAACAATATAAACAATTGGTTTTAACCAACTTCCACATGACTTATCTGCATGATTTTGGTCCCTGCCTTAGCTATGATCTTAAAAAAGAACTCTGTAAAAACTGATCTTCACTGGACCAACCGTACCAAAGAAATCCTCTGCAGAGTACTATTATGCATAATTCATATTGTAATGTTTAACAATTAATAACTGCCTTATTGTTTATTTGATTTTAAATGTTTTTACCTCAAATTACTCTGTACAAGTATACTAATTAAAGGTGAAATGACTGTGCTCATCAAGTGATTGGTTTAGTCACACCAACATTTATACAATTTATAAAAATGTAAAGGTTAACTGTCCTACATCCCCTTAAGCCTGTACCGAACCTCGTCGTTATACTATCGCGATATAAGGCACGATCGAGAGGACTAGAGGGAAGCAACATTGTGCTTTTGACGAAAACTCCTTTGGAGGATGACTCGCTAGCATATCTCCTGTTTGAGACAATTTCGTTCGTGCTATCGAACTAGTGCTATACGTGCACGCACCCTTGCCATCGGGTATAAAAGTCGAGAGAGTACAGTGGGCTGGTCATCACTCCTATGTGAGTGTCTGTGCCTCTCATCGTGCTCAACGTGCACCTCACGCTGGTTAACCCTTGCCATTGGGTGACTACTGAAATGCCCTATTTGGCACGAGGTAGCTCCTATTTGAGCTTTAGGGTATTTCAGGGCACTTTTGTGTTTACTAATCATCCTCCTCGTGATTCATACTGATATGAAGAATTTGAAATATCGCTTACCTGTTTGTGTTCTTGAATCAAATTATTGTGGGAATGAATTTAAGGTAACGTTTGGAAGTTCGGAATGTAAGCGGATTGGGCAATGTGTGTGTGAAGAAAGATTGAGATGACGGGTATGGATGGAGAGTGTAACTAAGAGTGGTGTGAGAGACGAGCAAGTGGAATGAGGAGCAGTGCGAAAGATGATCAGGAGTGACTTTAGGGATGAGTATGAAAGTAGGAAGGGTGCATGAGATCGTAAAGAGTGTCGAATGGCTGAACTGTCAAGTGAGTAGCGTTAGACGAGCGAGTGGAATGGGGTACGAATGCGATGACCGGAGTATTCTAACAGGAGTGATTGTGGAATGGGTATAGATGTGGCACGACTGACCTGTCGCGTGGACGGTGTAAGTTATGAGATGCAAGGGTTAGAGTGTAAGGAAGTGTGTGTGTGTGTGTGTGTGTCTGTACGAATGTAACGTATGTATGAGTGTTAATATAAGATGTGCTCCTGGCGAGGAGCACAGAGAGAGACGGAGAGATTTTGCTCCGAAGTCAGAGTGTGGAGTCAGAGCAGTCAGAGTGGAAGCAGAGTGGAAGCAGAGTGTTAAGAGAATAAAGCGTTTTCACGAAATATTGGTTTTATTCCATCATCCAATCCCACATTATATATTTTTTTATGGTCAAAAAAGATCTCCCAACCTCTCCTTCTTTCGTTGAACTATCAAACTCGATTCCCTGTTTTTCGCTTCTCCTCGCCTAACTTCATTAAATTAGCGCTTCCATATATTTTCGTCGGTAAAACAGTTCCTTCCAGTTTTATCGATACTTTTATTAACATGTTGGTAATTACAAGGCGCGTTGGTAACAAAGCCTAAAGATACTTCAACTTTTCAGAGGCGACGCAAATATAAGGAAAAGGTTACAAAAGTCACGAAGCCTTCACACTGAAATTTGGGAATACTCATGGTCTCTATGTACAGTTATCTCTACAAGTTGAAAGGGCGAAGTATCTCCTATCTAATATACTAATATTGTTAACATTAACTGCTTTGGTATACTACAATTCCGTACAATTCCGACATCTCATAGGTGTAGGTTAATCTAGTAAACACGCATATACATATAACAGACTGCAGGCAATAGAACAATAGTTACTTTTCGTGTGTATCATTTTGTCTTCGTCAATCATTAAAGTCATCCTGTGGTTGTACAGGTAGATATATAGGGATAGAGAAAGATCGAAAGAGAGAGATTGAGAGGCGGGAGGGAGAGCACGAAAGCAAAAGTAAGAAAGCACGGGTAAGAAAGAGAATATGGATAAGCGTGTGTAAGACACATGATTGCCAGTAATATTTTACTTGTATTTGCGCCGCTTCCGAAAAGTTGCAGTATCTTTAGGCTTAATGGGGGAAGGTTGCCAAAATCGCATATTATGACTGCAAATTTATGTATCCATGGAAACAACAAATTATTTTTTACTTTTCAGGGCATTTTTTGTGCTGCATGTTTTTAGTTTTCAGCTCTCTGGAACTCTGTCACTTTTCGAAGTCGGTCACATTTTTTTAAAAAATATTTATTTTGCAGAAATGAATTTGGTAGATGCACGAAGCTGCCCTTTAACGATTCCAGTTTCGTTTGAGCTCAGATCACATTGTGTATTCCCAAAACCCCATCCACCGATGTCCTAATTACCAAACAACCATATGTTAAAGACACTTTGAAAACGGTCGAAAGATGTAAAGTTCAGAGGTTCATATTAAAACGTCTTTACGACGTCCTAATACCGCAAAGGGGCAGTCGTAGAGGTGACGTGTCGGAGACGTTTTACAAATGAAAAAATGTAGACAGCTTGGAAACGTCTTCAGCAGAACATCATCCAAACATCTTACGAATGTCGTAAGACGTGCAGACATGAGTTACAAAAGTACAGATTAGTTTCTAAGTTCAAATATTTATAACTTATATTTCAAGTATTAAAAACGCGAAATGCTCATCCGGCAATTTCTGGAAACAATGACACAACTAGCACAATAAGCGTAGCATTTCTTATGTATAGTATTTATTTCTGTAACTGCACCTGGTTTAGAAATATTTTTTTATTACAATATCAACAAAATCAGAGTGTGATTCAAGATGATATAATTTGTTGAATCCATTCGTGGTAGTAGTAGACACTAGTAAATACATCAGGCATGCCAATACCACAGGGAATACCGTTCGACACTATTCCAACTTGAATGCCATCCAAAATCAATGCACTACCAGAATCTCCCTGAAAAAATAATTAACATATGAACTCACTCGACTAAACTTATTCGAATCAGTTTTCTAAATGAAAGTCTTTACAATGAAATAAAGGTTCTCTTATCGGAATTTTTATAATTTCCGAAATCTTTGCTATATCAATTTTATGAGACTCCTTCAAACGTGTGAAAACTAACTTCAAGAAAATCCATAAACATAATACAACGAAGTCACCGAACAATAGAAAATTCGGAGAATCTGATTGAGATGAGGACAGTTTTACGATACAGATAAAACTTGAAGTACTTTTATCTATTTCACGTAATTGTAGTTAATTCGTAATATTTATTATAAATTATTGTAAAATTTAATAATAGCTAAGAATCGTTAGTAATAGTTGCGAACTATTATATTTAATATTTAAATTTAATAAAACAGAATAATATAGAATTAAAATAGTCAGTCTGGAAACATAGAACATGTACAGCAATGTGTCTTGTGTCACTTAGCACTACACAAAATGAATCATGGCAGATACTGGCTATCTATCGATTAATTGAGAAATGCAAAATCTCGAGGAAACGTTACTTATGTACTTTAATAAAACTGTTTTATTTTCAATTCGGAATTATATGGTAACTATATTAAAGTCTTATGTCCTATCAAATTTCTGTGAATTAAATCGCCAGAGAGCAGGCCATCATTATTAGGATGAAGAAATGAAGGTGAAGAAATAATATATTTTGATATTAGCAATAAAATCGTGTCACTATTAATTTGCAGCTATCAACGCCCTCCACAATCCACCCGATTTAAAGACGATATCTTTTTTTAGCAAACAAACGTTTAAACCGCATTTGTAAACATTATATTATGTGTCATGAATCGATACTATGGAAGTGAAAAGTCAGCAGTAACTAAAAAGCAAATAGGAAAATAAATAGTGTAGCCGCACTATTTCTCGCAATCGGATGGACGTGGAAATGTGCAGCACGAGACGAGTTTATGACTAATAACAAAATGCTATTTATAAATTGTAACAAGATTGTAAATTCATTACCACAACGACTATTTTTGTTATTGAAATTATATTAATTTAAACTAACAAGCATTCATTTCAATAATTATAGCCCATTCTTCATAGATTCAGTTCACAGATGTTTGGTATGAGGTAAGTTAATATGGCTACCATATAATTCAGAATTAAGAATAAAGCAGTTTCGCCGGAGTGTATAAGTAACACTTCCTCAAGATTCAGTATTTGTCAATTTGATTCACTCCGCGTAGTGCTAAGCGACACACGACACAGGTGACATTATGCGGCTAACAAAACAATTACGCTTGTCGGTATTACCGATAATTCGATGGTAAAAAGCTGATTCTCCGTTTAGTGCATTGCTAATTTATTTATTATTCAACTTACGTAACATGTTCCTTCACCAACTTTCGCGATTGTGCAAATGTTGGCATCGCTGACATTGGGGTAGATTTGCTTACACTTAATTTGGGATTCAATTTGAAGATCGATTTCTTGCAATTTTACGGGTATCGGTCCACCATTCTGCCAACAAAGTGCGTATACACAATTATGAAATTGGCGATATTTGTTTATATATGAATTCATTTACTTATACTACAGATCGTAATTAATACCACAATTCCGATAAATAATAATAATTTTGTCTATCGATCGATTGAAAATTGGATGTAATATATGAATTGCAATAATTAAGTAACGAATCAGCATAAAAACTCATATAAAAGTGTCAGCGCGTGAGTTATTTTTAAAGTTGTTGCCAAATTCGACTTGCGATGGCTTGTTCAATAGCATATCAAGGAAAAACATGTTACGCCAAGTTTCCACTTTGTATCTCGACTGGAGAAGTAGCAAAGGGCAAAAATAAACATCACAATTTTCCTTAATTTTTCCTATCTTATGAATAAAAAATCTTGAGAAAAATCAGAAACGCAGATTTATACATTGAAAATCCGCGTTCCAAATAATAAAAAACCCAAATCGTACTGGAAAAAAAATATCATTTTATATTGAAAGAGTCGCAAATCCATATTTATATTTTTTGAGTGACAATATATTATTCATACTTTTACCCTGAATTTTTTTCAGATTTTTTGGTTAGATGCATCGCAGTTAAAAAAAATAAAACCTGACTTTTGTGTATCAAAATAACTTATACAGCGGACTATTGTTTATTCTTTGTCAAATAAGTGTTTTATGTAGTGTTGAATGTTTTTACAAACAACAACCCAGCATAGAAAGTAAGGAAGCTAAATAAACCGAACCAACTGAATTTATGACATCGGCATATATCGGCATTATTGATTATGAAGAAAGCACATTCTTGAAACTGACCCTTTACACCCATTACGTCGAGTGATTTGCTTGATTTGCTCGATACAACGAAAGAGATTTAAAAGTACTTTTCAGCAGTACCTATCAATTGTCGCAGGCTGTTTCGTAATTAGGCGAAATTATTAAGTAAGACAATGAAATCGATTTATAATGCGCAAAAAGTTTTAAAAATGTTCTTAAAGTTATTATGCAGTCCCGACACATTAATGCTAAAATATATCGTTGCTTCATTGATTACCGATATTACCGCTATGCGCGCGATTGTGCAAACGAGAGACGTATCGTTGCATATTGTTCATACATTGCCGCAATCGTTAACTATTTATCACACGAGCGATATTTGGTTGCAATCATAAGATCCGATGAAATCCTTTCCCGAGCCTTTGCGACTGAAAATGTGAATTCCGTTATTAACAGAAGTAGTGACGAAGAATAAAAGAGGTTATGTAATAGTGAAATATAAAATTAAGTAAAACACTATACGAAGATATTGAAGTGATACATAATATTATAATAACACCAGGCCACTACTATTCACTACCCTTGACGATGAGGTATATGCAATTAATGAAAAAATGTATAGAACAATGGTTTTTACTTTTTGTTTCACATTGATCCGCCAACTTGAAAAATCTAAAATAATTTTGAGAGTAATCATCCATAAAACAGACATTCCAATTTTTGTCGTGATTGTCAAACAAAAGAGACACACTGGAAACACGATTACCCGAAATTTTTGTTTAAAAAATAATTCGGAAGTTATTGCGTATTGATGAAAAAATCTGAAAAAAATGTATTTCATACACTTCATTAGTAAGTATATAAAGAAAATTAGAAAATTTCACATGTGATATTATATGGGGGGAAAAATACAAACTGAAAATTACATTTTCTTTTATAACTTTTAACTGAGAAGGGTTCAAAAATCTGAAATTTGTAGGAAAAGTGTTTCTTTTGGGTAGGAAGTTCTGGGGCAAGTACATATTTTTTTCGTCCGGAATACGTTTGACCGTCTTATTACCGCGCTTTGCATTTAATGAACAACGAATTCACTCTTGAAGCATCATTCAAAATCGCAAAGTTGAATTTAAACAAGTCCAACAATACTCTTGAAAATCAAAAATATTATTAACCCGCATATTTTGTACGAGTTAAGCAATGCAAACAAGATTGTTGCAAAGTATCTTTGCTTACGTACCCGAAGTCTTCCCCAGCCAGTTACAACAGCGGAATGCCCAACCGGAGCAAAGTCGGTAACCGCGATTCGAATAGGTTGCACTTTGTCATTGTAGTTTATCTTTCCCTTGACTCGAAGCAGAGCGATATCATTCGCCCATCCAATTATAGAGTATTCCGGGTGGACAGTAATTTTTTGTACACCGTAAACGTCCCCGACAGCGATGCGGGAGTTGGTGCCAGCATGAACTTTGATGTCTTCCGCACGTGATCTACCGAAAATGCAATTAACAATTGTATAATAAAAGGGTAAACTATCTGCGGAAATTTACATCGTATCCGCGCGTAAAATTAGTGAAAATTAATCGAACTGGAACTTTAATAATCTGTATTCCGATGCAAAGTTTATTTTCAACATATGACACACAGTCAAATTAGATGAAAGAAATTAACCTGTGTGAATGCTGCACATACACGAATACCTTTCAAAAACATTAAAATGTAAAAAAAATCCGCCAAGTAGCAGTTTGGTTCCCCTACAGAAATAGCTTCTTGATTTTGGTTTCTAAAAAAATATAGATTCCCCCCAAAAATATCTCATATTCATTAAAACACCTAAGAAGATATAAGAAAACAGATACAGATCATGTAAGAAAACCAAGTTTTCATTCAAAGATAGCTCAATGTAACTCGCATTAGCAATTAACAATAAAAAAACTTGGCATGTGCGTACTTCATTCGAGGCATTTGCTCTGAAAATATTACTAAAAAGCTTCTTCTTCTTGAAGAAAATTTGTTTTCTCTGAAAAAGGAAACTTTCTTCTATATCAAAATTTACTTCAAAGAAAAGGATGTGTGCGAATGCTTTTCTTATCAATTCGATACGAAACAAACAAATTCGATACGACTAAGATATAAAATTTCCTGTTTATATTTTTTTATGCAACGCATGGTGCGAAAGTTCACTTTTCGAGGCCTGCGTATTGTGCAGAAAGTGGCTGATTTCCGCACTCTAATCTATATTCACTCTGTTATTGCATGCGTGCTGAAAGTAGCATTTTATTTCATTTTATCGATCGCTTTACCGCACTAGTGCGAAAAGTAAATTATTACCGCGCTAGTGCGGTAATGAGAAACAAACGATTAACGGTATTATATTACATTTTCTGCCAAATTCAGAGACATATGTCAATCCGTCGATCTAAACAGCAGCAATAAATGTTATAATTTCTCGAGTATTTTTTTAGGTAAATAAAATGTTTACTATAGATTTCTGCCTTGATAATCTGTTAGGAAGTTCGTTCTTTGTGAATTCACTCAAAGTAAACTTTCGCACCATTCATTGCATAAAATATAGTGTCCTACTAGTGCGTAAAGTAGCCAACCTCCAGACGCAAGAATTTACATCATTCGCCTTAGCGTACGCGGCATTGACAGGAGGACTCGTGTGATTATCGCACTCGCCTTCGGCGACAACTTCCACACTCGTCCTCCTGTCCATGCCGCTACGCCTTCGGCTCATGCAGCAACTTCACGCGTCTGGAAATTAGCAACTTTTCGCACTTGTATCACAATCAACTATTAACTCACGAAACTAAGTTTTCTTCGCCGATCAGATGTGCAAGTTAAGATTCCTAGGCTTTTCAACATAAAAACATAGTACTTTCAAACACGTTTTATGGATCACAATATAAATTAAATACTTTCTTTTAATATAGCAATGTGCGGGATTAAAAGATAGATTAAAACGTGAATTAAATACATAAATTAAGAACATTACGATACTCGAGACATTGTAAAACTAAGATGACGAAAGCTAAAAGAAAGTATTGACACACCCAGCATTTATAAAATCAATAATCTTAAAACAGAAATCCACCTCCTCTAAGAAAACTTATTTTTTCTTAAGAAGGATACTTTTCTCTTCAAGAAAATGAATTTCTATTTCGAGAGAAGCGTTTTCTAATGCGCTATAAGTAAAAGGACTTGTCTTTCAGTAATTTTGCAATACCAAAATCTGTATTCATGAACCGCGTAGACGGAATATAAATTTTATAAGTTTATATACCCATAAACGCAGTGGGCTGCTGTTAAGACCGATTCTCTGTTAAGGATTGATCCTCCACAAAAGTGAGCACCATTTCTTCTGAAAGATATCTGATACGGGTATTCGCCTTCAGAGGCATCTTGTCCACCCACAATGCGCGGTACGATGTATCCTGTAATAATAAAAATAGGATTCCTGTTAATTTACACGGATCGTACTTTAAAACAAATAATCTTATATCTACTTACAGTCATATACAGAGCGATGGGTTTGAATTAGAATCGTCAAATATATTTTGGGAAATAAAAACGTCTAATCGCATTTATTGTTGCCTATCAGTTGCGTTAACGTTTGCATAAATTGGTAGATGGGCATTAATAATTCCCACGTGTTTAATATTGTGAATTTGGTATTTAATATTTATCATTGTTCATTCCAAGGCGTACGCATCCCCTTTTCCCTTTTTTCATCAGTCTTTTAACTTCCAGCATCCAGTTCACAAAGTCTATTGAACACAATGGTGATTATTAGTGTTCTTAATTATTCGGTTCAACAAAGTTTCAATTTCTCTTCGCATTTCATTCAGAACGAAACAAAAACTAAATTGGAAACAATTCCAAAAAGAAATCATTGATGATGCACGAAAACAGAAAAGAATGATTTCTTTTAAACTTTTTGTCTTTTACAATAATTTTATCATTTTAATAGCCAATAGACACGAATAGCCAATCGAAGTCGGTAAAAGAAGACACACACAGCAACTGTCAATACACGCATCTACAACAGATTACACGAATTGCATACGGGCACTTCACAGATGTACTCGTCAACTTGCAATCGAACGATTAACCCTTTAACTGCGCAATTAGTCTGATATTTCGCTACCCCCACGCACAAAACTTTTGGATTCAATTTCTTTTTTAATCATTGTAATGTGAAAGAAAATGTTTGTTATTATTATAAAATATACGGATTTAAAATAATAATCAAAAATATTAAAATATTATAATTAGATATTTATTGTAGTACGTCTAATAATTTGTTACAAACTATTATACTGACTATTATGTATAAATATGTGTAGTATTGCTGAGCAAGAGGTCACTGGCTTAATTTTGCGGTTTGTTACAAACGTAAAAGACCATTTATAAAGTTAGAAGCAGCTGCAGTTACCAGAAAAATATTTATGGGGCCAATCGCCAATAGACGATGGGAGCAGTCTACTACGCAGATCGCCAATAGACGATTGCAGCAGTTAAAGGGTTAAGAGTAAATTTAAGCTGTATTTTATTTAATTTCATTAATTAATTATTTTGTAATTTTAAGCTGAAACTGTTTATCTCTTAGATTTTGCTGTATAGTTTAATTTTGTACTTGCTCCGCTCCTCTTTATAGGAAGAATTGCGCACAATTATGGATTGTTAAAAATTAACTTATTACAACGTGTGTGATACTTAATTGTCAATTCATTATTCAGCATATAACACTGTTGCGAAATATTATCATGTAATAAGCAAATCGTGCCTTGGCATATTAATACTAAGGCTAAGGCAACTGGGAAGTATGTATAAAATGCGAAAAAGATATTCCAATTTATTTAACAAAATAAAAAATCACATTGCGAATAAAGAACAACTTCCAAGACCAATAGAATTCATCAAAGAAGTACTGCTGTTTCAAAAACAGTCTGAACATTACATGTAACAAAACATAAACAATGCAAAGGAAAATTAATAGTACTGTTTATTATACGCACTAATGCAGTAACTACGCAGTCAATATGAGCATAAATAAATAAATAACGAACAAAAATATTCTATATTTTCTATTTATCGAAAATTTAATGTCAAACGAAATTCGATTGTACACATAGTCTATTAAATTTCAAATATGAAACGGAAGATAATAGAAACAGAAACCTGTCGCACAGTAAACCATGCACGACATAAATTTCATAAATAGATCTTCGCAACTCCTTTTTCTATCGAATGTTATTGAACCTGCATTCAAAATACAAGTGTCCAATTATAAATTATTTTATATTTCGATTTAAAACAATAATTTTGCTATACAGAATTAATTTTTTAGCTTACAATTCGAGTAAAATTGGAGTAAGAATGTTCGAATAGTTTTAGAATTCATCAAAAAATGCTCACCATATACCGAAACTGCATCAAAAGCGAAAAGAAGGTAAACAATCGTCTTCACGGTGACTGAATGTACACGACTGCCAATTTATGTACATCTTAGTTCTTTCAATATTGATAAAATGTACGTTTAAAGTCTCTTTGGAAAAAAGTATTATACCTCGAAAGCCATAACTCGCTCTCAAAAAATGAATTGGTTCGTACGATATCGAAATTTTGCTGTTTAGAGAAATTTAACGAAAAAATGGCTGGCCATTAACATCTGGTGTTCGAGAATCCCATTACAGGCAACGCTCCTTATATTTTAAGCACTTTATGTTATAAATGAGCATGAACATATCTCGCGAACAAATACGCTCCGTTCTTTACCGCTTCAACATTTATATTGGCTATTTGTACATTATTCGTACACTTCCAACCCTTATAGAATGAAAATATTGGTTTCACAAACGTTTGTCACGCCAAACATCAAACATACGCGGATAACAGCGGATAACTGATAGGATCTGGGTTTCCACCGACAATGCGACGAATGCGTGCCGTTATAATAAAACATTAATAATGAAATAAAACGGCATGAACTATGACATAATTGAGGAAGATATCTCTGGTATGAGTACGTACTCTGCTCTTCACCGTTCAAATCTTCAACGCCATTTCCATGGTCTTCTTCAATAACTAGTCCAATTGCTTGATATTCCATTGTTGCATAAAATGCAACCAGCATGAAAAAAGTAGCACTACGAGGAATAGTCATTTTTGTTGTGGGTTTACACGAGACTGTCCAGCTCAAAGCAATATGCTCACTTTAAATACTCAATAGCGACTCATTACTCAAAGCAATGTGCTCACTTTAAATACTTTATGGCGACTTATTGCTCAAAGCAATAATGTGCTCACTTTAAAAACTCAATAGCGATTTAGGAAATTTCCCTTATCAACAATGAGTACAAACAAGGTTGTGCCGCTGGTTGGTATAAATGCGTGAGTAATACTTACCAAAAGTCTCTTGAACACCGAATTTTATAGTCCGATCGTGTATAGATTATCTTCATGCCTATAAATTATCTTGATCCTAAAAATCCTAGCTACTTTCTCCACATTTTTTAGTGCTCTTTAGGTACATTCAGTCGTTTCTATGGTCGACGCAAAAGTTCTACTATCTACAAATGACGGACCATTCAAGAGTCATTTGTGTCTGCAAACTGCCGATGACAAAGTCACATTCAAAAAGAATAACCTGTACTTTCGAAGTAATAGCATAGCCCGTGCTATCTACGACAAAGTAAAATTATCAGAAGGAAAGCTGACTAAAGAATATGCCACATGTGCGCCGACCTTGAGTCATTTCCCACTCATATCGGACTTTTAGATGCCAAATGTCATCTGTGAATGCTTTTGTCGTATAAAGAAGATAATAAATCGTAGATATTCTGTGATAGATTTCTTTTTCTTTACTTGATTGATACGAAATTAAGAAATCAAATCAATCAAACAATCGATACGAAATAATATTCTGTTTTCTGGCAACTATTCACAGTGATATTAGTGCGCTTACAATAAACAGAGGCTGACGCCCATCTTAGTCAAAGATAATACTCATTGTATACTCATATACTCATAATACTCGATGAATACTCATTGCATAGGTGATAGATTCATTATGGTTTTCATTCGGCGCGAAAGCCAATCGGCGGGAATGGTATAATTATTAACCAATTTTACAGTTTCAATAATGAAACTCAACTTCGAAAAGGAGAAGATACGCAATTCGTCGCGAATATTTATTCACTTATATTTCTTATTTGTTATTGACATTTTTTTTTCAACTTGAGGAAGAAGCTCTTGTTTAAAAACAATGCTCTGAAAAGTAAGAAATAATTTGTTGTTATCATGGATACAGAAATTTGCAGTTATAATACGATTTTGGCAATCTTTCCCCATTAAGCCTAAATAATTGTGAGACTGGTACACATTAATCGTATGTACGATTCTGTTAGTACTAAGGTAAACACGAGCAAAGTATTTGCCGAAACTAAGTCCATTGTAAATCTTATTACGTTTTGCGGTTGGTAAAATCATTACTTCTATGGTTTTGAATGGAAAGTTACTGATTATTTTGAATTATCATAACAACTTTTCAACACTTAAAGTACTGGCTGAAATATACAAAATATCATTGTCTCTGATATCAAGTTCCTTATACTGTAAATAATTAATTTATATTGTTTATATTGAAATACAGTTTACAAAAAACGATGTTTTTTTTTTCAATAATACACTTTTGTTGCCACACGGGAAAATGTAATTATATTTGCAAAAATTTTAATAATAACGAAATAGTTCATTTAAATAATTACGCGATTTCACAATACAAAGTGTAGGATCTTCTATAAATAAGATTTTTCCAATTGTGCCCGTTGCAAAAAATTATGCTTTTTTATTATATTGTTAATATTCAAGTATAAAATCATTCAATATCTTTGAGTACTTACACAATACAAAGATTATGTTATTTATTTCGAGTATGATACGTCAATGTAATTATTGATTATTAAAGAGTGATTGTTTTTCATAAACTATGTACAATAATTGACAATCGTGAGCATCGATTTCGCAAGCTTTTCATATTTTATAGCAGAAACATTACAGCCATCTTCAAACATATCTTTCCAAACCACCAACGAAGTATGAAACACGAATATCACTTCCGGTTACTCAATTTTTCTGCTGTCACCTGAACATACCGACACTGCCATAACAAATGACGAGTTTTTAATGCGCGATCGAACATTAAAAATGATTATTATCTTCTGTCATCGGGACATCATAATGCACCTCCTCAATTGCGGCGCCCACTTCACCACCTATCTGCGGCAGTTATCTGAAAAGTACATTACTGAAATGAAACAGTCATAAGATTAGTTCCAGTAAGGGTTCGCGCGAATGCAGAGCGACATGAGTGTCGTGCGAAAAGCACTCTACCCCGTCCTCGTAGTTGCTTCCATTTTTGGTTTGCAGATGTTCGAATATCATATTTTACCTTTAAATTTTGTCCAGTACGTGTTGATGTGGACGACCTACTTAGCAGCCTTAGTGGCATTGTACATTTGGACGAAGTTTAGCAGTATTTTCTACGGCGGGTATCAATGCGAGGTCACCTATAACGTGCTTACCAGTTTCATATCGACTGGGTTGACTTTGTGTCATAAGAAGGTATTTTTTTCAAAAATATCTTTGTGAGTGCAGTGAAAAAGCAGCGTCAGTTGTTATCGTAGGCTTCGTAAAATTAGTGTCGATATTATTGGGGACGTAAATTATTCTTAATAAACTGCGAGCAAAGTCGAAATGCTTTTTCAATAATTGTGTAATTTCTATGGTATATGTATAATTTAACCAAGTTCAATATTTGATATTTAGAAATTAAGGAGTTAATTTCTTCTATTGAAATCGCTTTCCAATGGAAACGAGTACAATAGCTTTGCAAAATGGAAATACTTTAAAACAATTATATCAGTTTGATAAAATATGCGTTGTTAATGTTTTCATTCTTTATATAACAACCTTTTTATGCGCACAGTCTAATTTAATCACGTTCAATTTTTTAAATTATGAATTCAATTCCCTCTATTGAAATCTCTTTCGAATGAAAAGGAGTACAATCATTTTATACGTATGAAAGCATGTTAACATATACTTACGATTTATTGAAATAACAGTGAATGTACAAATAATAATTATTAATAACCACGATTGCTCTTATAGTTTCATGATTAGTTTCATGATTACCCTTGTTCTGAATGTATTCTACTAGAAATTTCAAAACTGCTTGGAAAGTCTTGCAATCATCAATACTTCTCTTGGTCAGTTCGACATTCCTGATGAATACGACAAATTGCACATGTGGACGTGGAAGGTTCTCGGCATATGGATTTTGATGATGGGCTTCTTTATCCTAATAGACACCACATGGATGTATCCAGACCTGGGAAAATTCGCTGGAACAATTGCAACTTTGTTGGTGAATTACCCGTGCGGTATCAATCTTCTTAATTACATCATAATATGGCTACTTTTATGGTACGTACGCTTCTTCAGTATAAATCCTCCAATATAAAACTATAACGATTGGACTAGCTTCACACGGGTAACATTTCAATAATAACTCAATTTAAAGAACAACTGGTTGATACAAAAAATTTTCTTCCAAATATCATCTAACAACTTAACATCTCATTCATTTTGAAATTTTTAAGTTACTCGTGAAACAGCCTGTATAAGTAATAGTAATATGATTCTATAGATTTCGAATGTCATTTCGTGTGCGCTTTAATCCATAACTTAAATTAAAGAATAATAGATTGATGCACTTGTTATTGTTCCAAAATCAAAAATCCAAAAATCATTGAACCATGAACAATTTGACCACCCATACATTTTGAAATGCTGAACTTACTCTTAAAATAGTCTGTACAAGTAAAAAATATTACAATACTTTGCAATACTTTGCAATATTTATTATAATGTTTTTGTCTTGTCATATTTAGTACTTATTACTTTTGTAGCCTGTAATTTTCCTAAATCATAACTATTATAGTAGAGAAAATTGCATTAAAATCTATTGAAATGTAATGTAAAATCACTGGTTCTCAAAATTATAGTTAATTTTCTGTGCGTAAGAAGCTTTTTTATTTGTCTTATGGCGCAATCATGCTCACTTCTCGGTTCCCTGAAGCATAAGCGCAATAAAATATAAGTTCATCTGAAGGAAATGTACATTCCAATGCCAAAAGAATTATTCACGACGGTTAAAATACTTTATTTTACAAATTTTCTCCCTTTGTGTCCTAGTATAGCACAGAGAATACACTATATCCATATTTTTATTAATTAATCATTAATTAATTAGTAATTGAATAATTACTACTAATTACGGTTGGATTACTATTGTAGTTATCAGTTATATTATAGTCGTATGCTACTTTCTTCAATTCTGTTGCACAAGTTTGAATGATATCACACATTTTTATGTAAGGTACACAAACTCACGGTTCGATCGAATAAATAGATACGTCGGAGCATTAACGGGACAGAACAACAGCAAAACCAATTGGCTGTTCGACTGGCGATGCGGAGTGTATGATCTAGTGAATCCTGTTATCATGAAGAAACACGGGCGCGACATCTGGATTATGATGTAAACACAGACAATTTCATGTTACATTCGTATTAAATAATAAACCGCATTCTCACCGCAGGAACAACAATGAACTTTTCTTTATTTTGCATTTCATGAAAAGTTGCTGGCTCTTAAACAAAATTAATGTTTAATGCACTATTATGTGTCAATTTTCATTTTTTAAATAATTATATGCTTGAAATACTTTTTAATTTAATTGTGGTTTAATTTTGTATATATTTTGAGCCACATAGTTATATTTTTCACGCTTGTACATGGCTTTTATTTTAAAATACGAATCATTAAACGACATTGACATCCTCAAGGCGTCCACAAATGGTGCATGATTAAATTAGTAATCATTATTATAAAGGATAAATTATGATAATTTTAAATCTTTTCCCAGGCAATTGCACGAAAACCTCTGTAAAGTATCGCGCGAGCTCAACACGATATATGGTCTGCAAATGGCACTAGAAATAGGAACGTATTTTGTATACGTGTCCTCTATGGCAATTTTTACGTGTCTGACTTTTTTACCGATAGTGAGTACAATGAAAGTCGCTGGCGATGACACGTCGCGTTTACTGTTCAGCGTGATTATGGGCTGGATAAAGGGCGGTTTCTATATTGTGAGACTGGTATACATTAATCATATGTACGAGTCTGTTAGTACTAAGGTAAACGCGAGCAAAGTATTTGCTGGACCTAAGTCCATTGTAAATCATATTACATTTTGCGGTTGGTAAAATCATTACTTCTATGATTTTAAATGGAAAATTACTGACTATTTTGAATTATCATTATAACTTTTCAACACTTCAAGTACTGCCTGAAATATGAATAATATCACTGTCTCTGATATCAAGTTCCTTATACTGTAAATAATTAATTTAAATTGTTTATATTGAAATACAGTTTACAAAAAACGATATGTTTTTTTTTCAATAATACACTTTTGTTGCCCCACGGGAAAATGAAATTATATTTTCAAAAATTTTAATAAGAACGAAATAGTTCATTTAAATAATTATGCGATTACACAATCCAAAGTGTAGGATCTTACATAAATCAGATTTTTCCAATTGTGCCCGTTGCAAAAAACGATGCTTTTTTTATTATATTATTAATATTTAAGTATAATTTTATGGAACGCATGGTGCGAAAGTTCACTTTTCGAACGCGTGTTGAAAGTAGCATTTTATTTCATTTTATCGATCGCTTTACCGCACTAGTGCTGTAATGAGAAACAAATAATTAACGGCATTATGTTACATTTTCCGCCAAATTCCGAGACATATGTCTCTATCGATCTAACCAGCAATAGAAATCATAAATTTATCTGCCAAAATGATATTACATTTAACTTGTAGCATTTTTAAAAAGAACATGTACTGGATTTAAAACTAGAAAAATCTTAAATCTTAATATTACATGACGTAGAAAGGTTTATTAATGAAACACTAGATGAGACATATCTGGCAACAAAGATAATCCTCCAAATGTATATAACATTAACTCCACTACAGTATTCATCATTAAAAATATTGATTTTTAAAAATATTGTGCCTTAATAATCTGTTAGAAACTTCGATTTTTGTCGATTCACTTAAAGTAAACTTTCAGAGCATTCATTGCATAAAATATAGTGTCCTATTAGTTCGTAAGGCAGTCAATCTCCAAACGCGTGAATTTATATTATTCGCCTTAGCGTTTGCGGCATTCACAGGAGAACACGTGTGATTATCACACTCGTCTGTCAATGCCGTTTCGCATTCGGCTCATGCCCCAGTTTCACGTGTCTGAAAATTGGCCACTTTCCCCACTTGTATCACAATCTACTATATTACTTCCAGGCGAGCAGTACAAGAATGATATTGCACAATTTTCTAAGTTGTGTGAATGCAGCAGAGTTACGTAAAGAGGTAATATAAATGTATCCAAACGGATAAAAGATTCTTCTATAACATTAGATTTGTGAGATAGAAATATATAGAATACATAATATTCTATAATTATATAGAATGTTATAATAATCGATGGTATTATATTACTAGCTAACTCCTCTCCTAACTATTTATTTTTCATTGTCGTAACTGTGATGATAAAAATATAATACAATTTACCAGAGATGTTTGATTTGCTTTCATTTACAGATATTGCACTTCATTTTGCATATAGTGAACCGACCGCTTAAGTTTCACGCTGCAGGAATGTTTGATTACGGCTACGACTTCATTTATACGGTTAGTAGTTTGAAAATATGAATTGTCGATTAGAATGGTTCATTTTAACTTTGTTATTTAATACGAATTCTATTGCAATATTAATAAAAATATTTAACAGTAACATTAAAAATAAGAGACAAAGTTAGAAAATGTATTTAACTTCTAAACTTGGCAATTTTATTTAAAAAACATGTTTAGTGTTTGTGAATTGTCAATCTGTTACTTCCTTTTATTTGGCAATGGTCTAATGAACATTTGTTTAAAAAATTTGTTCAAATGTTTGGTAATTTTTTCAGACTGTCGGAGCGATGACGACACTGTTAGTGATAATATTGCAATCAAAATCAGTTACGAATGAAATATTCGGGTTCATCTCGTTGCGGTATATGAAAAACGATACACTTAGAACAAGTTAATAACAATCTTAGCCAAAGCGCCCGAATTAGAGGTTATTAAAGATTAGTGCCATAACCTCTAACCCTTACATTTAAGACAATTACCATAACGTTTCGTTTGATAAAATGGCATATTTGAAAAAACTGTAATACGAAAAAAATACACAGGCGACTGTATTATATACTCGTAGATTGATTTATGAGGATGGATTAAAAAAAAGTATTAAAAATAATATAGTAGTCCGCTTGCTATAGATTAAGGATTAGATTAAAAAAGGTACAAATTTCCTTCGAATGTGGTAGATTTGATTCATATTTTTCTACAACTACAGAAATGCCTAGGAATACATATTGTTACGAATGTTGCGCGTCGTGGTCGTAGAACCCGTAAGTGGTATTAAAAGACAGAGACCACGTATGGGGGACGGGTCGTGTATTAGAGGCAATACAAGGAGCGTGCTCGCAGAATAGGATCCAGGACTGGACTGACTAATGTAGCCCGATGTTATCCAGACAAAGGCCGAGTCGTCACGGACAATCTTCACAACTTCAGGCCAGGGATGTCAGTTGTTTGGTGCGAATGAGGTGGCAGGGAAGCCAGGCCCGTAACAATATTAAAGATGATTTTATCTCATATAACTATAATGCATAATGCAGCATATTTATTTTGAATAAAATATAAAATCCTGAAACACGTTGTGACCGCTCAGCCGCTACCTTAGGAGGCAGTGAGTGTTAGTATTGGACTTTCGTCTCAGTCACCGCTCTTCGTCTAGTCGTAGCACGTTGAGTTGGGGTTCGCGGTCATTTGCAAGCTCGACACGGTCGTCACTTGGTTTGTACGTCCAAGAACGTTGAAAGAATCTCCAGAAAGGAGTCTGTAGATTGCTGATGGTACGCCGGGGAAATGCAACACAGAATTTATTTTATTTCTATTTTCTTTGGTCCGTGACCGTCAGCTGCAGATCAGGAAAATCCTTATTTCCCTTCAGATCTGTTTGATCGTGTTCCTATCTTCAAACCTGGATGATTCGTAGAAATACTTGCTGCCGGATGATGGATAGGCGTTTTAGGAAAATTGTTCAACAATTATTTCTGTTGATAACTAGATCAACTAGCTTTATTTCCTAGAAACGGTACACTGGTTTCGTCCTGGTATTTAAGGCAGTCGTCAATGCGCGTTCTGAACTGGCGATGGCTCACAATCCTCACTCTTTTTATAACGCGACGATCGCGGAGCTGGATGAGGTTTGTGAATAGTTGTGAAAGACTGCACGCGGAAACCAGCTTAACGTCAACTAACATTTGCGATGTACGAAGGGTTCTTCTAGCCTTGCTAGTTCGTGGTTAAATCCAAACTCAAAACTGCGGGCTGTACGACCCGTATTTATACCCTTGAATAGTTCGCCCCTCCCAAATAATGAATTTGTTAATTAGTTGACGTTAAGTTGATACGAGGTTTGTCAGATGATGCGCCTGTTGTAGGCTTGCGAATGAAATAAATTTCAATCCTTATTGTACATTATTAATATGTGTTTGTAAAGATTTACGAATTGTTTAAACTGTGAATAACATTAAGGATTAAAATTATATGAAAACCTGCCTTTAGGAACATTGCATCGGTTGATATTGGTTACAGAACGTAACGGGTGGCAATTGTTTAACAGATGTTTAACAACTATTTTTCTGTTAATCGCCAATGAGTTAACAATTGCTGCATTGGTTAATTTATAGTAATTTATCCATTGTACATGTTGGATAGCTTTTGAATCACTAATGTCGAATCATAAACCGTTTGTTAATGATTATTGTTTTTCGCTGTTGTTAGTTGATTACATATTTTTATTATGTGTCAATATTTTCTGGAAAATCTGTTGAGTGCATTGCCAATCATTAACTCTGTTAATTTAAGCATGTACGAAGCATTGACGGGACGCTTTATTATGGTATGTTTTGCGCTGGTTAAAATTGCTGGTCAATTTAAGAATAAACACTAATCAATGCAAAAAGTGTAGCACATTATATTCATTACTGCTTTATTATTTAATATAGTAAAGATTTTATCGCTAGATTTCAGTGTGCGGCCTTCATGAATTTTGCATTATTTTACTTATATTTTCGCCGCCACCGAAAAGTTGCAGTATATTTAGGCTTAATGGGGAAAAGTTGCCAAAATCGCATATTACGACTGCCAATTTATGTAAGCATAAAAACAACAAATTACTTTTTACTTTTCTAGGCATTTTTTGTGCTGTTTATTTTTTAGTTTTCAGCTTTCTGGGACGCTGTCAATTTTTTAAGGCCGATCACATTTTTTTAAAATATTTTTCTCCTACTACAGAAGCAACGGCAAAGAGGATCGCCAAAACATTTCGCGTGTCGCGCTGGATTCAAAGTGTTCTCGAAGAAAATCCCGCGGTGAACTGTCTCATCACGTGATGAGATTGGAATGTAATCAATTTGTGTGACACGCACGCGCGAAATGTTTCGGCGATTCTCACCACCACCACCACCACCCTTGCCATCGTCGATGAAAATTGCTGCGGCGATGGAAAACCTTCCGCGGCAATCCACCCCTTATCCGCGCTCGCGCCAACAGAACCGTGGAAAACCACCCGCGCACAAAACCGCGGCCTATAAGAGAACGGCGGGAGAACCGCCTTATCCCTAACCTACAAAAGAACCGCGGTCGCCTTCACGTCAATGAGCACCGTCTTTTTAATTAACGCGGATAAGAACCACTGCGGTCTTTTTAATTAATGTGAATGAGAGTGTATAAGATCCTCTTAGAGAATCCCTCCCACTCCCCTTAGCCCTTCATAAACCTTTTTCATAAACTGTATTTCAATATAAACAATATAAATGAATTATTTACAGTATAAGGAACTTGATATCAGAGACAGTGATATTTTGTATATTTCACGCAGTACTTTAAGTGTTGAAAAGTTATTTTGATAATTCAAAATCGTCAGTAATTTTCCATTTAAAATCATAGAAGTAATGATTTTACCAACCGCAAAATGTAAATACGATTTACAATGGGCTTAGGTCCAGCAAATACTTTGCTCGTGTTTACCTTAGTACTAACAGACTCGTACATATGATTAATGTGCACCAGTCTCACAATATAGAAACCGCCCTTTATCCAGCCCATAATCACGCTGAAGCCGTCTTTTTAATTAACGCGGATGAGAACCACTGCGGTCTTTTTATTTAATGTGAATGAGAGTGGATAAGATCCTCTTAGAGAATCCCTCCCACTCCCCTTACCCCTTCCCCTGCCTTGCACCCCTTTCGCCATTGTCCCAGAATCGATATAGCCTATCTACTTGGGTACTTTCACGTAATATTAGAATTTGTTGTATTTAATGCGGAGTGTAAACCTTCGACTCTAACTAATTTAAACTTCAATTAACAACAATTAAGCGTTTTGCAATGGGCACGTATGTTTGTTAGTTATAATGTGTGATGAATTAATTAGTCCCCTTAGGAAACATATATTCGGAATATTGTTTCGTGGCATAGCTTTGTCTTGTGTGATACTTGCGATCGGACAATTTGTATTGCTTGTCAATGTGGAACGCGCTAAGAAAGCAACAAGAAAGGTATAATTATTGAATTATTACAGTGGAAAATACTGATAAAATAGAAAGAATATTTACTATATTAAATAATAAAGCAGTAATGAATATAATGCGCTGCACTTTTTGCATTGATTAGTGTTTATTCTTAAATTCACCAGACGTGTTTCAAGATTTTATATTTTATTTAAAATAAATATGTTGCATTATGCATTATAATTACATGAGATAAAATCATCTTTAATATTATTACGGGCCTGGCTCCCCTGCTACCCCATTCGCACCAAACAACTGACATCCCTGACCTGAAGTTGTGAAGATTGTCCCTGACAACTCGGCCTTCGTCTGGATAACATCGGGCTACATTAGTCAGTCCAGTCCTGGATCCTATTCTGCGAGCACGCTCCTTGTATTGCCTCTAATAGACGACCCGTCCCCCATACGTGGTCTCTGTCTTGTTACAAGCCAGGCTTCGCGAGTCCTAAAATATGCTCTAAGATCGTGCTAAGGGCTATTTCACCTTAGCAAGACTCGAGTCTTCTAGTTCCCAATCAGCCCTACGTCAATCCTAGGATGTTCCTGAGTGCTATTTCAACTCAACCGCACTCAAGTCCCTATTCTCCTTTTAACCCCTTTTTACTAGTTACTTTCAATAACTCAGAACAGAACTTGGGATCGTACTAAGGGCTATTTCACCTTAACCAGACTCAAGACTGGACCTTGTTAAATAAAAGAGTGGCTAGTTGCTTCCAGTAGCTCAGAACAGAGACTTGGGATCGTGCTAAGGGCTATTTCACCTTAACCAGACTCAAGACTGCTCGTTGATCATGGAAGAATACCCTAAGCTAGAATTAAACCTTACTATGGCCCGCCGGATACACCTCGAGCGGTAAAGATGTATCCTCGTCGGATCTTTCATTATTCCGTTCCTTATTGTGATTAATTGAAACAAGGTTGACTAAACAGGAATTTAGTAATGATGACACAATTGATTTCTTAATGAAAACTAGAATAATGTTTAATATATTCTGAATGATCAAATATTACAAACACAAAAATATACAATGGGAGTTTCTGTGGTTTTGAGATGTTGTTACAAGATAATATGGGGAGAAACTAACGAAAGAACTGTGACTTGCTTAACGATCGCGATGAGACACGATGTACGTACGGTAATTGTAACTGCTTTGAAGGAGACTAGTGCTCGATCTACTACAGTGTTCTTCGCTGGTCCGTTTGACAGAGCTTCGCCGTCGATGAGAGTTCGGAACTGATTCCCCCGCTTTCCACTAGAATTTAGGGCTTAAATACCCGAAAAACCCAGTGAAAAGGGGGTATGGTGGGAGTATAGGCGCCAAGGGTCTGACTACGCTTGAGGTCTAAACACTTATAGGGGGACATGAGTGCAACGCTATATAGTTCACTAAGGGCACGCTGCAATGACCCTCTACTGGGAATGCGTTTGAAGGGCTTGAAATAAAACGGAACGAAAGAGTCAAAAGTCACAGTTTCAAGGCTCGAAAAATACGCATGGGAAAACTATGTGGGAGACTAACGGGTTAAAATTATTGAATCTACGTGTGAAATAAGGCTAAGAAAAGGAGTCCGATGAGGATGAATATGTAACAGTCTTTTAATGCCGTTTACGAGTTCTACGACCACGACGCGCAACATTCGTAACAATATGTATTCCTAGACATTTCTGTAGATGTAGAAAAGCATGAATCAAATCTACCACATTCGAAGGAAATTTGTACCTTTCTTAATCTAATCCTTAATCTATAGCAAGCGGACTACTATATTACTTTTAATACTTTTTTTTAATCCATCGTCGTAAATCAATCTACGAGTATAAAATACAGTCGCCTGTCTATTCTTTTCGTGTTACAGTTTTTTCATATATGCCATTTTATCAAACGAAACGTTATGGTAATTGTCTTAAATGTTAGAATTAGAGGTTATGGCACTAATCTTTAATAACCTCTAATTCGGGCGCTTTGGCCGAGATTGTTATTCATTTATTTCAAATGTATCGTTTTTCAAATACCGAGGCGAGTTGATCCCCAATATTTGATTCGTAATTGATGTTGATTGCATTATTATCACTAACAGTGTCGTCATCGCTGCGACAGACTGAAAAAATTACCAAACATTTAAACAAATTTATTAAACAAGTATTCATTAGACGATTGCCAAATAAAAGGAAGTAACAGATTGATAATTGACAAATAGACAATTCACAAACACTAAACATGTTTTTTAAATAAAATTGTCAAGTTTAGAAGTTAAATACATTTTCTAACTTTGTCTCTTATTTTTAATGTTACTGTTAAATATTTTTATTAATATTGCAATAGAATTCGTATTAAATAACAAAGTTAAAATGAACCATTCTAATCGACAATTCATATTTAGAAACTACTAACCGTATAAATTAAGTTGTAGCCGTAATCAAACATTCCTGCAGCGTGAAACTTAAGCGGTCGGTTCACCATATGCAAAATGAATTGCAATATCTATAAATAAAAGCAAATCAAACATCTTTGGTAAATCATATTATATTTTTATCATCACAGTTACGACAATGAAAAATAAACATTTAGGAGAGGAGTTAGCTACTAATATAATACCATCGATTATTATAACATTCTATATAATTATAGAATATTATGTATTCTATATATTTCTGTCACAAAAATCTGATGTTATAGAAGAATCCTTTATCCGTCTGGATACATTTGTATTACCTCTTTACGTAATTCTGCTGCATTCACACAACTTAGAAAATTGTGCAATATCATTCTTGTCCTGCTCGCCTGGAAGTAATATAGTAGATTGTGATACAAGTGGGGAAAGTGGCCAATTTTCAGACACGTGAAACTGCAGCATGAGCCGAATGCGTAACGGCATTGACAGGAGGACGAGTGTGATAATCACGCGTGTTCTCCTATGATTTACTTTGAGTGAATCAACAAAAAACGAAGTTTCTAACAGATTATTAAGGCAGAAATCAATAGTACACATTTTTAATGATGAATACTGTAGTGGAGTCAATGTTGTATACATTTTGAGGATTACCTTTGTTGCCAGATATGTCTCATCTAGTGCTTCATTAATAAACCTTTCTACGTCATCTGATGTTAAGATTTTGGATTCTTTAGTTTTAAATCCAATACATCTTCTTTTTAAAAATGCTACAAGTTTAGTGTAATTTCACTTTGGCAAATAAATTTATGATTTCTATTGCTGATTAGATCGACAGCGACATACGTCTCTGAATTTGGCAGAAAATGTAACATAATGCCGTTAATCATTTGTTTCACATTACAGCACTAGTTCAGTAAAGCAATAAAATGAAATAAAATGCTTTATGCAACGCATGGTGCGAAAGTTCACTTTTCGAGGCCTGCGTATTGCGCAGAAAGTGGCTGATTTCCGCACTCTAATCTATATTCACTCTGTTATTACATGCGTGCTGAAAGTAGCATTTTATTTCATTTTATCGATCGCTTTATCGCACTAGTGCGGAAAGTAAATTATTACCGCACTAGTGCGGTAATGAGAAACAAACGATTAACGGTATTATATTACATTTTCTGCCAAATTCAGAGACATATGTCACTCCGTAGATCTAAACAGCAGCAATAAATGTTATAATTTCTCGAGTATTTTTTTAGGTAAATAAAATGTTTACTACAGATTTCTGCCTTGATAATCTATTAGGAACTTCGTTTTTTGTGAATTCACTCAAAGTAAACTTTCGCACCATTCATTGCATAAAATATAGTGTCCTACTAGTGCGTAAAGTAGCCAACCTCCAGACGCAAGAATTTACATCATTCGCCTTAGCGTACGCGGCATTGACAGGAGGACTCGTGTGATTATCGCACTCGCCTTCGGCTCGTGCGACAACTTCCACACTCGTCCTCCTGTCAATGCCGCTACGCCTTCGGCTCATGCAGCAACTTCACGCGTCTGGAAATTAGCCACTTTTCGCACTTGTATCACAATCTACTATTCAGCACACGTTCGGAAACCGAACTTTCGCACCATGCGTTGCATAAAATAATACTTGAATATTAACAACATAATAAACAAGCATCATTTTTTGCAACGGGCACAATTGGAAAAATCTTATTTGTGGAACATCCTACATTTTGGATTGTGTAATCGCATAATTATTTAAATAAGCCATTTCGTTCTTATTAAAATTTTTGAAAATATAATTGCATTTTCCCATGTGGCAACAAAAGTGTATTATTGATGAAAAAACATATCCTTTTTCATAAACTCTATTTCAATGTAAACAATATAAATGAATTATTTGCAGTATAAGGAACTTGATGTCAGAGACAGTGATATTTTGTATATTTCAGGTCGTACTTTAAGTGTTGAAAAGTTATTTTGATAATTCAAAATCGTCAGTAATTTTCCATTTAAAATCACAGAAGTAATGATTTTACCAACCGCAAAATGTAATACGATTTACAATGGGCTTAGGTCCAGCAAATACTTTGCTCGTGTTTACCTTAGCACTAACAGACTCGTACATATGATTAATGTATACCAGTCTCACAACAAAGAAACCGCCCTTTATCCAGCCCATAATCGAGCTGAAGAGTAGGCCCGACGTGTCATGGCCACTGATTTTCATGTTTCTCAGTAGCGGTAAAAAAGTCAGACATGTAAAAATTGTCGTAGAGGACGCGTACACCAAATACGTTCCTATTTCTAGTGCCATTTGCAGACCATAGATCGTGTTGAGCTCGCGCGATACTTTGCAGAGGTTTTCGTGCAATTGCCTGGGAAAAAATTTAAAATTATCATAATTTATCATTTATAATAATGATTAGTAATATAATCATGCACCATTTGTGGACGCCTTGGGGATGTCAATGTCGTTTAACGATTCGTATTTTAAAATAAAAGCCATGTACAAGCGTGAAAAATATACTTATGTAGTCCAAAATATACACAAAATTAAACCACAATTAAGTTAAAAAATATTTCAAGCATCTAATTATTTAAAAAGTGAAGATTAACACATAATAGTGCAGTAACATTCATTTTGTTTAAGAGCCAGCAACTTTTCATGACACGCAAAATAAAGAAAAGTTCATTGTTGTTCCTGCAGTGAGAATGCGGTTTATTATTTAATACGAATGTAATACGAATTTGTCTGTGTTTACATCATAATCCAAATGTCGCGCCCGTGTTTCTTTATGATAACAGGATTCACTAGATCATACACTCCGCATCGCCAGTCGAACAGCCAATTGGTTTTGCTGTTGTTCTGTCCCGTTAATGCTCCGACGTATCTATTTATTCGATCGAACCGTGAATTTGTGTACCTTACATAAAAATGTGTGATATTATTCAAACTTGTGCAACAGAATTAAAGAAAGTAACATACGACTATAATACAACTGATAACCACAATAGTAATCCAACCATAATTTGTACTAATTAATCAATTAATAATTAATTAATTATGAATTAATAAAAATATACATATAGTGTATTTTCTGTACTATACTAATACACAAAGGGAGAAAATTTGTAAAATAAAGTATTCAACCGACGTGAATGATTCTTTTGGCATTGGAATGTACATTTCCTTCAGATGAACTTATATTTTATTGCACTTATGCTTCAGGGAACCGAGCAGTGAGCATGATTGCGCCATAAGACAGATTAAGGATGTATTGGACCTATTTCAAAACAGTGCCAAATTGATAAAAATTAGCGACATTGTTCTCTTTCCCTTTTCGAAGTACCACAAAAAGTTTCAAAGCGATTCACTGAACCGTTATTGAGTTATTACGATTTGAAATTCCATTGATTTTACACGCGCTCTTATGGGGAAAGCACTTTCGTCGAGCGAAACAGTGAAAAAAAATGTTGAAGAAACAGTGTCAATTTTCTGATTTTTTTTGTACGCATAGCTTATTAACAACCGAAAGTCTGTACAAAAATTCATTATGTTTCACAATACCGTATTGTAGAAATTAATTATTAACTGAAAAAACTTCTCCTCCCAAACGGTCTGAAGCTTGGCATGCTATGGAAGCGCGGTATCGTTGGAATCAGCTAAGCAACTGAGACTAACCTGTACTCATAAGTGGAAGTGAAAATAGTAGATTGTGATACAAGTGCGAAAAGTGGCTAATTTCCAGACGCGTGAAGTTGCTGCACGAGCCGAAGGCGAGTGCGATAATCACACGAGTCCTCCTGTCAATGCCGCGTACGCTAAGGCGAATGATGTAAATTCTTGCGTCTGGAGGTTGGCTACTTTACGCACTAGTAGGACACTATATTTTATGCAATGAATGGTGCGAAAGTTTACTTTGAGTGAATTCACAAAGAACAAAGTTCCTGACAGATTATCAAGGCAAAAATCAATAGTAAACATTTTATTTACCTAAAAAAATACTCGAGAAATTATAACATTTATTGCTGCTGTTTAGATCGACGGATTGACATATGTCTCTGAATTTGGCAGAAAATGTAATATAATATCGTTAATCGTTTGTTTCTCATTACCGCACTAGTGCGGTAATAATTTACTTTCCGCACTAGTGCGGTAAAGCGATCGTTGCATAAACTATCTTTATGCAACGCATGGTGCGAAAGTTCACTTTTCGAGGCCTGCGTATTGTGCAGAAAGTGGCTGATTTCTGCACTCTAATCTATATTCACTCTGTTATTGCATGCGTGCTGAAAGTAGCATTTTATTTCATTTTATCGATCGCTTTACTGCATTAGTGCGATAATGAGAAACAAATGATTAACGGTATTACGTTACATTTTCTGCCAAATTCAGAGACGTATGTCAATCTGTCGATCTAACCAGCAATAGAAATCATACTTCCTTTTTTGTTAATTCACTCAAAGTGAACTTTCGCAGCATTTCGTTGCATAAAATATAGTGTCCTGCTAGTGCGTAAGGCAGCGAACCTCCAGACGCGTCAATTTACATCATTCGCCTGAGCGTACGCGGTATTGACAGGAAGACTCGTGAGACTATCGCACTCGCCTTCGGCTCATGCAGCAACTTCACGCATCTGGAAATTGGCCACTTTCCGCACTTGTCATCACAATATACTAATACAAACATAGTCACTGACTTCGTGCGATGTATAATTTTAGATGTCGATTCGAAAAAATTTTTAAGTTTTATCGTGTAAAACAGAATAAGTAAATTTAGCTACAAAAACGTTGGGAAAGCGGAAAACAGTTTTTTACGAGTTTTGCTCGTACGAGTTGCTTACGAGTAAATATGTAATGTTTGCTATCATTTATGTCATTTGTACGTATGTTTTCTGCATGTGGCGAGTAGATATTTAAGGATTTTGAATTTCAGGTACTTTTGTCTACGACTGTACCTCTCATACATCCTTAAAAAAGCTTCTTACGCACAGAAAATTAACTATAATTTTGAGAACCAGTGATTTTACATTACATTTCAATAGATTTTAATGCAATTTTCTCTCCTATAATAGTTACGAGTTAGGTAAATTATAAACTATAAAAGTAATAAGTACTAAATATGACAAGACAAAAACATTATAATAAATATTGCAAAGTATTGCAAAGTATTGCAATATTTTTTACTTATACAGGCTATTTCAAGAGTAAGTTCAGCATTTCAAAAAGTATGGATGTCAAATTGTTCATGGTTCAATGATTTTTTGATCAATAACAGGTACATCAATCTATTATTCTTTAACTTAAGTTATTGATTAAAGCGCACAAGAAATGACATTCGAAATCTATAGAATGATATTACTATTACTTATGCAGGGTGTTTCAAGAGTAACTTAAAATTTTCAAAATGAATGAGATGTCGAGTTGTCAGACGATATTTGGAAGAAAAATTGTTGTATCAACCTATTGTTCTTTAAACTGAGTTATTATTAACTTGCACCCGAAATGTTACCCGTGTGAAGCTAGTCCAATCATTATAGTTTTTTACTGGAGAATTTATACTGAAGGAGCGTACGTACCGTAAAAGTAGCCATATTATGATGTAATTAAGAAGATTAATACCGCACGGGTAATTCACCAACAAACTTGCAATTGTTGCATCAAATTTTCCCAGGACTGGATACATCCATTTGATGTCTATTAGGATAAAGAAGCCCATCATCAAAATCCATATGCCGAGAACCTTCCACGTCCACATGTGCAATTTGTCGTATTCATCAGAAATATCGAACTGACCAAGAGAAGTATTGATGATTGCAAGACTTTCCAAGCAGTTTTGAAATTTCTAGTAGAATACATTCAGAACAAGGGCAATCATGAAACTAATCATGAAACTATAAGAGCAATCGTGGTTATTAATAATTATTATTAGTACATTCACTGTTGTTTCAATAAATCATAAGTATATGTTTACATGCTTTCATACGTACAAAATGATTGCACTCCTTTTCATTCGAAAGAGATTTCAATAGAGGGAATTGAATTCATAATTTAAAAAATTGAACGTGATTATAGACTGCACGCATAAAAAGGTTGCTATATAAAGCATGAAAACATTAACAACGCATTTTTTATCAAACTAATATAATTGTTTTAAAGTATTTCCATTTTGCACAACTATTGTACTCGTTTCCATTGGAAAACGATTTCAATAGAAGAAATTACCTCCTTAATTTCTAAATGTCAAATATTGAACTTGGTTAAATTAGACACGTACCATAGAAATTACACGATTATAGAAAAAGCATTTCGACTCTGCTCGCAGTTTATTAAGAATAACTTACGTCCCCAATAATATCGACACTAATTTTACGAAGCCTACGATAACAACTGACGCTGCTTTTTCACTACACTCACAAAGATATTTTTGAAAAAAATACCTTCTGATGACACAAAGTCAACCCAGTCGATATGAAACTGGCAAGCATGTTATAGGTGACCTCGCATAGATACTCGGCGTAGAAAATCCTGCTAAACTTGGTCCAAATGTACAATGCCACTAAAGCTGCGAAGTAGGTCGTCCACATCAACACGTAGTGGACAACATTTAAAGGTCAAATATGATATTCGAACATCTGCAAACCAAAAATGGAAGCAACTACGAAGACGGGGTAGAGTGCTTTTCGCACGACACTCATTTCACTCTGCATTCGTGCGACTCCTTACTAGAACTAATCTTACGACTATTTCATTTCAGTAATGCAGTTTTCAGATGACTGCCGCAGGTAGGTGGTGAAGTGGGCGCCGTAATTGAGTAGGTGCGTTATGATGTCCCGATGACAGGAGGAAATAATCATTTTTAATGTTCGATTGCGCGATAAAAACTCGCCACTTGTCATGGCAGTGTCGGGATGTTCAGTTCACAACAGAAAAATTGGGTAACCGAAAGTGATCTTTGTGTTTCATACTTTGTTGGTAGTTTGGAAAGATATTTTTGAAGATGTCTGTAATGTTTCTGTTATAAAATATGAAAAGCTTGCGAAATCCTTTGAAACACTGTCACAGTTGTTTCGCAAAGATTGTTCCATGCTCACGATTGTCAATTATTGTACATAGTTAATAAAAAATAATCACTCTTTAATAATCAATAATTACATCGACGTATCATACTCGAAATAAATAATATCATCTTTGTATTGTATAATGTAAGACAAATATATGTCTTGAGTTGGTGTAGGTGCGCGAAATAACGGAGACACGTCAGAGATTAAAGGTGTTAGGTGCAGAATGCAAAATGTATTCTAGACTCGTATCGTACAAAGGTATCGTGGCTGAAGTCAGTCCAAGAGTGATGCTCTCGGACATCGCTCGTCGTCAGGTTACCTGTGTCAGCATGGCCAAGTCTGGGGGTTTATGACCCCCTGGGTTTTCCCTGAAGGGGAGAGGTGACCTGCACAACCTCCACGAGGTCCGCTCTACACGCGCATTCGCATGCCTATTTCTAATTTTCTAACAATAAGTACTCAAAGATATTGAATGATTTGCTTAACTTTCATTGTAGGAGGTTTGGTAGGGTTTTATTGGATTGCATAAGAACACCGGATGCTGTGTCGGGCCGTTGAAAGAAAGCAGCCGGTAAGGGAGGATAGCCAGGCAGATTTTACCCTCTCCAGTTACATTTCGGGAATTCCGCTGCCTGACTTCCCCTCACACGCTTCGTAGGTTAAGTCAGCGATGTACCCTGTGGACGTACCCAAGTGTCAAGGGAAGGGGCAGTGACTGCGCTTGGGAGAGGGAAATCTCATCGGTATTTTCTCGGCTCGACTTATACAGGGTGATTTACTTGCCTTTGAATCGTCAATGTTGGATATAGGCCGTTGAAAATGGTATAATTATACGGTGTTGAGTAATTTTAATATAAAGGAGTATTTACCGAGTTTTTTCCACACACTGACATTCATTTATGATATCAAATTCTACCAATAATGGAAATAATTGGAACTCGGGTGTGAAGGGGATGATTAAAAGGCAAGTGACTCACCCTGTACATAGGGATGAACAAGTACAGGATTTATAGAGACGCGGATTCAAGACAAGATTTCGTTACAAACAAACAGGATTGTACTAGGATGTTCTATCTTGATAGGACTTTACATCGGTGACCTATAATATATTATATAATATATATATTATAGTAACGATTTTAACAACGGATGGGCGTCCGACTTTCTTAGCCGATCTCTCTCATTTCCTACGATCATGCGTCCGGCTTTCCTAGCCGAACACTCTCCTTCTCGTAGGGTAACATGGAAATTCACGAAACGACACAGAGCATCCGAGTAGTCCTCCAGTACTCTCCGTTTCGGTGCAGTAGGGTTATCTGTTTTTTAAATAAAACAAAAATGTGATTCGTTTCACATAAAAAATATTGGAGCTAGACCGGTCACCGCAAGGTATGTTTCATTGACTATGACATCACGAAACTTGCAATGGCGCGCTAACTACTGCAAATATCGTAATGAAATTTGTAGGATATATATAGCTTTTTTTTAATGTTTCTTCGACGAGATCTCTGAGATGGATGGACCGATCGGGATGAAATCTTACCTATTTTGTAGAGAATGCTCGCCGTTTGGTCCCGATATAATTTTTTTCCGAAATTGTTTAACGCTAACCATTGTTATTGCATAAAAACTGAATTTTTCATCGATTTTGCGTTTCTACTCAAATTTCGTTTGTCCGGCGATATCTCTGCGATGGATCCACTGATTTGGGTGAAACGTTTCCAATATTATAAAGCCAACTCCCGGACTTGTTTCGTTAGAAGGATTTTAGAAATTGTTTAACATTAGCTATTGTTATTGCAAAAGAACTGTTATTTCGTTTGTCCGGTGATATCTCTGCGACGCATGGACCAATTGGGATGAAACCTTTCCTATCTCACAGAGGGTGTTCCTAGAATTGTTCCGTTCCAAATTTTTATGAAATTCTTTAACATTAATTAGAATCAGGATGGAACTTTTATTAACTTATAGAGGAAGTTCTCGAGGTACTCTCTCTTGCATAAATTTTGCAATGCACAAGCTTTTCTTTCTTTAACAAATTCGACTACATTTGTTCGTTTATAAACTAACAGCGTCTCAGAGAAATGAAAACTAAAAAATAAGCAGCAAAAAAAATGCCCTGAAAACTATAAAATAGTTTTTTGTTTTCATGCTTACATAAATTTGCAGTCATAATTTACGATTTTGGCCACCTTCCCGCATTAAGCCTAAATATACTGCAACTTTTCGGAGGCAAGGTAAAAAGGCAATGGGAAACTGATTTAAATCTAACACCGACGTTACTAGAATTTATTTATTTTTTTAAGTTTTTTTAGCAATATTATCAGAGCAAGTGCCTCGAATGAAGCGCGCACACGCCAAGTTTTTTTTTATTGTTAATCACTAATTTATTGTTAATTTATCGTTAATTGCTAATACGACTTAAATCAAGGTATCTTTGAATGAAAACTTGGCTTTCTTCTATGATATCTGTCGGTAACGTAAAGCCACTGTGGGTAATTACCACGGACACGTGATAGGCATTAAAAAACGAGCAATTGGAAATACAACACTTGTCGGTGTCAATTGTTACAGAAATTGATGGATAGGCTGCCGATTTCTGTCATAATTCTGTCATAATTCACAATACAAGTAACATTATGCGCCTAATCAAACAATTACGCAATTGTCGGTATTACCGATAATTCGATGGTAAAAAGCTGATTCTAAGTGATGTGTATCATACGAACATGGTGTAATAGTGAAATCTATACTACAATTATACTGATAAGGAGAGCGCTAAGCCTGTCTAGTCAAACCTGTGTTCATTCTTTTTGAATAAGTGCATAAACCAATGTAACATACAGAAATTTCTTTAAAAATTCACCTGCCCTGATCAACTGTTGGTATTTTTTTAAAAATATTATCGAAATTTGTTATTTTGGTGTGTCAGACCTGTCAGGTCAAAACCCGTGCTTCTTTCTTTTGTTACATATAAGTTCGTAAATCAGTGTAGAAACTTCTCCAAACATTCAGCTGTCTTGATCAACTGATGGTATTATTTAAAAATCATCGAAATCTGTTATATTTGAATGCTAAACCATCTGAGGCTGAGTGACATTTGTGGCATTTGTTCATAATGTGATGTAAAAAGCATTTGCAAAATTACAACTGCCATGGTGCATTTCGAGTCCCTGAAAATCTAACCCGGGGACAGTTGTAAAGCTGAGTTGAATGCGTAAAATCTGACTTTTTGATGATTTATAAAAAATACCTACAGTTGTTCATGACTTTCATGACAGACAGTTGTCTGAATTTTTAGGGAAGTAGTAGGTACAAAAAGAAACGAGCACAGGTTTCTTCCTGACACTCTCCTTGTAACATTGGGTTTGTCGGTAAGAGGGAGAGTGACACTGAAATGGTAATAGAGCTCTCTGTAGAATCCCTTCGCCGAGGTCACTCAAATGCCTTGCTTGGTCGATCTGTTCCACTCGGAGCATTCACTCAAAAATTATGCCACTTCAAACAAAAATGGAGTTTTCTGCAATGCCAATAGTTAAATGAAACAAATTCGTATTCTTTGTAGACGCGGGGCTTCGGAACACTTCGCCTAAAAGATGCAGATCTGGACAAACATAGAAAGCAAATATATATCGAGCCAACTGAGAATCTGCGAAACATCACTGAAACCGTAGTCGAAAATCCGAAAAAAGGGAGGAGCCTCTTAGTCGAGTATACTCGTCATCAGAATCAATAAATTAACTTTTGCTATAAAAATCGTAATTATTCTAACAAATGAAAAATGTGTCTCTTCTCTTAGAATAAAGAAATCAAATGAACAATAATTTGTTGCATTTGTATGAAAATATTGTGAGCTGTAAAATCAATTGAAATTGCAAAAAATAGAATATACTCGTCCTCACTCGATTTTAAGTACGCAAGCAGATTAATATTTTACAAAAAAGAGTCCGCCGTTAAAAAGTTAAGGAAAAGATGATCATTTCACCAGGATTCCATCGAGTGGAATCAGTGACAAGATCCTCCTTGTTCATGATCTTTTCTTTCAGCTTTTCGACGGTTTCGCAACAAGGATACCGCCCGGAGATGCCAGAGATCACCACTTCATTGTCAGGATTGAGTTTAACGTACAGAATTTTACTTTCATCTTAAGGGGATGTAGGACAGTTAACCTTTACATTTTTATAAATTGCATAAATGTTGGTGTGACTAAACCAATCACTTGGTGAGCACAGTCATTTTACCTTTAATTAGTATACTTGTACAGAGTAATTTGAGGTAAAAACATTTAAAATCAAATAAACAATAAGGCAGTTATTAATTGTTAAACATTACAATATTAATTATGCATAATAGTACTCTGCGGATGATTTTTCCAAAACTATTCGTTCAAATGGGTTCCGCTTTTGCACAATTATTCACTGTACCACCTGTTACAGCAGGGACCACAGTTGTTATTATATTCAATCATTTAGTACATTTAGCATAACCAAATAGTTACAGAAAATAGAATTTTATTGGTTAACAATATAGACAATTGGTTTTAACCAACTTCCACATGACTTATCTGCATGATTTTGGTCCCTGCCTTAGCTATGATCTTAAAAAAGAACTCTGTAAAAACTGATCTTCGCTGGACCAACCGTACCGAAGAAATCCTCTGCAGAGTACTATTATGCATAATTAATATTGTAATGTTTAACAATTAATAACTGCCTTATTGTTTATTTGATTTTAAATGTTTTTACCTCAAATTACTCTGTACAAGTATACTAATTAAAGGTAAAATGACTGTGCTCATCAAGTGATTGGTTTAGTCACACCAACATTTATACAATTTATAAAAATGAAAAGGTTAACTGTCCTACATCCCCTTAAGCGACTAAAACTCTGTTGAATGAAGAAAAAGACAAACTAAGCCAAACGGAATGTGAACCGAACTACTTAAAGTCGTACAATGTTAATCAGGCTAGTAAATTCATTAGCCCAAGCATCAATATCCTTGACTTTTGCCCGTTGTGCATTTTGCACCTATGGATTGTAAACACTAAATATTAGTCTGTCTGACCTCCGAGCTTTCTTGGAAGTCAAATTTTCTTACTGCAGACTGCCCCGCTTAGACAAATGCAGACTGATACCAATCATATACAATGGCCTTTATGTAACGCATGGTGGGAAAGTTCACTTTTCGAGGCCTGCGTATTGTGCAGAAAGTGGTTTATTCCCGCACTCTAACCTATATTCACACTGTCACTGCGCGCGTGCTGCAAGTAGCATTTTATTTCATTTTATCTATCGCTATTGCGAAAAGTAAATTATTACCGCACTAGTGCGGTAATGAGAAACAAATGATTAATGGTATTATGTTACATTTTCTGCCAAATTCAGAAACGTATGTCAATCTATCGATCTAACCAGCAATAGAAATCATAGATTTATCCGCCGAAATGGAATTAGATTAAACTTGTAGTATTTTTAAAAAGTATATGTACCGGATTTAAAACTAAAAAATCTAAAATCTTAACAACAGATGACGTAGAAAGGTTTATTAATAAAGCACTAGATGAGACATATCTGACAATAAAGGTAATCCTCAAAATGTATGTAACATTAATTTCACTACAGTATTTTTTATTAAGAATGTTTACTATTGCAAGGTCGATCACACGTCGAGCTATTCACGGTTTGGCTGAGCGTTTGAAGTTGTGCAAATCACAGACGTCATATGATTTTTTTTTTTTAATTAACTTTACTTTGCAAGATATTTGATAAGTAATTACAATCAATTGATAATTGAACAAGAAAGATTTATATAACGTCGCTGAGACGTTTTATTTACATTTGACGCTGTGGATCTACCACGACTCTGACACAACATTTTAAGCTAAAGGGTTAATAATCTGTTAGAAACTTCGTTCTTTGTCGATTCACTCAAAGTAAACTTTCGCAGTATTCATTGCATAAAATATATTGTCTTACTAGTACGTGAAGCATCAATCTCAACCTCCAGACGCGTGAATTTACATCATTCGCCTTATGAATGATGTATTGTGTAATTATTAAACACGTTGTAAGTGGTATACAGCTTTACTTCCAGCCCTTACTTGACAGCGGTTCATCAAAAAAGGAAAAAGGTGTGATAATGGCCGCCTTATATACAGGCGCAAACAAAGGACAAGTGTCTCTGACTTATTTCCGGGAATGTTGATTCAAACATCATATCGACTATTAACTGATATTTCTAACATGATATTTCTAATAGTAATAAAATAGCCAACTGAAGGCTATCTCAACAAGAACGTACATTTTAATTATATTATAAATCGCGTCATTTATTTCCAAATTGTTACTATTGTTGTTGTAATATATAATACAGATATAAATACATTATAATACAAAAACTGACGTTTCTTGTAATAAAAAATAATAATTATTGATTACGCGTGCAAGATTTTCGAAAACAAAAATCCTGAATATATGTCTATTTTCGATGCCTCTGGGAAGTCATTCCCACTTTAATGAGTATCAGACTGTGCGTCAACAGTTAAAGATTAAGATTCGAGATTCATAAGAATTTTCAGATGTAACTAACTAGATCATTCCTTCTACCTCTGACATTTACAGTTAGTCAGAAGTCGTATATAATCTTGCATAGTTAGGTTAGTAATCAATGACTTACTACAAATCATCCATCGCCTATTTATCATTGCAAATGTCTAACCAATTATTATTCATCTACCAGTACAAATGATGCTTTGAATGATGATTGATGCTTAAAGCATTAGTCTCTGATTCCAGAATGAGGCGGATTCCATACACACAGTGTTGTCAATATGACCTACATTTCAAACAGATTAACTTTGCAACTATGAGAGATCTTAACAGGCGGGAACTGGCATATTGTTGGAACGGTAGCAAACTTTCAAGTAGCAATAAACACTGCAACAATTATTCGAATAATAATAATTTAAATATACATTGTTTATTTGTAAATGTATCCAATGGTCAGAATTTCATTTTGGAGAAATTAATTTGGTGGATGCACCAAAGTGCCCTTTAACAATCCCAGTTTCGTTTGGGCTTAAATCACATCGTGTATTTCATTCAAACACCTGACACACTTACCGAACCTAATCTGCGTTCCTACCGAACCTAGATTCAGGTAGCAGAATGACGTTTTAAAAACGTCTTTAAAACGTCCCATAGAGATATTAGCATCGTCTTCGGGGTGTCCACCAATGTCCCAAAAGCGTCTCACGTATGTTTGAGAAAAGTCATCAACAATAAGTCCGAAGCGATATATAAAAGACATAAGAAATACATATCTAACACATCTAAACCATGTTCTGATCAAGCTGTATGGAAAACATGTAGAAGCCGTTTCAAATACGTCTTTAACACTAGGTTTACAGACATTTTTTTATACCTATCTTTATCGACATCCGTCAAACCACGTACTTTCTTTAAAAAAAAACGATTAATTCAATTTAAAAACAATTACAATCTTAACAGACATAATATAAGTTAATTAAATCTGTTACTATTGCATAAGGAATCATAAACTTATATAAACTTTTACTGTTCATACGTTTATTCCGACATGTAATTTCAGAATTCTGCATGATGTAAATATCTCTACGTTTTTTTAACTAAACTGTTTTTTCTTTCTTCATGAAATTATTGTTCTGGTGACAAATACAAAAGAAGAATTTTGAAATTAGATGCCTGAGGGGGAAATAAATTTCGGTATATATTCGTCTCATTACATCAATAATTGTCAGCATAAATTGGAAAAAAATTAATAGTAATTGTTTTTGTAATTTAACTCGTGAAGTCCAAAATCTGTAAAATTGACAGCTCCCGTATACCTAGTGTTAATACGTGAATGATAGGTATATTACTATACTACATTCTAAAAGCAGTATTTCAAAATGTTAATTCACTAAAGTCAACGAACATCTATAGTATTGGAACAATGTGCAATTACCAAACAACTGTATATTAATCCCTTGACAGTGTGTGGCACATGTATGGTCGGAAAAAAGTCGTGCCACTTTTGCGTTACGATACATATGTTAGCGTCTTAAATAAAATATATTTTTACGCTACCGTTTTGATTGTTCTTGGATATCTTATGGTTTTTGACGTTGCTGAATCCAAATCTGAAGTCAGATTTTTAAAATTCAACATAACGGATCCAATATGGTTGATGCAAATTTGAAAAATAGTTCAGTTTCGATGTAAGTGGGTATGCTACCTTTGAAAAATCAAAATGACGGATGAAAATTCGAAAGGTAGTTGGAGTTTGAAGAAAGTTTGCATCTGTTGGTGTTTGAGGTCGCAAATTTTGAATTCGTGTCCTGACTCTATGAATATGAAACTTGTCCATCATGATAAATCAATTTAACAAACCATTTATAGCAAATTATTATCCACTAGAAAATATGATAAAGAATATTAAGCGACCTTAAAAACGTCAATACTGAAATTATCAAATAAATCTAACCAACTTTTTTTCTGACACAAAAATGTCACCAAAAGTTCATTTTCTCCACACTGCGAAAGGGTTAACATTTTTAAAATGTTCAAAAGATGTTAAATTCAGCGTTATTAAAACGTCCTTTGCTCGACGTCTTTACGACGTCCTAAAAATATCGCAAAGAGAGAGACGTAAAGATGACGTGTGGGAGACGTTTTAAAAGTGAAAATATGTGGAGATCTTTAAAAAGTCTTCAGTAGAACAACTTCAAAACGTCATACAAATGTCGTATGATATGCAGACGTGAAAATCGCATAAGGAAGACGTCTTTAAGACGTTGTGTGCTATTTAAGTTACCCTGGAATTTCGAAGTAAAGCGAATGAATCTCGTACAAATTAGTTTCTAAATTCAAATATTTCTAACATATATTACAAGTATTAAAAACGTGGGACCTCTAAATGCTCATCCAGCAGTTTCTTGAAACAATGACAGAACTAGCACAAAAAACGTAGCATTTCTTATGTATACTATTTATTTCTGTAACTGCAGCTGATACAGTAATATTTTATTATTACAGTATCAACAAAATGAGAGTGTGATTCAAGATGACATAATTCGCTGGATCCATTTTTGGTAGTGGTAGACACGAGTGAATACATCAGGGGCGCCAGCAGCACAGGGTTTACCGTATGATACTATTCCGACTTGAATGCCATTCGAAGCCAACGGACCACCAGAATCTCCCTGAAAAAATAACCAATATGTTAACTCACTCGACTAAACTTATTCGAATGACTTTTTTAATGAAACTCTGTGCAATGAAATAAAAGCTTTTTTATCGGAATGTTTGTAGTTTCCGAAATCACTGTTATATCAATTTTATGAGCCTCCTTCGAACGTGCGAAGACTAATTTCAAATAAATCGATAGAAATAATACAACGAAGTCATCGAACAGTAGGAAATTCGGAAAATCTGATCGGGATGAGAAAAGTTCTGCGGTACTGATAAAACTTTAATTATTTTGGTCTATTTCACTTAATTTTAATTAATACGTAATATTTATTATACATTATTGTAGGCATTTAATAATAGTTCAGAATCGTTAGTAATAGTTACAAACTATTATATTTAATAATTGAATTTAATAGAATAAAATAATATAAAATTGAAATAGTCAGTCTTGAAACATAGGATATGAATATGTATTACCCAATTTATGTATTTATTCAACTTACGAAACATGCTCCTTCGCCGACTTTCGTGAATGTGCAGATTTGGCCATCAGTGACATAGGGGTGGATTTGCTTACACTTAGTTTGAGATTCAATTAGAAGATCGATTTCTTGCAATTTCACGGGTGTCGGTCCACCATTCTGTCAACAAAGTGCGTATACACGATTAAGAAATAGGCGATATTTGTTTATACTGCAGATCGTAATTAATATTACACTTCAGATAAATAATAATAATTTTTTCAATCAATTCATTGAAAATTAAACTACAGAATGAGTGTAATATAATTTGCAATAATTAAATGACGAATTAGCATAGAAATTCATATAAAACTGGCATCGCGTGAGACATTTACTCAGCATCAATCTTGAAAACCAAAAATATTAACATACTGTGTGAATTCTCTAGATTTATTTAAAATTAAGTTTACTTAATTGAAGTAACAACATTTGTATTTAATGAGCGATGAATTCGCATAGAAAACTAATTAAAAAATGCATTGTTTAGGAGATTTTTATCTATCACTTTCCGAAGTCGAAAACATATTAATATTCTAGTAAATTCTCTAGCTTTAAACAATGTTAACTTAAAAGTTGAAGTAATAAAAATTGCATTTATTGAACAACGAATTTACTTTTGAAACATCAGTCAAAATGGCAAAAGTGAATTTAAACAATTCAACGTCACTCTTGAAAATCAAAAACATATTAACTCGCATATTCTGTACGAGTTACGCAATGCAAACAAGATTGTTTGCAAATTCCATTTGCTTACGTACCCGAAGTCTTCCCCAGCCAGTTAAAACAGCGGGATGCCCAGCGGCAGTGAAGTTGGTAACCGCAATTGGAATAGCTTGTACTTTGTCAGTGATGTTAATCTTTCCCTCGACACGAAGCAGAGCGATATCATTCACCAATCCAAAAACAGAGTATTCAGGGTGGACAGAAATTTTTTCTACGTCGTAAACATCGCCAGCAGCTATGCGGGAGTTGGTGCCAGCATGAACTTTCAATGCTTTCGGATTTGATCTACCGAAATTGCAATTAACAATTGTGTAATAAAAGGGTAAATTATCTGTGGAAATCTACTTTATATCCGCACGTAAAATTAGTGAGAGCTGATCGAACTGGAACTTTAATTATTTTTATTTTAAAGCAAAGTTTATTTTCAACATATGACACACAATTTAATTAGATGAAAGAAATAAACCTGTGCGAATGTTGCACATATATGAATATACAGTGTATAAGAAACAAATATTTGCAAAACCAAATTTTCTTAAGTCAATTTTCTTAAAGGACAAAACATCTTGTTTTAAAAACATTTACTTTCTCCTGAAAGAAAGATTGCCTTCTTTTAAAAAAAAAATAGTTTTTTCTGAAATGAGGGACATTCTTCTATGTGAAAAAAAAATATTCTTCGGTGAGAATATTTTTCTTATTAATTGCATGTTTGAAAATGATGAAAATCGTTAGCTTGGACAAAGAAACTCGAAACGAATTAAAATTTTCTGTTTCTGTTCTTATAACTGACGAAAATAATTTTTCTTCGGCGACCGGATGTACAAGTTAATATTATCACGCTTTTCAATATAAAAATATAACACTTTTAAATGCGTTTTATGGAGCACAATATAAATTAAATACGTTTTTTCAATGCGGCAATGTACACAGTTAAGACATACATTAAAACGTAAATAAAATATATAAATTGTGAACATTACGATGCTCGAAATACGGTAAAACTAAGATGGCGAACGTTAACATAGCTAAAAAAAAGTATTGACACTCTCAGCATTTCTAAAAGAAATTATCTTAAAAAAATTTTAAAAAAGCGGTCGAATTGAGTACCTCCTCCTTTTCGAAGTCGGTAAAAACAGAAATCCACCTCCTCTAAGAAAAACTATTTTTTCTTAAAAACGGTACTTTTTTGTTGAAGAAAATGTATTTTTATTTCGAGAGAAGAGTTTTCTAATCTGCTGTAAGTAAAAGGACTTGTTGTGTTTCAGTAATTTTGCAATGCCAAAATCTATATTCATGAACCGCGTAGACGCAATATAAATTTTATAAGTTTATTTACCCAGAAACGCAATGAGCTGCTGTTAAGACATATTTTTCGCTAATAATTGAACCTCCACAATTGTGATTACCATTACTTCTCAATGATATCTGATACGGGTATTTGCCTTCAGGGGCATCTCGTCCACCCACTATGCGCGGTACGAATCCTCCTGTAATAATAAAAATGGGATTATTGTTAATGTACACGGACTGTACTTTAAAACTAATAATCTTATATCTACTTGCAATCTTATGGAGAGTTATTAGGGTTTCTATTAGAATCAGCAAATATTTTCACGTACTATTAATTTCGGGAAATAAAAACTATTAGTTATGATAAGGTTTGCGTAAACTCCTATATGAACATTGATAATTCCTACGTGTTTAATATTTTCATCGTTCATTCAATGGCAAACGCATCCATTTTCCTTTTCTTTTCAACAAATTTTTGATTTCTCTTCACTTTTTATTAAAAAATAAAGGAAAACTACATTTGAAACAACGCCAAAAAGGAATCATTGATAATGAACGAAAACAAAAAAGAATGATTTCTTCCAAACTTTTTGTCTTTTGCAATCATTTTATCATTTTAATAATCAACAACTTTCTCAAGAGACACGCACCATCAAGAAAGAGTTCCTCGTTGTTACTCAACAATTTTCTTTCTGTTACGTACTAATGGTTAGAGCACGAGCATACGATTAACATAATCGTACGTACCGAAAGAAAAACATTATTTTTCTAGTATTGCCAAATTATAAATTTATATTCAGCGGCTTATCCTCCGATGAGAATAAGAATAATTGGAATAATTTGGTTGCTTCGTGGAAATGAAGGCAATGTAAAAGGATCTAGATCAGCTGTTTACTGAATGAATACACAGAACGCAAATGTAAGGGAAATGATACTCATTTTTCATTGTAACTCAGATTAATTGGAATAGAACAATAAATTATATAGAAATGAAAGACATAAGATAAATCGAAACGTCAACAGTGACAAATGTGCCAGAGGCTACAATCTTCGGAAATTTCAAGGATCGACGGAATAACAATTCCCAACGCTCTTTACTCAACGTTTATCAGACGAAAAAGAGAAATGTTAATGTGTCTTAACTTCAATAAGACAACGCGAACGAGAGATGATAACATGAAAGGGAAATATTGATGTGTCTCAAAATCTAACAGACACATTAGAATAGATTAACCCTTTAACTGCTGCCATCGTCTATTGGCGATTGGCCCCATAAATATTTTTCTGGTAACTGCAGCTGCTTGTAACTTTATAAATGGTCTTTTACGTTTGTAACAAACCGCAAAATTAAGCCAGTGACCTCTTGCTCAGCAATACTACACATATTTATACATAATAGTCAGTATAATAGTTTGTAACAAATTATTAGACGTACTACAATCAATATCTAATTATAATATTTTAATATTTTTGATTATTATTTTAAATCCGTATATTTTATAATAATAACAAACATTTTCTTTCACATTACAATGATTAAAAAAGAAATTGAATCCAAAAGTTTTGTGCGTGGTGGTAGCGAAATATCAGACTAATTGCGCAGTTAAAGGGTTAAACACAATAAATTACACTTTTGCTCACTCTCGTTCGCGAAATGCATGTGTTACATAATTGAAGACGAAGAAAGTTACAAGGAAACGATGAAGACTTAACCGAGTACAAAGAGAGAAATACAATATGTGAAACAAGCAAAACTCTATGTAAGAACGAGTTCCTGTGCTCTCAGGCTCGGGAGACTTGCGCTGAACCCTTCTCTCTTTATCTATCCCTCTTTCACTCGATGAAAACCAGTAGGAATGATGGAATTTCGGTTGCTAACGGAAACTGGAAAGGCAGAAACACTTGCTCACACTTCACACTAACTTACACTATGGAATTTCGGTATTAAATGACGGAATTGAAACAAACTGAGAAGAACGCGAGTTAGTCCAGAATTATAACCTAATCCGATTAGGTGGTCAGATGCGAAGCAAAGTAAAGCACTATGGTTATTTATTGACTAATTTTTAACGTCGCACTTGAGACTTTATATGATATTTATATGATTCCACTCGTCAAGATTTGACCACGTAACTCTGTCTCATTGTCAAAGTAAAAAAAAATATGACCACGGAGCGTCGTAGTGTACCTCACGACTTCAAAACGTCGAGTGTCGCAGCCTCCGCTCCGTCGGATGCTTTGTCGTTCTGTTCCGAAAATGCTTAAATTGCATTTTTGTCCCACCAACGAATCAGAGCACAACTCTGAGCTCCGGTGCATAAAGGTATTAGCCGATTTGTCAGTCAGTGTGAAAGTAGGGTCAAAGGTTCTCATTTCCTTAAGATTAATTTTTCGAACACGCAGAGTTCCCAGAATTCAAAATGAGAGAATCAGCACTATGAGTTAAAAGTTCTCACTAATCTAATTTATCGCATGAGCCTTTGAAACGTAAATTATGGTTGTATAGGTTAAGGAAACATAAAATATAATACTCCGGTCGTTAAATTCCCATGAAAGATTTATCGCATACTTTAACGGATAAGATTTAGTTTCCATATAAAGCGTGAGAAATTACAGGTATAAAAATATACTATTGGATTTTTAACGCAAGTCCGATATATCCGCTACTATTTATCTGTCAGTCAAAAAGACGTAATTGTGCTTCATCGATGTTACAATTATATACGTTGTACCGTCTATTCGCAAGTAAACAAATACACCAATTAAAAGTAACTAAGACGCGGTGATACGAGCTGACTGGCGCGATCGGTTACTTAATATTTACTGTTATTTATGACCGGAAATACCGAGACTGTCCACGTACAGGGTGATTCACTTGCCTTTGAATCGCCAATGATGGATATAGGCCGTTGAAAATGGTATAATTATACGTTGTGGAGTAATTTTAATATAAAGGAGTATTTACCGAGTCTTTTCCACGCACTGACATTTATTTATAATATCAAATTGTACCAATAATGGAAATAATTGGAATTCGAGTGTGAAGAGGATGATTAAAAGGCAAGTGACTCACCCTGTACAGTGCAGCACGATACTTCGGCGAGGGATAATTCCCACAATGGTAATCATTGCCAAATTCCTATCATGCGCGCACGTGGCTTATCTCAGTGAGCGGACTATATGTAGGGTGACACTGACTTCGAGGAATGAAATACCTAAACAACGGGGTTCCTTTCTCCGAGCAGTCAAGAGCGGCGTCTAGGGTTACCCCACAGTGCTCAGCATTGACGCCGGATTCTCGAGTGTTCCCATTGGAAGAAAGAAGTTTAAAAGAGAATTTCATCCTTGCAATTAAAAAACCACAAAATTGTGTAAAACTATACCGCGTCTTCAGTTGGTGTGAGTGCTCGTAAATAAATGTAACTTGTCAGGGATCCGATTAACAAGATGTACAGGGTGAGTCACTTGCCTTTGAATCGCCAATGATGAATATAGGTCGTTGAAAATAGTATAATTATACGGTGTTGAGTAATTTTAATATAAACGAGTATTTACCGAGTCTTTTCTACGCACTGACATTTATTTATAATATCAAATTGTACCAATAATGGAAATAATTGGAACTCGAGTGTGAAGGGGATGATTAAAAGGCAAGTGACTCACCCTGTAGAATACAAATATATTGGAATCTGAAGATTGTGAATACAGTGGTGTCAAGGTTGAAATCAGTCCAAGAGTGATGCTCTTGGACGTCGCTCGCTATCAGGTTACCTGTGCCAGCGTGGTTAAGTTTGGAGGTTATGACACTCTGGGTTTTCCCTGAAGGGAGTGCCGTGCACAACCTCCACGAGGCCTACACGCTCATTCGCATGTTTACTTTTGATTTTTTAACAATTGCACGTGTGTTTACAGTAGATTACATAAAATGCAGGCGCACTTCACAGATATACTCGCCCACTTACAATAAAACGTTTAACAGTAAATTTAAGCTGTATTTTAATTAATTCAATTATTTATTCATTTTGTAATTTTAAACTGTAAGTGTTTACTTGTTTGATTTTGCTTTACACTAGTTTAACGTTGTACTTGGCTCGCCCCTGTTCTTAGCAAGAGTTACGCAGAATTATGAGTTGATAAAAATTAACTTGTTACAACGTGTATGCTAATTAATTGTAAATCTATTATTCGAAAGATAACACTGTTGGGAAATATTATGAACTGTAGTATGATAAGGATGAAAATCGTACTTTGGTATATTAATTCGAATTGAGACAACAGGAAAATATGTAAAAAATGAGAAAAAGATACTCAAATTTATTTAACAATATCGAAAATCACATTACGAATAAAGAAGAACTTCCAAATTTAATCGAATTCCATAAAGAAACTTTGCTGTTACGAAAACTGTGAACAGTACATGTAACAAAATATAAACAATGCAAAAGAAAACTAATAATACTGTATATTATATGTACTAATAATCAAGAAGCTAATATGAGCATAAAGAAAGAAAGAAAGAAAGAACAAAAATATTTCATATTTCTTATTTATCTAAAATCTAATTTGAAACGAAATTTGATTTCACATACTCTCCTAGTTTTCAGATATGAAACCGAAGATGATAAAAATACGAATCTATTGCACAGTAACACATCAAAGACACAAATTTCATAAATGAATCTTTACAACTCTTTTTTCTATCGAATGTTATTCCTGTATTCAAAATACAAGTGTCCATTTATAAATTATGTTATATTGTGTTTTAAACCAATAATTTTCCTATATACGATTAATTTCTTAACTTATAGTTCGAATAAGATTGGATCAACGATGTTCGAATAGTTTTAGAATTCATCGATAATACGCACCGTATACCGAAACTGCACAAAAAGCGAAAAGAAGGCAGACGATCGTCTTCATGATGACTGAATGTATACACGACTATTTGAAAATTGTACTTCTACCGCTTTATATGGATTCCCAATGGAGAATGAAATCCCCGCCAAGTTGCGTATCTGAATTCGTGGGTATACAACTGATGACTATCATGTTTTATCAATGCAGGGCATCGTGATAGGCCCGATTTGAACACATTTGACTCGACACGTATACATACATGGTATTATGTTTACCACCACGAAATCTACGAATCGCAGCATCCACACTTTATTTACAGTTTATAATATAAGATATTGTCAATGAAAGCACTCTAAAAATAATAAATACTAATATAAACATGGACTGACTTTTCTTAACTGTACTATAAATTATTTAAAAAATACTACACTTCGTTTTTTCAGATATGTCAACATGATGTAATTATAAAAATCGTGAAAGTTTCGTAATCACAATGAATTGTAACTTAAACATGTACTAGCTTTTTTTATCGTACTAGAAATTATTAAAAATATATTCCATATCTTTTTGCAGATGTATCAACACGTTAGGATTATAAAAAATCGTACAAATTCGTCAATAACAATAAATTCTGATTTAAACATGAAATTATTTAGAAATTATTGAAAAAATACTTCACCTTTGTTGCAGAAGTATCAGCGCGCTGGGATTATAAACAGTCGTGCAAGTTTGACTTTCGATTGTCAGAACTCAGTTTGAAACCGATATCTCCTGAATTGACAATGCTGTTTATATTTTTATATAAACTGCTGTTTATGCTGTTATGCTGTTATGTAATATGTTGTTTATATGCTTATAATTTTCCAACACAATGGATGCAGTCGAAGTGAATGTGCTGAATGTTAAAATCAGGAATTTGTAATATTGTAGCGCGATTTGGACATTAGTTTGATATGACACAGATTTCGTGTATCACAAAAGCGCCATCTCAGGAAAAGGTTGACACATTTTGATAAATAGTGGAGATAGCAACGTACAATAGAACCGTGATTATCCAAACTAATCATGGAACATGTTTGTTCGGATAAGTGAATTTTCAGATAGCAGAATAGCTATTTTCTTGAAGCTTGATCTTCAAATATTTAAAAAAAAGCTTAAATATTCATAACAGCAATCAGAAATACTAAAATAATATATGATTTGATTAAAAATTAATCGATGTCAAATTGTTTCAATTTTTAAAACTGTATCGTAAATATACTTATTAATTTGTGTATAAGTTTCCTGAAGGAAAATAGTTTTCCTTTTTAAGGAAATTTATTCTAAAAATACAAGGCGTGCTAATGCTGTTTTTAGCCACTGCGCATGCTGTAGCGAACATATAAATAGAAAGATTTTCTCTTCATGACTCAAACAGCATTATACTATTAAATAAACATTAGAAAAAAGTATACTGTACACGCGACGAATTGATTACTTCCACCTTTTCGGAGTCGGTTTAAAACGAAAAAACGATGCGACTTAAAAACGCATAAAATTAAGTAATTAGGACTTCGATTATAAGATAACAAAGCCAGGCGGACGCTCTTTTATATATGCAACGAAGGGTGCAAAACTTTTCGGATAATTAAGCTTTCGAGTAACTCAATGTTTGGATAACGAGATTCCGGAGAAAAAAGGTTTTTGCTATACTTCAAGACCCAGGATAAACTCAAGAAAGATAATTAAAAAGTGAATGAATTTTAATTAGAAAAATATGGCATATAAATGAGTTTGTTTCAAGGCATCATATTTTTCTTGATCCAGTCTTGGAAGTGGTAGACACGAGTGAATACATCGGGGACACCATTAGCGCACCCTGAACTGTAGGATACTAATCCGATTTGAACGCCATTGAGAACCAATGGACCACCAGAATCACCCTGAAAAAAATAATTAATCTCATTATTTGTACGAATGACTCACTCAAATTAGTTTTACAATTCAAGATTTTGTACTATAAAAAATAGTTTGCTGTAGTATCAGCATTACATGATTTTGTAATACTGATGGAACATTTGGTAGTTATGAAATATAAAAGATGGAAACCGAATTTCACGAGTATACTCGTCATGACGTAAAATAAATTAGCTTCTGTTATAAAAATCGTAATTAGTATAACAAATGAATATAACAGTCTTTCTTCTGTTAGAATAAAGAAATCAAATGGGTAATAACTTTTTGCATTTTTGTGAAAATGTTATATTTGAAAAAAATGGATTAAATTTGCAAGAAATTGAGTATGCTCCTCTCTATTTGATTGTAACTGCAAGTCGGGCCGCCGAGAGAAAGCAGCCGATGAGGGAGGGTAACCGGCCGGAATTTTACCCTCTCCAGTTACGTTTCGGGAGTTCCGTAGCCTGACTTCCCCTCACGCGCTTCGTAGTGTTGGGTCAGTGACGTACCCAAGTGTCAAGGGAAGTGGCAGTGACTGCGCTTGGGAGAGGGAAATCTCGTGTGCTTTCTCTCAGCGGCCCGACTTATAGACATTTTCGAAAGAAAAGTCTATTGTTCACCGGTTAAATATACTATCTATGCGAAATTATTCGATAACTAGGCGAATTTATTGATACAAACGCAACCTTTTGTTTCAAACGAAGTTAATTATCGAATAATATTACATAGAGAATATATTTAACACTGGAACTACCAACGGGTCAAAATTACTGATTTAACATTTATTCATACTTTTCACTCGTTTCTAAGATATTTTAATTGGTGAAATTTTGTTTGACATTTGTTAAAATATATGCAGGGTTAGTTATATAAATCAGTTTCCTCTTTTTTAATTTATTTTCTGAGATTTCTATGTAGTTGCTTATAAATGTTTAGAATTTTTCCAGCACTGGAATACCTCGACATAGAATATCATATAACACACACAAGTGTTAGAAACCACGCCATAAGCAAAGTCTAATGTTATTAATTTTTTACGATAAATATTATTTGTATATTTACGTTCTTTAGTGGAAAAGACATGATACAATTCTCCAGGAAATTATCACACCATTTTTTTTACTGCGAACTTCCCCATATTTCAAGCGGTATAACGTCGTTTAAAAAAATTGTACAACAATCTCCTTATACTCATTTTAGTCTCAAATAATTTGTTTTGTTATAAAACAGGCTAAAACTGGAGCTACTTATTTTCCGTTCAAATTACATAAATTCAAGAAAGTCCACGGAGTTGAAACATCCTTTTCGGGAATTCGCATTAATATTGTCTTATAAAGGAAAGCTTCGTCTTTAAAATGAGTTGCTGGAAAGTTGATTACGATTTTTTTAATGCCATTAATGAAAGCACTATTAATGAAAGTGTGCCGCCGGCATTGGAATCAGCTAAAGTACACCACGAGGAGGTTGCTCGGTCGGACGTGTACCTCGTGTGTGTGTCGATACGTGTGAACGCGCATTTATGTGTGCATGTGAGCGCGCGCGTATGTGTGTATGTCCACAGGTTTAATAACGTGTACTACCTCCACGTCTCCTAATCACTTCTTGGCACCTTTGTCGCATATTGATGCATCGACACGTAACAGGAGGTAATACACGTTATTAAACCTGCCGACACACACACACACATACACACATGCGATACAAGTCCGACCGGGCAACCTCCTCGTGGTGTACCTTATCTGGTTCCAATGCCGGCGGCACACTTTCATTAACGACTTTAAAAAAATCGTAATCAATTTTTCAGCAGCTCATTTTAAAGAGGAAGCTTTCCGTTTACAAGACAACATTAATGCGAATTCCTGAAAAAAATGTTTCAACTCCGTGGACTCTCTTGAACTTGTGTTATTTGAACAGAAAAAAATAGCTCTAGTTTTATCCTGTTTTATAACAAAAACATTAATTTTAGACAAAAATGAGTTAAAGTCTCTGAGAAATGAAGCTTCAGGCTGTAAAATGAGTACAAGGAGATTGTTGTACGATTCTTTTTAACGAAGTTATACCGCTTCAAATACGAGCAAGTTTTCAGTAAAAAAACAAGCGGTGCATGAATTTCCTAGAGAAGTGTATATTATTTATTTTTTAGAGCAGCAATTCTCTTTCGCATTTTCAGGAGATAAGTATACAAATTTAATAAATACTATGCATTCGTTTTTTAAAGAATCTGTTTTTCTAAAACGAATCATTGTAACCCAGGAATAGAAATAGGTATAGGTTATTTGATAGCAACAAATATAGTGTTATAGTTATTTGGTAATAATAAATCCAAATATTTTGGGAGTAAGTTGGTATTTTTAGTGTTAAAATAAAAGCAATTTCGCCTTTCCTTTCCCTGGAAAAGCAACCATTCCCAGTATTTGCGAACATAAAACTGTTCATTTTAAAATTTAAAATATGTGAGCGCGCAACGTAATTAATGAATTTGTTCAACTTACGTGACAAGCTCCTTCACCAACTTTTGTGAGTGTACAGATTTGAGCATTACTGACTCGAGTGTGGAACCATTTACATGAGCGTTGAGATTCAATTAGAAGATCAATTTCCTGCAATCTTTCGGGCGCCGCACCATCCTCCTATTAACATGGCACAGAAAAATAATAAATATATATAAATATATAAGAATTTTGCACAGGGTGATTCATATAATTAATATATTATAATAATATCGGTGCTGTAAACTGTTTTAGCCACTTCGATATTTCACTCACTATTAATTGTTAAATGTTTTAAAAATACATTGCAAAACTATTTATTAAAACTAAAAATCGTACCACTTAAAATTAGTATTGCCAATTAAATATCAATGCGTCAAACGAATTGAAATCGACTTTCCGAGAACGAATAGTAAATCGTTATTTACGCACCTCAAGTGTTCCCCAACCAGTTAACACGGCAACTTCTCCTGCCACACCGAAATTCGTAGTTGCCAATGGAATAGGCTGTACTTTCTCATTGAATTCAATGTTTCTCGTAACTCGAACTAGTCCTATATCATCTATGCCTCCACCTGGAAAGTAACCTGAGTGGACGATAGTTCTTTCTACATCGTAGACATCGCCGTCATCGAGACGCGAGTTGGTGCCAACATGAATTGTTGCTTCTGCCGGATATACTCGCGAAAGACTGAAATAAAAGTGTGGTAAATACTGTAATAAGTACACATATGCGTAATAAAAATTACATTTATTTATGGGAAATTTGAAAGAAGTAGATACGTTAACGCAATATATGAAAGGCACAGTACAAACTCCAAAAATATTGTCGAATAAAAATGTGATAAACACTGTAATAAATAAACACATATATCTATAATAGAAGTTACATCGATTAGAGACAGTAGAAGTACATAAAATATTATCGAATTCTCAAGTTTATGTAATGAAAAAACGGTTTACAAAATTTTAAAAGTTTAAAACATTTGTAATATTATAATAGACATTATTTTACGCAAAGAGCAAATCAACCACTGTGATTCTGTAAAAACTAATAAACAATTGTAGTTTGTAGAATCAGAAAGAAACATGTACATTACAACAATTTACGATTGAAATACACAACATATACCAAATATTGTCAAGTATCAATAATAATTATTATTAAACTCAATTAAATTGTACTAAATTCTAAACTGATTGACAAAAGTATCAAAATCCGAAATCTTCAAAATGTTACAAAGGCAAATTCCCTACACATAGTACAAGAAAAGGCGATGTATTTTTGAAAAACTACAAATTGTAAAATAAGTAAAACTAAAACAAGAACATAAATTATATAAAATCATACAAATTGGAGCACAATATTTATGAAACTATAAATGCATATTTACAAAAATGGGTTTTATGAACGCATACAGGCAATATAAATAGTTACCGATAAATACAGTGCGCTGCCGTCAGAATGTATCTTTGATTAATAATTGACGCACCGCAAGAGTGCTGTCCATACTTTCTCAAAGATACCTGATACGGGTATTTGCCTTCAGGAGCTTCACGCCCACCCACTATAACAGGTGCGACTCTGCCTGTGCATTGAAGTACATGTATATTAACAAACAATCGATAAATAAAAAGGCGATTATCAATTTGTTGTCACGAATACCAAAATGAAATTTAACAATTATTTAATTGGAATCATATGCTTCAATCTGGTGTATAGGAGTACCACTTAAAAAGTTTATTTAAACATTTTATACCCTTTTTTCTTAATCTCCTTGTATGAAATAACGCAACGCATTTTTTCCCTCACATACAACATTTTAATTTCAAAAGCTATAATTAATTTTAATTAAAATATTAACTTGTAATTAGCAAAAAAAAATGAAACTGCAATCTGTTATATACACAGTGGGCTGTTCGATTTTAAGAATTTTTCTTTATCGAAAACTACTTCCTTACATATTTGGATTTGTAATTATCCAATATAAAATTAGTAAAAGATGTTTTACAAAATTTGTTCTATTATTGAATATAATGCCCATGTTAAAAACAAGTTGGACTTTCTTATTATAATTGATATATTAAATTATTGTAGTTAGATATTTCAAATTAATATTCCTGTACAAAAGAATCATGGCTTTCAACCATGCGAAATACAAGAAACTTTGATATACAAGATTATCAAAACAACGGTGTTTCAATGGCTTTAAAGTGATGTAAAAGTACTCACCATAAGCAGAAGCAGCGCAAAAGGCGAGAAGAAGGCAAATTGTCTTCATGATAACTAAATGTGCGCAACTGTCACCGATGTTCGCTACCTAACTTATATAGCTAATTCAGTTATGTAACATAATCTCGCATCGTTGCGTGTATGTATACGCAGCTGATGTATGCCTGATTCATGAATGCATGATTTCCTAATATCTGATTAGTTACCCGTTTTGCTGGTTGAAAAAGGGTACATATACATATTTTAGTATATCAATTCTCAAAGCAAGCACAAGTATACAATTTTTGTATTTTTTTTATTTGACTTTATTTAAGGTCGCATTAACAGCCTAGGTCATGAGCGACCCACAGAGTGTTACATCTTTTTTTTTGATTGATTACATTTTTTAATACATGAATGTCCTTCAGAAATCTTGTTACATTTATAATATTATCCGCTCTATTGAAGGTCTCATTTATGTCCGTTTTTAGATTATACTTATTTCTGTTGTAGTTAAGGTGATTCGGAAATAATATGTTTAACAGATAAATCTGCATTACACTTATTACATTTCGATTTACTTTCCTTTGTTATTAGGCACCACTTTGTTAAATTACTGTGACCAATCGTTATTCATGGCCATGTCTGCTTAGTTTGTTTAAGTTCGGTAATATTATTCTTCAGTTCATCAGTTTTTATAATCTTTGGTTCCTGAAAACCTACTTTGATATCGCTCTGAATTTAAAGCTGGTTACTTCAAAATACGATCTTGTAAAGATCGGGGACTACTTTTTTGTATTGCGACTGAATATCGAAAGGATGCAATATTAGAGTCCAAGTGTGTGTGCCAGGACCGAACAATAAATAAAGTTAAGAAAAGACTGCACTGTGTAATATAAAGATTGAAAAATAACTTGATAAAAAGATGTTGTTATATCATACTATGACACAGCATATTAAAATATTGAAAAATTTTCCCATCAGCAATGGCGCGACAGACGGACATAAAGAACAACTTAATATAAAAGCATCTGAAAAAAAGCATGTAAAAACTGTGCTACCAAAGAAATTAGACTTCCTGTACATAAAAATACCAGCAAAACTCATAAAAGTGCTTGGAATCCCACTTGAAATAATATGGGAATTCCATAAGACGGTCTATGCGAGGGCAGCGGTCGGAAAACTTGACCTGAACTGGGAACACTGCGCCCTTTGTTCGTAACTTGCCGTTAGGTGCGTCGAAGTAGGTACGCAGTAGGCACGCAGCGGGCTCGTGGCTGGTTCGCAGCTGGCCACTCGAGCCGTTCGGCTCGACTCGTCGATCCTCGGTTTTTACCGGAAACTCAAAGGGGCCTGCACTACGCTCGTTGAAAGCATATTCAGTACGGCCCCAAAGTCTATGGGACTCGGGTGTCTCGAATGTTGAATCACAGTGCTACTTGGAGTGCGAACTTTATTTCGGAATAAATTGAAATTCGGTGAGGCCCAAAATTTGTGGGACTTGGGCGCCTCAATGTCGAATTACAGTGATCCTTGGAGTAGACAGTTTGCTTAAATGGTGCAAAACAAGTTTAAATTCAGTAAGGCCCAAAAATCTTTGGGATTCAGGCGACTCGAATGTCGAATATCGAATCACACTGATTCCTCGGTTTTTACTCAAAATCGGTAAAGGGGCCTGAATCGCGCTCGTCGAAAGCATATTCAGTAAGGCCCCAAAGTTTATTGAACTCACAATTCATCGTCTCGGAGCTCCAACCAATTTAATTTGGAGTACAAAATGTAATTTAGATTTAGTTTGAATTCCGTAAGGCCATCTGTGGGACTCGAAACTCTCGAATATTGAATATCGAATCATAGTGATACCTCGATTTTTACTAAAATCTCCAAAGAGGCCTGAATCACATTCGTTGAGAACATATTCAGTAAGGCATCAAAGCTTATGGGCCCCACAATTAATCGTGTCGAATGGTGAAACACAATTTCCTTCGGGGTACAAAATGTGATTTAGACCAAGTTTAGATTCAGTAAAACCCAGAGTCTATGGACTTCAAACGTCTCGAATATCGAATCACAGTGACACCTCGGTTTTTACCGGAAACTCACAGGGGCCTGAATCACACTCGTCAAAGGAATATTAATCAGCAAGACCCAAAACTCAATGGGACTTATAATCAATCATTTTAAATGTTGAAACACAGTATCCCTTAAAGTAGAAAATGTGATTTAGAATAAATTTAAATTGAGTAAGGCCCAAAGTCTGAGGACTCAGGAATACCAAATATCGAATGTCGAATATCGAATCTCAGTATCTCCAAGTGTCCAAGTTTAGTTTAAAATAAGTTTAAATAAAATGAAGTGGTCAGAAGAAAAGTGTCTGAAGCTGATAGAGGTTTACAAGAGAATGACAGTTTTATGGGACCCGAAAGACCAGAATTACTACAGAAAAAATGTAAAAGATCACGCATGGGATATAATCGGCGAAATCATGGGTACCACCACAATCAACTGTAGGCAGAAAATGGTAAATCTGCTGGCTTCCTTCAGGAGGGAAAAAATGAAGACAAAAAATGGCGGTCCGTTTGGGAAAGGTATATTTTTTTATTTTGCGTGTGTAGTATAGTGCCAGATTTTAATTGGACTTGTGTAATTAATTACTGACTTTTTCTTACAGAACCTGGTAAAGTCTATAGAAGCAGATGGTTTGCTTTCAATGCGTTTCAGTTCTTGCAAGAAAGAGATAATCCTCGACAAAGGCGGATTAGCAATAGCAACTGCACGGTGAGTTTTTAAAACTGCTATTTCAGGGTAGCAATCATGCTATTATAATTTTCCTTCTTTTCAAAAAGTAATGTGCTTCGCGTTTTCATTAAAAACTGATCTTCTTAATGGAAATTTACAGTAAAAATGTGATCATTAATAAAATTCTTAAGATTTATATTCAATCTCTATTGTGGCATATAGAATCTGAATACTTTTATTATGCTTTGCAAGAAAACTATGGCTGAATCAACATTATTTATTTGCACTTCAATTCTACAATGTGAATTTATATCTGGAATTGTTCCTTGTGTGTATGTACGAACATTTTCATATAAGAAGTTGTAATTACGATCCGTTGTACAGGAAACAATAATTGTAATACTTAATTAATTATATATATTCAATATATATACACACTAATTATAACTACAATTATATCTCTTCCTCTCTACAAATATAAAAGGCAACGTTTGTCCATCTGTACATTTTCGCGATAAACTCCAAAGTGATAGGATCGATTTTATTGCGGTTTTCTTTACTGTATTATAGAATTATGATTCAGGAAAAACTGTAGAATATAACATTTAAAAATATTTATTACTTATACACTGTGATCCAAACCTGATTGCGAAATTCCAAATAAATGACAGACCGAGCTATACATTGTTAGCAGATATGTGTAACAAAGATACTATAACTTATTATTCATTAAATTAAGTTATTATTAATGTGCAAGCGAAACATCTAGTATTATATAAAAACTACTAGTGCGACTAGCAGCCTAAATTTCGTGAATAAGTTGCAGAAATTCAATTGCTGATTATTTGCACCATGTTTATTTTATTCGCAAAAGGGTGGAAGAATTAACGCTATGAGTATCGTGCGAACTGCGATTCGCAATTATAAAATTTAACCCATCTCGAATAGGCATTCTATAAAAATATTTGTTTGTCGTGTGCTCTTTCAGCGTGAAGATAATTCCATAAAATCAAGAAGTCCGTGTTGACATTAACCGATTCTTCGTTCTTTGCCACCTGACTAAATAAAAACAATGTATCTTTTAGGCTGACAAAGAAAATGAAAACGTGGAAGAAGATGAAGATAGCGAATCGTCGCCAGAACCTGTTAGAAAAAAAGCAAAGGAAGACCCGGAGATTGAAATGTTAAAAGAGGCAGTTGGAATTCTAAAAACCGAACCGGAACAGTCAAGCCCAAGGCATTCGAGTGTCACGAATCACGAACTGGAATGTTTTACCAACTTCGTTTTAGAAAAAATGAAAAATTACTCAACAACTACTAAAAACTTGGTACAGCGAGAAATCGGCGAAGTGCTTTTCAAAGCCGATCAAGGCTTTTTTGAGAATTATGGCTTTTCTCAACAACTTAACAATGCGGATAATTCCAAAGCTACAAATTTACCACCAATCGTAGAATTCGCCACTCCATCCACATCGTATTGCTCTCCAACTTACGATAACTCGTCCTCGGCACAGACAGGCGTGAAATCACCGGAGCATTGGAGTGATTCTGATTAGAATTTCACTGTAAACTGAATTAACTTTATACTTGTTCTGTTTGAGAAAATATAAAACTGTTTTATATATATTAAAATGTGATAAATAAATCTTACTATAATTTAATAATTTCCCTCAATACTGTCAATTGAAACCATCGGTTGTGAAAAGCTTCATTATTTTCCTTTTCTTTATATATTTCCAATTTTTCATTAGTCTTTTCTGTCTATTACTGCTTGTATCATATATAAAAATACTTTAGCTGTACGTTAGGATTTTAGTTGAATCAATCAGTGCCAATTTATATTGAGTGTCGATATGTGTATGTGCGTGTTACTAAATGTGTGTTCGTCCATTGTATGTTATTTATATCAATCAGTATAAATAAATGTTACTAAAACGAAACAGCTACTTCATAGTTCTTATTTATTTATATAATTACATATCCTATAATATACTTATTATCTAATATGTCTATTAATTGTTATATATATTGTGCGAGAATGTCAGAGAAATCGTTTACGTTTGTCTCTTCATTTTTTTGAGTTTAATTTTCAGGAATAGTTCCCTCGCGCGACGTCTTTCCTTTTCCCGCTGAAGCACTGCGATTTGTGTGTCAAGTTGGTCGTCCGACATCGTTTCAAAAAGTGTATAATTCGTCTGAGTTGACTCGTCTTTGTGTTCGATGTATGTTTCCGTATGTGTGATTTTGCTTAATTTCCCTGCAAGTGTCTCGTTCGTTGCTTTCTCTATTTTTCTTGTTTCACGTTGATAATTAGTTTGTGTTGTTTCGTTATCCACATTTCTAGATGTGCTTGGCGTTGAATGATTTTTGTATGAATTCATTGCGTTTTCCGAGCACATGCAAATGTGTTTTATGAGCGCTTTCCCTCTTTTTTCGACCCGACAAATCAGACACAGGAAGTCCTTGCTTGGTTCCTGCATGATCATCGCGCAGTAATTTGTTGCACATTCCTTAATATGAGTGAGCTGATATATTTCGAGGACTTCGCAACCGCAAATGGTGCACACTACTGATGCGTTCATTTTTAGTATGGCGTTTTTAATCTGTAAGAGGCATTGTGTGTGAATGAAAGTAAACAATGAGGCAAGTTTATTTATTATCTGAGTGACTAACAAAGATTGTACGACAGAAATCGCCATTCTAATTAATGCAGTAATTAGCAGACGAGTAATCCGATTGGCGCCAAATTTGAACTATTTGTTATAAATATTTAGAAGGCGATCCGTATTGATGTTTAAACGTTTGTGATAAAAATGAAGAAAATTGGAATCATAAGAAGGTTTCTTTCTGCTATATTGTAGAATGATGAATCATAATTCAGCAAAAGTAACAGTGTTACTACGAAAACCTGAACATGTTTCTTTTCACATTACTGTCATAATCTTTGAATTAATGTGTTCTCTTATTTCCCAACATTCGTAGTCTTTTTCATCTCACTCAAACTACACAATTACACTCTATGCTAATTTATTGTCTGATTGTCTGGTCGAATAATATGAGTCAAATGATGATAGACTTTTGGTCGTGTACAGTCAAACTGCACACTTACACATGCAAGTTTGTATATACAGTTATATGTACAGGGTGATTCAGTTGCCTTTGAATCGCCAATGATGGATATAGGTTGTTGAAAATGGTATAATTATACGGTGTTGCGTAATTTTAATATAAATGAGTATTTACCGAGTCTTTTCCACGCACTGACATTTATTTATAATATCAAATTGTACCAGTAATGGAAATAATTGGAACTCGAGTGTGAAGGGATTGATTAAAAAGCAAGTGACTCACCCTGTACACTCATGCAGACTAACGGCGCAACAATCGCGTCAAACGATGAGCCAAACCACTCCAAATTTCCTACTTTAAATACTTGTATCTTTTAAATGAAACACAGAATATTTTGTATTTTTTTGTAAATGTTTATATCGTGTCCTTCTAATTTTTCATTCGAATCTTACCAATAGAGAAAACTCTAAAATATAATATACGTCATTAGCAAATGGCTAGTATAGGCAATAGATATAAAAAGTGCTAAATTCGATGGCGTTTATCTCAAGTTTGTAACAGAGAATTTTCTGTAAAATACAAGAGGTTTTAGATGTTACTTGGAAATATATGTAGTGAGAATTTGAAAAAATTGTTGAAGAAATAAATCTACATCACAACTACCTTAAGAAAATAATTGACGAAAAAGTAATGCGATTGGATTCGTAATACTACTATTTTCGTTTTGCCTTACTTAATTTATCTTGGTTTATTCAATAATATCTGGTTTTCAAATGTTTATCGCTGTAACACTAACCTATCAACAGTCAACCGACCGGTTTCAAACTTTGATCCTAATAATAAGATGCACTTGTTTCTTTTGTTCTTATTAAAATAAAAAATGTAAATTTGTGTTGCATTTGTTTTTGCATTAAATTAAGAATTACCTATATCCGAATCGGACAAATATAACCTTTATTTTATAACCGGTGAGATGATCGCTTACAGTGGAAATAGTTTGTATTTGTACAAACAGCTGGTATGGTTATTGTAAATGATCTCTGTCGCCTCTGCATCGCCCTGTGCGTCATCTTGATAATTACAATTTATCTCTTGTTATCTCCCATTTAAGTTACGTCGGTGTATATACCGTATAAATGATTCTCGCATTTATTTTTTTACTTATAAATTAAATAATATAATCTCCACTTGCATTTGTCGTACCAACTCTTTGCGTATAAATAGTGTGAATATTTATTTCTGAATTGTTAAAGTATAATACATGGCGAAACGGAAATGACGACCCAATTTTTGAATACCATTAAACTTCAAGAGTTTACAAATATTCGGTTCGACTAAAATTACTACCCCAAGAGATCAATAATCTATTTCAACTAAAACCCAATAGGAATCTATTGTTAGAGTTATTGCTATAAACAGAATTTTACAAGAGAAGTATAAGAAAATGGTTTCGACTAAAATTACAAATCCAAGAGATCAACTTGACGAGAAAACTTTAACGAAAATTTATACCGAAAACCAATAGGAATATATTGTTAGAGTTACTGCTATAGTCAAAGTTATAGATAAGATGCTCATTGGGTGGCCATCATTTCGACTGTTTAGTCTTCTTCAAGTGCTGACTCTGCGCGATCGACGTACTTCAGGTTATCAGGGTGGTTAGAATTACCACTTACAGAAGTATGAGCTGTTTGAATACGAAGTATACAAAGTGTATCTTCGTTTTCTTGTGTGTGTTTATTTAGAAAGGTCGTATCAACTTTGGGGTTAGTAGCGTATTAACAACGACGATATGCTTTTGTTTTAAGAGTTATTAGACTTTGATAAATAAAAATTTGGCTATTGGATAAATATTGTTGATAATGTTCAGTGCGTTCATATATTCAAATACAATGGCTATTATTATTGTGCGGCTTTGTGAGACTGTAATGAACAGGATTGTTTCACGTTTCGACCGAATATGTCACAAAAACCGTGGCACAGATATTATGAATTGTGTGAGAATTTTTTTCAAGTAGTTTCTAATGTCTGAGTAAATTCATTTTCTCTGTCTATTGCCTTCCTCTATGGCCAAATTGCAATTTAATATAATATGTATATTTTATATAAATACAGGTTAAAGCGGAAATAATGAGAAGATTTAAATATTATACTGTTCAAAAATTGTGTCGTTCCTGGTCTGCATAATTTCTGCATTCTACATAAATATATTCCAGACATGCAACTGTTGATTTTTGTTACTCCATTTTCTACTTCTGTGTTTCTTTTCACTAAATGTACATATTCTCACATAATATTTCAAAATGTATTTTTAATTCTGGCTGACTGTTTTTAATACGAATTTTAAATCTGTCAATTGAATAGTTTCGTTTTTAGATTTCCCAAAAATGCCTCCAATGCCATCCGTTTTGATAACTGCTATTTTGATTGCAGATTGCATTAATACCGATTAATTTCGCTTGGCGTATTTCTAAAAATTTGATAATCTCATTTAACAATATATTTGCTCTTCTGCAAACACAAACTACTTTATCCGTGATTGTATTGCTTTTTATAAATTATTGAGTATATTTCGCAAAATATGTTTTTTGTTTGCAAGATATTTTACAGTGAAGCACCATTTATCGGTGGAAAATTATACTGAAATCGTTAATAGCAGAAGAAATCAGTAAGTTCCGAACATATCAGTAATTCAATCTTTCAAATTCTACTGTCTTTTTTTGTGTCATTTATTCTTATTCTGTGATTTATTCAAATGATGCATTTCTTGTATCCCACATTTCTGTGCCTTTTATAATTTTCTGAATGTTACAACATTTGCGTCTACGATTCGATTTTTGCTGCAACACAGATCATTAACATGTTAAGCTCAGATACTTTTTCCATGTATGCATCGACTGCGATGAAAAGATTTGTATTTTCGATTCGAATTTCAATACAAAAGTGACACTTTTTCGACACGTGAGTGATTAGCCAATTATATTCCTAATACTTTGCATGCAAATTCGAGGAGGATAAAAAACTTGTATACATAAATTCACACGCGACTTACCGTATAAATGTGATGAAAATGATCTGCGTATAATGTTAATTTGTTCCTCTGTCTGTTGTGTGTGAGTGTGAATAAACGTCTTTCTTTTATGTTCACTTCTGACTTCTGCGTCCTCGCAAGAGGAGAGCTTAAGAGTGACTGATTCAAATTCAAAACTATAGACGTGCTAAGGCACTGGACCCTCTTAGCGATAAGGGAGGCAGTGCCATACGTACACAATCTCATAACCAAACTTCAAAGTGCTTTTTGTTCCACTTCGAAAAAGAGATCTTCAATTAGTCGTTTAAACAAAGACTCCCATTATTAAATTACGGATGTTTATGGAGTCAAAATATGTCGGAATATGTAAAAAAATATGCAAGAAACATATAAGGGAATTTGAACGAGACTTATGAACAATTCAGGAAAATTGGGCAATTGGCGAAAAAATAATTGCTAACAAATACACTTTGAATTAAGATAAAAGCAGAGTGCAAAGTAGAAATACATCAGTAATCGATAATCTATGTTTATTGATGTATATCGATTGTAAAAATTATATAGTAACATATAAAATATTTTTCGAGACATACGCTAATAGATATGTGCGGAGTATGCATTATACTATCGTTTGAACGCAATATGCAAAATATGCAAAAAAAATATATTGTTAAAATCCTCTAATGATAAATAATTTTCTGTCCAGGTCCCATAACTCCAAAAAATGAAAAGATGCAATTGCGTAAACATCCGCAGTCTACTCATTATATCAGTCATCCTCGCGTTAGAGAGATTATTAACTTATAGTTTATTTATAACAATATTAACTAATTGATTGTTATTTACTGAACTGAAGCATACTTTGTAATTTGGGACACGAGGAAGGAAAGCATTATTTGACACAGTTTGTAACATCTCCCTGTGCGATTAAGATCATCGGATGCGGTAAAGAAGAGTTGTTTCTCCCTAACTGAACCATTCAATTAAATCAATCAAATATTGTCCAAAAATGTTCATTTGATCATATATAAATGGAGAAATTTTATTAATAATATTCTTGCGGCGATGAAAATCTATCGTATCATCCTTTAAATTTCCGATCTCTCTTCCAACAACTAGCATACGAAACAACAGATACTTTTCTCTTTTTTTAACCATACACCTTTGTCATATGGTAACCATAATTCACCCACAATGAAGTGCCATCTCCAGAAAGCTATCACAAAATCGCCAAATTCGAGATCTGCATGGAACTCCCTAAAACTTCGAAAGCATATTAAAGCGCTCAAGCTCGTCTTGGCAGCTAAGGCAGGCCGGGGTCAGCGATACTCCTTAAACGCTGGCACCACCAAAGAGCTCGCTCTCTCATCCGCCATGTGCCGATGGTGCCAGCAGTAAAGCAGCCAGCAGAAGCAAGCAAGCGAGCAAGGCAGGCTACTCTCGGCGCGAGACGCAGCCATCTGGTGTCGATGCACTGTACCAGCGGCATAGGAGGCTCGGTGCGCTCGGAGAAAGACGGAGAGCAAGAGCGAAGCGGTATATCCGAGGACTGGCTCGCGGGCGGAAGCGAAAGAGAGAAAGGGCGAGCCAGGTAGGCTACGGAGCGAGCGGCACCGTATCTTGGGAGTGAGCGAGAGAGCGTGCTCTACTCGCCGAGAGGGAGAGAGAGGGAGAGAGAGGGGAATGCGAGGGAGCGAGCGAGGATAGACACAGCCAGCGCGAGCAAGAGGGAGAAAGGCGAGCTTGCTCCCGAGGCAGGCAGGGACGAACTTTAGGTGCGGAGGTGCCAGCTCGCCTCTACTGGCGAGAGAGAGGGAGAGAGGCCGAGAGGTAGCCTGTGTGGCTGTGGCTACTCGTGGCTTGTAACTCGTTGTAACGTGACGCGAAGGTGTGCCAGGGCTTTCCCGTGGAGCCCGTTACTCCATCAGAGTCGCCCGATTACGTGCCCGTGGCGGCCGCCTGCCTCTCCCGTCACCCCCACATATTTTCCCAGTGTGCCGTCTGCCCCCCAGTGCAATGTGATTTCGTCGCCCAATTCGAGCCAACTACCTAAACCAAGACTACCACGCTCTCTCTCTCACTCTCTCCCTCTCTCTTTCTCTTTCTCTTCACGCTCTGCTCTGCTCTCCGCGCCCCCCTGCCCGGCCCCCACCACCCCGGAAAAAGTACGCGCGCACGTCATTGTGGAAAAACTGTCAGGCGGAAGACTGGCAGCCTTGCCAGTCTCAGAGGTTCCACCAAGCCTGAGAAGAGCGACGGGGCAAGTGGAGGCGTGTGCGGGAAAGCTGTTGCGTCAACGGGAGAGATGAGGTGAGTGTTGCAGTGTTTCCGCACCAAAGAACTCGAAAAAGCACCGCCGAATGCCTCGGAGCTCGCGCGCACACATAGGTTATGTTTCCCCGATGACCCTTTCGACGCCCCCCCTCCTCCCTTCTCCTCCGCCGCCCACCCCACCTTGCCGCGTCGAGATCGCTCTCGCCACCCTCCCCCCCTCCCACCCACCAACCGATTCGCCTCCCCCCACTCCGACGCCACTTGCCAGCACTCTCCGCACTGCTCCTCACCTCTAACCCCTCACCGGTTGTTGCGCGCTTACTTACCTTCTTCTTGGCCGTCGCCGTCGCCGCTTCGTCTTAAGCGAGTTTCATAATGGACGCGCAAGGTAAACGGGCCGCCGATCCGAGGAAAAATGCCGATGCCACCCTTTCCAGTGCCGTAGCCACCAATTTTCAGATCCGAAGTATGTGTGGCTCGTGGCAGAGTTGGAACGAGTTGTTTGGAATTATTCATGTTTGGTAGGATTTTGCTGGGTGAATGTTGTATTTGGAGGGATTTTATTGGACGATTGGGGATTAGAAGGAGGTTGATATTGTTGGAGTCGTTTGTATTGGATTTTAGAGGAGAGTGAGTGTTGCTGTAGGTGGATTTGAATAGTCGGTTGAGTATCTTGATTCGCACATGTGTGGATTTAGCTTTAGGGCTGCCTTCCCTTCTGTACTTCGCTCTCTCTTCCCTTCTTAGCTCTTCGTGCTTGTTCATGGAATGATGTTTGTCGAGCCCACGAAAAGATACGAATGCCGGACGGTACAGCGGAGAATTGTCATCTGAGCCTATACTGTACTGGTTTCACGGTCCCTCTTGTATAATTGTAGTAGTCAAATTTTTGGGGACTAGTTGTTTTCTTGATTTTGGGCTTCAGAGGTTGACAGCGTCTTTGGCCTTTTCTCTTTAGCAACAAAGATGGCCGGGTTCTCTTGAATATAATGAAAGGAAAGCCTGGGCGTTGAAGTTACGGTTATGATAGGTTCGCCCGAAAGTTGAAAAGAATGGTGGAGATAAATGTGGTTTGAGAGAATTGGAGAGAATGTTGTGGGTCTATTTCGTATTTCCTTGATAATCGAGTGCATTTGTTATTAGAGAGGCCGAGCTGCACGCGCTGTGCACGCGCGCACTGTAGAATGCCTAAGTCCTGCGTGCACGCAAGTTTCGCAGGCCTCTGCAGTTGCATTCTTGCAGTTGCGGGTTTTTTTTCGGTACAACAGTGCCAAGTTTCATAACCCCTTAGTACGGGGTAGTTGAACTCGCAACTGTCAACAGGTCGTTGCGACTGTATGCCACCTGTTTCATAATCCCAGACAAGTTTTCTTCCATCAATCTCGCAGGGTTTTCTCTCCTTCGACAAGCCGCTCTCGCGTTGTTCGTCTTCCCGTTGTTACTTTCGATCCTGTCGAGTGCATTACACTTGTGCAACGCTCGAGAGACAGTTATACTCCGAGGATAAAGTAGATTAGGATTTTTATGTTCGACTGCTCCTACGATCGCTCTAATTACCACAGAGGGCATTGGTTACAAAGAAAATCACTTTCATTTAACTATTCTACCTATGACTCATACAAAAACCACTATCATTCCAATTACTTTTCAATCAAACTTATTAGCCTTCCAATATAATAAAACAAATTCGGAGAACGTCACAGCAAAATTCCTTCCAACTTCTCTCTTACATATTCTTTTACGGTACAGTCAGCGAACTACAAAGTTGCATAGGTTTCATACGCAATTAAACTGACTGTGGGTTTAATTAAAGGCATGATTTTCATATTGGAATTTCCTCGAGGCATCGGAATGCGATTTGTCAATAGAAACGTATTGCATACGCAGACTATAGATGGTGCGAAGGTGGCCCTGAAGTAATCGGAGCAGCAACGAGCGATCCTAGCGGTGTAGGACAGGTTTGTTGATATTTCGGCGCGCAGACTTTCTGGCTTGACAGCGTGACCGGCCTTGAGCCCCACCTTCCTCCCCCCAGCACGCCCTTCTCCTCCATCCCTACCATGCCCTTACTACACGATTATACTCCGGAGATCAACGTTCCTCAATATAACGCTCACTAATCGACTTTCCTTCGAGTAATTCTCCTCTCAATGACCATCGATTTTCTCCAATACTCTTTCGTCCGCCCAGGCTTCTACATTTCGAGATTTTATTCTCGAAATGCTGATTGGAAAGTTAAAGGGCGACTCGAACTATTCGAGAGACCTTTTGAAATAGTCTTTGACTTTTACGCTGCGACTTTCGAATTTTTTTGTAATGTATGAGAGAACAAAAGTGAAGGTGTACTAATGCTATGTTGATGAATGCGGAATTCTACGATATATGCTAGTAGTATGAAGGATGTAGAGAAGTTGAACGCTGAAGAATGTAGTTTTTGCTTTGGAATGAATACTTACAAAACCGACGCGAGGATAAGAATATTTTGGATATGAAAATAGATGGCACGTTGTTTGTGCTGAATGAAGTCGTAATTGAATTCTATCACATTTGTCAAAATCGACATGTATTTTGCAAACAAAAATTTTGAAACAATTAACTAATGCTATTCGTTAAGCAGTACGCACAAATCGATTTACTGCTAAAAGATAAACAAATTTTATATAAGAATTTCTTTTTCTATCTCTACACAATTCTAATTAATGGACTGCCGATTGTTATAGAAATATCAATCTTAATTGTTACATTCCACATTCAAATATGACTGCTACGATTAAAACTATGGGATATTTTGTTACTTCAAAGTGCATAGCCCACCTAAATTTTGACTTCTTCGGTTTTCTGAAACATTATATAAATTTTATAATAAAAGTGTGTTACATTTGCATAACCATATTTATCGTATGCGTGTAAATTCACGATGTATATTATATTATTAACAAGAATATTTCTTATTAAAATTCTCTTGAGTAAGCAGGATTTTTTTTTAGTTCATTGACTTCACATTCAACATATTATCATAGCGGCTCGCAGCGTTCTTTACAGATCAACCGTTTGATTCCTGTGTGTGTTTAGTGATCTGGTGACCTCGTCTCAGCTCTCCTTTCCATTCTGTCTTTTCCTGTGATGTACACGCTCGAGTCTAACATGATCGCTGAACAGACAATGAACGAACACGAACATTCCGGAGAATAGGAGGATGATTTATTAAAAAACGATCTTTGAGTCAGTGTTAATTTGGTGAACGGTGACAATGTGATTCGAATTAATAAAATCGATTCTAGCACTCAATAATAACTATAAATATATCTTATTTCAAGTTATAATTATAAAGTATAAATTAATTTTAAAGAGATATCGTATTGAAAACTGGGAAAGGGAACTTTATGGATTTTCCTGTGGAATGCAATATAGCGGCGTGTTTCTCTTCGGCCGAATAACGAAGATATCTATTGTTAAATTTAGCACGATGATTGGGCGTTCCATATGCCAAGGGCCTGTTCGGTAGGGCTCTGCTAATATTGCCAATAAATTCTCTTGTGAGTAGCGGTGGTCAGTATTTTAATCCCCAATTTTAGAAAAAGATTTCCTAAGTAGAATGGATGTTCTAAATCTTGCAGATGCTATGCAAATAGAATTAGATATATCGCTAAATGTTGGCCAATTTTTTGGAGCCCATTTTTAGAAAAGGAGTTCGAAAGCAGAAAGATTTTTCATATCTTACAGATGTTATAAACAGAATTAAATCTATCACCAATAAATGCTCCAATAAGTAGCGTTGGTTGATGTTTAAATCCCCTTTTTAGGAAAGGAATTCCTAGGCAGAAACGATTTTTTAAATCCTACAGAAAGAATTAGATAATGTTATAAAAGAAGGCACTTAAATAAGAAAAAATGGAGGAGCTACAATTTTAACGTGAACTCAATTATTAATATTGGTTAACAAATAGACGACTAACTTTATGAATACTCATAGCAATAGTTTTAGGCAGCAGTGGGTGAATGCAATGAATGTAGATAGTAATCCTATTATTGCTGGTACAAAATACAATGCTGATGATATTATCAGATCAAAATACTACCACAGTCCAATACAATATCTGTTTTTTGTCATGTAAATCTCAATTACTAAGTTGACAATAATTAATTGACAGTTTCTATAGTAACAACTTACTTGTACCAAAAAGGATATTTTCAGACAGCTTAATTCTTCCTGAAAGAAGTGAAAAAAGAATTAGGTTTATAAGTGCATAAGTTATCGCATAAGCAATATGATCAATTCTTTTTATAACATATTTTTACACATCTCCACAATTTTTATATAATAAATCTGTAGGCGTTTTCTGTATGTTTGTTTGTTCCGACTTGGCGTGAAAATTACTGAACTGATTTCTATGGAATTTGCACTGTTCGAAAATAAAAGGTTCTGAGAGTAAACTGATGTGTGTATTATAATGCTATCACATCAAAAAACAGGGAATTGGAGACAAATAAAATCTTAACGTTTTTTTCCATTGTTACATTTGTCGGATGGTATCGGGTAACATTCTCCCCAAAAGGGCGAATGAAACTCATGCTAGTTAATTATAAAAGAAATGGCTGCTTTCAATCATTTCACGTAATTTTATTTAACCAGTCATTCTCTCTTTGTGTTCTTGCTAAGTACAACAAATTACAATAACGCAATTCACTTTACAATTAACAATCGCTCAACATGTTATTAGTATACTTTTTCATCCCAGATCAATTAGTAATGTTAATCAACAATCATACCATTAATGACACTTTTATAACAAAAACAGTACGTACAAGACACTTATAATTTCTATGCTCGAATTAACACTAACAATACGTTTTTTGTTGCTTTCGTCGTTGACACAAGAAGACATTTTTTATTAGCATTTCTTCTACCTGGAATTTGTACTCACTCAACAAGTGGTTTCAGTACCTGGCTCCGCATTACCTTGTTAATAAGTTTGTAGAAAATCTTACAGGTTAGTGCTAAAACTAGCGTTGTTATCGATTTGCAATGATCAACTGTTGGTTTTAAAAGTATTCGATCAAGTCAACAAATTAATCTTACAGGTCAATGCTAAAACTACAACGCTGTTATCGATTTGCAATGATCAATTGTTTATTACAAAAGTATTTGATCAGCTCGAGAAAAATTAATCTTACTGCTTAATGCTAAAACTACAACGCTGTTATCGATTTGCAATTATCAACTGTTGTTTATAAAAGTATTTGATCAGCTCCACAAATTAAATTTACGAATTAATGTTGAAACAGAATGCTGTTATGGATTTGCGATTATTAATTGTTGCTTACAAAAGTGTTCGGTCGGTAAGACAAATTATAATAACAATTAACCAGATTATTCAGTCAGCTTTATTGGTCATCAACCCTTCTAGAACATCTTCCACATTCATAATCATTTATCTTCTCTGAAGTAGGGAATGTTGCCTTCCTAGTTTCACAATATATAATTGTACGCATTGCAAAATCGGTGTTACCGGAATATTTTTTTATTTATTATAATGGGAAACAAGACAGGGCAAAGAATACGTGGAGTGTCAAATCGATGAATCCATCAGATTCTCAAGCTTTAAAAGTTTGAAAATTTCAAGTTCGATGTGCCGTCAATTATTGTTGTTTAGTTGATCTCATGTTTTACACTAGTTTTTTTTTCTCACCGTATGCTACAACTTTGAATGACGGAATGAAAAAATTATTATGCGATACAGCTGATATTCAAACTATTGCACAGTTTTCTATCAAATTTATTTGTACTCCATTAATTATAAACCAATCTTTAGCAATAAACAAGAGAGATAGAGAATCATATACTTCTGCTGTTTTTATTACAAACAGAAATACTGTCGCTTATTAAAAAAATCGAACATTCCTTAATAATTTTCGATGTTTATTTCACACTAAAACAGTTAAAAAATCATTTTCTAAACATGTATAAAAAATCGTTTTACTGTAGATATTACAAAATCAGGCCAATAAGAGTAAAAGCATAACTGTTATCCTAATGATTAGGATAAGAAACTTCTGACACCAACTGTATATTCCCCAGATTTTTTATCACCATGACACATTTTCTGAGTATATTCTCCAGTGCTCCATAAATCTTTAGAAGCCTATAATTGAAAACTTTATTTCTCATTGCCGACTAACCTGTGCCCCGATTACGATATCCGGTAATAATATATCATTAAGTTTGAGAAAAAACATGGAACAGTTAATCATGAATGAAAAGAAGTACATGGTCGGATTTAATTCCCATAGAACTGTAGCGTTGGAAATTTCTAAATTTATTATTTATTTATTTATTGTCGTATAGTATCATACAATACATGTAATAATAAGAGTTAGATGTACCATTTTCGGCTAATTAAAAAGGTTTCAGATTTTCTGATACAGAGAAAAGAAGAAATCGAAAAGTAAACAAAACATGCGGAAAATTAAAGAACTATAAATTGAATAATATTTTAAATGTTATAACATTATTTAAAACAGTATCATGCATAAACTTGGCAGACCATTTATGGCCATTAGAAATTCTAAGATTAAACAATGAAAAAACATGACCCACACTTGGACGGATTTATTAATTATAACGAAATCAACCTGAAAATACTTTACACTAAACTTGACGGCACTTTATGGTATACCTATTCCTAGCGTAACCAGTTAAGTGACCAATCATGAAATAAAGATAATTGCACTCCTACTTAGACACTTCTTGATAATTAATTCTCAACTTAATACGACAACTAATGCAAACAATAACATAGATAATAATACAAAATTATATACCTTCGCTTTTATTTATAATCAAAATGAAGAAAACAAGCGGATTACCAGTTGAATCGAATTTTAAAGCCAGACATTTTGACCGGACGTGCTACGTTTGGAGTTAAAAACTGCATTCGTTAGACAAATTCACATTTTCTAGGGGCGATATTTTTTAACAATATGCACTCGAACTATGTTGTTATGTTAATTCAAATTTAAAAAACTAAGGAGTCATCGTTGCGAGCGATAATGTATAAACACCATGTTACACAGTGTACTTAAAACAATATTGCTAACAAGGAGAGTGCCCTCATTTTTTTTATAAGGCAGTAAATCAATGTTGAATTCATCCCCCAAAATATAGCTGTCATGATCAATTATAGGTATTTATAAAAATCATCGAAAAGCGAGACTACCTATTGGACGGTGCTGAACAACTATCTCAGTTAGATATTCATACACTGGAAATGCATCAGGACAGTTGAAATTTTGAAGGTGCTTTTTATATCGCATTATGTGCAAATACCAAAAATAGCATGGTTGATTTCGTCTTGACAAGTCTGACAATCCAAATAATGGATCTAGTCGAATAAGTAAAAATTGATGATTTTTTAGAATACCTATAGTTTTTGGGGAAGTGTTGTATATTGGTTTACGAATTTATACGAAAAGAATGAGCACAGGTTTGACACTCTCCGTGTAAATAGTTTTGCTTTCGTATCTGTTCGGTACGTTCAATATTAATGTATGAGAATAAATGAGACTGTCATTGCAAAGGGTACAATTTCTCTACAGTGAAGGTCACAAGTATTCTTACAGTACAAATGTAAAAATAGAAAAGATTGATTGCATTGATTACATAGATACATATATGTATATTTGATAGCCATCATAGAGCAACATAGTATTTATTCAGTAGCATTCTCCCGGATGTATCGAATCCAACATTAATAGTAGTAAATTCAACCAGAAAAGAACTTAATCTTTTTATTTTCATATTTTTGTTGTATGGAAATTTTAGCATCCTCCACATATCATCATTGGCTTTCGTTCGCATTATTTTTGTTCTGTATACTATTTACAATTTTATATCCCATTTGCGTGCCATTAATATCTTTTGAAAGAGGATTGTTTCTTTGAGGATTTCGATTGGGTTCTGCAAATTGTTGTTAAGCGTATGATGATTTGTTATATGGAGAATTTTGAATTTATTGATTACAATGTTTTCCCTGCTCTAAGGTTTTCAGCTGTTTTCCATAACTATTAACGTGTCATAATTCATTTAGATTTCGATTCTACGAGATTATATGAAAACTAATGCAATTAATGCAAAATAGTTACAAATAAAATTACACAAGTATTATAAGTACAGTTAATGCAAAACTATTTCAAACACAATACATAACTGTTATAAAAATAACTAATACAAAACTGGTATGGTATTGCGTGTAAAAGTAGGGTAGGAAAAAGATAAAAGAGAGTAAACCGTTATACTTGATTAGCTATGATTATTTCTCTGTTCACATAATAATAATTCATTATTGAATGCTTGAATAATTATAGTTCAGTAAAATCCCATTTCTGTATACTAGGTGCATTGGCTTTTGAATCTGCTTAAATTATGGACTTTCTAAAATAATATTAGTTGATAAGAAGCACGGCCAATTAAAGAAAGTTTTATGATCTACGAATGGCCGTCACATTTACCCAAAAGGTCGTAAATTCAAAAATACTTTAGGATCACAAATTTTTTGTCAATTTTGCATGCAAATATGCAAATATTTCGCCTAAATAAGTAACTTAATTAAATTTTACAGTGTTTTTTAAGTTAAATAATGTATTATGTGCTTTAGTTTTATTTTAATTTGTACTTTATGCCGGATAACATAAAGTAAAGTCATAAAGTCGAAAATGCTGAGGGATCTGTAACGATATTGTTAGAAGTACAAATATTCCTCTCGGAATAGAAAAGTTAAGTGTGAGAATAGAATAACAAAAGAATAAAAATCCAAAATAAGAAACGTTGGGCGTAAGAGAGTATGAGTGTGATCATGCAGGAGTCAAAAATTTCGCTTCATATTTCGACTTCACTGTCGATGATCATTTTTCTGTAGGTAAAAAATTGCTGGACTCAAAAGAATTAATTCATTTAGTTAATAAAAAATAGCAAATACTTGATCAATCGATCATTGAACTTTGGTGTTCAATAGGCCATAAAAGAAGTTCGCAAGTAATGCTTGTCATTTCCACTGACGACCTCAGACACCATTAATAAAATATAATTAGCATTACTTGCAATAAGAATTCTGCAAATGCTTTAAGATGGCAATCGAGCGGTGTCTGAGATTTATACTGTGCGGTTGGTTCGCGGTTGACGCGCATTCTCTTTGATTGATTCGCTTTTCGCTTCGTTGACGCTTCTAATAAATGATGTTAATGGCTGCGTGAGAAAATACATCAAGAAAGGTGTGAGAATTGTATTCAAGCAGTAACATAAAAAACATACTTCTATTTATGAAGGTCAAACTTGTGTTTGATGGTGGTTGTTCATGATCGTAGCTGTTAATCCGCCATTAAATAACACCTAGTAAAAATATAAATAATTGGAGTGCCTTTAAAGAACACGATATTGCTTGCTTAATCATAGAGCGCAATTCTTATTTCTAACATTTCAGACATGCTATTTCTTTTGTAAGAAACTTTCGTCCCGTAACAAGCTCGAAAATTGACTTGCATGAACATGAATTAGCACCTAATTATCTTATATTAACAACTAATTATCTCTTATCCAATGGATACTTGGACTGCACATTTTTTTCTTTGGCGCTCCTATTCTTGTTAAACGGTATAAGAAAACACAGCATTAAAACTAGAACTAATCATAGAGCATTAATTAGTTAACTACCTTATTTCAACAAGTAATTATCTTATGTCCATTGGATACTTGGACTGTATATTGAGCTTTTTAGTATCATTGTTTATTAAACGGTACAGAAAATGCAATATTAAAGCTAGAATTCATAATAGAGCACCAGAACAAAACTTGCTAGTAATCAGAATCGTCTAATAATATATTCTAGCGTAATCATCTCTCTTAACCGCAATCGGAAGAGCGTTCCGGCTTAATTATAGAGGCCAGTAACGGCATCGACTATTGAACGCATTCTGCCGCAAAGATTTTGTTTTCATCCTTTTATTTACGATGATCAGGTCGACTTCGAGGTTGTTACTAACGACGGAGTCTACAATTTATGTATAATATTAGTTAGCTTGAAACTGTTTGCAAGTTAGGAAAGATTATACATTTAAATATGTTGTATTTTTAATTAACCTTTTAATAAACGCCGAATCAATTTCGAGGTCATTAACGACCGCAATGGGTACGTTTTCATTTATAACTATAATAGTTTGCAACTTAATAACCATTATATATTAAACGATAAGATTATATACAAATTTTTTCACAGATATCGTCGTTTGTGCAAAAGATATCGTGATTGTGGGAATATCTTGAATGCAAGTTTAGAGTAGAACAGTTAATCTATATTAATCGATACTTTTATATCTATATCAATACTTGTTGTATTTTACACTTTAGTAATATATCACAATATGGTGCATAGCTTACATGACTCAGAAAGGAGTGAAGGAATAGAATACAAGGTAAAAGGATGTTTCAAATCTGTTCAGTAACTTTAGAGGTTATCTTTTACATCGAAACAAACACCTTACGCTTTCATGTATTAGTATAAATATTAATATAGATTATCTTATACACATATATGTATATATGTATATTATATGTACATTATTCCAAATGTTCAATTGGATTACAATGGCATACATGTTCGTTATCATTTTTGGCTTGTTCACATTTTTGGGTGCCTGGTATGTCCGGTTTGATTAGCAATCCTTTGCCGGCGAGTATTACCTTCGTCCAAAACTAGAACCAATCCCTGCTACTTATGCGAAAGCTATCACGCGACCGTGGGAATATCTTAAATGAAAGTCTAAAGTAGAACAATTAATCTTTCGTACTTCTATATTTATATCTATACTTGTTATACTTTATACTTTACTGGTATTGTAACAATTCGATATTAATCTATGTTATACAGCAGGAAGTAAACTTCAATTTAGTGAAAGAATTCTTCAAATCTATTCAGAAACTCTAATGATACGTTTTACATCTAAACGAACATCTTTTTTAGCATTTGCATAATGTTCAGAAGATGTACAAAATAAATCGTGACCGTGGGAATATTTGGAATACAAGTTTACAAGTGGAAAATGTATACTAATCTATAATTTTACATATGTATCTATTCTTGTTATACTTTATATTTTATTAATATATGTATAACGATATGGTGTTAATCTATGAAAGTCATTATTACTCCGAAATTATTATTCAAAATGACCAGTCCTTCTGCATAGCAAAAGATACATACTAATACCTTGCGCTATTTAAATTAATGTATACGTATATTGTATGTATAAAAAGGTTCTATTGTATATTTATACTTGTACTTTATACTTTTCTGGTATTGTAACAATTCGATATTAATCTATTTTATACAGCAAGAAGTAAACTTCTATATAGTGAAAGAATTCTTCAAATCTATTCAGAAACTCTAATGATACGTTTTACATCCAAACGAACACCTTTTTATCATATTCACAATGTTCCGAAAATATCGTACAAAATAAATCGTAACCGTAGGAATATCTCGAACGCAAGTTTACAAGTGGAAAATTTATACTAATTTATAGTTTTACATATATATCTATTCTTGTTATACTTTATATTTTATTAATATATGTATAACGATATGGTGTTAATGTATGAAAGTCATTATTACTCAGAAGTTATTATTCAAAATGACCTGTCCTTCTGCATAGCAAAAAATACATACTAATACCTTCCGCCATTTAAATTAATGTATACGTATATTGTATGTATAAAAAGGTTCTATTCGATAAGAGTGCAGAACACGTTCGTAATCGTTTTCGGGTTGTTCATGCGTTTTGCGTGTCTAGTGTGTCATGTTTAATTGGCAGTTCTCTGCCGGCTTGTATTACTTTTATTCAAAACTAGAACCAATCCCTTCTACTTGTGCAAAAGCTATCGTGACCGTGGGAATGTCTTGAGTGCAAGTTTAGAGTAGAACAGTTAATTTATATTAATCAATACTTTTATATCTATATTTATACTTATAGTTTATACTTTATTAATGTATAACAATGTGATGCATAGGTTATGTTGTTCAGAAAGGTGTGAAGAAATAGAATACATGGTGAAAGAGTTTCTTAAATCTGTTCAGTAATTTTAGAGGTTATCTTTTATATTCAAAGAACACCTTACGTCTTTATCTATTAGTTTAAATAGATTAATTTATACATAGTATAAACATATACATGTACTTCTACATAGCAAAAGAGATTACCTTTTATATACAAGCTAATACATTGCATCATTGTATATTCGTAAAAATTTATTTATACGTATATTGTATATATAAAAATATTCGATTCAATTACAGTGCGTAACACGTTCGTTATCATTTTCGGGTTGTTCATGCTTTTTGCGTGTCTGGTATGTCGTGTTTGGTTGGCAGCTCTCCGTCGGCGAGTATTACTTTTATCCAAAACTAGAACCAATCCCTACTACTTATCTCTCGGTTAAGCCGGGGAAAAGAAAATGTTCGGAACACATAGTGCGGCAACTGGGAGCAGCCGGTCCCGAAGCGAACCGGTTCCCGATACCGGTTAAAAATGTCTCTCAACCGGTGGTAATAATTTTAATCGACACTCAAGACAGGCCACTAGGTATCTCTAGCTGGGCGCGATGCACAAATTAGCCTGCTTTTAGTGCCAGTAGAAATATCACTTTGCTGACCGCCGCCCACTTTCCGTGTGGGAACATCGATATTGCGCGAGGCAGAGGAGTCTCTTAATTGTCCCGAGGAAATGACGAATCAAAAAATAAGGAGACAAATTCTCATACTTTTTGACCGATTTTTTTCTTAACATCGAAAATGGCAAATTTTGCGGCGTTTCTACCGGCGAATCTTAAGAAGTTAGTGGATAAGGAATTTGATGAAAATTAATCATTGTTCATTAAGTTTTGAATGGCTTATTAAGAAGAATATGAACTTTTTTTCTTAAAGTTTTAAAAAGAAATCATGTATTCGATTCATTTAGTAATATTAATGGAATGTTCGATCAAAATTTCAGACGGCTTTTTTGTCGGGGGAAACAAGAAGTTAAAACATGACGAGTTAAATTTTTATCCTTTTTGACCGACTTTTTTAAAGATCGACACAAGAAAATTTCATGGTATTTGTTTTAGCGAATCCTAAGAAAAAATTTCATAAACAAATCATGTATCCAATTTATCTAGTGATATTAATGGAGTGAATTTATTAATGGAATTTTTTGAAAATTCTTGGAAGCAACAACCTCAACAACGTGTAAAATTTTCATTCATTTTGAACAATTTTTTCAATATGATGACTCATTAAGTTTGAATGACTGATTAAAAACTGCATAAGTTTCTTCCTTGAAGCATTACGACAATCGTGTACTCAAATTATTGAGCAGTATTAGCGGTATTTTTGCTTTTAATTGTATGGAAGAAAATGAGTTATTAATTCCTGCAATTTTCCATGCGACTATAGTTTAATTCCAGTTCATTCCTAATTAAATTATTCTCTTTATCGAAAGTCTGACTGGCGTAACCAATACACGTATTGGAAGCCGAACAAAAACCAAAACACTTAACGCAATAAGGAATTATACTATCATATGTTTAAGAAAAAGAGTGCAACAATAAACTACTCAATGTACAAGATTATTCATTTTTGCATTCAAATTACAGCTTGTTATTGTGTGCCGTACACAAAACAAAGATTTTTCTTCAAAAAACTTCTACAATAATTGTTGTTAATGAATTTTCTTAAAGAAACACTTATCACTAGGCAAGGAATTTGTATGTAAATATCATTTTCATTGTTCAAGTGTGTATTTACATATTACCTACAACAAAAGTATTGAATATTTTGTTAATACAAAGGACACAATAGACACGAATTCTATTGTCAGGTATTGTGAATGTCATATTTGCATAAACATCCGCATGAGTGGCTTAAATGCCGCTCCTTATTCCTCGCCAAGAAGAAATTCCATAACAAAATACTTCAACATTACTGTATTACAACATTACTGTGTTACATAATTAAGTAAAACAATTTTGTTTCTAGTATAACTATCAGTTATACATATTTTTTACTACTATCAATCGATGGTTGCTTAACATCCAAGCTTACTATGCAAGATAGTTGAAAGAAACCAGAAAATGATCTTATTGTATGACGAAAGTCGTAAGGTCGAATAGGATATATTCAAAATCCAAGTGTGCCATATTTGCATAAACATCCGCATGTCTTAAATGCCGCACCTTATTACTCACCAAGAATAAATTCCACAATAAAATACTTCAACACTATCCTATTAAATAATTAAAACAATTTCGTTCTATTACAACTATCAATCATAAATTTTCTTGATTATCATCATTCACTGGTTTCTTAATATCCATGCAAGGCAGTTAAAGAAGTCGAGAAAATGATCTTATTGCATGATGGAAATTGCAAGTCCGAATAGGGCATATGCAATCAGAAATATGGAAGTTGAAAGTTTTCTGCCATATTTACATGAATACCTGCATAAGAACAAATTCCACAATTTCTTAGCGCTGCTCTATTAAATAATTAAGTAAAACAATTTTGTTCCTATTACATCTATCAGTGATAAGTTTTCTTGATGTCGCCACTCAATAATTTCTTAACATTCACGCAAAGTAGGCATAGAATATGAGAAAATGACCTTATTGCATGATGGAAATTGCAAGTCCGAATAGGGTATATGCAATCAGAAATATCGAAGAAGTATGACATTAGGTGGAAGTTGGAATGCACTCCCGGTAACGTAGTCGGCGCAGCCTATTCATGATTACCGGACTTACATAGTTGCGTTACGAATAGTATATGTTGAAAATGCATGCGCCCAGCCCTGCTCAACAAGGCCCGCCAGCCTCGGTGAAAGGAAAACGCGTGACTGCCTCCGAAGTCAATCAGAAAAAGAGGAATATACAGCGCAGTGCCGTGTTCGATCGAGTTCGTTATAAGAGTGATGATACGAAGCCAATATCCTTTCATAGAACCCAAACTTATTTTTAACCCTGTAACAAAAAATTTTTTCGTTGCCCTTAACGAGAGCGACGGTAGCTTTAGAAAGTGAACTGGATTGTTGAAAATTGTCTGATAAGATCAATTTTGCGTTTAAATAATATTCTATTTATTTTAATTTTTTGTTTAAGTGTTTATTCAGTTGTTTGATTAATTAATTCGGGCGATTAATGATATAAACGAACTTAAGGGACTGTCGGAGATAAGGCTTTTGAAAGAATTCTGCGAAGGACTTTTATTCCTGAGTTAAAGGAGATTAGATTTTTCCTATTCCCTGGGTGATTAGGAAATACCTCATTGATGCGATTTTGTTGTAATACATTACAGTTGGTTTCCACTGAGCAAATGAAAATCAGGATAACTTGAAATACTCCAATTTAGAATAATACTTTCCTTATTCAGATTCTACAGAAACCTTATCCTGTACCTCACATTCCTATTAGTCCCGCATTTAAAAACCTATAATGTAACGTGAACTTATATTATTAAATTCTAAAACTTAATATAAGCAAATTGCACGTTTCATACTTATTTAATGAATCTTTCATGTGTTTGCAGTGATAAGGGCTTCTCAATGAGGGAGTACGAACACAGCGTGGTGAAGTGATCAGATTCAGGTCGGCAGGAGGTGAAAGAGAGTAGGAGTGCGGGGCCACGGTGAAAAATCCGTAGCTACGGGGTTGTTTCGGCTCACGATGGTGCAGACGTTCGTCTTCGTCAGGAGGCTCGGTGTCCTTCCGCGAGCCCCAAGCCGCACAATCAGCTGAGAATGCCGGAACAAAACGGACCCACCGAAGGGTCAGGGGCAGGACCTGGGCCAGGACCAGGGCCTGGATCGGGAGCAGGCTCAACGCCAGGATCTGGGCCTGGATCGAATTCAGGTGCAGAGTTAGGATCAGGATCTGGATCAAGATTAGGATCGGGATCGGGATCGGTCACTGCTCCTGGTTGGTGGCCAGCAGTGCAGCCATGGAAGGCCTCGAACACCAACATAACTGTGTCCTCGCCTGGCTCTACCTCTACGTCACCATCCTCTGCTACTTCAACAAACCCTTCGTCTTCCATTGGTCAATCCTGTACCATTAATTTACAGCGCTCGATAGAAGCAGGCAAGAATGTATCTGTAACGACCATCAATGCACCATCCATTCAAGATATGCAAGAGAGTAGGTATCAACGAGTTCATCATCATTAGTGCGTTATCGTAGATCAACACTAACAGAGATATTAGCGTGGTTTTTATGAAACAGGGAAGAGAGTACTGTCTAGAATTGATTGATGATTCGAATGAATCATTAGTTAATGCAAAGTGAAGAAGAATTTGATTACATCTATTAAATAATAGTAATAAATATGAGTTAAAGTAGATAAGAAATGTACATCATACTAACTGTAAAATATCTAGCTCTCCTTCCTTGATAGTAATAAGCCATAATATTCATAGAATATCGTCAAAACACATCAATTTAACCATTTTCTCTATTAGCATTCAGCTTCCAAACTATATCAATTAAACTGTCTTCTCATTAGAAAATGATTATTCGAAATACTGAACAATTCCATTATTCCTAGTACACCGCAGCCACTAAAATACCTATTTACTTATCGATTTATTTATTAAGTTTCGTCTGTTACATAATAAGAACTTGAAGAACCATCGCAAGATAAACTAATCGATTGTCATTTGCTGTTTCATTACCAGGTAAAGGAATCTGTAAATATCTTGGAGGGCAAAACGGCGTGACGGTGTCCGTGGTGTCGACTTGTAGCCCCGGAGTCCCCAGCAGTGCTGGCTCACACAACGTTGGTATTACCGTGGGCGTGCAGGGCTCCGAGAGCACCGGCAACGAAGACGACAGCGATGCCGAAATCAGCAAAATTGATTTTCGCGGTGTAAATTTACGCACAAAGAAGAAGCGTGATGTCTCAGGGAGCCAGTTCGGCGAGAAGATAGACGACAAAGAGGCCGATGCCGATCGTTGCAATACGAGTGATATTATACAACAGCAACAACCCGAAAGGCCAATGTCATGGGAGGGCGAGCTCTCGGATCAAGAAATGTCTTCAAACACAATCACGAACCAGGTACGAACATAAACCTTGCATGCAAAATTAATTAATAAAACTCTAACGAGTTCCTTGTGAACACGATTAAGCCAAAGTGTTTTACTCGTATGTAAATGAATTTTCATTTTTATTCATCTTCTTTAGATATTTTAATATGTTTAGTGAAGTTTATTGAACTGTAGATTAATTTGTATTTTAAGTTAAATGATATTTTACAAGATTTGTTTTTTTATTGACTTATACTTTCTGTCTTTCTGTCACTCTGCTGCTGGTGGGGTGTCTGCTTAGAGCCTGCTAGTTCATTGGCCCCCCAGTTCAACGTTATCCCTCCCAACGACGATTGCGCACTGTTTCCTAATCGGAACGACCGCAAGCTTCCGTCTCTGCGACAACTTCCATACAATTTTAAACCGTATGATTTTGCAAAAACTGCAAAGTCATACAGCTAACATTTGCTATACTGAATTGTACTAGGTGTACCAAAAATTGCTATCCGTTCTTTAAATAGTAGAAATTAACAAAACGAACAAAACTTTCTGGTACACCTACTATATTACCACCAGCATTCTGTATGGTAGGAATAATTAATGATATTGTTTCAGGACTTAGACGAAGAGACTTCGATGGAGGGAGTGCAAGTATGCAGCACGGGTGCCGGAGCAACTGAACCGAAATTCCCAATAAAACCAGAGCCAGACTTTCGGTCGAATCCAGGATTCACCTTTGGCTCTTTTATTCAATCGGGGCAGCCTCAACTACATGGTCAACAGATACAGCAGCAGCAACAGCAACAACAGCAGAATGCGATTGAGAATCTAGAACAAACGCAGCAAAGTGACTTGCCTCTTCTGGTGGGGAAACTTCTCGGAGGATACAATAGCTCGACTCCGAACCAGAGTCCTGTTCTTAACCCGCGACATCATTTAGCTAAACATAGCCATACCAGATCGCAGGTATTGTCAACAAAACATCATGAATACAATTTTCTTAATGTTGGTATAATATTATAAAATAAAACTGTGATATACAACGTTGAAATATCATTAATATGCATCTGCTCTCAGAAAACGAGTATTCTGTATGCACAGGATAATTAATAACTGTTGGGAGATCAACTTGCTGCTTTAATTATTGTATAATGAAAACTTTTCGTCTATCTACTTTTTGCAAATCTTGAATCGGCTTGATTGTTGTTAACATAATTGATGGACTAATGCTAACTATGAATATCGTTGGTAGTAGGTTGATCTTAATATTGCTCACAAGCGTTCTCACTAGGTGAGAATCATTCATTATTCATCGATTATTTTGTCTTTAATTTTTTCGCCGATGTTTATACATATTTATATCGGGATATTTCCATACAAAGGATCATTAGTAGAAAAATCGAAATAAAACTACTTTACAAATTCTACTATCTACTATTTTATATTATTTTCTAAATCATAGGTACCATCACCAGATTCTGCGATCCACTCGGCATACAGCGTCTTTAGTTCGCCGACGCAAAGTCCACATGCAGCGAGGCACTCGGCCCTCAGCGGAGGGAGTCCAGTACCATCATCGTCATTATCTCTTTCCCGACATAGTTTCAATAACTCTACATCCTCCCTGTCCCTCTCATTGTCCCACTCTCTTTCGAGAAATAATTCCGACGCGTCCAGCAGTTGCTACAGTTATGGCTCTCTCAGTCCACCAACACACTCACCCGTTCAGCAACCAAGACATCCACACGCGCATTCGCAACACCATCAACATCCAATGAATCAAAGCAGCTCGCTTCATTTGTCCGGGGCATCTGCTTCAACAGTCGGGGGACACTACTCCACAGCAGCACCAGAGCTTTCTCCCGAAGGTCATCCAGATGACGCTGAAGACTGCAGGATACCCTCAGTACCATCTGGTATCTCCACCAGGCAACAACTAATCAACAGTCCCTGCCCTATTTGCGGAGACAAGATTAGTGGTTTCCACTACGGGATCTTTTCATGCGAGTCATGCAAAGGATTCTTTAAACGCACCGTCCAGAATCGCAAGAATTATGTGTGCCTTAGAGGCGCAGGCTGTCCAGTGACTGTCGCTACCAGAAAGAAGTGTCCAGCCTGCCGCTTTGACAAGTGCCTGAACATGGGTATGAAACTAGAGGCAATAAGAGAAGATCGTACTAGAGGAGGGAGGAGTACCTACCAATGTACTTATGCATTGCCTACTAATCTCGTCGGAAACCCAGCGAACAGTGTGGCTAGTGAAAAGATGTCGACTGGGGGCAGTTGCAGCCCCGCTCCTCCTGGTAGCGAGCATCATTATTCCGCTAAATATCATTCGAATCATTCCCATAAGATACAAGTGGTGCCACAGCTTCTTCAAGATATTATGGACGTTGAGCACCTTTGGCATTACAATGACAATGACCGTATGGCGAGTGGTCAAGGGTGCGGCAGCACGGGAATGCCTACTAACAGAAGTAACCGCTCTGCGCCGGGGTCTTTGCTCGGTGGAAAATCCCCCGGGAGTGATGAAGTGACTATAGTAACTGGTAATAGTAATGATGGAACAATAGACGTGGAGTGCCCATCAAACAGTATTTGTGGAAATAGTAATACAAGCAATAAAACAGAAACGTCCCGGTCAAATTCGACGGGTCTGCCTGGTTCTACCGGGCAAGCACACCGTTCTTCGACCATCGATACAGCTACCAATAGTTCATTTGAAATCAGTAATACCAATGGTAATCCGACCCAGCATCCCGATTTCCTCTCAAATCTGTGCAATATCGCTGACCATCGATTATACAAGATAGTCAAGTGGTGCAAAAGCCTGCCGCTCTTCAAGAATATCTCTATTGATGATCAGATCTGCTTACTGATTAATTCATGGTGCGAGCTCCTTCTATTCTCGTGCTGCTTTCGCAGTATGAGTACGCCCGGGGAGATTAGAGTGTCCCTTGGCAAATCGATCACCTTAGAACAGGCTAAACAGCTCGGTTTAGCAACCTGCATCGAGAGAATGCTTGCCTTTACTAACAATCTGCGCCGGCTCAGGGTGGACCAATACGAGTACGTCGCAATGAAAGTATGTAATTTTCTTTAAAACAAAACAAGTATTGTAGACGTGTGCTTTAATCCTAACCTTTCTATTTTCTTTATTTTCGGATGAAGGTGATCGTGTTACTAACTTCTGATACGAGTGAACTCAAGGAACCGGAAAAGGTCAGAGCGTCCCAAGAAAAAGCCTTACAAGCACTGCAACAGTATACCATTTCAAGATATCCGGAAATGCCAGCGAAATTCGGCGAGCTCTTGTTAAGGATACCAGATCTCCAGAGAACATGTCAAGCGGGCAAGGAATTGTTAAGTGCAAAACGTGCCGAAGGTGAGGGCAGCTCGTTCAACCTGCTGATGGAATTGTTACGAGGGGATCACTGATGTCTACTTTAAAGGAGAAATTCGTAAGTTTACTTGAATATATTATGAATAATATAAAACAATTGGCTGGATGCACACTTTTGCTTCGGTGCACTTGTGGCGAAATATCAGAGTCGTCTTACGGACCGAGAAAGTCCGGCCCAACATGTTGAACGCAAATGGCTATCACGTCAGTCGAATCATTAAATACTGCAGATTGAATTAGGAGCTATTCTTCAAACAATACAATGTTAGTAGAATGATTATAAATGTGGTGTTATTTCTTACAGTACGTTGCCTGAAATTCAAAATAAATTCATCATTGGTAGAATACGTTGTGGAGGACTTTCTAAAAAGGTTAACGATTAAATAGCGATCGATAAAAATAATTGTTTTGACAGAATCAGAAATATTTTTGTTGCTCGTGAATTTTTGATTGCCGAAAAACCGCTTGATACAATCACTGATTCATGTCTTTGTTTACTTTACTTTAAACTAAACTTTTCCATATGATGTGCCCTATAGGTTATGAATTTTACTTTATTAGAGTTCTTTTGAGACCTTCGTAGTTCGAATGGGCGATGCACTGGTTTTTGAATTAGCAACATTGGTATTATCGAGTTATTTCGGTTAGAACGCATTAGCATCGCTGTCGTATTTTACTTAAGCAGCAATCAGATTGCTTGATTTGCCTGATCAACTTTACATTGGAGATAAACTGTTACACCGATTACTAATACTGATTTATTGACAAGTGTACAACTTGCCGGCAACGTGTTATTATATTAGGCTCATAAGCACGTTGATATAAATTATTTAATATTTCTAGTTGCTCAATAAGTGATCCCCGCCTTAAATAAATTTCGCTTTCTTGCTAGAAAATTTTGCTCTAAGTATGAATTTTTAATCTGGAATACTTTGGCCTTCCAGGATTTGAAATCTAAGATATTTGGCTTTAGTAGAATGCGCAATTTTCTAACAACAGATTTTTTACAAACGTCAATATTAATAACAAAGTGTTCCACTAATCGCTCGCATAAAGGCGGGTCAAATAAGCTATATAAGCTTTTTTGATTCTTCTACTACTTCTTTGCATCTATTACACAATATAATTTATATGCAATTCCTAAAAACAATGATCAAATAACAAATTACTCATCAAAATTAAGTCGACAATACTCTCTGCTTTTGGAGTTCATACGTATATTTAATGTGTCATTTAATGTTGCTACTGCTTCAATTTCAAATATTATCAACATTAGATTATTAGAAATCGCTTCAATAATGGATCACTGAAATAATTACATTACTTGTTGATGTAAAACTCAACTATTAAAACAACCTTGACTCATTTAAATAGAGCCAAAATTTACTATGCAAGCAACGCATGGGATATAACAAAAAGATTGTTTAAATTAGTGGGAATCTATAATGCTAATACAGACGAAGAGAGATTCAGCTCACTGCATTTTTGTGTTTTCCAGATTCCGCGCTTATACGGTTGGTAAGCCTATGGAAATGGATGCAGTATGTAATTATAAGAGGAAAGAAACTTGGTAAAATAGCTGTGGCTATACGCTTCATAACCCACTAATGTTTGAAAAACTGTAATGAAGATTATATCGTTAGAACTAAATTCTAAATGACATGTTACTCTGGTACGCGGGAGAGGGCAAATTGCATAATTGTGCTCTCCTTGCTTGGTCAACCACAAACTACAACGTATTTTAATACTTTTAATATACACGCAAAAGAGGAGCATAAAATCCCGAATATTTTCGAGAATGCAATAGTTGGTTATAAATACGATGACACGAGAACTTTCAAAGTTTTGAGATCAAGCGAGTGGCCGTGGTGGGTGAAGCACGAGATAAGATGAACGGGAAATTGATGATGGTGATACACCGAGGGTGGGCTAAACGAGCATGGGCGAATTCTCTCGGTAGCCTTGTCGAAGGCCTTACACTCATGCATTCCCATTCCGAGCAATTTCGAGGTGGTCCGCAGTATGCTAAAAATGTGAGATATGCATGTACTTGCAAATGAGACTGATAATGTAATTGGAAATACAGAGAGCATTTGCTTTTTGCTATGATAAGTGATGTACAAAGGAAGTCCCGTAAGGAACTATATGAAAATATCAAATCTCATGGATGTAAGTTTAACACTCGTTAAAGCGTAAATCGTCAAGTCCATGAATTAGTTTTTCTGCACTTCGCATAGTCTGTCCTAATAACTCTCCTGATAACAATACAATAAAACAACCAGTATTGCTTATTGTTCATTATCCCGGTAACGCCCCGGTTATAAAAGTGTACTTAAAGCATCAGGCCGATTGTCTACTTACATAAAAGCAGTTAATCATGTAATAGCCGTAAGTTAATATTATTCGTTAGCATATGATTCGTGGAATATATATAGATATATATATATATATATATTTTTTATCTATCACACAAAGTATGTTTTTTATTCTCTTTATATTGTGCTCATATCACCCGACGACAGAAGAGTTTAGTATTTCGTCGTGAATGCCGTGAACTATTGCAGGAGCCGAGGGGGAGCCATGTATATAAATCATATCTACAATCGAGTACCTAGGTAATCAGTATGATAAAGATGTTGTTAAAAGAATGAAAGTATTTAACTCGACTTTCGCCTTAATCGCAAAAGCCTATTTGCCTATAATTTATTATATAATTTTGCAATCGATATGTAAGTTTTTGAGGTATTTCATTATGGATTATTTTTGTTTAAAATATTTGATATGTTATATGTATTTCCAAGCATTGGGAATTAGATATTGAGTTAATAAATTTAAAAAATATTATATGATGCATACGCTAATATAAGTTTTACAAAAGCATTCGATCGTTTGTTTCTTTCTAGTAAATTATGCGACACCGTAGATGACATTTGAGTCGATGCACGTCAAAAATATTCGAGCTGATAAAGTGGGAGCACCCAGTCACGTTTTCTATGGAAACCCATTGCGGTCTAGTCTTGCCGGGAAGTGAACTTCGACCAATAACAGACCAGAAGTTTTATCTCTTTTAACAGTTCAGTCTTGCTAAAGTTCGTCAGTTCATATTTTATCATAGTAAATCTATTTTTACTATCGTAATTCTGTAATTTCACTGCAATAGATACTCGGTGTAAACTTCATTCACGGCTAAAGTGTAATGATCTTGAACGGCGTATCACGATACAAGGCCCCATTTTATCATGGAAAGTTCAGAATCTTAACATAAAACTCACTGTGAATGTCGGGGAGTGGGGGAATCGCTGCAACGAATCGCATGCGTCGAATGGGTTAGTAATAATGGCATCGGCACAGAGCACACATAAATCGGTTTGATTGCAGGTGAATGTTTGCCGTGGGTGAAGTTTAGTAAGTACAGTAGAATCTCTTTTATCCGAACAGTTATCTGAGCGTTTTACAGTGACTAAAAAAGGACTCGCACACCCAGTGTTTTTTGGAACAAATGTCCGTAAAGAAGAAGAGCCTTTTCTCTAAATAGAAATACATTTTCTTGAGCAAGAAAGACTTTTCTTTTTTAAGAACATTTTTTAAAGAAAGACTGGGCATGTAAATACTTTTCTTAGCCACTGTATATGCACACAGCTGAGTGTATGTTCAAAATCTTTAATATGGGTACACTTTTTTTATTAAACATCTTGTATGTGGATAATTGATTATATATTTTGTAGTGTAACCGGTCACAACAGAGCTTTGGCAGCTATACGATTTGGGGATCATAAATCTTTGACCAAATCCTATTTAATCTCAGTATTTGTGATTGCTATTTTTAATATTTATGTTTTCTTTACATATATCGAGATCAACATCAAAAAACAAACTGTTCTATTATTTGAAGAAACATCATCGATCAATTCGGATAATCGAGGTTCCACGGTACTTGTTTTATTAAAAGATAAAGGAAATTTTGAAGATGTGAGAAATAGATGTACTTGCAAAGTTGGGATAAAGCTGAAGAATTCAATCCTGTCTGTGTTTAATTAATTCTCGGCTGTAATAGCTTAGCATTTTTTAAACACGTGACAGCTCAATAAATCAACCTGTAACAAGAGTGCCTCAAGTTCAAGTTTCCAGAGTATGGCCGTCTAGCTAATGGAACGTCTGCGTGGATATTTCATATGAGTCGCATTAAAGCCAATTATATCCGCTACGAGAAAACTCATCGCTTTTACGTAGCCCTCTTTTACATCGTTTTCAAGAAAGGAGAACTTCTCATAGAAGTTATGCTCCTTTGGATAGATTGCATCTTTTGCGTAATAATTAGATTATTATTGTTTGTTGATCAATGAAAAGCGAATTAAAATTCAATGGAATTGAATGAGAAACAAGAAACAACTGGTATGGGTTCTCCCCACTCCATTCTTCTATACTATCCGATCGTCAAAGTTAAATTGTTATGCGAAACGAACGCATAATTTGTATGTTTCTTGCAAAACTAAAGCGTAATGGGAAATTCCATTATTTTTAAAATATGAGTGACTCATTTATCTATGACTGCATATTCTAATGACTGACGCATACAATAAACTTCGTCCACGGTGAGAACGCAACTGTTTAGCACATAGTAATAAATTTGAAAGGCGTGGCAAAATGCGAAAGTTCACTTTCGAACGTAAAACAAAACGTCTTAACTCTGAAATGTGAATATTGAGATTGAGGAAACGTGTGAACGCTGCTCATTATTAGTGTTGGGAGTGGGGGAAAAGCTACAAGAACAGATCGTTAGGTGGCAGTGGAATCAGCGGAGATTGATTTAAAATCGATTTGATCGCATCCTCTTACCGTGGATAAAGTTTAAACTCCATGTCATCATTCATCTCCCTGTTACTGATACAATTTAAAGAATTAATACGCATGTATATAATCGTTATTGTTAATTGTTTATGGAATTTGTATACACCGAGCATGCGAGTGAAATGTTCTGAAATATTTTCATGCTATCTTAAAAGGCAGACACGTGCAAGATACAAATGTGGTACTGCTGGAATTTCCACATGCGAATGTTAGAAATTGTTTTCTTTTAGAGTTGTGCGAGAAATGCGAAGAAAACCTATATGAAAGTGCCCCGAATATTCAGATTTATATTTGTATTTTAAATTGATGCGAAGTTTCTTAAAATTCGAATTTGGCATGTATGCCACACTCGCTGCGTGTTATCATGAACTTTAACTAGTAAATTGATTAAAAAACTTTGGAGACTGATCGAGACGATGCGACATGATTGTACAAAAGATTATCGGTGAGGGTAGTAAAGTATATCGATATAATGCAGTGATAAAGAATTGAAGAATTCACTTGGTTTTAAAAGATTTTTAAACCACTTTTGAAACAAATTTCCAAATGTTTCTCACCTGTATTTTACTGACACTTGCGATAAGTCTAAAAAAGTAATTTCTTGGTTGAGATTGAAGAAGACAAATTATATCACTATTTTCAATGCAAATTTTAAGAACTGAGCCGGTGTCTTATGTGGTGGGAGATGATGATATTTACTTTTCCCAAGGTCGTTTTGAGTAGTTGATATTCCACTAGAATATCAAATGAAGAATAATTTCTTTCAGTACTCAATGCGTGAGCTTCCCATCTCTAATATTAAATCTTTAATCCAGTGTATAGAAATCGTCTTCCCATTTTCTTACTTTGATGGTTGTAGCTGCGATACAAATGTATTCTAAGTCGAAAGGAAGCCCATTATTTATCGGCGAACACGTAAAATATAAAATATGTGGACAGTAAATCGAATAAAATGAATGTTTAAAAATCATTTCCCACATTAAATCTTATGATACTTCTGTGTATTTTAAAGGAGATGAAAACATTTGACGCACATCTTTTCAGGCACACAGACGCGCATTGAAATAATCTCTTAAGTATTAGAAAATTTGTCATACGTTTTATTTGTAAGATACAAGCATTTCTTGGCAAAAATTGATACACCTGCAAGATATTACGCAAGTGATTTCGCATACATACGCAAATGATTTCACTGTGAACAGACTTTAACAAAATTTAAATGCAATTAATTAATCACGTAAAAAAACTTAATGAAGGAGAATTGATATCTTTTGCGAGACGTGAAACATTATCAAATAACGAACACGTTGAACTCTACAGATTCTTTACAGGAAATGAAAAATACAGACAATAGTTAAAAGTTAATAAAACATTCGACAATAAAACACTAATAACATCAACGGAGGAAATAAAGATTCTGCACGATAAAACAATACTTACTAATTAAGTGTCAATAGTGGTCGCAAAAAGTCCAACTAATTTAGCGAGAAGCGAATTATGATGTAAATATAAAGAGAAGAAAACACTATTTTTTGTAATGAGTGTGTGGTATGCGCGGGAAGCATTTGAACGAAAGAGCTGTATAACATGCCAGTAGAGAATTATACCGATTAGCTTAAAGAGAGAAATATGTGAGTAGAAAAATCAGAACTAACTATTTACATGCTGAAAAGTTTATAATTCTGTATATATTATTCGATATACCGAACAAAGTCAATATTTCTAGAAATTGGTGTTACAGTTACAGTTTCAGAAAGACAGCTCTACGCAACTGAGATTAATTCACGCACATTCTTCCAGCTATCATTTGCGGTAATTGATAAGTTTACATTATATAGTCGGAGAACACAAAAATCATATAGTGCGCGACAGACTTCGTCGATGTTTTTTACGATCGCGACGTTTTGTACATACTCTCTATGTAACACGGAGTCAATTAATCGAATACGAAGAACTTAAGTGCGACAGACTGTAATGACAAATATATATGTATCGAGAGGTTTATACAATAAGATAACAAAAGTTTTGTAAGTATTCTGTAAGAATAACACAATTTATAATAACGTACGAGGTTCCGAGACACCAATGTAATATTGAACATGCGGCATCTTAGTTTATAATGTTATATACTCACACACGGGAGAATACGGCAGACTGTAACGATAATTGTACACGGATAGGTATATATAAATATATATATATATATATACACACTAAGCCAGAAAGAGAAGTTTTGTAAGTATAACGTAACAATAACACAAGACAGAGTAACACAAGAGCAGTAGCGTTATAAAAACAGAAACCGCTGCCGTATGTTTAATACAGTTAGATACTCACATACAGCATTCTCTTAGAAAAATAATACTGAACTTAAAACGGAAGTTGGCCGTCTGGTGGCTTGAAAGTTTATTCGTTTGCTCGCAACACCCGAAATCATTTACTGAAGTCTGCATTAGCATACCAAGTCATGTAAAGCCGATCTAAGTAGTGAAGTAAACCTGTAATTAGCCAAGGTACTGTAAGAGTAATCTTTGAAAGCGCCAGCATTGCTACTCATGAAAAAGACAGGTACTCATGGATAACTACAGAAATATTCCATTCTTAGGATAGAGAAACGACAATTCATCAGTTTATCGTAACCGCTCTTATATGCATTAATTCGTGCATATATAAATAAACACAGATACACAGACACACACGAATTGTCATCATAAAATAAAAAGATTTTGCAAAGGTTTGTCTTTTTCTTTCTGTCTATTGAGTCTTATGTATCTAATAATTTATAGATTACTAGCATATGAGTATCACTCAGCGAATCCTGCCCGATGCCACCCGACGAATATATATAACAACGGGAAAAAACGTCATCATTTTATTTGTCGCCAATTCCCTGCTTTCTGATGTGATAGCGTTATAATACACACGCCTGTTTACTCCCAGGACCTTTTATTTTCGAATAGTGCAAATTCCATAGAAATCGGTTCAGTAATATTCGCGTCAAGTCGGAACAACCAAGCGTACAGAAAACGCCTACTGAATTATATATGCAAAGAAGAGAAGAGAAAAGATAAGCTTCTTCAGTCTTATCTGTAAAATGCATGTGACTCTTCATTCTTTTATGCTGGAATTTTTAAGCTATTGAATTTTTCAGTTAAATCTCTTATTCTATCCTACCATTCAGAACTCTAATATGAACAGCATCCCATCTTTCTACTTCACAAATCTTTACCTTTATTATGAATGGTTCTTACATGTTTCAAAGACTACTCTTATTTTTTAACCTGCCTTTCTATTCATTTCAGACTTAAGAGCTCTTCGTTTAATATTAGACCTTTAAACATCCTTTTGACAAGTTTATCTCTTTTTCATCCTATTGTACCCTTTTTTTCACGCAAAGTTGTCCTTAATGGTAATGTTTTTCCTGGGCTTGAATGTCTTCCTTCCATCAGCTTCCCCTTTCGGTCTATATGGATAAGTTTTAAAGTCGGCAGCTTCATTTAATTTGTAGTCTCGTCTGCTCGAAATCCAACTCTACGCCGATGTCTTTCAGCAATTAAAGCTCTCCTTCTCAAATCTTCTTTAAATTTTCTTTTTCATTCTTCAAGCTTCGTCATTTACAGTGAATAAAAAACAGTATTCGCACACCCAAAGTTTTTGGAGTAAATTTTCATAAAGATAATAACACATAGTTATAATCTTTTTCAAAACAAATATTAGCATCAATTTTTGTAAGATAATTCGATTTATATATGATATTACAAAGTGAAATGCAATATGTAAAAAAAGTAATGGCACATCCAGTATTTTTACCAAAAAAAATATCTCTTGAAAGGGGAACACTATCTTTAATAAGTAAATTCATTTTTTTCGTAAAAAGGTCACTTTTATTTTTGTTCAAAAAAATCTATTTTCGGAACAGTTTTTTTCTCTAAGAAAATTTTGTCCAAAGACACTAGGCAAGTAGTTTTTTTATCCACTATAACAGAGTCGTTTTTTGAATGTCGAAAGATGGTCGGCCAGGAAGCGCTTGTCATGTCATTAATTGAATGCGCATCTTCCTTGTACCATACATAACCTCAATTATTGGCAATATTTCCCACTCCTGATGCAGTTCCTCAAGATTTAAGAATAGCGACAATCGTACGAGATAATCAACCAATCATGGCGCGAAAAGAGTAATAAAGAAAGATGCAAGCATAAAAACAAAAGTGAATATCGCTCGAGAGTCATTTTAAGTGCCATTTGTGTATTGGTAATTACTACAGTTTATTTGTTCAATTGACTACTTCTCAGCATATGTAAATGCATCGTTGTTTACGTTTCAGGAAAGTCAGTCTAATCAAAGCAGAACGGTGCCCACGCAATGGAGTTGTATTTCAAAAACATCGAAATTAAAGTGAGAATGCGTGTGATTGTGTGAATAACACTGTTAACATTCCAGATGATAGAGAAGAAGTTCGACTATTGTAAAGAGTGGAAAATGCAAATGATGTGAAGAGAATTTAGCAAAATCCTAGTATTTTTTTCGAAAGAAATGTCCTCTTGGATTCTGCTAACATAAGTGATACTTCTCGCTTAGAAATGGGGAAGAAATTGAAGTGCCAGTGCGAAATCTGCAATAAAGTATTTGGATATAAGAGCAATTTGTTTATACACATGAGAACTCACAGTGGAGAACGGCCTTACAAGTGCAATCAATGTGACAAATCTTTTACACATAGTGGCAACTTGTCGATACACATGCGAACGCATTCCGGGGAACGTCCGTATGGTTGCAACGTCTGTGGTAAAATGTTCAGTCACAGTGGGAATTTGTCGACACACCAGAGAACTCATTCCGGTATAAAGCCTTATAAATGCAACGTGTGCTCGAAGGAGTTCAGGCACAGTGGCAACTTGTCCATACACGAAAGAATACATTCCGGTATTAAACCGTTTCGATGTAAAATCTGTGGCAAGGACTTCTATCACAGTGGCAATTTAACGACACACATGAAAAGACATATCGGAATGCATGAGAGTGAAGATAAAGATACGCAAGATGAAGCATTGAATAATGCAGTTGAGCTGAATAGTTCAATTTCATTGCACACATCAAATAATTTCACTTTGACGTCGACGAATGGTCTAATGTAAACACTGTGTGTTTACAGAATCCCAGTAAAGAAGAATAAAAGTAACCAAGCTTATGATTAACAAAGTGCTCTATCTCTAAGGAAATAGATTTAAAGTTAACGATATGGTGTAAATAAACAGAGAGTCTGAACATTATTTTACTGATGGTTATTTATGTGGTAATAAGTTGTTACATTTATATGGTTCTAATAGTGTAAAGCTTCGTACTCTGTGCGTAAATCATAATTAGGTTCTTGTAAAGTTTGTAATTTTGGATCTGATATTTTTATTCCTTAATTGCGTATACTAGAGGACGCTGCAGAGTATTTTGTAAAATAATGATAATTAAAGCAACGAAAAATATATTGTATTTTTATGACTTTCCTACTGTTAGTGAACTGTCTTATTCTAACACTCCTATTTTGCTACATTTAAATAAAAATACTGCAGTTTCAAAACAATAAGTTTTATTCAATGAATTTATACATGACTAACGGTTCTATACGGCTTCACCCGGGTGACATTTCGTGTGCACATTAACGAATCTTTATTTGCAGAATCTTCTTACGATGTATGTTTAACTCGACTGCCATTTCTTTTGAAATCTTTAAGTTACTCTTGTAACACCCTAAATGAGTAATAAATATTGCTATATGTTATATTAGTTTATAATTTTCCGGGATAACAGCTGATACAGAAGAAAAAATTACAATAAATCGGTCCAGTCATTTTCGTGATTATCGTAAAACATACTAACAACAAACGTTGTCCTTAATGTAAGTAAAGAATAAAACATTGATATAACTATAAAAACGAAACAACAGAAAACATCTATTTTCTTTGAAACTTAAAAACGGTAACGATGAAATAGCATCATTGATAAAAGTAATTGTACGTTTTGGCAGGATCAGAAATATTTCTGTTGTTCGTGACTTTTTGGATGCCGAAAAAGCGCTCGAAATAATAAATGGTTCATGTCTCCGTTTGCTTTACTTAAACTAATCTTTCCCATATGATGTGCTTCATATTAAATGAACTTTACATTATCACGCAGTTCTTTTCTGACGTTCAGAATTCGAATGGGTGATGCACTATATATGGTCTTTTGAATTAGCAACACTATGGTATATTGTCGAGTTATTTCGTTTGGAACGCCGTCAAGTTGTCTAATAAACTTTACATTGAAGATTAACTGTTACACCGATTACTGATATTGATTTATTCACAAGTACACAACCTGCCGGCAATGTGTTATTATTATATCAGGAGACTCGGTAGAGTCTCGCGCCAAGTACTTAGCTACGTAATTAGTGCACGAGTAATGTTTCTTCGAGATTTTGCATTTCTCAATTAATCGATAGGCCGTCGGTATCTGTCACGATTCACTCCAAGTACATATATACATATGTTAAGTATGTTAAGTATAATTTGATCGCCACTGATTGCCACGGAGGTTCTGGAGGAAGTGCTGTGTTCTTTTGCCACAGTCGGCTTGCCCGGAAAGCATATAGCTTTCCCCACCCTGTGGCCAGATCCCTTTTGCAATCGGTGATGAAAGACAATGATTGGAGTCCTTTAATTCCGAGTGGCCACAGAATCAAAGTGCATCCGCGGCGAGTGATCGCCTTACATTGTCCTTCTTATAAGTGGCCGTCGATGCCGCTTTCTTATAAAACTGAAGAGACGGCTTTACCACCTCGGCACCCTGACTCATCAAAGTCCCGAATAGCTCGTCACCACGCATAAGGTGGTTCTAATAATTGTACTAACGCTAACACATATGTACATACGTAGTGCTCAGCGATACACGATACATGTGACATATATTACACGGCTAACAAAACAATTACGCAAATGTCAGTATTTCTGATAATTCGATGATAAAAAAATCTGATTTCAAGTTTATGTGCAACTCTATAAAGTAATATACTCATTCCTACTCAAGTTGTAAACAGAGATAAGCAGGTATCCGCGCATTTTCAATACAATTATATAGACTACCACAGTTGCCCCGTCTGCAGCTAGGAATAACCATTTAAACGCAAAAGCTGAAATTTGTTAAGCATGTACTACTTCAGGGTCTTTTGCACAAATAATTTGAAATCCTCCCAAAACCATTAAAATGCAAAAAAACGCCAAGTAGTCCGCCCGGCCTCCTAACCATATCAATCCGCCAACCTCATCAAAATCATTTAAAAATGATCAAAAATATAGAAATGTATATCACTGGAAAACGAAAGCCAAGTTAAAATTTAAAAAACTTGGCGTATGCGCTTTCATGAGTATTATCTATGCAATATCACGTAATTGATAAGCACACTACCTGCGTTTTAGTAATATTACCATAGGTATAAGAATAAAGCGCACACGCCAAGTTTTTTTTTAACGCATGAAATGCATTATAGCTTAATTGCAGGCATAACTTATGAATTAAACTCAGGGTAATTTATTTTTCTGAATCCAATGAACTAAAGAGCAAGGAAATTGGTCCATGCATTCAAGAGATATGAATTTCCTCCTGTTATTTTTTCAAGCGAAAATGGGTTCAGAAGAAGATTCAGACCAAAAATGTCCATCACATATTTTCCACGCTAGATGTTAGAACGTTCACATATTTTCCGCGCTAGATGACAGAACGTAATGAAGCTGTGAGATGCTGTTAGAGAGAAGCTAGACATATAGAAAGAGACTAAGGGTGCGTTCATTTATGTACTGCGAGTACTGACAATCTGACGTCACAAAGTATACTGTGAGTAGTGTTCGGCTATTCGAAAATATACTTACTGTAAAGTGTGCGTGACCGCAACGCTTATTTGCGTGAAATTAGCGATAGGACATACAGGCCGCGGAATAATAAAACATAGATTAGCGACAACGCGGAATATTTTATTGTAGCGGCAAATTCGAATAGAGAACCGCGAGTAGAATAGAAAGACATTGACGAGCGGATTTTCCTCGCGAACATTAAGAATAGGGATTAGACCTGCGAGTTCTGGTACGCAGATGTTAGGCAGCGCGTAGAGAAAAGAATGTCGAAGAGAGTTCCCGGAAAACCAATTTCAAAGAATAAAAGACCCAGAAAGTCGCCTTTTAACTTAATGGGAACCACTCGTTAAAATCCGAGTACAAAAGCCATACTTTTCCCTTAAGTCTTCTGTTAAAGTAAAGTTCTCCGAACGTGCTGGTCAACATATGTGGCTCAATAAATCGGTACCCTTGACTTTCTCCGAAATAGCAATAAAACAGAGTCCGAGGCGCGGTCGGATGCGTCCACTTGTATCTCTCTCTCTCTTTGACCATTACCGCTCGCGTGGGCTGCGCTCCCACCAACGCACCGCACCATAGCGAACGCGCATCGATCTAGGGCCTAGGAGAAGGAGTAGGGCCCAGGAGAAGGATACCGCGCGCGCAGACTAGGATAGGGGTAGGGCACCAACCAAGGTCACGTAGGGCCCAGCAAGGCCAAAGTGGCCCTCCGAACGGCGTTTGGAGTAGGAGGCCCATCAACGCTTCCACCAAAGGAACTCCGAGCGAATCGAGCAGACTCAAGTTTCGCCACAGACGAGATCGATTTTCCGAGCTAGCAAGATAACTTCGTTTTCCGGACTCTTGTACATGGACAGTAGCCGCATTGTGTTTCTCTCGAATATATTCCAGTTTTACCAGTCCCATTCGAAACTAATATTCATTCATTCAAATTCAAACCTTCCCGCACAAGCAAAGTGCTTCAGCGCTCCACGGGCACACGAACCCACCTTCGCGTTCACAAATACGGACGGCAACATGCAACAAAAGATTACTACCATAAACCGAACGGTCGTCCAGTGTGCCAATGCTACTGGCGTTACCCTACCTCTGCAACTGCAGCACCCATTAAGTGACGTAAAAATGCGTGACGTCATAAACCTTTGTGAGTACTAACAAAGTTTACTCCCGCCTATAACCGAACGCTGATATTCAGTACTGGTAGTACTCGCAGTACATATACGAACGCACCCTAACTAACACAAGATTGGTAATAAAAAAAACTTGGCGTGCGCGCGCGCGCTCCATTCGAGGCACTTACTATGGTAATATTGCTAGAAAACTTTGAATTAAATATATACACGACGAATTGCATGAGAATCTCCTTGAAGCGAGCGTTTTACTTAGCGCTCACGGCGACCGTGGCGCTCCGCGATCCGTTCCACATAAAGTTGCGGTCGTCGCGGTCGGTCGATGAAACTTCATACCTGGCGTCACTGTTGGCGACTGCGCCAAGCCTGCGGAGCCCGTGCTTTCGTAGGTGAGTCGGCGTGGTCGTTCGAAATATACCCGTGGCGCTCATATCGGTAGTGGAACGCAAAAATCCGTGGTCGTGGTCCTTGCGAGCCTTAAGTGGAACGCACCCGTAGTATATAGTACGTATATGGCGACTAATGAGGGCAAGAATACGTGATGTCATAAACCTTTGTGAGTACTGATAAAGTTTACTTCGGCCTATAACCGAACGATCATACAGTACTGGCAGTACTCGCAGTACATAAACGATTATAAGCCCTATTAGTAGCTAATGGGGGCTATAATTGGGCTTTTCGGATTATAGCCCCTATTAGTGGCTAATGGGGGCTATAACGGAGCTCTTCGGATTATAGCCCACAGATGATTGAAATGTAAATGTAAGATTTATTAGGATTTCATATTGTAGTAAAGTCAATGTTGGATTTAAATTAGTTTTTCATTGGTTTCTTACCTCGCAATAAACCGCGCACAAACCAAGTCTTTTTTTATTATTGTTAATTGCTAATTTATTGTTAATTTATAGTTAATTACTGATGCGAGTTAAATCGAGGTATCTTTAAATGATAACTTGGCTTTTTTTTATTTTTGATCATTTTTAAATGATCGGGGAGATTGGTGAGTTGGTGAGTCGGTGGTTCGGGGGGTTGAACCACTTGGTGTTTTTTTCATTTTCATGTTTTTGGGGGGTCTATAAGGTTCGAGAGAGACGCGCTTATAAATGCAAGTGCGCACCGGCGTTCGACCGTTTGCTCTGTGTCCAGTGTCCTATAAAAAAAAGTTAACCAGTGGTTGATTCGCTTCGCTGTAGTTATCCAAGACCGCTTGCTTACCGCTTTCTGAACTTTCTGAACAATCGCACGCTCTTTATCATTTTGTTCACGAGTTATTGTGAGAAGAAAAGTGGGTGCTATACATACATACTTAACTTTATTGTGACGACCGTTAAGAATATACAACAAAGACACTAGTTTAAATCTGGCTATTCCAGTAATTCTGAAACTTAATCGTAAATTATTATCCTATGTTTTCCTAATCTAAGTCTACTTTTAACGATTAGGCACAATCGTCAGACTATATAAAAAAATGGAACATGGGTGTAACGCCGTAAAAGCCGAAAGCACAGGTGCTTTCAATCAAACAAGCCAATTAGATGGTAAATACAAAAACGTAAAGAAGACTTTGCTATTAAAAAATTACAACGATACTTAAATAAATAATGATTACATTTTGTCAAAAGCTCTTTAATCGGCAATACATACTTCTTCGTTATTCCAGAAATATGTAACAAGCTAACGGTTATTGAAGGCCAATTAGCAAAAATTCAAGAAACACAAAAAATTATAAGCCAAAAAATAATGTTAGATATCTTTGAGTCGCAATGCCAAGACGCCTTCTACCTTAAGACGGTGGAGCAATTTCATCGTTCATATAAAATCGAATTGCCATGCAAATCAATAGAAGAATTCCTCCAGCTGAATAAAATGCTTGAGGAAAATGAGGCATACAACAATGACTTGGTAATTAGAACAAATAGATATCTTTCCTATACATCGAGAAATTAGTGTCCTTTTTGTACTGTTTTAGACAGACCTACTAAGACATAACACTGACAGTACGGGTGGCATCGGCAAAACAGCCAGCCAAATATTAAAGCAGTGTGTTACGAGGCAAGTCGCCGCACAGATCACAACTCAAAGGGAAAGATCGAACAAACATGTCTTGAAGCTAATGCCAATTTATAATATTTTCTCAAGTACGATTTACCATTTAATAATTAAAATGACTGTAATTATAATAATTCAAAATCACTTAGAAAGCCCCTCAATTTTATTTTTCAGATTATATCATGCAATGTTTAAGATTTTCAATTATTCTCGTTTTAGATGTTTTGACGTATGTCTACAACGATCTTTCAGAAAAAACTGTGTTATTAGCGATTGGTAAGGCCCTGAGCAATTCAAAAGATTGGGGAAGTCATCGTCGAAGGAGAAACAAAAGACGAGACGAAGAAGATGACGAGAGCAGTGATGAGAACAGCAGAGGAGAAATTTAATTATGAATAAAACAACTTATTTAAAATATATAGTGTTCTTTATTTTATTTATAACTCCTTCTCCGTCATTCTTAATTGTACAGGGTGATTCATTTGCCTTTGAATCGGTAATGATGGATATAGGCCGTTGAAAATTGTATAATTATACGGTGTTGAGTAATTTTAATATAAAGGAGTATTTAACGAGTCTTTTCCACGCACTGACATTTATTTATAATATCAAATTGTACCAATGTTGGAAATAATTGGAACTTGAGTATGAAGGGGATGATTAAAAGGCAAGTGACTCAGCCTGTACATGGTGTATGTACACTTGCTGTTATCATCTATTTCCTCTCCTGGTAGGTTCTGCCATTAGCATCTTCATTACTGCTTTCCTTTCTACAGCCGAGGTACGGGTGCTGCTTTAATTATAATTATAACAAAATACATTAGAAAATAAATCAAACATTGCTCGAATTAGAGTTGTCTTTTAATTTAACTATATATACATATATATATTCACCTTTACCAAAAGCAGTATTTGTGCTTTTCTCAAAACGTGATTCGTTCTCGTGAATTCTCGATCACTGTGATTTTTAAAGGTAATTTGTGATTTGGACGTAATCGGCTGTGATTCGTGAAGAACAGGAGCAATCACAAATCACCATCATTCCACCAATCCGTGAGCAGCGTTATCGTGCTATCGACGCTACCCGAGAACGGCGCGTTTGGAGCAGTTTGGAACTCGGTTCTCAGATTAGGTGGGGGTTTCGGTGGTGGGGCAATGCTAAGCTTATGGGAAGTGTAAAGGTCCAATTCCACTAGAACAGTTCGCCGTAACAGAACAGCGAACACCAAACATCCGAACAGAATCCCGAACATCCTATGCTTCTCCATAGGAAAAAAGGTTGCCCATATCGTATTACCGTCTCCGACCCTTGCGAGGAAGCTATCGACCCGACGCACAGTGGACCAAATAGTAATTCTAGCAAATAATAATTCGAGATTTTGGTATTTTTAGAATAATAATATTTTGGTCTGAGGTAAATGTCGGGTAGCCAATTACTCCCGGAATATCGTTTAAAAGCACTACAGTTTAGAGATCTTCCTGGGAATCCATAACCATCTCGAGAAAAATAGGCATTATTTGACAAGAACTGATGGTAATCACAATCTGTAACTTCAAACGTTCCGCATTTCTGGGATTTTAACAGATTTGCTTTAAAATAATTTCTTTCTAGTTCTTTAGTTTACCCAAACTTGTTGTACACTAAACTCAACTGCAAAGATCTGCAAACAATAAATATACACTACTCCACAGAATTAGCGGGACACTCAATTTTTGCAGGAAATTGTCAATGTTTGAACAGCTCTAACTTTGTAAAAACGAGTCGTACAATAGTCTGCGTAGGATGCGATTAGAGTTTTTAGCACTATAATTTTTCCCCACCATGAATGCTGCCTTTTTTCCCTTCGATATTTCATAATTTCAAAACACTCTAAGAATTTTCTACATTTTTTTCTCGGATTTTCATTAATAGCGCCTTGTAAAGCAAAGCTCCCTCTTTACAAAGAGCTATGATAAAGTTGATTATCAATTCTGTTTAGACCACTTTGTCGGAACTTAAATCAAATGTTCGCAACTGGCATTAGTACTCAATTTGATTTTATATTCGCTAGATTTAGCATTTGGCCCACTGTGCGACGTTAAGTGGAATGCATAGTAAATTTTGTTACGGAAACCACTTGACGGACCGATCGCTCCGATGGCGGTTTTCCCCGCCGCATCAAAGGAAACGGGAGAAAGCCCGGTAACAGCCCGGTAGGAACTACTTACCTTGCATAGGGCGGGTTGGGTTAGGTTTGAATTTAGCCGCTACTGGGGCTATAATGGGGCTACTGGATTATAGCAGTTTCGCGGTTCGAACTTGAACTTTCGGAAGCATTCCTCCGTCTTGCAATCATAGCTAATGCTGTTTCCATGGTTTCTTAATTTTTATTGCAAAACACTGGCCCACGGGCCGTTCTACTTGAGTTTCTGGTCGCGACGCTCCTGACGCTGGTATCATTAATGGAACGCAAAATCTGCGGTCGTGGGCGCGCGGGAGTTGCGGGCGCTAAGTGGAACGCACCCTTTAGTCTAATTCGAACCGCCAAACGACTCTCTATCGATTTATATAGGATAAGACTTATTTTCTTGCCAACATATGTACATACAAAAAATGGGGGCTAACTTGACGTTCAATTTTATTTTCTACTTTTACTAAAAACTACAAACCGTCAAGCAATTTTTTGGTCTGTAAATCACCGTCAAACGATTGCTATAAAAAATATTACAAAATTCTAACAGTCGGGGGCCAACTTTATGGAGGTGAATATTCTCTGCTTTTGGACTATACGTATAAATAATGTGTCATCTATAGTGGGAATCTATAATGCTAATACAGACGGAGAGAGATTTAGCTCACTGAATATTTGTGTTTCGCGGAGTCCGCGTTTATACGGTTGGTAAGCCTATAGAAATGGATGCAATATATAACTATAACAGGAAAGAAACTTGTTAAAATACCTGTGGTTAGACACTTCATAACCCACTAATGTTTGAAAAACTGTAATGAAGATTATATCGTTAGTGTAATTATGCTTTCCTTGCTTGGTCAACCACAAAAACTACAACGTATTTTAATACTTTTAATATACACGCAAAGAGCAACATAAAATCCCGAATATTTTCAAGAATTCAATAGTTGATTATAAATACGATGACACAAGAAGTTTTAAGGTTTGAGAGCGAGCGAGTGGCCGTGGTGTGTGAAGCACGAGATAAGATGAACAGGAAATTGATGATGGTAATACACCGAGGGTAGAAGCATCCGCGAATTCTCTCGGTAGCCTTGTCGAAGATTTTCAATTAGTAATTAAAAAAGTACTACACACACAGTGTTTTTGGAAAAAATGTGCTTAAAGAAAAAGACTGCTATCGGCTCCTCCTATCTAAATAGAAGTATATTTTCTTCAACAAGGAAGTGTCTTTTCTTTATTAAGAAAATTTTTTCTAATACTGGGCGTGTCGATACTTTTTTTATCCACTGTATATGCACACAGTTGTGTATATGTCCAAAATGTTTAAAATGCGTAAACTTTTTTTATTAAACATCCTGTGTATGTGGATAATTCATTGTATATTTTGTAGTGTAACCGGTCACAACAAAACTTTGGCAGCTAAACGATTTGGGGGTGATAAATCTTTGACAAAATCCTATTTAATCTTACTATTTGTAATTGGTATTCTTAATGTTGATGTTTTTTTATATATATCGAGATCAACATCGAGAAACCAACAGTTCTATTATTTGAAGAAAGATCATCAATCAATTCGGGTAATCGAGAACTTGCTTTATTAGAAGATAAAGAAGTTCTTCAAGATGTGAGAAATAGATATACTTGCAAAGTTGAGATAAAGCTGGAGAATTCAATCTTGTCTGCGTTTAATTAATTCTCGGCGGTAATAGCTTAGCATTTTTTAATCACGTGACAGCCCAATGAATCAACCTGTAACAAGAGTGCCTCAAGTTCAAGTTTCCAAAGTATGGCCGTCTAGCTAATGGAACGTCTGCGTGGATATTTCATATGAGTCGCATTAAAGCCAATTATATCCGCTACGAGAAAACTCATCCCTTTTACGTAGCCCTCTTTTTTTACATTGCTCTCAAGAAAAGACAATTTCTCATAGAAGTTATGCTCCTTAAAATAGATCACATCTTTTACGTAACAATTGGATTATTATCGTATGTTGATCAATGAAAAGCAAATCGAAGTTCAATGAAATTGAATGGGAAACAAAAGATAATTGGTACGGATACTTCCCAGTGCTTTTCCTTTTATTATTTTAAATTGTTATCTCTTATTGACGAACGAAAAGTGAAACAAAATCCAATGAAATTCAATGAGAAACAAAAAAACCGGTATGGGTTCTCCCCACTCCATTCTTTAAGGATGTATGAGAGGTACAATCGTAGACAAAAGTATGCGAAATTCAAAATCTTTAAATATCTACTCGCCGCGTGCAGGAAACATATGCACAAATGACACAAATGATAGCTAACATTGCATATTTACTCGTAGAAAGCTATTTTCCACTTTCCCAACGTTTTTGTAGCTAAATTTACGTCTTTTTTATTTATTTACACAACAAAAGTTTTAATGGTAAAAATGCATTGAATTCATCTTAGTAAGGTACAAATTTTGTCGAATCGACATCCAAAATTGTACGTCAGACGAAGTCAGTGACTATATTCGTATACTATGTTTCTCACTTCCACTCATGAGCTATAAGTTAGTCTCAGTTGCTTAGCTGATTCCAACGATACCGCACTTCCATAGCATGTCAAGCTTCAGACCGTTTGGTAGGAGAAGTTTATGCAGTTAATAACTAATTTTTGCAAAACGGTATTGTGAAACATGATGAATTTTTGTACAGGCTTTCGGTTGTTCATAACTATGCGTACAAAAAAATTCAGAAATTTGACACTATTTTTCCAACATTTTTTTTGCTGTTTTGCTCGACGAAAGTGCTTTCAGTGAATCGCTTTGAAATCTTTTGTGGCACTTCGAAAAGGGAAAGAGAACAACGTCACCAATTTTTATCAATTTGACACTGTGTTGAAATAGGTCCAATACATCCTTAATACCATCCGATCGTCAAAGTTAAATTGTTATGCGATAGTTTAACGCACTTTTTTTATATTTCTTACAAAACTGAGACGTAATAGGAATTTCGAGCAGTTTTAAAATATAAGTGGTTCATTTATCTATGACTACATATTCTAATGACTGATGCATACAGTATAAACTTCATCCACGGTGGGAGAATAACTGTTTTGCACATAGTAATGAATTTGAGAGACGTGGTAAAAAGCGAAGGCCAACTTTCAAACGTGAAATAAAACGACTTAACTCTGAATATTCACAGAGATTGAGGAAACATGTGGACGCTACTCATTGTCAGTGTTGGGTGTGAGGAAAAAGTTACAAAAATAAAACATTTGGTGGCAATGAAATCAGCGAAGATTGCCTCAAAATCGATTTGATCGCATCCTCTTACTCCACATACTCCCTGTTACTGATACAATTGAAAGTAATACGCAGATGTAGTATAATCGTTACTGTCAATTTTTATGGAATTTGTATATGTTACAGGCAATGTGCTTAACGTGGGCATTGTGTAGAGTGCACAATTTTTTGGGCAATGTATATAATGGGCAGGTATTTCACAAATGGCCCGGACATTTTATATAATGCCCGCGGCTCGTTGGGCAATATGTGGAATCCATAGTTGACATTTTGGTAATGATATAGAACAGGGTACTCCTCACCGATTCCAATGCCCTTGATATATATTGTATGTAGGAGACATCATTCTGAGTAACTTTTCCCTATACAAGTAACCGTCGCTCGGCTTTAGTTTTCAAGTTATACACAAAAATATGTTTCGTGTTTGAATTTTCTATGATCCAAGCAGAGTAACCAGTGAGCATACCAAATAGTCAGACAGTCAATATAAATCTTAATGTAAATATATCTGTGGTCTTGTGACAGCTTTTTTCCTATTTCTTATTTTTTCCTATGTCTGGTAGATACCTAATACAGATATGTAATACAGACTTAAAACCCAGACTGTGGCAAATATATAGAATTTCTTCTAATTTCATAATTAGATCACCTTGTTTGAAATGCTGTCATAAAAGCACTGTAGTATATTGAGCTATTGACAGCATCAAGACTGAGCCATACTGAGTCTGGGTTGGTTAGGTCTGGGTTTGGTATTTCTTGGACTACAACTGCTGGCTTGGACTCGCCAGCAGTTAGGCACAACGACTCCCGCGAAATTGACTCGCGGATCATCCGCGGCGGTAATACGGGACAGTGGGTGGGGGAAACCAGCTACCAGTATATCGCGCGAACGAACGAGCCAGTGAGACAACCGATTCACCGACGTATGACAGACCCGGCGGGCTCGATCGCCGCGACGCGCGCCCCCCTCTCTCGTTTTTACCAACTTCGAAAAGGAGGAGGTACTCAATTCGACCGCTATATTTTTTTTTTTCATGTTTGTCCGGCGAGAACTCTGAGATGGATGGACCGATCGGGATGAAACCTTGCCTATCTTATAGAAGATGCTCACAACTTGGTCCCAATATAAATTTTTCCCAAAATGTTGAACGTTAACCATTGTTATTGCTCAAAACTCGAATTTTTAGTGGCTTATAAGTGTCTACTAAAATTTCGTTTGTCCGGCGATATCTCTGCGATGAATGGACTGATCGGGATGAAACCTTTTCTATCTTATAGAGGATGCTCGCACTTTGGTCCCAATATAAATGTTTCCGAAATTCTTTAACATGAACAACTGTTATTGTATACAGACCAAACGTTCGATTGTCCGGCGATAGTTATACCGGCGATAGTTATATAACTTATAAGGGAAGTTCTCGCGGTACCAGTATTTGCGCCGCCTCCGAAAAGTTGCAGTATCTTTAGGCTTAATGGGGGAAAGTTGCCAAAATCGCATATTATGACTGCAAATTTATGTGTCCATGGAAACAACAAATTATTTTTTACTTTTCAGAGCATTTTTTGTGCGGCTTGTTTTTTCGTTTTCAGCTCTCTGGAACTTTGTCAGTTTTTGAAGTCAGTCACATTTTTTTTAAATATTTTTTTTGCTAATAGCAGCCGAATTCGGCGCATCGCAGAGGCTCGAACGGCTCTTACATTCCCGGTTCGCCCATTAGAAAACTAGGCAGCGTTGTCCACTAGGCAGGTGCCGGGGTACGCCGGTCGGCGGGGGGCTCGGCTGGGGGGCCGGGGTCCTCCTCGTGTTCCGGCCGCGTGAAGAGGTGGTAAGTGTGTGGCCCACCTACCACCCAAAAGCAGCGGTATCAATGGGGGGAGGACACACCATCCTTCCTCCCCCCGGGTACGAGGCACGTGAGGAGTGCCGAGACAAGGAGCGGGCCCTGGTAGCATCCTCCAGTCTTCCTAGGTCCCGCTCCGTTATGTCTCAGGTGGTCACCACGGAGTTTTTAGTGGGTGCAAGCCCCACATAACTTCGTTCTCGTCTCCGAGGAACGGGATATCCGTAGGGATTTTCTCCGTGTTAAAAAAAAAGGTGCCGGGGTACGCAGTTCTTTTCAGAACTAGGGAGACGTTTGAGAGAAACCCGCGCCGAACGGTCGCGCTAATCCAGAGAAAAAAACACGCTGGACCAATAGAGTAAAATCACGGGGGTGCTGTTTGTAGTAGTATTTTGGCCGTACAGGGTGATTCACTTGCCTTTGAATCACCAATGATGAATATAGGCCATTAGAAATGGTATAATTATACGGTGTTGAGTAATTTTAATATAAAGAAGTATTTACCGAGTCTTTTCTACACACTGACATTTATTTATAATACCAAATTGTACCAATAATGGAAATAATTGGAACTCAAGTGTGAAGGGGATGATTAAAAGGCAAGTGACTCACCCTGTACATTCTTCCCGGCTCCGATTGCTCTATCCGACCGAAGGAGAGTGAATCGCTGCGCTGCATTAGCTATAGCAGGGGGATCGCGTTCTTAGCTGAGGTGCGCGCGAACGTGCGTGGGGAATGAAGGGGACACCTTCGTTGCGAATACCGAGTACATTTTTCTCCGCGATGACTGCATAGGGATAGGCAGGTCAGCCTATTGTTGCAAGAAACATCGGGAGAGGGGAACTAGACACGAGGGAGAATAGCCCCCGATCGGTGGTAGCGACGAGAGCAAGGAGTTAACTCGAAGAATCCTCTATTCGCAGCTCTCTCTGTTGGCTGAAGTCGCATGGTTTAGGCAGACTTAGAGGAATGATTCAGGGAGGCCTTGGGTTCGCGCGCGTATTACGGCCGGTGTTCTAGCACCTGACTGCGAGATCGAACTCGTGGGGAAGGGAAGGAAGGAACTCTTTACACTGATACGATTGACGATCTGTTGCCCGATACGGTGCTCGCAGAGATGGCATCGTACCGGAGTAAAATGAAAAGATCGAGTTACATAAAAGAGGGGGAAAGAAATCGCGGTATCTCAAGTGTCAGGCGGCAGATCGCGTGGAGAAGGGGATCCAAGCTCGATCCTCGTGAACACCGGTCGGTCCACAGTCAACTCGGCATCGAAAAGCCCCTGTGTGCACGGGATGTTGCTGGCAATCGAAGAGTTGAGGTTACTAACACGACCGAACGATGCAGTACAGAGTACTTGACTCGCCGCATAGCGCATGAGGGGCTTCGGCAACCTGTGGTGGACTCATGCGTGTCTAGTGCCTCTCTTGAGTGCGTGGGCATGTGAGAGATCGATAGGTGGCCCATGACGTTGAGCGTAATTGGTTCGGAACCCCCCCTTCTGTCGGCGATCTCTCCCCTGTATGACTGCTGACGTGCGTTGGGGGGGGGGGGGGGGGGGGGGGCCACGGGCGGGACTCTCCTGCACAACCCTCAGGAATCCTTTGAGCCCGGACAGGATGAAAGTAGGAGCACCTACTACTCCGAAAAGATCCGCTCCGTACGACTGCCGTCATACAGATGTCTTGGCACTGTATTGCGAGTGCCTCCACGAATTCCATTCCAGGCCTTTTAAATAGGTCTGGGTTTTAAGTCTGTGTTACATCTGTATTAGGTCTCTACCAGGTATAAGGAAAAAAGCTCTCACAAGACTGAGCCATACTGAGTCTGGGCTGAGCGTTTCAATACATTGACCACCACCTTCTAGGCATAATGTATAATGGCCGGACATTTTATAGATTGACCGAAACTGGTTACGGGCATTTTGCACAATGTCTTTTCGAATGGGCATTCTACACAATGTCCGGTCATTGTAAAAAATGCCCACGTTATGCACATTGCCCGTAACATATACACCAGGCATGCAAACGAATAGTGCGAGAGTGCCGAAAAATACCCGCTTCCCTAACTCGCAGACTTCACGTACAGCCTACGAGGCGCGTCATTTTCATCCGCGCCTACTACCAGGTACCCGTTGCATCGGAGGACCGACCCAAGACCGCAGCAATCACGCCGTTCGGCCTCTTCAAGTTCAAAGTGGTGACGTTCGAACTCTGCAACGCGAAAGATTAAAACCTGCCTCCTCCGAAATCCCTCTGTTTCATGCACAGTATCGGCTGCTATTGAACATGTCACATTTGCAGACGTACTCAAACAGTGTTCACTTTGGTTAAGAAAGAGGGGGGGGGGGGGCTATGGCGGTCTAAAGTTCGAGAGAACCGGCGACAGAGGGCAGTCCAGCGAACTCGAACTTCGAGAGCAGCACAGCCAATTTCAGCCACGTTAGCGTTAACGGCCGGCGGTAGTCAGTTGAAATCCGGATCGATGATAACCGACACCAACTCTACCGATTCTCCGACCAGTCTTTAACTGTGTTGTATGTATACGATTACGCCTCGCCGGCGATAATAAATCTCGTTACACCGAATAGGTCACCTATTACTTGTTTTACCCCGCTCCGTGCGATCACTTAGCAAATTCGTTTGTTGGAGTGGCCGGAGACCGTTGGTCTCTGCCAACGTTTCATGCATATCACGGCCGGAACCCATGTCGTTTCCGTCCCGGTATACGCTGTATGTACATACATACCTAATGCCAAAGCCACATATTCATCTGCTAAGGAAATATCGATCAGATAGATAAATGGCAACCCAACAATCCCGATGTTCAGTTTTTGTAAGATTACTTAAGAGGTTAGATTCCGATTGTTGCGATACTGCAGAAGCGCTGCGCGTTACCGCGAAAATTAGGCCGGATGATACATGCGCACCGGATGATTCGTGGTTTTGTAAGATTCCGATGATTTCTGATCATATTAATGTGCTAAACGTTGTGTGCTCAGCGCTATTTTGACAAATTGTAACATATTAATATGACTAAAAAGCATCGAAGTCTTGCAAAACCATGAATCATCCAGCGTGTACTGATCATCTTTCATTTTTGATTGAGACCTTTCGCAACCAACAATCATTTCATACATATAAGCCAGCATAAGTGGGACTATGGAAGCATTATTTGGGCTATTTGGAGTGATAAAGCACCGCCTCTACCATATCGCAAATGACCAGTGTGTTGTGTATTCAGAGTTTCAGACCTCTCACGATTTGAATTTAGCTTCTTATCAACAATGCCGACATCTTTAATTCGGCGGAAATTCAATTCGAATGAAGGTGATGAGAATCATGCGAACAAGCAGGATTCCCCGCTAGTGATTAGAAAATAGGAACGCGACATCGGACACGCAGATGTCCAGTAAATTGTAAAAGAGGTGGCGCAGAAGCGAGACCTGAAAAAAAAAAACAATAGCCGAGAAGTTACATCTTAACTTCCTGGAAGATCCGCGCTAAACCTAGTACAATGTAGGCTTAGAAAATTTTAAGTGGAAGGGTCCTTCGAAACTGTAACATGTGAAGTTAATTACCGCCTGCAATAAAACTTTCTTCGTGAAACCAGACCGCCGCTGACGCTTCCTTCTCGCTTGACCAAGTTAAAGAGCCCAGCGGGGTATTTCCGCGGCTCGACCTTTTTCACCTTGCCGCGGTCCCTTCAAGAGTAGGAGTAGGGCCCAAAAGTAGAGGGGGAGCCCTTCTATTGGGCGCTCCTCCAAAATCTTAAGAAAGAAGTAGAGCCCAAGAGAAGGGCACTAATTCTAGCGAATAAGAGCATCTGCCCTAGCAAAAGGTAGGATTGGCTCTTTACCAAACGACCGGGAAAAAGACCCCTTCGTGAGGTTCCCGAGCTCTGGATTCGGGAGCGGGCTTCACTAAACCTCGCTCCGGATTTAGCAAATTGAACAAATCAGGGCCCTACGGGTACACTTGCCCACATTCAGACAGATAGAACCATAGTTCATACAACACCGGATTTTAGCCCCTTTAGCGACGCTGAGGACGGAAACGCCCTTCTTCGCCCGGATCACCTTCAGTTCTGAAGTGTTTGGTTTGTGCCGAGAAATAAACCATCCATAGTTGAAATTCGACGGTGTCTACCAATTCTTCATAAGTCCTCATGTCATCATATAATTTGTGATCTTTGACGATTTCCCGAAAAGCAGATTGCTTTAGCGCTCCACGGGCGCCGAACCCAATAAGCTTGAAGCAGACCTAACGGAAGTCTCAGTCGGAATCCCAGCAGTAGATGCAACATATGCCATTGTGTATCAGTATAATTACTTCAGTTAATTTATTTAATTGATTACTTCTCAGCATATGTAAATGCACCGATGTTTACGTTTCAGGAAAGTTGGTCTAATCAAAGCAGAACAGTACAAGCACAATGGAGTTGTATTTCAACAACATCGAGATTAAAGTGAGAATGCGTGTGATTGTGTGAATAACAATGTTAATTATTCCAGATGATAGAGAAGAAAGTCGATTATTGGAAACAGTAGAAAATGCAAATGATGCGAAGACTATTACTTCATTTAGCAAAATCCTAGTACTTTTTTTAAAAAATAGGTTCTTCTTGGAATCCGTGAACATAAGTGATGTTCCCACTTAGAAATGAAGTACCCGAAGAAATTGAAGTACGATTTTGAACTCTGCAATAAAATATTCGAATCTAGAGGCAACTTGTTTATAAACATGAGGACACATAGCAAAGAACGGCCTTATGAGTGCAATCAATGCGGCAAAAATCCTTTTATAGTAGCAACTTGTCGATAGAAATGCGAACGCATTTTGGAAAACGCCCGAACGGCTGCAATTTGTGTGATAAAACGTTCGGTCGCAGTACGATTTTGTCGACGCCCTTCATAACTCATTCCGATATAAAGCCTTCTAAATGCAACGTGTGCTCGAAGGAGTTGAGGCACAGTGGCATCTTGTCGATACACGAGAAAATGCATTCCGGTATTAAAACGTCTCGATGTAAAATCTGTGCCAAGGACTTCTATCTCAATGGCAACTTAAGGGGGTATTCCCGTTTGAACACATTTTCCAAATGAGGTTTTTGGGATTTTTTAATAATAATTTAGGAACAGCTACTTTTTTTAAGAAACTATTGGTATATTTACATATTTATATACAATCTTCCATGATTTTTTGAAAGCCGTATCATATTGTAATCCAGGAGTGACGTAGACCGTCAATCGTACCTCTTTTCCCATAGTTTACACGATAACTTCTACTAAAGTTATAGGAAACTAAAAAAACAAAATTATTATTGTTTAGTATGAATGTGGCTATCACGTGAACCACGGAAAAAACATTACAATTTGTTTTGACAAAATGGCGTCGAGTATAATAACAAAAATTTAATGTTTATTTTTCAATTCGACACCATTTTGTCAAAACACATTATAATATTTTTTCCGTGGTTCACGCGATAACCACGTTCATACTAAACAATAATAATTTTGTTTTTTTAGTTTCCTATAACTTTAGCGGAAGTTATCGTGTAAACCATCGGAAAAGAAGTACGATTGACGGTCTACGTCACTCCTGGATTACAACATGATACGGCTTTCAAAAAATCATAAAAGATTGTATATAAATATGTAAATATACCAATAGTTTTTTAAAAAGTATAGCTGTTCCTGAATTATTATTAAAAAATCCCAAAAACCTCAATTGGAAAATGTGAAAAGATAGACCGAACTGCATGAAAGCGATGATAAAGATACGCAAGATGAAGCATTGAAGAATGCGGTCGAGCTGAATATTTCAATTTCACTATACACGTCAAATAATTTCACTTTGACGTCGACGAACGGTCTAACATAAACACTGTGTGTTTACTGTTGGTTATTTATGTGGTAAAAAGTTGTTACATTTATATGGTTCTAATATTGTAAGGCTTCGTACTCTATGCATAAATCCGAATTAGATTCTTTTGTAAAGGTTTGTAATTTTGGATGTGATATTTTTATTCCTTAATTGCATATCCTAGAGGATACTGTAGAGTCTTTTGTAAAATAATGATAATTAAAGCAACGAAAAATGTATTATATATGGATGAGTTTTCTAATGTTAGCGCACTGCCTTATTCTAACACTCATCCCATTTTGGTACGTTTAAATCTTTAAACACAAATACTACATTTTCAAAAGAATAAGTTGTATTCAATGAATATATACACGATATTAATATCATGTATGAATATGACAATAATTTGATTTAAAGAATAATAGATTATTGTTACCATACCGTTATTTTATTAAGAATCTTCTAACGATGTTGTTTAACGCGACTGCCATTCTTTTCGCAATCTTTAAGTTACTCTTGTAACATCCTAAATGAGTATAATTTATAGCTAATTGTTTTCCAGGATAATACCTAATACAAAAGAATAGAAATTGCAACAAAATCGATCCATTCATTTTCATGTTTAACGCAAAACATACTAACAGATAAACATTGTCTTTTATATAACTAGAAAATGACACTGATAGATGCAAAAAACGAAACAACAGGAAAGTTCTATTTTCTTTCAAACCAGAGCAGTTTGAATAAAAAATCAACAGTTCATATTCGTCGCAGTCGATAAAACAGATTATAACACGCGATGATAACAACCCTTATGACAATAGCAGGCAACGCCATCTGGACCAACGATCATGCAAAATCAAAATTTATCTATTTATCATAGAACATAGAATATCATAGATATAGTACATATGTACAAGAATTGGGTCGCATACGCGTGAAGTTATCTCTCTAAACCGGAACGCAACAAAAGTTTTCTACGCCCCACTGATCCCACCAATCAACATATCCAGAGTGTTACGAAGATGCGAATTCGCAATCATTTCGCAACAATACAAAATCCCAAACTGGAACTGTAGATATTAGATAACCTAGAGATTGTTAAACTACTCAATAATACAAAAGTGGATTATATCTTATAATATAGGGAAGAAAATTGCAAAATACTAGGGGCAGTGGGAAATCGCCTTTGAAGGCCAGATGTATAATTGAAAAGTACTGAAAAGTACTAAAAAAACATTAACTTACCTTTCAGATGAAATTTTCCGGCCTATGCTAATTTATAAATAGGACTCCCGGATTCATAAGCTTATATGAAAAGCATAATCTGCGATTACGTAACTAAACGCGAGATTTCTGAGAACCAATAAAAATGCTTTATGGATGAGATCAGCTATAAATATTAATTCACCTTTCTGGCGAGACGTGTTTTTATGAAAGAGTGCTTCAAATCTATTTGTCGATATTGTAATATTTCTTTATTTATCTACTATTCTTTTCATAATGACATAGCATACAATCAGATAATCATACATTCATAATAGCTTAAGATTGCTCTTGATAATATATGTTATATTTTACAAATTAGCTATATACTTATACCGCAATGTTCTGAAATATGCAAGTTTCATGTAAAATAGAAAAGCATGCTGACCACTGAGATACCAGCTGCACATACACACATGGAGGGCACACCCACACGCATAGCATAAAGTCAGGTCAAGAAGTGGTGAGGACGGTCTGAGAAGTTTACATAGATATGAAGTCTAGACGATATAATATATGTATCACAAGGAAATTGGGATTAGCTTTTGCCAGTGCAATCGAAATATCTGTAAACAAACTGTCATTTGAAATTTATACATGCCTTTGTGCGTGTGCCTTAATCCTTCCACTGGCACAATGAAAATAATACCATTAAATATCTTAAAATTTGTGTACAAGGACTTTTGTAAATGCAAAACCTAATAGTATACAAACACGCCGGATAAAATTTCATTGAGTAAAGTATTTGAATATGTAATTACCCGATTAAGAAATGGCAGTACTACCTACAGTTTTGATGTAGTTGGTTTTACCGTCAATGCAAGGATTGAAGAAAATCTTTTGAGCATATATAGGTTTGACAGAGAAACTAATGGATAAGATAGATGTGCGAGCCTTATGATTCCTGTAAGATATTAGCGTTGCCTTCGTGAAGGGTGCAACTGTAATAAACTGGCTTTTTTTATATGACAATATTACTGCTTCCAATCCTTTTTGTAAGAAACTTTATTCTTATTGCTATAATTTAGACAGTATGAGTAACATATAATATAAAATAAGGAAATGCATGGACTGCATCATGCAGAAGGAATCCTCATGTCTGTAATATTATGATTTTCAGTACTACTCTCTCGATGTACAGTCTTAATAAATTGATATAATGTGCATCTACACATTTCATGTCCGTTTTCATCGCTACTACTGTATTGATTCGTTATATTCAAACTTTTATGCTTACGTTATATGAATACACTTTTAACGCGTTTAAATGTTGATATAAACAATATTGTTCTGCGTTTGTTTGTTTGTTTGTTTTATTGACATGTATGAATGATTTGACACGACGCATTAGGTTTGTTTGACTTGCATGCCCATGTTTATTTATCAGAAGCATCATTTTCTACCTATTACTTAATAAAAATGTTGTCAATAAGTTTACAAGCAATTAACTTTCAACTTTACGGTTATGAATGCATTTACTCACGCAAGAAGTACAAAGTGCGCGTTTCTCTTAGTAAGTTGCGACGGGATTGATGCAAAAGTGTTTTGCCATATCTCAAGGAATCGATGTTTCGCCGGCTTTATATTAGTCGTGTGCTTTGATGCCAACATTGTAATATTTCCCACCTTTGTTGTACTACGCATTACAGACTTGTGAAACAACCAAAAGATGCATGTATTAAATGTTTCATCAAATGCAGACTTTTAAAGTCTATGCCCCTGTGAACTTCTCTCTCTCTTTCTCCCTCTTTCTCTCTCTCGTAGACTTGTGTAAAGTATTAGAAGAAGCATTGTATATTTTTCGAGTTGGTGAGTCGAACATGTACAACATCTTATCGTGTTATTTTAAGCAATTTTTCATTTCGAACGAGGCTTCCCAAAAAGTCGTATGGCACAAGAGCGTTGCGTGAACATACTGTTGCATCAATCTTTGTGTTTCCAGCTAGCGGAACATTTCATGCTCCAATCGTACAAGTAACAATGTGATGTATCCTTAAAGATAAATTATGTATGACCACTTTGGTACATCCTCTGAAACCTTAAACGACATTACGTCTACTTAGTCCATGCAACAAATGCTTTGCTCGGTATAAACAGTTTTTAATAAATTAATACTCGTTCAAAGTTTCAAAATGGGTACCAGACACATTTGTTCGTACTAATTATTACGTTCAATCATGTATATTATATTCATTTTTTCCTGATAAGAAAAATACAAGCGTTACAATGAAGGTTGTACAACTCAATGCTATAGGTGATTTTGTATTTGTGTACATTATTGGTTTCTTTTTTTTTCTTTATGTGTACATTAAATGTTGTGTCTACATGTATGGTGTGATACACGTAAAATACGCGACCATGTACTACGCCTTTCACGGAGACACCACAAGTGAGCCATGGTAGTATAATACTTGAAACTATATGCGATGTGTAAGGACAGCTGGAACCTCACACTTTGTATCGATGATCTATTATAAATTACGTTCTGTGGCGTCACTATAAAACCAGGATCGTTTCCATATTCCTACCTTAATATGTAGTTTTCGAACCTGACTCTTTATAAGAAATAGTCTGGTGTCCGCCTGGTCACATGGGGTTCTCCACGTCTCGGTGCTGGGTCAAATTGAAGGCTAGAAAGAAATTTACAGTACATTGTAGTTACAACATAATCGTGTTTTCTTTAATAATATAAACGGTACAGTTTCTCTGACTGTCTGTATGTTCGCGAGAAAATTGATAGTGACTGAACCCACTTTAATGGCATTTATTCTGCGCTACAGAGTTATGATTCAGGCTAACTATAAACTGTAGAATATTGCAATATATATTATTTGTTTGGAGTGTTTCAAAAGTAACTTCAAAGTTTCAAACAGAATAAACGATCGAGCTTGCCACTCCTAGAAGATATTTGCAACTTGTTATTCCTTAAAGTAAGGTATTGTTAACGTGTATAGGAAACATCGCCTGGGTGAAACCAGGTAGGATAGCTGGTATGTTGGAAAATATTTGTGTATAATTAAAATTACTAGATACTTTATAATCATCGCTGCAGAGTATAAAAGGAAGTGGCCGTGCCTGTCTATGTAAATATGATAATCTCGAGAATCATTGATCGAACTTTGATGTATAAAACATTAATCCTTGCTCACATAAAGCACGACGATCGTCTATTCGTGATAAACGCGAAAACTACTGGATCGATTTTAATGTAGTTTTCTCTACTGTATACAGTTACAACACAGGCAAACTATCGGCTATAAAATGTTCCAATATTTATCACTTATACTGGGTGTTCTCAAAAGTAACTTTAAAATCTTAAAAAGAACGAAAGTCGCGCTATTCGTCGGTGGAAGATATTGGCAAGAACCTGCTATTCTTTAACTTGAATTATTGTTAACGTGCACATGAAATATCAGCCGGATGAAGCCGGGAAGTTATGCTATATACATCAATGTATATCGACGGTGATGATTCAAAATGAATCATCGTGTATAAACACACATATATACGTGTGTACTTTGTGGCCATCTTGAATGACAAATAGTTTTATAAATAAAAACAAATCTTCAGAATTTATTCTGAATCTACGATTTAGTCTCAACATCAGTCAGTCAATATGTGTGTTTCTAACAATTGATAAAGTAATACTTACAATGAATATTTTAAAGCATCGTCTAATTCCATTATTGCAGCTTGATTTCCACAACGATAGCAGTAATTAGGTGCTGAGAATATAGTTACAACATTTCGATCGTGACACCTGTAACAATGTATTTACGTGGAGTATTTCGAGCGTGATGTTAACGCAATCGCTGTTAAAAATATTGTTTTAATGTTAGCATAGAATTATTAGATGATCTAAATGACTAATACCAGTTGAATCCCTCCATAACTAGTTGATGTGCTCGAGACACTAATGTGAGACCATTAGAATGGTTAAAAGTTTCCGAAATGTCTTGGCCGAACGTGTAGCCTGCACCACGAGGAGAAATGCCCCATCCTCCTCTATCATCCGGATCTGACCATAATAGATCACACATGGGTCCCTAAAAACACAAACCGTTATATATTTAGATCGCGAATGCAAGTACACGATTATTCGCTCGCGTGTAAAACATTCGAGATACGATAAATTATCGATAGTATACTTAAAGTAATTTATTGATAATATTTGTCATTGAAAAATAGACTAACGAAGGGATCTCTTTTCGATTCTTGTCTCGATTAATGACTTCGATACATTAAGGCGTAGGAAGAATATTCACCTCATGTGGAACTTCTTGAAGACGATCCAGAGCACGTATATGATCTAATGTATCGATCGAAGGTGATAAGCCGCCGTGCAAGCAAAATATTTGACCGTCCACTAATGCGGTCAAGGGTAAATAGTCGAATAAATCTGTGAAGAACTTCCATACATTGGCGTTTCCATATTTACGTAAACACTCATCGTAAAACCCATATACTTGTGTAATTTGCCTTGACTCATGATTGCCACGTAAAATAGTTATTCTCTCTCTATATCTGACCTAGTTGTGCGGGAAAACATGTGATACATAGAATCTGTATGTTCGAAATAACGCTCTCGGCTCTCTAAAAAAAATCAATATTACCTTGAGCGCAACTAGCAAGGTAACCGTCTCGACGGAGTAATAACCACGATCTACATAGTCCCCCATGAACAAGTAATTTGTATCGGGAGATTTGCCTCCTATTCTGAACAATTCCATCAAGTCGTGGAACTGCCCGTGTACATCTCCACAGACTGTCACGGGACATTTTACTTCTTGAACGTTTGACTCGCCAGAAAGAATTTCTTTTGCCTGTAAATTCATAAATCTTTATCTTCACTAGGCCCTCTCCGACAATTACCTATGGCTCATCCGTCTTTCTTTTATGTCATCCGAAATATTACCAGAAATGTTACCAGATTCTCGATACTTCAATTTATCAGGTTCTACATTTCTACGAGGTACATTTGCAGTCGAATAAAAAGTTAAGAATCAAATCCATTGCTTTCAATTGATTCGGGTAACTACTGTGGAATAACTTGGGATGAGTGCATTAAAGCATTTAAGTGGACCAAATGAACTCTTCCACTTCCCAACCGAACCATGTATTGATAATGCAAACCATGATAGAGAGGGAAAAAAAACATGGGAATTTATTTCGGAGCAATTACTCCCATTACAGATTTTCCGCCCAATTCACAGGGGAGAGCCAAGAAATAGGAAAGTATTGAACTCGAATCAATACTTTATAACTTCTGTATAAGAAATTCTTTTTAAATTACTAATGTATAAAGAGATGGAGAAAAGGAGTGCTCTAAGATTTTCTTATAATCAACTATTCTTATTAAATTATAGTGAATATCTGTTGCATGTGTTTGCAAAGTAGAAGAAAGTTTAACGAAATCTAGAGTGCAAGGGTGAAGTAAGCCTGGCTTGGAACTTACAAGTGTGTAAGAGCACCTGCTAGAGAAGATGAGGATGAAAAAAAGAGCATATACTTGTTGCCAGAGATAATCGCCATTAATGTGCAAAATGGAACGAAAAAGCAGTATCGGAGAAATTGGCTATAGTTGTTCCGATAGTGAGAACGTAATGGTTAAGCAACTAATGGAATGCGCAAGAGGGTCGCCCAGTTTAGTTCTTTTGCTCTGTCGCGCGTTATAGCGATAAAATTCGCACGGAAGATGTAGTCTGCAGAGATTTGCACCAGTTTCCGATAAGCGGTGGCTTTCTCGAGCCGAAGATAGGCAAACGGGCCGGGAAAGTGGCGGCCGCTGGGTAAAAGCAGGCTACGTGCATTTCCCTCGTGGAATAATTTCGGGTGGTATCCGGTACCTTGTCGCACAGAGTTTTCACTTGGCTTTCTGTCAGTTGGCTGCAGTCATTTAACTGTTCTATCCAGTGATCCAGTTCTTTCAGCGAAGCTTTCTCCTCCATTGTGGACCTACACGAATTTCAGCCGCCGCTCGCACTTTCAACACATGAAACAAAACGCAGAGGAATCGCGTCCGTAAACTAAATCATCCGATCTTACAACGAAAGCCTTTCAATACAAATATGCGGATCAAGCACACACTCACAAAATGGCCGATCACGAGTGCCTCGGTGACGTCACGCTCGATTCATGTGTGCACCCGGTGCGCCCGCAGCCATTTCGGTTTGTTTCGTAGTTAAGACTGTAAGCGTGTCCCATCGATTCTATATAACGCGTAACAAAGATGGCTGACTTTCTCAGAACTTTGCTGTATTTTACAAGCAACCCTGCCATAAATAACAAAGATGGCTGCCACGGCGAAAGTTAGTGACGAGTCCACACTCTTAGTTGTGTCGCTTGACTTCGGGTGGGTAAAAAAAGGATTCTTTGATACCCAAATTTTCTGAAATTAAAATTTTCTTAAAAGAAAAAATATTCTGTTTTGAAAACATTTATTTCCTCTTAAAAGGAAAACTGTCCTGTTTAAGAAAATGTGGTTTTTCTTAAAAATGACACTTATATTCATCTTCCGCATATATATATCAAATAAATATAATATTTATTCCAAAAAAAGGCGGGTTTTGCGAATATATAGTTTTCTTATATCTATTAAGTATTAATATAAATTACGTACAAAGATAATGTGAAAAGGAAGGCGAATTTGTACAACCTAATTTTATAACTCATAACAATAACAAACATGGCTGTCAGGGCCAAAATTTAAGGATGAGTGTACACTCTTAGCTGAGTTGCTTGATTTCAGCTTTTATTGTATATATGTATATAAACACGTATATAATATAATACATAAGAATATTAAGTCCAATAAAACCGCATGCAAAAGAGTGTGATGTGAGAAGGATCTAAGGTGAACTTGCAAAATCATATATCGCATAGAAATAATATATCGCTATGACATATTTTACGTAGAAATATATTAATTATATCGATATCAAGAAATATTCCCAAAATTGTAAGAATAATTGAGAATAATATTGCTTTTTTTTTATTGGGAATAAGAGCTTTACAAGCTCTTAAAAGCTTATGATTTCTTTTTAATTAGTATTTACTATGTTGAGGAGTGTTTTTGGAGTAAAAGAGTTGTTTTAATTAATTAAGATGATACTTTGTATGTAGTTAATACTGTATTGCAAATTAGAGGAGATATAACAGTGCTTTAACATTCATTTAAAGGACATATACACGATTTTGCAAGTTCTTGTTAATTCTTTCTCTTGCAACTTCTGACACCCTTACATTATAATTACATAAAAACATTTGGTAGTGACGTTTACAGAGTTTCAATTGACTTAGATATAGATATGTTGCACATTCTTTGCTACAAATCACTTACATAACATATATGAAATAGATCCCACATTGGGCTCTTTGTAATTGTTTTAAAAATTTCACAACACATGTTTGTTACTCGAGCAAGATAATATCAGGATTTCTGCCAGTCTGCTCGATACACTGATAAAATACAAACCCTTCTACCAATGATAGTAAAAAACCAAATATAAATTGAATAAATCTATATGAGAAAGTACGCGCAAATTACAAGTACCATATTAAATAAATCTCAGGGTATCTTAACACACACGTATAAAAACTGTATACTGAAATACAAATATGTAGTAATTTCGCTATAGCATTGCTAATACTGCTATGTTGGAGCTGGTTTTACAGCATACATCATGCTACATGGATATTGCATCATATAATCAAATGTTTCTTTGGGAAGGCTCGTGGACATTTATTAGTCTCAGTACTGATAAGTGGGTGGTCTCCAAATGTCTCCATTCGAAGTATTTACTTAAAACATTCGTAAAAATGATACAAAATCGTTAATTAATGCGAAAGCTTTCGATATAAAGTATGCTGCCTAGTCAACCGCCTGTGAAGTTTCATAGAATGTTGTACAGCTTATCTACATAAAGTCGCGTCTAATTGCACTAGCCATGGAAGTAATAACTTAGTTTTTCGTCTGTAAGTCGGATCCTTTGAAACAGGATTGTGCTCAAGGTATACTGTTTGTAGTTTTTTATTTTCTGTCAAGTTATTCAATGTGTTCCAGTCTTCCACCTCATTGTTATTCATCTGCAAAATAAAAGCAAATGTGAATAGAAGATGTTAGAAGCAACCACTGGCAAACTGTCTTAACAAGCAAACGAAATGCAATAGTAATCGCAAGGATATATCAAACGTATCATAATTCTACTACTGTGCTTTGTATCACTACGATCATTGATTTGAAACAATAGGCTATAAAATATTTCAATACTTTGCACTTATTAGAGTGTTCCAAAAGCAATCTGACTTTAAATTAAATTATTGTTAACATGTACACGTGATATATCCCAATACATTACTCCAATTCTTCTGTTATTGTACTATAGCGAATGCTTTATATATTATAAGTTTTACCCAGAATTCTTCCAAATTTTCAAGATGGCTAATATTCTCAATTTTTGTGATCTTGTTATTGGCTAAATCAAGAATAGTCAATCCAGAACAGCTTTCCAATCCTTCGATGCATGTTATTCCGTTTTCAGACAAATACAACTGTTCCAGTTTGTTTAGCGCATCGAGATTTTCAATCTTTGTTAAACGATTGCTTTGCAAGCTTAACAATTCCAAGTTCACCAAACATCCAAGGTTCTGAATCTTAGCAATTTTATTTTTACCAAGAAACAAGCTTGTCAATTCCACCAATTCGTCTAAATTAATAATCTCTCTGATTTTATTGTCACCTAATTCTAGGACAGTTAAACTCTTTAAATGCGACAGGTTCTCAATCTGCGTGATTTTATTAGAGGACAAAAATAACTTCTGTAGATTCAACAAGTTATCCAGACCCTCTATTTTTTTAATGCGATTAAAAGACACATCCAATATCCTGAAAGTAAAAGTATAATATAACTGTGCAATAAAACTATTAACAATCATTGAATATTTTAGGGAAACCAATTTATAATTAAATTTTAAACATACTCTAAATTTACGAGGGCACCCAAATTCTCTATTTGTGTAATTTGATTGTCTCTTAGCTCGAGTTCGACCAATGATGTTAGAGTATCAAGATTTTCAATCTTCTTAATCAGATTCCATGTGAAACACAATCTTTTTACATTAGCCAGTGGCTCCAAATTTTCCAGTTTCGTTAGTCGCGAATGATTGAAGTCTAATTCCTACAAGCAAATAGAAGTAATGTATTACTAAGCAATTATAAATAATGTAACCGACTATAACATATAAAAACAAACTTCGCTATTGGCATCGATAATCAGTATTTTCTCTGCATCTTCAGTCTCTGGAATTTCGTTTTCCTCCTCAATCTCTGCTGACGCATCACTTTTATCATCATCTAAAAAATGACGGAACTGGGAATGATTTAAGCTTTAAAAAGCAGATTTTCCAAATAATTGTAAAAATTCCCGTTACTTTCTTTACCATTGTGTGCCATTTTTGTACTCTACGGTGTCAAAAATAATCGACTAATTCGATTGATGATATCAATTTTCCTGTTAACTTTCTATAGAGAAATACAACGCATTTGATGTTATACTGAGGGAAGGAATTACGGAGTCCAGTCTAGTTTGTAGTAGATAGTTTGTATTTGGTTTGCAAATATCTATGACAGTTTGACCAATTTAGGTTAACTGCAACGAAGGCAACTTTAACTGTCTTCCGAAAGTGCGAAATCGATGCAACTCCCTTGGAGTATACTCGTCGGTGTGCGATCGGCGTTGTCTTTCCCAAAGTCAGACAGCGCTTACTTCTGTATAGTTAGTGTTAAATCGTTATATATAAAACATATGAGTGTCAAGGTGTATTCTCAGTGGAAGAACAACAAGGAACTTTTTATTGCTATTATTTTGTTGCTGAATTGGTATTATCCGTACTGCTGTTTCGTCTATCTATCATCGATATATGAGCAATACGCAGCATAACTTCTGTCATTGACAACAAATTAACATATTAAAGGAATTTTATAATAATAAAGATAGTATATTTTGCGGTAAATTGAAATCTGACAGTTTTTTTCAAACGGCGAAGCGTCAATTAAGTTTCCGGTTATTCCTTCACTGAGAACGCAGCTTTACGTTTGTTACGTATCCGCTGAGATAACCGCGCGCTTTGTAAAAACCGGGGATATAAAATCAGGATGTAAATCAGCAATACTTGTGAACATTCATTCCCAGGAATACTCGGGAATACTAAAAACTATAAGAAATGGATTTATGTAAATAAAAACATCTGGCTAAATATTAAAAAAGAAAACAGATACGATAAACAGTAATCACTAAATTCGATCAAAAAGAATACAAAAATATATAAAAGAGCTACGATGCAGAAAAAAGAAAACTTGGCGGCGGCAAAGAATAAACTTACTTGCCTCTAAATTCTTGGAGTGCATCTCTTCGTAATTGTATTAAATGTTTTTTGAATTGAATAGCATTGGTCCATTAACAAATAAGTTAAATATTACCGCCAGTTTCGAGAATTTACGTTCAGCGCACTCTGGCACTTCCGCGTTGCAACACCGCCGCAACTACCCACTAGATAAAATCCCTATTTTAAAATTATCATTCCCTACAAAACGGATATGATGCAATAACGCATGCGCAGGAGTGTTCAATAAAGCTAGCGTGTGCAAATCCGGCATGCTGAGGTAGGGGTCCTTTTCCGTTCAACGCTTCGTTGAGTGCAGGTCGAATCGAAAGATTCGCCCTTTTTTCTAATTACAAGTTCTTCGTGAACGCCACACGATGACCGAAACACTACAGCTAAGAGGAACGCTGCGCGGACACAATGGATGGGTCACGCAAATTGCGACGAACCCGAAATACCCGGATATGATTTTATCCTCCTCACGTGGTGAGTGCTTCGCCGCTACTAGTCTGCTTCAATTATCCTTTCCATCGTTTCTCTAGCCGTTTATTGCTATTGTGCAAACAAAATTTGTTAAAGACTTGGATCCAACTTTCGTAATAATTCTACGTAAATTTTACTGTTCACATTGTTTTATTTGTTTGGTCTCCGTGCTGTTAGACACCAATGTACAGGGTGATTCACTTGGCTTTGATCGCCACGTTTTATCTGATATGTCAAGAAAAATAATATTATATACAATATATAGAATGTAGAGAGGAGTGGGAAAAGATTTCTGTATAACGAAAATTACTAGATAGTTTATAATTATCCTATATGTAGCAACGTGTATTCGACGCTGGTAATTGAAATCAACTGAATCACCCTGTACATTTTACACGTGGGAAACAACTTATTGGTAGAAAAGAAATTGTTATAATTTTGATTGTGATTAATTAATACACTGGTGGACTTGATACACGAATTTGTTATTCAACTCGCAATATGAATAATATTTCTTGTTTATCTTTTTTCGAAAATCGTGTATCGAAAATATACGATTTGTTGATTTATTAATAATATATTCACTATAATTTACTATAATTCCTTTAATATTACAAACTCATAATATATGTGTATAAAGCTGTATTCATTATTTTGAGACTACCTTTGTTAATTTATTGTTGTTAAAAAAAAAATTTTAAAATTGGTTTACTCAATTTTATGAGAAATTCATGCTTTTTTGCAGACAAGACTTTAATTGTTTGGAAATTGACACGTGACGAGGCTAACTATGGTATTCCACAGAAGCGTTTGTACGGCCACTCTCACTTCATTAGTGATGTAGTGCTCTCGTCCGATGGAAATTACGCCTTGTCCGGATCATGGGACAAAACTTTGCGCCTGTGGGATTTGGCTGCTGGGCGTACAACTCGAAGATTCGAAGATCATACCAAGGTGACTTAAATCTTGCCATATGTTAATTTAACATGTCCAACGGAAGGAACAAAAGATTTCCTGAACCTCCTAAATACTACACAAGAGAGCGCCTACTCAAAATTTGTACGAACAGGGACATACTGAAGCTTTTTTTTTATATATTTTTTTTTATATATATGTATTGAAGAGATGGACTTAAATTGGCGCAGTTGTAAGTATTGGCCCGATTTTGGCCTCTACGTTTACGCTGGAATCGCGAAAGCGACAACATAAGAACTGATTTTGACTTCTGTTAATAGGACGTTTTGAGTGTCGCCTTCTCTGTAGATAACCGTCAGATAGTCTCCGGCTCCCGAGACAAAACTATTAAGTTGTGGAATACCTTGGCTGAGTGCAAGTATACCATTCAAGAAGAGGGACATTCGGATTGGGTGAGCTGCGTACGCTTCTCCCCGAATCATTCCAATCCAATCATTGTCTCTGCTGGCTGGGACAAAGTAGTTAAGGTAAATTATATATAAACTAATGCTATGTGATATTAAATAAGAATTTCTTAAGGTAGTTGTCATGTTACATGTGCCATTTTAACTTAAGTTTCACAGGAAACTAAAAGCTAAAACTCTTTAACAAAACAGTAAAAAATTCGGAATATTTTGTAAAAGACTAAATGAAGTTTAAACTTTATAAGTAGTTAGTTAACAATAGTCGAGAAAAGTTATTATAGCGTGACGGCTACCTTAAATGAAAACATTGAACATGATGCATAATTATAATTGACATGATATTTCTATGAGTGTCAGCGGATATGGGACTGATGGTTGTAGAAACAAACAAAAGCATTACTTTTCTTATTGTACAAATATTAACTGAAGTCAATCTAATAGGTATGGAATCTTGCCAACTGCAAACTGAAGATCAACCACAATGGCCACACTGGATACCTCAACACAGTCACCGTTTCGCCTGACGGTTCCCTGTGTGCTTCTGGTGGCAAGGTATCATAATAATTTCAGTATATATGAATATAAACTTGTGAGCCAAATCAAATGATCTAATATTTTACTGTGTGTTTTTAGGACTGCAAGGCTATGCTTTGGGACCTGAATGACGGCAAGCACCTTCACACATTGGACCACAATGATATCATCACCGCACTGTGCTTCAGTCCAAACCGTTACTGGCTGTGCGCAGCATTCGGACCATGGATCAAGATTTGGGATCTTGAGAGCAAAGAAATGGTAGAGGAACTGAAACCAGAAGTTGTCTCTGCAACGAGCAAAGCCGAACCACCACATTGCTTGTCCCTCGCATGGTCGACTGATGGACAAACGCTGTTCGCTGGATATTCTGACAACACTATTCGTGTATGGCAAGTGTCTGTATCCAGTCGCTAAGTCCATTGTACAAAACGATGAAATAAAAGACCAGTAAATCCGAATACAGTTCAGTATTTATTGTACCTTAGTCACTTATTTCTTACACTACTGTACATATGATATAACATAATTTACAATAAAGATTCGAAGCAACAACTACTTCTTTCCTTCAGTACTATCGGTCTCCTTAAGTTTTTGATTAAATTTCTCGAACTCCTTTTTAGCGATATCATCGACTTCGTCTTCTACTTGCATTACTCCTAGAACTTCCGGTATATAGAATTGCATCATATTTTGTACACCATTTCTTAAAGTCACTACGGAACTCGGGCAACTTGTGCAAGAACCTTGCATTTTCAATTTGACGATTCCTTCTTCGAATCCCTGTGTAACATTAATTCGTGATTTCATTCCGCTTGCTTATTTCTACTCATAGATCACAATATGTTAGCTAAAAGACAATAGTTACAGTTTCTACTTACTACAAACTGAATATCACCACCATCTTCTTGCACTGTTGGACGAATTCTTGTGTCCAACAGTTCCTTTATCATCTGTACAATCTCGTCATCATCCTCACTATGTTCTGTAAAATATACAGTGGTTTATAATACCTGATACAATACGTTAAAAGCTGCAAAGTATACAAAAGAATTTATACGTGAATCTGGTGCTGCCTGTTCTTCATTTATTACAGGTAACCCACTTGCGAAGAAATCCATAATCACAGCAAAAACCTCAGGCTTCAGAGTCGACCAATCGACATCCTCTTCAGCCTTGCTTATTGTAACAAAATCAGGCCCAAAAAACACACCCTTTACACCTTCGATTCGGAACAGCAGCTTAGCAAGAGGAGAACATTGTGCTTGTCCGATATTTGCAAAATCTCTTGTGTTGCCTGGTTCCAGCACTTGTACGCCTGGTAGAAATTTCAAACTATTCGGATTTGGTGTGTCTTGCGTTTGAATAAACATATTCCGCTTCTGCACATAATTGATGCTTTTTGTTAGTGGATTGTTGAAACTCCTCTGCCATCCACAAGTTGCGTACGATTTCGCTGTATAGCAGCTTTCATTTCTGAAAGTGTAAACTTGGTTTATGCCGCAATTTATGCATTAACAAACAAATTTTGAGGTTAGAATATTGAATATTTTGCCGATAGCAAAATAGAAGTTTGTTCATTTAAAACTTACCGTGGACATTGATAAGCATTTAAAGCTCTTACGGAGAGACAGCAGCACATACGCGAAGTTCTCGTTAGTATTTTTTCCATGGTTTTTTGCTGTGTTAACTTAGAATACAAAATGCATAATGACCTATCATAGGTGTTGTTCGTCGTAAAAGTCACCGGTCTAAAACTGTCATCATATAGCACATCAGAAAGGTTATATACTTTGGATTACATCTGCCAACAAATTGTCTGTGTTTAAAATGTACAATCCGTATAAAATGTTGTTTATTGGTTGTTGTACGATTATTCGATTTGCCTAAGAAGTATAGTTCAAAAAATACCGTTCGTACTTATTCCCGTGTAGATTTGCGCGTAGGTGTTTATGTTTATTTCCTTAAAATGCATAACAGTAGTTCAAAAATACAATTGTGTACGTGTCAAAACTTTTATACATGTATATGCTGAAAATAAGTTTATTTTGTAAATGTGCGCGTTCAAAAGTTATATCTTTTATTACGGTTTATTTTTGTATTTATTAAAATAATATAAAAGTTAAAACTTCGATATCTTTTTCTGCTTAACAATTGTAAATGCAAAAGTAAGCATTTGCGTGTTTAACTATATACATACTCGACTATTTTTATACTATTCTTTAATTGTAGTATTCTACTTTAACTGTTAAACTGTAAATGATTTAATTTTTACCGCCGTCTTGTGTTGCAATCGTTTCACTGCGGACCACTGCGACTTCATACGATTTCATCTACGACGCCTGCGCAGTGTTGAGCAGCAGCCGTGGCGGTCACGGCTGACAATCGAAACAGTTTAAAAATACTGTGTACTCGAATACAAAGTCACATGGCAGACTCACCTGTGTTGTTTATACATTAAGAAATGCAGTAGACGTTTAAACCAGTGGAAGTACCGTCTAATTAGCGAGAGAAAATTGTACAAAATGACTCCCGAACCGAAGTTGACCAACACCGCTGCGAATTTCGGGAAACCGCCTGAAAAGCAAAACCCTGTAGGTTTAAACTTAATATTAACCTAATATTCGACCGAAGTAGTTATTAAATCTCTTATATTTGACGAATCCTTAGTTTTATAATGAATTACAAATTTAACAGTTAACACAGTAATGATTGCTTTGGCATTTTTGTTGACTCAATAAAATCAACTTCAAACAACAATCGGAGTACGATTTCTCTAAACTTTGCAATAAGCGAATTAGGTTTTTTAAACAGAACTTGATTAAATTGAATGTTAAGAAAAATGCTGGGCAGTAAGAAAAGTCACATGTTATGAACTTTATTCTTCTCGTTTAATTGAATAAACAACTTTAGTGTAACTTTGCGAAAAAAGCGGTGTTGTGTTTACGTATTTATATAAAACTTAATTATTATATTTATTTACCACAATGTTTACTTAACGTGAAAGTTAATTCGATTTTATATAGAAAATTAGTAATGTCATATGCTAAGTTTTGCATACAATATTAATTTTGGCTAGTTTAAACTTTTGCCTTAACTATTTTTACTTACAGTAGAACCTGTCCTGTTCAAATTCAGATTATCCAAAATCTTTATTATGAATATTCTTTATTTGTTGTACATGTTTTTTATACATAGTTTATTGTATATCAAGTAGTACAACTAGTCACATCTCAGCCGTAGCACCCAAAAAGTATTTGTGCTTGCTATTATTAACATTTATATTCGATTTTTTAAATATATAACTGTTTTATTATCCAAAAATTCTGTTATCCGAACAAACACATTTTCCATTTAGCTCCGATAATCAAAGCTTCGCTTATCACAAATTGATTCAACATACATTTTTGTCTGTTTCAGTTGCTTCAAACTTTAGGTGCTCCCCACATTGATTCCTTCAACTATATGTTAGAGAATGGTCTCTTGGAGGGAGTGAAAAATGATGTCCCAGTATACGTAGACCTTCCAAATGAGGACAAAATTAAACTATGGATAGAAGATGTTGTCATCCACCAACCAAGCGTGCCCATGGGAACCATTGGTATAAAGAACAACAAAATTTTCCCTTCGGAATGTCGGCAAAGGGGTGCTACGTACAGAGGAAAGTTAACAGTTACAATGGGATGGTCGATAAATGGAAACCAGCAAGAAAGTATCGAAAGGGACTTGGGAGAAATACCTATTATGGTTAAGGTAATGATCATTTAAATTTTATATTCAATTTATACTGCAAATAATATGTACAGGGTGCTTAATTTGCCTTTGAATGTGCAACTTCACACACCAATGTTTATCTGGCATTTATGTATATTGTATTATATACAGTATATATATTCCTATTAATATAAAGAGCAATATTTGTCTGTCTGTTTGACTCTTTCGCTATAGAATTATGATTTAGGTAAACTATGGGCTATAAAATATTGCTATATTTATAACTTATACAAAGTGAGCCAGTCTATACATCATTAGAAGATTTTTGCAACAAAGATAGTTACAACCTATTCTTTGAATGAAATTATTATTAATGTGTACACAAAATGTGTACAAAATGTTCTTGCATGTAATACAAACTGCAAAATGAATAGATTATTTATAATTATCTTATGAATAGCAACTCGTATTCGACAGTGGTGGTTCAAAGGCAACTGATTCACCATGTGCGCGTCTCATATTCTAATCATACTCGTTGTAGTCTAACAGGTGTCACTTAGATAAAATGAAGCCTGCAGAGTTAGTTGTTCACGGTGAGCATGAGCAGGAATGGGGCGGATATTTCATCATCAAAGGATTGGAAAGGCTTATTAGAATGTTACTGATGACCAGAAGAAATTATCCGATTGCAATTAGGAGACCAGGGTGGAAAGGCAGGGGTGTACAATTTAGTGACATAGGTCTTCTATTGAGGAGTGTTAGAGACGACAACACAGCAATGGTACGAGTTCGCTATAAAATTAGAGTAGGACCTCTTTTATCTGAAATCTCTACTATTTCAATGCTCAGTTATTGGAATACATATTTTTTTCAATATGCAGGCAATTTATCTGGACAGATATGTTCCCTGATTTGTTTAGATAATCAAGGTTCTACTGTACTGATTTTAGTACGCAGTCATTCAAAACCTATTTTTAAATAACAGACTTTATCTTACAGAACAATACATTACATTATGTACTAAATGGTTCTGCGAAATTAATGTTCACGCATAGAAAAGTTTTGTATTACGTGCCAGTGATTTTGATGTTAAAGTGCTTGGTAGATGTATCTGATATCTACATTTACAAAGCTTTAATAGCCGGGTACGGCGACGATCACTACTATAAGGGTTGTATATTGAATATGTTGCGGACTGTCCACGAGGAAGATTTGCACTCTCACGAGCAATGCAAAGCTTACATGGGTCGAATGTTTCGAATTAAGTTCTACGAATTGCCCGAACATGTTTCCGACATAGACGTATGTAATTTTATAATCAAGTAAGTGTTTTGATATTGCATTCAGAGAGTCATTATATTTCCTGCTGTTGTAATCACGTCTTTGTAAAAACTTCAGGCATTGCATCGCAATTCATTTGGACGATCCTCAAGACAAGTTCAATTTGCTTGTGTTTATGACCAAAAAGTTGTTTAGCCTGGTGAATAACAAATGTGCCATTGAGGGTGCTGACGCTGTAATGATGCAAGAATGTCTCCTCGGTGGTCATCTGTACTTACAAGTGTTAAAAGAGAAATTACAGACATGGCTCGGAGGTGTTAAATTGGGAATTCTAAAGCGCGCTAAAAGCGTAGGTGTCAGATATGCGTTAAATATTCGTAAGTAGATTTAGTAAAGCCGACATTTAACAATACCTGCATTTGTTTAGTTTTATAATCATCTTTAAAATCTCGTGCAGAGGAAATGTTGAATGTAATAAAACATGGAAGCTCAGTGGAGTCGCAAATGGAGAACTTTATATCTACTGGCAATGTAAAGTCGTCCACTGGTTTGGGATTGATGCAGAGCTCCGGATTATCAATCGTAGTCGAGAACATAAACAGGATGCGATACATGAGCCACTTTCGTGCAATTCATAGAGGATCGTTTTTCCAAGAAATGAGAACAACTGAAGCCAGACAATTATTACCGGATGCATGGGGTACTGTCACATCATAAATATTAATACTGCATGAGATCTTATAGAAAAATATTATAAAAACACCCTGAATTTTTCTCTGCTTGAGCAAGTTCGAGCAATGACACAATAATTGAAATTACTAAGTCGATTGTGATTTAGTAACATTCATTTGTACAAATTTCTAAACTGTTCAATGCGTATCGAGTATAACAGCTTTCTCTAAATTACTGTGTGTGTTTGAGGATAGATTTATGATTTAAATATGTGTGTGTTTGAGGATAGATTTATGATTTTTAAAGAATGATACAAATACTTATTCCTGTGCTCGAAAGTACCATCGCAATGTACGCTTTCTTCATTCTTCAAATTCTCAATTTTTTTTAATATTATTATTGTTACTATTATGGTGTGCAGGTTTTATTTGTCCGGTACATACACCCGATGGTGCACCATGCGGCTTGTTAAATCATTTAACAATGAACTGCATCGTGACACAGCATCCTGACGAAAAGTTGCGAGCTAATATACCGTCTGTACTCCTCGATCTCGGTATGATACCTCTATCTATTGCTGACAATTGGAAAGAATCATACACAGTTATGCTAGATGGAAAATTACTTGGTGTAATCGAGGATAATATAATTGAAAAAGTGGCCAATAAATTGAGGTTGCTCAAAATCAAAGAGAAAGTAATATCGTTACATTGGCGAGAGTAGTTTGGTTTCTTCAATATATATTCAAAATGCATCATTGCAGGTGCCAACTACAATGGAAATAGTATTAGTACCAAAGAAAAAGGTACCTTCTCAGTACCCAGGATTATACTTGTTTACAAGCGCTGCACGTATGATGCGCCCAGTCATGAATTTGGCTGCCAAGAAAGTAGAATACATAGGAACGTTTGAACAAGTTTATCTAAATATTTGTATCACTCCGGAAGAAGCTTACGATGGAGTATGTACACAAACTGCTAGCATTTCTCTGTCTAATGGTGGAAATATTTAGCTGACTTTCTATGTTTTAGTTAACAACGCATCAGGAGCTATCAAAAACGACATTCCTTAGCAACTTAGCAAATCTTATTCCAATGCCGGATTGTAACCAAAGTCCAAGAAATATGTATCAGTGTCAGGTAATGTTTGTATACCAAATTCTACAGAGTTTCGATTGCCGATTTTGATCCTTTGTAAAAGTTTGTTATTGAGTCGATATTAACTCAGATATGTCTTTTCAGATGGGTAAACAAACTATGGGAACGCCATGTCATACATGGCAGTTGCAATCGGAAACAAAACTGTACAGGTTGCAGACACCAGCAACACCCCTTTTTAGGCCTGTGCATCACGACAAAATCAATCTTGATGATTTTGCTATGGGAACTAATGCAATTGTCGCAGTCATTTCGTACACGGTAATGGCAGAGAATCATATTATTGTTACAAAGAATTGATCAGTTTGGATTTTCTGATTTTAATGATTTTATTGATATATGTTTAGGGGTATGATATGGAGGACGCAATGATTATTAACAAAGCAGCGCACGACAGAGGTTTCGCACATGGGATGATTTATAAGTCTGAATTTGTCGATTTAAAAGATCAGAGGAGTTATTTTGCGCGTAATCCAGATAAGCCGGAACTCTCTGAGAAATTAGATGCTGATGGATTACCTATGCCCGGCACAATCATTAAGGAGGGCGATATATATTACAGGTAAGTTGTAAATGTCAGAAGATATCCTAATTTGTTTCGTTTGTCCAATACGCATATATTTCTAGTTACTACGACGCCGACCGAACGAATTATGTGACTGGTAAATATCATGGAAAGGAGGATGTTTATGTCGACACTGTGAAGCTGTGTGGCACGTTGCATGCTAATATTCCGAGAAGAGCTTGTATTACATTTCGGGTGCCGGTATGTATGCAACATATCGTTTCTTTCGATCGTCCCGCATGTCATGTACCTTGCAAAGTGTTTGTATAATACGGATATCTCGGAACTTACAGCGTAATCCAAGTGTAGGTGATAAGTTTGCCTCGAGAGCAGGACAGAAAGGTATCTGTTCGCAAAAATGGCCGGCCGAAGATTTACCATTTACCGAGACAGGCTTAATACCAGATATTGTATTTAATCCTCATGGTTTCCCAAGTCGAATGACAATAGGTAATTGACAATCACACAAAATATTTCTGTTTCCTATAATAATCTTATATTACACCTGAATTAACTTCGGTTTGTTTATTGTTAAGCTATGATGATCGAAGTCATGGCTGGAAAGTCGGCGGCTGTACATGGATTAGTACACGATGCTACGTCATTTAGATTTAACGAGGAGGAAACTGCAGTGGAATATTTTGGCAAGTTGTTGGAACGTGGCGGCTACAACTATTATGGAACGGAGAGGATGTATTCGGGAATAGACGGACGGGAAATGTCGGCAGATATTTTCTTCGGTGTAGTGCACTATCAACGACTTAGGCATATGGTTTTAGATAAGTGGCAGGTTCGTATAATCTGAATGAACGTGTGAAATGTTTAACCAATTCTACGTAATTTGTCCATTGCACTAAACTTTGTCCACGGTAAGAAGATACATGCGATCGAACCGATGTTCGACTGGTCTGCGTCGATCCTACTGCCACCTACCGGCCTGATTTGTTATAGCGCTTCTCCCACCCCCCGCTGTTTACTTGGTCCTTGTGAATATTTATAGTTCAAACTTTTAGTTTACGAGATACAGTGGGGCTTTGAATTCCATGATTTCGAGACTATTAAGTTCGTTACGATGTATGAAACAATTATGTCATTACCGTGGGTGAAGTTTAAGTGAGCTTTTTTGTCATTAACATGGCCGATGATGGATGAACCCTCGAACATTTAAAGTGTTAGTAAAAAGTAAATAAGAAATTCATTTAATGTTTTCATAACATTATTGTTTTAGGTTCGAAGTACAGGTCCAATTGATGTATTAACAAGACAGCCTATAAAAGGACGTCGGAGAGGTGGCGGTGTTCGTTTTGGAGAAATGGAACGTGATTCGCTTATATCTCACGGTTGTTCGTATCTTCTTCAGGACAGACTATTCCACTGCTCGGATAAAATCACAGTAAATATATGCTCTTTTTTCTTCTGTGACTATTTCGATTTCTGGTTACGCTAATTAACACGGTTCACCGAAAACTTTCAGGCCTTGGTTTGCCAAAAGTGTGGGACGTTATTGGGCCCGATAACAGAGTTAACATTAGATGCAGCTGGATTCGGCGAGAAGAAATCGCGATGCAAACTCTGTGGAGACGATGAGTTTATAAAAGAAGTGGATATACCATATATTTTCCGATATCTAGTAACACAATTGGCATCGTGTAACATCAATGTTAAGTTATCATTTGTGGAAAAATAAAGTGATTTCTTACGCATACTTTATATCGTCTATATTGCTAATTATACTTTATTCTCTTAAAATTCCGTAACACGTTTTACCTACAAATACATTATGACATTCTAGAAGCATATACGCGCGGACTGTAATGTCAGCTTCATATTGCTCGATGCATAACATTGAATTCTACATTCTCTTATGTACAAAGGCGGATTTTGAAAATAACCTTTAGCAGTACAGGTATAATCAGATTTTTCTCTCAGCACTTTATACTGGCTCCTGTATAGAGCCAACGGAATGTTTTGTATTATAGATGGTCTGAATATCATTGCACATTGGTACGAATAGATCCCAAATCTCATTGCGATAGGTAAAATTTAGAATCGGTACAATTAAAATAGTTCAACAAATTTACCCTAACAATACTGCGGAAATTTAAGCTTTTGCGGACACTTGCGCGCCTGGTGCACCTGGTGCTCCTGTTTGCTCTTTTTCCAGTTGTTTACCAAGGTATTCCCTAAACGAAAGCATTTGTTATAGTTAATATCATGGAATTTTCATCCCAAGTTAAGTATTTAAATTCAAAGTAAGTTTACCAATTGTGGACCATAAGTTTTTGAACTGCTAGCAGTGCTTCGTATCTTACGTTCGGATCTTCGTGACTTAGCAACTGCATAACTCTTTGCTTGCCACCGAGTTGTTCGATTATACTGAAAAAAGAATTATATATTAATTTTTGTCCATTTACTCATGTTTCCTGCGCGTAGATTTAACGTACTGCTTTCCTCGGGGATAATGTCTAACATATTCTCCGATGTCGAAACTGGCAACACTGAGGACAACGGGATCCTTGCTGGTCTCAAGCAGATGAACCAGAATTCGCAACAGCTCGTAGTTCTTCTCGTTAAGGCGACTAGCATTCTCTCGCCAGAACTTCCCTGATTTGTGAACCGGAGACCATTCGAGTCGGCCAGATTTCACTTCCGTTGAATACTCGTCGAATGAACTTAAGTCTTGAACGGAAACTTGTAATTTGTCATACAGAAATTCGATATCGCCGTTTATATCTTCGTCGTCGAATTTACGTTGTCCGAGAATCGATAGCTGCTTCAGCACTTTGCATTGTACCATAGCGATGCAATGTTCTTTCGCCACTTGGCCATCTTCCACTTTTTCGATCAAGTTCTGATGGTAAAGGATTAATAAAAGTCTACGTAACAAATAGTCAGTACAAGTTTCTTTCTGAAATGCAGAATACGTACTCGGAATACGGCGAGAATTATACGTGTCACTTTTTCCTTTACGGAGTCGCTTAGTATATCGGCCAAAATTGGAATCACATTAAATCTATAATAAGAAAAGCGAAATACAAAAATATCGGTATAATAAAAGTACTAAGAGATAGTAGAAATATGCGTTACATACTTGTTCATCTTTTCAGCGAGCAATGGGTTGAAAGTTAGTACCCACAAACAAAATATCAATTGGTACTGCACTTGGAAGTTTACTCTTCCGGAAAGAACACTTAAAAGTGTAGAAATTCCGTCGACAGATACGAAAGCGAATCGGTATTCGTCTATCCGCAGCATCATTTGCAAGCATCGGGCCACTGATTGAATGTATTCGTTATTCTATCAAGGACACAAGGTTTTGCAAATGTCTAATTAATATCTGCCTTGGCACGAAAGAAATTGTTTCATCAAACAATTGAGATCATTGAAATTATCTGTGTGCACATCAATCTATAATAGACTATTATGTATCTCAATTTCCACCTATAACTTATGACTATCAGAACTATTATAATATAAATATAACAAGTATTTTCACTATGTGTTTTTATCTAAAATACAAATCATTTCAAACTGTTCAGTTTTCTTCTCGAGGCATAGAATATTGCGTGGCGTATTTGTCGAAAATAGGAAAAAAGCTTATATCACATTAATAAATGAGATTAAAAAATACTTATCCATATTAATCAACATGCAGATTATGTTATTACTACATAATCGCGCACATGCATGAAATATTACTTCCTTGTTACTTCCTTAAAGTGTAAGGAATGTGTGAAGCCGAAAAACCGCTTGGGGAATCTCTGATGTTAATAGATATAATTAGTTGTTACTGAACCAACCGGGTTGAGCAATTCGTGCAGTTCCGTGGCCTCCTTGACCTCGTCGCTAATTGTATCCCGTGCAACACCCTCATGCAAGCTTGCGTCCTGAAGGGCCTCGAACTAAAATCCCCACTTATTTTTTCACCTACTTTTTATCACTGATTAGAAGAATTAGTACGATTTGAGAGCTGTGTTCCTTTACCTCCTTAAAAGCAATACGGACGTACTCAATAATAAAAATGCCACATAACTACGATATTTCTGTGTTAGTAGCACTGGCGTGAAAGTAGCATTTTCGTATGCCTCTGCTCTATTAGTTGTGCGTGTCAAACACAAATAGTATTTTAGTTCGAAGCTCAAATATGGGTTATAATAATAATATTTTGCTTATTTTATGGTTACGTGGTAATACAACTTTATAGATTTCAAAACCTCTCCTGCTCCGTTTATCGGAGTAAATGTTTTGTCATTCAACTAAATTTAATAAATTTGAGTACATTCTGTTGTCTATTAATTACAGTTAGAATCTAATTATCAAATTTCATTGAATGAAAAACAGAAGATTAAAGAGTTTCAAATAGGCTTTGTTACCACGGAACTGGTTTTATGATACTATTTCCAAAAATGCTAGTTCAGAATATCGAAGTATAATACGACTGCTACGACATTCGATTTTATATTGTTAACGAGTAATTTCATATACCATTCTTACAGTGTCAACGCGACAAATAGCACATTATATGAATCAAGCGTAGTTTGTAGTTGTAGTTAGTTACCGCATAATGGTTATAGACTAATACACTTTGGGTCTGTTCGGCATCCTAAACAATACACTTCATTGTATATAATACAGAAATTGGCGTCTAAATATAAAAGAAAATGTTAGTCACAAGTTAATGTCAATGTAATGTACAGTTATATGTTGTTTTTAGATATGTCAATAACCAGCACCATAGTATTTGATGTGCACACATATAAATAATATTATTTCACAGGCGAATGAAAGCTAGGCGTAAAAGGGTGTTATAAACATACAACGTTGCAGTAGGTAACAATAAAGTTAGAGTTATATATTAAAGTAGTATGAACTAATCCATGTCGAGTGATCACAGTTTGTATACGCGATTCTCGAGGATTTGCATGAAATATAAACTGTTTGCACATATTAAAATAAAGCAGCAGATTCTTTTAAAAAGTTTGTAACTATTAAGGTTCTAAAATTTTCACTTTTCGAAATATTAAAAAAACTTGTGACTAGTGATTATTATTGATTTCATATATTTTTTGTGTATATGAAATAATCAGAATACAATTACCATATTGTGTATAAGAATTCAATGTTTCTGCTTTCAAACTCTAGCTTGAGCATACTAACATTTGAAACAATGTAAAAGTCTAGGAATAAAGTAGCATATTTTGTTCACACTCACCAACGATTACAAGGTCTTTATAGTTCATTCAAATCCTCAACAATAATTGCATGAACTGTGATGACTTAAAATAGAATAGTTCTTACACAAAACTTTAATCAGATATGTACCTTTGAAGTACTAATTAATACGCATATTAATAATTAACTCTCGAACAACGGACGCTCGAGCAGCGATTCGGAGTACGGTTGCCGGGTTATTTTGACCCACAAAGTTCTTCATTTGCCAACTTGTTGAAAGCTTTAATCCGAAAACCGTTAATATTATTTCCTTGATGTACTGTCGTAAATATTATATTAGACTAGCATGAGTTTCACTCGCCCGCTCCGCGGGCTCGGGGCGAATGCCGACCGATGCCACCCGACGAATGTAACAACGTGAAAAAATGTCATCATTTTATTTGTCGCCAATTCTCTGCTTTTTGATGTCATAGCGTTATAATACACACACCGGTTTACTCTCCAGGATCTTCTCTGCTTTCGAACAGCGCAAATTCCATAGAAATAGGTTCAGTAATTTTCGCGCCAAATCGGAACAAACAAACATACAGAAAACGCCTATAGATTTATATATGTAGAGATTTTGGTAAACATTATATTATTTATATCATTTGTCTGTTGCGGACCCGCGAATGTTGCAGGATTTGGGTCGAAATAATCCGGCAGTCGTTCAGCGAAGTTTCATTAAATGTAAAGTATAAGTAAGACAAATTGGTTGGCAAAAACTTACGCTAAGCTTAAGTTGATCTTTCAGCCATGTCAGATAGAACTGAAGGTCTGTCTTCTCCATTAAATCATGACTCCAGCAAGCGAGCTTTGCAATAATTCGGGAAGTCATGTTCATGATGAAACCGTCTTGTCTATTCAATAAGTTTAGGAAAGGTCCCCACATAGACTCGCGTTTACGGTTCGCATGCTCTCGGAATATTTCCACTCGGTTGCGGTCTTCCTGAAATTTTGAGTACTTGTTATAATTTATAGCATGGAAACAGTATTAAATTTTGTGGAAGTCTAACGGTTGAGTTTCAAGAGACTTTATAATTTTATTGGAAGCAGGTGTGATTTAATTCGTAAAATTCGGATATCAAATTTAAAACATTTTGGAGTTTTACTGTTATGTAAGTGTAAATGATTTTTTGAATTACAAGATGTTTAATTTTGCAAAAAAAAATGGAGTTTGCAAATGTTTTGAAAAATTTGAAAGATAGATAAGCTCTAACACTATTACTTCTCTTACAAATTTTGTTATTTGATCAGAATCTGACTAAAAAAATAAGAAACTACTTTTTAGCAATTCATTTATATCTTTTCCAGAGTAAAATAGAATTCATTTAATAAGAAAACTTTGATTCGCCAGCATACAGAAAATTTAAAAAATCCTTCAGAATACTAATAATGGCTTTGATTATGGTACTTAAACATTAATCATAATACTCCAACGAACCTGAAGCATATCATCAATCATAATCAGGATATATTGGATTGTTTGATCCTTAGAAACATGGCCGAGAAGACTAAGGAAAGTCTTCGCTGCCTGGTGCGGTGTTTCTTTAAGTATTGCTTCACGTGCATTAGTATCACTCGTGTCGAAGGCTATGATAAAATCATAATCCTCTTTCGACACCATTTGGGACCTATTAAAAAAGACGAAATATCAAAATTAAATCCACTTGTTTTTTTTATTGTTTCTTATTGTTTCGAATGACTTTGTCAAATAAAATGGCTAATACAACCATAGAATTGATAGACTTGAATTCATTCAACATTCACACCTACTTTTACATGAAAAACTAACTGGAATCATTATGCTAATATGTTTAATTTGCACGTATGTCAACAAAATTCAAGCGAATTGACTAAATCAAACGTCTAATGTAAATGTATCTTAACTAGAATTACAAACAATTAAGATACTTCTATTTCTAAGCACACGGACAAAGTATCATTTCGATCCGTTTGATAGCTCTACTTTTAAGACATAACGCAAATCTTTTAGCGCTACAAGATGAGAATGAAAAACGTGAACTTACTGCAAATAGGACTGCCAATTAATTCTCTGATTTCTAATATCAGCAGCCTGCTGCTGAAGTACACTTGTAGCAGCAAGCATATCTGAAATATAAAATTTATAATTAAAATGAACTAGTTACTTGGGATGAGTAACAGGAATGAAAGGGAATGCGATAGAAACAGTGACGAAATGAATATAGCGCAAAAGTAAGTAAGTATATGCGAAATAGTTAATATTAACTGGGAGGGGCACTGTCAAACTACAAAGTATATAATATTTAAGAAAACTTGCCGATTTTTTCATCCGGCAAAGCGGGGATCATCTCCTTGATATTTGCTCGATCCACCATTTTTGCCAACAATTCGCTCTCCCGCTGACAATTCTGGTAAAAGTAATATCTGCTCTTTATTCGTTCAGTGTACCTTCCTCTCACTGTTCGATCACAAGACCAGCCAGTTACCAATCTTACATGGGAGTTGCTATATCTCGTATTTGCCCAGACTAAAGTTCCCAGCTGACTTATCACGTGACACTCGCTATGTGGTTACTATCGATATTTTCTCTACTCGATTGCGCTCGATTTCGGAATGTGGAACACCTTTCGGTTGGCCGCGTGCCAATTATAATTTGCTGAAACACTACGTCCCAATGCCAAATGTTTACTTTTGGTTTCGAAACTAATCTTCATTGATCAAATGTTCACTTATTGTTTCTAACATAACTTTTGTTAACTTTTTCAGTCCCGGGAAACGGTATATATTGATATGTATAATGATATGGGCGCGGTTTATTTTTGTTATTTAATAGACTCAAAATATTATCGTTTTTTTTGAAATGTGTGAGAAAGAAAATCATAAGAGAAAAGGGAGACACGCACACTTTTATTGCCTGTTTCTTTATACTTCGTAAAAAATAAAAGATCATATATAATTTTTGGAATTTTACAAAAAATGCTGGGATAAATATATGGTTATAAATTAAAATTCAATGCAATTCAAGGTGTATAAGTAGATTTGTTCTCTTTAGATCGACCTTATATTTAATCATTGAAACAGTTATGGTGGTGAATCAAAAATGATTCTAAGAACTATATACGCACTGCGCTTCTGTAATGTTAGGTGCTGTGGGATCCGCACAATTAATGATATAATATCGAAGCACGCGCGCGGTTCACCCAACACGTGATAAAATAGTGGGAAATTCAAGTGTAAACTTGCAAAGAACTTTTAATCGAAGAACACGTCTGTTCTCGACAACACTTCGTTTTCAAAACAATATTTTATCGATAACGTTGACAATAACTTCACTTAAATAATAATAGACTGGTGCAACTATTTTCGCTGCAAAAATCTTTTGATGGTGTAATAACCATGGAACTTTCATTCCATGTTTTTCAAGTTTTGAAAAATTTGTCATTCCATTTCAAGTTTAATAGAAGGATGGCAAGGCATCGCTAATCTTCATCCCCGAAATGTATCGTTAACCCTTTCAAAATTACCTTTTAATTCAGCCTTAGCTCGACTCTCGCTAACACACGTGATTTCACTTGCGGGCGAGGGCGATTACGGCAAGTGCTGTTCGACGGGATACTTGTATCGTTTAAAAATGATCAAAAATAGAAATGGATATCATTGGTAAACGAGAGCCAAGTTATAATTCAAATATAATTAATAACGTACAACAAAGCTAAGTTTTGATCCATGATACCTCACTTGTATTTATATGAAATATAAATTTATTTTTCATTTGTTATGTACACAATTTTAGTGGCATCGCCGCTTCATACGATTGGTATGATATAAGCGATATCATATTGAAAGCATTCTCATCTCTTTTAATGCGGTAAAAGCTTGAGGTAATCCCATAAAAAAATATCGGGAGTTAAGGTTTGTTTATATTTATATTTGCAGACATTGAACGTAGCGTGGGAAACACGACAAATATTCGTTAAACGTCCCATATAGATTTCCTGACATGGAGCATAACATGCCAGGCACGACAAGTATTTCTGAACTCTTTCGAGGATAGTAATATGAAAACTTTCTCACTTTCTGAGCACCTGATGCAGGATTGCTAGAAATTACTAAAATCCTGTGATTCGAAGAGTGTTGGTGCGGCTATGTTATGCTACATAAGAATATGGTTATATGTTGTGCATTACAAAATATTTTCTGTGTCTATCACGCTAATGCCAATGTCTGTGAATACAAACAGACCTTAATATTAATATTGATCCTACTAGACTGGTTTTACAGATACTCAGTACAGTTGACTTCATACTTCATGGCAATTTGAAAAGTCAATATCTTGATCTTGCAATTTATATAACAAAAATATAAAAAATCTATTATATACAATGGTAAAAAAATAAAACATACGAAAGCAGAGTTATTTATCACATGACTGATCACATATACGCGCCCCATCCAAAGTACATCTGGCAGAGATTATCTATGCTCGTTGCTTCAAGAATTAACTGTTTCGTTTGGCCTTCGACGCTCAAGTTTAGAGCGATATTGTCCAACTTCTTGCCGTGAGATCGTACCAATCCTTTCAATCGTTGCTCTATATTTTTAATATTCTCGACAGCCTGAAATGTACCGAAATTAAAAGGAATTATATTGTCATTAGGAAAACGTGGTGGAACTTACTTTCTCGTTGGTCTTCTCACTAGTTTCGCCGGGTTGGTTCTTGGTCCAGCTTACCAACGGATCGTAGACAAAGGGTGTGAGTACGCTGAGCAGTGTACTGCTTTGTTGCCGGAGAATCCTCATGGTGACTTCACAAGCCCGACGGAATGGACCTTCTGTTTTGAGAGGGCCCATTGCATCGACCATGTTATGCGTTAACCGAAAGGGCACTCGTTCTGGCCAGTCCAACAGTTCACCCTGCACATCATCAATTACTTAGACAAATACATACATGTTTGCGGCTCTATACAGGGTGACGCACTGCCATTGAATCACCACTGTTGCATTCTTTATTTCATATAATATTATAAAAGAGAGTTCAGAAATATTCCTATATACTGTAGCGTATATATGACAGTGGCGATTTAAGGCAAGTAAATCATCCTATATATGTTTTAACATGTTCTGAGCGTACCCTATTGAACAGGCAATTAAAATCGACGTGCACGCAATCTCCACGTTTGGAATCAATTAATATATTCTCGCCATGTCGATCACCTAGTCCAAGAATGTAGCCGACCATTGACATGACAGCTGCTGTTCGTATATACGCTGTTCGTGCCTCATACCTGATTAGTATATTTATGTTTAAAATCTAAATAACAGTACAATAATATTAGATATATTCGTACTGCCACCCACCATCCATATGGATCTGGAAAAGTTAAGCGAAACCAATCTCCTAAGACTGAAGGATTTCGTGGCAACAATTTCTCTAGGAACACTTTTCTCTTTTTCTCCAGGGGATCCTTTAGATCTATTACGAGATAGGGCGAAGTAAAAGTAATCCGGACTTTAATTTCTGATTTATCATACACTCTTACTTACCACACAGCATCGTTTTCATTTCTCTATTCGTGAGGGCGACGCCTCTTTCCTTGTGCAAGCTGAGTATGACTGGTCTTAGTCCTACCAAGTTCGGCACCCACTCGATCAGGCCACATTCTTCATTTAATGGCACGACGCTCTGTGTTTTGGCAAAGCCGTAAAGAAATTGTACAAAATACTACCCCTTCTCTATCTACTTACATATGTACGTATGTATAATCTCCTCTGTCGTGATTCCGGTACGCTTTGGAGGTACTTGTTAACGATATCATTGAACTCCATTAATCGAAAGTCTTTCCGCAAATCATCCTTTGGCTTGCACATGAACAGATATTCCTTACCATCGGAACCTATTAAAGTGATGCGTCGTGGTCTTTGGAGTGACGGCATTACTGCCACTGTATCACGTATGCCCGCGATATGTACCCAATTTGGAGAAAAGGGATTATAATGCTCCACTGTTACACCCTTGGAAGGTAGATGCATTTGCCGAAATTTGGTCGTTGGCATCATGATAGGACTGAATTCCGAGTAACTCAGCAAGCGAGGCAGATTCTTGCATAACTGATTCACGGTAGTAGTAGTTGTGCCATTCGGAATCGCCTTATTCGACAGCTCGATCAGTTTCTCCCAGAGTTTGTTGAAGTCTCTTATGAGTTTCGTCATTTCGGGCGTCCGCAGTTTCGCATTATTGAGAATCTCCTGGCACCGTCTTTGACGCGCGGGATAAGAAGAATTAAATACCGATGCCATCATCCACAGGCAGTGTTGAGGATACGCTTGAATCAATTTCACGACTATATTGTAAAGCACTCTCTGCACATCGGCTGATGGGTGACAAATTCGGGATACGAGCTGGCTGAAAGCGGTTAGCCACATAAAAGTGGGTAGTCTTTCCTGATATATCTCTATGAATTGTGTCATCTTTTCTAATGACTGTTGAAGCTTCTCCCTATCTTGGAGCGCATAGTTACTGTTTCGCGTGACACTGCGGGAAGCGTAATCTAGCCATATTGTTAACATTTTAGGCATCGACTGATGAATGTACTTGCATCCATACTGAAGTGACTTCCCATAATAGTGCAACATGTGCACCTGCAACTCCTTTCCCTTAAGGTCTCTGTCTTCATCGGTCATTCTATTAACAATGGATTCATAATATTGTGCACAAGAGAGAAGACTCTTTTCCCAGCCCCTCCAGACTTCTATAGCTTCCTTATAGTTAATGATATTACCACTAGTGTCTACGTTAAGTGTCTCATCATTGTACTTTGCGAATAAAAGTTTCGCTTTTGCACACTGCCGCCTTTCTTCGACACACTGATCGGATGGCAGTTGTTTGTAATAAGAAGATGGTTTAAAGCACTTTGCGAAGCATCGTCTCAACGTAGTGAAAGCATCCTCTTGGCAGCCCTTTTGCCAATAAAGTTGTGCTTGTTCTATGTACAACTGTTGTGGGGGGCACGAGTCAGTCGCTGATAAAATAGACATGTATGCCTGTTGGTGTAATCCACTCTTTCGAGCTATTTTAGCACTCTTTAACCAGATCTTTCCGATCTCCTGCTTGAGCATTGAATTCTCCGTGTTCGCGGTTTCCTCCTGCAGCTGAACTGCCAAATCCAAAGTGGCACGACGCATACTCAAGACAAACTCGACCCCGCGAGCTGCTCTGATCAGCTGGCCACGTTTCTCCCATTCGTCCAGAATAGAGGAGAAATTATCCATGTTCGAGAGTATTACTGAGACTGCTTTATCGAATTCGTTGAGTATATGCAGCTTCATAATGAATGAATAGCTCTGCTGGTAGGCACCTGGCCGTGCAGCATCCTCGAGCAAAGATACTAGATTTTTCTTGAGTGAAGATAAGTCTGGCTTGATCCCTTTCTTAAGATCGTCAAGTAAATCGTGTTTCACGTTTCTCTGCTTGGTATCACCCAACCGCGTGAAGTGGGCTAAACTCCAGAAAGGTTCATCGTCCATTACCAAGAGTTCTAATTCAGGGTTGTTACTCAGAATACCATCACAAACATGTTTAGCCGTAACATGATGATCGAGGCTTAGGTAGCATTCGATCATATCCTCCAAATAAGTGTGCTTCAATTCCTTCTTCTGCGCCAATCTCTCGTAACACGTTACAGCGTCTTGAAGCCGGCCACTGATCTTGTGTGCTAGGACTGATTGCTGCAAAGTTGGAGGATCGTCCTGTGTATCCAAGACACCAGCAACACCATCGGGCTCGTCAAGTTGCGCATATATTGTCGCCAATAAGTCGGTCTCTCTCGAATTCGACAGGCCATTATTCGAAGATTCCATATGTTGTTCCAGGTACATCAGGGCTCTGTGGTATTCGCGCGATCGGTAGCAGCACTCGGCGAGAATCAAATTGTCCAACTTGCCAAGGAATGATTTTACTCCGTTGTATTGGCTGTCCCGTTTCAATCTCTGCTCCCACAGCCATCGCTGCAAGTGATCCAATATCGAGAAGACAATCTGTGCACAACGGGCTCTTCTGGTTTCTTCGGAAATTCGGGTCTCCTCCGCTCTTATCGAGTTCTCCTGCCTGCGGGGATTCTGTTGTGCTGGTGGCTCCAACAATGAATCAGTATTCTTTCGACTGACGTCTATGACTGCCAGCATCTCCTCCGTGATTTTTGTCTGCTGTTCTTCTACGCCTCTTGTTATGATAAAGGCTACGATGTAAGGCAGGCAGAACGTCAAAATTCTTAAGTCTCTCTTCAGAGCAAATTTGCACGTGTGCAGTACACTTCTAACTTTCTCATCCCTGATATAATTGAACATACTGCAGAGCCAATTGTAAGCCCAACTTTCAACTGTGATACCAGCTTCCGATCCGTATATAGGATGCGAGAGTTCATTGTCATTTCCGATGGCTACTATTTTATAATGGGATGTTACGAAAGGCGTGATGATTTGCTGTATGTTCACAGGCAACTTTTTCCAAACTTCGGAATTTGGACCGTTCGGCGATATACCATAGGTTTTTAATAACTCCTGAATCGCTAGGGAGAAGGAATCCATACTCTTGCTGCTCTTTTCCATTTGGAAGGCACGCACCAACTCGACCAGCATGGCGCAAGCAAAATTCATATTCATATCCGGAATAAAGACACTGTCTTCTCGAGATATTATTCTGCGAGGAAGAAGACTGGGCTCAATAGCGCCCAGCTCACCCAGGCATTCGCCGTACAACAAGCGCACAGATTCTTCTTTGTCTTTGCAACCCATTAACAGGGTGTCCAATAGATCTACGATCAGAGAGTGGATGCCTGTCTCGCTGAGTATCATTGCATTTAACTGGGTTCGATGATCGGCTAGGAATCTTTTTAGATACGAAAGTGCCCTCGCTCGCACTTCGTCCGTCTCGTGAGTGATTCGCTTGAGCCACAGCTTTAAGTTCGCTTCAAAACCCTCTGGCTTTGCTTGCAAAATTCGCGCTTTCACTATGCTCGAAATCCGATCTGGCACTTCTATATCGTCGATGAAGAATAATTCTGCAACATGGACGAAATTCTCCTCACTGCACTCAATTATTAGGTACTCCAACATCGCGTCGGTCTTTTCGGGATATGATTTTAAGAGCGGCACGAGTGACACACATATCGTGGGTAAAAGAGGACCCAGGTCCTCCGTAGTGATATTGTGAATAAAAGCGTCCCAAGCATCACAAATCAAAGAGCCGAAACCTGGCCTGGTGAACCCAAGGGAAGTTCTCAGAGTCGCTAGTATCTTATATCTCAATGGAGTGATGTAAGTCGCACCCATGTATCGTATCAATGTTGCCAGCGATGCTAGGATCGCTTGTTTGGTATATTCGTCCGAAATTGGGCCGAGCTTTATGTCGAAGTTCACCAGGATGCCGTGCAGTCGCATGTTCAAGTACGTCACGATTTCCGCCTGCGAATTGAAGTTCACTCTTGCGGTGGTATCGAATTCGGATATGATCTCTAACAGACCAATAATCTTTTGAGGTGATTCGTAAAAGTTGATCATCAACTCCTCGAATATACCCATGAAGGACTGCGTAGCCAAGTCCGGCAGTGTAACTTGAGCAATCTTAGACACCAATTTCAAGCATTCTAAAGTCGTCTCAAGGGATCTATTTAGAAACGCCTGACTGCAGATATAAGGGAAATACTCGACAAGTATCTGCTTTTCATGCATGCCTATTAACTCTGCTAGATCGCGTAAGAGTTTTGTCGTGCTCGGTTTATTGATGATGAAGAGGAGCAAAAAAGAAACAGCATATTGGGCGTCCTTAGCCAATAAATGTCGAGATCCGTCGTAACCGAAGCACTTAGCTATTCTATGCAACGAGGTGGCTATATTGTACGAATGGTACATGTAATTATCAACCGCTTGTTGCATAATTAACTTGAGGAAATCTGTCTTGTAACGGACGTATAATGCCTTAGGTGTAAGATTAAGAAACTTCGAGATATCCTGGTAGGCATTTGTAGCGAACGCGACTGCTACTTGCGATGAAGCCGGATGAAGAATCGTAACCAGGATTATACTGGCGCACTTTCGTTCCATCACATATAAATTAACACAAGCACAATTCCTCGCTGTTAGTAGTAAAGAATCGTGCAGAGAATGGTTTGGAGTGTTCAGCGCGGCATTCAGCGCTTCTAGCATAGTTCTAATTAGCAAATCGACGAATTCTTTGAGCGCAATTGGCACCTCGTTGAGAGCGCAAGACGTGACTTTATTTAGAGTCCTAATTTTATTGTTGAGAATCAGTCCGATCGACTTCGCCACATTGTTTCGAGTTCTCGAGTCTTCGTCTTTTATATACGGCAGCCACGTCTTTGCCGTTTCGTTGTTATTGAACGAGTCGATGTGATTTGATAATTGCAAGATATTCTCAGAGATCTGCAAGCGTACCGAAACAAAGCTCGAGGATATCAAGCTGAGATACGGGCTGAGAATGCATTCGTGTTCCCTTGAAAGGGTTGGCGGTCTATTAGTTTTCTCCATTTTCTTATCTTTGTCACAATATTCGCATTCTATTCTCCACGTCATGTCATCCGATGATCTGCGAAAGAATAATTAACAGTTGCTACAATCTAAAAATGGACAGTTTCTTGAAAATAAAAACGAATACTACCGAACAATTTTCCCACTCCCAGACAAGTAACAAGCCAATCGTCCTAGACATTCGGCGAGCGTCACAAGTACTTGCTCACTTTTTGAGTATAATGCAGATCGCAAGAGATGTTGTGAAATGTCTTTTAATTTGACGCTTCCGTCTTTTAATATTAAAACGCTATTCCTGAAAGATTTTTCGTATCCAGCTGTGACATTTTAACATTAATGCTAGATTTTCTAATGTACGAAATACTTACAGTACTGCTCCGGCCGCTAAGTTTATGTGATCACTGGACACACATGTATTCAGCAATTTCAAACGATCTAGGCCACTGCCACACTCACATAACACTTCGAGACATTCGAGCATAGATTCTGTATCTAGATTCCTTGCGGCGTTTATTAGATCGGTGGTAATTATTTGAATTGGATCATTGATTTCTTGCATAAATGGCAAAGAGAGTATCCTTTGGAGAACGGATCTGTTCGTCTCTTTCAGTCTAGCTATGTTAATCAGGCATTCAAAAATAAGCTTATTGTTGCGGGTGGTATGAACACCTATTTTCGATACGAGTAACTGAACAGCCTGATCGAGATCAGTCTCGAATAACTTTACACGCAAATCGAGATCGTCCAGCCAAATTTGTAGGAGCCACGAAGTTTTGATAATGTACAATGCAATTTTGTACTGTTCTGTTTTAATGGCATTCATTAACTCCTGCTGCAATGTTTTCCATGATTCACTGATTTCTTGTACATTGACATCGCTCCTTTCCACCCCAACATTTTGAATATCAGCGAGGACGAATCGAGCGTAAATCTTAATGAAACCCTAAAATGTCAGGCGCTATTGGAGTCCTACAAACAGTACTGGAATAAGAAACTAATGATTGGTTACCTACTGGACAGTAGACGAAATACCGAATTAGAAGTTGTATCTCAGATTCTGTACTGGACCGCAGATTAATGCTAAAATAAAGATCCATTTTCTCGCAAACAGCTTCAACAATCAGATTAATAGCCTGTCTATTGGAGGCTGTAAAATATGTAGTTGTATAGTTATCATTTATTTCCGAGACTGGCAATATACTTACATGTTAATACATTTGACACGAGAGTCAAAGCTTCATAACATAATTCAATGAGGGACGCAGAAACTTGGCGCGACTTAATGAACTTCCCAAGATTTTCCAAACACTGATACAGTTGTCGGTCTGACAATTCGTTCGACCAAGTAGGCAAAGTTTTTACCATTTCAATTGAATGGAGTATCAGAAAATTAATATCCTTAAAATTGGTTTTTGTTATTTGTTTGATACTTTTGCTACAATGCGTTCATCTCTACCTTATCATTGACGAACTCAAAGCCCAACAAATCTGTACACACACCCAATCCAAGAAATTTAACCAATGGTACAGACTTCACTATTACACTCCGCATAGTATCCACGAGTACTTTTTGGTTCCATGCAGAGACACTTGTATCCACAATAATCTATTAGAATATACAAAACGAATTATTACTCTACTATTGTTCAAGCTACCCTGACTAATGCTTTTAAGTCCATACTTTCAATATGGATGTTTGAACAGACGGTATTCTGCAGCATTTGATCACTACTGGGAACGATACCAACTCCAAATTCTCTATGGCATTTTGTTCCGTGCGAAACTTATCGAAAGTGATTTCACTCTCGTTGTCGTTCGATACATAGAAATCTGCTAGTTCTACAAGAAGAACAACAATTTTGCATTGAAGTAAAAGATAGAAAATGATATAGGGTTTGTTCGGAGTGGCGGTTTGCTCGGTTTCTAACCAGTTTGCGATTTGCTTTCTCGTAAGGTGCTGCTGTGTCTGACGATTGAAAACTGGTTGGAAACTGAGCAAACTACCACTCCGAAGAGACCCATAGTGTGCTTTCCAATTAGGAGACACAGAGAAGCACTGTGTTGCACAGCTGAGCACTGTGTTTCAGAGAGTTTAGGTGTCAAATGGAACACTAAACAGTTCAAAGAAATCGGTTGTAGCATAGCTCAGTTACTATGGAACAACGGAACGTCTGAAAGGTCTGAAATTTGGAATAGAACATCTGATATCAACCATACGGTTCAAATTTAAGGATAAAACTTTAAAATATTGGTAGTTCGGTAAGTCGACTCGCTTGAACACAACTTTTTCTTGTGTCCCGTTGTGTCCAGAAGTGCACTGCTGTGTTGTACATGGAACACTAATTGAAAAGCACACATCAGATACAAGCTATAACCAAGATACCTTGCATTATACTCATATAAGCCATGCTAATTGCATCAAAGACAGGCGCATGGTGTCTGAACAAGATTCTAAGCATACAGGATTGTATTTCTATGGTTTTGGCGAGAATTTCATCGGACCAAGGATCTCCCACAATGTTACACATGATCCCTGACAACCATGTAGCGAATACTAAAACAGTATTCGTATTATAAACAAATGTTATTGCTGCGATCTATGATCGATTCCAATGCAGTCTTTGTTTATTACCTGCGTATCTATCGCGTATGATTTCATCTTCCACACCATTGCCGTACGGTGGCAGTAAGACAGTGTTCAAGGTGGCCGATCTTTTAATAAGGAACTCCAGAAGAGTGGACAACTTCTGCTGGGAAGCTGCATTTCTCGAATCCGAGAAAATATGAATCAACGGACTACTTATGAGTTTCCACAAGTCGTCCACTGTGGTGCTAAACAGTATGAGTCATTGTTATTATAATAAATCAGAAGAATAAGAAAACGAACGTTTTATAAATATTACAGAAAATTTCAAGTACGAGCAAATGAAACTTTTATAAATATGACAATAAACTACAAGAACAAGCAAATAAAAGTTTAATAAAACAAACATAGCTAACATAAAGGCATAACTTTGCAATGTCTCTTCTGAATGATATTTTAATCGCGCAAAGTATCATCGAGAAGAAAATAATTTGAATCAAGGGTTTGTTTATGAGTTTCCATACATCGTCTGAACATTACTGTGATGCTAAACATTATGAGTGATTGTTATTACAATAAAGTACAAGAATAAGAGTATGAGAGTTTAATAAAAAAAACATAGCTAACATAAAGGCATAACTTTGTAATGTCACTTCTGGATGAAATATTAAGCACGCAAACTTAGGGGAAACTTAAAGATGAAAATTATGGGAATGGAGGCACTGTTTATGAGTTTCCATCAGTTGTGCACGGTGCTAAAAAGTATGATTGATCCCGCAATGTCAACAAAGAATAGCAAAGAAACGAAAAACAGAAATGCTCGATCGGACTAAATCATTTTTGAAAATAAAAAGTGTGTTGGCTTTACTTTGTACTGGTTGAAATGATCGTGTTCGATGATGACATTGTGTCAAATTGACGTTCGCTAATGACTCCATAAACAAGTATGAAAGTCGGAAATTAATCGCTTTAATTGTGAGACTCGGATTTCGCTTTCATGATACTTTGGTCTCTCGTTCGCGAGGAGAGTTGCACTTTTGCTCGCTTTTCTTGTTTACAGCTGACACTAATTAATAACACGACAAACATGAGTAAAAGTCGTATAAAATTAACGGCCTTGACAGCGGAATTCGAATCCGGCAGCACGTGTAAGACACAGTGTGGTGTAACAGGTGTATGTAGTATTTGAATTACACTACTACACACTGCTGCACACCACCATGCACTACACATGCTACACATGTCAGCGACTCGCGATCCATCTGGCGGAAGTATAAGCTTTGTTCTAGGGGAAACAAGGGAATTTCGAATGGGTCCAACCTTAAAAGTTCTTTCGTAAAAGATAGATGATTTAGACTGATTTAGACAATTTTGACGTCCGAAAGTATCTTAAATAGCACAGAGTGCATCTTCTGGTTTGCCTAGGGATATTCCGAGTGGGATATACCATATTTTATGGATAGCCAATTTGAGCTCGAATTCAACCTAAGGTTATCCCTAGGATCGACGAATGTAACATTGATTTCTGAACCCCAGGATATCCCGAAAAGGTCATCCGACGGACATCCGAGGATAACCGTGGGTTATCCTCAGGTGATACGTATGTACAGACGGTGCGGATGTCCTAAGAATGTCCTATGGTCGTTCCAGAGGTCCGCATTGAAATGAATAATTAAATGCAGATGTTTTTTTTAAAAACACAAATTTCTATTCAATATGCGTACAAAATACATCAGCATACACTTTTAACATATACGAAGTACGAAAAATTAATATAACAAATATGTATTCAGCATTAATATATATATAAATAATTTCACAGATCTCCGCGGGATATCCGTGTGGGTCAGCCCGATATTTGCCATTGTCATCCCGGACTTTTTCGGTTATCCGACGGACAACCCTCGGATATCCTCACACCAGAGTTATCCTATTTCGGATATCGAAGGATATAACCATTTATTGGACATTTGCAATTGGCATTCATATACTAAATAATACTTCTATGCTCCCATACAGAGTCGAGAGAGAATCGTATTGAAACATGCCCAGATGGCACAAAGTCATCCTCCGGTTTGCCTAGGGATATCCCGAGTGGGATATACCATGCCCTATGGATAGCCGATTTTGGCTTGAATTCAACCTAAGGTTGTCCCTAGGATCGACGAATGTAACATTGATTTCTGAACCCTAGGATATCCCAAAAAGGTCAGCCGACGGACATCCGAGGGATAACCGTGGGTTATCCTCAGGTGATACGTATATACGGACGACGCGGATGTCCTAAGAATGGCCTACGGTCAGCCCGGGCAGGATGCACCAGATAAAAATATCGCTATGTATAAATAATAAACATTAGAAATTTAACAATTACCACAGGATATAAAATGAGTTCAAATATCAAATATAGTAAATAAGTTGGCTCTTTTAATCGAGAACTACACTAAAAATTGTAGGAACCATTCGAGCACGCGACTATGAACATATATATTATATATACACATACATTACATAAACTTATGCGCATAAAAAATCTATTTTTATGAATTATACGTTTACGATAAAATATCAAGCAGGTTGCATTCGACAGTGGCATATTGACCATATTATAGATTCTGTACGATATAACAATAAGTATTCCAGCAATATACGGAAAGTCGGATGACGAACAATATTTTAATAACAATTACGGTGATATAGGACAGTCTTTAACATTTGTGGATTATTGTTATAAAAGAGTATAGCACAAGGTAATCACAATAGTTCTGTCAAACAGCAAGCGATAAACTACCCTGTGGACTTTCCTGTTATCATGGCAATGCTTTTCTGTCCTTTGTTCCACTTTTTACTGGAAGAGTGCTATTCGCTTTTAATTAATTTAGATAATTTCATAGTGGTATTTTGTAGCATTCGATCGCTAACGGGAACGATATCAATTCTAAATTTTCTATAGCCTTTGTGTTCTGTGTGAAACTTATTGAAAGTAATCTCACTTCTAGTTAAAAACATTCTCTTAGTTAATTTAGATAGTAAAGTGTGCAGTTGTGCATAACACTACGAAAATATTGAACAACATTTATTCATCTTCAAAACTAATACAGGAAATAAAATACGGCGCCAATTAATTTGTTTCTTATTTAAACTATCGATATTTATCAGAAACGAAGGTTGGGTTGTTTACATCAAAATGGCCTTGCGATGCTTGCAGTACTAATAAAATTAAAATAATATTTTACAGATTCTAATTAAACAAAGACGTGTTCAATTTCCTCGTTACAGAAGTGCATAAATCAATGAACCTGACCTGCTTTTACAAACACGTGAGGAATATTGGGCTCAAGCAATTACAAACAAGATCCCAGGTAGATGTTATCAGTAGTCGGCATGCGGAACCGATTAGATCTAGAAGGTTACATCCTTGTCGTCAATCACGAGAGTGATTTCCAGTATTTCCCACTATCGGTCCTCCAACAACATTAGATGATTGTTTTAATTAGATAATGAAGGATGACAAACCTATAACTGTTCATCATATGTGAATTGTTAGTATTTTAGCTTTTTATGTAAATAAAAAAAATTGAAAACAATTTTGCCGAGTAAAAACTGTACTATCCAAGAGATTAAACGTCCTAAATGTAAAATTTCAACAAATTAATTAATTTTATTATAGTGCAATCGTTTCGTAAATCGATTACACGACATGGAAAGTTTGTGAAACCTAAATGAAAGCTTAAGAATTTAATTCAATTTTTTAAAAATTTAATTTAATTTAATTTAATTTAATTAAAGAATTTAATTGATATTGATGATCAGAAACAGGCTTTATTCTAAAACGTACCAACATTGCAAGATTACAACAATTGTTTTGACGATTTCTTTAGTATTGCCAGGAAAGCCATTATTGTTATCTTGCAAAAATGGCGAGTTTTATTGTCTAGTAGCGAGAAAGATTATTAATCAGAGAATTATTAGAATTTGTTCATTAGTTTCTGAGATTACTTCCGACACACGCTCATATAAATTTTTGAAATCTTGGAATAAGTTTTAAAAAACCCTGTACAGTAATAAGTATTGCAATATTTTTTTATACTATCGCTAACCTAGATGATAATTCTGTATAGAAGAGACAATCATATTAAAATCGGTTCAGCAGTTTCTCAGATTACCTCGAACGCACCAAATCTTTTTGAAATTTTAGAATTAGTTTTCGAGCACTTTGTATAAGTAATAAATATTATAATATTTTATAGACACAGTTTGTTTTAATAATAATTCTATACAAGAGAAAAAAATGCATTAAAATTGAATAAATTATTTTCAAATTTATAGACACGCAGACAAACGTTGCCCTCTATATTAACCCTTTACCAATGTTTAACTAGTACATATCGCCATTAGGAAAAATAAATTACCTTTGGTAATAAAAATCGTAATTATTATAACAAATAAAAAATTGATTTCTTCTCTTAGAACTAAGAAATCAAATGGCCAATGACTTTTACATCTTTACATCTTTATGAAATTATCGTTATATTTGAAACAAATGAATTAGAATTACCAAAAATTGAGACTACTCATCATTGCTTGATTTTAATTATGCAAGATAGACACTTTCAAAAAAGAGCTATTGATAAAGGATTAATAATGAAGAAAAGAAGAAAAAACGAAGCAGCAATGAAAATATTGTAGGAAACAGCTTCTGTTAAAAAAGCGATCTTTCATTACATTTTATACATGCGTTCAAACCTATCATTTCCCACTTGACTGAAATAGAGATAGAATCTATTTAATCTATTTTAAGTTTTGCATTCACGTCACTTACCTAACACGTGATAATAGAACACGTAATAGAAGCTTGGTCTAATCAACTTGAATCGAGTCTTTGATCTCAACTTTGAGTAAGAATATACAAACAGAAGGCGACTCGCCGACTGACAATCTTCTTTTTATGCTTTTACATTATACGTCACGTTACTGTTAATGGAGAGATTTCTAAACATTTTAGTACGCTATATTTTATTACGATATAGAAGCATATTTATAAAAAATTGTTCTTCAATCTTACTATTTTTTCGACACTTTTCCAACTTTTTCGAATTGTTCATATTTATTAATTTAGTGGTACTGGTCGAAACAGTTTCTTCTCAAACTAAAGGGAAATAATTTCATCCACATATCGTGCGATTCCGACGATTTCATCATTCTTTTGAGCGAAATGTCATGTATGAGCACCAAATATTAACAGTTGGAGAGTAATCAGTAACAGTAACAGGTAGAAGCAGTAAGAGATTCCCGTTTGGGCCAGTCGCGTCAAATTTCCAAGTAGCGTTCTTCTTTCGACACACCGGCGGTGTACTTTGGCAGATAAAATGTCACACAGAGATTACACCGTGTGAGATAAATGTATGCTGGCTAATCCACTCTAAGTCATTAAAGGACACCTCATTGCATTTGCCAACTGAATTTCAGAAGAATGAAAATATGATGATTGTACATATTTGTAATGCAAGAATATAAACGAAAATCACTCTAATTTATATGAAATGTTATGCTTGTTAGTAGCATTTATAATTGCAGATGGATCCCATTCGAAATCATCATTAAAATACACTTCGTTGCATTTACCAATTAAAATTTCAGTGAAATAAAAATATGACTATTGAAGACATTTATAATCAACTAAAGAAAATTTTCATGAATTACAAGAACAAGTACATGAAGCTTTTATAAATAATTCAATAAATTACAAGAATAACTAAATGATAGTTTTATAAAACAAACATAGCTAACATAAAGGCATCACTTTGCAATGTCTCTTCTGTCAATCGTATTTCCACTTCGAGTGTATCCATTGTTTTGAAATCTTATTATCGTCTGTGTCGGGTTAAATTATTCTTTAATGTCAGGTGAGGTTTCTGCATTGATTACGATAAAAATAAAACAAAGCGACTATCATTAAATTAATTGATAGATATCGACGGGAAATACCGAAGTGGCAAATGCTCGCTACAAGTGTCTGTAAATATTATATCATAACAAAACATCTCCACTTCTAAATATATACGTGGTGGCAATGTTGTGTGTACTTTCTAGTACGGCAAAGTTGATAGACATTACTGTGGATAATTGAACGATTGCCAGATAGCTTCCATTGATAGTATTAATACTAGAAATAGTGAGACACTTAGTGATAATAAAAGATTCGGACATGTCGCGGCGATAAACAATCTCGGTTTTGCTGTATTTTCCAATTGACCAATGATCGGTGCTATCGCGATATTGTGAATCGATAAATCAGTGATATCAATCGATTGTGTGCACGCACACAGACGCGTGATTTATGAGGTGTCGAATTGTGTACTGTGTATATAAGGTAGTGGAAGCACGCGTTTGTGACAGTGACATAGATTCAGTCAACATGAAATCAATCGTCTGCCTTCTTCTTGTTTGTTGTGCGGTTTCCGCATACGGTGAGTACTCGGTTACAATTTTTACAATCGTTCAGACGTTAATTAAATATTGTCTCGCTTTGAAACATATCTTGCACAAAACTTAAAATTGTATTTTTAAAAAATTTGAGAGTTTAAATAAAATTATATTAGAATTTAAATACAGTTAAACATTTTTCACGTCAAAATTATATGTTGAGAAACGGATATTCTCAAGTCTTCGACTTATTTGTTGCGCGCTTTCATATGCTGAGTATTCAGTTACAATGTTTAAAATTGTTCGGACGATTATTAAATTTTGTCTGTGAATTAAAAATATCTTGCATGCAACATACTGAAGTTAATGATAAGTTAACTTAAAATTAAGCAGAAAAACTAAACTTAGCTTTAAAGTTTTTGGATCAAAATTATTTTTTATAATAATTTTAGACTGAGTATACTTTAAATAATAGTCAGAACGATATTTCAATAGACGCTTTTAATTCGAATGATTATAGGGATTAATCAATGACACTAGACAGCACATTTTCCACTATCTCTTTTCTACTACCATTGTCAATTTTCTTTTTCCCAATTTTGCATACATTCATTAGTCTTTGTTTGAATGGACTTAACCACGAACGTGAGATTTATATTATTACAATACATAATATCTTTGGACAATGACATTAGTGATTTTATTTTGTCCGAATCCAACTATCAAAGCAACGTTTTTAATTTTTTTTTTAAAAGTGGTTTATTTATAATGGTCGCATTAACTCCGGGGTTATTAGCAACCACGATATGAACATTTGCTTCAACAGTTGTTGGACTGTTTCTTGGGGCAAGAATAAAGAAAACCAAAAAAAGCGATGGTTTTTATACACAAAAACCGAACCAATATTAATAATATGTTGAATTAATTTGAAAGCACAAGATTGTCATATTAATAATAATAAATATATTTTTTAATGTATTGTTACAGGGGCAACAATACCTCGTATTGTGGGTGGACGGGATGCTCCCGATGGCGCATACCCATACCAAATATCTTTGAGAAAGCATGGAAGCCACTCTTGTGGAGGATCCATCATTAATGAAAGATATGTGATGACTGCAGCTCACTGTGTTATGGGGTAAATATTTACTTATAATCAAATCAAATTTGTACTTTAAAACATCATAGATATTTAAATGCACAGTACTCGCAAAAGTATTTTTAACATAGCTTTAAATTTGTTTTGAAAATAATTGCCCCTTCGTCAAAACGACTGACTTGATCCCATTTCTCGGTTTTTTTAATGGGAAAATGATGTGTTTAATGATTATAACGTATCCTTTTTAAACCATTTTTGTATCTGTCAGATGGTTATGCGTGATAATATTTATTAATTTTTATTGACTATCATTTAAATTATCGACTCAGATTGTCTTGAGTGATACAATCATTCTGCATTTTATCCAATTAAATCATTTATTTATTTGCTCGAATCTGATCGATTATTATAAAGCACTGTTCAGATTTATTTTGATGTTTTCGTTTTTTTTTTGGATGTGATCCGACTTCAATCATACCATTAACAATTCATTCACAACTGTTTTGCTCACAACTAAACATGGGTAGTATAATATCTTCAAAGTTCATACCTTGTAATCTGTATTTTTTCAAATTCCAAATATTATAACTTGCAATAAAACAGATTTGTTATGTGAATGAATACTGGGTAGAAACAGTATTCACATACACAACTGTTCTGAAATGAATTGTCGCAAAATAAAAACTTTTTTTTCTCGAAAAAAATAAATTTCTCAATGAAAACTGTAAGGTTACCGATTCTTATTTCTTTATAGTATAAAAATTCATTACACGAGTGGCAGCATTATTTTAAACATACCTGTACAATTACTTGTTATAATATCACCCGTTTCTTTATTTACGTTTTTTTAAATTTTAACCTGATTAATTCTTTTTCAAAAAAAGTTCTTAATGAAAACTGCTAGGTTGTCGATTCCTATTTCGTCATACAATAAGGACTCACTCTATAAATGACAGTATTATTTTAAGCATACCTGTATAATTGTTTACTCTAATATTATGCGTTTTCTTATTGCAGTATCTTCAATATTAATCGAAAGAGCATTAAAGTTCACGCTGGCACCAACTCCCGCACTGCAATCGGCGAGGTCTACGATATAGAGAAAGTTATTCGCCACAAGGGTTTCAGTCCATTCAACACTGTCGATGATATCGCCTTGTTGCGAGTATCCAGACCTATCCAATTCAATGACAAAGTGCAGCCAATTTCTTTGGCCGTTTCCAACTTTGCCACTGCTGGACATCCCGCCAAGTTAACTGGCTGGGGAACTCTTCGGGTAAGTGTGCAAAGACAATTTGTACTCAAAATATTTGTTACTGCATGCTATACTTTTAATAATTTAACTACACATAAACAGTGGATAAAAAAGGATTCGCACACACCGCCTTTCTTAGAATAAATTTTGATATATGTACAAGAAATAAGTTCCTTTTTTAAGAAAAAACAAATTTTCTTGAAGACAGTTTCATTTTTTAAAGAAAGTAAATGTTCTTAAACCAGAATTTTTCTCTTTTAAGAAAATTTCCTTTAGAAAATTTTACAGTGTAAATACTTTTTTTACCTACTGTAGATATACATGGAAAAATACTACTATCTTGAAAGAAATGCGATAACTGGAACGTTTGTGATTTTTATTTTATTTTTACATGAAACGTGTAAGAAAGCCCTATTTTTACGGAAAAGTTTCGTAATATTTATCTTGAACATCCGGCCACAAGAAAACACACGCGACTTAAAAAACAGAAATTTCTAATTCTCAAAATTTACCTTTTACAAATTATGCTTACATCGTATCTTATTAGCAGTTAAAAGATAAAATAGATAAAATATTTATTTACGCTGATTTATCGTACAACGATTGCGATTTGTATTACTTCATAAGTTTGATTATAAAAGAATTTTGTTTTAATTATGCATATCCACTGTGTTAATAGGTTGGAGGAAACACCCCTGAGAAATTGCAAGAAATTGACCTGTTGGTTGAATCCCAGGACAAGTGCAAGCAATCTCACCCTCAAGTTACTGACGGTCAGATTTGTACCTACACAAAGGTCGGAGAAGGAGCATGCCACGTAAGTTGAAAGAACTATTCAATATTAATTGTCAAATTTCAAAAACAAACTTGAGGAGTGCGCGACTAGATCCTTAGAAGTGCTAAGGATAATTATAGACAAAATGCATACATATATTAATTAGTACATAATTAATTGGAGCGTTCTTAGAAATTAAATATATTGAATTTACGCAACAATATTGAGATTAACAGAATCACGAATTTGATTAAATTACTGTTTCGTAAGTCTTAATTTTGTCCATCTTACCTCTTTTATGAGGTAAAGCAGGGCTGCCAACGTAAACTAAATAGCACTATTGCACAATTGGTATCAAATTACATTAGTTTTTAAAAATTTTGAAATTTCCAAGTATCTCTTGACATGGTTCATTGCAAATGCTGTCTTTTCCATAATAACGGCATTCTATTTCCCTTCGTGTGTAAATTATAGTTCCTATACTTGCTTATACACAACATTGTGCTGTCTTACTTTCCAATCCATTGCTATTATAAAATATTAATTTTAAATTGTTGCCAGACTCGTCAACTGAATTATTCGTACATGTGACCAAAATAAGTTGTTGGGCTCTGTATAATAAATATAATAATTTTTTCAGGGAGATTCTGGTGGTCCATTGGTTGCCAACGGTGTCCAGATCGGAATTGTGTCCTACGGTCGCCCTTGCGCTGTTGGTGCTCCTGATGTCTTCACTCGTGTGTTCCACTTCCAGAAATGGATCAATGACAACATGAACCTTTAAACCAAACTTAAATGACTTTTTTACTGTAATTATAAACATATTTTTGTACTAACGACAGCTTTGAAAATTAAAAATAGGTGTAAAATGTTACATATTTGTTATGTTTTCTTCTTCTCTATCACAAAGACGTATTTTCGCTAGGTGTAGTATAAGAAAACAATTTGCTTTAAGAATATTTATTCTCTCTCGAAAGAGAAGCTTCCTTCCTTAGGAAAATTATTTTTCTTATTTAAAAAAGTTACTTTTTTCTATATCAAAATGTATTTCAAGAAATGGGGTATGTGCAAATACTGATTTATTTACTGCGTGTATTTACAATTGTTGCAAAATATTGGCATACCTAGGAATTAAAAATAACTTTTCTTAAAAGAGAACTGTCTCTTCAAAGATTATTTTTCGGTAAGAAGAACACATTCTTGGTCAAGAAAATGTATTTCTATTTAGAGGAAAGAGTCTTCTTCTTTAAGAACATTTTTCCAAAAACCCTGGGAGTTCGACTACTCTTTTTAATCCCCTTTGGGATTACATTGGCACTCCAAAGAGAATAATCCCCAAACGCAACTGCAACTTATTTAAAATTAGAAGGGACGAAAAAAACTGTGGTTCTGAGAACCGAAGATCATAAAAGCAAAATTCCCGCTGAAAAATAGGAACCTTTTGGCAGTTTCGAAAATTGCTGGAGATGAACTTGTTTCAAAGAATTGCGCTGCACTGTACTGAGCTGCAATTGGTAGAAGCCTGTTGTAGGCCTTCATTTGTTAATAGGAACGAATAATCGCTGGGGGAATACAGGGTCTTTCAAAATTCACTATCTTCTTTAGAAGCATTTTAAATGAGTTTCCACAAAATTGATTTCAAAGATTCTGGTATAAAGTGGGAATATTTGTTGTTAATAAAAATTGGATAAAAAAAAGATAAGAAGAATATAATTTTAGGATTACAAAGCAGTTCATCCTTCCTATTTAGTATCCTTTACGTTCAGTGTCTTTTCGGAGTACATAAATGATTCATGATAACGAGCGCTGGCCAAAAATGCAAACGAGTATCCGCGATCGAAAACTTGTCAGTGTTAATTACCAATTTCACAAACGAGTAAATCTACTTTCCGAGATGATTACCATGATAGGCTGGTCACTTGTTTCTGCTATAGGAAAAAATCTCTGCGACTGTCACTTCGAAAACGTTGCTTCTGCTGAGAGGAGGGCAAAAAGAAATCCGAAATATTTGCTGAAAGCCGAAGAAACTCCTGCGAGTATTTATAAATTCTATAAAATTATTTAACAAAACAAATCATAAAGTTAATTGTACACAGTAGTAATTTAGTGGATCTTTTTCGTAAACATTACTGTTTTATTCTGTTCGTTTGCAGACGATTATTAACTAATTCAGTTATTAGCAATTAATGTACTGGGTGTTCCAGGTTGCCTGGCAGAATGAAGCTCCCACTTTGGTTACTGTTCACATTCCTGGTGTTCGTTTTTTGGACACGAGAAGCCACTGGGAAGCCAGCACTATTCTTACCAAGGATTGAACGAGTGTGTTTAGGTGAACCAGAATGGACGAGGGACCACCAAGGGATTTGTCGAAAAATTGTTACGAGTCAGAATTCGGAAGTTCCAGATATGGTTGAAGATCATGCTAAGGATCTTTCACCATAGCCGGACTGAAGTCTACCGCAAGCTAATGAAAGAAACATCCTAAACTGAAGTTAAACCTATGGCTCGTCGGATTCACCACGAACGGTAAAGATATATTCTCATAGGAACTTTTATTATTCTTTCCCTTCATAATATGCGGGAATATTTGAAATGATTGTACTTAACAGGAGTCAAGAAATGATTTATAACACTTGCTATCCTTTGGAAAATAAAATAAGGTTTGAATATATTATTTTTCAAACTCGTAGAGTATTATTATACAATGAGTGATTCGGTGGAATAGAATTGTTGTTACAAAATTTTATTATGTGTTCGTTTAACATTACGAATTAAACGTGGAAAAAGCAGATGAAAGAACTGTGATTTGCCTAATTATCACGGTTATTTTTTACTTTGTTTTATTATTTTTATTTAAAGTCGCTTTATAACTGCTCGGTTTTTAGCGACTACTCTTGTTTACATTATCACTTTATATTACAATGGGAGATTATCTATTAAATGGAATTATACAAGTTTACGCTTTTAAGGAACTGAATAATCTCAATACAGCCTTTTTGAGTGTTGAATCGTGAGTACATGTCGGATGTAAGCCCTATTCGTTGTCTATGTTCTATGAATTGTGGGCACTCTTGTAACAGATGTTGGATTGTTATTTTAACATTACAATTATTGCATTTTTTTTGGCTCTTCTTTTTTAATAAGATACGAATGACCACGCTTATTTCTTATGTACGTACGGTAAATCCCTTGCCGTACTTCGACAAGTCTGACCCGTCATACAAATTTAGTACCAAACATGAATATCACGTGTCAGACTCGTGGAACAAAGATTGGGCAAACATTGTTGCATTATTTTATTTTGATTTTTTGCCGATTGGGTATTGCAACTGTTTTTGTGCTTCACTCTAGCCTGTTTTTCCGGATTTCGTTGAACTAAATAGTACGACAAGGGGTGAAATGTTACTATTTCGAAGAAAACCATTGTTCGATCTACTACTATGTTCTTCATTGTTTCGAATGGGGGTGCTTCGACGGCATTGAGACTTCGGAACTGATTCTCCCCATTTTGAATTAAAATCCTACGATCTATATATTCCAAAAACCAGTGTAAAAGGATAGTGTCGATATTTCTCTCTATTTCTCGACACGGTTAATTGCAAATGCTGTTTTTTCCCTAGTAACGGTATTTCATTTACGTTTCCGTGTAAATTACGGTTCCATGAACGTTTGCCCACAGAATATTCACCCAACAGAATACTCAAACGTAGAATATTGACACAACAAACAATTCATCCAGACAATATTCACTGGCAGGAACTTTCATCCAAAGACTACTTAACCACAGTTATATTGATCCACGAAAAACTTACGCAAACGAATTTTCATCTTCAAAAATATTAAACCAAAAGAAATTTCAATCAATAAATTCTCTCCTGCACAAATTTAACTTATATACCTGGTAGACACCTAATACAGATGTAACACAGACTTAAAACCCAGACCTAACCAACCCAGACTCAGTATGACTCAGTCTTGTGACAGCTTTTTTTCTTATACCTGGTAGAGACCTAATACAGATGTAACACAACTTAAAACCCAGACTCAGTATGGCTCTGTCTTCATGCTGTGAACAACTGAATATACTTGGAGAATAATATGTTCTAATTCACCAAGAGTTGCAGCGCCTCATGATACCCATTGGGTGAAAAAAAAACTTTTTTTATTTTTTATTTTTTAAAAAAATGTCACCGACTTCGAAAACTGACAGAGTTCCAGAGAGCTGAAAACTAAAAGTGCTGAAAAGTAAAAAACAAGCAACACAAAAAATGCCCTGAAAAGTAAGAAATAACTTCTTGTTGTCATGGATACAGAAATTTGCATTTAACCTAAATATTCTGCAACTTTTCGAAGGCGGCGCAAATATAAGTAAAATATTACAAAAGTCACGAAATCCTCACACTCAAATCTGGGAATACTCGTGGTCTCTATGTACAGGGTGAGTCACTTGCCTTTTAATCATCCCCTTCACACTCGAGTTCCAATTATTTCCATTATTGGTACAATTTGATATTATAAATAAATATCAGTGCGTGGAAAAGACCGGGTAAATACTCCTTTATATTAAAATTGCTCAACACCGTATAATTATACCATTTTCAACGGCCTATATTCATCATTGGCGATTCAAAGGCAAGTGAATCACCCTGTACATATATATCTACAAATTGAAAGGGCAATGTATACCCTCCTCCTTTTCGAAGTCGGTAAAAATTATTATGTATAAAATTCCTTTGTACGAATGGCTCTACATCAATATTTCCTGGATGACAATTCTTGAGTAAAAATTACAGTAAGTGAATATTTCTTGGATGAATTATTGTATGTACAAATATACTTTGGATGAAAGTTCCACTCGGCAAATGTTACCTGGATCAATTATCCGATGTAGGAATATTTCCCGGGTAAAGGCGTTGTGACCCGTAAATTACAGTTTTTATAGTCGTTCATACAGAAAGTTGTCTTGTCTTATAAAATATTAATTTTAAAATATTACCACACTTGTCAGCTAAATTCAATAAATTATTGGGTTTTATGTAATAAATATAATTCCAGGAAGACGAAGGTCCATTGGTTGCAAATGGTATCCGGATTGAAATTAGGTCCTTCCATCGCCCTTGCGCTATTGGTGTTTCTGATATCTTCGCTCGTGTGTTTCACTTCCAGAAATGGATTAACGAAAACATGAGCCTGTAAACCAAACACAAATGACTTTTTAAATGTAATTATAAACATACTTTTGTACTAACGACAGCTTCGGAAATTAAAAACAGATATAAGATACTACATATTTGTTGTGCTTTTTCCTTCTCTTTACAAAGACGTATTTTCGCTAGGTGTAGTATGAGAAAATAATCTCCTTTCAGAACATTTATTTTCACTTAAAATGGAAAGCTTGCTTTTATAGGAAATAATTCTTCTTATTTGAAAAAGGAACTTTTTTCTATATCAAAATGTACTTCAAGAAATGGGGTATGTGCAAAATACTTTATTTATTTACTGTATGTATGTACACTCGTTGAAAACTACCTAGTAAATAAGAATACATTTATTAAAAAGAAAACTGTCTCCTCAAAGATTATTTTTCTTAAGAAGAACACATTCTTGGACAATAAAGTGTATTTTTATTTGGAGGAGAGTTTTCTTCTTTAAAAACATTTCTTTTCAAAAACACAGGGTGTTCGGGTACTTTTTTTTATTCCCTGTGGATTTACACTGGCACTCCAAAGAGAATAATCCCCGAACACAACTGCAATTTATTTTAAGTTAGAAGAGACAAAAAAACTATGCTGCTAAGAATCATCATAAACGCAGAAATAAGCAGAATCCCTGGTGGGAGATGCGAACTTTTTGGCAGTCAAAAAATTGGTGAGAATGAACTTATTGCAAAGAACTGGCCTCAGATAGGTAGAAGACTGTTGTAGATCTCCATTTGTTAATAGGAACGAACAAACACTCGGCTAATTCAGAATCTTTCAAAAGTCAGTGTCTGCTATTATAATTATTTTAAATGAATTTCCACAAACTTAATTCGAATAAATAATAAAAACAGTTTTATAGAAATATAATAAGATTTTTATTAATTAAAATAGTTCAAAAAAATTTATTAAGAAAAGATACGAATAAAACTTTAGGATTAGAAAGCAGTTCATCCCTTTTAGTATCCTTCAAGTTCAGTGTCTTTTCGGAGCATATAAATGATTCATGATAACTAATAACATAATTCATAACATAAATATCAATATTAATTACCGATTCCACAAATAGAAAAATTCACGTTCCAAGATGATTGTTGTTACAGGTTGGAAACTGATTTCCTGCTAGGAAAGATTCATCCTTCAGTGTCAGTTGAAATGTGGTAATTATGCTCGGACGTCCGTAGTGTTGCACCGCTTAGATTCCAATGGCATTGAATCCATCGAGTAATGGTCTTTAAAAAGATCGGAATCAAGTAATTGAACATGCAATTCCCTCCAATGCCAGTTACAAAGTTTCCTCGTGTGACGAGTCCAGGGAAAAATCGCTGAGATTGTCACTTCGAAAACGTTGCTTCTGCCGGAAAGAGAAAAAGAAGAAACACGGAGTATTTGCTGAAAGCCGAAGAAATTCCTGTGAGTTTTGCATATTTTATACAATTACTTAACAAAATAAATCATAAAGTTCATTGTACAGAATGGTATTTTATTGGATTTTTTAAGTATATATTACTTCATTCTGTTCATCTCTTCATCTGTCAATCTGTTCATGGTTCATTCCGATCATTTGCAGAAGATTATTAGCTAATTCAGTAATCACCATTTAATGTACTGGGTGTTCCAGGTTGTCTGGCGGAATGAAGCTTTCACTCTGGTTATTGTTCAGTGTCCTGGTATGTGTTTTTTTGACACGAGGTGTCACTGGAGAGCCACGGATCGTAAACTTCATTAAGCCAGTCACTAAAAAATGCCCATCGGGAACGAAGAGGAATGTCCAAGGGAACTGTACTAAAGTCGTGGAACTTGTAAAATCCTCCTAAACAATTCAAGTGAATAAAGCAGCATTGGGTCGAAAATGTATCATTTCATATTTAATATAAAATAATTCACACAATCTGTAAGAAAATCTGACCTGAAATGGAACGAATAAACGCTCAGGAAATACAGGGTGTTTCAAAAGTCACTATCCTCCTTACAATAATGTTAAATGAATTTCCATAAAATTAATTTGGGAGATTCTCGAATAAAATATAAATATTTGTAGTTAATAATAGTTTGATAAAAAAAGGATAAGAAGAATAAAATTTAAGGATTAGAAAGCAGTTCATCCTTCGTAGTGTCCTTTAAGTTCAATGTCTTTTCGGAGCACATAAATGATTCATGATAATAGGCGTCGATCCAAAATGCTAACCAATAACGACGGCTGAGAACTTATCAGTATTAATTACTGATTCCAAAATCAAGTAAATCTACTTCGTGACTGACTAGTCATTGGTTTCTGCTCCACGGAAAGACCTCTGCAATTGTCAGTTCGAAAACGTTGCTCCTGCCGGAAAGAGGGCAAAAAGAAGCGAGAAACATTTGCTGAAAGTCGAAGAACCTTCGGTGAGTATTTCTTAATTCTATACAATTATTTAACAAAATAAATCATAGAATTAATTATACATAGTGGTGTTTTAGTGGATCTTTTTTGTGAACATTACTGCTTGATTCTGATCATTTGCATAAGATTGGCTAATTCAGTAATTACTAATTAATATACTGGGTATTTTAGGTAGCCTGGAATAATGAAGCTCTCACTCTGGTTATTGTTCAGTCTCCTGCTGTTTGTTTTTTTGACACGAGAAGCCACTGGGAATCCACGTGCCATAAACGTCATCAAATCAGTCAGTAAGAAGTGCCCCCCGGGCATGAAGAGGGACGCCCGAGGGATGTGTCGTCCAGTTGCGTAACTTGTAAAATGCTCCTAAACAATTCAAGTGAATATAGCAGTATGGCGCTAAAAATGTATTATTTGTACTTAATATGTAATAATGGACGTAAGCTGTAACTAAATCTGATCTGAAATGGTACGAATAAATGTTCGGGGGATACAATATCTTTCAAATGTCACTGTCTCTCTTACAAAATGATTTTAAATGAATTTCCACAATATTAATTTGAAAGATTCTGGTATGAAGTAGAAATATTTATAGTAAATAAAAAATTAATAAAAGAAGACAGAAATAAAATTTAAAAATTAGAAAGGAGTTCATCCTTCTTAGTGTTCTTTAAGTTCAGTGTCTTTTCGGAGCACATAAATGATTCATGATGATGGGCGCCGGACAAAAATGCTAACCAATAACGACGACTGAGAACTTATCAGTATTAATTACTGATTCCAAAAACAAGTAAATCTACTTCGTGACTGACTAGTCATTGGTTTCTGCTCCACGGAAAGACCTCTGCAATTGTCAGTTCGAAAACGTTGCTCCTGCCGGAAAGAGGGCACAAAGAAACGAGAAACATTTGGTGAAAATCGAAGAAACTCCGGTGAGCATTTGTTCATTTTATACAATTATTTAACAAAATAAATCATAGAATTAATTATACATAGTGGTATTTTAGTGGATCTTTTTTGTGAACATTACTGCTTGATTCTGATCGTTTGCATAAAATTGGCTGATTCAGTAATTACTATTTAATGTACTGGGTATTTCAGGTTGCCTGGAAGAATGAAGCTCTCACTCTGGTTATTGTTCAGTCTCCTGGTGTTTGTTTTTTTGACACGAGAAGCCACTGGGAATCCACGGGTTGTAAACGTCATTAAGTCAGTCAGTAAGAAGTGCCCCTCGGGAATGAAGAGGAACGCCCAAGGGAAGTGTCGGGCAATCGCGTAACTTGTAAAATGTTCCTAAACAATTCAAGTGAATATAGCAGCATGGCGCCAAAAATATATTATTTGTACTTAATATGTAATAATGGACGTAATCTGTAACTAAATCTGATCTGAAATGGTACGAATAAATGTTCGGGGAATACAATATCTTTCAAATGTCACTGTCTCTCTTACAATAATTTTAAATGAATTTTCACAATATTAATTTGAAAGATTCTGGTACGAAGTAGAAATATTTATGGTAAATAAAAAATAAATAAGAAAAGATAGAAATAAAATTTAAAAATTAGAAAGCTGTTCATCCTTCTTAGTGTTCTTTAAATTCAGTGTCTTTTCGGAGCTCATAAATTATTCATGATGATGGGCGCCGGACAAAAATGCTAACCAATACAGCTGAGAAGTTATCAGTATTAATTACTGATTCCAGAAACAAGTAAATCTACTTCGTAACAGGCTAGTCACTGGTTTCTTCTCCACAGAAAAATGTCTATAATTATCACTTCGAAAACGTTGCTTCTGCCGGAAAGAGGACAAAAAGAAACGGGAAACATTTGCTGAAAGTCGAAGAAACTTTGGTGAGTATTTGTTTATTCAATACAATTATTTAACAAAGTAAATCGTAAAATTAATTATACATAGTGGTATTTTAGTGGACCTTTTTTGTGAACATTACTACTTGATTTTGATCATTTGCATAGGATTGGCTAATTCAGTAATTACTAATTAATATATGGGTGTTTCAGGTTGACCGGCAGAATGAAACTCCTACTGTGGTTATTGTTCAGTCTCCTGGTGTTTGTTTTTGTGACACGAGAAGTCACTGGAAAGCCATTGGTCGTAAATATCATTAAGTCTGTCAGTAAGCAGTGCCCCTCGGGAATGAAGAGAAACGTCCAAGGGAAGTGTGATGTAGTCGCGTAAGTTGTAAAATACTTCTAAACAATTCAAGTGAATAAAGCAGCATGGCGCCAAAAATGTATTATTTGTATATACTTAATATCTGTAACTAAATCTGATTTGAAATGGTACGAATAAATGTTCGGGGAATACAGGATCTTTCAAAAGTCACCGTTTCTCTTACAATGATTTTAAATGAATTTCCACAAAATTAATTTGAAAGATTCTAGTATGAAGTAGAAATATTTATAGTAAATAAAAAATGAATAAGAAAAGATACAAATAAAATTTAAAGATCAGAAAGCAGTTCATCCTTTTAGCGTCTTTTCGGACCATATAAATGATTCATGATGATGAGCGCTGGTCAAAAATACCAACCAATAACGACGGTCGAAAAGTCGTCAGTATTAATTATCGATTCCACAAACGGGTAAATCTACTTTGCAAGACAATTACTCTGAGAGCCTGGTCACTGGTTCTGGCGCCAGGAAAAATTGGCTGTGACTGTAACTTCGAAAACGTTGCTCCTGTAGGAAAGATGGCAAAAAGAAACCCGAAATATTGGCTGAAATCCGAAGAAATTCCCTGTGAGTAATTGCATATTTTATACGATTATTTAAGAAAATAAATCATAAAGTTGTAAAGAGTGGTATTTTAGTGGATCTTATTTGTGAACATTACTGTCTCATTCTGATCGCTTGTAGAAGATTATTAGCTTATTCAGTAATTACTAATTAATGTACTGGGTGTTTCAGGTTGCCTGGCAGAACGATGCTTTCACTCTGGTTATTGTTTAGTTTCCTAGTGTTTGCCTTTTTGATACGAAACGCCATTGCGTCGAGAATCTGCCTTTTCGCCCTACCGTATGCTAAAAATTGTCGCCTGGGAATGAAGAAGGACTGCCGTGGACGTGATCGTTCACCTGTCACTTTTGAAATGCTACCAAATAATTCAAGTGCATAAAACAGCATTGTTTACGAGTTTTTAGTTGGGAATTTTATTGAAGCGAACATATGTTCTTCTTCCATTGTATTGTATTGCAAGCTGAATTAAAGGAGAAATGAAGATGACCAATGATTGATTCGTAAATTATTCGTGATATCTCCTTAAACATCCGCTCTTTCGCTGCTTACATAACCTCGTCTGGCCGAATCTGGCGACTCTTAGCCGCATATCGTTCACTCGATAGTTACAAAACTGGATTCGAACGCTGATTTCGTAACTATATTTACTAGCACACCATTCAGAAATTTTTTAAAACTGATCGAGTCACTGGTTGCAACAGTTGAAGACTGGATTATTGGAGCAGAAGATATTGGATTTGCTTCTTTCAAAATTCACTTTTGAGCAGCTACATTTTTTTATTGTTGTTCGATCGATTTATTTGCTTTTCTATTCGGAACCCCAGAGTGGCAGTATTTTCCGTGACAGTTTTGTTTTGAAGAAATTTCAGTGTGAATTTGATGGTTATATACCGATCGAAATATCTTCTTGCACCATATATTGATGCTGAACCACTCTGTATACTTGTAACACCTGTCAAAATATGCAAGGATGACAAGTAAAACAGACAGGAGTGGCATGTGTCGCGATGTCATTGAAACGAACGGTAATAATTTGGATTAATTAATTCGTACTTTCATTTACAGTGAACGAAAAAGGTATTCGCGCACCCAGCTTTTTAAAAATAGGTTGTCCTAAACGAAAACTATTTTCTTTAAGAAAACTTATTCTTACTTCTTCAAGATAATGTATTTCTTTTTACAGAAGAGAGTTTTTCTCTCTTCTTTTTTTCTTTTTTTCATTTACCCCAATATTTACCCCAAAAACACTGGAAGTGCGAATACTTTTATTGTTCACAGTGGTCAGTAAAATTAATCGCTGTAGCCTTTAGTTATCAGAATTTAAATTTCGAACATCTTTCTGGAATTTCCAATTTCGATGACTTTTTGCAAAATTACTTATTTTTCATTTATATATGCTGGTTATCAATGTGGGTTATCGATTTTTCTAGCTTAAAAGGGATAATTGACGACATACTGTGTCGTGTTTGGATATCTATTAGTTAATTCGTATTTTCATTTTCAGCCAATAAAAAAAGTATTCCTGCACCCAGTATTTTCGAAATTAATTTTCTTAAAAATAAAACTGACTTCTTTAAGAAAATGTAGCTCTCTTTATAGAAAAGAGTTTTCCTCTTGGAAAAAATTTACTCCAAAAACACTGGGTGTGGGAATACTGTGTTTATTCACAGTAGTTGCATCACAAATTAATTACTGTAATCTTGAATTAGCGGAATTCAAAGTTCAATCATCTTTTTAGCATTCTCCATTCTGATGACCCTTTCGATGACGCATGTATATTCGAAACCAATCATAGTTTTGTACACAGATTAGACTATTATTCGCTATCAGCTTCCACGATAATGAGAGTAATTAGGCTACCATGAAAATCATTGTGATAGCCCAAATGACGTGTCGAGGAGTTGTAACTGTTTCTTCGTACGTGACTTTAAAGAACTGAGCAGTATACATGGCCTCACTTTTTGCAAGGTATACTGCCGTTTTAGAGCTTGAAGAGATAAAAGGATCAACCGATTCTAATTAAAAAATTAGTAGCTGCAACTTCATCATATTCGGAACTTTGCAAATCACTTTGACATAAATTATAATGACACAGTCGCAATATCTCACTAGTCATCATAACAGAACTTATTATAGCAAAAGAATTGGACAGTACCTTAATTTACTTAATAATAAGATGTTATAATTATCTTTTTTACAAATATCTTCTAACAATACGTAGTTCAATTTTTTATTCGTTCTGAATTTATGTAATCACTTTCGGAACACCCTGTATAAGTGATGTTGCATACATTTCTCTTGAATCATAATTCTATACAAGGAGAAAAATAACATTAAAACCGATAAGTTTATTTTTAAAAATTTGTCTTAAATAATTACATTTAAACAATTAAGAAATTAATTGTTAACATACAAACACACAAACTTTGTCCTTTGTATTGGGAAGGAATAAATATAAAGAAGTTAAGCTGCATGAACCTAATTTCCCATTTTACTTGATTTCCATTACTTCCTTCCATTCCTTGTAAATATACATACAGGAAGTACTGGCGAGATAGAGAAATCGCGAGAATCACACATGACGTATCGATTAGTGATAATAGCAATCTAATCAATGTTATCTATTGTTGAGAGTGGCTCTCTAATTCTAAGAACATCGAGATAATGCAACTGGCGTCGGTATCGCCCAGTATTGTTACATAGCTGTGCTCATTAAAAAATGTGAGCAAATGGGCAAAATTTCTTTTTCTGCGCACAACTGTGTGCGTTAAATCTGACAGTGGCTGGGCGAACTGCAAATTCGGTCATGAGTAACCTGGGCGCATATTTGCTTTTGAGCTTTGTTCTCTGCTGTTATGGTGAGTTTAATACGAATCGTATTTTAATGAACTTTTTGAATAGTGCTGTAAAGAATGTCCCAGTTTTAAAGGGTTTTCGTAGTTCACCAGGAAGTGTTATAATTTCGTCACGTCACTCCGTTTGTCATAGCCAAAGTGTTCCGCCCATTTAATATTCTAATCCTTTTGTTTAAAAATCTGAAATTATTTGTGATAATAATGTTTAATGAATGAGTGCTTTCTGGTAAAAATTATAATGGTCCCTATGAAATAATTAGTTTTTGGAAAGAAAACAAAAATTGCTTTTCAATTTAGCAAGATTCTAACTACTCTATTTTGGGTACAATTTACAACAAAATTACAGTTTTTTGTGTTTTCCTGACAATCTAACAAAGTTAATGCTCAGGAAAAATTGAACAAAATATTCAACTACAGAGAAAATATTTTGGAAAATAGTGAGAGATCTTTTAAATAAAATCATAATCCTCGATGTGAAATAATTAATATTACAACAAAATAAGAAAAACACACCACCTTTAAATCTTGAAATTAGTAAAACCACAGAAGAAATTGTTGAGCAACAAACCATTTTTTCCGTTGTAAAATTTTGTGCTTCACAGAGTTAATTAATGTTTTGTTAACTTTGTTGTTATATTTTCATAGGATTGCCAGATTCTTATATAGTTGGTGGTGATAATGCTGCACCGGGACAATATCCCTATCAAGTGTCACTCAGACTTAATGGCCATCATTTTTGTGGCGGTTCCATTATTAGTCGTCATCACATTCTCACAGCAGGTCATTGTGTCAAAGGGTAAGTTCATACATAAAGAGGGTAAAAACTGAAATTGCTTTTTAAAGAGAAACTATTCTGTTTTGAGAACAGTTATAAAAGGGAACTTTCTTCTTTAACACTAGGTTTACGGACATTTTTGTATACCTATCTTTACGGACACCCGTCAAATTCACGAGTAAAGAAAACTACGTATTTTCTTTAAGAAAACGATTAATTTAATATAAAAACAATGACAATCTTAACAGACATAATATAAGTTAATTAAATCTGTTAGGATTGCATAAATAATCACAAACTTACACAAACTTTTACTGTTCATAGACTTATTCTGATATGTAATTTCAGAATACATATTTTCTGGTAACACTACTTTTACACTTGTCAGCAGAAAAATAATTTCATGAAAAAAAACAGAATTGCAGAATTTTGAAATTACATGGCTGAGAAGGAAATAAATTTGGGTATATATTCGTCTCATTACACCAATAATTGTTAGCATAAATTTGAAAAAAATTAATAGTATTTTTTTTTATTTTTGCTCATGATGTTCGAAATCCGTCAAAATGACGACTCCCATAAACCTAGTGTTAAGGCAAAAATAAATTTCCTCAGAGAAAACAGTTTTATTTTTTAAGAAAATTTACTTTAAAAATACTGAGTGTGCCAATACTTGTTTATGCAATACATTTATAATTTTTATACTTCACAGCCAACCTATTCACCAAATTCGGGCCCATGTCGGAGTTAATCATTTGTCATTAGAGGGCAAGAAGCATATAGTGGCGAACGCGGTAACTCTCGCGTACTATGACAAAAAAGGTACAATACAAAATGACGTGGCTGTAATTAAAGTCTTTAATGAGATCCAGTTCACGAATAAGGTGAAACCTATCAAACTTGCAACCTTCCCCACAAAGCCAGGGACAACGGCCGTTGCTTCTGGGTGGGGTAGGCTCTGGGTAAGTTTATCTTCAACTTCTCTTTTTAGATTAAAGAACAATAAAAAAAAACAATTAAAGAAAAAAGTACTCATTTCGTTGGAGATGTGTGACTAACTTTTATTCTACAAATCAATATCTTGGCAGAAGACTGGCACAATTAGAAAAAGCTATTTTTGTTTGAGTTAATTTTAGCAAAAACGATGCAACTGCCTTCTGCCGTGTGTAAAAGTTAACATTGTAAAACTTTTTCATATAAATATATGTGACGTACTTTGGGATTGGTTGTATAAAACAAATCAAAGTTATTAATTTTCAAAATATGCCAGTTTTCTGTGTTCCGATGATCGTGAATACAATATTAATTATAGACTATAATCCAATACATTCGCATAACAATGCATTAAGTGTACTTTGGTAGCAATATTTAAATAAAGAATAACGTTGCTATAAAAGTGGTGATTTAATTTTCACCATAAACATGGAAATGTTTGGAAGAAATTCATCCATAGGAAAGTTTGTGCGAAATTTAATTAGTACAGTATCAGTAAATTAAACTTGCTGGGAGAGTTTTGTTCAAAGTAAACAAAATGCCCCAATTTTAGTGTTTCCATACATGGAATAATATTATTAATATTACATTCACATACTGCACCATAGTCTATAATTTATAATTGATAGTAGTATATTCATACACTGAATAGTTTATAGTCTATTCAGGTTTGTATTATTATATAGATTATATATCACGCGCAAATTGTGCTAATACGACGGACTATTAATACATAATCAACATACATGCATAATAAACTTTCGTATCGAAGAAGAAATTTTGAATATTTTCTTGCAAATGTAAAACTTTCAATTTAATCGAAACTTATAGCTGCACATTTTCTAGATATATTCATATAATATTAATGTAACATATGGTACATTTTGTAGAACGAAGGTTCAATTCCCGATGCACTGCAGCATATCAACCTCACAGTAATATCGACCAAGCAGTGTTCACTTTATTATCGTAGTGTGCAGACAAGTAACATTTGCACACTGACGAAGAGAGGCCAAGGTGTCTGCAAGGCAAGTATTCAGTTATTTTATTTCTAAGCGATTTCCAAAAGAAATGGAATGAAACCTCTTTCTGAGTCGTCTCTCAAAAGGGAAATATTTGGAAAGTATTAATAAGACTGAAATTAATGTATTTCGCTCCTTTTAGAGGAATTTTATTTTACCCATTTTCGAAGTTGGTTCACATTGTATTAAAATTAATTTTTGTAAGCTGTAATTATAATATAAGTATTTTCCATTTCCTGCGGGACAACCGAAGTGATTTCAATCCAATTTTTATTGAATACTTTCATAATAATGATAACTAAATTGAATTCATAATTTTTGCATGAGCTCTTTAGAAAAGAATATGTTTAATAACTTTTTAAGATATACTACAAAAGATGTATTAAAAACTACTTTGAAACTCTTGAAGAAAATTAGACACAAAACTCGGTAATTTTGCAATCATTGTTGATCGGCAACTTCTTCCACAATTAAATACAAAAAATGCCGAGTCTAGATAAAGTTCAATATCTTTGTTTGTGCTTAATCTATTTACATTTCACAATACTTCATTGATTGCATAGACAACTTAATTCACTAACACATTGTTGACAGTATAATGTGCAAAAATGACATTCATTTACGTCTCAAAGGTATTGCCACAGACAGAATTTTAAGAACAAATTTTTTTAAAAAAGAAAACTGTTTCTTAAGAAGGACACTTCCTTGTCCAAGAAAACGTATTCCTATTTAGAGAGCAGGCTTTTCTTTTATAAGAAATTTTTTCTCCAAAAACACTGAGTGAGCGAATACTTTTTGTATACACTCTACTCCGTAACTCAAATTCTGCTTGTTTGTCTATCGATTTATTGGAGATTTTCCATTTTAGGGTGACTCTGGTAGTCCTTTGGTGGCGAACGGTGAGCAGATAGGTGTTGTTTCCTACGGCACGGTTTGCGCTAGCGGATATCCGGACGTGTATGCCAACGTAGCCAACTTCACAGCTTGGATCCAGTCGCAACTGGTTTGGTCAGGAGACTCAAATAATCCAAACCCAGGCACCGGCGATAGGAAGGGCAACAACCCTGCTAATCATCCATTTCCCTCGATTTCTATGATCTGTTTCGTTATAGCAATTGTGTATGCACTGTGGTAGAAATAGTACAGTAATCCAATCTCTGTCAAAGAAATTTTTGGAATTGCCAAAAGGTTTGCGCCTCTCTCAAAAAGTTCTTTATCGTTCCCAACTTAGAGTAAATTGCTTATGAACTTTGAAGTTGTTTTTGGACGTTATTCCTTTTCGAGTACCAACACAATCTTAGAGCGGATAAAAAAAGTACTTGCATATCTAGTTTTCTTGGAAGAATAGTCTTTTTACAGGAAAAGACTTCTTGCAAAATAGAAATACATTTTCTTGAAGAAGAAAGTGTCCTTCTTAAGAAGAAATAAATTGGATACGTCTTCCATTTAGCACGACTTGGATGTACAGTTAGGGCCATTTGCATCAAAAGTAAATTCTGATTTTCCAAAAATAAGGCAGTTTAATGAAATATCTGATTAACTAAGCGTAGATACACTGACTAAAAAGAAATATTCGCACACCCAGCTTTTATGGAACAGTTTTTCTTCTTACTTCTTGGAAATGTATAAAAAACGATCTGTATTGATTTTTAAACATTTCTGACAGAAATTAGAGATATTAGAAACACAGAGTAATTTTCCATACCATAATATGGAATGCTGGATTATAGGTCCGTAAAAGTAGCAGAGTTGCTACAATAAACCAAGAATGTTTCATTGTACTTTGCTGTCATAATCGTTGGATCACTGTGTCTTCTGATTTCAGAATATTCCTAACATTTTTCACTTCGCTTAGATTATAAAGTTACGTTCTATGTTAATTTAAACGACTTTTCAATGCGCATAACTAGACTAACTTTTAAATTAGTCTGTTAAATTTTGAACTAAGTAGAATAATTTTATTTTTCAACATTCCTAATCTTGTTTACTTTGCTGAGACTAAACAGTTGCGTTCTGTGATAATTTAAAAGTCGTTTAAACTAGCATAAGTAGACTGGACCTTTTAAACTAGACTTTGAAAATTTGTAGTGAGGAGAAGGAACTTTTGTAGTTGATAATGAAGGAACAAGTATTTATGAAGAATAGACTTTATTTGCACTCTGAGTGTTGTAAACACTACGACGTAGGATAATATTGATGATCGTACGGAGGCATCGATCTATTCTTGTTTATGGCAGGACGGAAATTCCCACATTTCGGAAAGCCTTGTGGAACCGGCGGCAAATCGGATTGCTGACCAACGCGCAGGATAAGCTCCATGCCCACCATTTGATGATATATGAAATGACAATGGAATAGCCAGTAGCCTAAACAGAAAAAATCAAGAGCGTTAATAATCATTGTCCATAATGTTAATACTATAATTATTAGTACTTAAAGTAATTTAAATGAAGTGTAATAATAATCTTCGAAACGCTGTCCTGAAAATATGTATCCAACATATCTTCCCTTCAGTATATTTTAACACTATCTTTGAGTAACAAAAGAAGTTAAGTATTTTTTTCAAACTATTTGTGATTATTTAAAAGCTCTTGTGCAATGTGCAGGAAGCTATTATTATAGTTATTCGCTATAATAATGCATGTTTGACACACACAATGAGTTATTACGAAATTGATAAACCGATATAAAAAAGAGAAGTACAGACATAAATCTCTGAAATACAATTGATTATAACGAGCTACTGATTAAATGTATGTCGAAATACTCAAAAATATTAAAGTGTATGCAAACCGATCCGCCGGATTCATTTATATGGGTACATATTTGCACAGACAGAAATTAAATTTAAATACACGGTATTTAAATGAGTGACCCAAATTGAACCGGCGAATCAATTCTCCCCCACTCTCTCCCACTCTTCGAACAGGGACATGTTTAGCTTTCTTCTTTCACACTCGAAAGAATTTCTTTTCAGTGTTCTTATCTAAGAAAGTTGTTCATATGGACACAGATGTTTTTGGACTTCTTTGTGGACAGGAAAACCCGGGCAGATTGAGCCCGCAGCATGTCACTATGTGTAATAATCCATTAACGCCTACTTTTCTTTTGACTGTCGCACAACTTTCTCTCTACCATTCAACTCAAAGTATGATTGTTGTATTGCGTAGTCTTTCTAAGAAATTCTGTCCCATTCAGACTAAAGTAAACCATTAACAACATCGACTATGAAATTCCTGAGATAGCCAACGGCGTATTAACCTACACAATTCGGACTGTTTTATTCTGCTAAGTGGTGGAAAATATTGACATTCGCATACGTATCAGAAATGGAGGGTAAACATTTGGATGTATTTGATTTGAGACGATTGTAATTGAAATCCGATCGCCCCTATTAATTATAATTCCCTGAAAAACTAGTTGTAAATAAAAAATCATCGAACTGAAGATTTAACCACCATTAGGCAGAGATGTTTACCAAAGATATGCAAAATTCTGCATCTGAATTGTTGTAAAACACCGTAACGAAGTCTATATTGTATTGTTATATATTGTTATAATTTAACAATTAAAAAGACAAGTTTATTTAATTATATGTTAAGACATGACATGGTTCATTTTAATAATCCACCACCATTTGTGTCCACAAAATAAGCATACCTCCAAAGGTCATTTTGCGAATACTATGCATTTAAATCCATTATAATAATGAGCCAACAGTGATAAATATATGACTCGATTCAATCAGATTACTCAACATTTTATCCCCACACGATTATAATAATAAAAGCTCTGCAGTGGAAACATGCAAGCCACGCGCCTATTCTCCTAAAAAGTTATCATAAAACAGTGCAAAAAACACAACGCACACATACTTTTGTGCAAGTAACGTCTCTAGTTCGAAGACCGACAACGCCATCTGCAATGATAGCTTGCAAAATGTGTACTGCATACAATCATGGCACTTGCTGTCAATATTTGTAATTGACACTTTGATTTAAGAATCCTTCGTGTGTTTTCTTTCTTTTATACGTAGTTATTATCCATCGGTATTGATCGTTTATGGCTACTCTTTACTTAGTAAACAATTGTCTCAGGAAATTCAAGGTTATGATTATTTGGGCTACAAGAACTGACGTACGAGACACTCATTCAGATTAGAGTCTTGTTGATAGTACACTCTTTTGTTGGTGAGTAATGACCTGCAGTTTAATGGTGAAAACAATAATGGTGGACCATAGCTAATGAAAGTAATGAACTCTGTTGAAAATATAGATTCTAATTTCATGTAATATAAAACGGGGTGCAGTGGAACACTATTTATCTGCATGCTTTGTATTGGAACGAAATTTTAGTTAAATCTCGATTTTGTGAATTCCTGATAAAATCTTATTAGTTGAATTGGTGGCAAGCGTATAATTTAAATTAAGTAAAACTGTTTTTTGACTATAATAGTTTGAATAGAATGAAGTGTTTGAATAAACAATTATAAGTAGTGGAAAGAATTGGAAAATTCTTAATACAGAAACTATCCAGTTACATAAATGGTTTGTCTCCCGAAACTTTCAGATGAATGGGGTTCTACTGTACAAAAAACCTAAACATAATATTGATTCAATTCTGAAATAAGGGAAGGTTGCCAAAAACGCACCAAACCTCACACTTTTCTATTTAAAAATGCCAGAATGCGATTTTGGAAACCTCCTAATTTATGTAATGTTACTTCATAATTGGACAAACATTATGTTTTATAAATGAAATACTGGTATCTTAGATTTTATATGTACTGGATTACAAGGTTAGATGACACAAAAAACGATTCAAAAATATTTGTTATAATGCAATACTAACCAGGATTGTCGGCACGGAACCGCATAACCACGAATCCATTATTTGGAAGAGGAACAGTATCTTTCCTCGGCGGAGATTCGAACATTCTTTTCATCTGGTTTCGTCTATCCAGTTCCTTTGCGTATGCCAAATTGATTTTTCGCCTCTTGTGCTGACACTCTTCGCAGTTCGGATCAGAGTCATCGATATTTTCGTTTACGTTTGTCGCATTTTCGTTGAACGGTTGTCCCATGCTCAAAACGTAGAAAGAATGACCGTGCAAATGGAAAGGATGTAGAATGCCGGGCGCTTGATCTGTTAGAAAAATATTGAAATTAACAATTGTTCACAATCAGTAAATATAAACAGAAAAATTAACGTTCAGAAGAGGACGTTCTTTTCCAAAGTATTCTTGTTGGAGTTCCCGATTTATATAATATTGTATATCATTTAACTTATATTATTTTAGAATATCTCTAAGGTAAAAAAATATTGAAAAAGACGAAAGTCACTCAGGGAGAAAATAGTATGATGATTCATAAAACCGTTTGCGATTCTTTCTACAAGAATTTTTCGACCGAAATTCAGTCAACCTGCTTATAAAGAGTAAACAAGGCAATTTACAAGGATTGAGCGAAGTAATTTATACTAACAAAATATATTACAAAAAATACATAACAAAGGCAGCAATCTATAATATTGGAATAAACAAAAATATAGTCAGGCAGAAAATGAGATAATAATATATAAAAGCATTTGCAATTTCTCTTACAAGAATTCTTCGGCTGAAAATCATTCACTTTACTTATAAAGCGTAAACAAGACTATTTAAAAGTACTTACATTCATCGATAAGGACGATTTCAACTACGGAATTATGCGGCACTTCAATCATATGAGAGCACTTGCAATTACTTCCCTCACAACTGCGAGGACGATTGCGTGAATTGCAGAAAAGATCTCGCGAAAGATCCTGTGCCTGCGAAAGTGGCGGAGACGGTGGGAAGGTGAAGCTGATTCCATCAACGAGCGACATGGCTGTTACATTTGTTTGTTGTACTGTAGAAACAAGACAATAGAAATGCAATCAAAAATTGGATTATTACTAGAACATTAATATATATTATATATATAAATTATACTTGTGATAAGTAGTTTTTTGATAATATATAATTTATAATGAAAAATGATATTTTTAATTAGGACGATAATTAGGGCTGTAGAAATGGAATTAGGAGTAGCACAATCCTTTGAGTGTCCAGAAATCATTTTGTACTAACTTATTTTTCAAAAATTTAACTCTTTTGAGTTCCAAATAATCCACTATGTTATTGAAAAATGTACAAATTTTTTCATTTAAAGGCTCCAGCCCAAAAAACAACGGCTTGCAGCAGTTAATCAATTTCTCCTTGAACTCTATCATTTTTGCATTAAGAAATTATTAGTGTTTAGTCGAAGGGTGCCTTTTGAATTTAAAGAAATATTTACAAAAGTAGTTCACAAGTGTTTGGAAAAAAATATCGGAAATGAACGCTCTTTTTAATGATTTCAAGTAAACGTGCCACCTTAAGAAGCTTGTATAAATTTCTTGTTTCTTACCTATGAATGGATTGTATTCGTTGGGATCAAATACTATATTTGCTGGGAATTGGTAAAAGCGGACGGGCAAGTAGAATTTAAAGTCCGGCACGGCCTTCAGCACATCTGGATCGACTGGATTCGCACTTCTTAGATTGCTTATGCAGATCGCATCTTTGCGTGGAGTGTTGCAAACACCGTCTAACGGATTTAGTACCTGCGGCCATGTTCAATACATAAATATAACAAAGTGCAATTGGATCGAAATTTTCAATGAAAACCAGCAACTTTTTGCAGAAACGAAATTTCAAAATAAGTTCCTGGTTCATAGAAAAGTGCTATGCAAAAAAGGGACAAAATTTTGTATTTTTTGTCTTATACAGAATAGTCTTTTTAAACTCGTCATATACTTCTTGAGAAACATAGTTCGGGTAACTATCTTGTAAATTTCATTTCGGTATTCGCAAGAACAAACACATTATAGAAACATTCGTAACATCTAAACTTTCACCCGATTTTATTAACAAAATTGTCTTCTTGACCCGGCAAGCATTTGTTTTTTAGTCCTCTTAGTTTTTTCTTTGTAACAAATAGTGCTCAATTTAACAAAAAACGATCGCTGACTTCAAACAAGAATATTTCCAGCTACAATGGAACTTTAAAAAATCAGCCTTGTAATCAAGAAGCCTTGCATATCTTTTCAATGAAAAAAATATTCAGTTTATTTAAGATAAAAAATGGCAAAGCCAGAGTGACCACCGCAAGTTATGGTTCAACGCTATGATTTCATAAATATTGCTATAGCGTACTAATTATTGTAAATATCGTAATGAAATCTACAGTGTATTTAGTTTAAAATATGTACTGTACTAAGTACATGATGAGTTTTAAAAAAAGAATTTGGAACCTAAGAAAAAAATGTCAAAAATGTGCCCCTTTTTTAACCGACTTCGAAAAAGTGGAGGTTCTTAATTCGTCGGGTATAGGAAAAAGTATTCGCTTCCCCAGTATATTTTGAGTAAATTCACCGCAAAAAGAAAACTGTCTTCTTAAAAAAAACATGTTTTCCCTTAAATATTAAAAACTTTCATTTTCAAGAAAATGTATTCGCTTCAAAGAGAAAAGCTTTCTTCGTTACGAAAATTTTCACTAAAAACACTAGCTTTGCGAATACTTTTTTTATACACTGTATATATTTTGTTTAATTGTAATATGTAACAATGTATGAGATACCGGAAGTAGTATAACTGTAGAAGGTGTACTTACAATGCCACAAGACACTCCTTGGTCATAACTAGGCACAGGTCCGCGCGGTAAGCCGCGTCCGCCTCTGTAGTGCAACAGAGCAACTTGCTGCACACTACTGGATGCGCAGGCACCAAGTCCTCGGACTTGTATCCAATAAGTCCCGGGTCGTTGATTAGCTTCCAAAACGAAATCGTACCGTTCGCCTGTAATTAAACGATCTTATTCACCATTCAATGTTCCAATAGGCAATAAAAACATGTATTAGCACTGGCAGTTTTTGTAATAAATTTTCTTTCCTCTGTATGGAAAAAATATAGAAATTTAGAGACAAAAGTACTCTTCTTAAAAATGAAAGACTAAATTCTCTTGAAGAAAAGTCTTCCTATTTAAATAAATTCGTTTGTGTAAAATTGGATGGGTGAATAATACTTGTTTTACTGAATGTTCTAATAAGAAAACTCGTAATTGAAAAATGTGATACTTGCCTGCGAAAGAGTTAATAGAATCTACTGTGACAGGCTTCACCGGCTGACCGTCAGTCGCAACGACATTGAGTCTGTGACCTTCTATAACGATTTGTCCGGGGCAGACAGTGCAGAAAGCGTTGATCAAACGGAAGCGGTAGCGACGATTAGGCTCGACAACAAACACTGCCACCGGTGTGTCGGTGGTTTCGCCACTGGTTCTATTCTATAAATACAAATTCGGCCATTATTACGATTAATTAAACAATTGAAAATTGAAGAAGCCTGACTGTATCTATTTTCCGCTATTGTAATACCCGATTTCATCAAGTAACAACCAGTATTTATTGTTTCTTACTTATTCCGAATTGATAAACTCGTAAACTGATTCGCTAATTGCATAAAGAAAAAGTTCAATAACATAGTCATGTTATTAATTATTTAATGACGCCGAGAGTATAAAAGTAGCGAAAAATAATTGTTATTCCTAGAAAAACACTTCTAATACGTGGAAATAGTTCAGTTACCGTGTAAATGCCTTTGCCGTTAATTAGAATTGACTCAGGTAACTGACTAATAGGCTGTTGCTCATTACGACCCGGAAACCGAGCAGTGGCTTCCTCGTGCATCCAATCGTTTATGAGAATCACGTGCTCGGATAAATCGTATTTGTAAAGGAAACTGTTCTTCTCCACTACTGAAGGCTGCCGGACAACGAGACTCCCAAAAACGCCATCCATTTTATGCAAACCACTATGAGCATGCCAAAAGTGGGTTCCGGCGTTGTTTGCTGGCCATTGGTACCTGCGAAAACATTATCAATTCCTTATGTATTTCTTTCAATGTACTTGTTTACTTTATTCATTTTTAAGTACTTTATTAATTACCTTTATTAATACCTTTACTTAATACTTGTTACTTTATTAATTACCTTTATTAGCTGTGTCGAGAAGTATACAGAGTACTTTCAAAATTGGGCAAAATTGATCAAATTTGATGTGAATTGTGTCCACATCAAAGGTAAGATCGGAAAAACTAGTATTCACGAAACAGTAATAATAAAAGTAATAATCTAATTTAGCCATCGGTTTTAAATCTTTCCGAGGTTTATCAAATATCTTTAGAACGTCCAGATCAAATGTTGAGACATTTGGATCAAAAAGCCTATACATAAGCGATTTTCTAACTTTGGCTTCCATGAAGATTTACAAGGCGTTCAAAAATGCACAACATAAAGAGAATTAAAATAACGTTCTGTTCCTACAAGGAGCTCAAACCATATTCAATTGTATGGCTAATTAATTCTTAGTATTCATTACAACAAAAGATGATAATCTATTGGGCAATTTCTTCCATCGAAAACGAAAGTTTTTAACAGTTTCTTCTCAAAAAGTGTTTCTCTCTAAGCCCGATTTTTAGATAGCTAAAAAGTAAATTATTGGAGCCCATTTCTGATATTCTACAATATGATTCGACAGCAATATTGTCGGTTACACTTAATTCGTAATACTTTGCAAACTTGGATTTGCAGCATATACTGTAATATCGTATTATCCGTCAAGTTCGTACCGCAAAGAAAAACATAGCGCACTCGTATAAACAGATAACACAAACACGCTTAAACGTTGCTAATAATTATCATTTGAATCATCTTTAATGATCGGCAAGGGAAATAAAATTACCTGAATGTAGTGCGACGTATAAAAAACCATCATATAACTGATGACACAGTCACATACTTACACTAATCATTGTGACTTAAATCATTTTTAATGATTGCAAAGAGAATAACAATTTACCTGAATGTAGTATGTTCCGGAATGGGACATTGCGTGACATATGGAACTCCATCATAATATTGATGACCGTTTTGATAGATGCCATGCCAGTGAACAGTGAGTCCTGCGCCTTTGACTTGATTCTCCACGTCAATGACAACTTGATCACCCAAGCAAACTTCGATCGAAGGCCCCGGAATCATTCGATTGACAGTCAGTGCCATTCGTTCGAACCCGTCACCCGGTACACATTGACAGTTGGCACAATGTAAGTTGGTGGCATTGGGAGTACAATATTGGCACGCCCTGTAATATTAACGGGTTGCTTAAGTATTGACCAATACACAATCGACGTAATACTTGCGCATGGCTTGTATATAATAGTAACATACTCTGGTGAGATAATAATTTCATCACATGGCGTTTATTTAATTGGCACTGTTGATGAAACCACAAAGATGCTATTGCACTGACATAATAATAACTTTTACCAGAAATAAGGATGTTCAAAATCCGTTATCTTTTCTTACAAAAGTCCTATGTGCATTTCAATTACAATTTCTTTCCTGATTCATTTAGATTGCTAAATTGCGTGATTAATTGGTAGTACAAAAGTTAAATGTGTTATATGTTTGATCGAGAAACTTGACAAGGGTAATTAATTCTCTTGGATTAAAATAAGATTACAAATTCTTATTTTCATTAAACGTACAAAGTGCTTTACTAATTAATTTAAATTGTTAAATGGATCGATCAATTTTTTACAGAATTCCATGTCAGTTTACATGTTGACAGAAAATTTAAATGTGCAACATGTTTATTCGAAAAACTTGACAGAGTAATTCATTCTCTTGGTTTAAAATAAGATTACAAATTGTTATTTTCATTAAACGTTCAATGGGTATACTCACTTGCCATTTATGGGGTACCGTTCAACAACAAAATGATAGTAGCATGTTTTCGGGCGTTCTCCATACTGGCATGTACGGGCGCACTCGACCGGGCTGGATAAGCTTTTGTCCAGTCGCAGGACACCATTGATACACTCCTCACTGAAGGAACGTCGAACGGTATCGAGACCGGCAATCACCGAAGCTCGATCATTCTTTCTCATGTAATCTTCGCTTTCGTCATATTCCGTTGGCCAATCCAACCCTGGAGAGTTCGTCCACTGATCGTCTTGCCATTCACCAGAAATCCAACTTTCCGATCTTACTGCGCCTGCGGGCACAATCACTATTCGAATTAACTCGAACGAATCCTAGCTGACTCACAAATTACCCGGCACAAATGGCAATCCATTCAACCAGCAAATACAGTGGATATAAAAAAGAATCTGACAGTCTATTTTTTCTTAAATTTCTTGTGAGAGAAAATCCGTCTCTCTAAATAAAAATACGTTTTCTCAAGCAAAAAGTGTCCTTTTCAAGAGGAAACACATTTCCTCGGAGTGGACAGTTTGGTTTCTTAAGAGACTTCCTTCCAAAAACACCGGGTGTGTCAATACTTTTTCTGTCCACTGTATCCCACGTTTATGCAACAGCTACACATTGTCAGCGAGCACACGGCCGCGATATGAAAGGAGGAATGGTGAGAGAGTATCGTACCGGAACCGAGAACCGCCAAACAGAGTATGGCAATTCGTATATAGAAATCCATGGTGACCAAAATATAATGAATGGCGCTGCAGTTCGCCAGGCGCTACTACTTATATGGAGAATCGAGCGGGTGTTTTTTGCCGTGGCGGACAAAATATGCATTCGCGCCAAGCCTCGTAAATAGAATCAGATAATCTCTGTTTACCCACACCGGCGCAGACAATGCACGCACGGTCACATGTGTGGGTGCACCTGTGTACGCAATCAGAATAAAGTTTTCATTGTTTTTCGGAAGTACGTCAGAGGAGCCGGCGGGCGCAGACAATTCACTTTTCCACCGGTGATCGCCTCTTCTTGCACCCTTACGCGCGCGCGTGCATTCCACCTAATCGTTCCTCTATTGTTCCTACACATTCAAGGCAACGAATCGGGGAGCTTGCATCGAGTCTGCTTTGCTGAATGAAAATGCACGAATCCAATTACGTAGGACGCCGCGCACGTAAGTTCAAATCTTTTGAAGATTGTTTCTATTAACGCGCGTAAATAGTGAAGAGTTCCTGCAATGGAATTTTCGTGTATGACGTGAACGGAACTTGCATGGGGAAATGATTGTAATGATTGAAATGAAACAGGTGTAGAATGACGAACATATAAATAAGAAGGTTTTGTCTTCGTATTCGAAGAATCTTATAATATTAAGAAGAAAAAATAGTTGTATCAGAATCAAACGATGCTTCCTTGCAATGTTTCGTTTATTAATTACAAATTGGAATTACTGTTACAGTGAAGAGGCCTTCAATATTTCCAAAATCTTAAGTTATTTATAACCACTTAATTATGGCTTTGAATTTAAATATATACTGTTTATTTCTAAGTAAATATTATTTTGTTATTGAGGTAAACATTAAAAGAAAATGTAATGGTGGTTTTTAAATAATACATACACATACATTGATACATACAGATACATAGAATAGCATTGGATTATATTATATATATTATACATATCTGAAATTTACAAGCAACAAATAATTTCAGTTAAATTTTCTCGAGTATTTCTATTTATTTATCATATCACTGTATATAAATTTGTTTTTGCACGAATCGCCCGGAAATTACTTTTCCCCTTAAGGAAATGTTTGAGGCTACTTAATATTAGTGACTATAATCAGTGGGACACCTGTATACATATACGTTATGCAGACAGATTTTTATTTGCAATCGTGATAAAGGCAAATACGAAGTTATGTTCACATTGTTGCGTTATGGTTGATTTTAGCCTCTTAAGGAACGAATGGGTCACCTTCGGGGCGCCATTGCAATTTACGACGCAATTACCAATAAATGCAAATACTTAAAACTCGCCTCTGGTGATGATGATTATTATTTGCAAGTAGAGATAATTGTCTTTTAAGGATGGTGATTTATTTTTAGTTCAATGAAGAGTCAAACAATTCGACAGAAGTATTCCCAATTATTGAATAATTTCAGGATATTAAATATTCTCAACTTTAACTATATTATTATCGTTTAATCCATAATAATATCTATAATAATATCTATATTGTTGTCGATATTAATGTCGTTTCTATGTTTAGTCATTTCTGGTGCTATTCCCAGGTCCACCAGACCCCTTCTAATTTAAAATAAAAGTTTGACACTTTAAATCTTTGAATTTACAAACGAAACATTGTAATGGAATTGATGCATTAATGCATTCCGAAATTGTAACAGTAATTTAAGTATTTTTTATAAAAGCGAACTCCTTTAATTTGAAAATTAGTTATAATATATTTGTGAAGCAATCGATTATAAAATTAAAGAACCATGAATAAAGAGAAATGTAATGTATTGCTTTATCGAGAATTTCAACAGGATTCCATTGTTTAAACTTTCTCCTCAAAATTAAATCACAATGTTTAATTCCAAATGAAAAAAAACAAGTAATTAATTAATACAGAAATCAACCAGCAGATGGGTGATTTCAAAAAACAGTCTTACAGATGTTATGGTTCGAATTCTGTATATTATTATTATGCATACAGTGGGTAAAGAAAGTATTCGCGCACACCCCTTTTCTGGGAGTAAATTTTGATACAGAAGATAATTTCCTTTTTGAGAGAAAGTAAATGTTTTCAAAGCAAAGTGTTTTCTCCTTTAAGAAATCTTGTATTAAAAATATTGGGAAGTTTGTGGGTCTATTCGCAATAAATATAAACAAAATTCGCAACAAGTCCACAGTGTTTTCCAAACATGTCCAACGTATTCTACAATCCACCACCCTGAAAGCTACATTTCGTTTTAAATACAACTTTTGAACTATATTCTCACGTATTTTGCGCGTAATTAGAATATGTTTCAGTCAACAGGATGCAGCGAAAACACGCAGTCTTTGTCGAATTTCGGCACTGATATAATTTTGGAGATATTATTTGTAGTTTTCTAACTCTAAGAATTTGAGAAATACTGTTCTAGATAAAAAGGAATACAAAAAATCGATGAAATGAACTTTAGGTTAAAATATGTCGACGTTTTCACAACAATATATTTTAATGATTTGAATCGAAAACTTACTGAAATCAAAAGTTGTGCTTCCGTTTGTATAGCAGATACTCAAAAAATGGATGAACATATGTTTCCTTCGACACCATAGAAATTTGTAAAAAAAAAATTTCGATTTTTTGCAATAAAACTTCAATTTAAATTCATGAAATAATATGCACTAGCTAAAAACAGTGTTTGCATACACGAATTTTTATACGTATGTTTTCGTAAAGGAGAAAATATTCAGCTTGACAAGATTTACTTTCTCTTAGAAAACAAACATTCTTCTTTAAGAAAAATATTGTTCCCCAAAAAGAAACTTTCTTATATTAAAAATTACTCGAAAAAAGTGACTCGTGCGAATACTTTTTTTATGCGTTGTAAGAATTCTATACGTCTATGATTCCGAGCTGATCCATCGTTCAGCGACTCACCTTTTTCTATGTGTCGCCGTGCGTCAATAGTGTCAGCGACGCACAGCGACTCAAATTAAATGGACAGCAACCATGGGCATCCGTCTTTATATACTCATTCTCTTCTATCATACAATCATCCGCAGTCCGTCGATATTGAATTGTTGGGGACGTCGGTGGTCAAATGGATTCGCCTTTGTAATTTTGAGCGTTGTTGGACTCGTAAAGACATAATTAACACAGAAAGTTTTATCAACAGTGGGTGTAAAACGTATTAGCAGACCCAGTACTTTTAGAACAAAATTTTTTAAAGAAAAAAACATTCTGTTTTGAGAACATTTATTCTCACCTAAAACGGAAAGTTTCTTCTTTAAGAAAATTTGTTGTTTCTTAAAAAAGAAGCTTTTTTGTATCAAAATTTACTCTATGTTGAATTACAAACAATTCAGTGGTTAATGCTTGGTTTCGAACGTTGTCAGTGATCAGTGACCTACTAGACGATGAGCATTGGAATTGCTATCTTTATGAAATTTCGTATTTTGAATTTTATGATTCTTCATTTGGAAATCGCATTCCTGGGATTGCCAATTTATAAACTGTGTTTTACACAACCATCGCATTTCCAGTGGAATCGAACACCGTCCTTTAAATCATAAAGTTAAGTACATACGTTTAACCCTTTAACGATGTTTAATGAGGATAATCTTTATGAGGAACTGATCACTTTTATGGTAATGACAAGTATACTCGTTACAAGGAAAAACAAATTACCCTTTGCTACACAAATCTTAATTATAATGATACGTGAAAAATGTGATTCTTCTCTTAGAATAAATAAATCAAATAGGTAATAACTCTTTGCATTTTTATGAAAATATTGTTATATTTGGAAGGAATGAATTAAAATTGCGGGGAATTGATTATGAAATAAAAAACCCACCGTTAAAGGGTACTAAGGGAAATATGATGCATTGAGAATTCAAGGTCAATATACACACAGTGAGTAAAAATAGTATTGGCACACCCAGTCTTTTTAGAATAAATTTTCTTAAAAAATAAACCTATCCTCTCTAGGGAAATGTATTTTTTCTAAAGGGCAATTTTTCTAAAAAGGCTAAGAAATGTGAGAAATATCTATAAGGAACCTCTTCCCAAAACTATATAGGTCTTTTATAATATAAAATAATATAAAATAACATCGTACAGATCGAATTGAATTTTTCGGACGTTATCCTTTGTCAAGGTCAAAGTATATACTACACAATTTCATCGGTTCTCATGACAAAACAATGGATACCCCCTCAAGTGAAAAAATACTTTTTGTGTGAACCGATTCTCGTTCCAAGATACCGACCACCTTCACCAACATGATGCCTTCACCAAGATGCACTATACAAGCAGAACCTGCTTTATAATACCTTCTGACGTGACCACGTGTACGGCGCTTAAGTCATTGTGATGTAATATTTTCAGAACTCGCCACAAAACGCTATGTCTCAGTGAACAGTACCGAACTTATTGGTGCTACAAGTTTTTAGAACGGTTGGAACCACTTGACATTGACAAACTCTTCTAGAAAGTCATTATTACATGGCAGTTCTTATTCTAGTGTTGCAATATATCTTTTTATTACGTTTTTAAAAACGTACTAGTTTTAGAAATAACAACAATACGTACTTTTTTTTAAAAAGATTTTTAAATGATTTTCTTGTTACTCATCAGACTGTGTGTTTGCTTGTCATTATGTATGTGCAGCGGATATCTTGGGAACGACTTGTCGAATCGAGATGAAAAATAGCATTCCAGATTTAGGGGATCAGTGCGAGGTAAAATGGGTATGACCTGTGCCGGGGTCTCAATATCTTTGAGGTACAGTACCCGAAAAACGTTAAAAATCGGTACTTTTTTTAATTGGTCGCAAAGAAAGTTAACTCGATGATAGATCTATTATTTATCTACTATTTTTGTTTTTAACTTTAAATACGAATTTAAAGTTAAAAACAAGACATAAACAACTGTACAAAATAATTTACTAAATCAAATAATTTCTATAAAAATAACACGAAAACGTAAAAAATACCAAAAATTCTGTAAGCAAGGAAAATTTTGTTGGCGGGGTTAAAGGTAATAGATATAAAAAACAGAGCCAAGATTTCCATTGCTCATATACTTGTTAGGTATAATTCGATGGCCACCGATTGCCACGGAGGTTCGGGAAGAAGTGCTGTGATCTTTTGCCATAATCGGCTGCCCGGAAAGCATGTAGCTTTCCCCACCCTGTGGCCAGATCCTTTTTGCAATCGGTGATGAAACACAATGTATTGGAGTCCTTTAATTCCGACTCTCCGCGGGATCAGAGTGAATCTGCGGCGAGTGATCACCTTACATTGACCTTTTTATAAGTGGCCGTCGATGCCGCTTTCTTATAGAACTCAATAGACGGCCTTACCGCCTCGGCACTTTGACTCTTCAAAGTCCCGAATAGCTCATCACCACGCATAAGGAGGTCCTAATAATCGTACTAACGCTAACATACTTTTCATATATTTTTACTTCTTTGAATACTTTTTTTGTAAAATCTATTTTTGAGAAAATTATTAGTTTCAATCTATTTTTGCAGGTTTTTTCCACTTATAAGGTCGGTTTCACGAGAGCAACCCATCACTTGAACATATGTTTATATCCCACTGTTTAACAATATGCTGAATTGTATGAGTTTAGCGCCAAATCAGATTCCACGCGGAAACAAAACAAGGTAGAACTTTTGCTCCAAACAGTGATTGGTTTCAATGCGAGTTTGTTCCTATTTGCGAACGGAAAACTGCTTGACACCGCAGATAGAAAGTATTTAAATAGGAACCATTCAAATATTTGTACAAAATTGAAAAGTGTGGTACAACATGAAAGTAACATTTTTACATGACACAATGAAAATATTTACTGCTTTGTTAATTTAATGTTAAAGGACATTCAAAATAAAAACACATTATTATATTCTATATAAATAGAATAGAAGATAACTATAAAGTTAGTACTTAAAGGCCCAGTTCCCCAGCTCTGCCTGAAACATTAATTGGGCATTTCATCAAAGACATATACTTATTTTTGTATTATTCTGATATTGAAGAAGTGCGTTATAATAAAAACTATTTACTATTACAATTAGGGATAACTTCCTAAAGTCAGGGTTTGCTCACAAACAAGATACGGAGCCTGGTTCCAGGTTTTACTCTGCGGTTTGTATAGCGTTTGAAAAGTGCGATTTGCATTGTTACGTATCAGCATCTCCAATCACACGAATCTCGCCGAACAAACAATCAGGCTAGCAAACACAATTCAGCGGGAATTCAAATTGTAAAACGCTAGTCGCCCGCGAACAATTAGAGATTACGACACGACATCTGGCAAGCAGGTGTCCAGCTATTCGTGGAAACAACAAATGAGCTACGGTTAAATACCGCAATAAAGTAATAAACGAAGAAATCACTTCGCGACTTCTTCGAAATCCTCGCTAAGCCTAACACAATTAGCCCTAAAATTCTCGAGCGCTTACTCTATTCCTCGAACGTGCCGACCAGCGTCTTCGAGCTACATTACAACCATAAAAGCTGTAGTGTAGCTCGAGCGTAGCTTGCTCGCCTTGCCCGAACTATATATTAGGCATCCTCCTTGCTGTGGTCTCGTGCGCCGATTTCCCGCGCAACGAACCGAGGAAGGAGTAAGGCCCTCCGTAGTGGGGAGCCAATCAGCTGTATCGGCGCGCTAGAAATGTTGGAAGGAGTAGGGCCCAAGAGAGGGGCACTATTCGAAATCGCGCACGTGCCGCACGTGGTCAAGCCAACCTGCGATTGGCTGCTGACCACGAGGTAGGAGAACGAAACCGCGCGATAAGGCTTCCTGTTTTCTCATCTGAGGAGCGACTCCCAGATTCGATTCTTCCGTCTTAGCGACACTTTCAAATACTGTGTAACGTAGACAGTAGCATTTATTCTTGAACTTTATTTCTCATTACAATTCAGACATTCTTTCAAACTTACAACTTTGTTCGATATTCAATTTTCCCTCCTACGGGAGCAGGGTGCTCAGAGCGCCCCACGGGCACACTTTACCCATCTTTTCTTCTCTCCGTCGGCAACGCGCTCGCAACAACATTGACCAACACAATCAGTTAGAAAGCGCGCGTTCAGAAGTGCTCAGAAGTAGAAGCTTCGAAACCTCTCTACTTTATCGATATTACTAGATTCATATCAAAATTGCGAAGGAGATTTATATTGATTGAGACTTTTTGTTATAGTAGAAAAAAGCAGGGGAAGAAAGCAGAATTTCGTTGTTACTCGCTCGATCTCGATCTACTCTTTTTTCAGACTTTTTGAAGCAGTGTTTTACTAAAAAGAAATAGTAAAATATATTTTTCTATAATGTTCGCAATATTTATTATTATTTCTGTGCTTTTTCTTGATTTCAGGAGGTCGTCTTTATATATTCTTACAAAAATCACCAAAATAATATAATTGAATATTCGAAAAGCAGAAAATATTCGGCAAAAAAGATTCTAATATGCGACAGCAGGAAATATAGAGAAACTTTTGATCTCCAAATCCGTATTCCTCGACCAGAAATGTATGCATTTGCATTCCACAGGCGGTCCAATGGTCCAAATACTCCAAATCCACATCCCGTTTTCCCATCTATAGTTTCGCAATAAAGGACAATTTATATATAACTCGGAAGACCGGGAACCGGGATGTATATATGTATTATGACTTAACAACACGCTTGAGCGGGATGTGTGTATATATCTAGTCAACAAATTCGTGCTCGCACTCTGTAAATAAATTATAACCTGAAATTGCGAGAGTTGGAAATCGCTATGAGAAACATGTTTGTTATCACAATTTGTACAGCTTGAATTTGTTAATACAGTAAATGTGACTGAACTTGTCACAACTTGTCAATGAATTTCTGCTGAGTGAAGTAAACATTGTGTTATAATGTCAGCATGAAAGAAGTGAGCAATAATCATTGCTACTGTGTTCAGAAACAGATTTAACGTTGGAAAAGCTTTGACACTATGCCTGGAGGACGCAAGAGTGTCTCAGGTCGAAGCAATACACCCAAAGCGCAAGTGCCACTTTCTGGAGTCGGATATTCCTCCGTAAGAAGTAATAGCAATGATAGGACATGCGATACTTACTTAGACGAAAAACGGAGCGAAGACTTGTACACTGGAAAGCCGTTAGCACCTAAGCATGTTCCAATCCCAGTAGTGCCAGTCGATGGAGAATTAACGTTCGAAGCTTTAAGTTTGGCAGAATCAATAATTGCCGCTTCTTTGCAAATGCTTAATTTATATAGAACCGTATGGTGGCTACCTCACTCACATAATAATTATACTATGGTACATTGCTCCCTTATACATGCGATGTACAAAAGCGAGTAGCAATCGCGCGTCTATTGATCGTTGCATTCTTATTTCTATTGCAGAACTTTTATTTGATCAATCCGTATTTACTTGTCTTTATCGCGGCCATCATTGCGAGGGGTTTCATTTACAAGTTGTTGAGATACTTCCTCGACACAATTTTGCCAATCCAATGGTTGTCGATCGCACAAAAAACAATAAGGTACATTCTAGTTTCTATTAGTTTTTTCTTATTGAAAGCACTTTCCTTATATCTGGTATACTTTAATTTCATACTAATGGGTATGTTTTACTTCAGAGTATCGCTGTTAATGATTGTAATGATTACACTGTGCTGGTGTTTGTATTACATGGCGCAAGATCATAACTTGATGAAAATCTTCTACCTTTGCTATCCGTACGTATTCTTTTGTGACGACTCGGTTGACTATAGAAATATTAACATTACACTTAACATTGTGAGAGTTTTAGCTGCTTATTTTAAAGGAAGTTGTTTTCAGAAGTTTGTCTATATATTTTGTAATGTTCGGTATAAGCGTGACTCCTTTCTTCGACATATTGGCACCGTCGAGTACGAAAGAGGACAAGAAAATGAAGGTTGTGATGGGTACGACATTTTAATTCTTCCATCTTACGACTCTACAGTTACAAGTTTCTTACGAGTGCTTCTTCCACAGATAAACCGCTGCACAACTGTTCGTTAAACGCATCTACAATCAGAGCGGAAGTAGCTGCTCTACGAACAGATTTTAACCACAGACTGAAACAAGCGCTATTCGCATCATCCAGCAATGCGTACATGTGTGGGGTGGCTCCAATTATATTTGTGCCTCAACATTTGCATTTCAACGTGTTATGGGTTGTCCAACACGTAGTAATGTTTTGGCTCGGACGAATATGCGCGCATTTCTCACAAGCATACCCAATGCGGTAACAGTATACGTTTCCTTTCATGTAAATCAAGTTGCTCCGATACATGCTGTTTATATAATGTACATTTTTTACCATTGTAAACGCATAAATTGGATAGATATTGCGATATCTTGCATAGAGCAGCATTGCACTTGGGACGATGGATTAAAATAGACGATCCAAGCAACCACATGTACGCGCAAGCATGGAACGATTCAGTATTGTGGCCACATGGTTCTGTGGTCAGGCACAACAAAGAGATTTATCGATCCGAGGGTGTGTGTACCGTGGCAGAACCAGGAAATCCCAATCATTACAGATTTTATGTGAGTTTGAACTAGTATACAGTGTAACTGTATAGTCGGAGCAAAATAACAAAGATTACGAATGTTAGAAAATCAGACGATACAGTGATCTACAGATTGTGACAGCAAAGCACAAATAATATTTTTGATTTCCTGTAGTAACTCTGCTATTTTTGCTAAACTATAATTTCCCCAATTTCTATGGTAAATGTCTGAAAATTAATACAGATCATGCTGTAAAGATTTCCAGCAAACATTTCAAATGTGAGGTCAATTGGATGCTCTTGTTTCTCAGTTATTGTATTAAGATCTAGATTGAGGATTTCTGTCGCAGTCTTTGCTATTCGCTCGGACAGTGAATGGCTGTCCTTGGGACATTAAATCATGTTAATGCGCGATCTGTTTTCAGGATCTCTTCAGTAATCCAACAATGTTGCTTAGTTTACTGTTGAGCCTACACCTGTTTCTTTTGGGAACGCAGCTTTTCGTTCTGCTGCGTGCAACCGACTGGTATCAAACCCTGTCGATGACTTTATTGCTCATCATTAATTATTATACATTGTTTAAAATTGCGAGGGACTATCTTATTTGTTGGAAGGTTTATCATGCGGAAAAGATCATACAGGAGAAATCACAGTTATTAGTAAATCTTCCGGTACAATAAATGCTTGCAATAAAACACTTGTGTATTACTTATATATATTCTCCTTCCAACTGCATGTGTGGTAGTTGTATGCGTGTCTTTGTGTACATACAATTTGTATCAAGTTTTATTTACGTATTACATTGTTTATTTCCAAATGTTAACGTTACAAGGCACCAAGTCAGCAATATCATACATTCAACTGTTCAAACACATTACGAAAATATATTTTCAATTTTAAGATTAGTATTAATGAAAACGTTTACAATGAAATTTTATTTTATAGTAAACTGCTATGGCAAATAAACTAATTATTCCTAGATGTAACATTATCGAGAAATGTTATGAAAAAAGCAGATATTGAATTTTCCACTCTGAGAGGTTTCTTGGAAATTATTAGAATGACTTATTTTCACTTACCTAAAGGTATTTCCCGGCTTAAATTATGCATAAAACTCGGATATTGATGCAATGGGATCAGATCATGAATTAGGCAAATGTGATGATAAGAAATATTAAAGATAATGATAAATACAGAAATTTATATTTTAAGCAAATGAAAGAAGAAGTTATATTACTATAACTAAAAATAACTGAAGAACAATATGCCGAGTATTTTCTTAGAAAATGTATTTATTTTGTTTATACAAATATCTGTCGTTGTCGGCCTGTCTTCCATAACTCAGATTTGTTCTGATAATTGTGTCCCACAAATGGGCCAATCAAATCGACTGCTACTCCTCGACTCTCTTTTATCCCAATCGCTCCATATCGTCTTTGAACAGGATAGGCCCACATGTAACACGTCAATATGCACCTCTCTATAAACAAATCAAATTACACAAGACTTCCATCGGAAATTTAATATTTGACGGTTTGAATATTTTAACTCGTTCTTATTAATAAAAGTTTGGAAACAAGAGATTTACGAAGCCGCCCATTTATCTTATTGATTCGCGCGGATACAATGAAGTATTCTAAGCGTTTTCGGTCCACTGATCAGGCATTCTGGATACCACGTCCGGATTTGCGATAATCATTGGACCGTAAAGGATTAAGAATTACTTCTAGTCTGTTCCAATGTCTTCGGTATTAGATCAGTAGCTGTTTATAATGGTAATTGAAATGAAAGTGAGCAAGAGATCGTAATAAAAAGCGACGGGACGCAAAGGGCTCATCTTTCATACCACCCGAGCATTGATAAGAGCAATCTAGTTGTATCTTTAGTCGAATAGATATTTATTATATTCCACAAAATTACTTTGTTTCCTGAATACTGTTAATTAATATGCTAAAGCAAGTTTGAATTCGTTCTTTAGCATCTTGTAAAGAAAACAACTCTAGAAAACTATAAGTAAAAACTCTCTTAATAATTCTAAGTGATTTCTAGGATAAATTGAAACGACTCTGGAAGCTCGTCTTGTTGTTTATTAACTCTATAGTGTGAAGAGTTTGTCTAAAAGTTATTATAGACTTTAGAGTTTAGGATTTCTAGAGAAACTCTTAAACAAATTCCTCGTGTAAATCAAGAGTTAACTCGAATCCTTATTCACGACAGTAGTCTACAGTAACCCCTGCTAACCAAATTCGCTTCACACTGGAGGAGATGAATTTCTGCCGAGGTTAATATGTAATATGTGTTTTATTTATCCTTTTTAGATTATGAAAAAATAATAAATTTGTTTATATGCTTCTATGTTTGTTTGAATATAAAGCTATACCGATACTTATTATATGCGCAGAGAGAGCAACGATCGTTTACAAACATATTTCTTTTCTTTAGAAAATATAGTTTAAAATTGAGATATAAACTAACATTTACCTGATGATCATCGGTTCATTCCAGCATTTCTGAAAGCTCGAAAGGATGTTGTCCAAGGTTTCATGTATATTCTTCGTCATACTACTGATCTTGATTTCGTCCTACTCAATTGGGACCTATTTGTTACAATAACACTGCGCCAACTTGCTAGGCTGAACCAAAGCATCTGGATTCGTTTACTGCTAGAGTAACTGGTCACACATCTTTTTGCGTAATTATATTACATACTATTGCGATGAAAGTCAATATGTGTATGTATAACTTTTCATTTGCAACTTCGCAAAAGCGTATGTATCTTGTTTGAAAGAAATGTAATTACAAATTTTGCTTTTTTGGAATGTAACTATGAATTTTAATACACCTCTTCTTGTCGTCTTTAAATACAGGTCATACAAATGTCATAAAAGAAACTTCTGTCATAAAATATCCCTTCAGCTCTAATACGTATAATGTATACAATCTTGTATAATGTAAGTGCAACGACGTGTGATACAAAATTATATTATACAAATCTAGGCGCAATGGAATTGTTCTTTGATCTCGCAACCTATAAGATTATTATATATATTTAACATCTTCGGTGCTGTACATTTTAAAAGCCGCCAAGAGCTAAATGACACGTTTCTTTTTTATTTAACCTGGCGATTGTAAAGTGTATCTTCGGCACCGTTTTTATCTATAAATTATGTCATGTTTAAATTATTGATCTCCCTATTGACAGCTTTCCATTTGCTATGGGTATTTTACCCGACAAAATCAAGAACACTTGTGTTCGTTAATTTATAATTTATAATTTCATTCCCGTGTCCAAACTGAACAACTGCTTCATCAATTCGTACGTGGCGAAGCTGACTGACACCATTGGAACTGCTCGTACATAGTTTATGCTCATGCCACGGTATAAACCTTTTGTGACGCCATTCTCCATGTACGTAAGTTTCAGAGTGGTCCACATTCCAGTACTGAAAATTATTATGTCGTAATTTAAGTTGAACAATAATTAGAGTCCATTCTAATTGTATACGGAGTATAAATCTTCATGTGATATTACTTTAAACCAGCGGAAACGGAGACAGAGGTACTCATATAGCACAACAAAGGATTTTGAAGTCTGCATCTCGTTTTGTTAGTTATAATAACAAGTTAAAAATTCTATGTGTTTGAGAACACCAATACAAAATTTCGTTTGTATTAAATCCGCCATTGTTGAGAAATTAATTAGAAGTATTTTAGAGACGAATAGGTGCTTGGACAATATAAAAGCGAATACTATAACACCATAAAAAGTATTTAAACGAAGCGAGAAATCGATTGATGCAAATACCAGATCGAATATACACAATACGGTAAAACTAAAATCATTATCAGAAACTCACTTCAATTTAAAATAAAATAAAAAAATCAACAATTATAATAACTTATTAAAAAAGTTCTGTACGTAGGAAGACTAATAAGAAATTTCGCTTGCACTAGATTTTTCAAGATACTCCTTTATAGTTCTAGTTACTTCACAAGGAGATTGCAAAATCCTGACAGATGCACTATGTTTTATTAGTTTCAGGAATCATAGGAACAAATTCATCACACATAAAGGTACACACTTTGTATAAGCAGAAACGTTTACCTATACTTGTGCGTGGCTGGGTTCATCATAGCCAATTGCATTCGCCTACGGGCTACATCTAGTGGATAAGACAAACATTGTGCTATTGCTCCAGCAATTCCTCCACATATTAGCTTAGCTGGAAAAGTGAGAACCAATCCACCTAAAATCATAGAATGTAGATATTAAAATAGCTCTATACCAGCGATATGTTTTTCTGTGGCACTTAAGTATAAATGATTGCAAAATACAGAGAATATTGAGTCTATGTAATATGAATTTTGGGAAACCCGGGTCAGCGTTCCTGCAATTAGAGAGCAGGACCTTCAGGAAACCAGGGAAACATTTGAGATACATAACAACGTTAATAATTCGACTCAGAACAGATTATAGTACAGATTACAATACAGATTATAATACAAAAAGAAATTTATATGATAGAACTATTATAGGAAACCCCAAATGCGAGTGCGGTGTAACGGATGAAACGATTGACCACTTGATATGAGACTATCCTATCCGAACTAAATGTTATTAGTTCCAAGTTCATAACTAAGAGTTTTGAAACTCAGATATTATAATTATAAATAGATAGACGGCAACTAATATCAACTACGAAAAACTGATCTCAGAGCTTCCATTCAAATTAGTCAGCTACTCCATAAACCGCACTCCGCCGTCCTCAAAAATCATCATAGACTTTCTTACTTCGTATGATATCTACATATAACATATAAGTAATGTAGGTGCATGAAAAATAAGAGAAGGACTATGTATGAGAAACGGGAAAATATAGAGTGATTTCTGAGAATGCACGTGGAGCGATTGATGAGCGTATAAGGGAAGCGAGTATGCTGTGTAATTCGGGTGAACGGACAGGGTGACTGACTGTTTCTTAGAGTGACTGCACAAAGCGGTGCGAGACTGAGGAGTGAAAGAAGTGTGAATCTGTGTGTGCAATATGTATAAGGTCCTGATTTTCAGGCGATAAGTCAGTCGAGCAGAGTCGATCAGAATCAGAGAACGAAAGGGGAGTTGTTATAAAGTGTATAAAGAGTGTGTCAAGAAGCGAAGAACAATTAAGAGAATCATTAATAAAGAGAACCTCATTATCAATATATTAAAGACTGGAGAGTATTCAGCGCACCAAACACTCTCAAACCCTACAGTAATAGGTTGTAAGGTTAATATAAAAAGACATTAGTTTTAAGAAACTGATAACCAGCTCTACAACAAAACATAAACCCATTTCTTAAAAGTAAGGCATAAAATTAAGTTACGATAAAATAAAATAATTTAAGCTACATCAACCACCTATCTTGATCTCCCCTCATGTACAACGGCAAACAGAATGAGGCAACACGGACCGAACCGAATGCGTTACAAGTAAAAATCTACAAAGAAACTCAAATGTTATAATTACAAATTAACTAATATGTAACATGAACAACAGAGAGCAAGAAGCTTAAGGGCCCCACAGGCTCAAAGCTCATCAACAATAATAATAATAATAAGAAAAACATCTAAGGATCGCAAAACGAAACTTCTCAGAGTCACAAACTTACTTTTGTATAACAATGATTTCTCACAATATAGCACAGTTATTATACAATGTAGTAAGAGGTAATCTCAAGAAAGTACTACATCACTCTGGACTTCCGGAAATAAGCACCCTTGGCATATTGTAGATATGAGATACTATTTTTTTGGAATGGCATGAGAACTATGAGCATCGTACTGTTGCACCCAGTAGTGAAACACTAGGTACAGTTTTTCACCAATTGGCTGCAGGATACATCCAATTGTGTGCTCATTTTTTTCCTCAGAGATATTCATAAATTTACATTTCTATGTCTGTATAGAATACTGATAATTCGTCAGTATTAATAGTTACTTTGAATCCGAAGAAGATGGAACAATTGAGGACAGCATTTTAAATGGTCATCACAAAATCTTTAGGAGCGTTCCACAAAACTTGCATTGTAACTCTGCAAGGACATGGAGTACACCCAAAATATTGCGACTTATCGCACTGTATTTATAGAAAGTCCGGCTTCTTAGACCACTAAAAAAGAGTTGTGAAAGGTTCTACAGAAACAACCCGGACCTAGTTTGGTTATAGAAAGATCATCATCGAACTATGATGCCATAAGCAGAACTTACGAATTAACACCGCCTACAGTTTGCACTTAATCAATCTTATTAAACCGAATAACACGTTCTGCATAAGGGAGACTCCGAATCCATTTAATTGTCTGACAACATGTATACATTTATAAGTTGATCGCATATTTCTGTCATAGATGATATTTCCGCAGTATGTAATAAAACTAAATTGATTATACTGCATTGATGTCAATACAAGAGTATGATGAGAAGATGATGTATAATACATCCAAGGTCAAATCTGTTAAGCAAAACGAGAGGAAGAAAGTCAAAAATGATCAATTATTGCTTCATTAGTCATATATTAGGTTATTTATCATTTACGCATTTTTTGCAGTCGACAATTTAGATTCTGTCGACTTCGATAATACAATGACTATTACTTTAAGTTCTACCTTAGAAAGTACACCCATTATTATGGATATTAACAGAAACAATAAGAATAATAAACTCCTTGTATTTCGCTCCTTGATATTCCTCAACTTTTCAGTATGCGGAAACAGCCATTTCAACAATAAATCCTTATACGACTATTTTACTAGTTTGTGATTGAAAATAATTTGCAATTAAAGAATCTTGAATATTATCTAAAGAATATTATCTTCCGTTGTCAAAATTCTGTTATAGTCTATTATAATCTATTACATTCTGTTATGATTTATTATAATCATTATACGCAAATTCGACAGCAAATTATGGCTACAAAAATAACAGAAGTACACGTAGCACTGCGAAAGAGACATGAAAGAGTGGTGAATCAAATCGAGTCACAAGCATGAAGGCAAGATACCGCGGATCTGGCAACTTTGATTTAATGCCCATTTATTGGTTCGGAATATACAACCCCAACTGGTATATAAATGGTATATAACGATTGGTATGTGCGGCCCCCACCATCATCGATAAAGCAGTTAAAAGGGGGGCACAACATATGCCCTCTAAAAGGCACTTGGATGCTGGGTCCGCTTCGATAGTCCCAAAGGATAGCCACCGTAGGATTTTTAGATGGTAAAAGTCCGACATATTCCCATCCATTCCTTAAAGGAACTCTAATGAGGATTTGGCTCACGAAAATAAAGATTATTTCAAAGTATGTGCTCCACAACACATAGCGCTGCTTCTCATCATGCTGGTTCAGTTTTTATACACCTGTTATGGTTCCTGTTTCTAAATTCCATCCTATCGGTACCCCTCTTATGAGGCGATAGCCAACAATGAGTTGGTCTGCTAAATCATCGGGCTGCTGCTCATCGGTGGCCGGTGTTGGCCACTCAGTCTTTTCCTCCCATTGAGGGATTTTATGTGGTGGAGTTTATTCGAATACATTGGCGTGGAGGCATTGTCCATTGTTCAATAGCATTAGCATCAGGCGTGGATGTAACTATAGGCAAGGTCCATTCTGAGGGGACTATATAGTTCCACAGAGCTGCATATCTGACGATATTATCGGTTATCTGCACCTCTGGTTGGGGAAGGTGGTGACTGGCACTATCAGGCGCCACCGATAGTGGCTTGTGGGTAGCAACAGCTTTCAGAGCGTAGCCCATGAGAATAACAAAGGCTCTTGCCCGTTCAGAGAGCATACTTCCAGTCAACTTCATTTTTTCATCAGTCGTTAATTTACGAGTTCCTGGCGGAAAATCACTTCCCTCTGGTCCCCAGTCAATGCGCTTCTTCTCCCCGAGTTTTATAGCTCGTTCTTCACTCGCTGCTTCGGAAGTGCCACTAACTGTCTCTGCTGGAGCTATCTCTGGTAACTCAAATATATCGCTGCCCTTCAGTACCAACTTCTTGTTTGCTGCTAAAGTATCCAATTGTGATGGCCGATAGCGAAAGTGGTTGCAAACATCAATTGCCAGATTATCAATTTCAGGCCTGGATAATTTGCATGCATCATTATAAATTGTATAAATTTTAAATTTGGAATCATGCATACAATTGACCTTGATAACGAGTGCTAAGGCAGCGAAGTCAGTGTATTCAGATCTTATCACATGAGGTTGAATAATAGTGGAAAAATTATTGCGGATACAAGATACTGCAAGCTTCACCAGAGCAGTGAATTCGGTTTCTCCTATCCACTTATGAATGAGGTAATCTGTGTTAAAACACTCCATTTTGACTACAATATCAGCTATTGCTTGAAATGGGCCCATAGTAATCATGGCGAGGTTTTCTTGTATCCAAGCTAGCAATATTTGCTTGTACAGAACGCTCTCTGTTTGATAACACTTGGGGTACATCTTACAATAATGTTTTAACAACTCCGCTGTTACATGATTTTTGATGCGTAAGTCCCCAAATCCACTTAGAAATTGTTGGGAGCGCTTATGTATGCTAGCTGGAGTATCAACGTGGTGCTTACGTAGTGCTATCAGAGAGATGGTGACAGCAGTTGCAAGGGTAGCCTGAGAAGATTCTATATTTTGTTCGGCTAATCCCTCATAATAACCCAGGATCGTGTCTGTCTCTTGAAGGTACCATGTGTTATAGAGCTTCTGCGATAAGTGTGTATCAAACCTGTCGAGATTCACCCATGGTAGGGCAAGGTTTGCAAGGCATATCCAAGCCGTCCGTGATGCACCATTTTCAAACATTGTGAGTGGCAAGAGGTGTGCCCTAAGTTTGTAGAACTCCAAAGTTTGCATGGACACTTCTCGGACGTCTGTACGTATATAACGCGTGAAAGCATCAGGATCGGCGTCACATCGTGGAGCACGTAGACATTTTCGAATTACCACGGAAACATAGAAAACCAATTCTCTTTTAGTTGGGGGATAATTTCGGAGTATCGTTTCAACCTGGACCCTGGCAGCATCTCTTTCTGCAACCGTTCCCTCATAACTGTAAGCGGGTAACCCTACAAGTTCTCCCATCTGTCGAGCCCTGAGGTAAGTTTCGTCACGAATCTCTGAGATTTTACCCCAATGGATAGCAAGCGTCTTAGAAATCGTAGCACGGGCCAACCAGGTCCAGAAAGGAGAAGATTCTTTTGCGAACTCCGGCTTTAAGACATCCTCTACAGCCATAGCCAATAAAGGTTCAACCTTTGTCCCATCGCAAAGGCCACGAAAACCTAGAACCGGGGATGGCACCCCGTACCTTCTTGCCTCGAGCAGGGCATGTACCAAGGATTTGGTTCCTCTCTTTGGTCGTTGCATCTTGATCTGTATACGTAGTTACTCCTGTCTTATGAACACAAAGTCAACTTATGTATACATTTAAGTCAACTTAAGTACATAGTAATGTACTTAATTTAGTTGACTAATGTAGTAATATATCGTTATGTAGCGAGTACTCAATCGCGATGGTTTCAATCCATATGGGCGACTATCATTGTTTTTGGGACGCTGTTAACCGTTTCGACCGGCTTTGCCTGGGGATGATATGGAGAAGCGGTGACTAAACGCAGGCCATAATCCGCCGCAAACTTTCTAAGCGCGTTGTTCACGAACTATGTACCGTTATCTGTTAGTAGAACTTTAGAGGCTCCCCATCGAGAGAAGATTAAGTCTTCTAGGGCATCGTCGATCTTTTATTAGATAGCTTTTCTAAGGAGGGAGCCTTCAATCTACTTTGTGAAAAGATCTTGTATCACTAAGTTACACATGAACCTGCCGAACTACGAGGGAGAGGTACCATCACATCCGCAGCTATCACGGTCCACGCGCTATAGATTATACGTTGGCCCATTTCACCGATGGTAGGCGCTTGCTCAACTTTAATTAATTGCACGTTTCACATTTGCTCACGTATTTCGCGATGTCTCGATATATTCGAGGCCAATAATATCTTAACACGAAACGTTAGCAGGTTTTTTCTCGCCCAACATGTCCGCTTTCGGCAGGATCTCTAATTTTTCAGAATTTCTTGGTGCCCACTTCCACTCATTCAGGTCGCTCTCTAGTAATTCTGTTTTTATTAGATTACGCTTCTTACAGTATAGCCGTCCTCGCGCGACCTTTCAGTCCTGCGTGTTTAGGTTTTTAATTTTTAAGTGATCAGTTTTACACTGCCGCATTTTGAGTCATACGAAGGAACAGGTAGAGCGGCTATCTGTAATTGACAGACCTAACGTTGAAATCTACCGGACTGCCCGCAATTTCTTCAGAATGCTAGTCCTGATCGGCAAAGGATACGCGTCTTTTCGTCTGGCATCGTGTACCCTTTCGAAGATCTAGGCAAAAATGGTGGCTACCGTTCGACTTTCGCACCATGGCGATTGGGCTGGACCACGCGGTGTTCAAAGACTTTATAATTCCATCCGTGAGCAGCTGGTACTTGTTGCTGTTGTTGTTTTGTGGGCAGATGGTCGCGTTCGGCGTTCTCCCCTCGGATCCCGTGGAAACGGTATGACTATTTCATCACCATTATATTCACAACCACTGGTCGGATGGTTGGCCGCAAAGGGGCGAATTCGTATTCTCTTTTGGTATAAGATAGTATCCTTCTTGCAAGCAGACATACCCTGTCGGCGGGTGAGTGACGGTTATACGAAGTGAAGTTATTAGAAGTTATTAGGTGGTCGGCAGAGTCGCGCTATTCGCATAAGGCCACGGGTACTTTTCAGATACTCCTTGCGTAAGCGATGAGCTCGCGAAAAATTGCCACCCGTCTGCGCGGAAAGCGAAATCATCAGCTGCTCGTCGCTCGGTGTCCGTTCGTGCTCGCAGGGTGGGGGGATCGATGCGCGCGCTGCCGGCGTTGGAACATAGCAAGCGGTTTTCCTGCCAAGCGTTGTCACATCGCGTGCAATTCTGAGCTGGCTAGCGCGGAGGGTACCGCACTTTGTCTCACCCCGCACTCCCGGCTTGGGGGGGGGGATACCCGACCGGACAATCTACGCATGCATCCTGCAGCCTGCAGTAAGTACCAATGGCGGCTACTTTGTTTGGCGAGCGATGCCTTCGCTATCGCGCGACTCAGAAGCGAAGTGTAAAGTCGCCCCAAATAAAGCAGGGCAATACAGGTGTGAGCAACTAACAAAGTAGTGCGTTTCGAGAAATATTTATTATTTCGGAGGGTACTACAAAACGTTACGTTTAACTCGCGAGTCGTCGAACGAAATGCCCGCTCGTTGGGCTCTTCGCGTTTCATTGTTTTTCCAAATGACGATCGCCTTGATTCCTGATGGCAACATGAAATTCTTAGACGATCGATTCCCATTCTCAGAATTTCTTACGCAGGCTATTCAAGACTCTACAAACACAACTAGAAATGCGAAGAACCCGCCGTACAAAATGCGAAATGTTTGTAAGAACCACGCAAGGTGAAGGCGAGTGTGAGGCTTACCGCAAAATTTCAGTGGCCGAATAGCGAACGACTATTTGTCTGCTAAAATCCAGTTCCCAACTGGCTAAATCCTAGCGACAAGTCTTTCCAAGGCTCTATTTCTCTTCTTCACTCACTATCACGTATTATACTGCACAAAATTTCCGAACGCCAGTTGTCGCTAGGACAGGTGCAATTTGAGTGACAAACGAGGGTCCGAATTCGCCAGTGTGTCTCACACTCCCCGCGCTTCACCCCCCACCTAGAAACTTCCTGTGGCGCCTTTCGTTAGGAGGTGTCGAATTCGATCTTGCGCGTGAAGATCGACTACGACCTCTGGCATCGACCAGGCCCTGGACCAATCTCTCCGGAGTGACAGACCTCCAACGTACGGTAGAGTGTTCCCTTCATCCACCGTCTCCCTACATGTTTGACTACGTCACGAAGACCTAGGTGCCTCTCGGCGTTCAAATTCGCATTAATCTATGCATAATTTTGCGTCAACCTTCCTCGAAGCAATGGTGTTCAACTAGCCTGACTCGTGAGCGAGAAATTATTATTATTGCGGTCTTTTGCTTCTTGTATTGTGTTTCCGCACTTCATATTTACACATTAATCAGTTTGCAGCCTATTGTACTAAGCAGCCCATACAATCACACTTACATAATTTTGTTACCACCTGTAGGCTAACCATATATATATAGCCAATTATTCTTAAAATACGAGTGCTACTTTGTAGCCCAGTATTTATCTCTTTCTACCATTATTACCATGTTTGGTCGTTTTTCAATTTGTTTCCTCGCCACTCGTACCCCTTATCATACTATTGTAAGAAAATTAGAAATAAATTTCTTTGAAAAAGGGGGGGAGGGTATCTTGTGGTGACGCCTAGTGGCCCCGTCACAATCCACTAGTTGCTTTTCACCTTTTCTTAACTCCCTTTGAAGTATAAGTCCCTTTCCAGAGAAATATCTTTGCAAGTCTATTAAAATTGACAACTTAGAATCCATAGTTTCTTATAGTAACGGGCATGTTAGCGACTTATTTTTATTTCTGCAATTGTTTTTGCCGCAATGGCAACAAATTGTAAGTGTGCGCCTAGCGTATTGCAATCTTTCACGTAATATCAAATACCATCGAATTAAATTGTAGGATAAACTGTTACTCTGATTACTCATTGAATACAAATATTGGGACAAAATAAATGCGATCAACGATAAGAATTTAATGTATCTGAGCAGAGAAAAAACACTGACCTTTTCTATATCATTAAATTTTGTAAAGTTCGATCGTCAATTAGGATGCTTTTTAACCAATAGAATCGAAAGTCGGCAACGAAGTTAATGGCTCGATTTTTTTCTTACCCATTGCTTATCTGAGAGAGTGTGAATCGCAGTTTTTTAATTTGATTCCAGCATGCAATTAGAAGTTTCGAAATGGTAGATTATATAATGAATAAGACGAGAAAAGGACATGTAGGATCTTACAGCTACTATGATACAGTCGAATGTTATAAATTAATATTATTCATACCCGTGTTCCTCTCGCATTTGCTGCAAAACAAATTTGGCGCATATTTCATGCAGAAGTATTTCAGCTTTTCGAACATATAGAAGGAGGATCCTGCGTAAGGGACCATGCCAACCACAGTGGGTATGAAGCCTCTGTATAATGCTCTAACACCGCCTTCCTAGAAGATTTAATATTGTAGCTTTACGTTACATTTTCTGAATATCATATTGAAGCATTTGAAAATATTATAACAATGTACATAACACAATTTTTAAATGAAATCTCAATTAAGTTATTTTTCTTAGGAGTATTTCTCTCTGCCTTGCAATGTCAAACTTAAATGGGTAAACAGCTTCGACAAAAGGCTGAGATTGTTGCGAGCTGCAGATTTACTATCTTTCTCAGTGCAGGATTATAAACGTAAGAAATAGGCCATTTTTATTTTTATACTTGGATGTAATTATTGTCAATTATTTCTGTATTCTTTCATGAGGCTTTACTAACATCACCTGAAATTTTGAATGACAAAAAGATAGCAGAATCGCTCGGGAGCCAGCCAACGACTAATAATGCGCTTGTTGTGGCGGACACCGAATCTTGGCTTGTAACTACGTAATAACACACATTCCACTTTCCCGAGGAAAATCCCCGATGCGGAATTATGATATAATGAACTCATATAACCCGAAGAAGTGGGAACAGGGTCGTCAAGATTCTGAAATGACTCGAATGACATCCAAGACCCCGGTATGAAGAAGCAGTCACAAAGAATGATTCCCTATCATAAAGAATTGCATATACTAACAAGAAAAGCTATTGAGTCAGTATACACTCGGATCTTAATGGAACTTTATGGACATATTAGGCATCCAAAAGTACCCGACACGTATTTTTTTTATCGGCAACCGTGGAGCTTAAAACATTGAAAACAAGCCCTAAAAATGGGTGTCTCAAGGGGAAACCTTTAATAACTCTTAAACTCACAGAGATAGAAATTCGGTGTCAATGGCAAAGTTTTGCCTAATAGTAAAGGCTATAATTATACTTCGGTCCCGTCGTTCGAGATTACATGTAGTAGATCTCGTTCTGCTATACACCACAACGTTCAGAGTTCGACCTCCCCTCTACGTGCCCGCTTCCGGTCTCCCGGATCTTCATTGTATTTCGCTGTGCTGTAGCACTAACACGTGTCAGAGAGGTTAAGAGTAAAGGTCAGTGTAACTCAAAGTGTTAAAAGATGTTTAAGACAAATAAACCGACAAAATCCGATACCCTTCAACTAATCCTGGAGAAAATCAAGGATATGGACGACAGACTTAAAAGAGTAGAACCCAGAGACGAAGCTATAATAAAAAGCGTGGGTAAGTACGCAGAGACAGAGTCTCTTATTATTGCATTTTAGGTAAAACAAGATCATCCCAGGCAAGAGGTTACATTCCTGAATCAACACTTGAGGTTGGACAAAGGAAAAAGTCTGGATATCATCAAAAACACTCTTGTACTGGCACTAGAGGCTAGGCACATGAGAATGACAAGCTAAAGTCACAATATATTCCTGTGGTTAGCAGAATACAGAAAATATCCTGAGCTAACACCAAAGGTTAGACAAAGGCTGGACGTATGGACATCTATAACGAGGGAACTCTCTTGAGATAACACGAGGTTACATCAGAGGTTAGACAAAGGGGCAGAGGTAGAGACGATCGGAATATATATATATATTTATATATTGTGACGTTACGTGTGACGTAAGTCACAAGCAGCAACTTCTCCCTCGTTCTAAATTAGCGCCGCGACACATTCGCACAACTAACGTCTTCAATAGAGAATCTGGAAAGATCGAGAATCAATACTAACGCCTGACAACTTTCGCCTGAGCCAATAAGGGAACAGCAAATCAGGGACGACCATCCACCCACAGGACCCGAAGTAACCAAATCTGCCAGCCCAGAGGACTCGGCTTGACAGGGACAAACATTAAGGGGTCAGCATCCTCCGAAAGTTGCCGCCAACGACTGATCATCGGAGGAGGAAACTGGGTGATGAGACAGGCGACCCCGAGGCACCCAGCAATGCGGGAGGCCACAAAAGTTCCGCTCGGCGAAGTGGAATTGGCGCACGGTTGAGCCTACGGCTCTGGCGTCGTTTGGCCCTGGCCACTGCGAGCCCTGAACGCGCGGTACGACCCGGCGATCAATAACAAATCGATTTGAGAGACAAAGGCGGCTAGACGAACGTTAGGGCACACGCGTAGATTTCGGCACTCTTGTGCTGACTAACGAACCGAACAGACGAGCGAAAAATTCAGTTAGCGATATCTGATTGCGTACCACAACTAGTCCTTACGATCTGGGCACGCCACTTCCCATCGATCAAATTTGCGGTAAGCGAACACCCCTTCCAAGCTAGTTATTGTAAGGGATTAATGTCTTTGTTGGCTCCCCGCCAGCAATTCGTTGCTTCTCGATCCTTTCGGACCACGCTAGAGTAAACTGTAAGCTTCTGTTTCCGATCTGTGGCATGGATCTTTTCTCTTGTGTTTCAATCTTTCCGTATTGCGATTATCTAAAACTGAGATCTTCCTGCAGGCTGACATAGTCAGCCAAGAGTCAAGTTCATTCACGTATTCGTAGAGTTCAGATTATCGAAAGCTCTATTGAATCTTAGCGTCGATCAACTGCGCCGAGCTAGCGTCCACCTTAATGTAACTTCGACATTCATTAACTCGAAGCCACGTACTTCGCCCGGGGTTGCTGATGAACACCCCGAGCAAGGAAGTCGTTCTCCGCTTCACTATCGAAATAAAACGTTCTCTTTAGCTCAATCCTGGCTTGTCCACTCGTGTCGAACCCATGTGCTCTCCTTAGTCTATTGTGTCTAGCCAAAGTAAACATTACACCGTCTCGGGAGATTCCATCGAGCCGTTCCTTTTGCGATTTTTGTGCTTTTGTGTGGCATCGCTGATGCGTGACACCCATTCTTGTGTTCACTAAGGAATAGTTGGCTTCGGATCTCCCGAACCAAAATATAGGGAAAATTAGCGTTCCGGAGGAAGTTATAGAATTTTGGAATTGAGAATCCCTACCATCTCACTAGAGAGTTTGAGCCGTTTTTTCATTTTTTCAGTCTTCTTTAGAATTGCTTGATTATTCTCGAGTCTATCGCGCATATCCCAGAGAAGTTCGAGGCTCGAGAATAATTCTTTATTTTCCTGGTAATATAAAGATGTTACACGCTGTCAACTCAGCTCGGCGAACCGGGTTGAAAACTCGCGCAACGCAAGATAGGTATGCTTCCCGGGTCGGGTCGCACACGTCAAGGTAGAGGGATCGGTCACTTAAGAGTTAGAACTCAATTCGGATACTGGTGATCCAGGAGGATTTATTGAAATAACAGTAATGTCCACTTACATGATGCGCGGAAGAGGAATAGCCTCGGCGTAGTCCTGGACAGTGTCACGACTATCAGGGTGGCCTTACAATTGGTGGAGGCGCGGAGGAGTGCCCTCGGGCATATGACTCCTCGATGTACTCCCCGATCGATTCATGATCGGTGTTTTTATACCGTTCTTCCAAGGAGGTGCTTACGGTGCATTACCGGTATTGCCTGCTAGAGTTTCGGCAATTTGCCCTGCGTTCTTGGTTTTCAAGTCATCAGTATTTGGAAATGGGGCAACAGTCTAGTCAGCACTCGGAGCAGTACTCGGAGTTAATTGGGTCATGTGTCGGGTTGCAACAAAGATAAATTCTAAGAAAGAACTCTCCTGAGCTAATGCAAAACTTACAGCGGAGGTTACACAAAAGGGAAAGGACAGGGTAGCACTCAGTAACAAGCGCCTGTTTGTTTTTTCAATAGACCTAGATGGAGAACAGGAAGTAGATCAGGAGAACAGAGAGCCAAACTCTGACCCGGTGTAAGCAGAGTCGATACAATCTTTAATAGAAGAGGAGACAGATAACCAAAAGAGCATTCAATACCTCGATGAAGATATTTTGCAAATTCTGGACGAGGACCCTACAAGAGATGGAGCTATAGTAACCGAATTACATTCAGCACTGGGGACTAGATGGAAGACCTGGGTGTTGTCGGGAGTAAACACACACGAAAAAGACGAGCCAAGATCGTCTTCTTAGCCACACCTCAGATGAATCCTGAGATCGCCGCAACAATGAGTGAGATAGCAGTGAAAAGAGACATACATTTTGCTGAGTCCCAAGACCTGCTGGGTGCCGCACTTTCCTCCTTAGGAGGAGGAATCTCCATGTTGATGGAGACCGAGGCACAACCAGACACAATAATTCTACTACAGAGGCTTTGCGATGCGGCCAAGCTATTGACCATTGTCCACAATAAAGCTCCTTGCAAGAAAGGCATACATAGTCCTTTTCCTAGACAAGAGGATCCGAGATGTTCTACAAACCATAAAACGAGACCAGTGGGTCTTTGCATCCAACTTATCCGACAAACTCAAAGAGTCAAGGTCGTTAACCAGATCATCGAAGGAGCTTAGATCGCAAGAGGCCGTCAAAGAATCAATTCCTGGCACATCAAGGTCTAGTTTAAACAGCGGGACAGGCGGGCTACAGAAGACCTCTCATGGCGCTGCAGAAGACCAACTTCAAGCAGAAGTACGCGCAGAACAAGGGCCAAAACCAGGGCCAGTTCAAAGGCCGCAGCCAATTCAAGCCGCAGAGGATGTTACCCAGGAAGGAATAATTGTAAGCAAAATCGCTGGTAGATTAAGATTATTTTCTAAGACTTGGAGAAAAATCATTAAAGATAAGTTCATTCTTAGCTGCGTAGAAGGGTATAAAATAGAGTTTTCAGAAAGAGTAATTTATACAAATCAGGTAGAAATCAGTAGAAACAGAAAAAAGATACGCGATATGGAAGTCGCAATTAGCAAGCTAATTAAGAAAGGAGTCTAGCGATACAGTTAATGGTGACAAGTCTGCAGGAAACCTCGAGATGAGCGACTCCCGAATTTGGGGGGATCGCTCATCAAGCCTTTCGAAGCTCTGGAAATGGGTAGCCCAGAATCTCCGACAGGCTGCACAAGAACAGTCCCGCCACTATAATCGCAAGCACCACCAACGAGACTTCGCTGTCGGCGAACTCGTTTGGAAACGCTTGCTCACCATGTGTCCGCCAAGCTGGCGCCCAAGTATCATGGCCCTTTTTGCGTTTCACGCATTTTAGGTGCCAATGTCTATGAGCTAAGTACGCTAGGTGGTGAAGACATAGGTAAAGTGCACGCATACGAGTTAAAGCCACATCATCCTCAGTAGTAACTCTTCCCACGTAACCAATCCTTCCTCTACCATGCCTTCAGTTTTACTTTCTATCGGTGCATGTCCTCTAATTCCTCACTTACTTATCGCAAACACAGCTACCATCCTTAGGACCCTGTTTTCAACTTCCTCCCTCATCAACCCTTCCACAAGGATGGGGGACGACAAGTCAAGTCGTGCTGGAGGACTGGATTGAGGAGTACTAGCCCGACTCGACTAGTTGGGGCAGCAAGTCCCGGGGATCTTCAAATCCCTAGGGGAGGTCCTTCACCACGTCCGCCCGTTCCCCGAAACCCGGGACGCCTCCACCCAGACTATGGAAATACCTGCTGGGGAGGAGGAATTTCACACCACGCGCTCCCGCTTATCATCCACGTCCTCCATCGAACTCATCTCGGACGAGGAGATGGAGCTCTTCAGGGGTACCCCACCACTACCTTAAGGCCCTACAGACAGGTTCCCCAACCCAGAGCCGCACCTCAACAATCGTTTTGGAACCAGAGGCAAACGAAGGAACTGGCCCGGTGAGGGTAGAGAGTCCGCCGTCTGAATCGGTCACCGCTACCCCCAGCATCGCACCAGCGCCCCCAGCTCCAGCCTCCGAGGTGGAGCCTACCCCCAGGACACTGTCGGCCGCCGTCACCTCGGACGTCACCTCCGCACCCACACCGTCCACCTCCCGCCCATTGCTGGAGTGCTGAAGGTGCGGGGCACCAGGGCATCGATACTTGGACTGCCCCATCGTGGAGGGACCCAGGGAGCCCTTCTACTACAGATACGGCACCACGGGCCTTACCTTAAAAACCTGCCCCCGATGCCAGGGTCGTTGGAAGGACGATGGGCCCTACGTCCCCGGGGTAGGAAGGGTGCCCCGACATGTAACCCTTGCGCCAACAGACTACGCCCAGTTCCGATGAGGGACTTCTCCCCGACATCGCCCCTATGCATCCCGGCGGCACTGCCGACGATAACCTACTTCCCTCGATCACAGCTCCTACTGACTTCTCTGGTCTCGACGTTTTTCTTTTTTTACCCTCGAGGGGAACTGGCCACCATGTCACCTCCTGTTTCTGTGTGTTCCAACGATTCTGTTGTATGACGATCGCCAATAAAATTAAATATTTATAATTAATCACCTAACCAGTTTAACATTGATTGGCTACCTCTAACCATCTTCCAATAAATAAACTGCAGTCTCAGAAGAGTTCTCCAGACAAGTTGAACTCCAGTGAGCATAGGAAGTCCTAACACAAGGACCGTCGGTCCTACCGCAGGAGGGGAGGAATTGTGACGCTGCAGTTCGCTGCACGTCACAAAATTCGCGTATTGCACGTCCTCGGACATGCTCGGGGCTCGGGGTGGGGATGGCAGCTCGCGGGCTGACTTGAGCACACGATTAAGGATTCCTAGCGTCATCTATTAGGAACTATTTACATGTTTGAGTTTCCCGATCGCGCTCACACTCGTCGCATGATCGCCACCAGACACGACCGACGGATCGCGACAACCAGCGTCTCGATCGATTGGAGAGGATGGTGGAAGAACTGAGCAACCGCTCGAGGTCGCCGTGCAATACACGCTTGGGGAACGAACAACTGATCCCAATATTCGATCCGTCGGAGGATGATCTCGTCATTGAGACATGGATCAGACACGTGGATGAGTTAGCCTCGCGTTACTCATGGGACGACAGATCCGCCATGCGTCTCACCACAACGCGACTAAGGGGTCACGCCCGCCAATGGTATGACACGCGTCAATGCATCGCGACGACATGGCGGGAGACTAAAGTATTGCTGGTAGCCCAGTTCCGCCGAACCGCCCCTTTTAACAAATTATTCAGAGCGGCAGCATTATACGAAGCAGCACCCGGACAGTCGCTCGGAGACTATTGTTTCCAGAAACTGGACAAGTTACGGAAACTTGAGACCGAGATTCGCGAAGAATACTTGGTGGATATGGTCATCGGTGGGATCACGGACGACCACATAGCACGATCTATCCGATCGGCAAGGTATACCGACATCAATGAGCTGTACGCGTACATGTGTACCTTGGGAGAAATGCCCAAAAGGGAAGAATCGCGGAGAAATACGCGAGTGATGGAAAGGCCAGCGGCGCTCGGCACCAGCGGACTGAGAATGGAGCCGAGGAAGGACCAGCGGGCAGCGCCGACTTGCTACAGTTGTGGGAAGATAGGCCACATAGCAAGGGATTGCAGGAAACCAAAGCTGGAATGCAGCAGCTGCAAGCGGAGCGGACACCGACGAGAGGACTGCTCAGAAAAGCGAAACGAGGTAAATACAATCCAGAGTAAAAACGTACTAAATCTATGGAAGATATCCATTCGAGTCAATGCGCCGTGTATTCATCATCCCGGATGAATACACGGCGCACGATATCATCGTCGGTAGGGATGTCCTGCAACAGGAGCACGTAGTCATAATAAAACATCGACAGCGGCTGATTTTTAAGGATGTTAGGTCGATGAGATGTCCGGAAGCCCTGGACATCTACATATACGAGGTCGACATGAATCCCCCACTGGTTTTCGGGGAAATCAGTGATGGGGCACGCGAGGCATGTTCAGCCCTTCTGGCCGAATTTCGCGACTGTGTAGCGTCGTCAATGTGCGAACTCGGAAAGACGAGCACAGCGTCAATTCAAATTAAATGCATGACCGAGGAACCGATCGCGTACCACCCATATCGTCTCGCGGAATCAGGAAAAAGAGTCGCGCGCGATATCGTGAGGGACCTCCTCAACAATAACATAATCCACGAATCAAATTCACCATACGCAAGCCCGATCACCCTCGTGAAAAAGAAAACCGGCGACTACCGCATGTGCGTCGACTATAGGAAATTAAACGCGGTAACAGTTAGGGATAAATACCCGAAGCCTCTCATCGACGACCAAATAGATAGCCTCGGAGGCAACGAATTGACCTGGAGCACCGGACTTGACCTGGCCTCCGGTTACTATCAGGAATCAGTGGCCAAAGACTCAATCGCGAAAACAGTGTTTATAATACCCGAGGGCCACTATGAATTTCTAAGAATGCCATTGGCCTCCGAACGCGCCGGCCGTATTTCAACGCTTAATGGATAAACTCCTCGGACCGCTGAAGGGTACAATAGCATTCCCTTACCTGGACGACGTGATAATCCCATCGAAAACAATCGAATAAGGGATCGATAGGCTTCGACGCGTTTTAGAGACTTTCCGCGAACATGGTCTCACCTTAAAGCTGGAGAAGTGCTCTTTCTTCCAGCAAACCATAAACTACTGAGGCCGGGAAATCAGCGCACGGGGCGTAAAACCGGGAAGGAGAAAGATCGACGCGGTTATAGAAATGCCAACACCGAAGACCGTAAAGCAAGTACGGCAATTTCTGGGACTTGCCGGGTATTTCCGGAAATTCATTAAGAACTTCGCGACAATAGCAGAACCACTAACGCGATTAACCAGCAAAGAGCAACGGTGGCAATGGTCAGACCCGCGGCGATTCGCGTTTAGGCAAATTAAAGAGCGATTAACGTCACCACCGGTACTGGCGGTATATGATCCGGATACACCAACCGAATTGCATACGGATGCAAGTTCAATCGGAGTAGGCGGAATTCTCATGCAGCGGCAAGACGACGGAAAGATGTCCGTAATTGCGTACTTCAGTAAGTAGACAACCGCGGATCAGCGATGCTATCATTCTTATGAACTAGAGACAATGGCTGTCGTATTTTCGTTGAGTCAATTTCGCGTTTATCTTCTCGGGCTATAATTCAAAGTGGTCACCGACTGCAACGCGTTGAGGATGACCTTTTCGAAAAAGGACTTATTACCGCGGGTAGGCCAATGGTGGTTCGAGGTTCAGGAGTACACCTTCGATATAGAATACCGGCCAGGTACACGGATGGCGCACGTGGACGCGCTAAGTAGGAACCCCCAACCGTTAACCCTCGAAATCTCATGCGTCGATATTACCGAGGTCGACTGGATAACCGCGGCTCAACTCCAGGATGACCAACTAACCCGAATTAGATTGGTTCTAGCGAACGAAGACACATCACCAGAGGTCAAGCACTATTTCAAGGAATATACGCTGAAGAATAATAAGATGTATAAACAATTACCCGACAACTCAACAGCATGGGTGATACCCAAGCAGGCAAGGATGCAGATATGCAGACTTTGCCATGACGACGCGGGACACCTAAGCGTCGAGAAGACGATCGAGCGCATCAAACGAAACTACTGGTTCCCAGACATGCGCCGATTTGTCAACAAGTACATAAAAGCATGCTTGAGTTGTGCTTATTACAAACACACGACAGGGAAGAAGATGTGCAAGCTCAACACGATAGAGAAGGTGCCTATTCCGTTCCACACCATTCACATTGTAGAGCAGCTGTCCATTGAACATTGCTGTCCAGCGGCGGGGCCCCTACCGAGCTGAGTTCCCCTTCCACGGTACCCGTGCCGAGCCGCCGCGTTACCTGACTCCACCCACCGCGCTACGCGGCCCAACCGGCAGCGCGAACCCCACCACCGTAATCCATCGTGCTTGCTCACCGCGGGCCGCTCTACCTGCTTCACGCTGTAGCAGGCGCCAAAACGAGCGCTGCTGCCGAGAGCGCCAGGAGTGGGGGAAGCCCTGTGCTCCTGGGAGCAGCTTTTGGACAGCACTGTTGTAGAACAAAGGATGAGTACGGTGGATATGGTCATTAAATGAAAGTGGACTGTATTGTGAAAATAAATAGGTGTTCTGATTTATTTATGTAGGGATATCCGGTGACATCCGCGTTGCCGTGTGCTATTTACAAATATGTACATGGGTATATACAAGAGTCGATGCATGCGCCTATCGATCGATGCGATCGATAGGTGAGTCAAAACTACAACGGTTTCCTGACCATGGTCAAGGAATTAACAGAACTGACCTGATCAATGTGTGTCTGGTGATGTTCTGGAAGTCCCCGAGAGGAACAGGACACACAGGATGAGAGGGACTGAGTAAGGTTCATAGACATCGTAGGAGGGATTAGCTCCTACATGAGCAAAGTTTTGCGCCGTTGATGTACAAAGGGCCACTTGCGTGGCCCGGCTACAAATCCTCATATGAATTGGGCAAATGCAGTGTACAGAGCATGTAAGCGTGGATCATGTGAGTGATCCACATCAGCCAGTAGGCTTGAGAAATAAAGATGATCAGGACAGGTGATTAGATCTGAGCTGCTTAGTGTTCGACGTCTCCGAGGCGAGAGAGTTATCAGCGCCTGAGAGATGACGAGCAGATAGAACAGTTCATGAGATGGTCACCAGGGTGTGCATGTAGCGCACACCTAGGCTGATCAGACATCGATCTCTATCGATTCGACCATCAGGTGAGGTTGGGACACTGTGAACTGGGCTTGGGTTGACAGGTGGGGTCCGAGCTTCACATCGAAACAGTTCGATATATTCTGTGGGACGTTCGGAATCAAACACATTTTAAACGCCGTCGCGACACCTCGAGCAGTGCGAAAGGTATAATAAAACCTTTGTGAGTGCACTCGCAACACCAACCGCGGGAAAGGACCCCAGAGATTGGGACAAAAGTGTCAAGCAGGGGCAAAGTGCACTGAACACCATGCACAACAAGGCAATAAAGACGTCACCAATAAAAGCACTGATCGGGTGTGACATAAAGAGCCCAGCCGAGGGAAGATTACTCAACGACATACAAGACAGGATTGACCGCCTCGATTTCGACGAAATGCGGAAGGACATAGCTCGACACATCTCAACCGAGTAGGAGGAACAAAAGGAGCGATACAATCGCAATCGAAGGGAAGCACCCAAATATGAAGCGGAGAGCCTAGTGCTGGTGCAAATCACTAGCGAACCGACGACAGGCAGCAGCCGGAAACTATGGCCGAAATTCAAGGGACCGTTCAGGATCCGAACAGTACTGCCAAATGATCGGTATGAGGTGGAGGATCTGCGCGAAGGCGCGCGGAAGACACGGACGGTGGTGGTCGCAGATCCAATCAAGCCATGGATTACAATTCAGGGGGACGGCCACGAAGATTAAATAACAACAGACACCTACATACAATATCCTTTTAATAATGTATCTTTCTTGCCGTTCACAGGTCTACAATTTAACAGGCTATAGTATACACATAATGTAAAGTCGATCTACTCACACCTGTCTTATTCAAACTATACAGAAGGAGAAGGCACGAGACAACTAAGATAGCAGGAGCTGACGCACGGTTTGACCGACGACCCGGCAAAACCCTAACCGACCAACGACGAACGACACGAGGCGTCACACTACAGCTGTTCCAGAGAGTGACGCAGAGAGGGTATGCCACATACCCTGGTCACTTTGGAGACCTGGAGCCGGTACAAAGGGTACCCCGACTGACGACCTTGGCGCGAAGCTATGAGCTTCGTTCGGAGTATAGATCATCAATGGCAATCTTGCCGAGTATGAGTGTAAGAGACACTCTAGGCAAATGAGACTCAGGATGGACGCGTTGCGTATCCTGACACCTGCTTGGACGGGTACTGTGTGGGCCCTAGGTAGAGAGGTGTGGATCCACAACGGAAGCCTGGGGTCTCCGGGATCGAAGAGACAACGACAACCTTATCAGGGACGTGCGAGGGGCACCCCTGACAAACGAGACTCGGACTGAAGGCATCACGCATCCCGAGACGACACCTGCACGGACAGCAGGATTTTTATTTTCAGAGTAAGCAGAATTAATGTACCGTCTGAGGGCAGACTTGTAGTCAGTATGGCCGAGTGTTAAAAAATCAGAAATAGGCATGCGAATGCGCGTGTAGAGCGGACCTCGTGGAGGTTGTGCAGGGCGCCTCTCCCCTTCAGGGAAAACCCAGGGTGTCATAAACCCCTAGACTTGGCCACGCTGACACAGGTAACCTGACGGCGAGCGATGTCCGAGAGCATCACTCTTGGACTGACTTCAGCCACGATACCTTTGTATAAGTCGAGCTTCTAATATATCTGCACTCTGCATCTATCACTTTGAATCCCTGATGTGTCACATTCATTTCGAGCACCCACACCAACTCAAGGCTACGTTTAGTCTTACAATTGCATATACATATGCACCTATTTGACATTTTGTAATGTTGACTATTATTCCATTTCAACCCCAATCAGTACAATATTATAGCCAAAGATTTACTCGCGATATTAATGTTTCACTACGTGTGTCGCCCAGCTAGGGTATATACGTGTTGTTGTGCCCTATGTGGTGACGGCGCAGAGCGGGTAGCGGGATTGGACGAAGTCAGGTTCGTAGCGTTTAAAGGATTGGAATCCACCGGGATTAAACCCAAAACTTAACGCTTATTGATAAAGGTATAACCAAAGAACTGACAAGAGGTAGAGAGTAACTCACTGATTCGCACGGATGTGTTCTGATTGAAATCTGGATAGCGACTCCCGGATTGGGACATCGGTTGATGGTTTTGGTCGATGCAGGCGTTGCCGTGGCACGAGGCGCTAATCAGCCGAAGTGACTCAGTGCCTCGACGCTAAACGTGGTTTAGTCGCTATGCGCTCGCTATTGATATAATGGTCGGTCATTTCCTTTGGACACTGCACCATTCTTTCGAAGAAAGGATTTGCAAATATTGCTAGTTTGCGCATTCCGAATGCTAACTTCGGGCTCGGGCGCAATATACGTATGCATGTACAGGGTGATTCACTTGCCTTTGAATCGCCAATGATGGAATATAACCCGTTGAAAATGGTATAATTATATGATGTTGAGTAATTTTAATATAAAGGAGTATTTACCGAGTCTTTTCCACCCACTGACATTTATTTATAATATCAAATTGTACCAATAATGGAAATAATTGGAACTCGAGTGTGAAGGGGATGATTAAAAGGCAAGCGACTCACCCTGTACATAATACATAACTAATAGGTACGCCAACGAGATCCGAGTGCGTGCTGCTAAGAGGCAACCAACTTGGTGTGGAGCATCCTAAGACAGCCTATATCTTGCAATTGATCAATTTAGATCGTGTTTGGTATCATTTTACTCAAGCGAATGTCAAGGCTTTAATAAACAAATGGTTATTAATATAGAATGCATAATTTATAAACTTTCGCTCTTACTGGAAAAAAACCTGTTTTTTTAAACCCCCGATGTCATAAAGTGGGCGGTACAGAATCATTAATACCGTAGTAAAAAGGGTTTCCAAGACCCAACTTTAGAACCCACAGGGCTCCCTTAAACGCTCGTGTTCGGTCCCGTACGACGAGCAGCTAGAGAGGTCCTACTGTATAACAAAGTACCAAGCATCATCTGGTACTTTCCCACCTGTCTGTACCCACTTTCCCACACCGGGAGAGCGATCGTCGATGTCAAACTGAACCGAGAGAATATCAAGGATAGGAGATACAAGAATGGCCCTCAATCGTGTCAGTGCTCATGAGGCTACGATCAAACTTAAGCCCATGTTCCAAGAACCACAGATTATTGCAAGAAGTGATCAGCCCACATACACAGACGTAACCAAAAGTAAGGTTAACTTCCTGAGCATGATGGAACCATTGGCTGAAAAGGCATTCAAAATGAAACAACTCGGATGCTCTTCTCATCCACATCCTGGCATACCCTCCTTGGATGTTAACCACCAGCCTAAGCCTAAAGATGTCGAATATTACTCCAAATTTTATAAAAACAACAAGAAACTTTGATTTTACAAATTGAAGTATCCCAGGGAACTGTTAGTACAAATATGTAGACTTAGATCTAACCATTACATTAGCCTCCCTGCATCGCTTGCCCGCGTTGGCATTATTCCTGACGGAGCCTGCGATTGCTCATACCCCTATATGGACATTTCCCATGTCTTATTTAACTGTCCCCTCTTTAACGAAGGTCGAGCACGTCTAATGGATAAACTATCCCAATTTAATTTCACTTCTCCTTTATATATCTCAGATAGCATTAAGGTACCCAATATATTAGTGTATAACTGCGTTTATAAATTTTAAGTCTATTTTCATGTCTATACTTCATTATTATATCCTTTGTCAAGACTGATTAATCCTTTACTGGATTAATGGGTTTAATAAAAAAAGTCGGCCATTCAAATACCATCTTCCGCTGAGCTAATAAATCTCGATTCAAGCAAAGAAATGTGCCTTGATTGCGTCTTCTGCCAGATCCACGGCTCTACCCCAAAACCCTACTATCAGTGAGCTCTGCCGTGTGAGGAGATCCGACTATTGTTCTGCGGAAAATAATCATTCGGCCGTTGCCTGTTTCTTTTGTCTTGTCGTGGTACGTGATACCTCGTGCCCTTCAATTTCGGCCTCCCGGAACCGCAATCGACGGTCAGGGATTAGTATCGAGGTCCCGAATCTTTCCCGCTTCCCGCAATTTAACATATTTTCTTGGGCAACTGGCTGCGGGTAGATTTATTCCTGAGCAGCTCCAGGAAACTCCCTGATACTATTGAAAAAAGTTGAATGTAAAATGACTGCAACGTTGACGAATGTCAGCAACGCAAACTAATCATCAAATCTGTCCATTCCATCTAACACCTTCACATTTGCGTAGATTAAAACCCGATAGAAAACCGAGATGTCTAGGAATTCAGGTTTCAGCATTAAACGAGAGTTCGATATTGATCTCGGAGCACTATGAACCACCAAATTATTGTAATCTTTATCTTCATAGAATCATTTTCATTATTCAGAAATAGATGAGCATGGCGTACGTTGTTACCAGAATCAAATCAGTCGAATGACTACTGGGAAGTCAAGTCATAGAAGACTACGAACAGTAGATTAGTTAAATACCAGATCCCTTCCAGAGTCAATCAGGAATAATCGGGACCAATGGGATCAGGTAAATCGTAACGTCTTTCCCAAAGATTTGGTACATGCGAGTGCGGATAAATCAATCCCACCAAAACCATTAAAATGAAAAAAAAACGCCAAATAGTCCGTTCCCGCTCAACTCCCCAACCCACCAACCTCGTCAAAATCATTTAAAAATGATCAAAAATAGAAATGGATATCATTGGTAAACGAAAGTCAGTTTCGAAACGCAATTCAGATATAATAAATAACATACAAGAAAGCCAAGTTTTCATTCAAAGATACCTCGATTTAATTCGCATCAGCAATTAACAATAAATTCACAATAAATTAGCGATTAACAATAATAAAAAAAAATTGGCGTGTGCGAAGCACACCAAGCACTTGAACGTCGAGGAAATAAGATATCTACCCATCTGTTAGTTAGTTTCTTTCTATATGTCTACCTTCTCTCTCTAACATCATCTCACAGCTTCATCACGTTCTGCCATCTAGCGTGAAAAGTATGTAAACGTTCTGACATCCTGTGTGGAAAATATGTGCTGGACATTTTGGGTCCGAATCTTCTTCTGAACCCGTTTTCGCTTGAGAAAATAGTAGGAAAAATTCATATCTCTTGTACGCATGGACCAATTTCCTTGCTCTTTAGCTCATTGGATTCAGAAGAATAAATTACACTGTACTTAATTCATAAGTTATGCGTGCAACCTGTAACTTTGTCGGAAATTGAGGTGAAAGTTTTATATCGCTTGAAAACTGAATGAATCCGGTGAGGGAGAGTAGCCAGGCGGACCAGGCCGAAATTTTACCCTCTCCAGTTACGTTTCGGGAGTTCTGTAGCCTGGCTTCCCCTCACGCGCTTTCTACTCACACATGCTAAGCGCATTGTAGCCACGCTATGCGTCTGTATTTGAGATTTGAAGTGAGACGGGGACCCGCCTCCGTTCACTTTCTTAACATAGAGAGTGAGTCTAATTCTCATTATACATATTTTGCCACCCTGAACGAAACAGTATTCGGTAATGGAAAGTCCACGTTATATTTTGAAATCAGTCTTAGAGTGGCCAATCTATCCCAACATTACTTTATTCACAAACTAAAAGTTTATTTCTTCACTTGATTAACGTCGACTCCCCTCAGGGTTTGCGACGGGTATGGAATATAATAACCTCCTGCATTCACATACCAAACCCTGTATGAGCGTCCATAAGGCAGGGGGGACACCAAACTTATGCTCATACCGGGTGGACCTACTATTTTTAAGGTGGAATCCGACCCCCCCCCCCCCGGCGCAGTGCGTGAACGTGCTGAAAATCAGCGATGACAGGTGTTGGGATCGAACCCGAGCACCGCTAATTACGGGTCGAGCACTTATCCCCCTGAGCCACTGTGCGGGTAACTAAAAGTTTATTTAAATACCTTATACTAAATGGAAAATCTACGGGTCCTGAAAAACTAATAGCTATAAAGTTTGTTCCTTCCCGAACAAAACAAGAAAAGAACAACGTCGATTCGACCAGCGGTTTCCGAAAAATTCTTCCGTAATGGTCGCATTTAACGAAAAGGATAAAATACCCTACTTTGACGGTCTCTATTTCTTAAACAATTACGAATCACGGAAAATGAGAATATGTCCTATATCTATTTTCTTATGGGGAACAACGTATGAATTTCAGGAACATCTGAAATGCCAGTTAGATTTCTCAGCGATCAGTTAATCCCGATTGCTGAGAAATCATAATGTTAAATCACGGTAATCTCGTGTACTGAATATAGTATCTCATGTTAGTCTAAATTGGTGTTTTGATGCAAAAGAAGTGATCCGTCTTAAGAAAAATGGCACCTAACCCTTGCTTGCGGATCGCTCAATATGTCAAACGGAGACAGGCGCAGCTTGTCTTTATTTAAGTTAGGCTGACCCTATAGGGTCGGGCAACCAATACCGAGGTCGTGGATGCATAGCGCTAGGACCGCGACGCACCCAAAGTGTCAAGGGAAGTGGCAGTGACTACACTTGGGTGAGGGAAATCTCATGTTCATTCTCTCAGCGGCCCGACTATAGCTAACTACATTGGAGCTCTACCGAGTCTCCTGATCACTCTACTCTTGATTGCCAACACGACCATGGTATGTTGAATCACTGCTATAGCTTTAGTGGGGGCACGGTGAAGAACGATACAAATCAACACATCATCGATACTGCAGTCAAAACATGCCCTGTGTACTAGGTTTCGGAAGTTTTAATTGATATAAATGTTTTGTAATAGTTCAGGAAAAGGATTCTCAGTGGAGGCTCGCTGTGAAGTCAGTCGAGACTTTACCGAGTCTCCTGATAGACAAAAGGTTACACAACAGGCTTTTAAGGACTAAACAACTGATGTTCCGGAATATCAATATATTCCACGGCGAAGCAAATTCCATTCTACTAACCGAACTAGGTCATGGAAATCTGGCGCAGCAAAACCGCGCTCCGAACGTAGTTCGGATATCCCTAAGGAGGCTCTGTAGAACAAACGCGGCTTATTAAAGCCAAGACTGAAAAGATCTTGGATCAACCTTTGTAGCAAGAAGGCGGATGTGTGGGAACTCATCCGTTAAAAAAGGAATATTGTCAGAATGCTGACTTCTCCTTTCCATCGTCATGTGCATACGTGGGCTTCTAATGGAATGCATTCTCAGATAGGTATCAATAAGATGACTGTTAAAGATATCTTTTAGAACTCTACAAAAAATGTCTAATAGATAACCATTTCCCAACAACTGTTAGAAAAAGTGAGAAGTGGTCGGGACGATTAGATCTAGATCGTCTTCCAAAGGCCAAATAAAAAAAATGTATAATCCATAGTTTCTGTATGTTTAGGTATAAATAAAAAAATAATTGAATTATACATTTTTTCATTCTTCATAACTTCGAAACTCTCCCACAATAAGCGTTATAAATGCGATAACAATTTTAGAGCTCTTTTTCCGATCATTTTGCAGTACGGGTAGTACAAAAACTGCCATATTGGCACCTTCTATAGCTGAAGTTGTAGCGTGGTGGGGGAAAAAGCACATGAGCGCCCCCTCCACTGGTCCCTCCTCTAGTAGTTCGTCAGGTATGTATAGTATTTAAAAGAATTTAAAATAGGCGAAAACGCCAAGTAATTTAGTCCCATGTAAAAATAGCTTCTTCAACTAGATTTTTCAAGAAACATATAAATATTACACAAGAAAACAGTTTTTATTCAAAGATACCTCGAATTAACTTGTTAACTCATAACTGATTAACTAAAGTTCTAGAAGTTTCCACGGCTAGTCGAATGAGCGTACAGGTCATGTCTCTACAGCATCCGAAAAAATAGTTATCACAATCTGCAAAATGGCCCTCGGATCCAAACTTTTTTAGGGGGCTACGATAGAGGCCCCTTCCCCTAAAAGGGTGCTTTTAAAAAGTCATGCATACCGGGTATACATGCTACCAAATTTCACTTTTTTTCCGGCGACCGTTTTGCAAATTGTGACAACTATTTTGTCGGATACTGTAAGTCTGTAGTCGGTTGATGACTACAGAACTAACCTAATCATGTTTCATGATAAAATATTTTCAACTACCACACAATAGAATAAATGCAACGAATCGTCCGTATATAGTATCCGAACAAGCCAGTGATGGCACATTTGGGATCTGTAAACACTTTTTATTTAAGATTGTACGTCTTCATCTTGTTAGAGGGTCCCGGAAAGTACCAAACTACTACACTATTAGAAAGAAATGTATTGCTATCCATACAACACACCGTTTCTAGACGTGAAGATAGATTTAGTTATCAAGATTTTCTATCATCGCTTCTATTATGTTAGAGGTGTTATGGAATGACAAGTTTGAACAAGAAGTATTCAACTGCGATAATAAGTACAATATAAACTTGAGACAATTCTCCCATTCTATTTCTTAGTTATAGTCAGTAAGAAATAGGAAAGCTTCAAAATTTGTTGAGAGTTTGAAACAGTTGAAAAGAGAAGGAGATGCCAGTAAGCGAGTAATCTCTAGCGTAAACAACAGTGTTCTCAACCTTTTACTTTAGCTGGTCTAACTACTTTAGCACCTGCTCAGTTTCAAGCAATAAAGGCCGAATACATATCTTGACCACATAGCAAATATAACACAATTTGAACAGGATTCCAAAACAGACAAAATTTTCTGTTGCCTGCTTTTCACCCTTTGCAACACCTTATACATATTTCTCACTTTAACTGCCACTAACTAACAAAAGGAAGCATGTATTAACAAAAAGTTTAGCACTCTTTTTCCTGTTAGACTAATGATTCACGAGCTACAGCGCTGCACATATGAAGGTTTTCAACCTGCATACATCATTACAGAATTTACAGTACAGATAAGACGATAAAAGACTAAAGATAATAAAAGTAATGCAATATATAATATACCACATGCATAGTATGTTACACTTACCTCTCTGAAAATTGAGGTAGCTGTGTGTGCAACTCCAGTATAAATATGTTCTCCTGTTATTTGAAAAGCGAGTCTCGCTCTAATTGTATCTAGGGGATATGTTATTGTAACTGCCGTAACACCAGCTGCTGATCCGGCCAGAAATCTGTCTATATGCGTGTCACTTCGAAACAGGCCTTTGAGATACTGGTAACAATTACAACACAAAAATATCATACACATAGAATTTTATAAAAAATCTCGTTAAATATGTACAATGATGTACCTCCAGTTAGGATAGTTTTTCATATAATGTTTATATTGGTCATTAAATGAATGTGGTTAGTGTAGACCAGTTTATAGTTTTGCAAACATTTCAATGAAGATATAATAGTTGCTGCGAATGAGAGCGTAAGTGCGCCTGAATCCTTGCATGATCAGTTTATGTCTCTACCATATGAAACTGTGGCACCACTTTACCCAGAAAGAATGAACAATTACTCTTGACATCAGGTACAAAATGAGAATTGTTAACAACGGATGTTTTACCTTTTCGTACGTCTCAAAGGCTGTAAACTGTGTGGCCGCATATGGAAAAATTCGAATCATTTGTGCAAAATTCCCTTTGTAGAGCGCAAAGAAAGTTTCGCGTTCAACGATTGCTTTTAGTCCAGAAATAATACCTGGAACAGGAAATATGCATGTTAAATTATGCATACTGTTGTTGGTAATATTAAAGAAGATGTAGAACATTGATGTTATTGATCATATTCATCATATTAAGGTTGAAGAGATGATTTATATTATTTTAAAACTGATATTGAATACAATAAAACCGCTTTTAACTGAAACACTGTTATCTAAAACCTCTACTATCTGAACACTTTGTTATTCTCGGGGCTGTAACTTTTTATTAAATCAAGGTGAAAGTTTTATAGCAGACAAAAGCCGCTACACTTCGGGATTAGTCTCCACGGCAGTTGCGCGCCGTACTATATATACTGGGGTTTACGGATGATTTATCGTAAAATAATTGATCGTATATCAATTTATTGTAAAAACAATTTATTGTAGAACAATGTCTCGTATCAGCAATTTATAAGCTGTATAACAGCTTACCGTAAAAGCAAATAATGTAACCAAAATTATCATCACCCCGACGATGGTTGAAGTCAAATACTTCAAACTTCGAAACTGAGACTTTTAAACTTCACTCCTTCGTAATCGGTGAGCTAGCTTCCGACTTCAATAACCACATCCCTCATCCTTGCAAACTCGCATGCGTTGAATTATAATACCCATAATTGCTATTACAAGAAATATTTAAGTTATTGTTCACATTTGTTTCACGGTAAAATGTTCATCTCAGAACAGTTATAAAGTTACCATAAAACAAATAAATTGCTGATACGGTAAACTATTCTACGATAAATTGTGATACGATGAATCGTTAATACGATAAATTGTTAATACGATAAACTGTAAGTACGATAAATTGTTTTGCGATAAATTGTCGTACGATAAACTGATTACGATAAAAAGGTCGTGTACCATATACTGGGTCATTCCACATCAACTGAGAAGCTGGATTTTGGTGATGTCAGGGATCTTCAGGTCCGCCAGATCGTTGCCCAAAATACATATTATAGTCAATCCAAGGTTCAGGATTAATTTTACCATCGATGTGGTCAATGATTATTGCAGGTAATACCTAGGAGACTCTGTCTTGAATAGGTGAGCAGGTACCGCGCGAGTGACGACGTTCTTTGGCTCGTCGAGCGATGACGCGTTGGACCGGTCGAGTCCCTGGTTAATTGTCTTTATCCGATACGTGGACTATTTTCTCCACCCCGGAGAAAACAGTTTCTGATAGACAACGGTCTAAGGTACTAATAGAAATAAATTTCGGATTGGGCGAGTTTATTCAAACTTATTCAAAAAGTTTATTCAAATTTCTTGCATTGATCAATTAATCTGCGAATCATTCAAAAAATATAGTTACATTGAGCGGCCTTTCCCAAGTAAAACAAAATGTGAATCATATCGATACGACCAGTAATTATGTCAGAAAAAATTCTTTCGCAATGGTCTATTTTCGTCGATGCGCGAAAACGTCGAATTTGAAGGTCTGTATTTCCCAAATAAAGACGAATCTTGGGAAACGATGAGGTGGACTCCTCCATATGTCATCTCAGGAACAACATACTGAATTTTCAGCGAAATCCATGACATCATCAAAATCCAGCATCTCAGTTGGCGTGGAATGACCCAGTATATAGTACGGTGCGCGACTGCCGAGGAGACTTATCTCGAAGTGTAGCGGCTTTCGCCTGCTATAAAACTTTCAGCTTTTTCTGAATCCAATGAGCCGAGAAGCAAGCCAATCGGTTCAGTCGCTTAGGAGATATGAATTTCTTCTGTTTATTTTTCTCGTGGAAAAAGCAAGGCATAGTCATCCGGACAACTAATTCCTACACATGCGGCTTTCTCTTTTGTCACACGAGCTGGCAGCAGTGCGAAATGCTGCAGGTTCCAGAGACAACATGGCTGTGTCGCGTTTACATTACCGATACGTTGGTTAAACCGGTTATGCCGCGGTTGGTTATGTGACACAATCCGATTTTATTATTTTATTTCAGATTCCATGCTTTGTTTAGTTAATAAAACAGAATACTGTCCTTGCCTCTGTCCTTGTGATCTTGTGATTATTAAGAATTATAAAATGCCAAAAATGTAAATTCCGTAACTGATAAGCCCTTGCGTCTGGTAAACGAGTGCTGATTACTAATAATTAAAATTGTCAAGTGTAGCATATGAATCTTTCAAGCAATAATTACGAATTATTTATTTATAATTTAATGGAATGTTAGATATTAGTAATTAGTACTTGCTCAAGCTAATTTTGGCACTTTAGGTTTGCGCTCCATCAGCTGGACACTTGACAGTCAGGACTAACTTGTAAAGTGTTAAACCAAATTATTTACAAATTCAATACATTCTAGCTATTGGGAATCTTTCTTTTGCTAGTCTGAATCATTGTTTGACTTAACGCTTTACAATTATAATATATAAACCAAACAAAATGCTCGTACGCAGTCTAATTTAGTTGTATCTTGACCGTCAAGTTCATCACTCAAGAAACGCTTGAATTAAAGAGCTAAAATGATGGAAGCAAGCAATAATTCGCAATCATGTGTCACTTAGGGAATTAATAGCTCTTGGTAATCAGTACATGTTTAACAAATTTCATTACTTTAGATTATGCGCTCTCTGAGCTATCTATGCATTTGGCCGTCAAGATATACCAAACTTAAAGTGCGTATCAGGGCATAGCTTATCTAATCTGCAATGTAAATGTATCCTAGCTATTGGGAATCACTAAATAGGTGTTAATTATTGCCAATTGTTATCATGCTTCCAACTTCCAACAGGCTAAAGTTAAAATTTTAAATTATGTTAGGAACACTGTAAATCTTGTACTGTCGAACTTTGGAATGTTGAATTTGACAAGTGCAAGTTATATTATGTAGGAAATCTATATTCTCACACTCAGCTCAATTTCTTAGATCTCCTTCTATGTGCATGATTAAATTATAAATACATTGTAATATTAAAGTTACATTATAAGATAGACATGCACATAGGAGATGGTGTATATTTTAACATAAATAACACTTGACATTTTAATAAAATTCTACTTTTAAATTTATTAATTAAACCATTGATAAATAATTACAAAATTATTGTCTCTATTTGTTAAGCATTAACTAACAAAAAGACATGAAATCTATCCAAAAACATTAAAATGCAAAGAAATGTGCCAAGTAGCAGTTTCATTCCCCCACAAAATTGAGATATAACAAAAAATGTATAGATATCATATAAGAAAACTAAGTTTTCATTCAAAGAAACCTTGATTTAACTCGCATTAGCAATTAACAATAAATTAGCAATCAACAATAAAAAAAAATTGCCAAGGCTAACAGATCTATTATAATATGCAAAATTTTATAGGTGATGCCTCTGAACTATAAAACAGAAACACTACGAATATTTAATATCATTTTCAATACATATTCACAGCAATTATTTCAAGATAGATTGCTCAATTTGTTGGCATGATGAATAATAGAAGAAGCATTTGAATATGATAGACAAGTTATGTAAAACAAAAAATATAGACTTGTGCAGAACAATACAAAGATCCTATAAAGTTGAATGGCAATTAACACGTATCAATATTTAATATATTGATGTTAACAGAGAAAAGGGAAAAGGGAAAGGGACAATTCGACATATAATGTGAGTTGTCTTTGCTGCCAATAACATATTCTTACAAACGTTATAGCACAAAAAGTATAGATTGACAATAATTATCATAATATATCATGCTTACCTAAGTGCTTGTAATAACTATTATGTGCTTGTAATAATATTTTTATCCTATCTAAGGGCGCAACTGATGTCTTCGAGCACATTCCTGCAACACCTATAAAATAACATGAGTAAAAATTGCTGTTCCTGCATTACAATACAGAATGTATTAGTTATGAATGAATTACGATACTGCTATCTCGATCGACAGCATGAATTAAAATATATTAACTGATAATGGATGATGAAGTCGGTAATACTAATAGCCCTTTAACAGTTATCAGTTCAGCAGTGAAATATTTTAAACATTACAACCCACATTTTCATCCAATTAATTTGATCCTCCAATTAAGAAGACTTTTATTATTGATTTTATCTTAAATATTTACCAACTAATAAATTTTCACCGTAAAACATTTAATAAACCACTTTAATAAACCTCTTTATTAAAAGTAAATTGTGGAAAACTTACCGCCAGCAAGCAGATGTTTGAGGTAGAATTCGACGGTCCTTTGCTCCTCGTGTGCCATGTTTTGCGAGTTCTACTGTAACTTTTAACTAGTAACTGTAACACCTATAACCGCTAGAAAACGTTACTCCGGCTGCTCGGGAGGAACATGTCTATCTTGCTCGTCGCCCGCTGCGAATGTGAATGTGAATGGACAGTCGAGTAACAGTATGCTACTGTTGGACTAGCGGGCCTAGCACTGAGGATGTTATAGGTAGACTGACAGACTTTGGACGGCTTTAGACTAACTTGGGCTGACTCTCTGGCTGACCTAATGCTGGGTAGTGGCGCCGGTGTAGCCCGCGTAAATCTGTGGACTCGTCCACAGGTATGCAGCCGGTAAACAAGTATTTGGCACGCCCAGTATTTTAGCATAATTTTTCTCTAAAAAGTAAACTGCCACCTTTAAGGAAATTCATTTCTTCTTGAGAGGGACATATTTGAGAGAATAAGAGATAGATGTGCATGGATTTGTAAAAAGTATACATTTTTCGTACCGCGTGTGTATAAGTATTTTTTATAACTATAATTAAAACACGCGGTACTTTCTCATCTACGTTTATTATTAATAAACAATATGTAAAACAAAATTATGTATCTGGAAAAAAGAACTGTCGCTGCTATCTAGGTCTTTATGGAAATTTATTTTTGCTTAAGAAAAGCATACTTTTTCTTGTTCAAGAAAGTACGCGTATTTCAAACAGACGATCATCTGTTTAGTACAACGTGAAGATGTCAGGACATGGTTGAATATTTACGTACTATCGATAAGTGTAGTTGAACATCTTCAGGGTGTAAACGTTGCGCGCGCCAGTCGCCAGCATACACTGGAACACACAACATAAAAGATGTTACGAGTGTTTTCAAACTGTGGTTTTCAACACTTATGATTTCTAGAAACCAGTGAAACTTATAACATTAAGATCGAAGAGTTTCGTGTGCAGAACTGTTTGAAAGTCTGTTTGTGAACGTTCCTCTTTCGATCGAAAAATGGCAGCAGTGGTTAAAGTCAGTCCGGTTACTTCACCATCCGTCGAATTAAGTTCCTACCGCGATCAACATTTTAAGGTTTGTTAATAATGCTTATAATTTGCGTGTATTCTCTTACTTTTCTCGTGTTTTCTTTACCAAATACGTTGAGAAGAAATTCATATCGTGGCAACGTAGCTTGTGTGTTTGTGTTGAGGTTAGGAAGGTATGTTTCGTGTGTGTTGGTTATTGTGATTCGGCCATATGATCGCGTTTGTTGACCCAGTTGCTGTCACAACACTAATTGAATAGAATAATCGCGTAAAACATAATAAATAATGATTGCATGATTCCAAAATGTAATTAACTGTTATTTAATATTCGCTTTTTGCGGAACACCGCTTGTATTTACGCAATGTTTACACATGATCCTGTTATTAACAACATTAATTTATTACTGTCACTAGCTGACCTACGCGGTTTTATTTGCCTAACATTTCGTGGGTACATTAACAATAACTTAATAAAAAATATGAGTTGTGACAACTATCTTTGTTCCAAGAATAACCTAACAATGTTTTGCTCCAACTCTCATTCCTTATGAAAATTTGGAGTGGCTCTTAAAAGATTCTATATAAGCAATAGATATTATAATATTTTGTAGCCTATAGCAGTTTTTGTGCTTATCGTATACATATAGACATACACGTCATCCTTTATGTTACTTGGCGTTATTTACGGTTATTTATTAAGATATTCTTTACATGAATTTATTAAACACTTTGAACATAAGTGTGATACATTTTATAGTTCAAGATGTTACATATTTATTACCAGAATTCAAAATGTCTGCTTCTTCCTTCGCACGTAACTGCTTTCATGAAAATGAAAAGTACAAAGTGTTTATTGGTTCAACAGTTTATGTTACATTGTCAACCATTGTAAATAGCTTTGGCGACATTTCTTAAATGCGTACTAAAAACTCACTACGCTCCATTTCACACGAATGGAGTTTGGTTCGAAACATTTTATCATTACTTTGTTATTTAGTGTTTTTGTATCACAATAGTTTTCATTTTAAATTTCTTGATCTTTGCGCTGCGCAATTACTCTCTCCAATTATTATTGAAAAACCTTAACATTACAGAGGAAAATATAAATTGTAACTTCAAAGGGATAAAACTCACTAATCCCTATTAAGAAGAGCGGGTTTATTTCACATTGAATAGGAATTTCGTTTACTGATTTCAGCTTATGCAAGAATGATGTAAATAGTGTTAGACAGATTACTCTTTTGAGATCAAGTTGTGAGTGTTAATGTGCATGGCGTTACTGTATTCTAAGTAAGTTTTTAGATTTTTTAGATCTTTATCCAAGCTTATAAAGCACACACGAACTTCATTATTGTTCTACTAGTCTGTAGTAGTATTTCTTCAATGTAGAGTTTGATGATGTGATATTAGGATGTAACTACATTATTCATTTACTCTTCCACATACATTATACGCTCGCAATCTCTCTGTTTGTAAATCTATTGTCTAAACTCTTTGACTAAGCTATCAGTAGTGTGGTTTTTGTTATCCACAAAATATTGTTTGGTGATACTTTTTATATACCCCTTTGTAGTTCAATTTTTTAAAACTCTGTTCTGTTAAATTGTTATGATCTGTATCTAGTTCTTGCTGTACTTTTTAGTTATTCATAAGTGTTCCATTTGGTTCCTTTATCACTTTGCTTAAAGCACAGTTTTATTGTGATCGTGTCTTACGATATCCTAACATTTCTGTCCTATCTGAAAGTCTTCTCATCAAAATTGTATCTTCAATAAATTCTTGTACTGTCTATTCACTGTTCTCCTTTATTTTCAAAAATAATTAAATATAATCAAATAAAATAAATATAAATAAGGGTAAGGTAGAAGGTGAGAAACATCATATGTCCGCCATTGCAGGTAACAAAGCTTCAGGCACAGCTAAGAATGGTGGCAGAGGGTACTTGAATTCATATCACTGTTTGATAATTAATACGTGTTAAAAATTTCGAGATATAGCGGCTGTAACCAAACAACTCAATCTCGTTTTGATATATTTTGAGTTTCTGTATAATATTAAATAAATATAACTCCATAATATAATAAATATAACTCCAAAACCACTTAGTTTCTGAGGAGATTGATAAAAATGATCTGGATATGACAACCAATTACCACAAACAATTCTAGTATGCGGCAGTCCTTTAAATTATTGGGCACCATGGAAATAATTATTTCAGGATAATATAAATGCTGGTCTTTGTGGCTTTATTGAGTCAGATCGCGAAACGAGTACGTTATCAATGTTACAAAGTGATTCTACACTTACACCTTTGCATTGGAAAAGATCGATTAAAAATTCGTAACAAAACTTATCATAATTTTGATGTTCAAGTTTTAATTAACTCACGTATTTTACATAGAGAAATGAATGATTACAAGGAATCGAAAAGAATCATGGGACTTGTAATAAAATGATTTCATTAAAACTAGTTTCATTTGTCATTCTCTTACAACATCGCATTATTTTTCATTCACTTACAAGACTTTTCATTCACATTCGTTAACAAGCGAGCTTGAGCGGCATCTTTAACATTACCAGCATGGAGATGCAGATATAGCAGTACTAGCTCCGATCATAATTAATAATGAGAGTATAATTCCATCATATTGAATTCACTTTCGGTTAGCTTGCATAATATTAAGCGGAATGTATTTCTTGTTGTTTGCAGGGTTCGAGAGCGGAACAAGATAGATTACTTAGGAATTCCACTACGTTGTATGTAGGTAACTTGTCGTTTTACACCACCGAAGAACAAATTTACGAACTGTTTTCCAAGTGTGGCGATATTAGGCGAATAATAATGGGATTAGACAAATACAAAAAGACACCATGCGGTTTCTGCTTTGTCGAATATTACCTAAGAAGTGACGCGGAAAATTCTATGCGATACATTAATGGTACGCGTTTGGACGACAGAATCATCAGAACAGACTGGGATGCTGGATTTATAGAAGGCAGACAATACGGAAGAGGGAAGACTGGAGGACAAGTACGTATAATAAATGCTCTATTCGGTTTTGTTCAAATGGCGTTCCGGATGCATATTAGCAATATTTTTGTTATTAGCAATTATTATTAATTAGTAATTAGCAAAAAAAGGCATAGACGCCTTTAGGCCTTTTGAAGTTTCCTTCACTATAGGCTGCCAATTCCTATAAGCGCTCTATATGTGCATTGCGATTGTATTTGTTATAGCTAAAATCTTGTTGATGGAAATTAGCGTTCTGCATTAGAGTACTTCCATTATTCTGCTTAGGTTTAATTAATCAAACTGGGAAGAAAAAACATGTTCGCGTGCTTCATTTGTTATTGTTGTATTTTCAGGTAAGAGACGAATACAGATCGGACTTCGATAGCGGACGTGGCGGATACGGTAAAATTATACAGCAAAAGGTAACACCACTTTCTGACGGAAACTTTGGAAGATGAAATGCCACGCATTCTGTCCATTCAAATATATAATTATCACTCAACGTGGTGAAGTTTTTCCATGGATGTACATTATTAGATGCTTCTTTTCTTCTCGTAGAACTAATGGTGAAGTTGATGCGATAAGACGAACCTGGAGAAACAAAACGATTTGTCGACATCTTTTGTTTTCAATCATAGCCGCATCAGTAAAAATCCATCGACTCCTCTGTAAATGCAATATACCTTTTATACTTAAAGCTAAGGAGTTTCATGTCATTGGTTCATGTATGATTTAAAATGTAATTCCGCTATAGTGTATATTTGACATTCAGATTTATGAATATTCTTGTGTATAAGCAAATGTTAAATAAACTGGTCTCGAATAGAAACCTAGTTTATGTTTCAACTTCATCCACGGTACGATTATAAGTTTCGCGCATCGTAATGAACTTAAGAGGTGTGGCAAGATGCGAACCTCGAGTTTACTATATAAAATCAAAAGTCTAAAGGTATCATTTGTACTGCATACTATCTATCCAAACGTCAAACTTAAGATATAACTATTATGTCCGTTACTCTCTGATCAAAACTTTTAGCAGGGTTCGTATACTTTAAACACTTACAAATACAAGTATCACATATATGGATACACCCATACAATATAAACCGAGTGCCAGTAGTAAAATAGTGTTCTTTCCGTTGCTATATCTTTTTCACAAAACGGTCAATAATTTGTAATACTTTTTCCGATATTCATATTATACTTTTTTATAAGCCTGTTTTTTTATTGAAATCTTAACATCGACTTATCAAGTATACGAAATACGTACAGAAGGCATAATTTTTAATTGAAAGTATCTGTTCGCGGATGGTCAATCGGGTTCAGCCTTTATGAATGATTAATTATCATATTAATTATGAATGATTAATTAACTCTATAAACCAGAATAATTTCAGATAATTCCTAAGAAAAATGGTTTAGCAAAACAACTTAACTTTAAATTAACTTTAATGCTTCTTGTTGTCAGTGTCGATGTGTGGGTGAAGCGTTATAACAAATCCCACGTACCTGATGAGTAGTTGCTAGTGGGATCGACACAGACCAATCGAAAGTTTACTTAATTGCAAGAATGTTCTTACTGTGGATGAAGTTTAGAAAGTTTATTTCGGTACTAACTCCAGAAGTAATATACTGTTACATCTATATCGCTGGAAAATGACTATTCTACATGATGATAAACAGCAAACCTCCATAAACTAGTTAAATACGCATATATTAAGTGATTCTACGTGAACTATCAAAGGATTTGTAATCATGTTCGACCATTTTTATAAGATAAGGAGTGCGTGTAGTTTGCTAAGTGCCGATTGGAATAGAAAGGTCTGTCGTTCGTTAACGCAAGCATTTGTTTAGTAACAATCAGGCAAATTTATCAATACTAATATATGTGGCTACGATGATATCCATTCTCAGACTGCAGACCTTTCTACTGACCATATTACACATATGATACGCTGGACCCAAGCAAGATTAATTTATTATTCAATACTAGTTGTACGCGATTTTGAATAATCGTACTATGTAGCGTAAGAATGCTGAAAGTTAGAGAAAGAGTCGGTACCAATTAAACAAGCTCGTCTTAGAAAGTAGTTAAATTCGACGATCTCGGTCGGCCTTGTGCGAATGGATAATAGACATCTCTAGGAATAGAAGATTGAGGTGAGAACTTATACCTGGACGCCTTCTAGACTCTCAAGAGAGTACAAACGTCTACGTTGGCATGGAACGATAACACGTGCACATCTGTTAAGTAGATCAGTACAGAATGACTATTGAATGCCTGAAAGTGATGAGAGAGTCCGGAAATCCGTACCAAGATGCACCTACATGAAGTAATCAAAACGATAGAGTGTATACGATGTGAATTAGTGAATAATTCAATTATAACTGAACTATACTATTATTATAAACAGTATCATTTTGAACGAAGCTCTGTTCTACAGTTATAGTACGTGTCATACTATATTTCATATACCATGGGTTGGAAGTATATGAAGAGTTTTGAAAAATCTCTTATTCTTTATGAAAATACATGCCAGAAATAGTATCACGTAATGAATGAAAATATTGTTAAATAGTAACAACTGCTAATCATTTGTTTGCATGCTCGAGTATTTTGTCAAGCAGGAGAAACAGAATTACTATTAGATATGCATGATAGTAATGAGACAATACAGGGCGATTGTGTCGACGCCCTCTATCAGGGGAATTCAGCATTGTAGTCTGGATTTGTTGAAGGGAGACTTGAATTGGTACCTTAGATTATTCCACTGCTGTAAGCATCTTCGGGCGCTCCGAAAGTGCGTTGCGATAGCATTAATCACAGTTGAACGTCTGCAGTCTGAAATTGGTGATCTGCATTAGAAGCGAAAGAATTTCACGTTAAAGGCGGAAGACGTGATTCGCTATCTCACACTTGTTGCATATTTTCATATATTTTTCGTAAAATGTGTGAGAACTAAGGCAAGAACCTTTGTAAAGATTCCTTTTGATCAATACCACAGTTTAAAGAAAGTATGTTGATATGTATCGTACGATGTTTTTCAAATTTGTAAAAATTCTCTACCCATGTTATTAATCCTGTAACAATCAATGCAATGCTATCCATTTCCCAATAAATCATATTCCAGCGCAATGTACATTGTTTAATTAAATGAGTGATTCAATACTGAGTTTTGGAGTTTTCCTTGGATGGTGCGTTTCCCGATTTATTTTATTAGATATTTTAGATTTCGATTACAATTAAATCAGATGCTGCTTTTTCCTTGAAACGTAGAAATGCATATTTATTTGAATGATACTTAATTGAAATCTAGAAAAAGATTTTGGAGAGTATTGACTTAAAAAAACTTAAATAATGTAGAATGAGGATGAAGATTTTTCATTTTCATTAAACATCAATTAATTATTTGAATTTTATTAGTATTGAATAGCGTCATCAATATTAACTCAAAAGAATAGGTAAATATACGAGGGGTATTTTATCGAGTTTAGAATTTCCTTTACTGTGTTGGTGTCGTTGAAATTAAACTTATATTGATTCAACTGCCAATAAAATATCGGATCTTTTACAATTGTAAATTGAGATTGATAATTACTATTTGTGGCTGGTGTCAATCTTCCAACACCATTAATAATACTTTTTAAACCCCTCACCACATCAATTACTGTATTTTTTTATTCACTTCTTTCGATTATCTTGTTGCAAATGTATAATCTGGAATTTAAGCGAGACGATCTCTTCCACGACAAACTATTTACAATTAGTCGATAAACGACTTATCACTTATTAATTTATCAGAGAGCTCGTAATTTAGCAGAAAATTTATTTATTTTATCGACTGTAAAGACTGAATGTACACTTCTATAATAGGCTTTCAAGTATTCGGGTACCGGTTATTGCTTGAGTGTTTCATTATCCGATCACTGGTTATTTGGTTAAACATGCTGGGTGTCAGACTCAAACTGAAAAGTCATAACTTGGTACCTTGGTGGAAAATTGGCAGAACTCGGAAAAATTAAGTTTTTAAGTAAATGTAATTTCAAAATTATCGTAAATTTTTTTAAAACTAATTAACGACTCTTTGATGATCAAATGTGCAAATTAACATTCTTCCCGAAGTCGCTAAAAATTAATATCATAACTTTCCGAGTTATGGCGATTTTCTTCTTCTGTGGTTGAGCGAAAGTTTGGTGGTAAGTCTGTTCCTCGATGCATAACTTTTGTAAAAAAATCCTGAGAAAATGCGATAAACCTTTGGTACTATATTTTTGTAACCGGAAGTATTCATCGGCAAACAAATAGGTTTTATATATTAGACATTTCTGACAAGTTACGTATGATTATAATAATACATTCGAAGAATAAAAACTTCACTCAAATTTCGTTCACACCTTGTTTTTTAATGAATTAAGAACTACAACCTTAATGGATTAAGAAATACAAACAGTATCGTAAACAATATTTGTTTTATAAACCAAATCTTATTCTTTAAAAATTACTTCTTACTTTTTTAATTTTATTGCGGCACTTATTTTATTATTGTTTTGCATGCTTCTAAGTGGATTAGCTTAGCAAACACAGATTTAATAGTATAAAAATATTCAGATGCAAATAATTAATTGTATTATTAACTTCACCATATTTGAATAAATATCTATGATCTACCAATCAAAGAAACCGTGTTTTTCATTCATTTAAATTACTCACTACATTTCTCTATATAAAACATTAACTCTAGCTATATTTAGAAAGCTGTCTTCCCATTTTACTATCCTAATCTGTACGAAGTATCTGTTATACAAACTGAAAGCGTGCTATTTTATTATAAAGATTCTATGCTGGAACTTATCTGGAAAAATAATTATTAAAATTGTAACCACAAGAAAGATAGAATATCTCCTGCTTTTAGTGAACACAGAATAAGACGTTCTTCTTGAATTCTTTAGTTTACAAATATTTGCCAAATTAATTATAATTATAAAAAACAATCTCAATATTGGCATTCTTTCTAATTCAAGCTCAATATTTACGTAAAATCAATCGAACAATATTTTGCGATATTCTTTTCTTCTCTTTCAAATGGTGCACTTCTATTACAAAGACAGAAATGCCAAAGAATGGAAATATCCGTAGTTCCAGCATCTCCGACATTGGAGAAATTGCACACTCGTCAACTGAGAGCTGCTGCATCTTGCAATTCAGTGGCTCAGCCGAGCGGAGCAGCCGGCAAAGGTGACCTGCTTTCAAATTCTAATTCAGGACAACTAAGGACATCCAGTGATTGAAAAATCAAAGAATTCGCATTGGCCATTAAGGAGCGTCGGCCACACGGATATTATATCCATTCATAAGCGACCTCAGCTTCAGGCAGAACTGCGTCCAACAGTATTACGTTATTCTCCTAACGGTACAGCGGTGGCAGGTACTCTAGAAAGTAAATGAGGAGGAAGGAAGGGAAACCTGCAGTGCCTGATTTCTCAGAGCCGTCGTTCGCAGCGAACGCCAGTACGTGTCTGACAAGCTCGGCAGTGAGACTACGCTGCGATTAACTGCCACCAGACTAATTGTGTTTCGTGCATTATCGACGTTCGGAAAACCCGGCGATTTTCCTCGGCTAGCATGTGACGCTCTGATCCTGCGGCCAACATCGTAAAAAGGATACGGGAAACAGAATTCACTGATCAACAGGTGAGTCATCCAATTTATTTTCTCCGGTGACGCGAGCCTCACGCTCTTGCACGATTTTCGGTTGAACCTGAAATTCCTGACTTTGCAGATTTTTTTTAACGTAGCATCCTCAATTGTAGCAGCTTGGTTTGTGGCGCATTTTGCGCGAGTATATTTGTTTCTAGGAGAATGATTTTACTAATGATTTACGGTTGATTAACGAAATGCAGTTGATTGTTTCGGATATAAATTATGACTGATAATGTAAGATAGGAAAAAAGTAATTGTTTTATCTGAATCTCTTAAAAAGCAGAATATATAGTAGAAAAGGGAAAACAAAGTTTTCATTGAGTAGTATTCAACAAAAAGTAAGATATCTGGCATCGATTTGACAGGTAAACAATAGGTTGAGAAACAATTGCTAAATCCGAAGAAGAAAACATTGGTTTATTACATTATGATATCCGATGTTAGTAAATAAAAATAAGAATTACAGCAAACAATAAAAAAAATCGTATAACAAAATTCAGTACTAATTCAATAGGTTTAGCTTATTTATCAAAATTCTTTTATCCCCCAATTCATACAAAACAGATCAGAATATGGTTAAATCACATCATCGTCTATTTCGATCTATTTCTCAGGATTTAAAAAAACAAATTTAATAAAATTGCAGGTGCTCAATCCTATGAAATTATTGCTCACTCTGAACGAAGGAATTTGGAAAGTAATTCCTAGATTTCGAGAAAACAAATAAATATTCATCGCTTTTCGAACGGTTTGCCAAACATCGTGTCACTTTCTTTATTGGAAATTTAGAAAAAAAAACTATATATTTAATTTATTTAGTACTTCTAGTAGAATGCTTAATCAAAATCTCACTGAAATCGCTTCATTGCTCTGGGAAGAAATGGGTCACGAACTGCAGTAATTATTCCATGTGAATAATGCTCGCTTATGGATTCTCTTAACGTACTGGATTGCATTCACGTATTATGGAACTGTGACACTTTCCAATCTTCATGGGAAAAAGATCATTCAGCCAGGACATCTGATTTCAGAATGCAGTTCTTTATAAATAAAGCTAGAGTTAGAGAACGAGAAACTTATTCAACAATAATGTAAAAAAACTTGTTTCGTAGAAACCTTTTGAACAAAGCAGGAAACTTATTCAATACGTACGAGCTGCAATTGTTGATTATTCTTCATTCGCAGAAGACCATTAAATTAACTGGTAATTTCACGCGCATACTATCGTTGTTCATAATTACGCTATCAACAATAACAGCAGAGAGATAACAAAGATTCATCATTAAACAACGACAGTATGATTGACGTGCAAACGAATTGCGAATGACAATTACAATTATTCTTTTGAAACCATTGACGCAAATGGTATTATTCTGGGGAATAACATACATGAAACGGATTTGTCATCACCGCATGATGCGATCACGTAACTCAAAATAAGAATGCAAGGTGACCGCCCACCATTCGGAAAGTCCTTCTTTTACAAAAATGGTACGAGCTGAATTAGACTGCACAATTAGCAAACTGGGTGAGCAATCTCTATTCTATGTATATCGAATGTAGGTCTTCCATCTAAAGTTCAATGTAAATTAATCTAGTTTGATATTGAATATTAATCAATTTTTTTTGCGTACAATCCGAATATTTGTCTCAAAACGTAAACAAAATATGTAATGAAATTTTATGCAGCGAATTCCAAGAAATTATTATTGAATTCTGAACGAAAGAATTTGGAAGGTAATTCCTACATTTGGAGAAAACAAACAGCTTCTTATAACTTATCAAATATTGTTGTACATTTATTGAACAAATTCAATTGCGTGAAACTCAACACTGTCTCCAGTTTTGCTCAAACACACGTCAAGATTACATCAACAATATGTCAAACTTCGTGTGTCCGCTAACAGTGATTTAATTTAATAAATAGCATATTACGATCTAATATAATATACATTGTTCTAACATCAGAGTTGAGGAATTTCGATAACTTTTTTCATTCGTATTATCGTTTTGACCAAGAGATATTTTCACCCCTGAAATAACTCTAGAGTTTAGAGTAAGGCCGTTAACTTATACTAATCTACACTTATTATATACTAATACATTGTTCTATATTTTTGATCACTACTTCCTAATTGACGCAGCGTAATAACGCATACTCCATGCAACTCTCGAAACCTCAAACAATACAGCAGTGAAAGTATCATTAAAATCGGTTGGGTAGGTTCAGAGATTACCTATTACATACAAAACGACATTACGTCCTTGCGCGAACAGGGTGATTTCCTTGCCTTTGAATCACGACAGTTGTACTTCACTTTTTTTGATGCATGTACAGTATTTTGGTCAAAGTAAGTTTTGGCCAAAATTTTCTTATAAATGAAAATTTTCGTTTTTAAATAGAAATACAGTTTCTTGAACAAGAAAGTGACCACCTTGAGAAAAAATACATCTTCTTAGTGAAAATAGTTTTGTTTTATGAGGAATTTTATTCTGAAAATACTATTCGGTGTGCCTAGGACTTTTTTACCCATTGCATGCAGTGAAATACATCTGTCTGATGTGTAGTGGATAAAAAAGTCACTCGTATGCACTCCTTTTCTTGGAGTAAATCTTGATATAGAAGAAAGTTTCTTTTTCAAGAAAACACCAATTTTCTTAAAGATTAATGTCTCCTTTTTAATAACAAATAAAGTGCTTTTCAAAGCAAAATGCTTGCTCTTTTAAGAAAATTTATTTGAGAAAATTTGGGTGGGTGAATGTAATGTGTATAACGATACACTATATAATATTTATATCTGTAGTCAGCTGGATCGAATATTTTATTACGTTCCAGTGGCACTCTGGGTTGCGATGACTTATTCGGAACTAGGAACAGTGCGGTGCATACTATATTTTACAAAATTATATTATATACGTTATACACGCAATATAGCGTTATATATCATGTATAGGATGTTGAGAAGCTTTGAGGAACATTCGTGTATAATTAAAGATGCTGAAACATTTATAATTATCCTGTATATCATAGCGTATATTCAACGCTGGTGATTCAAAGGCAAGTGAATCACCCTGACTAGCATAAAAATCATAATAATCATAAAAATGATATAAGTGTTCAAATAATAGATAATTTGCATAATGTCATTCGGATTGAAGAGGTATAAGAGGAGTAAGAACTTTTGAAACAGAATTTTATTCTTTCCTGAACATAAAACAGTAAACATAATAATGATACCCGGAAGACGAAGCATCGCTCTTTGAAGAGTTAATCTGTTTGTTTAACTCCTTAAATGAATGTTTCCAAAGTCGAGACCTGGCTGAATCGTTTCCTCACACCTGAAAGCGGTAGAATTATCTAATTTCATTAAAATACCTATGTTTGTTTTTGAAATAAAATTTACAAATATATAGAGGAATTACTTTTTTAAGTTTGTACCATACGTTTCTGGGACATCCCATGTATGAATTGTTGCTTAATAATTACATACATTATGTAAGTCTCTGCAATTTGCGGTGAAAATTACGTTGTTACAATCCTTGGAAATGTTACTTTATCATATGATTGTTTTCCTCATTTATCGGATCATTAAGACATAAATTACACAATGTCTCAAAATCTGTCAGATTATAATCGCACGTACCAGTCACGGAAATGCGTCATTTATCTGCAGTGATGTTGTATAATCATACTATGCGCGATGTTTATTATAATTATACGCACATTATCACGTTGTGTATCTGCTGTTTAAATTAATTTTGCAAGATTTCGGCGACTCAATCCCAGAATTTTTATAAATTTCTACCATTATTTTTATTCTGCACAAGAAGACGACATTAACTATAATCCGATTTATAGTATGTCATTTCGTCTTTACCTTGCCTCTTTCATTCCGTCACTTTGTACAATGCAGAGAATGTCTATTTGTTTATAAGCGAAACGGTTAAAGTGCAATTCAACAAAAACAAAAACATCTGCTCAGGTAAAGTGTTTTTACTACAAGAGAATACCATTTAGTACATAAAGTGGAACATCCCTTATCCGAATAATATTATCTGAATTTTCTCCTACCCAAACATTGTGTTATATTATTCTATTGCTAGCTTTTTATGCTAGTATTCATATATTTCAATAAAAATCATAAAAATGATGTAACATTTATAATATTTTTTTTCATTTTGTATAGTTTGCATTGGAATGCCTGTTTTGGTTTTTGGGATGTTAATAATTTGACTGAATAATACGACTAGTATATTAAACTTTTCCGTTATATATCACATGAATACATAAACTAAATAAGGCATAAACTTATCACATAGGGTGCTTCCGTCTCACTTTTAAACGGTATGCTGTACAAAATATCGCATATTTATTCGAATTTTCTACTATCTGAACAGTCTGTTATTTCATTTTTATTGTTTTTCTGTGAATGCATAAAGACTAACATGGAAAGTACGATAAAAATTAAATATCAAAATATTCGGATAGTACAAACTTTGGATAAAACAGGTTCTACTATATTTTTTATCGTATTTTTTATTTAAAAACCATTGAATTTATGAAAAATATACTCGAATAACGCGATTCGAATAAGAGAAATTCTACGATGTAAGACTTTTGCTTGGCCTGAAAGGGTTAATAAAACTGGCCTGTCCTGTTTCTCGTTTGCTTTGGTTGCACACGGAACCTTAGTGTATTAGACCGTAACTGTACTACGATCATATAGCATAGTTACACAAACAAAACCAGAATGATTCGCTGATTGATGTATGGCGTCGGTCTTCTCATCGCGAGTATTAAATTATCATAGTAATAGCCGATCCCATCTTATTTCCACTTTCCCACACGCTGGTATTTAATGACTGCATGCTTTTTTATATCTGACTTAATTCCACAAATTACTACAGTTTACATGAAAGTAAAAGTGAGAAATTTATCGGTAGCTTTCCAATACAATAACAGAGAATATAGAAATTTGTGCACATTCCACTATGTTAATGCTGGGGAAGATTATAACTGTATTATAGTTAGTTGCTATATTTTGGTTACAATGTTCAGAATTTGAGTAGAATGTTTCCCAAATATGTTCGAACACCAGTGTATGGAAAAATGATATGATTCAATATTTCCGATGTTTATAGTTTCTTTTTCTTGCTTCGTCTTAAAACAAAATGGTTTTGCCATGAAGTATTCAAATAATATGCATATCATTATAGTTAATACTGAATATTTTTTTTCTATTTTGTGAAAATATTTTTCTTCGGATTCAAAAAAAAAGAATTTAAATGAAATTTCATATGGTGAATCCTGAGAAATTATTGAGAATTCTGGACGAAGGAATTTGGAAAGTAATTCCTACATTTGCAGAAAACAAATGAATATTTATAAATAAGTCTTTGATATAAATTATACAAATAATATGCATTTCATTATAGTTAATGCCCAACATTTTTTGTTCTATGTTGTCCAAACATTGTGTTAGAAAATCAGAAATAGGTATGAGAATGCGCGTGTAGAGCACATTCTCATCGGAGATTGTGCAGGTCCCTTTCCTTCTTCAGGGAAAACCCGGGGTATACCCCCAAACTTGTCCACGCTGACGGAGATAACCCGACGGCGAGCGATGTCCGAGAGCATCACTCTTGGACTGACTTCAGCCACGATATCATTGTACTGACTTGAGATTTCAATATGTTTGTATTCCACACCTTGTTATTCGAATTCCAAACGCGTCATATTTTTTTTGAGCACCCACACACAAACTCAAAATGCCGTATAGTCTTACAATTGTGTATATAATATTAATTGTTACATGCATAATATACGCATATTTTTAGATAAATTATATATCTCAGTTAACAGTAATAAATTAATTACTGTTCGAAAACGTAATCAAGACTATTAGTTTACATTACAGATGACTGTCTTTGATTTGAAACTTTTGTTTTCATGAATTCACCAGCTAATTACAATAGGTTTAGTTGCAAAACTGCACGGTTCATATTACGTTACGTTGTGTCTTCACTGGAGTAATTTCCAAGAACTTTTTGTTGTTTATTTTTGCTGAATGTTGTGATATTATTAAAATTCTTATTTTATTTACACTGCTATTGATATGTGAGTATTATATAGCAATTTTTGTCAACATTTATAACAGAAAGATTAAGAAAGTTTAAGAAAATTTCGGTAAGAACCGATAATCTTTTAAAAAACCACAGATTAACAACAAAATATTATTCATTGTTGTTCTAGTGAAAACATAGCTTCGAGTGTCAATAATATAGAATTAAATACTTGAAATATACATTTGTTTTCACTTCTTTTTTTGCTTATTTTTCAGAAGTCTTCAAACATGGATTGGCGATTGATGCTTGTATGCATCGTATGGGGAGTGATAACAACAGTTTCATCTGAACCGTAAGTCGAAAATAGTATTCCTTATAACATTTATTGATACAGTACCGAGTTAAATTAATTATTAATTATTAATAGTGAAATGAGGAAAGCGGGAAAGATTTATAACACTTTTAGACAATAAACTAGCTGTCCTATCTTGTTTGATCCAGGTGACATATCGTGTGCACATTTACAACATTTATTTTAAAGAATAATAGGTTTTTGGAGCTGTTTATTAGAAATATTTTTAAATAATACAGCTCGTCCCCTATTTGTTTTGAAATTTTGCAATTACTTTTGTAACAGTCGGTATAAGTGATAAATATTGCAGTGTTTTATACTCTATAGTTTACCTGGATTATCCTTACTTGTGATTTTAATGTGATTTGCTTTCCTGTATTGTCTGAAGCTTCTGTCTTATACGTGGTGTTTATAAATTTCAATTTTAATGGGGAACTGACCGACACATCGTTAAAAGATTCTTGCAATAAAGATAGCTACAATAATATATTACTCTTTTAATTAAGTTATTGTTAACCTATACACGAAATGTCACCCATGTCAAGTCGGGTAAGAACAATTCGAAGAAGAAAAAGAAGAAAAATGTTTCCTCTAAGGAAAATGATTTTTTTTAAGAAGAAAATTTTGTTGTTCATGTAATTGTATTTCTATTTAGAAATAAGAATTTTCTTGCTTAAGAATATTTATTCCGCAAGCCAATGTGCTTTTTTAATCTATTTTTTAATTTGTATATTGGATATTTCTTTGCCTCGTCAACAAAGAAGTATTATGCATTGAATAATTTATGTATTAACAGACAGTACAATGTTTTCATTTCAAGACATTATGCTGTTATCGCGCCCAAATCGGTCCGGCCAGATTCCGAATATCACGTGGCTGTTAGTACAACTGGAATCTCAACAACTTCATCTATTTATATTGAACTCAGTGGTGAGCTGGACAATGGACAATCTTTTAACACTTCCAAGATAACAGCTGTGGAACCCTACTCTACTAGAATCGTGCGTCTCCTGGTAAGATTGTAGTTGTATATTTTCATTTTATCATAATTTATTTATGTATAATTTTGCACGATTTTGTGGGTAATCGTAGCCCTTAATTTGTACAGACTGTGTGGTGACAATATCTTCTTTACACCTTTCTGCAATTTTTTTTTTTTTAATTTTATGCTCCTAATAATTTAACTTTGTCAGAGAAAAGTGATAAAAAGCTTCGTTTGCAGTTTCGCGGCACTTTGAAAGGTGTAACAACAATTGTTATTGTGTTTTGTTTGCTTATAATGGAATTGCCAAACTTTGTAGTTGTAATATTCCATAATCAATTGTTCGTCAAAAAACAGATATTAATATGTAATGAAATTCTGTGACACAAAATTGTCAATATCTATTGGGGGATGATTGGGTCGATGAAATGTTGGATAAACAAATTCATTTCTTATAGATTGCGGATGCAACACCTGGAAAATATCAGCTTATTTCCCGTGGATTATCGGGGATAGAGTTCTCAGATTCGAAACCGATCGAGTTCATTCACAAAAGTTATTCCGTCTTTATCCAGACGGACAGAGGAATTTACAAACCAGGAAATACAGTTCTTTTCAGGTGTCTCATACTAGACTCTCGACTTCGGCCGAGTTTGACATCACTAAAGAACATTTATATTACCGTAAGAGAAGTTTTATATAAAACACAAATTACACTATGTTATTTCATTTTATTTACAAAAGAAATAATATGAAATAGTTTTATTTCACACAAATACAAAAGAAATATATGAATTGAAAATTTCCTTGTTTTCGAAAACGATTCAAAATGCAAGCATCATTGTTGGAGAAAACAAAATAACTTATGCTGTTACAGGATGGAAAAGGGAATCGAATAAAACAATGGATTCGTCCGAGTGTTACACGAGGCATTTTCAGTGGCGAACTTCCCTTGTCAGATTCGCCCGTATTAGGAACTTGGACTATTTATACAAATATTGACGATCAAACATTTGAAAAAGAATTCGAAGTCGCAGAATATGTTCTTCCGAAATTCGAAGTGACAATTGACTCTCCCAAGCATATTACGTATGACTCGAAAATAGCACCAACTATTTATGCTAAGTAAGCATATAAAGTGATGTAACAGCCATGTATGTACAGTGGCGAGCATATAAATAGGTACAAATATATGAGAAAGTTTAACTGAAATTATTTATTGCTTGCAAACTTCAGATATATTTTTACGTAACTTTATACAGTTGTACGTTATAAATTCTTTAAATACCTATTACAGTTACTCAAATTTTTCCATCCATAGTGGAATAGTATTAATTTCGACTTAAATAGCACGATTAAATGTTTGATCAAAATTAGTTAATTATATAAATAACTTAAGATTTTGTAGCAATGTTAACGAAAACTTCACTGTAGCAATAATACTAATTTACAACTAAATGACGAAGTATTGCATGATTGCATCGTTTGATCCAAATATCGTTTGTTTTTAACAGTATAAGATTGTTTGAGTTATGAAGATAAAATCTTTCAGTTTATTGTATGCTAACCACTGTATATTTTATGTTGCTCTATGTTATTATATCATATTATTTCTTTTAAATGTCTCTAATTATTTTACTTTGATTAAATTCAGATATACTTACGGAAAACCAGTAAAAGGAGAAGCTACCGTTACTGCCTACGCTGACATCTTTTCTGGAGTCATACAACCTATTTTCCAACAGCCTGTGAGAAAGGTTGTACCTATCGATGGCAAAGCCTCTGTCGAATTTGATATTCTTAAGGAACTCAGGTGAGATTATACAAACCATGATAAAACCAATTAACAGATTTTTTAAAAATTCGGTATTGCTATAAAAATTTCGCTTGGCTTTGTTACTTTTGTACTTGAGCATGTAAAACGATCAGTAACTAGTAGATCCGAGCGAATGGCAAGTGGCTTTTGTTTAATCATTAAGAAGAATCAGCTGGATTGTTATGAAACTGCTGCGCTATTTATTAAAATAGCTTTAAATGTTTCGCACTACATATACTCTTTTATGTCAAATAGTAACTGAAAAGGAAAAATAACATGCTTTAAAAAACTAAAATCAGTATTGAAACTTGCAAAACTAAAATGTTTTTAAAATAAATAAAATTGTTGTCACATAAGGCCATCGTTCACAGAAGAAAAAGATTTTGTTCGCAGCCAAAATACTTCTCGGAATGACAATGTCCTAAATCTGCTATTTATATTCTTTATACTATTTTGAATCTAGTACAATTATATTAAAAACATCATATTTCGAATTCTAAATACGCGACATACCAGGAGAGATTTATCAAAATTTCAGATTCGGCAAACGGGGAGTAAGGAAACGATTCCTGTATCGAACACTAAAATACAAAATTGCACTTCAATTATCGCTAATATCTAGTTTATTTAAAAAATGTACGGGTGTCTTTATATCTCTTTTCTCTTTTTTAAATTGACCATTTTAAAATTTGCTATACTTAATCGCATATTGGCTTACGATAATCTTTTATTTCAGATTAACTGATGAATATGAAAGGCCAGTGATAATAGATGTGGCTGTAGAAGAAGCTTTAACTGGTAGAAGACAAAACACTTCGATGAAAGTAATATTACATAGGCACAAGTACACGATGGAATTAATCAAGACTTCGGACTATTACAAACCTGGCTTAAAGTACACTGCTTATGTTCGTGCATAAACTTGCTTTATCCATTACAAAGAATTACACATATCTTTTAATCTGTTGCAATATTTTTTTTATACATTTCAGATAAAGGTAGCCGAACATGACGGAACACCAATACAAGATACCTCGAATCCAGTTTTAGTAGCATATGGAAACACTTATGATGCATCTAAATACTTCAATATGACGCGCACAGTGGACGAACATGGAATAGTGCAATTAGATTTTTATCCTCCAAAATCTGTGGACAATACTTCTTTTCCGCTTAATATCGAGGTATTTATTTCTCAAATTGGCTTATTCTTTGAATACATCTTGGATAAACGAATCACGTTATAATTTTTTCCCCAAAAAGTTTTCGGGTCTTATTGAAAATTACATAAAGGTTTTTAATCCTTCGAATTGTACCAAGAAAGAGTTTCGTATTCGGATATTAATTATTTTAAAACACTTGTAAATATTATATGATAATGAGATAAAAATATTATATTGTTTATGCCGTTGTTCTATTACTGGGCGAGAGTTAGTGTTTGTTTTGCTAGCAACAAAAGTGTGCAACAAAAGAGTGGAGATGGTGAATCTTCAGTGGATGCTGTAGGAGAAATTCTTAAATTGTCACGGATGCACAATGCAAATAACTTTTATTCATATCACATGCTTTACAAACTCACTTTCAGCGGAAGAAGAAGGTTTTGCGGAAACAACCTTAGTAACTAATGATCTAGTTTCCCCGTGAGCTGTAAATCCCTAATTAATACTGTCTAACACTTACTCACCCGTCGATAATAATATAGCCAAAATATCAATACGTTTTTCAGTGATGTTTACTGCGAGAGTACAACATAATACTACTTAATAATAGTAGCAGTTAATTACCATGTTAATAAGAAATAACAAAAGCAATCCTACTTCCAGGCACAATATTTGAATCTTCGCGAATGGTTTTCTTCGATCAATCAAGCTGTATCTATTAGTAATGAGTACATACAAGCAACGATAAGAAGCAAAAATCCTATGGTATGACAAAATATATTCATTATTAAACCACGTTTTTAATTCAGATATTTTGACTGTGCGATAAATTTATTTTCAAGGTGAACGACCACATTGAAATCGATGTGAACTCCACCGCCCCGCTGAAGTACATAAGCTACGAAATACTTGGAAGAGGCGACATTTTAGATGCCGGTTCCGTATACGTTCAGGATAAGTCCTACACCAGTTTTAAGTATGTTTACGTTGCATAATATAATTGTTTCCAAGTTATTAACAAACTCTATACATATAAGGTCCTGTTTCGAGAAACTGGTTGATGATTTACGATGTTAAAGTTAAAATAATTCTGGACTTTGGAATAAGTTCCAATACAAATTTTCGAATGAAACTTGTATTCTTGCTCAACTCGATGGAAAAGATGGATTTCTAACATGTGATTACTGATCGGAAAGTATATAAAAATACTAATACTAAATTACGATTTTAAACTAGATTCTTGGCTACCTACGTGATGGCACCCGTTGCTCATGTTATTGTATATTACGTACGAGATGACGGAGAAGTCGTTGCCGATTCAGTGAATGTGGAATTAAATGGAGTTTTACAAAATTTTGTAAGTTTCACTAAGTAATGCGTGTATCATAAACGGAAGTGCAATTTTATCCTGCTTCTTTTGATTACTTTAGGTAGACATTGACGTATCGCCGCAAGAGGTAGGGCCAGGTGATACCGCACACTTGGTAATCACGTCAAAACCAAATTCGTATGTGGGACTACTGGCAGTTGACCAAAGATCTTTGTTACTTAAATCTGGGAATGATATTTCTCAGGTAAGTACAACTCACATTGTACAGGGTGATTCACTTGCCATTGAATCGCCAATGATGGATATAGGCCGTTGAAAATGGTATAATTATACGGTGTTAAGTAATTTTAATATAAATGAGTATTTACCGAGTCTTTTCCACGCACTGACATTTATTTATAATATCAAATTGTACCAATAATAGAAATAATTGGAACTCGAGTGTTAAGGGGATGATTAAAAGGCAAGTGACTCACCCTGTACATGCTATGTTGTTAAATTTATATGAAACAAGAACATAGTGTAATTTAAGGGGGTGTAGGACAGTTAACCTTTACATTTTTATAAATTGTATAAATGTTGGTGTGACTAAACCAATCACTTGGTGAGCACAGTCATTTTACCTTTAATTAGTATACTTGTACAGAGTAATTTGAGGTAAAAACATTTAAAATCAGATAAACAATAGGGCAGTTATTAATTGTTAAACATTACAATATTAATTATGCATAATAGTACTCTGCAGAGGATTTCTTTGGTATGGTTGGTCCAGTGAAGATCAGTTTTTACAGAGTTCTTTTTTAAGATCATAGCTAAGGCAGGGACCAAAATCATGCAGATAAGTCATGTGGAAGTTGGTTAACACCAATTGCTTATATTGTTAACCAATAAAACTCTATTTTCTGTAACTATTTGGTTATGCTAAATGTACTAAATGATTGAATATAATAACAACTGTGGTCCCTGCTGTATCAGGTGGTACAGTGAATAATTGTGCAAAAGTGGAACCCATTTGAACCAATAGTTTTGGAAAAATCCTCCGCAGAGTACTATTATGCATAATTAATATTGTAATGTTTAACAATTAATAACTGCCTTATTGTTTATTTGATTTTAAATGTTTTTACCTCAAATTACTCTGTACAAGTATACTAATTAAAGGTAAAATGACTGTGCTCACCAAGTGATTGGTTTAGTTACACCAACATTTATACAATTTATAAAAATGTAAAGGTTAACTGTCCTACATCCCCTTAACGTGAAATTGAGAAAAGTAAACACATACTTTTATCATTTTGGAAGTGTCTTCAATGCATATTAAAGAAGATTCACAAGAATTATACTATATTTTGATGATTTTGTTCTTAGAAATCTCGCGATGTTCCTAACGACACACATGCAATCGTTTACAGGAACAAGTCTACAAAGAATTGCGATCATACGACATGCTTGAAGATTCGTCATATCCCGATGCACCATTCAGACAATCGTTCTGGCGACCAGGGTCGGGCACAGCAAAAGATGCTTTTGATGTAAGTTTAGTATTATTTATTATTTATAAAATAGTTTCTTCATATTCATATAATCTATACTAATTTATAAAATCGAAAGGTAATGTTTAGATATGAAAGATAATATCCGAAACTTTTGAACAAATATGAAAAATTCTTTAAGGGTTTCTTCCCGTGTAACATACGCTATACATTATTATACTATAACAAAGCATCAAAAATATAAAACAAGTTGTGCAGTTCGATTCGACTAATTATTAATGTATAAAAAAGGATTATAGTCTGACAATAAATGCTGATTTCAGTAAAACTTATAACATAATATATTGTAATTTACAATATGCTTATTTTGCACGGTATAACTATTTATTGAACGACTTAATTTGCTTTACAGAAAAGTGGTGCTGTCATTATAACAAATGGCCATGTCCATGAATACATCCCCATTCGTAAGTACCCCGTGCCAGTTTCCATCTGCGAAAGCCGATGCGATCGTGTGGTGTCTTAGTATTAACTTCAGTAATTCGTCTAATGACAAAACTGACACCAATTTCATTTGGCTAGATCGTAGCATGAGAATAACACTATATGCTTAATATAATACTTACTATGTCTCGTGGAAGTTGCCCATTACCACCGAAGACAAATACTTCTTGTTTATCGAAGCTTGTATCTCTATAGTATACTACAGAGCAGCTGTACCCGCAATGGCGTTTAGCTCTTCAGCTGGAGTTGCCACTGCATTGCCATCAACTGCGCCAGTCAAAATACGCAAGAATTTCCCTGAAACTTGGCTTTGGCAAATGCTTGACACTGGGTAATGCTGTTCAAAGCTTCCGTTAAGTTTACATACACAGAAACGAATATCATTTATTTCCCAGTTTACGTATTCTAAGTGGGCTATAGTCAAACTTTGTATTTCTAATTGTATCATTTTTATTTCTTGTAATACGCGTCCTTCGGCGTTCATGTAGCGGTAAAAATTATCAACATTTTGTGCTCCATCGATCACTTATTGATATCGTATCCATCCTAGATTTTTATTGAATTTTAATGTGTTGTAATCTGAGTTTCGAATTTCGTTACAAGCTATGTGAAAGCAAAGCTCGTGGATGTGCGTTAATATTGGTTTAAAGGTATTTTTTTTCGTATGATTTCTTAATTTCAACTGCGGGTTTGTCTGATAAATGATATTTTATAAATGTTACCACAGAAAGTAAAAAATTAACGTCAAATATTTACGGAAACAGAGTCAACTGTTAGTAGAAACTCTTAGTGAACTTTACTTCTGCTACTGATCGATTTGATTGCGAAAGAATCAGTTTTCGTTATAAACATAAAAAGACTTCAGTAGTCCTAAACTTTGAAGGAGCACATTTTATGTATTTTGCAAATTCAATGATGAAGTTGAATATATGAATTGGTTGATATATTGCTACGAATGAATCGTCGGTGGAGGACACATAAAAACTAATTAACTTGCCTAATGACCTGTATTTACGAAAAATGTATATGATCATAATGATGTTTCATACAAATTCTATACAACATCGTGTAAAAAGATAGTGAGTATATTCCTCGATAGTAGCAATTTAGCAGAATTTATTGTAAACCTGCAAAAGACGCAAACTAATCGCCTTGGTTAGTTTTAGAAGGACTACAACATATTCACCTTAAATAAAAATCTAAGAATCTAACGCCAATAAGGGAACCTTTAACATGAAATGACTTGTATATTTTCTGAACACATTATTTCCATTGCAGAAACTACTAAGTGCTTGTCGCTAAACATGCTTCACTAACACTCACTTCGCATGTCTTTAAAATCCTAAAATTCTGTGATTTAGTCTTTCGGGTTGGAATTTAATTGTTTAATGATGTGGAGTCTTGAGTACTCTCTAACGCATTTTAATCAGTAACTTTTCCTTGGTACTAGCAAATAGTTTCGATTGAAGACAATTACTTAGGAATTAATTACAAGGATTATCTATACTTTCTACATCGTATTTTGTTTAGTTCAGCTGTTTGTACAGGATGAATCACTTGCCTTTGAATCAACACCGACTTATTGGTAAGTGCAGGAAGCTACCGGAGATATATTTTTCTTCTCGTCAGGTGTATACGTACACTAATATACATATGTTTGTGAGTTGCAATCTATATAATATTGTTGCCCATTATTACAGTCAAATATATTAATTACAAATATTATTCGTCGATACGTGTTGATGATTATACATCGTTTAGTACAGTACTAATCGGAGAATACGTTTGTTGGTATAAGAATATTTTCAGATAATAGAACAGTTATTGTCTTGGGATATAATATTTAATATTTAAATATTTCATTTTATCTCTTCACTGTATTTTTTCATTATCCCTATCAGTATGCAGATTTGCGAACCCGTTGTTGGAATTTCTTATTAGTACTTGTATTTTTATTGTTAATATTACGTGCATTAGAACCTCAATAATCGAACGTAATTGGTTGGGAGACATGTCGTTTGGAATAAAGGAATTTTCAGATAATCGGACAATAATTTTCTTAATGTAGATCTTTTAAAAAAGAACATAAATATTAATGACAGCATTAACAAATACTATATTGTAGTCTATATAAAATATTGAAACATTTCTGTATAATTTAAATTACTGGGTGACGTATAATTATCACATTTCTATCGGTGCATAATTCATAATTAATACAATCGACAATAATCGTATATCATAATATTATATATACGTATATATTTCTTATATAAATCGTTATTAGTCCATTTATGTATATGAGAGAAAGATATATCCGGCAGATCTTACACTTTCCAATAAACCAAGACAGGTGATCAGTGCTGGTTCAATGGCAAAGGCATCATCCTGCACTTGTTTGCAAATCCCCCGAGTGTGAATAATCTAATACAATGTCTAGAATTGAATTACAGGAAAACCAGAATTATTGGATACTGGATTAGGAGCCTCACCACGTGGGGTGGTTAGAGGTCGACCTGACCTTGGTTCGTCTATTATGCACAGTGTAGCAACAAGGCCACCACTGGCAGGTCCTTACGCCTTCTCTCGCATCCCACCTCCTGTCTGGAATAAGCCCCGTGTATTCTTAATGCATGACATCTTTAATACATGGCTTTTCACAAACTTCTCTTTAGGGTATTTATTACATCTCCTTGAGACTGTTATCATTCCACTTTCATACACACAGTGGATAAAATAAAGTATTGGCACACCCACTCTTTTTGGGGAAAATTTTCTTACGGAAGAAAACTCTTCTTTCTAAATAGAAATACATTTTCTTGTACAAGAAAGTGTCCTTCGTCAGAAAAAAATTATTTTCCTTAAAGAAGACAGTTTTCTTTTTTTAAAGAAATTTTTTTCTAAAAATACTAGGTGTGTATCACTTCTTTTAGCCATTGTATTCTCTGTGTCTTTTGTAAAAAGTTCGAACACTCTTGCTTGGTAATCATGTACATTCTGTATTGTTGGGCTAAGCGGATTCCTATACAAGTGTCGTTCTTAGCTTTCTGGGATATTTTCTCTCTCGACTCAAGAGTATCAAGTATATTCTCTGCATATGTGCACACTATATAAGTAGATACTTCTGTTGGCGTGTTTACTAGTGCGAGACTGGCTATTTTTCTAGCTAGTAAATGCTCGGATCTAATATAATATGTACTTAAATTTCATGTGATTCTGTGATTTTCTATAGTACCGATGGGAAGAGCGAGCTTCGCCGCAGCGTGCCCGATTCTATTTCATCCTGGGTACTCACTGCGTTTTCGTTGAATGACGCTCATGGTTTGGGATTGATGGATGAACCGAAAAAGGTGACTATTTAGTGGACTTTGAGCATAGCAAATGAGTTAATTACAATACAATATGGTGTATAATATTATATATTATAAATTAATATAATATAATATTATATATTATATATTATATAATATTATATTGTATTGCAAATTAAATTGTATATAATACTTTCGTTAAAATAAGAAGTTCTTGTAACTACCTTTATTGCACAAAGTTTCTAACGCTGTAAACTCGAAGTTCCATTCCTTTTGAAATTTTCAAATTACTCTCGTAATGTCCTACATAAGTAATAAATAAGCCAATATAAAATATTAGAATATTTTATAGCTTATAAATTGGTATAAAGTTGGTTGAGGCATTATCAAATTTATCGCCAACACACAGGCAAACAAACGTTGACCTTTATATTCTAGTAGAAAAGAGAAAAAGAGATATATAATATGAAAAAGAATGTTTAAATAATACAAAGGAAATTTGGAACAAGACTCTTAAGTAAATACGTATTATTAGCTATTATAAAATAGACATATAAATATATTATATACAGTGACTCACACATTTTTTCATATACTTCTAAATTTTAATTGCAATTCTGCCTTTTTCTGTTTGAAGTTAGAGACTTGGCATTCATTTTTGTGGGTCACTACAAAATTATAGTAAATGTATTTAAATTGATAGTTGCATAGTACGAATGGCTTCAATTTTTGGCTACCGGAATTGCTTGCTATATTTTCTGATTATTTCCTAGTCTCGTGTTGATCTGAGGTATTCTACAATAACAGTTGTTATTCTACCATAAACAATTTCCAGCATATTTCTGTTTAATTAATTTACAAAGAAATGCCATGTAATTGACTGTAATATACTCATGAATTTCAGTTGAAAGTATTCAGACCGTTTTTCATCTCGATGGATTTGCCGTACTCTGTGATGCGCGGCGAAGTCGTTGCCATTCAAATTGTAGTATTCAATTACCTCAGCAAGAACGTTGTAGCTGAAGTTGTACTATCGAACGAAGGTCAATTTGACTTCGTAAGTGCTCTCGACGACATGAATGATGCGCCAAGTAATTACAATGCTTTTATTATTTATCCACATACAAATGTTCCCTATCAACACAAACAATAAAAATCTTGTCTTAAATTTTCAGAACTCGAATTATATCGCAAGCAGAAAATTGAAGTCAAAGCGAATTCTGGAGCAAGTGCATCATTTCTGATTATTCCGCGAGATTTAGGATACGTGAAAATAAAAGCGACTGCTAATAGTATACTAGCTGGTGACAGTGTTGAAAAGAAGCTGCTTGTTAAGGTATGATTTAATTTTTCGAATATATTGCACCGTGGGTTCGTAAATTTTAACATATTCATTCTTGCAGGCTGAAGGAGAAACGCAATATAAGAACAAGCCAATATTCTTGGATTTAAGAAGCACGCAGAGTGTGGAGACAAATATAACAATTGATATTCCAAATAATGCAGTGCCGGGATCGGAGCACATCGAAGTATATGCAGTTGGTAATATCTAAATAATTTATTAATCCAATTCTATATTGATTAATGTACAGATCGATAATTAAATATAGAGCAAAAGTTACACATTCTATAAAAATGATCTAAATGATTAACATTTGTCTTGTGTTTGAATTAGGCGATATTCTTGGACCCAGTATTTTAAATTTGGCTAATTTGATCAAACTGCCGTATGGTTGTGGAGAGCAGAACATGTTAAACTTTGTACCAAATGTGGTGGTTTTAAATTATTTGAAGGTAAATCAGAAACCATTAATGAAAGTATTGAGTGCTTACGATCACGTAAACATTCTAAATTATTCCGTTGATATTGTATTTACAGAATACAAATCAACTAACGCAAGCAGTGGAATCCAAGGCATTAAAATATTTGGAGCTGGGCTATCAGCGGGAATTGACTTATAGACATACTGATGGATCTTTCAGTGCTTTTGGCAGCGCGGACGCTACTGGAAGTACATGGTATTGTTGCAAAAATTACATTTTTAGGGGTATTTTTTTAGACCAATTAAAAAATGACGTGTTCAAACTGTCATTAAGATTAGGTTTACGGACATTTTTGTATAACTATCTTTACGGACAACCGTCAAATTGACGGGTAATGGAAACTACGTATTTTCTTTTAAAAAAACGATTAATGTAATTTAAAAACAATTACAATCTTAACAGACATAATACAAGTTAATTAAATCTGTTATGATTGCATAAATAATCACAAACTTATACAAACTTTTACTGTTCATACATTTATTCCGACATGTAATTTCTGAATTCTATATGATGTATACCTATCTCTACAGATACCCTTCAAAATGACGGGTGAGCTAGTTTCATAGTTAATCGTAATAAACCGTTTTTTTCATGAAATAATATTTCTGGTAACACTACTTTTACATTTGTCACCAGAAAAATAATTTCATGAAAATAAAACGGTTTATTACGATTAACTATGAAACTATAAAAGTTTAACTTATAGCTTACCCGTCATTTTGACGGGTATCCGTAAAGATAGGTATACATCATACAGAATTTGAAAATTACATGGCTGAGGGGGAAATAAATTTGCGTCTATATTCGTCTCATTACACCAATAATTGTTAGCATAAATTGGAAAGAAATGAATAGTAATTGTTTTTGTAATTTTGCTCATGAAGTCCGAAATCCGTCAAAATGACGGCTCCCGTAAACCTAGTGTTAAATTAATTGCAACCCGTTCAAGCATTACTGCTAGCAAACGTACCAAATTTACTGGAATGTGAATGCAATCCAAATTTATAAAATAATTAGAAAAAACTTATCATATCATATCAAAACTTATCCGTTTGTAATCTATTTCCACAACTATTGTTAATGACAAATGAAATGACAATTTTTTTCAAAGGCTCACCGCATTCGTAGCAAGGTGGTTTAAAGAAGCATCGAAATACATCGCAACTGAGGACAACATAATAGATGAAGCACTGCAATGGTTATCAAATAATCAAGCAGCGAATGGAAGCTTTCCGGAGGTGGGGAAAGTAAGTCATCGCGACATGCAAGGTGGCGCAGCGAAAGGCATAGCACTAACAGCATACACTCTTATTACATTCCTTGAAAATACGGTAAGTAAATGCGTTTCTGCCAAGTACGGCACATTATCAACACAATTCGTTTCTTGTAAAACATTACCAAGTCGATCAACAATTTAGGAAGCAGTTCCGAGATACAGGAACACGATTAACAAAGCAGTTGATTATATTGTGCGGAATATGGACGGTTTGGATGACATTTACTCTTTGAGTATATGCACCTACGCTTTGAATCTGGCGGAGAGTCCACGTGAAAATTACGCATTCAATTTATTGGAAGCAAAAGCGAATACGAAAGACGATTACAAATGGTGGAGCAAGCCTGTTCCGAAAGAAGACAAGAACCCGTGGTACTCGTTGCCACGTTCTGTAGACGTAGAAATGACAGCTTACACTTTGATGACTTACCTCAGACGTAATCTTGTCGTGGAAAGTATTTCGATAATGAAGTGGCTTGTCCGACAAAGAAACGCGGAAGGTGGCTTTGCTTCCACGCAAGTAAGCATGTTTCTTCATTTTGGATATCTAACATTTCGAAATAGATATTAATAGTTACTTGACGAACTAAAATACATAATTATTATTAAATGTTTTAAAAAAACCAGAATAACAAATTTCGTAGTAAATTTTTTCAAACGTATGCAAATAAGAAATATTTACGACGGGTTAAAATGACCCAGAATGGGAATGCCGTATCGTCAACGTCAATTCTGAAATTAATTTACAAAAACTTGTCTTACGCAACAAGTTTTGCGTAAATCCTATTCAACGAATACTAATTTATTTGGATGCCTCTAGGATACTGCAACCGGAATGCAAGCGCTTGCAAAGCTAGGTGAAAAATTATCATCCAAAGATACAAGTATTAACGTAAAGGTCACGTATGAGACTGGTGGACCTACATACATGAATATAAATAGTGCGAATGCTGTAATACTTCAAAAACATGTGGTAAGTTACTTAAAACTTATTACCGAACAAATAGTATTGCACGTCCGGTAAATGGTCGGATCACTAATTGTTAGCATTTTCACTCTTATCCACGCGGTGAACATTATTTAGAGAGGACCCGTTAGAATACATAAATATATTCTATCACTCTTTCGTTTTGAATTTGTACACAACGCTTATTGATGGGAAAGAATGATTCCAGACTTTGTAATGGAACAATTCTTTATTCCTTAAGCTCGCTTTATACTTTACACCTTTCAACGGGCACGCATACACCATACTGACTGACGTAACAGATGGCGCCTCAAACCAGACGTACTCCCATCCCGCCACCTACTTCCTTTTCGAACAATCTTCATTAGGATTGTTAGAACCTGATTTGATGCTTACACTAACGAATTAGTCAAAGCGAGCAGGAAGATCCGCCTTTAGAAAATACTATTACTTCACTCATACTGCGGGTCGCGGGTTCATTCCCCAGCCGTCACTACTTAAATTTTTTCTCAAGTGATAATCACTGTATTACTGCGCTGGCACGGTGGTTCGGACCCGTCTAAAACTTACAAGGGGAAGCCACAACCTGGAAACACTACTTTTTGACAGGATATAGCCTGAATAGTCCGGGTTTGCGAGTACATGAACACCCTAGAATACCAGATGTGTATAAGCAGCCATTTTTACACAAAAATTGTTTAAATAATGAAATTTGGAGGTCGTGAAATCGACTTGAAAAAAATATTATATTATAGAACGCGAGAAGTGGATTGAAAAAGTCCCTTGGGATATTTTCGAAAAATGAATAATATCGTCAGAAAAAAATATTTTGTTGTCTTGTGTATCTGGTAGCATATTCCTTGATTTTGTAGTATCTCATACCGGGGCTGATTGAGAATCTGCATCCTTGGACCGGCTACCAAGAAGTGAGGGAGGGTAATGGTTCAGTAAAATCTTTTCTTTTGGTTATTTCAATCCACATGTCATGTTCTATGACACAATATTTTTTTCAAGATGTTTTCACAACCTCCAAATTTTATTATTTAAACAATTTTTGTGCAAAAATAGCTGCTTATATACATTTAGTATTCTAGGTTGTTCATGTACTCGCGAACCCTGACTTTTCGAGCCCTATCCCGTCAATAAGTAGCGTTTCCAGGTTGTGGCTTCCCCTTATCAGGTCCAATCAGGTATCGGGTAGATTTAAGGTTAGGGTACGGCCGTCCAGCCAGGACAGCCCCCGTCCAATTTTGACCAGAGAGGGTTCAGAAAACGGACGTTAAATCATAAAAAAAAACTTCACTCATGCGGAATTCCCAACCAACATGTATTCTGACTTACATATGTATGTTTATGTGTTCTATCCAAGTAACCTAGATACGCACGTGATTTATCTGTCCCAATTATGTTTCTGTTACTGTCGTCTTCACAAGACGCTTTGGAGTGGGGGAAAGCGTAGGTTTCAGTTTTTTGTCACAAGGTGGAGCGACTCTCTGACACTCCGCTCAACCAGTGTGATTCAACAAGTCAGAGATGGTTTGAAAGGAAAATCTTTACGACACCTCGAACAATATTATTGTCGCGCGTGTTAAATTAGAAGAATTTAGAAGTCAGAATTGCTAGAGCTTTCTAATAAGGTCCATCTCTCTACACGTCAAACCAATGATTGATCACTCAATAAATTTAACAATTGATATAAGTATTCACTGTATAACTTGAAGTAACGCTTGAAGTAACGCGAATCCAACGAGTATCGTAACTTTAGTTCATTAAGGATGTATTGCACCTATTTTAAAACAGTGTCAAATTGATAAAAATTGGTGACGTTGTTCTCTTTCCCTTTTCGAAGTATCACAAAAAGTTTCAAAGCGATGCACTGAACCGTTATTGAGTTATTACGATTTGAAATTCCATTGATTTTATACGCGTTCTTATAGGGAAAACACTTTCGTCGAGCGAAACAGCAAAAAAAATGTTGAAAAAACAGTGTCAACTTCCTGAATTAGTTTGTACCCATATAGCTTATGAACAACCTAAAGCCTGTACAAGAATTCATCATGTTTCACAATACCGTTTTGTAGAAATTAATTATTAACTGCAAAACCTTTTTCTCCCAAACTGTTTGAAGCTTGACATGCTATGGAAGTGCGGTATCGTTAGAATCAGCTAAGCAACTGAGACTAACCTGTAGCTCATGAGTGGAATTGAGAAACATAGCATACGAACATAGTCATTGACTTCGTACAACGTATAATTTTGGATGTCGATTCCAGAAAATTTGTACGTTACTAAGTTGAATTCAAGGCATTTTTACCATTAAAAGTTTTGGCGTGTAAATCAGAAAATTGTAAATTTAGTTACAAAAACGTTGGGAAAAATATCTTTCTACGAGTAAATATGCAATGTCAGCTACCATTTGTGTCATTTGTGCCTATGTTTCCTGCACGTGGCGAGTAAGATATTTAAGGATTTTGAATTTTAGGTAATTTTGTCTACGATTGTACCTCGCATACATCCTTAAGTCCGCTAACACGCATGCCCACTTCTATAAGGCGTGATTCTATTTGAATGCGAATGTATTTGAGTTGCATAAGATAATGTGAATGTAATGTATGTAAATCTATTTCGTAATGTATGAAAATGTATTTCAGTTGCCTAAGCGAACAAGAACAGTTAATATAACAGCCACGGGCAATGGGTTTGCTATAGTTCAAGTGGCATTCAAGTATAACTTAAATGTAACCAGCGCATGGCCGCTCTTCACTTTGGATCCGCAAGTGGCGAAAAATTCGAATGAGAATCATTTGCAGTTAGCCATTTGTTCTGGGTAAATTGATTAATCAGAATCACACAATATCCGCTGGTGGTTTTCTTTCTTTGCTACATGGAAATAATGCATTTTAGATTCGTTCCAACAAAAGAAGCGAATGAAAGTAACATGGCGGTTATGGAGATATCTTTGCCATCAGGTTTTACAGTCGACAGAGATTCACTGCCTAGCTTGGAGGTGTCAGAAAATGTAAAGAGGGTTGAAACTAAAGATGGAGATACGACAGTAATATTATACTTCGACAAAGTAAGTGTGATTATATTCTTCATACATAGAAACGGACTTTTAGTTACTACATGCATTTTCTTCTGATTACAGATGACCAGGAAAGAGTATTGTCCGACTGTCTCCGCATTTAGGACATTCAAAGTTGCTAAACAGAAGCCTGTTCCGGTCACTATTTATGACTACTATGATGCATGTGAGTAATTACATTATTCAGACCCCCAAAATCAAATCTACAAATTTAAAGACACTTGCAACCACTTACAGCAAAACCACCCACGTATAGAAAAAGCGGTATTTGCACACCCATTTGTTTAAGACTTCGTTTTTCTAAGGAAAAAACTTTCTTCTTTACAAATAATTGTATTCTTAACTATTTAGAGCAAATGAGGGGCAAAAATTTTTTATCCCCACTGTATGAACTATTTAAGAGATTGATAACATCTGCACCGCTGATTGATTTTTTATCTTCCTACTGTAGAAAAAATAGTTTCTCTGTAACATGGTTTATTGGGAAACGCCAATTACTTTTTCTTTCTTTTAACATCAAATCGTCACTCGATTAATAATTATTAAATTGATACCCGATTTAACGAAACTTGATTTCAATTTGCAGCAAGAAGAGCTAGAATATTTTATGACGTGCCCAAAACGATGCCCTGCGACATATGCGAGGGCGAAGAGTGTGACTCAATCTGTTCTGAAAAACCAGGAACGCGGAAAGATAGTCAGTCTGGCATCACATCTGAAACTTCTGGAACTTCTGGAATTTCTACGTGTACATGTATACAGCTCTTACTTACCTGTACTTACGTTGTTATTTATGGACATCTGTAAAACAATTACTTTTTGTAAAATTGTTACATGTGTATGTTATAATTTATAATAATCATTTAGAAACTTGTTTGGACGCATTAATATAAGGATTTTACAAATTTTGCATGTGTTGTATTTATACTGTGTAAGTAATAAATAAATATAACATTATTTGTATTATAAGAGTAATAGCAATATTCGATTCATCATTTCGTTCGAAATGACTATCGATCTTATTATTAGATCTTTGGTTAGAGGATCTTGGATGTTAAATCACAACTTGTTATGAAGTATATGACCAATATTTGCGTTACTCACTTTTCTATGATACTTTATAATTAGTGTCCTCTTTAATTACCATGGCTTCATTCTTTATTTTCCGCAATTTATATATATATATATTATTAGCAATCGCTATCATATGGTATCGTTATGATATCGTTACAATTCTTTACACAAACAAATTCTTTTAATGACTATTAAGTGCTACGAGCACTTTTGTTACGACTTCCTGATAATATCATGGCGCGGTCCAGACGAAGTCCAGAGCGTCGCTGAGCATTTGTGAAAATATTTTATACAAAAGAAACAATCGTTTCTTATACTGAAGAAGTTATTCACATTTATACATTAAACGTAGTGTGCACTTGGTATAAAATATTTGAGTCTTGAGCTTCGCGCAGCTTTCAAATTTCAGTATACAAACTATACATATAAACAAATGCTCAATTTGTCTTATAGTTAATTTGTATTTCTCATGTTCTGTTCTGATTTTTCTCTTAATTTGATTTCACTTTCTACTACCTGTTGTGATGAAGTGCATGATTGTTGTCGACGAATTGATTAGTTGAATTTTACAAGAGGTGGACTTTTTTAAGATACTTTCCTTCATCCAATACAGCACAGCTTTCTTGAGGGTTTTTTCAGGACGGACCTGATAGCTTCAGAAAATACTTCTTGCAATCCTTCGTGTTTTATAGCAGAACACTCTACGTACTTGTAAGCTTTGATTTTCTTTCTCATCTTGTTGCATTCTTCAGGTGTTACGACTTCGATACTGCTGTTCTCTCTCAAGTCACCCTTTGTACCTTTTCAAAATGAAATGAAATTATCTAACAGTTCTAAGAAGAATTCTTTTCTGTGAACATGATCCAATTAGTGGATAAAACGAAATTTGACATTAAGAAAATCTATATTAGATTTGTAGACGATTTTCTATTGTAGTAAATCTTTGTTTTAATCTATATATTTTATAAGAATTTCTATTTTTAAGTGTCATTTTTTTATATTCGCAATAACTAAAAACTATGCCGCTATTTGCAAAGTGCTACATATCCCATCGATTTTGTATAAAGAAACGCTACTTAAATTAATGGCACATGAAAATATACACATTGTACTCAAATTGTATAGTGATATGTAATAATGATACTCACCAACAAGAACAACCTGAGCATGCGGACAATGAAGTTTTATTTCTGGATGCCACTTGTTTATGATATTATCGAAAGAACTATGCGAGTCCACCGAAAAGCAGATCAAGAAGCAATCAGTCTGAAAACAAAATAAAATTATCTATCATATAAAGAAAATAATTTGAACGTAAACACGACAGAGATTTCAAAAACTTCCTAACATTTGGATACGACAATGGTCGAATTCGATCGTAATCTTCTTGACCCGCAGTGTCCCACAATGTCATATCATAATCTTGTCCATCTACGCATATGTTCCCGGCATAGTTATCAAAACTAGAACGAAAAAGAGCGAATTATTAGTTTGTACAAGTTTATTATTACAAATCAGAAAGAAAGTATTAGAAATACATCAAATATTGGGGAAGAAAATGTGTGGGTGATCGTTTTGCTCGACGAAATCAGATTTGAGTTTATACACGCAATATACTATCAATATGAATGACTATAAAATTATTTACACTATTTTATTGCAATTAACTGACGCAGCTTGATGACACTTATTTCACACATCCAACTTATCGTACAGACGAGATAGGAATGAAACTAAGTTGTCATCCAAGGAAATTATAAGCTATAATAATATTGCAATATTTAATACTTATTCCGAGTGTTTTAAGAGTAACTCCAAAATTTCAAAACGGTATTTTTGCAACAATCTATTTTACTAACTTTTTAAATTAAATCATCGTAACTTGCACGTAAAATGCTACAATCTCAGAATAGCTGGTATTATAATAAAGGTGTGATGCAGACCATCAATAATTATCTAGTTGCTCATATAAACAATACTAAGTTCATATAAAATTAATTTATGAAATGCACATATTGTATACTGTTGGAGAATGAAAATCATTTACAGTGGACAAAAAAGTACTGGCACAATCAGTGCTTTTGGAGTATATTTTTTTCAAAAAGAAAACAGTCCTCTCTCAGAACAAATAAATTTTCTTAAAAATGACAGTTACCTTTTTCAAGACAATTTATTAAAAATATACTGAATGCGCGAATACTTTTTTTATTTACTCCAGAAACAACTTAGCTTACTCACACTGTGGGTTCATAATCAGGTGGGAATTCATTTGTGGTGTACGTGATAAGTAAGCAAGTCTTGCCCACAGTGCCATCACCAATTGTGGTAACTTTTATTGGCCTACGCCTTAAGGTCCCTTTCTTATTGTCTGTAACAAAAATTCAATTAACTCAGGTATTTTGTCCGGCAAAGGTGAGTGCAAAAAGAAATGCTTAGACCCAAAAACGAAATGCCGGATTGGAAGTAATCTTGTAATATAAACAGTAACGTCTGTCTGTAAGTTTGCGATAAACTCAGAAATGAGTGAATTAATTCTAATGTGATTGCCTTGCTAATATAAAATTATATAATCCAAGGAAACCGTAAGCGGAATAATATTACAATATCTATTGTTTATACATGTTGCTTCAAGATTCACTTCTCAATTTCAAAAAGAATGTAAAGTCGAATGATGCATTATTAGAAGATTTTTGCAACAAAGATAGTTACAACGACCTATTATTCTTTTAATTAAATTATTATTAATGTGCATGCAAAATATCACCTAGCTGAAGTCGTGTATGACAGCGCAGTCCTGTACAAGTCCTATACAGTTCCATACAAGAAATCGAAAAATGAAAGTGTTACTACTTTTTAATAACGACCAATTTAAGTACACGAACTTTCGTTTATAATGGACACGTAATTTGCCAAGCTATTTTAAATTAACCTGAATTACATAATAAATTGTTTTACTAATTTTAATTTAAAAATTAAATTGATAGATAATTCTTGTGAAAACATTTTCAATGTTTAAATTCAATCCTACGTGATGAAATAAGTGAAACAAATTCAATCCTACGTGAAAACATACAACAACGCCCCAAAAGAAATAATTAGAAGATGGATAACCCAATCGGACCCAAAAAAATAGTAGTCAGACACTTGTGTATTGTTAACGGTATGATTTGATATTTACTTATGTATAATTCAAGGGACTTGGTTATTTTATCTAACAATGGATGATTCAACGTTGTTAATAAACGTATACAATTTATTTACAACATCACATACATTATACAATAACAATTGGTAAAGTAAATAATGCCTTATTTTCGAGTGACAAAAATATTCGGAAACTATACAAACAATTATTGTGGTACACATTTCATTTAATACACTATTGTCGCAAAATCATTTTGTTTGAGGACTAATTGTTAGAAATGATAACAAAGACAGTTGCTTTGTAAGCAACTGAAATATCAAAACAAAACGATTTCCTTATACATAGTGTCCAAATATTTTTATATGTAAAGAAAAGAGCTGTTATGAATAAGAGTTAATAAACAATGGCTTACTTTTTATATTCCCAACAATCAATCACCAGGTAGCAACATGTTTGAAATTAGGAGATTTACTGTGCAACAATTGTGAATATATTCAAAATCAACTATGAATGGATTGAGCTTTAAAAAATTAGAATTATAAAACAATGATTTTAAACTTACGATATTAAGTGAATATTTCCTGTACAAGGGACTTGATTATTTATATTTGAACACACCTTTGTTGGCAACCATTTTATCTGTCAAGTATTCACTGATGATTTGCGCAGAATCCAAACAATTACTGTTCCTTCTATCGGTTTGGGTATCTACTAGATTAAATGTCGTCCTCTTAACAATCCTTATTATAAGGTTGTTTTGTAAGACACAGCTGCAACATGCCAGTCCATCATCTGGTCATTGTATTCTGGTGTCAGCCACCTGCACACAAAATGCTAAAATTCATAATACTGCGACACAAAATTTTAGTTATTACAGGAATACAATTTTCTACGTCAAAAACACTTTCGTGTATATCACGCACAGTGATATAGTGCACAAAAAGTACAGTTAAAGTTTCACTAAGTGCTTATGCTGCAGTTTTGTTGTAAATATATTTCGCATATTTTTTATGTAACTTTTGTAAAATTGAAAAGTACGATGCCTTTTACAGTTTTAATACATTTTGATTCTGATTTATATTCTGCATTTAGTGCAATTTTGGTAGAAGTTTATTTTAGCAAGAGAGATGGCTATTCTAATATATTTCATACATTGCAAATTACTCTTCATTTCCGTGTTCTCCATACCTTCATTCCAAATTTCTCTTTCTCTCAATCCTATTTTATATAAAATTCTTTCTTTAGTTTGAAATTTAATTTTTTGCTAAGACTTTGTATTTTGCAGAGCTTTTAAACACGCTTTGTTACTTTTAATTTCAGTTCTCTTTCGATAGTTAGATTTTATTTTTGTTTAACGTTCTATATTTGGTAGTGGAACACTGCTTAGCATTCCAAAATTTGTAAAGGAATATCGTTTGTAAAGATTTTACATTGATACTCTATTTTGTACAGTGGTAGTAAATATATTATAAATATACAATGGAAAGACAGTATACGTAATAAGTGCTTTGTCGTCTGCGTCCATAATAAGGAGCATGTGCACGTCACGAAGTTCGACAAACTGATCAATGCTGGCATGCAAGCCCTAATCGAAAGGCTTGCATCGAAAACATTGACGACATCAACGAAAAATTTAGACCCATTGTGTCCTTTGAATCTAAAAATATCAATCATACAAGCGATATTATTATTCAAAAACCGATGTGAAATTGTTCTGTTTTGCAAATTTGATTGTACAATAAAATCAATAAAAATCATAAGCAATAAGAAATATTATATTTACTTTTTACGACTTTTTAGAGTGCATAATTTGTTAGATTAGACCGCATATCAAATGTGTACTCTCTGAGATACTCGCACGGATATAATATCAGTAACGCACACACTAAGAAGTCTCGCCCACAATTATCTTTTCCTTATTTAGTTGTTATCACATCAATTGCATGGTTATTAGTAGATTGCGGATATTTATGGAGAAAGGGCGTACATGAATTCTGCAAAGTCAGTAATATCTAAGAAAACCAGATGAATTGCGATTTCACGTTATGTGCTTCATATTAAATACAATATTTAATACAATTTTTATAATCATTGTATTTAAATGCGAAATGAAGCAATGAAAACTAATAATTGCATAAAAATCCGCAGTTTAATTATTAGTGATATACAATACATAAGTATATTGCTTTTGCATTGTGTATGTTCAGTTACATGTACTATTTACATTTTTATGTCCTACTTACATTATACACCATTTACATTTCACGAAACAGTAGCTTTCCATTAAGTAATTCGACTGGTTTTTGAACGTTGCACTTTATTTATAATGAATTTCACTATATTGTTATAAACTTCACTATATTGGTATAAAAGTTTTAAAAATATTCATTGTACATAATAAAATAGAAAATAGTAATAATCGACAGTAATGTTTTCTAATTGATATCTCTTATACTTGCGTTACCTGACAATTTCTTTGCCTAATTTTAAACACCCAACGACCGGAAATATCCAAGTCCAAAATTGGCGACTTAGAACGCCGATTAGGCGTGTCTGCTAAACAAACCGGCGATCAAACGATAACTCTCCACATTACGCTTTTCTGCTCCAATTTATATAACAGCGAGCACATTTCAACCAATATCGTTTTCAACATAAATCCTGAAAATCTTAAAAAATCGTTTGTCTTAAAAGGTGTCAATGAGGAAGCGATTACACATCAAACACGTCATACTTCCCACAATGATACCATAATGATAAGATTCCTCTGATGGAATCATACAGAACTTTCATTCAGACTCAAGTATTGTACACACATTATGAAAAAGGAAAGTAAAGAAATTGTAATAAAATAATTCGATGACCTAAAATAATTTAATTAGAAAACTAAGTACGAAATCTCTGTTTTACTAAATCGCTGATAGGTGGAAGACAAGGCGTTAGAAGCGCCGGGGAGAATCGATGGTTTGTTCGCTAGGTGGAAAAGTGTTGGACGCATTCTTTTCGGATAAGACTTACCTTTGCAGAGCTAATGCCCTCGATGTGTGCAATACTGAAACCTCAACTGATTGTAATTCCGATAGGACACTTCAGTAGTAACGGAAACCGACACGTACGTGCGTATCACTTGGCGGTTGCTCGGAAACTACATACTGTCAGGCACACACCAACGACGTGTCGCGACGTTCATTGCGAGATAAGAACCTTTAAAACGATTTTATGTAGAAACTCCGCTCGGCACGCTCGGCCTTTTAATCGTTGGAAATATCCTTGTGACTTTAATTAAACTTGTTAGACTGCAACGTTCTTTAGTAAAAAGGGGCCGTCTAGTTATCTTCGAGTGAAAATTCAAATCATTCGCGAAATCCTTTAATCTAAAAATGTAAAAGTTATTTTATCTTTCTGTGATGGTCTAGTTTCCTTGTTTATATATCATTCCTTTGTGATCGAGTGATAATTCAACTTATTGGCGAGACCTTTAATTCAAAAAGTTTTAAAGTTATTTTACTGTTCTATGTCAAAAACATGAATGTATTGCGTTGAGTTTAATAAAAGGCAAATTAGGGTGTAACAATTTTGTTTTAAGTTTTATACAACATTCAAAAGTGTGCTGTCGAACTGTAATATGTTAATACATAATATTATATAATATACAGTATTTAATGTGTCAGTAAAGTATTCGATGACATTGGCCAAACTTTCCACGATGAAAATATAAATGGCTCACTTTTGAAAGCCGTGCTATAACGGAAGTAAGATACCAATATCAGGATTATGATCATAAAATTTATAATCAATCGTACAATATTTTCAGAAGTTATGAAATATTCATTGTAAAGATATGCTGAAAGTCCATGAATGCAAATGTGATCGAAAAAATTTAAGGGGCTAAGGTACCCACGAGACTTTTCGAGAGTTGGCTGACCGTGAATTACCGACTATTACCGTAGGTTTTTCGGTCTCTCCAGTGTGTTACCTACCGATTTTGGGTAACAAGAATAACGCGAGATGGAGCCATTGGCGTTGTCCACCGAGAAGATAATTGAGCCAAGAAAAGAATTTATAGAACAGAATGAGGTTACTCTGGGAATACTCATGCTGTGATATCAAACATTCCTTTTTTTCGAATTGTATTTCACGAAAATCTAGAACTGCACAATTATCCCGTTTACTAGAAATTTTATCACTATTATTAGTACAATGTGTATTAGCAGGAAGTAGGTTCAGCCTTCATCGGATGATGAAATCATATCATGGTTTGTTGGAAAAGGGATCAATTTGTACAGGAGCAATGAGCGAGGAAATGTAAAAAAAATATGAAGTATGAAGTGAGGAAGAATATGGAGTGAAGGCCAAGGAACTCATAAGTATTTTATTTACATCATTTATTAAATATTTACTTAGAAGAACTGTAAACAAATTCAAGCTAATTTATAAATATTACATTCTACTAGTAGGAGTTCTGCTCGTTTGCTTGGCAGGCTCGATTCACCCTGGTGGAATTGATTGTTTGTATGCTCATTGTGTACATTTGCTATCGTGATAATCAGTAGCCTATAACCCTCCTCGAAACTCACGCTATGCTTTAGAACAAACCGCATCCAAATCGGTTTAGCAGTTCTCGAGTTATAAACTGTCAAACAGACAAATCCTTTTTATTTATGTCGCTTAAGTGGTTCTTAGCTTCACATTTGACAAGTTCCACACTTCATCACAAATGTTTTGAATAAGGGAAAATATCACTTCAGCGATAAACCTGAAATTTGGTGAGCAGATTAAAAAAAGGTTGCAATTACATACTAGATGAGAAAAAAGAAGGGATGGAATTTCATTATTTTGTTGTTTATTATTTAGCAATACATCTGAATTGTTAGAAAAATTCTGGAACATGAATTAAGTCATAAAGTTTGCTGTAAAGTTTGTAATCAAACGAATGTCAGAGTCGAGAAAAATGTAATTTTAACATTACCATTATGTGTACTAGAAGGAAAAAGTAAAAATTTGCAAGAAATAATAAAGATGTATTCCGACTGGCACGTATTGGATGGCTCTCCATGTACTCACTGTGGAAGTAAGGAGATGATGTTTAAAACGAATATTACGATGGTTGGAAATGTTATATTGATTCAACTATTGCCCTTTCAAAAATGCGAAAAGCGCATAATCAGGATTAAAAAATATAGTATCACGGGTGCACATACTACAAAATTGTTTATCGCGGAAAAACCATACAAAGCCATAAGTGCTATATTTTATCACGAGCAAAATAATAGTCAGAATGGACATTATACGTGTTTTGTACGAAATAAAAAAAATAAGTTCATTAACATTGACGATGAAAAGATTATAGAAAAAAGGCAGTGGCCAAGAGGTGAAGCAAACGCCTATCTATTCTTTTCTGAACAAACTTAATAATTTAACAAGTTTTACATATAAACGTTTAGTATATAAACTTCGGGCAACGGATAAAAAACCGCCTTTGTCCGCATCAAGCGACAATTTTGCAGAAAAATGGCTGTTGTCAGCATTAAGCGATAATTGTAGAAAGAACTGGTCGTTGTCAGCATTAATCGACAGGTTTACAAAGAAACGACCGTTGTCAGCATTAAGCGACAGCTTTGTAAAGAAACGACCGTTGTCAGTATTAAGTGACAATTCTGTAAACAAACGGCCGTTGTCAGTATCAAGTAACAATTTTCCAAAGAAATTGCCATCGTTAGGATTGAACAATATATCCAAAGTTATAAAATGTGGAATTTCTTCTTCGTCGATTTAGTTGAACAAAAGCATTTTGTATATATTAAATGTGTTCTTATTTTGTAGTTAGTTTCCTGCCAATCCTGTATGTTGCGGTGTCCCTTCCTTCATTTATTTGTATGTATATGTATATGAGTATATGTATTTGGCGTTTTTTTTTTCATTTTAATGTTTTTGGGAGGATAAATAGTTCCCACCGCTCAACCTAAAGTACTCATTGTCAGAGATATCACCGCACCTGAATCGCGGGCACGACTAGGCATGTAAACAGGTGCAGGTTCCCTGCATCCGAACACCCGATGCAGTAGTGTTGTGCAAAAGCAAAGCACACCCGCAAGAGACTGAGCTTAGCGCTGGCACCTCCGCCTCCAAGTGGCCGTCGCTGTCAACGTCCCATCTTCGAATCTCAGATAGGGCGGCTAAGTGGGTTGCTTTCCCTAGGGAACAGTCTGCCTCCCTGGAAGCCTGGCAACAAGTAGAGAGTCTTTTTCCGAGCTCGGGGAAGCCTAGGCTACAGCTACGCTTCCTCCCTTGACAGCCAAAGTAGCTACTCAACACCTCTGTTATTGGCGGTTAGCCTCGGTACAGAAAAACCGGAATAAGGACCCGTGCGCTTGATATACAATCAATGTCAGAGATATCGATCTGGGTGATCGACAGTATGGCTGAATCCGATAAGAAACAATGCTATAGTATAATAGTTGAGTGGCGATTCCACAGCTCCATTTCTTATAGTTTGCCGGAAAAGTATAACCTGGCATATTCTTTAGTCTTTATTTCAATGGTTTCAAAGAAACCGTTGAAATGACATAAATAAACGCGAATAAAAAGTCAGTGTATTTCCCGGCCATTTTACAACATATCCAGATGTCGGCCTCGCTTTAGATCACTAGTATTACACAAAGCAATGTAATCTGATGGAGCTAATACTAAAGTGGCCTCTATTAAACTGTCTTATTTAGATTTAAATCTTTCCCAGCTTAAAATCATCTCATATAAACGAACAGGATCGCTATGTAACCAGCGCAAAACATACTATCATAAGACATCTCGCTTATCCAAAGTATATGTTTAAGTTAACAGAGTTAATGATTGCCAATGCACTTAACAGATCCTCCAGAAAATCTTGACACATAATACAAATATGTGAGCAATTAACGACAATGAAAAAGCAATAATCGTTAACAAAAGAATTATGATATGACATTAGTAATTCAAAAGCTATTCAACGTGTATAATGGATAAATTACCACAAATTAACCAATTTAGAAATAGTTAACACGTTTGCAATTAACAGACAAATAGTTAGTAAACATCTGTTAAACAATTGGCATCCGTTAAACACTGTAATCATCATCAATCGATGCCATACATATAAATGCATATCATTCTGTATTTCAATCCTTATTTTTGTCCACAGTTTAAACAATTCTTAAACTTTAATAAACACATATTAATAACATACAATAAGGATTAGTATTTATTTTATTCGCGAGCCTACAACAGGCGTAACATTTGGCAAACCTTGTATCAACTTAACGTCAATTATTTAACAAAATCATTTTTTGAGGGGGGCGAACTATTCACGGTCGCACAACGCACAGTTTCAGTTTAGATTTGTTCACGAACTAGCAACACTAGAAGAACCCTTCGTGAATCACGAATGTCAGTTGACGTTAAGCTGGAAGGTTTCCGTGAACAGTCATATGTAATTATTCACAAGCTTTATCCAGCTCTGCGAAAGTCGCGTTATAAAAAGTGTCAGCATTGTGAACCATCGTCAGTTCACAACATGTATTGTCGTCTGATTTAAATACCAGGGCGAAGATAGTGTACCGTTTCTAGGAAATAAAGCTAGTTGGTCCAATCATCAACAGAAATTGTTGTTAAACAATTTTCCTAAAACGCTTATCCATCATCCGTCAGTCAGCATTCCTACGAATCAGCCAGGTTTGAAGATAGGAACACGGTCACACAGATCTGACGAGAAAATAAGGATTTTCCTGATCTGCAGCTGGCGGTCATGGACCAAAGAAAATAGAAATAAAATAGATTGTGTGTCGCATTACGCCGACGTATCGTCAGCAACCTACAAACTCCGTTTATGGAGATTGTTTCAACGTTCTTCGACGTACAAACCAAGTGGCGACCGGGTCGAGCTTGCCAATGACCGCGAACTCAAACTCAACGTGCTACAACTAGACGAAGAGCGGTGACTGTGACAAAAATCTAGTACTAACACTCATTGCCTCGTAAGGTAGCGGCTGAGTGGTTACAGCTACTCCAATACTGATGTTTCGGCCCAATTTTTCCGGTACCGCAGCAACTCAGCAATACCTCGGATAACCTTAGCCTACAACATTTTCCAAAGCACTGGGTCTAACATCTACAGCACTGGCAATTTCGTGGAGCAGGCTGTGAAGAAAGGCTTCTAAAGCGTATGCTTTTATAGGAATTAACATGGAATTATCCAATTTTGGATTTTAAAAATCTTCTAAAGCAATTTTTGCTCCACTCATTAAAATGTTTAACCTATTAGAAAACTCATTTACAGATTCTGCCTTTTTCATCCTAATGTTGTCGATTTCATGTTGATAACACGGGTAATTATTTACAGAAGCAAATCGATTTTTTAAATGGCATGAATCAGCCTAGTTTTTCCGTCATTGGTCCCTGTTCGTATCGAATTAGTCATAAAGGTGTAGTTCAATTTAAAGCAATAATTTTGAGTCTCGCCGACTCGTAACCTCGGCTCGCAACACGACAAACACAAGGAATCCCAATAATATAAAAAATCGTCTTTAATTTTTGACGACTCCACAAACAAATTTTGAAGCCTTTTACATAGAAAAAAAAGGAATTGTGATACCATGCCAATATTTTTTTTATTTCCTTATAATTATTATTATAACCATAATTTATCATATGTTCTACATTTAACAGCACATCTCTGATTTACTCGTTGCAAGGTTGCATCCATTTGTGCATATTATACTTTATTATATCATATAAATTATCAATATATGTATATGAGAGTGAAATTATGTATATGTGGATGTATGTTACGCAAAGGATGGAAGGAAATTCGGCATGGGTATTTTTTTGATGCCTTAGAAAAAATACTAGGAGGATCCCATACCCCCTCCCCTCATCCCCACCCTACTCCCTCCCAAGCACACGAAATGCCGCCCAGGCAATGTCGGGCAGAACACCTAGTAATGTATAAAATTATAGTTCGGTTCAAGATATTACAAGGAATAGCTCTTTATTATTATTTTCCTAATACTTTTCAGAGTAAATATAGAGGTTCACTATTAATCGATTCATGCATCACTGAATTCTCTCATTCGCTGAAGCAACCGATCGTAAAGCAGTAGTCGTATCGAATTGCCAAAAAGGAAATCCAAATGATTAATCTTCTTTGACTTCAATGTATATTTCTCGATGAGGTTTGGCAATTTTTTGCTCAACAATTTGACATCCTGAAATAACGGTTTAACATGACATATCATTCTCTCAGTACAAATATGAAATATTGCGTGTATTATGGGTATTTACTTCTGGTGTCGCTAACCAGTCGTCCATACTATTATACAGAGCAACGGGCACTGTTATTTTATGGAGAGGGTATTCAGGTGGGACTAAAGAGTTGTAAAGTCTCATATTTGTTTCATTAGAATAATTATATAATCGGAAATATCCTAGATAACAGAAAGGAAGAATTATGTCAGTAACAAAGTACACATTTTTTAAAAGCTTACCAGGGTCTTCTACTCGTTGTGCATAGTGTATTACTTGTTTAGAGGAACAGCCAGCCGGGAAAAAATAAAGAAGATCTGCGATATTCTTCTACATAGAGAAATTAAATTCTGATTGTTAGTATTGTTCTCGAACATAGGATATACATACACATTGTACATCCATAATACTAATACTACAGTTAACACTGACAGTAACATTAACACCGATTCTAATTCTAATTGTATTTTGATCATTTACTGCAAGAATGTAAAAGTGTTTGTTTGGATGTGGAAGATAATCTCTGAAACAACTGAACAGATTTGGTGAATTCTTTCACTGTTTAGAAGCTCACTTCTTCCCAAGTAACATATGCTATACATATGTATTACGCTACAACAAAATGGGGATGAGGGGTGAACAAAAATGTAAAACAAATCATGAATTTCGTACTTGCTCGTGATATGTTTCTTTCACCAGTTATCATACACTAACAGTATCTTGCCTGACTTGCCAAGATGGAGCTCGTGTCTGTCGATTTTTTTAGACACTACTAATCCAAGCACTATATGTATATATTTATGTGACTCAAAAGATACTACATTCGGTTTAGTGTTTACGTAAAAAAATTTGTTTAAAAAATGTTAACCAACTTCGAAAAACTGGCAACATATAACAATGCGCGACTAATGTTGACTAGAAGGTTAAATACGCCAAAAGTAGAATCTTGATGTAATACTAAATATGTTGAAACTTTTAGGAGATCATCCCTCGTAAAATTGTCGCCGGACAAAAGGAAATACCTTTTTCTATGTAACGATAATAGTTATTAATAATCAACTTTCAATATTTTATATAACGGGACCATTCTAGAAGGATCTTGTGTAAGATAGAAAATTTGTCATCCCAATCGGTCCATTCATTGCAAATTTATCGCCGGACAAACAAAATATTAGTTTTTATGCAATGACAATAGTTAGTGTTAGATAATTTCGAAGAAATGGTAACAGGACCATTCTGGGAACATCCTCCACAAGATGGAAACAATTTCATCCCGAACGATCTCTCCGTCGCAGAGCTATCGCCGGACGAGCATTAAAAAAATATATATGTATGCTGGACGAATTGAGAACCTCCTCCTTTTCGAGGTCGGTTCAAAATATTGCAGTCTGAGAGTAGATGTGATATGACTGCCACCACTACTGCAACCGTTTTCCGATTTGGGCATAGATAATAGTCAATTGAATGTGAAAACTAAATACATAAAATAACATTTAGTCATAAAACATATCATTTTTAATTTAAAAAAAAAAGAAAAACTTATTTTCAATATAGCGAATAAAATTTTTAATACAAAAATGATATATTTCCTTTGGTATTTCGAAGAAGAACGAGAAGAACAAATACACAATTGAATCGTGCTTTAAAACTGATCATTTGACCGGGCGTAGTACAGTTAATGTCAGTACAGATATATATAGATTATCGAAATTCTAATATATAGTTTCCTTACGTAATCCAGGTCTTCGCTGTATCCTGCTACTAGAGTTATAAAAATGTTGCACATGGGACCCTTTGTCGGTGTGGTTAGTGTTATTCCACAAGCGATCTTTGCAATTTTCGTCAAGTCTGCCTTACCAAGCAGTTCAAAATATCCTTCCTTTTCGAATTGGTCCTACAGTGTTGTTCGGGTCCGATGAAAAACATAATCGTTTTTAAATTCACAATTGAGTGAGTTTTTCAAATCTAGAGCATACTTTAACATTAAGGATAGCACGAGTAAAAACTCTAGGAAGACCCTTCACGTGACCCATATAAGCAGCCGGTGCGAGCGCCAACATAACCTTAATTCTGTCATTGTATTCCGGTTTCATAGATGTCAGTACCCAAAACTGTGTCGTGCCTTGAGAATATCCAATGTAGAAAATCTTTTCCTGGTTAGTAAAGTCTCTCACATAGTCGATCGTTGCGGCAGCATCATTCAATCCAATTTCATGCCAACTTAAATATAGCGATATTTGATTAACTTACAATTCCATGACTACACATACCAAATTTTCTTGTATCATCCTACTTTTGCATATACAATAAGCGGCAAAGTCCCACCTGAAGTTCCAAAAAGCGTACTCCGATGGAACAAGTGTGGTATGGTTTCGAGAGAATGTATTCCCACGGGAATTGCCGAGCCACACGTCGTAGCCTTCGTCGTGCAAGATGTAGGCTAGAGAAATGTAACACTATTATTTTAAAGCACTCGCAAGTGGTGACAGTATACTGGGTGTATTCTTTTCTCTATGTGTATACTCTTAATGGTTATTGAACGCATTGATAAAAAGTTGAATAAGGATCTAAAACCAGACCAGAAAAATCCAAGTTTAACCTTTCCGCTACACAGAACCAAGAATGGCCCTTCCTCTAAGTTTAAGCTATCGTTGCGTTAACTGCCGAAGAATAACCTATTTCTACTAACGAAATCCAAATGACATGTTTTCGAAAAAACACGTTATTAAAAAGAACCTATAATAATATGTTCATATATTTTTAGATTAATTTGACAACATACGAAATAAAACATAGCAACATTCTTTTTACTCAAGAAAGGTGAGTATAAAATAACGTACATATGTATTCTTTATATTTCGACATCTCGTAATTCGATCACTTGTTGAAAGCAAGAAAAATCGTTGGCACGCGGAGTATTTTCCAAAAATGTTATGTACTATTCGTAGGTATTTGTCATCAGTGGTGAAAGAATTATACAACTTTACAAGAAATGTTTGAAATGTGCTATTAAAATTTATTTATATTTTGTGAGTGGCCAAAACGTCTGTTCCGGTATATCTTGTTATACTACATACAAAACTTAGGAAAAAAACACTAGAAAAAAACCGATGTATACAACTAGCTATTTCTATATTTCAATAAAATTCAGGAGAAATTTCGCAAATTAAAATAGTTTAGAAATAAGCTATATGTATGCATAAATGTTAATCAAATTATTTTGATCCCGTTGGAAGTTTTAATATTCAGGTATCTTATTCATGTATACACAACTGTAAAAACACATCTCAAAATTTTACATTTTTTCTCGATATATCAAGTTTTATATTCAGAGCGGGTCATACATTTATGTAAAAGTATATTCGTTATAATTATCGTTATAATTAACCAGCTAGAATTAGCGTGTAGCGTTCACCGATTTGAATGGATACGTGAAGTTTCAGAGCATGAATGCACTATAGTGGGGGGAGAGTCGGTTTCCAAGCGAAGGGCAGTCAGTTGGAATTGGACATCGTATAACAACCAACGTATCCTCGATCAAGTTATAATCCATTCTCTCTGACCCAATTCTATTTCCCACATATATTAACGTTACATAACTTGGACTAACTATCGCGTCAATTTCATTACAATATTCATGATTAGAAACACGTTATAAAAAAAGTCCGTGAAACCATCAGCGTTGAACATGTGCCCATTAAAATTGACAACAAATAAATCAATGTTATTGAAGTTATTAATTGATAGTCTTAAAAAGATTATCCTACGGATTACGAGAGACTTTTTCGAACCTCTATAGTTACTTACTTTTTCCAAAAAAAACTTGTTCGGTAACTTCACACAGAACTATGTACCTTTGGCTAGATTCAACATTTAAAAAATTGGCTCCAATGTGGAACAACGTCTTCTAACTTGTTAATAAAAAACAATTACTTTGGCATCGTAAACCATGTTACGACTACCATAGTGTCATGCATGTCGCTGTATCGTGTTAATTATTGCAAATATTATAATGAAATTTGGAGCGTGTTTAGTACACATAATGTATATAGTCTAATAAATATACATATGATGAGTTTGGCAAAAAGTGTTGCGTGTAAAAAAGGAATTATTACATTTTGCAAATGTCTTCTGTAATTGCATTTAATTTCCTCTGTTAAATTTCTACTGCTTTATGCGTTGATCGTACAATTACACTTTTTGCTTGCATTACATATAATATCCTGCTATTACTAACTGGCAGCTAACGGTGCTGTAACGAACAGCTCAGGAACAAAGCGTTTTTTTTATCGCGTCAACACTGGTTTTTATAAGAAAAAACTAAGCTGCTAAACATAATGGTGCTATATAAAAGTGACAAGTGTGCGTCCTTCCTGAAAGTTCATGATGATTTTAACTTATCAGTATTGAAAAATGAAAAACTATACCGAGTGATCGTTTTGGTCCTGCCACTAGAAAATCAGCAGAACTCGACAGTAAACCATGCATTAGTAATACCGCTTCCGCTGGTTTCGAATCACTGCGCCTTCTGCCGGATATTCGATGGATTTGCAATATATATCCATCGTAACTATGAACATAGTGTACTTCAAGGGGATAGCCGTGGTACTTGGAAAACTCTATCTGGAAGGATGCAGTATAAAGGTTGCAGGCAATTGTTCGATGGAGCAGAATACAAATCTAGTTCTCATGTTGAGTAGTCCTGTGATTTCTGTAATTCTTTTGCGTGTGCAAAGATTAAGGGTTATTTAAGATGCAGGAAACCCTTTGAGACGAGTAAGTCGAGCTAATTGTAATAATCGTGACATATAAGGTTTGGTAGGCACTCAGACAAAAATAATCTAAAAAAGATACTTACAAAAAACCACTGTTGCACTGCTTTGTACTCAATGTGTAGTGTCTTATGTAAACCGAATTTTGAAAATACAAGAATCACGCAATTTTATGATATAATTACATTTTCCAAGTAGGAGTTAACAGTGCCATATACAGAATATAGGTTAAAGTATTTACAACAATGAGCATATAATGTATTTTAAAAAAATGACGTGCCTAACATGACGGGAGTGATCGTAATAAAATAATTTTAAGCTTTATGTGCAATATACTCTTTTCTATTATTGTTCTAACAGACATATGACTATCTTCAGTGTATCTAAAGTCGCGCGTAGACTGTTCGAGTTTCTAAGGTGGTCCCCGAAACTGTGTTTCTAAAGACCTCTTGGGGGACATATTTATGAGACTTGTAGCTGTGATATTATTTTTTAACAAAATCAATGCTCATTTGTGGAAGTGGCAAGTATTTATCAGAAGACTCGGTAGCGCTATAACCGAGGCTATTTATCTCTAAGTATAACGGTTTTCGATTGATACAAAACTTTGACGTTAATTTCTGAAAAAGTTACAGCTCAAAGGATTAATTTATGAATTTTGTATTTTTCTGAATCCAATTAGCTAGAAATCAAGCGAATTGGTGCATTTTTTCAAGAGTTATTTATATAGACTATAAAAACTTGTCAATTTAGCAATGACTAGTCTAATTTGTCTAATTTGAGTGGTGTTGATTTATTCTTGACAAGTTATATTAGATATCGGATAAGCTGTGCAGTACAATTTAACACTATTAAAATTGAAACTGCTGAAGTGAGAGAACTATTATTTAGTTAACACTGATTACTAATCAATTTCAATTTAGTGGCTTGCTAGTCTTTGGTAATCAGCTCTTGCTTAGAAAATTTCAGCTCTTAACTTAGATGGATCTTGAGGTACACATATGATCAGTTTTATACTCCAAAGTTTCACCGATTCAAATTTGAAAATTCGAAATATAAAAATCTATTAATATTTCTTTATTTTTTAGTTCAGCTAACAAGGTATGCTTGTCAGGACTGGAACACCAATTGGGCTGATGAAAATAGTGAAAGTACGGTTTGGCTCCCTAAACAAAACCTTATAACACTTTTTCAAAATGCGTCTTGGTTGCTGAGAAAAAAAAATGACGAAGATACTTAATATTTAAGCATATCTGTAAAAACTGCTTCGTCCCCTGTGCCATCCTAGTACGCGAGAATTTGTTAATAATATAAAGGTTATACACTACATGACCGATCTACACTAATTTTTTTCTCGCCAACCAAATCACATTCTGAAAAAGTATTATAGGCTTTTGTTTATGGGGTCAAAGGGTACTACCACAATTTTTTTTAGTCCAATTGGTGTTACAGTCCTGATAAGCACCCCTTATAAGTAATATAATTTTGGTACAGTAATTTCAGTCTTCCTTTATGCATCAGGAGACTCGGTAGAATCTTGCACCAAGTAGTAGTATACATATAGGTATGTATGTGTATCTTCTCTCTCTAACATCATGTCACAGTTCCATCTCATTCTGCCGTCTACCATCTAGTAGATGAACATTTTTGGCCTGAATCTTCTTCTGAACCGGTTTACGCCAAAGAAAATAACAGGAGGAAATTCATATTTCACATGAATATACGAATATCAAGAGATATTTAATATCTCTTGAAGGCATGAACCAATTTTCTTGCTCTTTAGCTCATTGCATTCAAAACACTAAATCAGACTGTGTTCGATCCATAAGTTCTATCTGAGAGCTGTAACTTTTTCGAAAATTGAGCTAAAAGTTTTGTGGAAGACGAAAACGGCTATGATTCGGAATAAGTTGCCTCGGCTGTCGCGTTGGTAGATGTGTATAGCTACTACTTGGGGCGAGAATCTACCGAGTACCCTGATATGAACTAACGAACAAAAAGCCCTGTTATCCCCTAAAACACATTACAAAATAAAAAAAAAGCTCCAAGTAGTAGGAAGAAATAAATGTGAGTGTATATGTAAGTAATAATAATTCAAACGAACATTTTTTAAACAATATTTTTGTTAGTATTCTTCGACACAAACGTCTAAAGAAGCATAATACCCCCCACCCATAAAAATGAAGATTACAATATAAGAAAACCGCAAGTAATTTTGTCCCATACCTCACCAAGCATCTTAACCGACGAAACGGTATTACGTCTTTAAAAAAATCTACACAAAAATGATAGTTTTCCTCTACGTCCTAAAATTATCTTGTCACATGCAAGAAGAAAACGCAAATGAATATACTTAGAACGTCAAGGCTTCATTCAAACATTCAAAACACTACAAAACTAGATATCCTACAATTAAAAAAACGTAATAGTTGGTGCGCCCGGCACTTCACAAATTGAATTTAATACCAAAGTGGAAATCGAACTTACATGTAGAAATATAAAATAAAGTATGATATAAATTAAAAAATCATGACAATTAAATTGAAAAATGGATCTCTTCTATTTAGTTAATTTATGAAAAAAAACGTAATGCTTGAGGCACCCGTTTCTTCAAAAATTGAACTTAAAGCCTTCTACAGAGCAAACGAATGGAGTATCCATATTATAGAAATCTGTCTTTTATTTGCATCTAATATACACTCATCATCACAACGTGGAAAACATCCATTATATTTATGACTCTCATCGTTGGCGTTAGTGTGTGGATTCAGCTTGTCCAAGACTTCGTTGCAACAATCAACATTGAACATCAGAGGATTGTCAAGAACTAGATAGACGCACCAAGCATTACGTTCTTTTGATAAATTGATAGAATAGAACAGACGAAGTTTTTGAATTCAATTGTCACGATTTTTTTCTGTTCATTTCATATTTTCTTTTCTATTTCTACATGATGGTTTGGTTTCCACTTTGATACTGTGTTGTTTCTTATTTGTAGGATATTTAGCTCTGAAGAGTTTTTAATGTTTCTATGCAACGCATGGTGCAAAAGTTCACTTTTCGAGGACTGCGTATTGCGCAGGAAGTGGCTGATTCCCGCACTCTAATCTATATTCACTCTGTTATTACATGCGTGCTGAAAGTAGCATTTTATTTCATTTTATCGATCACTTTACCGCACTAGTGTGGTATTGAGAAACAAATGATTAACGGTATTATATTACATTTTCTACCAAATTCAGAGACGTATGTCAATGTGTCGATCTAACCAGCAATAGAAATCATAGATTTATTTGCCAAAATGGAATTACACTTTTAAAAAGAAGATGTACTGGATTTAAAACTAAAAAATCTAAAATCTTAATATCAGATGACGTAGAAAGATTTATTAATGAAACACTAGATGAGACATATCTGGCAACAAAGGTAATCCTCAAAATGTATATAACATTAACTCCAAATTTCGTTTTTTGTCGATTCACTCAAAGTAAACTTTCGCAGCATTCATTACATAAAATATAACGTCTTACTAGTGCGTAAATCAATCAAGCTGCAGACGCGTGAATTTACATCATTCGCCTCAGCGTACACGACATTGACAGGAGGACGAATGTAGATGTGTCGTGATAGTCACGCACGTTCTCCTGTCAATGCTGTTACGCCTTCGGCTCATGCGACAACTTCACGCGTCAAGAAATTAACCACTTTCCGCACTTGTATCACAATCTACTATAATGAAGTCTTGGCTTTCCGATGATATCCATTTATTTTTCTTAGTTGTACATGGTGCTTTTTTTTACATTTTGATGTATTTTTTTTGGTGAGATCGTGATATCATGCATTTTTTGGTAAAAGTTTATTTCATACAAGTATAACTCTGTATCGAGTCATTTGTTGAAAGTGAAGAGTTAATGACTTACCAGAAGTTCAGTTGGCTGTAAGTACTCCCTAGCATTCCAGTCAAATCCAGACGATAAAACGCGAGGAGTCCATGTAATAAGAATCGCGAAGATACAAGCGCTTAAATTACACCGAACCATTTTGCAAAATTAACTTTACCTTCGTAGTTGAAAAGGTACTGACAATGAATTGTGTAATTTATATTACACAAATCATAATCTAAAAATTAATTTATAATTTGTTTATAATTATTACAGAGAATCGCTATTAAGCATTGGTTTCACTCATAATAAATTATAGTTTTTTATATGATATGTATTATAGTGATAAATTAAATTATAGCTCGGTTGAAGATATTACAAGGAATCGCTGTTAATCATTACTTTCTTGATACTTTTCAAAAGTAAAGTCTGCACTGGATGTAACATTCATCAGATGCTACTCGGAGCAACAATAGTTCCATGAAGGAGTAAAACACCATACATTACATTGCGAATACACGTCACTGAGTTATGCTTTCCTTCATACTTCACGCAGCACTGTTTTATTTACAACCTCACGTATATACGTTTTTCTAATTGAATAGAAGCTTGTCAATTGGAACGGTCAGTTTAGATGACCGAAGAGTAATCCTGTGAATAGACCTGCTAGGAACATTTATGGACACGTGCAGAGACTCTTCCAACACTGTAGAGACGGCAAATATTTCTCAGCTTAAATGAGAAGAATGGAGTGTGGCGGGATTATAGTGACAGACTTCGTACCACACCTGACATGAATGATCCCAACAGTGTTATTAGTTAATCGTTCGGTATTCAGATGCGTGCAACGAGAAAAAATGTTTCATTACGCAAAGGACACAATTCAGTAGAATGAGGTAATTATACAGAATAGAAGAAGCTATGTGATATTCTTGTAAGTTTCCTGTTTACTCTGACGTAATTACCCTCGTTTGGAATGCGTCCACTGCTTAAAATACAGCCAGTAAAAACGTATACGCATCCTCTTAAACAAGTAATTTTTGTTCATTGAAAAAAAATTGACTTCCTTAAAGAAACACTGTTCTCATTTAGTTTGCATTATTATTAATTTTCGTATAATAACGGGCATGCCAAGTTGATAATACGGGGTGACGCGGTACTTGAAATTTCGCTTTGTTTAACAGTGTTTTCATACTTGAACGACACTTTGTGTCATTTTTATCCATTGCCGCTAACAATTATACTACAATAACCATCCATGGTAAACAGAGTTATAGTAACTATGAAATCTATTAGAAATATTCTTTTGAAAGCTATAAAGTAGTTTTTATTGCCTTAACAATGTTATTTGGTTTCCTGAAGTTGGGGTTTGTCGCACTTGGGATTTGTCGGTAGTGGATGAACGTTTGTTTCCGTTATTGGCCATTTTGATTTGTTCCGGTTAACTTGTATTACATACTCTGGTATAGATTTTAGGATAAGCATAAAAATAAGTACACGAGGGATTAGCTTGTCTAGTATTATCATTTGTTGTATCATGTTTGTTGTAAAGCTCATTCTCCATTGTTATTTTAGGTAGTGATGGAGAGTTTTGGAAAGTTTGCCTTACGAAGGCAAATCTCGTAACTACTAGGGAGAAACTTTCGAACGAAGGAATATACAACCTTCACACGTCGATTGTGACAGGTTTAGTACTGTTCAACATACAAAACAGTACTAATTTCCGTATGGACGTTGGAAAGGCATATCACTCTGTATCGTACCTGCAACGTTATACATTTTCAAACTTTCATTAAATCTTTTAATCAGTTCTAGCAGAATGTTAATTTCCTTTATTTGTAACTCTGCCTTCGTGCCTGCCAATAGGGTTCGTTACTTTTAGCATGCATATTTCTTTTTGTAAAAGATACTGTATGTAGCTTTTTACCAATTTCGAAAAGGAGGAGGTACTCAATTCGACCGCTATATATTTTTTTGTCATCTTAAATGTGCGGGGTACACATTTGCAATGATAACATGCTGCTATATTTTCAGTGTCCTGTGGTGTTATACCTTTATCCGCAGGTTTGAAGGGTTGATCGCAACGTTTTATCCGTTTGTATTTAAGGGTGGTGAGCACAGATAGTAAAGAATTGTTACATGATTTGACCGACTCGAAATATAGTTCACTTGAAAGTTTGAAAGTTTGCACAATCCATAAACTAATATGTAGTCGGGTAATGTATTGCTTTCGAAAGTTATTACAACTATTTCATAGAAGGACCATTCAGATACGTTTGTTTCCGGATTGGTACTTCTTTTGCGCAGTCGCATGACAGAGATTATTTTCCACGGTGCTTTGGCATTAGGTAGTTGTATCAAAAAACAGTTTTCTATAGATTTTGTTTCAACTTTGTCAGAAGAATATTTATAAGGTTCTGCAACTGCTGGCTAAATTTGATTGGACTTGACCACGCCGTTTCTAAGATAATGGACTTCGAATTTGGTACTTTTCATACCTGCGACATAGCCAAAACCCGTCAGTTAGTGACATTAGGAATTTTAACGGCTTAACTTTTCTATAGAATTTTATAAAAAAACTAACCCGTGTTTCATCGATATTCTACGAATACGTACAAATTTTTGCTGAATTTTTCACCATCCCGTTTTTGCGTAATAAAGTTAACAGAATTCAAGTTTCCGAGAAATTGAAGGCACCCGTTGACTAAAGAAGCTACGTGACGTTGTCGCTATCGCCTTCAAGTGCGTGTGTATGGGTCTAGAAAACCCTATAACACTTTTTCAGAATGCGTCTTCGTTGCCGAGAAAAAATGGCAAAGACCGGTTTATAGTGTACCCTTATGTTATTAACGTATAGTCTAGACTGGGACACTAATGGGGCTGAAAAAATTTGTGGACATATGGTTCGACCCCCTAAACAAACCCCTATAACACTTTTTCAGAATGCGTCTTGATTGTCGAGAAACAAAATAGCGAAGATCGATCATACGGTGTGTATGACCGATACTTACTCTTTAGGCATGCCTGTAAAAACAGCTTCGACCTCTGTGCCATTCTGATACGCGAGAAATTGTTAATAATATAAAGGTTATGCACTATATAACCGATTTAGACCAATTTTTTTTTCGCCAACAAAGGCACATTCTGAAAAAGTATTATAGAGTTTTGTTTAAGAGGTCAAACCGTACGTCCACAAATTTTGTCAGCCCAATTGCTGTTCCAGTCCTGACAAGCACTCATTGTAAGACAAGAAGCGAGGGTTATATCGACCATATTATATGAACCAACGTGTACTCCTAAGGGATACAATCAATTTCAATTTTGGGTCAATTTTGACCTTCTTTTAGCAAGAAAGTGAATCAAGTTATTAGATTTTGATCAAAGTTCCACTTGCATATAAAATTTGCATTTTAATACTTTTGTCCAAAACATTTTCCTATCAATGTGAATGACTAGTTTCGGGGTGTACCAAAAATAGTGTAAAAGATTTATAGCTATCTTGCCGCGATCGGACCGGGGATGATGATAGACATTTCCAAAATTCTCGTTCGGTTCTCAAATCCGAGAGTTACTCAATCATAAACGCGGAGCTAGCCACCCACCAGCTTTTTACATAATACATAACACTTCGTTGTCACAACCGAGCATGACACGGCATGATCCGACAACGGTTTTTTGATTTTCCTTCTGCTTTGCCACATTCGTCATATGCACTTGCGACAAATAAGAATGGAAGGAAATAAAAAATTATCGCCACAACGAGGGGAACCGAACCCGAGAACACCTTACAGTTGAATAGTTCGGTTGCTTTGCCGCGGGGTCACTCCAATATTTGTACGAGAAATTATCTGCGACACCGCATCGAGTTATTTTAGCGGATTTGAACGGATTTATTCATTCATCACGAACAAACTAATAAGGGATATTATTTATCACGCGCGCAAATATTACGGAAATAATAAAGCAGGAAAAAATGCAAAGAAATGGCCATTGGCTGTCTCAGTCTTTGACAACGAAGTATGTACTGTGTAAGGAGCTGGTGATTTAAGTCGGTTCTCCTTCAAGATTCTCACAGGCCAGGTGCAGAACAGTTTTTGGAACCTCCACCACTTTGGAGAAGCAGGGCTGAAGGTAGTCGACCGAGGTTCGACAAATGTCTGGGACGGTAGGCAGAGGGGGAGCTTTCCTAAATTATTATTGAATAACTCTCTTAATTGAGGACCGAACTATAATTTTGAAAATAGCCATCATCATCCCTAACTCCTTTCCGACAAGATAGCTACAGTCTTTTACGATGTTTTTAGGACATCCTAAAGCTCAGCTAGTGATACTGGATATATGCCGATAAGTATACAAGTGATATTGAATAAAGGAATGTACAGGGTGGGTCACTTGCCTTTGAATCGCCACTGATGGATATAGGCAGTTGAAAATGGTTTAATTATACGGTGTTGAGTAATTTTTATTATAAAGGAGTATTTACCCAGTCTTTTCTATGCACTGACATTTATTTATAATACCAAATTATACTAATAATGGAAATAATTCGAACTCGAGTGTGAAGGGGATGATTAAAAGGCAAGTGACTCACCCTGTACCTGAACCTTGAAAATCCCAATCCTTATTATACATGGAAGGGGTTTTAAATAACACTTTATTCTTTATTTTTTATTCTTTTAACTGTGTTCCCTTAATTAACATTATCCTTAAAATCATGGTTTCTACTGCAACTTGGTTGTGCTAATTCTGAACAAGTAACGTCTTCCTACATGTATGCTGTTAGTACTAATTCTTGGTCTTTGTATGGTATTAATGCATGTAATGCTTTTTAACATTTTGTCCACTGATGGATACCTACGTTGCCGCAAAAGCTTGAACGTTTTATCTTTCATGTTGTCACGCTACATCTTCCCAAGGATAACTGGTGTAGGATAATGCAACAGCACTGAGCGCGTACGTGGTCCTCAAAAAACTGAGCAACGCCGCAATGCGACGACAGAGTTCGGAGCTCCATAGGCGCGTCAACGTTACATTGCAGTACATAAAGTTGGCTCTCATGCGGTTCGAATACTCGTATTTATAAGAACGACAAATATTCATATTTATAAAAATTATAACTATTTTGAATTTTATCTATAAATTACTATTAGAAAATCAGAAATAGGCATGAGAATGCATGTGTAGAGCAAACCTCGTGGAGGTTGTGCAGGGCGCCTCTCCCCTTCAGGGAAAACCCAGGATATCATAAACCCCCAAACTTGGCTACGATGACACAGGTAACCTGCCGGCGAGCGATGTCCGAGAGCATCACTCTTGGACTGACTTCAACCACAACATCATTGTACGACTTGAGCTTCCAATATATTTGCATTATACATTTGTTATCTCGAATCCCTGACGAGTCGCATTTATTTTGAGCACCCACACTAACTCAAGACGCCGTTTAGTCTTAGATTGCTACGAAAATAATGCCCGCAACGATGCAAAAGTATCGAGTCAGTATACTGCTATCTTGAACACATAAATGATGAGAAAATTTCTGTACATAAATAATACTGTACCACTTAAAGCTTCATGCGCAGCGGCGGATATCCCACAGATAAGGTCTGTCGGGGAAGCCCAGTCTTGCTAGTGTCGGTTCGACGCCCGCTTCGGTTCGCTAGTCGACTAGCCCTTCTACTGCCTGTTCACTGCCCGGTTCGGTTCCCCGAGTCGGGCTAGCCTTTCTAGCGCCCGTTGGCCACCCCGTTCGGTTCTCCTAGCCGGGCTAGTCGTTCTAGCGCCGGTTTGCAGCCAGGTTCGGCTTCCCCCGTCGGGCTACGCGGGCTAGCCTACCCGGAGCCGCTCTGGGCCCCGCACAAGTATATCAGGCTAGATTCGCCAGGTCATTCCCCTGTCTGGATCCGGTCACCAGCCAGGCATACCAGGCTTAATTTCTACCAGAGGTACAGTTCTAGCTTTTTCTGAAATACAATTCGAAAAAATATACATGTTTAATATCACAGCATCAGTATTCCCAGAGTAACCTCATTCTGTTCTGTAAATTCTTTGCCTGGCTCAATTATGTGGGTTTTCCATTTAGACACAGAGAGATGCTGTGTAACACTGTGTTCGAGACACAGTGTTCCATCTACGACACAACAGTGCACTGCGCGACACGGCGGGACACAAGAAAACGTGTTCGAGCGATTCGAAACACCGAACTACCAATATTTTAAATTTTATCCTTAATTTTGAACCGTATCGTTGATATCGGATGTTCTATTCCAATTTTCAGGTCTTTCGGATGTTCGGTTGTTCCGTAGTAACCGAGCAATGCTACAACAACCGCTTCCTTTGAACTGTAGTGTTCCATTTGACCCATAAACACAGTGCTCAGCTGTGTAACACAGTGCCTCTCTGTGTCTCTCTGTGTCTCTAAATGAAAAACCCACTTGTACGCTTGGTGGACAACGCCAATGGCTCCATCTCGCATTATTCTTATTACACAAAGTCGGTAGGTAACACGCTCGAGGGATGGAAAAACCTGTGGTAATGATCAGTATAATCTACGGTAAGCCAACTCTTGAAAAGTCGCGTGGGTAACCAAGCTCCTTAAATAGTTGACTGCAAAGTACTAAACAAACTTTTGGGATGATGGCTGATGGCTGATGGATAATGACGATGGCATTTTCCGTAATTGGTTACAGACTGCAAAATAGCACACCCGGTCTTTTCATAAAACTAAAATATACTGAACACTCTACTTTACAATCCACTGCTATTATATATAACTTTTCTTGATGCTATACTTACTGAAAAATAAACTCAATCTTCTGAAACCACAACTTTTAGCATCGCTTTAAATTTTCGCTTGTAAAAGTAAATAGTAAATGTTAGTGTTTTTAATGTTTATTCATTCGCATATAGATACCCAAAAAAACTAATGACTTTTCAGAGATATATATATTTTTGAATTTCTACTTACTTATCTTCCTTGTTCTATATTCTCCCTTTACTTATCTGCTGTTTCTTTTCCTCATTACTTTCCGCATCCTGCTTTCCTGTTTCTGTATTACTCATAACAAATTCTATTCTTTATATCTTCCGTTTTCCTCGCATATACAATATCTTTGCCTAAGCGGAGCACAGATTATTATTATTAAATACAATGGAAGTTGTTAGATATATTATGCAGTGACGTGGCTCACAATTAATAAAAACAGCTAATTTTTATTATTTTGCAACACAATTAACATCCAAACAGCATTAATATATGACTTCCAAAAGAATATGAGACTATTTTATTCTAAAGTCTTAAAGACATATCTTACATGAGAAAATCTTTCTGAACTCTTTAGGATATCTTTCAGAAGATATTTTCGGACGTCTGAATCTTTTACAAGAAGAATTATTCTTTAAGACTTTCTTTAAGACTTTTCTTTTAGAATCAAAATAGTCTCATTGTGTCAATTTAAGAAAGAAAATATTAGTCTTGAAATCAAATCGATAGATACAAAACGTTGCGAGATAAAATCTTGCTATCGGTACTGGCCTAATTGTAATATTCTTATTGAAATTTGGCAAACTATATTTAAATACAAAATATTACTACTTTTATCTCTCCACAGGTGGCGTAACATGACATTTCTATTCTTTCAATTTGAAACAACAGTGCGACCGCAACACGACCACCGGCTTCTGATCGTACTACAATAATTCTCGACGTCTTTTTGCGTAGGCAAAATGCGGCACATGTAAACAAGCATGTAAACAAGAAAACATGGATGCAACAAATATATTAATTGTCATAGGTCTTATACATTGTTCACTATTCTTTTTCGACACAATCTTCAAGGTAAAGGATCGACACGAAGACGAAAGACAATAAGCTACGACAAAAACAACAATTACGCATGCGATAGTTTAACAGTCTAATCGGTCGTTCTACAAGAACGCAATACTTAGTACAAGAAATACTTAGTTTTAGTAAATATAATCTGTAAACGAAACTAAAATGTATGATTAATGATTATCAAAATTATAGATTTACATATAAAATGTTTTACTCCAATGTTTCAGTCATGCTCGCATTATCCTTACCTTTACTTCTTACAAAATACGGGCCTGGAGGTACAAATCCTCAGATTGAAGTGGTTCACAACAGCATTTAATCGCAAAATCTTGAAATGGGGCATGGATCGCTCCAAGTTCTGGACGGCATGGTTCAGTACAGGAGCAATTGTAAGCCTGATCCTGTTACCCGTTTCCCTGGTGGCAATTTTGAAAATGGTGCTAGTCATATGGAGTCAGGGAACATCGCATAACAGCAACTCCGAACCTTTGCTGGAACCGATGGTACGTTTCAAGTTGCGTGTAACAATGATATAGAAACTTGCTACTCCTGGCTTTGGTCCGGATAGAATTTTCTGTGCATATTGACAATGACTTAATTTCAAGAATAATAAATTGTAGGAAAAATCTAACAATATATCACGTGATCTTCTATTCCTTCTGAAATATTAAAATTACTTTTAGAACACCTTGAATAAGTAATATCATAATATTTTATACTGTATAATTTTCTTGAATTATTACTTTATACACAACATAAAATCATATTAAAATCAAGCATCTTAACACTAATTAGATATACTATTTGTGTTTTTTTAAACAAGATATGAATTTTTTCATTCACTAGGTGCCAGGAATTGATATTCCATTCAATGAGATTGGATATTACGCTATAACACTAGGAATCTGTGGCATAGTGCATGAAATGGGTCATGCTTTATCAGCAGCACGAGAAGATGTTCAATTGTATGGTTTAGGATTATTAATTGTTTACGCTATACCAATGTTTTACACGCACATGAATAAGGAGCAACTAAAAGCACTGCCATTGAAAAATCAGTTGAGAGTCGCGTGTGCCGGTATCTGGCACAATATTGTGCTTGCGATAATAGCTGTGCTTTTATTGATGGGTGCTACATGGTTCTGGGCTCCTTTCTACGCTGTCGGCACTGGAGTGTATGTAAAAAATATCTTGCCAGTGAGTAAACAACAATAATACAAATTATTATATAAATTGTCATTATTTTCCATAATAAGTGTAAAGGAGCCTTTCATGCTGAAGTCTATTTGTTGCTGCAGAAAAATGAGTGTCAATGTGCTACTTATACAACCAACATTAGTTCAAATTTGATATTTGACATGGTCATATAGAGTTATACGATGTAACAATTTTTACATCACATTATATGAAAAGAAATGCATTGTTTTCTATATAGAAATGTATTTGGAAAAAAACAAAAGTACAATTCTTTACATCAATACGTTTCATTGTAGAATTCACCTGTGATAGGTCCAACAGGATTATATGAGAAGGACTTAATATACAAAGTAAACAACTGTTATGTCAATGATAGTGAAGATTGGTATAATTGTGTGCAACACGCAGTAAATCATCCCGCACCTGGCTATTGCGTGAAACAATCTTTTATTCAGGTATTAGACGACAATGAAACTAAACAGATCTATTTATCATCAAAAAACTAATTACACTTCTATATACAGTAGACAAAGAAAGTATTCGCGCAACCCGTTGTTTCCACATAAATTCTATTAATGAACATATAATTTTTTAAAGGATAAAGTTTTGCTTTTAAGAAAATATAAAAGTTTTCTCAAGAATTACATTCCTTCTTTAAAGAAACTTGTTTGAGAAAAAGTGGGTGTTCGAATATTTCTTTCACCTACTGTAATTGCTCTACGCTTTTATTGTTCCTTACAATTAGGAATACGACGAATCCATTCCATCCAAACAGAAGACTAATGGAGTGATAAATTGTTGCACTGCGAGTAGTGAGGAAAGTGGCAGCCTCTGCTTCGAGTATATCGAAGGATCACAAACTGCACTTCATTTGCCACCATACTCCTGCCTGCCAGCCAGAAGCTTGATCAATCAGTCTCAAAATTTCTGCTATTCCAGCCATGAATGCGTTACAAAGGATACGCATTGTCTAAAACCGTCTCTTGACAATGTGACTAAGGTACAGTTGTGTGCATTACGTTTAACACTTTAAAGCACACGATTTTATATAAAAAAGAAAGCACCAAATAAGTGGGACAATTTTCATACCACTATGATCCAAAGAGTAGTTATAAGAAAACTGACAATTTAATTACTTGGGCATATTACAGATAATACAAATGAAAAGAAGTGTAGGAAAAGATGTGTTATACTTTGGACATCCAGCATACATGTATCGATCTGTACAAGTAACAGATTGGGCTCCAAAATATTCTCTATTGCAACCAAAACTACCGGAAGCCTTTGCCTTGCTATGTAAATATATCACAGTTTTCTCATCCGGCCTAGCAGTCATTAACGTCGTACCTTGTTTCTTCTTAGACGGACATTATATCATAGACATATTAGTCCTCTATTTATCAAGTTTTATACCGCACAGTAAAAATGTTAGGCATACTGTTGTATCGTCCATAACGTGTATAACTACGCTGCTACTCACAATAAGCATTCTGTATTTATTTATAAATAAATTGTCGTGATAAGTAATATTCGGCTAAATAATTATGAGCACTTATTAATGTGTAAACGACACTCACATTGCATTGTTAACTTAGACTTAAGATAATCAAAACTTCTGCAGGCTTCTCTTCTACATTTTTTTTTAATCTATACGAAAAAATATGTATAATAAGGAATAGTTCATAAAAAGGATGTACATGCTTGCTGTAAAAGAGTAAAAGTTCACAAACTCGTAGGAAAATGTTCTTTTTCAAACAATACTCTATAAATACTTGGAATTTCCGTGCATGCTGATGAAATTATAGAAAATTCTGATTACTAATGCCTGCATGATAATTTGGATGAAAACTATGATTGATTAAGTTTCGTCATAACAAATATAAACCCATTACAAGATTTATTGTATTTTCTTATAACACTGTATCTTGTAAACTATATCTAAACCATTTCCACTCCATAATTTACTTATACATAATATATAAAGCATTAAAAGAAGAAGTAATAATCACAGTGGCATTATCGTTTTCCCGTATCTGCATCTAGAGCTATAAAACAGAAGAAAATATAGATAAAGATAGAATAACAGGTTGTATTAAATACATTGTATATACTGTATATCAACAACGGTCTTCGTTAATGCTACTTACTTTTACCGTCACACGCAACAATTTTTACTTTATCCACAACTGCGACTTCCTGAACTTCCCGAAATTCAACATCATTGAGCATAAATGTCCATACATTGTCACAAAATCTGTAGGTATTTAATTTCCCAGCCTGAAATTCGTACATAAATTTAAACATTATTATTATCGTTCTTACAGGCTTACAATTAAAGAATTTTCATTTACAATCTACATATAACCAAGAGCAATAATTAAAATCGTATACTTGCCTTAAACGTCAGTCTTGATCTAACTCTTGTTGCGAGTGCTTGGTTAATGGCTTTATCAAATTGGAGTAGTACTTTTATCGCCAATTGTGGCGTGATTTGGCCATACTAAAACAACAAAACGTACGAACAATTATAAATACAAAATTATTTATTTACCTCTTTATACATCCAAAAGCGTTAAGATTAACTATAAATTTATTCTAACGATACATCTTGTACTGTTCGCGAAACATTTGTCTCATAAAACTGAAGGCAAACTTCGATGTACAAATTTCTGTACGCATCGCAAAATTCTTACACCCAACCTGCATCCCGGTTTCATACATGATTCTCCAAAATTCAAAGCAAACAACCAAAACATCCATCATTCGTCGATCAAGTAACACTTAGTTTACAACTTTTTCATTGACAGAAAGAATTTTTGCCGCGAACACCTCTTCATTTCTCGTACCTGGATTAATTCGTCAAGACTCTCTTGTAACGTGTTGCCCAAAGTTGTGTTACGGTACAATTGGTATGACATTGTTGACCAGTAGAGTTAATACTCTACGATAAAACTTAAGCGTGTGGGCACGTGCGTACGTGCGAGACTAGAATGCTTCGTGACTGTGTAACGTGCTCTGGGAAATTGTTTTAACGCACTACATTCACACTCACGATTACGACTGTAGTTGCAGTCGCAGTCTTACAATTACGCCTGGTTATGCCTCCAAAAAACTCTCGTTCTAATGTTGGAGGTTATGTTGGAACATGTCAAAAACAAATATATATGAAGATTGACGAGTGCGATATGGCGATATGGCGCTGCAAGAGTATAGGTGGGAAATGGTGGGAAAACAAACACAGTGTGTGTCTTGTGGCGTCCCCTCAACCGCTCTCGCGCGGTTTTTCTTCAAATTTTTTTTTCTAATTATAATAAAATAATTTATCTGTGATTCCAATGCATTTCTCTCTTATTGATTCTGCACGGTAGTAAAATTACAAATATATATATGTATATACCGTTTTGATATTATTGTAGTATTAATTTTACGTGCTGTATTTTATTTGTATCTCCCATTTTCCTGCCCGGGTTAACCGTAGGCCATTCTTAGGACATCCGCGCCGTCCGTATACGTATCACCTGAGGATAACCCACGGTTATCCTCGGATGTCCGTCGGCTGACCTTTTCGGGATGTCCTGGGGTTCAGAAATCGACGATTTGGTCGATCCTAAGGGATAACCTTAGGTTAATTGACTTCAAGCCCAAATCAGTCTAGATCGGCTATCGCCCTATAGGATATCGCATAATCAGCATATCCCTAAGCAAATCGAAGGATGACTTTTGTGATATCCTCGAAATAAGGATATCCGATATCCTAAGGATAGCCGATTTTGGCTTGAAGTTAGTCTAAGGTTATCCCTAGGATCGGCGAATGTAACACTGATTCCTGAACCCCAGGATATCCCAAAAGGTCAGCCGACGGACGTCCGAGGATAATAACCGTGGGTTATCCTCAGGTGATACGTGCGGACGGCGCGGATGTCCTATAGAATAAAGGCTGTTACATACGGTCAGCCCGGACAGAAATAATAAGAGCTGCCACGCACATTTAAAATATGAATAAAATGCAGGCGAAAATTGATTAATTTTTAAAAACATAAATTTTTATTATAAATATCTGCAAAAATTGGTTATTCAATATTTAAAACTTGGTTGAAAAATATTTTTTTAAATAATAAAATTATTGGAACTCTTTTAATTAAAGTTATGAAATATAAATATATATATTTATATTTTATGAATATCTTTGCGTGCAAATTGTACAGCAAGTACTTTTAAGAACACTTGCCGATTTTCGAAATTCTTTTGTTTCGTTAAATTATATTGCGCGCTGCGGACGTTAAACCTTGGGCCCCCCGCCGTGAGTAACACGCACCTCATTTATACAATATAAATCAAATCAAAATCAAATCCCAATTGTGCGCAAAATGGATAAATAGATGTAAAAATTAATTACATATATATCAACCAAAATTTATCTCACAGAACAATCGAATGATTACAAAAGCGCGCATTTAAAATCTTGCTGGAGCATTTGGGGAAAGCTGAAAGGGTTGCAATAAGCGGAAGGATTTCGCTGACGATCTACTGCGCACAAAGAGGCGCGCATTTCTGCGCTTCCCAAGTTGCTGCGTCTCGGCTGGGACACTGCGGTCGACACGAGTCGACACGCATCAGCACTCGGCACACTTGCAATTTAGATGGAAAGGACCTATATAGACACAGGGAAGCGGGTTTGGCGTGGTACACGCGGTGTGGTCCATCGCTCGAAAGGGATTATATATATATAGGCGTGTATCGTGTGTGGTCCGGTACAGTCCGGTATGGCGTGTGTTTATATGCTGGATGCGGCGCCGTGACGGGCATAACTATCTAGATTTATAGAATATGCAGCATACTTTATCCCAACGAGACGCAAAGTTCTTTGTACAGTTAACTAAGACTGTTTTAAGAATCCTTAGTTTATGTCTTTAGAAGCAAGTTTAAGGTGAGCATAAAAACTCTTGTACAGTACCTTTCAATTAACGTCAAAGAATTCATTATCCCTTTCTTGTTGTAATACTTCTGTCATTCCTTTTCCAGATGATGTTCCTATTAGTTTATTATTTCCTCTTCTTCCACGGAGCTGCCTCCGAATTGGAACCAAGCTCTGCAGTCAATACCAATGTAGAGAATAAGACATGGAAGCATTTGGAGTTGAGTCATAGACATAGAATCAAAGATTCCAGTTACTTGTTGGATCGATATCCCATCGGGGAATACCCACCTGATTCTTCCAACTGCCACAGACCCGCCAAATGCGTACCGTTGCAGAAGAATGTATGCATGGGCACGAGATTACCTTATACAACGACTACCTTGGATTTGATTCCCGAGCATATAACTCCTGATATTATAGAGGTATATATTTCAACCGCTATCAACAAGTTGTTTCTTCGAACCTTGATGTATTACCAGTATGTTACTACAAATATGATGAAATTTGAATTATCCGTTAGTACAGAAATTCTACAATTCTGGATAACTAATGGAATTGTCTTTGTCAACTAGACAATAACATATTTACTTTGCGCAATCATATTCTTTTGTGTTTAACTTTGTATTTCGTAGAGTAGTAAATAGCTTCTAAGGATGGTAACTGTACTTCCAATTGGTTAGTGCAATTTACGTTCCTCATACAGATATTTTTCTTGCAGGAAAAATTGTACATATTGCAGGCATTAAAGCATATTCCCAAATGTTGGGCAGTCGTCCAACCACTTCTTTGCGCCGTATTCATGCCAAAGTGCACCAACGATACTGTGTATTTGCCGTCCCAAGAAATGTGTAAAGTTGTCTCCGGGCCATGTAGATTACTCTTCAATCACACCATATGGCCCAGTTTTATTAAATGCGAGAATACTAAACTTTTTCCAAGACTGTGCACGAACGACGTTCGAGAAATCAAGTTTAACATCACTGGAAAGTGTTTGAAGCCACTTGTTCCAACAGATAACGCGCTCTCTATTTTTGAAGGAGTGGAAGGTTGTGGAACCCAATGCAGCGATCCATTGTATACGCCGGATGAACACAAACAAGTTCATTCGTTTATAGCATGGGCAGCTGGGATTTGCTGTGCATTTAATTTCTTCACAGTTGTAAATAACGCTATCCGTTACTTAAATTGTGTAATATATTTAAATTATTATAGACTAATACATTTCTGTTTCACTAACAGGTGACATTTTTAATAGACTGGAGAAGTGCCAATAAATATCCGGCGTTAGTCATATTCTACATAAACTGTTGTTTCATGGTTTCTTGTATCGGATGGCTCGCACAATTCACTGGTAACAGAGATGTCATTGTATGCCGTAAAGATGGAACGCTGAGAATGAGTGAGCCAAGGTACATAAAGATTTGCGCAGTCCGATAATTTGTAATGCTTTAACTTTCATAATTTTGCAGCATATTTCTCAGGCGTAGAGGTAACTTATTAAAGCGATTTGTTTCCAAAGGCAACAATTCTATGCTCGGTAGTTCTTTATTTTGACCGATCTTGTATATATTCTGTTCTTTCAGCGGTGAGAACCTGTCGTGTGTTGTTGTCTTTGTTCTTGTGTACTATTCCCTGATGGCTGCTATGGTGTGGTTTGTCATTCTGACGTACGCGTGGCACATGAGCTTCCAAGCACTGGGAAAAATACAAGACAGAATTGATAAAAAGGGTGCATATTTCCACTTGATTGCTTGGTGTTTACCTCTTGTCTTGACTGTGACGATTATGGCATTAGGCGAGATAGATGGAAATAGCATCACTGGTATATGTTTCGTTGGTTACGCTAATCAGGCAGTGAGAGCTTGGTTTTTACTTGGTCCAGTGTTAGTTGTTGTGTTAGTTGGCGGATATTTTTTGTCTAGAGGTAATTTAAGTAAAGGAAATCAAGTATTCATGATTTCGTTATATCTTTCATACGTTTTGCATGCTGCCTGACAAGGTATTCCTTACATGTAGAGTCTTGTGAATTTATCACTAATGAGAAATGAATATACATTATTTAATCCTGTATTCCAAAATTATCATCCGAATCTATTTTTTAGGTTTGATTACGCTTATACGACTAAAAATAAGTAGCCAAGAAATTATTTCAGAGAGGGCAAGCTCAAAAATACGAGAAACTATAGTCCGAATGGGTCTTTTCTCTATTTTCACTTTTGCCGCAGTAGTGGTGACATTTTATTGTCACATTTATGAGTTTCAACACTCCTGGCAGTGGCGGCAAAGCTTTAGAAATTACATGATGTAAGGAAACCTGCACCATACTTTGTATAAGACTTATCTCCCTGAATTTGATGTACACGATCAATTATTTTGTAGATGTGCAATATCGACGAGGTATATGGATATGTCTGAATGTAAAATGGAGTTCCGTCCTAGTGCAGCCAAACTTCAATTACATTTGCTCTCTCCGTTTTTCGCTGGCATTCTTATGTCCTCCTGGGTATGGACAGGGTCAACCGTCGATACGTGGGTCAGGTTTCTAAGACGGTACGTTTTTGATCTAGTTCTTATAAATTTTTGAAATAGTCGATGTATTTCCGTTTTACATTTATTTTAAATAAGTGTATTTTAATTGAAACTGGTACATATCTGTTTTCAGTACATTCAATTGTGAATCGGAGGAACCAATTCGTTTAAAGAAGCACAAAGTAATTGCTCAAGCATTTGCGAAGCGGAAGACCTTTAACAATGCTGGGCGATTATCTATTAGCTTTCATAACACACACGAAGATCCTGTAGGTTTAAACTTCGATTTGAATTCAGTGGCATCGCAAGACTTTAGTTCTACGTGGGCTGCGGCACTTCCAAAACTAGTCACGCGAAGAGGCGCACTGGTTGGTGGAACGACAGGCTCCGTATCAAGCAACAGAAGAAATTCTGTTGATTCCGAGATTAGCTTTAGTGTACGACGTGTGTCAGTGGAGTCGAGAAGGAATTCCCTCGATTCGCAAATATCTGTACAAATAGCCGAGCTCAAGACTACGAGGAAAGTCGCAGCAAGCTCGCGAGGAAGGCGTGGAAAAAGACGGCGTGATTTTGCGAAATCGCGATCGGGGAAAGCCGGGCCGCTATTTCGAAGGGGTAGCACAACTTCACAAGAAAGTCAACTCGGCGCACAGATATTATCCACGTTGACAATCGGTAATACATCGAAAATACCTCCAATTCCAGTGCCTAACATGAAACGGCGATCCGCATGTGCCGGTTTAGATGATCGCGCATTAGATCTTAAGATGTTTGATGCGAAAAGCGCAGGAATGCTTCTGCCATTCTTATTCCCCCGACATAGTGGGAGTGAGGAAAATTCGAGCAGCGACGAAAAGTGTCGACAAGGCACAAGAAACGAAGACGTCGATCTTGAAGCCGGCAATGTCGAGAAAGACGATCAGAGCAGCGATAGTGATGATAGTCAAGCAGAAGAAGAGACTAAAATGCTAGATGCAGAAGCACCACACGAGCGCAGCAAAAGTAAAACGAGTAACAAAAGTACAAAAAGTTACGCTCATGACAACGATCGACGGAACAGAGAAAGCAGTCGAAATAAATATCTCTTGCAAGATGAAACGATTTTAAAGCATTTCTTCCAAGAGTCTAGCGATATAAAATTGAAAAATGACGTTGAAATAAAAGACGCTTACAGAAAGGCTGCAATAGAAAACTTAGCGTCTAGCTTGACTTCCTGTTGCCCCGAACTCGCACGTTTAATGTCTGATGGGCAAAGTAATGCAAGAGAAATGGCAACACAAACTTCACTGCCGGTAGACATACTCGAAATGGAAGAACTTAAACAGAGTATTGATGAAATAATCAATAGCCGTCACTGTAGCTCCAAAGGGACTCAAATATCACCGCAATTAAAGAAAAAATAGCAATATTACGACATAAGACTGAATTTTTCAATATAAGTAAGAAACAAGAAAAACTCATTGTTCCTATTGATAGGAAAACAAAAATACCAGCCCGTGTGAATCGCATCGAACAAATACAAGACATCGAATATAATTTATGATGGACTGAGATGGTACGATTTTTACTACCAGAACTTTTTGTGAGTGAATTATTGTTGATATTTTGATTTTAGATATCAAACGTAAGTGAACATGACGCGAGAGTTTCTTGCATTATGCATTGTTTTTTTTTTTACAAAAGTTTTTGTATGGAGAGCCGACTTGGAGTATTTTATTCTTGACAATTACTATTCTTTATTTACACTATAGTTTCTGGCTATAGTACAATTTTTAAAATTATTATATGTATATAAAAAGCAATATGCTGACACAATGCTGCTCCAGGTAGCCCTTGTTGAATGTGATACATACGAATATACACACGCATATACTCATTTCATCTACAGAAGGTGACCCGAAATTTGTTGATCCATGTGAAGCGTTATACAGTAAAAGTGTGGCGAATTTCATTTTTATAACCAAATATTTAAAAGATATAATTAAAATAAAATATGCAGCTCCAAGCACCGAATTCCAACTGGGTTCAGTAGATCTTTCAAGACTGTTGTTCGATCTTATGAAATCACATTCATTGATATTAATGGGATGCGATGTACATTATTTAGCAGCTAAATCACATGCTAGTTTTTATATCCCTTAAGTTAATTATATATATATTAATCATAGTGAATTACTCTTATATAGCGTAATAAGGGCAAGACTTGGAAAGAATATAATCTAGACATGATAATATATCATGTCTACTTCTTCGGTTAGACAAACAATTCATTGCCCATAAAATGTTCAGTTAGGGAAAAAAACGATATTCATAAATCCAAGATAATTTGTCATTGTCAGAATTTGACGGAATGATATTGGTAGTTACCTAGTAATCATATGAGATTCCACGTGTCTATAAGTTATGCAACTGCTGCGAATATCCAATAATTACACAGTTATTGCATTACAATTGGAAAAACGAGCATGGATTTCCAAACGCACGGTTAATCTTCTGTAGCAGTATTTTGTATACTTACTTTTGTAACTTGACGCGGTCCAGATGGAAAGCAGAAATTTTGTAGCTCGCTTTGACCGACAGTCGTCTATCAATGCATATCACTAGTTTTAAATATTTTTTATACACAACAATAATATGATTTATTTAAAAAATAGTTTAGTTGACATAGCATTTTTGGAATGTAAGTGTGTTGTTTACCATTAACTTTTATACTGAGCGAGATAGAGTAATAGTATATTGAATTTTATGAAGACGATCAATAATTATTATTACCTTCTTTGTTTTTGGATAATTATTCAGTGCGATGTTACTGAAAGATATTACTATTGTTAAGGTGATAATAAATATTGGTCAACTTTGTCAAAGCGGAAACACAAAAACTAGGCTAAAACAGTGATTTGTATATATTTTTTTACATTAAATTAAGTAAAGTATACTTTGTTGTTGAACATTTTTCAGTACCTGAAACTTTTCCCGATTTAGTACTCTATTCCTTGACTTTTTTCTACCGTTACTTTTTCAATGGTTTATAAGCTTGTATATCAATAGAAGAGAATAAGATTCATTGGGATCGAAAGAATATATTCTTATGGGCGATGCTTATAATGAGAATTTACAATTGAGCTGAAAAGATTTATGATGGAGACCCACAGAGTCAATCAAGTGACATGTTGAAGGGTGTTCCTGTATTATTTTGCAATTTTCATAATATGAAAGCGCGGCCTAATTTTAGAGTTATTAAGGAATGCATCAAATGAGTCTCTGCACATCACCAATCACTTTCTATTTACCGACTTCCAAAAGGAGGAGGTACTCAATTCAACCGCAGCCTTTTTTTTTAAATGTTTGTCCGGCGAGAACTCTGAGATGGATGGACCGATCTTGATGAAATCTTGCCTATCTTATAGAGGACACTCATAGGTTGGCCCGCGTATACATTTTTTCGAAATTGTTTAACGCTAATTTTAAAAATATTTTTTAGTTTTCAGCTTTTTCGAACTCTCAGTCACTCTGTCAGTTTTTAGAAGTCGGTCACATTTTTTAAAAATATTTCTTTTATGCTCGGGCGATCGTAACTGGTCACCCCATCTCCCTTAAACTAAAGTCCGTTTTTGATACGCAGTCTACCATATTCTATAAGAGCATATAAGATGTGCGCTTTCCTAGTTGCCGAAATCTCCCCACGAACAATTGTTTTATTCCGCTTAAGCGTATTTGCAATTCGTAATATTAGCAGCACAGATTTATAGTGGATCGCGTTCCGTGATCGTAATATTTTTTATATAGGAACAAAATTTCAGGTAATTTCTAAAACAGAAATTAGTAAATAAAGCGGCATCTTTTTGAAATCTATGGAAACAAAATGTTTATAGTGAATAGAGTAAGTGAGGATAATAAATCTTGTAAAAGTCATAAATGTTTGTTGTATTATTGGCTATACATAAGTAAGCAGTGTTGGTTTCGAACCTTACAAGGTAGATTATCACAATATAAAAATCATTCTCTGACTTACAAATTACAATCTTTTCAATCCTATTTTGTTTATTTTCCTCGCTATTAGATGGACCTTTAGTCTGTGTCGAATGTCTAATTCGTATTATGCAATGGGTATGCCAGCGGTTTGGAGATAATTTCTTAAATGATTTGCATTAGGCTCAGACATTTGTCCTAAGAGTCCAGGAAGCTGACCAGATGATAACCTTCCGAGACCTTGTGCCAAATGCAAACGTACATCCACAATTGCTGAAAATATAGCGTAAACATTTATTAAACAATACAGCGAATCGAAGTGATTCTCTTATTTATATTCCCGCTACTGAAAAGCTGAAAATTCCTTTATTTGAAACAGAAGCAAAATGCTTGATAATGTTCCAAATTACAAAGAAGATATATGTTTTATGTTTCAAGGGCGCTTTCCGCTTTCAAGGGCGTGAAAGTGGAAAGTTTCAGCTGTTAAACTTCACCCACGAAGATCATTGTGCGATTCTCTTTCACGAAGTTACAGCAGCTCAAATATCGACAACAATACAATTGCAGTAGAACATCTCTTATCTGAATTGTTTTTTTCGAAGTTTTTACTATCCGAACACTGTCATACTATTTTTATAATTATTCTTGATTCTTCGTATATTTAAGAATAATATAACAGTGTTCGAATAACGTAATTCCAATAAAGAGATTTTTCTGTGTCATATTCTGGATTATAATTTACATAAACATATAGGAAAGTATACTATACCTTCTAACGGATCCTTGGTTGGATTCCTAGCATAAATCAGTTGACTATACCCAACTTGATATCCAGTCATATCTTCCGCTTCCGGGAACATATCTTCGGGTGCGAGGGTCTCATCGCGTGGTAGTTCGAAGAATTCGATTAAAGCGGCCAACAAACGAACATAATAATTACTGTACGGACTCTCAAGCATCGTCGGACAGTCGATTAACAAATTAGAAATTCCAACGGCTGTCACTTTTCGCTCTATATTACCAGCCACTTTTTGTAAATCTGGTATCAATATCCGTTCGATTACCATGCCAAACATCCTGTAAAGTGCAATTGCAGTTCGTATCTTTAGATCATTTCGGTGATATGTAGAATATCTCATGAAGGACGCAAATGACAATACTCAGTTTGTAGTTAATGAGACAGAGTCGAGAATGGCTATTTTTGTAATTCTCATTTGGATCACAATTTCAAGGTATTTAATAATAAATAAGGCAACACCACTGGGACACTTGGCGAATCTTGGCAGACTAATCTCTGCTTCAGCAGAGAAAGTGACAAAATCGGTAATGGCTAAAAATAAAATTGCACTGGCATACAATTGTTGATTTTCTTGCAAAAGAAAGCTCGAATGAGAATGTTAAAAATAGCCATCTTTATGTACGTCCCATTCTTTATAAGACTGCTATGATCGTTTACGTTATTTATGAGACAGCGTGTACAAAAATGTGGCAATATAAAAAATCTTACTGAGCTTGAATTCCGTCTATCATAGTAATGAAATTAGTTGCTCCATATCTGATAATATAATACGCAAAAAACACAATTAGGGCTTTGACAAACTTTGTTGTCTTGGACGACGTAAGTCGTTGGAAAAGAAGGACGAACACTTGTTTCATGTACTGCTCCAAAATGTTCCTGGAATATATCGATTTGATGTAATATATATAATAAACGTAATAATTCGAAATGTTTAATAACTCACGGTGGGAAATGTTCAATAATACATTGCATTAGCAGAAAGCCTTCGGTATCATCAGCCTTCGTCGCAATCATTTTTTGGAATACACCTAATAAACGGCTAATCTTGTCTTGTATCAATGGATGATGAGCGCCGCGCTTAATAAAAGCTCGCAGCAGTCGGTTAAGCGGATGAGTGTTAGCTTGTCGGCAGAACAGAATAGGTGACAAAAGACATGGGAACAATGCTATGTATGGCTCTGGAATATTTGGTCCCGTTCGCAACTCCAAAAGCAGAGCGAGTATTTGAAAAACATATGGTATAAATTCTGGAACAGTTATACAATAATTAAGTTTACATCGGTTACATTATTATACCTCGGTCGGATTCTGATATGATGAAATATAATACCTGGAATATCTTGTTGTAATATTCCCTGGAAAATTGGGAAGAGGGCTTCTTCGAATGATGAAACTGCCTCTGGATTTGTTTTACAAACAATTCTGAAATTGCAAAAAATCATTGAATTCTAAGCTTCGATTAAGTCACACTAAGGAGTTTTATAAATGAAGGTTCTATTTTTTTATGAAGAAAAATGTACAAATAAACTAAATTACTTTTAAATATTTGTTTTCGTCTCTATATCTGTAGGTAGAAAATATTTATATGGATTACAATTCTTTGACCGGCTAACATTTTGTATCCAGATTCACAATATTTTAATTTGAAGAGTAATAGATTGGCGGAAAAATTGTTTAATGATTTATAGCTCGACTTTCCAATAGTTTTGAAAGTGTAAAGGTCCTTTTTAAATGCCTTATATAAGTAATAAGTATTGTAATATTTTATTGCCTATAGTTTGTTTGCTTGATAACTCTATGCAGGAGAGAAAATTGTATTAAAATCGGTTCGAACATCGCGAATATACTGATAGGCAAACAGACAAATACTGCTCTTCATATTAGTACGTTCATATATACATATTAGTACATTCGTTTATCTTTTATAAAATGATGTGAAGTGTGCTTATTATAAAATCTAAATTACACGCAGCACAAATATAACTATCTTACTTGTAGCACATAAAGAAAAATTGCACATAATTTAAATAAGAATTAGAATAACTTATCATTTACTTACTTTATTGACAAACTGAAAACTTCGAAGAGGTAGTGGTTGAAATTAGGACGGCTCGGATTCTTTGATACGGTAGTGAGCTTTTCTGTTAATTTCGGGAGGAGATCTGCTAAAAATGGTAGAAGCGTTTCTTGCAACGCGTAGAAGCTTCTCATAATTGCTTTCATAACATACTCATTTTCTTCAGAGCCCGGCATATTTAAACAAGCAAAAAGGCCTTTGAGTAAATCAGCCGCCAGCGGCGATAAATCGTTTGCTTTGAGCCTGTACACAGATTCATATGTTCAATTATCGTAAAAATGTATGTCGCCTTCGTAATTCTCTACCTTAATACTTACAGAGGAGTGTTATCATGCAATTTCATCGTAAATATCCTTTCAATCGCGCAAGCCGCGTACGTGTGTACAACCAAACTTGTTGCATTTAAATGCCTAATTATTTGTGGTAAATTGCGAACGACCATTTCCGTTGGCAGAACAGACCGGAATGTCATTATAAATTTAATAGCATCTGCCTTGAGTACCGGAAATTCGTTCACTGAAAGCAAATTAAAGTGTCTAATCGATTGATATCTTTTTACCACGCGGAAATCGTATGAGGCTATTTCTTACCGTCGGGTTTAGCCAGTTCAGTCTCAATATGTTGTGCTGCGAATTGTGGCAGTGACACAAGCTCGCTAGTTTGTGTAACACCATGCTTCTGTGTTTGACCTTTGCTCGCACTACTAGTAACTAAGTATATTGCAGCGTCCTTACTCCTCCAATTCTCTGGAGGCTTTGCCGCGTAGTTTTGCAGCATGACCTGCGAATATGAACATAAACTGTGGAGTCAATAGTACATACAATTGAAATTGTGTACATTTCGACGATACCAAGAATAGCCAAGACGTGCAATAACTGACGACTAAACTACCTGTATGTATGCACCAAAAATTTCCATGATTTTAGCTTCGAAATATTTCGAAAGAACTTTTACTAAGTCGCAAGCCGCACGCCTTCTTGTATCTATATCACTGCCTTCAATATCGCGTCTAATATATTCTTCAGGATTGTCTTCGAACAGTTCACTGTCTGATTCTACGATTAACACGAATCTTTGAATATGCATTCACTTAGTATCGATTACTATCTATATTATTATAGTATTTGAAATGTAGACATCGTTATACCTCTAAATTCCATATTTGGAATTATGACTTTTTCACAAATACTGCTTAGTGTACTGGGATCCTCAAACAAGTGTCTGTATTGTGCTCGGTCCGCGACTGTAGCCAGAAATTGTAAGGCATTGGATACCAACTGAAACATAAAATATTCTTGTAATAGTTGTTCGCCTAATGAGGATAAGAAAAAAGAATGATCATTTTAAGTAGGATCCACTTACAGAATCATATTTCGGTTGTAGTCCTGTGGATGTTAACAAATTCCAAATGGCTGTTACGAAATTTGGCAGATATGCTTGGAACTCCTCGTCGTATTTTTGTGCGTAGAGACAGACATTATCGCAAACTTGTGATTTCAACTGTTCAAGAACTCCAGCTTCCTCCTCATCCTACATACATAAGAGACAGTGGTTTCACATTTGTGTACATCAATGTACAATTGTTGTTAATTTTAAGAATAAAAATAATCACTGTGCTTTGAAGAGCAGGAACATCCGTATTCAACAAAGTATGAAAATGACTCATCCACACAGACATGTTATCTTCAAAGAATTCTGGTAGATCCTGCAAAGTTAATATATTAACTCCACGGAACAAATTACTGAATAATTATCTGTTACTATATTATTTACATACTTGGAAGTTGAGTGAGTAAAACACTTTACACAATATCACTAAAGAGTTATATATAACTCTCAATGCTTCTACGTTATTAGCGTGCACTTGTGTCATATTCATAGTAGCCTACAAAACAAACGAATATAAATGGAGCGACATTCACAGACACTTTAATTGTTTCTGATGCGAAACTTACGATAAACAAATCTGTTAAAGGTTTAGCAAAGTGGTCCAACACATATTTTATTTCAGTCCATAAACTTTGGCTCTTAAATTCGAATCTATATCTTTTGAATAAGGAATGCGCCGTATGTAAAACGCCATTGATAATATGAAAGTCACCGGTGTTGAATTTCTCGACCATTTGATTGATAAGTTCCGGCCATTTATTAGGAAAATCATATTTTCCGATTATAGAGACAGCATCTGACAATTGTTTTTGTATAGACTCCGGAGAATGGAGCATTAGGTCAACAATCCTCTTCTTTATGGCATCTCTGTCTTGCGCGCAGATCAGGTCGGCCTCTGCATCTTCAACCTGAGGAAGAATTTCATCCGATTTTACAATAAAAAGTATTATAAAACGTAGCGAATATATAACTCGATTGCAGTATAACAGCACACTTACCACTTCCCAATTTCTTTTTACATAATTCTTAAAAGTAACGGCAGCAGCAATTTTTATAGTCATATCCACTTCAGCCTTATCCATCAAATGCAGAAGTAGCAGAGGATAGTTCTGATTTGTTTCGACGAACTGCAGAAACTTTTCCGCTAAAACACATAAGGTAAATCAATTATGGAACAGTTTAAAATCTATCATAAAATTAAGTGGCAAAAGCTGTGTTTATACTGGAAGAAGAATAAGTAACTTCTCGATGCTATTTTATTTCTTTTACATTCCTGATTCTTACTGAACATTTCTAAAAGCTTGTTATTATCTCTCTTACCAGTGATAAACAACATTGCGTGTTGCTCATGCATCAATGATAACATAAATGTAATACCAATATGGATAATAAAGAAATATTCAGTAACAAGAAACAACAAAACGGTCTTTCTTGTTATGTGTGCACATGTTAAGAATCAGACTTTTAGTTCTAACAAATTTTCTACTTGCTTTTCCCCAAAAAACGTATATTATTATATAAAACACCAAGTTTTCTATTGGCGTAAACGGAATTCGTATAAATTGTATCTTTAACGAATGTTATTGTACGATATATTAAATATGTTGTGTTTCTGTATGAATACAAAAATGCAATGAAGTATTTAAAAAACAGAAATTAATGTATTGTTAACAAATGATAAGACTACAATATAAGGAAAGATATTTTCGCAGAGGTACAATAACAAGAGGGTTAAAATAACGGTTTGAATATTTCCTGAAATTCTCATACTCCGATTTCGCAAGCTACGAATTTACGGTCTACAACGCCGCATTCTTTCGCAACTGGAGTATTATTTGATTGAGTCTATTTATCACTGCACTCGTGTTAACGCTTATTTACCATCGTTGTTTAATAATAATATAGGTTACACTTACCTGGCCTTCTAACTTTAACATCGGGGCTAAGTGTTTGTTGTAAGTATTCGCTGAGCATACACAAATTGCCGTCCGTTAGCTCCATAATTGCTTAACTTAACAACACGGCGGATACCGATTGGCAAAATCGTTTACTAGTGGAAAAAATATAAATCAAAGCGTAGATTACACTCGTTTCTGTACAATGCTGTGACAATAAATTCAATTCTACAACGCCGTCGCCGGTTGGCGAGTTACCGGCAGATGTGCGAGAGTGTCTGTGCGTCTGTGTGTATCTGTGTAACACCAACACATATCTGTATTTCGGTCAAGTGCGTAGCTCGAATCTGCGAAATTTGCCGGGAGAATTCTGCCGCAGCGCTGTAATCGCACATCGCACTACTGCTGCGGCGACATTACATACGAAATGCTTTTTATCTAATAGAGCGCAGTTATTTTATTTGCTAATATCTTTATACATATATTGTGTGCTAAGCAATAATAAGAAAATTATTTTTTTATTCAAAATGTTGTTGTTTGACATATAATATATGTATTTATATGTAAAATAGACGCTTGCCGAATTGAAGATTATTTCTTATTTTTTTCCAAAACCAATTATTTTACAGTGACCGCGTTATCATATTTATTATTTAAATTATAGTTTTTATTATTATACTATATAATATAAACACTTTTTTTCACATATATTATTTTATATTTGTATAAACAAACGGATTACAAAGTTAGAGAGTGAGAGGCACTCTGGCAATGACAAACGGATGTGACGAAATTGTAAGATCTTATAATAAGTTACTACGGAATCCGAAAATTCACTAAAAATGATAAGCGTATAAATAAACTGCCGTATCAACCGATAAGGATTTCGCAAGTGGCGCACTCTGATGCTAGAGCCCGGAACGTGGTACTAATAAAACAAATTCCTACGTATTTTAAAATCCGAATATGTTTTAAACACGCCATTTAGGACTCGATGAATGCAAAATTGAGAACGAAACTTGAATTTAATGTGAAACGGGGAGAAATTTCGTGACCGCCGGAGATAGTGATGACAGATTTTGTCCACTGGATTCTGGAGTTTACCATAGGAAATTTATTGGGAAAGGATATTACTTGCAAGGAACCTGTCCATCGCTGCGATTCGTACCAACCGGGTATTTTGATTGAATTTGGTAGAACTGGAGTAAGAGTATGTTCCTGAAATCTTTTCCTATTTTCTATTATTCAGAGTGATTTTTGCGTTTGTTCGAAGCCCTTATAAGATTTATTATTTTTAATACATGTAATATATATATATATATATATGAAAAACAGAATATCGACTCTTTAAAGACGAGGTTTTTTCTTAAATCCTCGTCAGTTATTGTAATATTATTAAAATATATATTAGTATATTTATTAAAGCAATAGAAAATATTCGTGGCCTAAAAAATATATAAAAATGTTATAGATGATTTTATAGTTATTTTATTGTATGTGCAATACAGGAAAGTTATTTTTATCAAAATAACTATAAGACGCAGGATTTTATACGTTTTGAAATTTTATATTCTGGCAAACATAGATATTATGAGAACCCTCTATATCAGATAACAGGGAACCAGATGCGCATACACTGCTAGTTCTTCCTCTACGCTTTTACTGCTGTCAATTGGGGGTTACTTAACACTTTGGCAAATATTTCCGAAAATTTTTCGGAGTTAACTACAATTATTCTCCCCTGTATCTACATATGGTATAAAGTGTGTGTCATAAAATGCAGTCTTCAAAGGTATTAAGGTTATAACATAAATAGAACTTAACGCAGAAAAGCAATTACGAAAGGAAGTATTTCGGAGCTTTCGCTTTTATTTTGTACAGCAATGACATGCAATAATAAATTAACATAACTGACAGAGTCGATTTTTTTTCACTCCGAATGAACAATATATCTCTGTGATTCATGCCATAACTTGATGGTGCGAAATTATTACGAATGAAGCAAGTGTAATAACAGAATACGAAATTTAAGATATGATTTTTCAAAAGCTCTTCAAGAAATTCTTGATGCCGTGTGGTTTGTGTGCCGCTGTACCAGTCATTACTCCTGCCAGTACTCCTAAGCAGTGCAATGGTGAAGAGTGCAAGAAATTAGTCAGGCCATCCGAGTTGCCTTTGTACACTGTTGAAGAACCAATCGTTCAGGATGCGCCACAGTAAGAGCAAAACTCTTTTACAGCAATAGAAAGCATTTAGACTAAAAGTCCTACACGCAATGTGTGCTTTCTAATTAGGAGGTACAGAGAGACACAAAGAGGCACTGTGTTGCACAGATGAGCACTGTGTTTCAGAGAGTTAGATGTCAAATGGAACACTATATAAGTTCAAAGAAAACGGTTGTAGCATTGCTCGGTTACTACGGAGCAACCAAACATGGGGAAGGTCTGAAATTTGGAATAGAACATCTCATATCAACCGTACGGTTCAAAATGAAGGATAAAATTTAAAATATTGGTAGTTCGGTGTGTTGACTCGCTCAAACACAACTTTTTCTTGTGTGTCGCTGTATCCAGCAATGCACTGCTGTATTGTAGATGGAACACAGTGTTACACGGTGTCCTTCTCTGTCTAATTGAAAAGCACACAATTTCATATAGATTATACAATCTGTGCGATCTTTCGAATACCAAAACAAAACTTCCCTTGTTATACCTATTTTTTATAAGAATAATTACTCGTAAATTATAGTGGCTCTGGAATATACAGTGATTCACAAATTTGTTAATGTTACTAGATCGTAGTTTGACACGATTGTACGATGGAAGTTTGTGCTATATGAAGTAGAAGCCTTAGACGACGCACTAAAAATGGGTCTCCGGCTGCAGAACAGAATCAGACAGCTCCAGTATTCTTAAAATTTTGAAATATATCGACGAATGTGTGAGTCACTGTAAACAATAAATTATTGCTCTTATTCAGATGTGTTGAATCATTTGAACATGAATGCTTTGCAGGCTTTAGAGAAACAGAAAGATCTATTCGCTCTAAAATATGTAATATATGTTCCTTCGACTATGTTTCACTGAAAAATTCATCATCATTAACAAACCATAAATATTATATAAATATTAATATTATAAACATTATATAGAATATTATATCATAAATATTGATATATTTAAAGTGCTATAATTCTAAATATTATAGCACTTTATACATTATTTTGATCCACTTAATATGGAAAGTCACTCGTTCAATTAGTAACTGCATGTTTAAGGTCACAGAAATGATATGCAAATGAGCACTTAGTAATTACTCCGATTACGAAACTATTTGTTTCAGCGAGGGTAGTATGCTCCCTGGAGTGGAAGAACACGTCCGTAATATACGTTTATCAATGCAATCTGTAATATCTCAGTATCAGCATATGACAAACACTGTATCCTCAACAATTGAAACTGGAGTGGCTCACAGCCAAGGTAATCCATTTTTCATTATTCGACTATACTAACCATTTGTGCGCATATTAACAATAACTTAATTTACAAAATAATGGGTTGTTGCAATTATATTACAAAAATCTTCTAATCATGTATAGCTTGACCATACATTTTTTTTCAAATTTGGAGTTACTCTTGAAATACTGTGTATAAGTAATAAACATATTGCGCAGCCTATAGTTTGCCTTGATCATAACTCTGTACAGAAGCAAAAATTGCTCTAAAATGTTGCCTTCTATATTAGTACGGATTTCAGACTTCTCTTAACGAGTTAAATGCTGGAACAATTTTATATAATTTAACCATTGTACCGGAATGAGTTTTTTGTTATTGGTATTGCTAGTCATTGATAACAGCTGCAGCATCCAATGTATTATTTTAATTAATTCTATGATCCCATTTCAATTGTTACAGCTAGTATAGACTATCTTCGGGATGAAAGTAATGTTTTGCCAAGAATTGGTGCTGTTACTCTTGGTGGTTTGACTGGGTTGATACTTGGTATACGAGGAGGAAAGTTTAAGAAATTGGTTTACACCACTACAGGTGCCGGTGTTATGGCAAGTGTGAGCTATCCGAATGAAGCGCAGGAGGCATTAAATCTAGCTACATATTATGCAAATATTGGGTATAACTTTATTTATGGAGGTAAGTTAATCCTTCCATATTAATATTGTACAGCCTGAAACTAGTAATATTATATGACTGAGTAGCGTCCCTGAATATCTACAACTCGTAAAACGGATTTTCTAAAGTTCCAAACTAAGCGAGGCTTTCTTAATCAACCTGAAATTCTTTTACATCCCTTCATGTTATTTCGGATTTTTCAATGACGCAGATTCATTATTACGATAATAAATCCAGTGTTACAATTTTGTTGATGCAAGCGGCAGCAACGCATATCCAGAAAATTTATTTGGACGAGGATTTCTAACTTTCGTAATTAATTATATTATTATATATTTTATATTAATCTTATACGGATTACAACTTAACTGAATCAGTGGAAGATGCGTCGAAGTCTCGCTCGGGGCAAAAATTTGAACGCATTTGATTAAATTATCAACTTTTCCGAGGAGAGTAAAATACTAGCCGAATTTCGTTACCACTTCTTATTTCATCGAAACATATTTCTTGCGTAATTGCGAGTGATTGGAATAATACAGTTTGGGGCAAAGGAGTTTCACTATGCATAATTTCAGTGAAACCAGGCGATGAGAATCAGCAAAAGTTTGAGCTACCAGAGCTGCCAAAGATTCCATCATCTTTCTCAGAATTTCTAGACACAACAGTCGATATAGGGACTGCGGGCTTTACGGCTTTTGGGAATTTAGTTGAGAAAATACAGAAATCCATTACTGACACAAAAGAGGTAGAATACAGCAACACGTTTTTTTTTGTATTGCATCTTCCCCCTCATGCACAACCACGCTGTTAAAGTATTTCGTTTCCAAAATGAAATACTGTACCGAAATGTAATTGTGATAACGAATAACTATAGCCATGAAGAAAGGTTTATAAGTCTTTCTTTTTAAGTTTATGAAGTTTAAGAATGATTTTTTAAATGTTAAGTGTGTTTAACAATTCTAATGTCTAAAACGAAAGGAATGACAGTTTAGTACAAATAATTTTAAATCTTAGTCTTTTCAAGACCCGATGACGATACCGTCGAAACCCATTGTAATGACTTAATTAATCGTGAAGAACTGCCGAAACGTCATGAAATAGAAAAAGCAGGATATAATGCCCTGATAGCAGATTCTGAAGATAAAGGTGGTAAAATGAGTTTGTTCAAATCGACATAAATTGTTAGGTATCTTTATCGATATACAATGTGACAGCTCCGCCCCTTTCTTTTAACACACATTTTCATTTGCATTCATGATACCACAGTGCATAGCTGTAATTCGTCTAGAATTTAGATTTTCTATTTTATAACAGTATTCTGAAACCAAAAAATTTAGATGTAGTGTTGTATCAACATTCGACTTATACAGCATTCATCATTTCTTAAACATTATAACACATGTGAATTCATTTCAGGAAAAGAAACCATCGAATGATACGAAAAGTGATGATACAAAAAAGAACTGAGCTAGAAGCCATCGCGTTTTCAGTTCGATGAGCGTGTGCCTCATAAGCATACAAAGCAGGGGATTCTAAATAGTAATACAAATAATTCCATAGTCGGCAATTTCATGTAGATTGCAGTTCTGAAAGTTGTATTAAATGCTTTAGATGCAAGTAAAATAAAGTAAAAGTTATTTATATATTTAAATTTGGTATGCCTTCACTTCCTATATTGTACAACTAGAATGATATTCGTGCAAAATTCTACCGTATTTGTCTTAATTGCATGATAATATATATTTATCGACTAATCTCGTTTACAGACGCATAATAAAAAAATTATACTATATGGCGGTAGTATTGTAAAAAGTAAGCAATGAGTGCTATTCCATCTCATATTGTTTTATATTTATTGGTAATTTTACATGTCAATCACGAAATATGAATATATTTATATACAACGTGTGTTCGCCTGCGCCAATTTTTTAACACAGGTGCATCATCGAAATACCATGTACCACCAAATCACTGGTAGCAGATGTCACGTTTGTGGAATAAGGTAGGTTACAGAAAGAAATAAAAGCGAACTGACTCAGAACCCTCCTTCTTCAAAAGATTTCATTTTTTGAATTGTCCGAACTTGTGTGTGTGTGTGTGTTTTTTTCCCTCCAAAGCCCGAATGTTACACAAACCACATGCCATACAAGGATGAGTTACATACGTCCTCTCGCATGTCTTATTTATAATTTAATTCTAAGTGCCTCTGCACGGACATATGTAAATCTCACAGAAAAGCATGAAGTGTTTCCACGACCTCGCTACAATCTCACTACAGCCGTAGGTTGCGCGAAATAATGCAGCGAACGTGTCGTATGTGTACATTAAATTCTGCTCTCACTACTACGCGGGTTCTCTAATAGTTGTCACGTCATTCAGTAACAAAAATTAAACATACTAGGTGTACTATTAAACGTCAAAATTCCAGGCGCAGAACTCAAAGTCGGAATTCTCGCTGCTTGTGTAGAATTCATTAAGAGCCTCTCTCAGTTTCATTGCACACATAAAGTTCCGAGAATTCCGGTGAACTAAACAGAATTGGAATACGAGCGTGCACATAATAGCTTTATCTGTGTCCTGCGACTCTCGCAGACTGGGATTTCAGGTTGCTTTAAGACAGTAATTAAGGATGTGTTCAACATGTATTACAATACTTCAGAAGGACGTCTTATAATATAGCGCTTGTATACGATAACGTTTAAATAGAAGAGTACACTATCTCAATCGGGAACTCTAATGATTAAAATAATAATAAGGATTGCTCACATTTCACACACTTTCCATGCTGCGCAATTGCAGTTCCTGAAACTAGCTTGTGAGCTGATGAGATAGGGGAAAGTTGTTTTTGTAAAACCACGTTTTTTTTTACTTTCTTGGACTGCGCCGGCGGCGACTGTCGCGATTCCGTTCGGCTCGCCTCATCTCTTCTAATCTTCGCGCATGTTCTGCCATGTGCTGCCTCCTCATCTCTTCTTTCACAACTATCTGCACCAATCGAACAGAAATACAAATGTACTAGCCCTTATAGCCGTATCACTGAGGAGTTTTGGCAAACTTTTACACCGAGTAGGACAATTAATCTATACTGATCTACACTTCTGTATGTATTTTTATACTTGTTATACTTTATCCCTTTTTACTAATATAAATAGCAATATAAATAACAGCTCATAAAATTTCATTCATAACGTTTATCCGCCTATTTGTAATATGTTCGCGACAAACTCCAAATTGAAAAAATCGATTTCAATGCGATTTTTTCTTCTGTACAGAGTTATGATCCAAGCAAACTATAGACTATGAAATATTGCACTTATTGCTTATTCAGGGTGTTTCAAGAGTAACTCCAAAGTTTCAGAAGGAATGAGTATTTATTATATTGTTCTTCAAATTACGTTACTGTTAACATGCATATGGAATATCACCCGAGTGAAACCAGGTGGGACAGCTAATATATGACGATGTATCTTACTAATGTATGTAATTAGTAAAGTACTATACTAATAAAAACAGAAAGGAAACATTTTTAAAATCTGTCCAGTAATTTCTGTGATAAACTCGATTATCCAAACAAACTGTTTACGTCCTAATATATAATTATAGATGAATAAACCGAAGAAAAAGGATAACATAAACTAGAAATTTCTGTAAAATGTGCATGAGCCTACCTGTTCATTTGTCAGTGGTAACCAATATATGCAAGGAGTTGCTTTTGTTTTCCTAAAGAGATCGTCTAATAATTTTGCTGGCGGTGGTTCATCCTCTTTCTTTTTAAATTTCCGCGCTGGTGCAGGTAAATGAACTTCCTGGGCGGGGCTCCGACTCCTTTGCCGCCTCTTTTTATCTTCCTTCTTCTCCCGCTCTTTTTCTTTCACATGCTGTTGCCCGTCTTCTTTTCCTAAGTCCCATTCCCTGACTACAGTTACCTAATAACGAATACATTATGGTTAAGAGACTTAAGACTAATAATAAGTTAGATACACAAAGGTAGAACATTCGTCTTTCAATGTCATAAAGCAAATGTACTTCCTTCCTGTATCTACTTTCATTTTGAAATCTTTTCTAATGCTGTACAATGATGATATACATCTACGAGCTGAAACAATACATCATTACTTTTGCATGAAAAAAAAAACCCTGACACTTTTTGGAACTAAGGACATGAGTAATGATTAAACCTTTGTGGCATTTGGTTTGCCATCTCGTCCCCAGTCTTGCTGCCACGAGTCCGTTGCCACGAGTGGTTCTGTTTTCCGTTGAATGGGCTGATCCTTGGATAATTCTCGTGCTGATTCCATGTCCTCCTTCATCGCATACTCGACAATAAGTTTCTTTGGATTTGAGATAGGCCATGAAATGCCGTGAAGCGCCTGTCTGGTTTCAAATGCTTGATCTTCGTGGGTATACTGGAAAACATGTACAAAATAAATTTTGCTCTGGTATACAGAAGATTATCTGATATTGGCAGAGTATCATATTATGAAACTTGGAACAGATAAATAAAAACAAACTATTGTAATGATCCATAAGAATTGCTGACTTTTATTTAAATCTAACATGCTGATTTTAAGTATATCAGTTGTGAACAAAAAGTTATTCAAGTATATGTATAGCAAGTTGTAAATCGAAAAAATGTAGATTGCTGTTTTCCAAAAAAAAAAATACAGCACACATGCTTACCTCTACAAAACATTTCGATTTAATTCTATCCATCCAAAATCCATTCTCGACAATAGTTCCAGTCCGTGAAAGGAGTTCCTTAATCTGATTTAAAGTGAACGGCCGCACTAAGTTCTTAATTAGAAGAATGTTTGTTGGTTTGTTATTCGGTGGACTCGGTGATTTCACATTTGAATCCTTGACAATGGATATTTTCCGACGTGCTGCTGCAAATCGTTTAAAACTGTTTTTATATCTCATTCGATTAAATTCAGATATTCAACAAGAAACACGACGAATTTATTACGCACCTATGTGATTATCTGCCTTTCCGTCGAGCTTTTTTGAACCACTGACCCTCTGAGTGCTATCATCCTCTAATTTGACGTTATTATCATTTGTAGCTTCATTTACACTCGGCCACTTTTCGCCACTGCGATAACCATCCTTTTCCTCATCATCGTCCTTTGAAAGGCGCACTTCATTCATTGGCAGCGGTTTTGCACCCGGTACCAATGCCTACATTTGAAAAGTTTATTATTTATCTTACTTTTATTTTTCATTCTATTATTCTGAATTAAGTTCTACTGTACTATACTTTACATAATAAAACCATAACAACCGAGCAATATTAGGGGCACCTCAGAGAAGACTTCAAAGAGCACAATGTTATTGAAAAAGTGTGCATGCTTCTAATATTGTTTCCCAATATATCTTCAGTTGTTACAATTTTTAATACCAACTTCTTTTATAAATCTCCCCTTATATCTGAACAAGTTGAATCTTTATCAACTACAATGGCAATTGTAAATAAATTATCCATACCTTTAAAGAATCTGTTGATACAGAAAAAGATGGTGCAATGTCCGTAGATAATGCAGTGCCCCATCGCCGTTTGCGCGGAACATATTTTAATTCTTGTTCGGCATTGTTACAATTCTCCTGTGAATCAGAAGTTTCAATTATAGCCGATTCTATATTAGGCAGATGCCCTTCAAAATACTTTCTTGCACTTTGGATGAGAGAATATACTTCTGTGCAATGTGACATAAATAGCATCAGACGAATAAGCTCGGGTATAGCCTTATTTTTGCGATATAAAGTAACAATTATCACTATTAACTTTTTACTTTTGTATTAGCAGGCGGTAGAATATTTTCATATAATGAAAACCTGCATTAATTTATGTCACAAAAATCGCGATCCCAAACAATACAAGTTTCTTATGCACATAGATTTTGAACCCTTCAATGAGAAATTTCTTATTACTGTTTCTTTCAATTGCTGCGTAGTAAATATTCTATTATTTATGCCGTTGTTCTGTTGTAGTCCTACAATCGTTGCAGGCGTCGAGTTGAAATCTCGATCCGGCACTCGTTGAGCGGGGGATAATTAATAATTTAAAAACAAAGCTCATTCAGTCTTACGTTATTTTTCTCAGACTATCCATAATTGAATTCTCTACCACTTGCAAGTTTAGCACAGTTTCTAGCTTGATCCTGTACTTATATTCTTCCGTTCGATTACACAGAAGTAAGTATGCGCGAACTAACGCGTAGGAATCACCATACCTTGTTTTGACTACCGGATTCGTTGATGTTTGCATCGGTTTCTTCATTTTTCACATCGTTATTTTCTGTAAGTTTTCTCCCAGAACTAAAAAAGATATCGGAGAAATGTAATAATCCAGCAAACGCAAATTATTGCAAATTGTGATGAAGTAATATTAATTGTTAATACTTACAAGGATCTTTTTAAGTTCACTTTTGCAGGCTTATACGCAACTGTTTGAGAGCAAGTTGTTTCAACATATTCTGCTTTTTCTTTTGGGTTGTCTACATTCTCTTTAGTATCATTGTTAGCAACTTTAGCTGTTGCACTGTTTCGTACTGAAGTGGTAAGTGGTTTTGGTGATGTGGGTTCTTTGTGGTCTTCTGCTGTATCTGTGTCAGCACTTTTCTTTTCCTCCGGCTGATAGGGCTCTGAGATTTCTCTCTTTTTAAAATGTTCATCCTCAGAATCTGGTGTTTCTGAGTTAGATGAATCTCGATATTTATTGCGATGCTTTCTACGACTAGCACGTGATATCTGACCACTACTTCGACTGCCTGTCTCATCTACCTCGTCATTAGACTCAGACGTTGAGTCCGCGCGACGAGTTTTCACTTTCTCATCGTCTTCCTCATCGCTCGTTGCATCTTTTGTCGGAGCATTCTCTGCGCTCGTCTCTTTAACAGATGTTTCAATTAATTTCTCGCTGTTATCTTCGACCAACGTCGTCTCTTCCTTCGCTGTAACTGTGACACTCTCCTGTGTCGCAAATTCGCCATTCGAACTAGGAGCCAATGGCATTGGATTACTTGGTTTAGTCGATTCGCTATCAACGCTTTGGTTGGAGCTATTTGCCTCATGCGATTCACCTTGCTGATCTATGTTTGGTTTATCGTCAGACAAGTTGGCTGGAGTGGTTTCAGGCAGGATCTCCTTCCTATCACTTACCTCTTCGTTGGAGTCCTGACTTGGGTTTGGAGGGGAGGTATCTTTAGGCTCTGCCACGCAACTGTTTGCTTTAGAGCAAGAAACCAGTTGGTCGTCCGCCGAGTCAGCCTCCCCCACAACACCCTCACCACTTTCCTGCCACTTGTTTGATTTTTTCCTGTTTAAAGAAGTATCTGTCGGTGTTTCCACATAATGTTGTCTGCACAATTTTAACTTCTGTATCTCTCCAGGTGATGCATCGGCTCTTGCTACTTTCCAAACGGAACAGTCATTGTTATCATCCTCGTCTTCCGCCGAAGCTGCCTTAGGGTCACTCTCTGGTGACGACTTCTCATTCTTTCTTCCTGTCGATGCCTCTACTTCTTTGCTTTGGAGACGTGTCTGCACACTTGGTCCTTTCTCCGCTTCTCTGTTATTGACGACGCTCGTCGATGCTTCTTTTACAGTTTCTGGTTCCGGTGATGTTGAAGGTGACCGCTTGGTACGTCTTGTTCGGGTTGACTTTTTTATCGGTTTTTCGACCTTCTTTTCTGGAGATCCTTTCGATTTGTTTCTTTCACTCTTACGCCTCATACCTGCAACATTCAGTGAACATATAAGAGACACGATTAAAACAAATCCAACAAATTATTTTCTTATGTATTTGTAATATCATTATGGTTACTAAGCACGTTACAATTCTTTATAACTGCTATGTATCCACAACTTAATTGTATGTCTTTGTAACTTTTTGGATTTGAAGTTTGTTGTGATCCCAACACACCGGAAATATAAATCTGACTAAAATATTTCATAAAACTTTATATTAAAACTATCAGCTGTAAATGATTGTATTCCAATATAAAAGCAACCCGCGCAAAATTATTTTCTTACTTTAATTAATATTTTTCCCTTATCTTGTATGCTAAGCAATACGCAAATGCTATTCCGAGTGGACAAAACAATTACACATGTAAAGAGTTATAATCGTTATATGTGACTTTACATTTGACTTGTATTCGTTCTGGGCACCATGTACATTATTAGAAAACTAATCGTCAACTATCGTATGAGTTTTACTACAAGAACTTAAATGTTTAATATCACCTATTCTTTTATAAATAATGATTCAATAAGTGAAAATCTTTAACTAACTCTCGGCTGAGCCACCAAGGGTTTCTCATTTTCATTCGATAACACAGATTTTATATAGCGATTACAATGGTAGAATATTATTTTGTAATGATTGCAATTCTCTTGCGCTTGGCTTTTATGCTTTGATTTGTATATTAATAACATTGTATGTATCGGGATGAACGAAAGGAGTTCTTATGGCGATATTCACAACTATCCGAGAAAGTAGTTGAAAGTAAAAAGGAAGATCATGTGAAAACAAGTTACTCGAGTAATGCGTGAAACGTGCAAGTAGATTTATATAAATATCCACATGTTTATATATAAATCTATGTAAAATATATTCAGGTATATCTTCCCATAGAAAATACAGTGCAACGGATACTAAATAACTCTTCTCTATATCACATGAAATTTTGTGTTAACACGAAGGAGCTTATGGTTGAAACTAGGCCTTTGCACAGAGTTATCCACTCTCACCCATTTGATGCTTATTATTCCGATTCGTACACACATTTCTAGCAGAGTGTTAGTTAAAGTATCGTTTATTTAGGAGGAATTTCGCCAATAAGCTTCCTCCTACATATTTGCTACGAATATTACTGGCCGAAGTGAATCCGAGCTGGCGTTCTCGGGAAACGGGGCGAAATTGGGCGCAGTGGGCGACTTTACGAATATTTGTTTGCGTTGCGGTTAACTAAGAAAAGGCGCGGGCATTTTCCGATTCCCCGAAATTATATCATTTCACTTACTCCTTGCTGTCGTTCGACGGTTGACTTGCGGTATTTGTTATGACGCTAGCGCTTAACTAATGGTTAACTATTAGTTGTCAGTAGCAGCAATAATTAGAAAGACGCTACTAACAGTCGGTCAAGACACCGTACTCCATTAATTACACTGTATTGCACTCATGGAGAATCCCTCTATTCTCCATGATTGCACCGTATATATATAGTTGCTGCACATTTTCAGTCGCAAAACGCCGCCGCCAGCGCTATCTACTGTCTGACGCTCCAACAGTAGATATGAAAGATATCGTGGCAAGTTTGAAAATGGTTCTTGCGGCTATACTTAAATTTATCAATTACTATAGCTGATATTTTGCCGGTTTCACTCGAGTGGGGTTTCGCTTGTAAACTATAATGATTTAGTTTTAAAAAGAATAAGTTGTTGCAACTATCTTTATGGAAAAAGTCGATCTGCTCGATGTAATAGCTCGATATCACTTATTATTGCTTTTGACACTTTGTATATAGTTACTTTTGAAGCGTCTTATATAAATAATAAAATATATATATAGCTTATGATTTTCCTGGATAATAATTAGTACAAAAAGGAACCTAATAGCTCACTTTAATACCGGTTCGGCCGCTCCGTTCTCGGGTTTCATCACGAACAGATCGAGAGACCTGACAATAAAAATCCTTTTATTTTAATTGTATATAGAAGAATAGAAATCAATAAAAGATAGAAACATATGTCTGTATAAAAGTATATATAAAAATAATCCAATATTTTATATTTTTTGTTTATAAATAAGCTCTCATCCGAAAACGGTTCTTTTTCTTTCGAGTTTATCGCGAACGCGCTGTTGGCAATATTTATAATATCTTATTAATAGTAAGAAAAGGATATAAACTTTTTGCCTTGGATTAGAAACTTTACACAGCAGAAGAGAAAATGACATTAAATTATATACCGTTTTTGAGTTTATCATCAACATATACCGTGTGTTTACGTTTTTGTCCTATAGCTTTATAGAGCAGGACACGGGCGATGAATCATCAGGAGAATTTTATATTATTCGTACCATACTTTATAAGTATAGCAAAAAAGAACTTTGAAACATTTTATTTATTAGTAGGTGTAAATTGAGTCATTTGATTGATTGTCGAATCAAAAAGTATGATATTACATACTTTTTTGTTATATAAATGTGTCAAACCCGCTTCACTTCTGACTTTTGATTCTGAGCATTCCGAGGTAGAATGCGGAACGCAAGCGCACGGAATTCCTCACATACACATACACGCATGCATATTTTCTTTCAGAACCTCATATGCAGAATGAGGTCTCCGTATACATGTATGAAATGTACCCGTGTACATGATTAACACATACTCAACTAGCACACAAATGATTACGTTCCATCTTCGTTTGTGTGTAGCTGTCAATGGAACTAGAAAGTGTAGAGAGAGCAAACTTATGAATCCGTCCAACCTAGTGTTAAACTACTACAGTGCACAGCTGCGTTTGCCACATGTTTATAAAATTGTATTAACAAATTCATATAATTCCGCGTCATAACACGATTTATTCTGCGGCCTCGGTACATTTTAAATTGACGTCATAGTGTTCAAAAATGTCAAATGCAATAGACGAGCAAATTGATCTATTGCTGAGTGGGAAGCGCCTGGAAGCAGGCGATATTGTTGAAACTAGTCATTTGTCGGCCAATAATGGAGCTGGTAAGTTTTCAGTCATAATACATTAAAAACGAAAGGAACACTGCAGTCTAGATGCAGTAGTGTAGTTGTACTGACACTACTAACATTTCAATGCACATGTGTCTTTTGATGTCTAAAGAAACTCTATCCTCTCATTTATTACAAATATCAACTAGATTTATTGGAAAATGTTCTTTTTAGCTTCCAAAGAAACTTGTCCGACACTCAGAAATGCCGGACAAGTCGGTCAAAAAACAGTGACATACATTGTTGCAGCCGTAATCTTAAATGAGAATGGAGAAGTATTGATGATACAAGAAGCAAAACCTTCTTGTAAAGGGAAATGGTATTTGCCGGCTGGTAGAGTTGAAAATTACGAAACTCTCGCCGATGCGGTTCAAAGGGAAGTTTTAGAAGAGACCGGGTTGATATTAGAACCAACTACTTTAATATTGATAGAAAGTGCTTGCGGCTCTTGGTTCAGATTCGTCTTTACCGGAGAAATAATGGGGGGTAGTATAAAAAGTTTGAAAGAGGCAAACGAAGAATCGTTGCAGGCGGCTTGGGTGAAGAATGTTGAAGAGCTGGACCTTAGATCCCACGATGTACTTGCTGTGATAAAGAGGGGCAAAAGTTACATCGAGAACAAAAGTCAAGTTAAGCATCCTCATTTGCTACCTCTTTCCATGCCATCCTCTAACCTGCGGCTGCGGCTTGTAATCTCTTGCAAAGAGAGAGCAACGTAAGTATAATAATATAACATACATCACACTCAAGAATTAGGTATAGTCTTAACAGTTCTGCTTTAAAACCCAGAGTTGAATGAATGATTTCTGAGAATATACAATAATGTATTCGAATGCTGGAAACTTGCAAAGTAACTACCGCATTCTTGTAAATAACACATTATGGGTTCATACAGAATGGTCAAAACTAATACTTTTTAGTTTGTCAACAAAAAGAAATTTGTTGCATTCTTTTATAGTGAGTGTGTTCATTTGTGCCTCCTGTGCATTCAAATTGTGGTCACTTCTAAAAGCATGCATACCTAAATCTTTGCATTTCATTCCATAAAAATTAAGAAAAATTTGGATTAGAATGCTAAGGTAATTCTGCAATCTTTTTGAAACTTTTAAAAATTATGTTTTTGGGATTTTTAAATTTATTTGTAGTAAGCCAATGTTTTAGGCAAAATTATAGTTATATTTTTATACCATAATTATAATTATAGAAATTATTGTTATTCTGTACAGCATCCAATAAAATTACGCACAAACCACTGCTCTTTCTAAATCTATAAAGTGAAACATCAAATTGCTTATACTTATGGTTGTTTATTACTTATTTATTTACTTGGACTTTCTTGTACATATAACTAACAGCAGCTATATTTTATTTACAACTATTAACTGCCTGAAACAGAAAAACTAAATGTAACTGAGAAATGTTTAATTCTGGTTTAGTAACTTAAAATCCTGATCAAGTCAATTTGAACATAACTTTGTTATCAACCTATGTTCCACTTTATGACTATCATTTTTCGAGCATATAATTAAAAACTTATACGAATTAACATTTTCTATAATAATTCAAACACAACTTTACATTCTTCGCAGCCTCATGTATGTTTTAAAACAGCAAAAATAATTTTTGAACATTCTTATGCATCTGCTTTTGGGGCGATAAAGGAATATTTTGTTTATTCTACACACTGAAGTTGTTAATAATTGTATGTACTTTACGAGAACGAGTAAACTAAATTAAGAAATTTTGTTTTATGGGATAATGTATCGAAAATTCTCTAATTAACTAAATAAACGTGAATGTATATTAATAACGAGTGGTACGCATTCTGACCGCGTTGAGTTACTTTAATTTCAAGAATATAACATTTCATGTAATTATGAAATTGTCCACCATTGTAGAATTATGCCGAGGTTTTTAACATTCTCCGTTTTTTTATTCTACATCACGTTAGAGATATTCGTTGCAGATGGCCGAGTATAAGATTTTAACGCGTGTTAATAACATATGATTAACTTGGAATTGCAAACTTGACCAAGTTTCAAACAGTTATCACATATTTTGTTAACGTTATTGTTCACAATTTTGTTTGCAATAAATTTGAGGTTGGTTTGACGGATACAAATTTTTCCGAACCGATATGCTGTTTACGCTTACTTTAAATGATCTGAGAACAGATTTAAACTTGGGTAGCTTGGGTATAAACTTGGCCGGTGAAATATATAGTTTGAACACGGCAAAAAACGTCGTACAAAAACAAAATTTGCAAACTTAGAGAAGTCATGAACATAATTTCGAAATTAAGGTTTTGATGTTTACATGCTTTACCTTCGTGAATCAGAGAACCTTCCAAATAACACAGTACGGATGTTTGCCATTTAATCTATGAACGCGACGACGCGTGCGGACGTGTATATCGACGCGTGCCGACTCCGAGCGTCCAAGCAGCCCCGGCCGGGACAGAAATGGACGCGGGAAATCAGGATGCGCGCGCGTTGATGGGCAGTAAAGAGCAAATAAACTTCTTGTAACTTTAACTGCAGTGTTCTTGAAAGACCAAACTCGAACGCATTTTATAACGACACCGTTCCGCAAATAGAATCTTATTCAGCATATACATTATTCTTTTGAAGACAAATTAATCTCGTACTTTGAAAACGTTTTAAGATGAATGCTAAAAATTTTGGGTTTTTCTTCAAAACCATTATATACTCCTAAAATCTTCTACCTCTGTTCTACTCACAATTACTCGATTTTGTTATTATGAATTGGTCTTGTGTCGTTCGATGGTTTAAGTAACGCGAATTTAAAAAGAGAAAAATGAAGTTTTCTTTTCACAAACTTATTTCTTTTGAAAACAAACAAACCCATAATGCATTCGTGATTTAAATAAATCTATAGTCAATATTGTGTGTATATATAGTGTAACAATTCTTATGGTGATTGCTTGTTTGACTATATGTATACAAAGCAAAGCAAGAACAAAAGAACTATAACTTGTTGCCTTTTTGAGATTTTGATGCATGGAAAATAATCCCTGTTCTACAACGACAATCGCCGTTCCTATTAAATAATATAATCACTATTTCATTAACAGGAATATGCTACACGTTCTTGCAACAAAGGGAGAACCACCGCATTTTCCAGTCTGTGAAATTGATCTAGATCGTAGCGTTTTGTCCACTCTGCACAATTTCATGGTTGTAAGTTTTAGATTATAGCATCGATTTATAAAGTTATACTTTATTAGCAAATTTATGCTCTTATTATCTGAGTCTTTTTGCACAGGAAATATTTGGATCGGATGTGGCGCAACATAAGCCGCATGGTTTGCTTTCTCTGGAATTTAGCGATGGCGAAAGGGGAAATGGACTTTGTATGACTTTGTTGATATCATTTAAACTACCTCTGGAAGAAGTGTTACCAACCGAAAAATATTCGTGGCAGCGCATTTCTGCAAGTGTGGCTGCTGCCATGATTTCCCGTTTACCGAAGAATATGACTGTACCCATAAACGTTGTTCGTTAATTGTTTTTGGTACATATATTATTGAAAATGCTTTAATTATTGGAATTTAAAGGACTAATAGGACTCAGTTTCTACTATCTATTACAAATTGTAGTTCTTATTTGTTTGAGTTAGAAATGTTGACAAACGCTACAATTTTTGCGAAAGTTCTTGCTTGTATTGTAGTGTCAATTTCTAATGCAATTGGGTACCTGTTTTTACCGATTTGTATTAACACAAATATTCTCCAAGTAAGATTAATATTATTCTGCAGATTTATGCATTTAACATTCCATTTCAAGTACAGCTGGAAACGCTTTATGATTCCGTTGATATTCCGCGATCTTTCCAAGTTTTCAAGTTACAAGGTTCAGATTTTAGCATCATCTTTAAAGACGAATGCATGTTCGACTAGATATAATATATGAGAATATATTTTAAATACAGAAGCTTTGAAAAAGCGCGCAGTTTAATAAAAAATATAAACAACAGTTTATTTGAAATATTTATTTCACAAATATAGAATCTCCAAAACTTGTAAAAATACGAATTGTAAATTTAAGTTTCCTTTTACTACGTATCCATTATGTTTTCCCCATCTCTTTGCCTTTTTCCAAATTTATTTGGAAGAGATTTTCCACATCTACCTCACCCATTTGGAGAAGAAACGTAAAAATGCTCTGGCACTTTTCAAATAGTTTTGCAAACAATAGAACCACAGTATAATGAAACAATCGAACCAATCAAAGAACTCCCGCGCTGGTCTAACGCCAATTTTCTTAACGTTAGTATTTAGTAGATGGCGTTCTCTGGTGTTACGATTTTACATCAGTATCATTTATCGATTATTAGAGGACATACCGCAAATATTGAAATTTACACGCTGCAAACTTACAGCCGTAGACACCGAGTAAAAATGAATGAAGATGACGATTCATATATTTTTGGCCAACAATATTGATGAAAAGAATATATCGTATACCAAATTATTTGCATCAGTTTGTTAAACACGCAAAAAGCACTTTGGATTTTTGGTCCAACAATTATTTTTACAATTTCAGTAATTCGTGGATATAAATATATAATAATTGAAGACATACTTCTCCGGGAAAATTCAACGGCTATAGAGTAATTATAATATTCCAATAGCTCATTAATTTAAGTTAAATGAACCCAAATCTTATCTTGTAGGTTTATGTTTTCTGTACCAATTCAAATCTTGTGTAATTAAACCACAGACATATATAACAACAGAACTTCCCCCACCTCTTACATTTCACCAAAAGAATACGGTCACATGAAAATCTTTGCAGGTGTGAAGACACGTGACCGACTTGGCATGAAATGACCCTTGCTCGAAGCGTCACAAATTTGACACGATTGATTTCTAGCATTTATATGTAGCAGTATAACTTTGACGTTTAGCATCATTTAGCGTCATTCAAACTAAACATGTCAGTTTAGTTACTCTGCCAAGCGTGCCGAAGAAATATATACCTTCCGATCGAGAGCGGCTAATATTTAAATGTCGATTACTAGTTATACACATTTTATGACCATCACATATTGCACGCAGGGTTTGTTTACGCAGCTGTAGCAGCTGTCAAGACGAAACTACCTACGGATCAGACGCATAACCTGAAACTGCATGGAGATTTACGAAACGATCAACATACGTTTTAGTCCGTTTCGTTAAGATAAATTATTGAAGGATACAATAATAGTGGATTGCGTGGCGAACTAGTTCGATTGTTGCAGTGCAGCTGGTTATATCGGCCGGCAGGAAGTATGATAATCGCCCTTGTGACTGGGTAACTTTCTGATAGCACTGTGCTACGCCGGTAATGTATGATAAGCTTGCACCACGTATGTATTTCCCCTGAGCGTGAATTCCTAGAGCCTAGCTGCACAACAGGAAACAATTCTTTAACTGACAGATGAATTGTAAAGGACTGAAAATACCTTGGTGCATCGCTCGTACATTCCTCGGTCGACTATTCGACGATAGTAATCAGGTATAGTATATTTCGTAGTAATATTTCAGCTCTGACTGATATTCATCAAGTTCATGAAGCTTTTAGAACTTTTTCTGCAGGATGATTCACTTGCTTTTCAGTCAGACAGCAATATTTAATGTTTCAATCATTCTATGCATCTTCTTTATTACATAGATTGAGGGAGACAAGTGTTTGTAAGATTTTTCTTATTGTATTTACTACTACTAATGTTGAGTCGGATACATCTGGAAAAATGCTAATGAAGAAACACTACTATATTGCTACTTAATTGCTCTTAAATATATGTTAATGAAGTCAATGAAGAATAAATTATAATTCTTTTTATTCTTACTATATCAATACTTTTAGCATAGAATATGATATTCTATGTATAATGTGTACAATATAATATACGTACACAGTGAGTAAAAAGTGATATACCGAATGATGATTTAAAAGCAAGTGAAGTAAAAAAAGCCTTGCACGTATGATACATTTTCAAAATCATTGTTTTCAATTTTGCTACTTTATAGATTTTTTACTTAAAGCTTCTCAGTTTATTTGTCTTCTCTGGATAAACAACAAGGAATGTTTTTGCTAACATTTTGAAGTGTTTTGTTTTTTGAAGTGTTTTTTGTTCTTAGAGAAGATTTCTTTAGTTCTCTTTAGAAGCTCTTTAATGTTTCTGTTGCCTGTGTCGAAGTTGTTCCGCAGTACTCTTATATTGATAATAGTGTAAACTAAATAGTAATATGGATAAAAGCTAAATATTTAGCAACAATGAATAGGAAGAAGTTCCACATTATAGAGCACAGTTTAACAGTGTTAGTACAAAGTGCACAAAGAAACTAGAGCGATTGTATTGCAATTGTGATAAATGTGTGGTATAATAGAACTTTGATTATCAAAATAATCAATGGGCATGTTTATTTGGATAAGGGAATATAATTTGGCTGGAGATTTATGGATCCCAAATTTGTTTAGCTGCTACAGCTATATTGTGACTGCTAACACTATAAAATATTTATAGAATTTGGTACATACAAGTTGCGTTTGAATAATAGAGCGATTCAATAATACATATTTCAGATAAATGAAGTTCTATTGTACTTTTTTTAATACACGCATATTACTTTGTTGATTTCCAAAAACGTAGAGTGATATAGCAATTTTTGATTTCTTATCTGTAAAACTTATTTTCTTGTTCTATTGTAAATATTCAAGACTGTAGTAATATTCTTATTATATTCTTTTCAGTCAAGATGCTTGGAGTAATTTTCTTTTGCGTTCATCTATTTCTACTTGGGTATTCTGCCGGAGATTATACTGAGTGGGAGACAAAATGGCAAATACTGTGTCCAGGATTATATCCACGTGTTTTTGTCAGCTATACGCCACATGGGAATCTCTCCGGTGGCATTTTCACCAAACCGGCGCATGTAACTGGTGTAAAGCAGTGTGTAGCCACATGCTGCGAGAAACACACATGCAATGCTGCGCTTGTATATAACAGTACTTGTTACCATGTGCAATGCAATAGTTCCAAGGATTGCATACCAATGTACAGATCTGACTTAGTAAATGACAACCCACCGAGTATGATTCTTGTGAAACCAGTGGAAGAAGATGAAATTTGGACTGATTTCTTAGACCAATTGAATGACGATGATACACGGTTAGCAGTTTTAACCTATTATAATGAAATTATAAGTTTGTTGTAATTTAGTAGTTTAAACTTTCATAATACTTTGGTCTTTCGACATAGAGAGGAATAGATGCATGTTATTTTATAGTCTATAGTTTGCCTGGAATACAACTTTATCCAGGGGAGAATGTTATCTTTTGTATTAGTAGGCGTTATACAGAGTACATCTTTAAAACTTGTTCTAGAACTTTGCTTATGGATGGAATAGATGGTGACCAGTTGCATTTTGGAGAAACAAGTAGAATAAGTTGTATTACTCAAACAAACTGTCCAGATAATGAAATTTGTATTAAAGAAGAACATAAAACAGATATTGGAACATGTCAATGTTCTATTGGATTTAAACGAAACCTTGCTGGTGTGTAGACAAAATATTTCGAGATATATTATAAGTATATTGTATTTTAAGGTTTTTCAAGTTATTACCATGATGAATTGTTTCAGGCCTTTGCTCAATTAATGACTTGGAATCTTCAGATCTTGGTGTAACACCAGAATTGAAAGATGAGATTGCCAAAGAACCTAGTACTTCTATACAACCACCTATAAAAAAATTGTTAGTTTCTGCTGTTTCGAAAGAAGTTCGTTTGCCTGAAAATGAAGTGACATTGTCTGCATACACAGTTCCTGCCGAACAAGAAAATGAACATTATAATTATGCGTGGAGCCTTTTAAGCCAACCAGAGGGTCACACTGGGACAATGATTGATCAGAACCGCATGACTGTAAAATTGAGCAAGTTATCCGAAGGTTTATACACCTTTAAAGTCATGGTCAACAGTTCAAATGCTTACGGAGAAGCATATGCAAATGTCAGTGTGCTGCCACGTAAGTACTACTGCCATTTCATGAGTATTAATGTGTAATTAATTATTCTCATAAGAAGTAAGAATCTAGCATATTATTATCATATATCATTATTTTCAGCAAAAAGAATAAATCAAGCACCTATAGCCATAATTTCACCAGCCTCACAAATTGTGAAGCTTCCTAATACTGGAGCTGTCTTAGATGGTTCTACGAGTAAGGACGATGACAAAGTAATTTCCTATCATTGGGAGTTGCAACAAGGACCTATTGGATACCAACCGAATCTTGTTAACACTCCTACCTTACAGCTGGATAATCTCATTGCAGGCAACTACACTTTCAAGTTAGTATTTCATCTGTTACATTTAAAATGAAGTACAAAACGTGCATTGCATTACACTACCGAAAAAATTGTTGTGTATCTGGAAGCAATTAACTTAATTCAATGATTCTTCAAATTCACATAAGTACATGTACCAAAGTATTTTGCAATGTGCATGTCCGCTTATAACTTACTACCTATGCTACACGGCTTCATTCAGCTGATATTTTAATTGCAAATATTTCTTTTACAAAATCTTCAGAAGATGTATAACACAATCTCCCATTCATTTTGAAATGATCTGATCTACAGTTGCTCGTAACTGGTATTTTCTCTCTTTAGGTTGACTGTTGAGGATTCTGACCATGTTACCAATTCTACTAGCGCTAACATTACTGTTCTTAAAATAATTGATTATCCACCCAGTGCGAATGCTGGGCAGGATATTATTATATATTTACCACAGAATACATTGACTTTAAATGGGAATTTGAGTACTGACGACAGAGGAATAGCAAGCTGGGAGTGGACGAAAAGCCCTTCGGATCAGAACAAAGCCGTTGATATGCAAAACACAAGAACACCATATTTGCAGTTGTCAAACTTAGAGGAAGGAATGTATACTTTTGTACTTAAGGTAACCGATGATTCCGAACAATCTTCCACCGCTGAGGTTCACGTATTTGTGAAGCCTCCAACAAACAAACCACCAAAAGGTAGTATTTAAGTGTTTAAAAGTACAGGCTGAGTCACTTGCCTTTAAATCATCATTCTCGCGTGCATTCTGATGTATGTAGAGTAATTATACATTATCTCGTAACTTTAATTATACAGAAATGTTTCGGAACGTTTTTCTAGGTCCCGTATAATAATATATATTATATTAAATTGTATATCAGCTTTGCCTGGATCTGAGTCACATTCGATCTATTATTAGGCTATCAATTATTTTTGACGCACAAGGTTGAATCTATTACTATTGTCTCTATTTTTATAGAGTGTTCTAAATCGCATGGATATTCTGTTTAGATCAGAAATGTACAAAAAAATAATAAATGCCGCCAAGATACTGCATTACCATTTTGTTGGCTATACACTTTTATTATAGTGTAATAGTGTACAGTCTATGTTACATGGGAAGAAAAAAACTTTGAATTAGTAAAAGAATTCTTTGAATCTGGTCAGCAGTTTCAGAGATTACCGCTTACGTACAAACAAATGTGTTATATCTTTATATAGTAGTACAAACGTAAAGACGACAGTATTGATTCAAAGGCAAGTGAATCACCCGATAAAATCATTTATACCAGTTGTTCGTATGTAGCAAACAAAAGGATTGATTTACAGCAAACGCGGGTAGTAATATAACAATAGCTCTGCCAGAAACAAAAACCTTATTAGATGGTCGGAAAAGTAAAGATGACATTAAAATTGTATCGTACCATTGGGAACAAGTGAGGTAAACACAGATTAACATTTTCTTGGGAAATTACTGTCAAACCATCGATATCTAATTAAACAATAAATACATTCCGCTAACAGTGGTCCAAGTAACGTCCAATTCTCTGCGGCAAATGAATCAATGACAAATGTTACAAAGTTAACGAGAGGCGATTATTTATTTAAACTGACTGTTATTGATGACAATGGAAATAAAGATTCGGATACTGTTCAAGTAAAGGTTACACAAAGTAAGTAAAACTTTCGAAGTGGAAACAGTAGATCTCGAAAAAGTTTAAGGGATGACTTTAATTATGTTTTATAGATAAGAACGCACCACCAAAAGCATACGCTGGAAGTGATCAAGTCGTGATCGCACCTGTTAGTGTCTTGGTTATCAATGGATCACTTTCTACGGATGATTTAAAAATTGATCAGTGGTTATGGATCAGAGATCCATCAAGTCTTGCTATTGGTAGCATCATAAAGGATACCGATAAATCACCTGTGTTAATGGTAACATTGATTTAATAATTATTCTAATCGTAATTGGAAATGATACTCTGACTCGTTAGCAAATTAAATCATGAAAACGCACATAAATTAATTTTAAAATGATACATACATAGGATATATGCTATAATAGTAATATTTGCGGGGGGGGGGGACGCCTGAGTTTAAGATATGTGTCACTAGATGGCGGGCGTAATGCTTTCATGCTTTTCCTAACCAGTACGATGTTGCGTTGTTATACCTTCCCAAAGTGCCTTGGAGGGGGGGGGGTTCTAGTTTAAAGTTTTCTAATATTAGTGTAACTTAAACATGTTAAAAGGCGAAAATTACGAAAACAGTTGCACAGTTCACACAACAGCAGCGTATAATATTCACTACGGAATTTATATCTCGGGCAAATATTAATCTTTAGATTCGATTTATTTTACAGTTCACAATATGTGCGTATGTTTAATAAAATTTCAAATTGCATACTGCAAGTGAAACATTTTATATTTTTAGCTGATCGATGTTGTCCCAGGGCGTTACGTTTTCAAACTGAAGGTGACCGACGAACAAGGTCTCAGTTCCGAAGACACTGTTTCTGTAATTGTTAAACCTGGCAAGTATCACAAATGTTAAGCATGAAGTCCCATTGAATGCGTAGAGAAATCAGCCTCCAAATGTTTTATTCTGTTTTCGTGCGATTTCTTGTAGTAATATTTTAAGGTAGTTGTATCAAAAAACAGTTTTCTATAGATTTTCTTTGAACTTTGTCAGAAGAATGTTTATAAGGTTCTGCAACTGCTGGCTAAATTTTATTGGACTTGATCACGCCGTTTCTAAGATAATGGACTTCGAATTTAGTACTTTTCATACGTGCGACATAGCCAAAACCCATCAGTTAGTGACATTAGGAATTTTAACGGCTTAACTTTTCTATAGAATTTTATAAAAAACTAACCCGTGTTTCATCGACATTCTACGAATACGTACAAATTTTTGCTGAATTTTTCACCATCCCGTTTTTGCGTAATAAAGTTAATAGAATTCAAGTTTCCGAGAAATTGAAGGCACTCGTTGACTAAAGAAGCTACGTGACGTTATCGCTATCCCCTTCAAGTGCGTGTGTATGGATCTAGAATCTATTGGTATATTCAAGCTTGTGTGTATTGAGTACAGGCGCTGACAAAAGTCTAGCCCACCAGTAGTATGCAAAGCGAAGTTAACAGTTTCTTGACTTTTGGATGATACAGTACTGATACAACTACCTTAAAGTTAAGTAAGTTAGTAAAGGACATACAATTACTTTTTACGAAATATATAACAACAGTCCAATGTAATTAGATCGTTAATAGATTAGTACAAAGTAATGCAAGATCTGACGAAAAACCTTAGTACTCAAGTTATTCAATTCACAATGTGACACTAACATTTTATACAACATTTTACAGATCCTCAGTTGTTACATCTAGTAGAATTAACGTTGAATGTTGCCGCTAATATGTTAACTGTGCAACAAAAGAATTCATTAGTGATGAAGCTACAGATGTTACTTCGTGATGAAGCAAAGATTATGATTCGAAACTTAAGATCAGAGCCGCACACAGGAAGAGCTATTTTAGTATTTTATGTGGAGAAAAGAGGAGTCAAGCAGCCAATGCCTGGACCGGAAGTAGTATGGCGATTAAAACAAAAACTCCGGCAGGATTCTGGTCTTCTTCAATTATCTGTTGCAAATATTGACACTGCCGTATGTCAAAATAATTGTTCCGGTAATGCATTATTAATCTCATGAGGTGCTCATTATTCATTACATTTATCTGTAATAAATTATGTAATGCAGGTCATGGAGTCTGTGACCAAGAAACAAGACAGTGCATGTGCGAAGCTTTTTGGATGCAAAACTTAATCCAAAAATACTTCGGCAATGGAGATTCCAACTGTGGTCTGTAAAATTACGATAAATTATAATATTTAGTTGCTTTGATTGCATGGTAATCCACTGTGGTTGTTCCTCTACATCAGAGTAGAGAACTCTGAATATATGTTTGGTCATTTTCCCCTTACCCACAATTAATCCACGCTGAACAAATGCCGAATCATTTTGATGGCACAAACAATGAAATATTCATCAAAATCTAATATAACATTTATCACGTAGTATTCCAAAGAAGTAATAATAATAAATTTCGAATTACAACTTTTTAAATGTAGACAAATAAGACATTTGTGTTGGGGGTCTAAATGAATCGATAACTTTACTTGCGTGTCGTCGCTGTTCGAGAGTCGGCAATCCGAGAGTCAATGGTAGCCTTATTTTTGATTTTTCTTAGATTGGAGTATACTCTACGTAATAATAGCACTGCTATGTCTCGTTGTCTCCTGGGTGGGACTGATTTGGGGCTTTGTATGCTTGTGGCACAAAACATGTGCAGGCAGAGAGCGGTCTTTACGTTCCAAAAAGAAGCCGGCACGTTACTCCCTGCTTCAGCCTGAGCCTGAAGACGACAGGAATTCATGTAAGTATTCAAACACTGCCAAATATTATAATGGTGAAATAGTACTTGGATTAATATGTGTATTTATTTGCAGTTTCTAATCATAATAAGGTGATAATGACTGAGTCCGATACAGATTCCGATGATGTACTTTTTGAACATCGTAAAGCAAAGAGTAATAGTTATATAAGAAATGGGAAATCGCGAAACAACTTTGTTAGGATAAGCGGCAGAACAAAAGCATAAGGTAAATTTATAAAACTTATTTATTCAGTTTACGCTTTCTTCAACTACGCTAATTTGAAAACTTTTGTTCGAAAACTTTCATTGCAAAGCAATTTTATTTTTATTATCACCATAACTTTTCAGTATTGCAGACACTGTAGAAACTGATGCAAGGTTTATTTAATATTACACTTATTGTCAGTCATATTCAAAGCAAAGTTCATAATCCATGCAGTTCTTATATCTTTCCTCGTTGCAAACCTATTTAAGTGTATTTCAAAATATAAAGTAATTTATAATTCTTTCAGACTATTCGAAAACTTTCTTCTTTATCCAGTTGGTAGGTACGTGAAGCCTAACTTATGCAAAATATACAAAGCATTGATTCCAATCTAACACGATGTTCTTTCAGAAATCATCTTGATCCTAGTGTCACAAATGCTTAGTTTCGTTGTCATATACGAAATTACATTCCTAAAGATGTCCTACCAATTGCGCTGATCTTATTTTCTCTACAGGGGTATATCAGGAACGGGCCAGGTACCCCGTGCTTATTTAGACTTTAATTTCTCCTCTCACAGTTTGCCTCTTCACATTCATATTGTTATGCTCCCAAGGAGTAAGACATCACGAACCTGACAATCACCTGTTTTAGTACAACTTTTGAGAGCTGTTACGTCTTAATTGCAAGCACAGTAGAACTTCGATTATCCGAACTAATCAGAAGACATGACTGTTCGGATAAAGGAATCTTCGGATAATCGAACAATTACTTTCTTAATTTTGATCTTCATATATTGAAAAAACCAACATAAATATTAATAATATTAATTACAAATACTGAAATTAAACATGATTTGGTTCATTCATGGATCTTAAATGTTTTTAATTGGTGAATTCTGTCTTGGGACCGGTTACACTATTAGGTATACATTGAATTGTGTATGCAAAAGGCGTGTTCGGATAACTTGCGTTCGAATATTAGAGTCTTCGGATAAAAGAAGATCTACTGTAATTGGAAAACTGATGAAATGGGAAAATTACTTGATACAAAAGTTGTTAGAAATTTTACTTGAAACTATATGACACATTTCAAACCATTCCCCACAAAAACAAGTAGTTTCCACCAAGCTTAGAAGAGAATTGGAAAATATGTATTATACGAAGACGTGACGCAATTCCTTCCGTCTCGCACCCAGAACTACAGTCGCAGACAATAAGTCCGTTTATGTCGGTAAAAACGCGTTTCGCACCATATATCCCAGCAAATCGTCCCGCTATTTCAATGTGTTCCTTTGTTTAACCAATTACTTAGCGTTTTGCAACCACGCTGTTACCTGGATAAAACCGAAACTTCGGTCGTTCCAATAGTCATTTTATATTGTAATTACTGGTCGGACATGATATCAATGGTGATATTTCACAACGCGCACACATTCCCAGTACATAGTCAAACTAATTTTTCATGGAGTGTTAGTTATAAATAAAAACTACTATAATCGTAAGGCCTCATACAATTGTTGACGAATTCTTATTTCGCAAATACAGTTGAGAGGGTATGTGTACTTGGAATAAGTTTAAAGGGTGTCGGAAGCCAAGCTTCGAAGTCGTTTCTTTATAGATTAAATTGAATGTTCGTTAAATGCAGTATTGAGCCAAGTTGTAATAACAGAGGCGGTAAAGTGGGGGGTGAATCTTTACTATTCATCTGGTACTCGACAGAATGGCATCCTTCTTAAGAATTTTCTGAGAGTACCACTTCACGCACACCGCTTTCGGAATAACGGCATTGGCTTTGCAATTGTCACAGTGTAATTTACCATAATTCTAGTCATAGAATGAACGAAATGTAAGAGTGCGTTCCACATAAAGGTACCTTTTCATACAAAGCTCCAACGCTTCAGCGCTAGCATTGAGCGAGTCCCGTGACCAATGCTTTTCTTAAAGATCTTTTCTTTTGATCACGTAACCACTTTCATTGCTCAAAGCCAACGTTGAAGTTGGTTAAAGCCAAGAGTCAAAAAACCTAGAGTTGCGTATAGACTCTATAACTACTAAACCCGCATTGCAAGAATCCGTACTTTTAAATAGAACGCACCCTAAGTGTAGCTTCACCAAAGTTCTGTAAGTTTGTTTAGTTAGACATTTTAGGACATACTTGAGGCTCACTTTCATTCTCCCCTACATGAAGCGAATTGTCCCAGAAAATGGATTGAAATATTTATAATAATAAATAGATATAAAAGAATAAGTATTGTCTTTCAGTATAATAAGTTCGGACTTAGGTATTTTTGTTGTTGTGAGACAACAATTATATTTACAGCTGCACACGAATGATATTGTACTTAGAGCTTATTTAAATGTATTTTACGTGTTTCTTGCAGTCTTCTTTATTTCCATACTGCATTCCTAAGTCAGAAGCTATTTAGCATTTATTGTCTAGAAGAACTTTTACACCACCGTTTCTTTCTTTGTTTAATATTTTCGTTCCTTCCTTATCATTATGAAGTATATATTTTACTATCGAATCGCGGGGCATCTTTTTCAATTTGTGTTGTGGAATTCTACTTACCTTAATTAAATTGTAGTCATAATGACGCGTCATCAATTTTAAAATAAGAATTAATAATAAAAGATGTATTTATTCATGTCTGTTCTTCATTGGACGTTAGAAAAATCAAAATACTTACTGTCACGAGTACCAATGGCATAGCTTCTACCACCTTTTGTTCCTTTAGGGGGGAACACTGTGGAGGGAACGCACAATACTAACGCATTCGCGGCTACTCACACCGATACACTACGGCACGTAACGCCGAAAGCGTATATAAATTCGGCAAATAAATTGAATATATTGGCGACTTTTGTAAAATCAGTTATAGTAATCGAAAGCACGGATTCCAAGGAATAGCTGCATATAAAGATCTTCTATCATAGAGGTGCTGAAGCTGAGAAAATCCGATCTAATAGTTGGGCTTACTGAGCGGCTAGAGCTGCCATGTACCCAGTTGCAACTTTTCAGTATATATGACTTTCTACTGTATTATAAGAGAAGATCTTAGTATGCAGTCAAAGCTTATGGTCTACCGATTCAATTGGTACCATTTTCATGATAAAATTTTACATTAAAATGAGGAAAAACTGCCGAGTACGAAATGCATTTTATTTCACGCCTAGAACTTGGACAAAGGGCCGTTTGGTGCGCTAGCGCTATTTGCTGTGAGCGGTAAATTCAACGTGGTCTCAGCGCTGAACCGTGGTAACCAAGCGATCGGGAAAGAAAGAGGAGTTCGGGAAGGGGAAACGTGGTGCATGCTGCCCTACGCCTAAACCGTGTTCCTTGACGAAAAGTCAGCGCGCTTCTAATACATATTATAGTTTCGACTACGTTTTCTTCCCTATTCACTCAGCAACTCCCCACAAATTTAGTATGCACTTGTAGCCTAGACTCTGCTTTTTCGCATGGACCGAGTTAAACTCTGATTTTCATAAAACTGTGGAAATCATTTGCGAAATAGGGTTGGCCCGTAAAAAAAGTAATAAAAATTGCAAAAATATGTATACGCGTTCGTAGAATGTTGAGGAAACACGGGTTAGTTTTTTATACGATTGTTACCTTTTGTTTTCAGATAAAATGAATAATGTGAACAATTGACGGATTACCCTTGTCTCATGTGTTAAAAGTATCAATTTGAATGTCCATTATCTCGGAAATGGTATGGCCAAGACAAATAAACTTTTTCCAGTAGTTGTAAGACTTTATAAAGGATGTTCTATCAAAGTTTAAAGAAAACCTTAAGAAAATGATTTTATGCACCAACTATCTTAAGTGTTGTTTCGGACGGTCAACTTCGTTCCAGTTCTACAACAACCAACTTAGTGTCAAATGGTACAAAATGGTAGAGCAATTGTTAACCACACATGTGAAAGCCATTATCTAAAACAATGTACCCAGTGTGGAGTGTAGAAGCATGCAATTCACTTCTCCAACACGCCTCAACACGTTAACGCCTTTTTAGTAACGATCGGTGCTACAATATTTTTCGAACAATTGAAATAAGATCAATGTTTTCTTCTGAAACTTTTGGAAAATGGAGATAACCAGATAACACTATAAAATAAAAATGCGATAAACGTACTAAACGTTCGTAATTGAATCAATTAAAATATAGAGCTATTTAATTTCTGTTTTATATCTATAGATAGAATTTATAGATTTATTTTTTATAGAATGTAGAAGAAAAGAACTATATTGTGCGATTCTGGCGGCTAGAACACTTGACTAGTTAGACTCTAACCTAAGTGTTCGTGCGAGTTACTTTCTACATTTCAGTGCAACACTTATCTTTCCCCATAAATCATTAAGCTTAGAAAGAGATAAGGTAGTGAATTCCAGACCTTCGAACATTCTTCAATTTCAAACTTACCTTATACAGTTAATAAGCGGGACATATCACACCAGGTTTACATCTTATACTTATTTGGTAAATAATGCTAAAAATGAAGGTGGATAAAATGAAGGTATATGCCAGGAGGCACTGTAAACTTCATTTGAAATAAGAAAATGTAAAAAAACAGTAAGTAGAGTCCCCCCCCCAAACCACCAACCTCCCAAACATGATTTCTTCATTTAAATACAATTACAATTCAGACATGGTTAACATACAAGAAAGCCAAGTTTTTATTCAATGATACTTAGATTTAATTTGCAGTTCTATCATTAAAAAAACTTGACGTGGTAAAAAACTTGAGAAACCACTTAATTTTTTAGTTTTAGTTTTAGTAAAGAATTTAATAGTGGCTTTACTACGTAATGGCCTTGATTTAGAATTTGTCCTTCCTTCACAGTACTCAATAAGCTTTTATGAGTATTATCCAGTGTCACGTAATTGACAAGGACACCATTGTTTTTAGCAATATTACCATAGGTTTAGAATAAGAGAATACCCGCGATCAAATTAATTTTCAACTTCTCTCCACTGATCCTAGTGCCATTTACCCATTTATCATTACGTGCGACTTTTTTACCGACTTCGAAAAGGAGGACTTCAATTCGGAGGTATTCAATTCGACCGCTACATATATATTTTTTTTAAAATGTTTGTCCGACGAGAACTCTGAGATGGATGGACCGATTGGGATGAAACCTTGCCTATCTTATAGAGGATACGCACAGCTTGGTCCCATTATAAATGTTGTAGAAATTGTTTAACGCTAACCATTGTTATTGCATAAAAACCGAATTTTTCGCCCTCTCTCCCTCCCCTCCAATCTCTCTCTCTGTCTGACGCTCTCTCCCTCACACACGCTCATACTGTACATTTTTCATATGTTCCCATCGTTAGAATTTATATCGATAGATACTCAATACATTAGTATAAGACTTGATCGTGACAAAAAGAAGAACATATCATGCGTTGCGAATGAAATAAATTATGGGAATAATGAATACGCAACGCAAGTGTTTATTGTTTTCAATAACTTTATTTTATTTTATAAACATTTAATATACATACACATCATACACACATATACATATACATATACAAACACCTTCCTCTTGATTACCCACTTCGAAAAGGAGGAGTTTTGTTAACCACTGCAACAAAAGAAACGTCGGTACATATTATTATTACAGTCTTCTACTATTTCTCAATTGCATCTTTTACATTTCTCACCACAATTCTTGTATTACTTCTTTGTATAATAAATAGATACTTACAAACGTATGTACGTTATAAATGTGGTGGGTCCTACCACCTCACGCCTGCCACCCCTGACACCCCTGACACCCCTGCCACCCCTGCCGCCTCTTTCACCACGGTTGTAGCGCCGGCTGTACCAGCGCGCCCGCGATCTTCCTCCCATGCCGCGCCTTCGGGTATCAGTTGCTAATTCAAAGCAATTAGCTGCTAAACTTCCTTCAGTCTGATGATACCATAAGAATAGTGATCATATACATACTACATATTTCGCGCTGCTGCGGCTGTTGCTGTTGCTGTTGCTGCTGCTGCTGCTGCTGCTGCTGCTGCTGCTGCAATTGGAGCATGAACTGCCGCTCGTTGGCGGGCTCTACAATTTTAAGAACAAAACATGCTACATACTTGAAACATGGATCGAACTACACAGACCGGTACACTATATTCACCTAGAGCGCCAGCCGCAGCCTCCGCAGCAGCAATCCCTTTTATAGTGATCATATACATATTACATATTTCGCGCTGCTGCGGCTGTTGCTTCTCCTGCTCTTGCTGCTGCTGCTGCAATTGCAGCATGAACTGCCGCTCGTTGGCGGGCTCTACAATTTTAAGAACAAATCATGCTACATACTTGAAACATGGATCGAAATACACAGACCAGTACACTATATTCACCTAGAGCGCCTGCCGCAGCCTCCGCAGCAGCAATCCCTTCTACTGGTAGCTGCAAAATATACACATACGTTAACAGCCATCGTACAGTTATTTCACACTATTTATATAACTGACTAACAGACAGTTATTTGTTATTCATATTTAAGATATACGAATATGAATACGAAACATAGCGCTTCTGTATGATTACCGATACTTACGTCTTCCCTTGCTGGCACGCTCATGATGACTGAGAAGTTTCTTGTCCCTTTCTTCTATTCCTTACCCGACCGATTTTGGTACACCTTACATAAGAGCTCACCAATAACGTTTTCATATTGCTTACGTTTCTTGCCCGCATTTTCTTAGGAATTCGAGCAAATCGTTAAGCCGAGTAGTCCTCTGCCAGGCTTCCCATGTGTACACTGTCGTATATAGGATGTTCAATTATCATTCAATAACTTGAACTTCACATGAATTACGCAAGATATGAACATCCTGCTTTTATATGCACACCCGACATCATATAACTTAGTAACAATACATACAATTACAAATGTAGAAGAATTGTGTAGAGGACTGTCCTGCTAAAGTGCCAGTAACAACACCTTTTACTACACTAAAACGTATGAAATAAAAAAATATATTTAAAAAAAAAGGTGATCGACTTCGAAAAAATGACAGAGTTCCAAAAAGCTGAAAACTAAAAACTGACAGAGTCCCAAAAAGCTGAAAACTAATAACAAAACTTAGTAACCAAACAACACAAAAATGCGTTGCAAAGTAAAAAATAATTTGCTGATGTCATCCTTCCATAAATTTGCAGTCATAATGTGCAACTTTGGCAACCTTTCCTCATTACATTGCAACCCAATGCAACATCCAACCCTTTGCAAGCCCAAATATATTGAAACTTTTCGGAGTCGGCGCAAATATAAGTAAAATATTACTGGTAATCATCTGTCTTAACCGCTCTTACTCGTATTCTCTCTGTTGCCGTGCCATGTTCTGTCCCACTTGCTCACGCTCATTTACGAACTCACGCTCCCTCTCATACCACCCACCCCCCATCACTCTCACTCGATAACGATCTCGATCGCTCTCTGTGTGTATTTGGGCTTGGAAAGGATTGGGGGTAGCATTGGGTTGCAATGTAATAAGGGAAGGTTGCCAAAGTTGCACATTACGACTGCAAATTTATGGAAGCATGACAACAGCAAATTATTTTTTACTTTTCAGCGCATTTTTGTGTTGCTTGGTTATTCAGTTTTGTTATTAGTTTTCAAGCTGTGACGAAGTGTCCTCTCCTAGCGACCATAAGACCGAAAGGTTGATCATAAGCGCCGTTAGGGGATAGAAAAACATAGCCTCCAGACAAGGTCGACAGTTAAGCCAATTTAAAATCTTTGTTTCGCTCCCAATTCTATTTGAATTTCGCGCGAGCCGTCTGGACACCATGGCTCAGGGACGTCGCCTCGCAACCTGCATCCTGGCACCTATCTTCAATTTCGTCACCAGCAGCCACGAGACTTCGGCTCGACGTGGAGACTCCACTGCGGATGGTAACAGCCTACGAAGGATTTCCCATGCAGTTTTGGCCACACCGCAGGAAATCTGGGCGGTTGGGAAGGCACATCCAGGCGGAAGGATTCATCGGTAGCGGCCGCTAGGATCTTCCGATAGCGCAGGGGTACGGCCCTGTTGCGGTGGCTCCGTTCGGTGGCACAATCGGCCAAGTCAGGGGTGCAGGGGGAAATTAGAATATCGTCTATTAAAGTTCCGCGCGCGGAAGGAGCGAACACTCGTTGTGTAGATTTTGAAAGTGCGATTAGTAGTGATCTATTGTGTTCCGTTCCAATACGCCTCAGCAGATTTTGGTAAGCGAGCAATCTTTCGTTCGTCTGACCGTGTCTTGTACACATCCCGTCTTTGTGCTTTCCCTCTTCGCTGAATCGCGCTGCGAAGGATCCGCGAGTTATTTAAACGACCTTCCTGGAGGACTCTCGTTCTCACGACGAGTCACTCTGCCGTCCATTAGTTTAAGGTACCACATACAAGTAAGATGTTGAAAAATGGTTCAAAATATCGTCTTTTTTTTCTTACACATAAATTTTTTTCTCAATAAATTATTATATACATATTTAAGTAAACATTGCAAGCTATGTATCCTGTAAATTTCATTACGATATTTGCAGTGGTTAGCGCGCCACGGTAACTTTCGTGATGTTATAATCAGTGAAACATGCCTTGCGGTGACCAGTCTAGCTCCACCATTTTTTATCTGAAACAAATCACAATTTTTTTTTATTTAGAAGACTGATAACCCTACTGCACTACGGAAAGGGATTTTTTAAATTTCAGTTTTAGCCAAATACATCACTGTTTATAATCATCAGGCCAAGTCTTGTTATAAAATTAAGAACTATATGTTGATGCAGAAAAAAACTGGGATGGATATTCAAAAATTGCTTCGTAGTGCAGTAGGGTTATCTGTCTTCTAAATAAAAAAAAAATTATGATTCGTTTCAAGTAAAAAATGGTGGAGCTAGACTGGTCACCGTAAAGTATGTTTCACTGACTATGACATCACAAAAGTTGCTGTAGCGCGCTAACCACTGCAAATATTGTAATGAAATTTACAGGATATATAGCCTGCAATGTTTACTTAAATATGTATATAATAATTTTTTGAGAAAAAAATTGATGCGTAAGAAAAAAATACGACATTTCGAATCAGTTTTCAACACTTTACTTGTAGTATATGGTACCTTAAGGTATTCGCTTCGCGAGGTTCCCATCTGGAACTTAGGTCACTTCAGCCATCCGAACATCTCGTCATCCCGAGACTTCCTGTCTAGTAGTTCCGGTCACCGTAGGCCATAGATTTCTTACTTTATCTGCTCCTCACGGGTGCCTTGCAACGCCCGTTTTCCCACCGCAAACCAATCAATTGTTACCATCGTAAACCGAAAGAATAAACCTCGAGTGAAATAAGTAATCTGTCTTGGTTGCGTCTCCTGCCGAATCCACCGCTCTCCATTTTTTCCAGCCTCTCTGAGCTGCCGAGCTAGCAATCCGACTGCGAGTCTCCGGAAGTTTCGTCCGGCTAAAATCCAGTCCAGTTAGCTTTCTGTGGTACCATGGGGTACCTGGCGTCCTTCTTTCGCCTTCCGAATTCGCAGTCGAGGGTTGGGATTGAATTTGTGTTCCACCATTTCGGCGAGTATTTAAAGAGAATATTTAAAGTCTCGCGTTATTAATATTTTCCTGGGTAACTGGCTGCGGGTAGTTCTATCCCCGAGCAGCTCCAGGAAAATTTCTGACACAGCTTTTTGGGACTCTGTCAGTTTTTCGAAGTCGGTCACATTTTTTTAAAAATATTTTTTTTGTTGCGTTCCCGCTCTCCCTAATAGTGAGTATTATATGTCTGAGTTTCTTTCGTTCTTATTAAAAATAAAAATATACAATTTTTTGCATTATTATCGTGTTATTTTGGACATTAATTTTTGTATTAAATTGCCCATGAGATATACTATTTTTAGAATCAATTTTCGTAAAAAATAAAACTGTCTCATCCAAGGAAATTTATTTTTCTTAAGAAGGACACTTTATCGTCCAAGAAACTGCCTTTCTATTTACAGTTTTTTTTAAAATATTTTTTCCAAAAGCACTGGGTGTGCGAGCAATTTTTGTATTCACTGTATATACATATAAAATACGGTTGTTTAGTGTTAAAGCGTATAAATTTAGGTGGCAAAGTAGGGGATGTGGGAAATTGTTACGCTCTTACCGTGGACGAAGTGTAATAATAAAACGGACAGGCATCAAGGCATGAATATAAGTTATGGGTAAAAACAACCATTTTTTTATTAAACACCAGCTTTCAGAACACCAGAAGATTCAATTACTGTTGATCGATCTTCTATCGTTCACTTGGACTTAGAGTGGGATTTCTTTTGCTGCGAACTTTTGCGCCACAGGGTTGAGTCGAATTTCTCTCCAACTACATACAGCATTGTACAGAAGGAAAGAAGTACTAGAAAGAAAACTATTCTCAAAGGGAAGTTGAGAACCTCCATTACTGGATAAGCCCAAACACCACTCTTGAAGTAGACCACGTGCATCCTAAGACAGACAACGCGTATATTTGTAACGAAACTGAGAATCGTAACTACAATCATTATAAAAATATCGATTACTGCATGACTAATTCACAATCAGACTTCGCGAATAAGTCTAGCAGCATCATAGAAATAAAAACTGCGAATTTACCAAATCAGGTACGTCAGCATAAATCCTGTGAGCCCTGTAAGACCTTGGGATCTTGTTGGATATGTTCGTGGTGCCATAATCATTTCCAGCACTGTAGATACCATAATCAGTGTATGCATCAAGTGGTTCAACCATGATGGAAAGTACGGATCTACTGCCTTTGGTAGTACCAATTCTCGATCAACAAACATTAACCCCCAAAATGTGGCACCCACAAACTGAAAAATGTGTAAACAAACAATAAATACAGAAATAGTGTTAAAATCCTACTTTCTACACATTCTTATAGAGCAAGTAAGTATTAAGCTCGCAACCAAGATCTTGTTCCGATATGATGCAGATGTACAGGGTGAGTCACTTGGATTTGAATCGCCAATGATGAATATAGACCGTTGAAAATGGTATAATTATACGGTGTTGAGCAATTTTAATATAAAGGAGTATTTACCGAGTCTTTTGCACGCACTGATATTGATTTATAATATCAAATTGTACCAATAATGGAAATAATTGGAACTCGAGTGTGAAGGGGATGATTAAAAGGCAAGTGACTCACCCTGTACTATTAGTTCCAAAATATTGTTCAACTTTTCCTTGGTAGGATACAAAAAATGTTCCGTGTTTAAACATTGTATTGCGGCATCAAGAACTGATAAGGTAATTCTAATGTAATATTAATAAATTTAACATGTCAGTTCGAACGACCAATAGGAATTACGAAAAACATTTACGTCCTACGTGTAAAGGATCGAATGTTACAAACTGCTGTCCTATCCGGCTTTACTTAGGTGGAATTTTATGTCCATGCTAACAATAATTCAATTTAAAGGATATTGCAAATATCTTCAAAGTTTTTATATCTCGACATTTCATCCGTTTTGAAAGTTCGGAGTTACTTTTCAAAGATCTTGTATGAGTAATAAGCATTACAATATTTTGTGAGATCATAAACAATATTTCTATCCGTAATAATAACCTATAGCTTGCCTGGATCGTAAGATTTAGAATTTATCGGAAACAGGCAGTGCTGTGCCAACTTTATATAACTTAACGAAAACAAGCGGTGTATACTAGGAATAATTTGTATTCGCACCATAGAAACCGGAAAACTGAAAGTCGCATGGAAATAGTCTTTGACTCTTCGTATTAGCGGTGGCTTCTTTGGATTAACAGCGTCCGTTCCAAACATGTCATTCAAAAGACACATGAGGAAGAATACGGCTTGCATAATCTGACAACAAAACCAAGCATAAATATTAATATCAATATCAATGATTAAAGAAATACATTGCCATAAAATGATGAAATATATTGCGTATTCTCAATGCAAACACTTCAGCTACATTGAGATAATGGCGGTTTGCTGGTCACAAACATGCAAACATACATACAAAGAGATACATGTATTAAATAGCCTTCAACATTTAGAGAAGAAACAATCTGTAGAATTCCTGGTGCAGAAGTTTGGAACATAAATTTTCGTCATAACATACATTCTTTGATATGCTTTTCCCTTAACACTAAGAAGATACATTTACACCACCATTAAACTAAATAAAGACATACAAATTCAGAGCTGTTTTTCAAAATTGTGTTTCAGCATTTGATTTACCCTTTTCAAATATATCATGCAATAAACATTTTCGATTATTATATTAATAAACGATCAAGTAATGCAATACACGTATGTCAGTTGATAAAGAAGTTTTGTCTTTCAGAAATGTATTTTGTTTTTTTGAAATGTGAGTTAGTTTAATAATACAAAACGTGCATGCAACAAATATGTGGCCGACATAAAAGGCCTTTTCTATTGGAAAATGATAGATTTGACGATTTATCGTTTGTTGTATTTTTCGCACTTTGAACTCACATCTCGCTGATAGCAATTTTGAAATTCGAAAAATTTGTATCGCCGAGTGTTTCAGGATGAAAAGTAAATAAATCTCTAAATAAATAGGAATATAAGTCGTGTAATTCTTATGGAATTGTACCTCCTTTGATGCTTTAGAATCTACGTCTCGAAATTTATTGAGACTTTAACACACCCTAAATATGACCAATTATTTTGCACAACATTGCCTGGTACTTTTCGTGCAATAGACCCTATGCGCAACTACAACGGATAAAAGAAGTATTTGCAAACACTCCTCTTTAACCGACTTCAAAGATGACTAGGTCCTTAATTCGCCCAGTATATATTTTTCCTAAAGTTGATAAAAAAAGGTAAAACACAAACTTTATTGTAGAAGAAAGTTCTCTTTTTAAGAGAACATAAGTGTTGTGAAAGCAGAGTGTTTTCTCCTTTATGAAAATTTTCTTTAATGTACCAATACTTTTTTTGACTGACTGTATAAGATGAGGTCAGTCTGTTGAGTGATGCGAAAGAAGTGCACCTGATACAACTATATTTCTGCAAAAATGATTTTGCGAATGGGGTCATATTCGCATAAGGTTATGTTACACAACGAATATTGTGCAATATGAAAGTCCTTGCATCGGCCGCTTAAATAAAAAAGGAGTCAGTTCGGCTGAGAATCGAAAGGCAATAGGCTTGCTACTTGATGCAATACGTAGTTTCCTGTTACCCCCATACTTTCCCTGCTACCTCATCCTAGGAGGGGAACCCGAATACGTTCCAGGTCAACAACCCAGACCTAACCTAAGTTCAAAACAGTTACCGAGTGCCGTTCAAGGTACAGTCAAGAACAGTAGAAGTTTCAGTTAGAAAATGCCTAAAACTAAGACCGTTAAAGGAACAATAAGTCAACGCTCGACTCGTCCACGAAAAAGAAGATTCCATAACAATCAATACACCATGGAACAGGACACGTCGCAAATTATTACTTCCTCCACGCAGAAAGTATCGTCTTCGGCTTTACCAAAGACATTCCAATGAACGTCGCACACTGTTACCGCATAATTGTAGTTTACAGTGTATTTTCCGCTCTAAGCCACATATTAATATGCAAGTCATGTAAAAAGCAGGTGCAGTTTAAAGAAACGGCTAACAGGGGGCTGGGCTTCCAAATACTGGTGTGCTGTGGAGGCGAAGAGACAAATATATCATCGGGACCGATCGCCAATTAGGCCTACGAAATTAACAAACGGATTATTTATATTATGAGTTTGATGGGAGTTGGTCACAATGAAATCAAACTCTTCTACAGTCTCATGGACTTGACACTTGGATTTTTCCAGAATTTATACAACGCAGCGATGGAAATATTAGAATCGCTGCGACGGCAGTGTTTGAAACTAGTATTAAGTTGGCGGTGGAAGAGGAGAAACGGAAAAATACAGAATTGGGGAAACCAATGTCTGAATCTACAATATCGGGCGATGGTTCATGGGAAGAAAGAGGTTTTTCGTCTTTGTTTGGCATTGTAAGCCTAATAGGGAAACACAGTAATAAATTAGTCGACTCAGTTGTCAAACCATCACACTGCAAGCAGTGCGAACTGAAGCAGAAAAAGTTAAGTACAAACGCTTGTATCACATGGCACGAATCACATGCTGACGAATGCAACATGAATCATGAAGAAGCCAGAGGGAAAATAGAGGCGAATATGGTTGTAGAAATGTTCGGTCGATCGGTGAAACGATATGGTGTGAACTATACAAATTACATTGACAACGATGGCAAAATATTTAAGTCTACTTTGAACGCGGCTCCATATCATGGAAATCCATTGATTACACAAAAGGAGTGCATTGGGCGAGTAAAAAAAAGATGGCTGCTCTTTTCAGGGATGTGAAAGATGGTAAAAAGAGTAAATTGGCCAACGAACTAATTGCTGAATTGACCAAATGTTATGGATTAGCAATTAGAAAACACACCAACTCCGTCGAAGAAATGAAGAGATCTATTTCGGCGACATACTATCACAAAATCTCCACGAATGAAAACCCTCGACATGATTGCTGCCCCGAAGGTTCCAGCAGTTGGTGCACCTACCGCCAAGCCGAAGCCAACGGCGCTCTTGATACTTATAGTCATCAACCATCGTTACCTGAATCAGTACAAACTGTATTAAAACCAATATATGAAGACCTTTTCAATGAAGAATTATTGGAAAGATATTTAGAAGGTGAAATTGAAATCAAGAACAAGTATTTCAATTCTATGGTGTGCCATAAGATTCCAAAGCATTTGCATTGTGGCGCAAAACAATTGAACTTGCTTCTCACATGGCAGCAGCCATCTTTAACGAAGGTTTGGTTCGATCTTGAAGATCTTTGAAATATTGGGAGTGGAAATTGGACACACGACAAAGGCATTTGCGGAGGAGCAACATAACCGGCGCTGGAGTTGGATGGAGCGATTGGAAGCGACTAGAATGGCTAGGCACTCTGATAAATTGGCGAAGAATGTATTTTATGAGGAAGAGCATCATAAAATACATTCTCAACGAGGACTTATTATATGTTCCCGGAATACTGGATTAAAGCAATAATTCCATTTTAGGCACGTTTTAACAGTTTTCCTAAACGTAAAACAATATTTAATGGGGTTACAAAATTTGAAATTACTGGATCTACGACCAACAAGAATCTTCTTAGAGAAAATGGGAACGAGTGTTAAAAAATTAAAGTTTCGCTTAACCACACCCTTTTAACAACGATTCGCGCCACAATTGGGGAATCACTGTTTTTTAAAATATCTTTACTGCAAATGCTCGATGTTCTTTTGACAAACACTTGATAACAATCAAACTCATTGAACTCTTCTGTAAATTGGTGTATGGTTTGAAGCGCCACCTACCACTATATTCCAGTAATGTCAACTTCGCAACGGGTATAGGAACTTTTGTAAGAGGACTTTGTATCACCGTGCGATCATAAAGTTTAGTTTGTATTATTTTGTAATATTTCCTGTTCCTCTGCAATTATTCCTATTATTATTAAGCCGTCAAATTTTTCACATGTCTGAGTTATCCAGGAGTCTCTTTCGTTGGCGTTTAGAAACAGTTATGCTAAATAATTGCTCCCTTTCATCTCCACATTTGTGCATCATTCTGTATTTTTCTGCTAAATTGGTTCGTCATATTCTTGTATCATTCGTATTTCATATTTCCTACTATTATTCGCCAGGTGCTTTCTTTGCTCTAATATGTTCGCATTTTGAACTATAGTTTATAGTTTGAACTCTGTTGTTTGTGCTATAATTTAATATAAGAATTTTACATATTGGACAGGCAGTGCTTAAAGCCGGCATTGTCTCAATTCACAACTTTAAGATATCTTTTCATACAGTGCAGTACCGTTCATTCCTAGGGTCAACTAGGTCACGCGACCTATGCTTGCTTTATGTTCTTCATCATGTAACTATTAACACTAAACGTATCACGCACGGTCAAATAATCGCATTTGAAATGTTATCATTCTAAATTTGAAAACTACGCACTTGTTATTTCGTTCTTGTTGAAAATAAAAATGGTAATATCTAGTAAAGTTATGACCTTCATTTCATCACTCATCATTTGACCAATTACGTTAGAAATAGTTTATATTTGTATAAACTGTCGATACGTTTAGTGCTAATAGCGCATAATATAGTTCATCAACCTCTAAACTGTCTACAATTGAGTAAAATGCACTATTATAGACATTCTCTATTTTTCTATACTCATGGTTAAAAGTAGCATTGTATTAAGGGGATGTAGGACAATTAACCTTTACATTTTTATAAATTGTATAAATGTTGGTGTGACTAAACCAATCACTTGGTGAGCACAGTCATTTTACCTTTAATTAGTATACTTGTATATACAGAGTAATTTGAGGTAAAAATATTTAAAATCAAATAAACAATAAGGCAGTTATTAATTGTTAAACATTACAATATTAATTATGCATAATAGTACTCTGCGGATGATTTTTCCAAAACTATTTGTTCAAATGGGTTCCGCTCTTGCACAATTATTCACTGTACCACCTGTTACAGCGGGGACCACAGTTGTTATTATATTCAATCATTTAGTACATTTAGCATAACCAAATAGTTACAGAAAATAGAGTTTTATTGGTTAACAATATAAACAATTGGTTTTAACCAACTTCCACATGACTTATCTGCATGATTTTGGTCCCTGCCTTAGCTATGATCTTAAAAAAGAACTCTGTAAAAACTGATCTTCACTGGACCAACCGTACCAAAGAAATCCTCTGCAGAGTACTATTATGCATAATTAATATTGTAATGTTTAACAATTAATAACTGCCTTATTGTTTATTTGATTTTAAATGTTTTTACCTCAAATTACTCTGTACAAGTATACTAATTAAAGGTAAAATGACTGTGCTCACCAAGTGATTGGTTTAGTCACACCAACATTTATACAATTTATAAAAATGTAAAGGTTAACTGTCCTACACCCCTTTAATTTGCACCTTTAGGGGGTAAGCAACATTCCTTAGGAATAGGACGCACAAAATTAACACAAACAAATCTAAGAGAAAAACCCGAACGCAAATATTGTAATCAATGTAACAGCCAACTAATTGTTCACCATACTCTGATCGAGAGCATAAAATATAACCCCATCAAATAATCTATACAAATACTCATCCATGGGAGACAAACACAGTTTATTGAACAATATAGCAAATTTGCCGGCAAACAATTAATTCGCAAAAAAAGAATAACTGACAAACTTAATCGAATTTCTCAAAGAATCACTACCGTTTCACAAAATATGAATGGTGTACACACAAACAGGGCGCAAAACTCTATATATTACATGTGACAGATCAAAAACAATGTAAAAGAAAACCAACGGGAACGAATACATACACACAGGGTGTAAACCTTCATTTATCATTTATTTAAACTTCCAATAGTTGTGATTAAGATAAATGTAAGTACTGAAGAAATGTTGTAATTCGTAGATACATTTGTTCGTTACATCCGGATGTAAAATCAAAAAAAGGTGTCAACTGCAACCAATCAACTTGTACATTCACAGCTTGTTGATCTGAATACTGATTGATTTATTCTCGATTATGCAGCAGTCAGTAATAATGATGTAAGTTCGTTTTTCAATCAGTTTTTCTAAGGATATAGAAATTGAGTATTGCACGGACAATGAAAGAATTTGACTGTAGTAATATATTATAACTGTGAAACTCAATTACAAATCATTGTTGTTGAATACTTTTCGATTAAAAGGCTCATTCAATAGTCTGCGATACCGCAAACTACTCGAATACAAATTATAATTAAGAAACGACAAATAATTATTTTAACCCAAAACGTACCCTTAGTTTTTACCATTTTCGAAAAGGAGGAGGTACTCAATTTGACCGTTTTTTTTAATGTTTGTCTGGCGAGAACTCAAAGATGGATCGACTGATCGGGATGAAACCTTGCCTATCTTATAGAGGATGCTCACAGCTTGATCCCATTAGAAATTTTGCCGAAATTGTTTAACGCTAACCATTGTTATTGCATAAAAACCGAATATTTCGTGGATTTTAAGTATCTACTAAAATTTCGTTTGTCCGGCGATACATCTCTGTCATGGATGGGCCGATCGGGATGAAACCTTGCCAATCTTATAGAGACACTTTGGTCTCAATATAAATTTTTCCGAAATTGTTTAACGCTAACCATTGTTGCAGCATAAACACCGAACTTTGGATCGTCCGGCGATAGCTTTGGGTCGGCTTGTTCGATAGGGATGAAACTTTTAGTAAATTATAGGGGAAGTTCTCGCGGTACACCTTCTTGCACAAATTTCGCAATGTACAGGGTGAGTCACTTGCCTTTTAATCATCCCCTTCACACTCGAGTTCCAATTATTTCCACTATTGGTAGAATTTGATATTATAAATAAATGTCAGTGCGTGGAAAAGACTCGGTAAATACTCCTTTATATTAAAATTACTCAATACTGTATAATTATACCATTTTCAACGGCCTATATCCATCATTGGCGATTCAAAGGTAAGTGAATCACCCTGTACAAGCTTTACTTTCTTCAAGAAATTCGGCTACATTTGTTCGTCTACAACTGGTACACCAGAGCAACGATGAAATTCGAAATGAAATCGACAGCGAACCATCGTTTTATCTATTTTCTATACTAAAAAGCATTAAATAAAAAAAAAGTATTTAAAAAAAATGTGACCGACTTTGAAAACTGACAGAGTTCCAGAGAGCTAAAAACTAAAACAAAAACAGCACAAAAAATTCCCTGAAAAGTAAAAAATAATTTGTTGTTTTCATGCTTACATAAATTTGCAGTTTTCGATTTTGGAAACCTTCACCCATTAACCCTAAATATTCTGCAACTTTTCGGAAGCGACGCAAATATAAGTAGTTGCTCCTCCTTTTCGAAGTCAGTAACAAGTGGTACGTTTAGTGTTAACCTCATGAATTGTTGGATTAAATTACTGATATAAAAAACGAATTTACACACATCCTTTTCCTTTTCCTTGGAGTAAATTTTGATATAGACAAAACTTTCTGTTTTAAGAAAACACAAATTTTCTTAAAGAAGAACGTTTCCTTTTTAATAAAAAATAAATGTTCTTAAAGCAGAATGTTTTTCCGTTACAAAAATTAACTTGAGAAATCCTGGTTATGCGAACACTTTTTCTACCCACTGTATGAAAGCTTGCGACCTGTTCATTATATGTATTGTACGTCATTAATAATCATCTAATTGGTGTAACAATAAATAAATCAAACAAAACATCTCCTAGCGCAAGGGAAGAACAAAAGTAGCCTGCACTGCTATCCAACAACTACAACGATGCAACGATATGGATTGTTTGGTCAAATACAAACCGCATTCCAAAATGTGAGATACTTGAATTTCCCACCGATGACACCGTCCGCTCTTGCCGCGGCCCTAGGTATCACGACGTACATGTAATCGTAGTGAACGGCAAACGCAAATTGTAGGCAACTGATAGCATGAAAGGTAACAAGAAGGATTCCTTGCGCCATTATGCCCAATTGAAGCGTCCCGTCTTCTAGAATATTGAAAAGCACTACTTATAAGGGGGAGATTTGTCGAGTCAGGAAATAAGGATAATTGCCTTGCATTTCATATAGAATGAAAGCAGTTTATATAATTATGGAAATACATTAAAGAAATAAATGAAATATTAACAGTCCTTGGCAAGTATAACGACACGTAGTGTCTTTAAGTTTGTTTATGGTTTTTCGGATTCTTCATACCGAAGGTTTATGAAATAATAGTTTGTTATTGAAGACATCAGAGCTGATGATTAATACTATAGGTTTACGGATATTTTGGTACACCTATCTTTACGGACACCCGTCAAATTGACGGATAAAGGAAACCACGTATTTTCTTTAAAAAAATGATTCATTTAATTTAAAAACAATTACAATCTTAACAGACATAACATAAGCTAATTAAATCTGTTAGGATTGCATGAATAATTGTCGTCCTAAATTGGAAAAAATTAATAGTAATTGTTTTTGTAATTTTGCACATGCAGTCCGAAATCCGTCAAAATGACGGGTCCCATAAACCTAGTATTAAAGATGCGTGCTCACTGGAGGAAAAGCAAGGAAAAAGTCTCCGTAGTGTTACATATTCACAAAAAAAGGAGGCGATCTACTGACGTATGATAGTTTATATCTCGGAAACGTAATTCAAGTCAATATGTTCTTTAGACATTTCAAAAACACTATAGAATTGTTATAAAAACGATAAGAACGGCAGAAATGTATAATTGGTCATAAAATTGCAATTAACGCAATTGTAAGGCAGTTGTAGTAAAAAACAGTTTTCTATATTGTGTTTAAACTTTGACAGAACAATCTTTATAAGGTTTTGCGACTACTGGCCAAATTTTATTGGACTTGACCATGCCGTTTCTGAGATAATGGACTACAAAGTTAGAACTTTTAACACATGCGATACAGCCAAAACGCATCAGTTAATCACATCAGCAAGTTTAACAACTTTATTTTTCTGCAGAATCTTACAAAAAACTAACTAGCGTTTTATCGACATTCTACGAATGCGTACAAATTTTTGCAGAAGTTCTTACCGTCTCGTTTTTGCGTAATATAGTTAATAAAATTCAAATTTCCGAGAAATTGAAGGCGTTTGGTGACTGAACAAGCTGAGTGACGTTACCGCTATTGCCTTCAAGTACGTGTGCATGGGTTTAAAATCTATCGGTACATGCAAGCTTGTGTTAGAGACGGGCGCTAACAAAAGTCTAGCCCATCAGCAGTATACAAGCTAAGTAAACAGTTCGTTTGACCAGCGGTTGACTTTTGAATGGTAGACTAGTGATACAACACTCTTAAAAGAACTAAGAAAATGTGCCAAAACTGTTTTTAGATGGAAGTAATAATTTCAGAATCACATGTTGAGAATTTTATTATCGATCTTGATTTGTATTGATTGGATAATCTATCCTCACCTATTGTTGTTTGCCTGACTTGTCGAAAAGGCCGAAGAAACTTTTTTCACCAACTGAAATCGTAACTTCCACCAAATGGATGAGTGAGTTCAAAAACAGTCCGACATATTTTCTTAGCTTACTGAAAAAAGATTCACAAGCTGCGACGGCAAAAATGTGATCACAATAAATATGTAAACACTTTTGGAATTATATGTATAGTTTTCAAGTAATCGTTTAATGCTTTTTGTTATACTTGCCAAGAGCCATAAGCATTCCAAATTGCATTAAACCTCTTGTTTACGATTGCTTTGGTTGCATTAATTTAATGTGGAATGCCTTGTCAGGATTATCGCACTCATCAAATTGCAGAATTAGTTTTATCTTGCCTATTGCATGTGTATGTACAGAATTAGTAAAACATTTGCAGTTCTCGATTTGGATGCGGTTAAGTAAGTATTTTCGAACAAACACAAACAAACACCGGTACTTACAAAATTTAACACGTGCACGACAAAATTTACATGATAATTCTTCTGCGTTTCAAAATATGAAAAAGGCCGCTTTTTGAAAAACAGTTTCTGTTGCAATCGACATCTAGGTTATATTAATTTTCCCATTTTACTGCCGGCGTTTATCATGCAAGCACATATAGTGCAATTACAAATTACAACATATTTATGAGAGGAATCACTAAACGCATCTTACTTAAAAATGTGTAATCTGATCTACATTTTTTCGTAATAAGAAATGTTTTTATATAAAATACCTTTTTTAAATTGTTTGATTTATAAAGACCGCATCAACACCGGGGTTGTTAACGTCTACGATGTGTACATTCGTTTGCACAATTATTGGGCTATTATTTTGGTAATTAACAAATTAATGAAAACTGCGACTATGGCTATATTTATAAATTGGATTTAATATTTTTGACACTTATATATTTGAACAGGACAAAGTAGTTAGCTTTAAAAGTTTTAAATTTCAAAAATCAATAATTTCAATCGATGCATTGAATGGAACATGCTTAGAGATACCGATTTCGACCATTGTAAACAGTTACATAGTATAAGACAGAATCTACACAACTAGCTGCATTAGAAATCGAACATCAAGTGTGGAAAGAAAATCGTACGTAATGCTGATCAATCAGTAATCATCGCTAAGGCAAAGTTATATCTGTCTAGTAGACTCATAAGCTCCGCCTCGACGGCCTCCAAATGTTGGAGACTGCATGACTGCTCAATAGTTTCTGCGAATATACTTAATAGCCTAGAAAGTGCTGCGTGTCTTAGATCTAGTTAATCTTTTTAAAAATTGCAATAAAACGATGCCTTTAAATATTAGAAATATGACGTTTTTTGCAAGAAGAGTTAAACATATTTCTTACTGTAATTCAATTCAAATGGATATTGAATGTGGAGGATAAGAAATTGGCAAGGATTTGCAATACAACGCAAAAAGAGTATTCGAATTAATTAATTAACTCAAGATCACTGCATATTCTTAAAGAGCACTTAGCCATGTTTTAATTAAGATCATCGGTCGCTGTTTTAACTGTGATTCAATTAGTCTGTTAAACAATAATGTACTTTTCGAACTCGATTTGAAAAATGCGCGCGGTTCCTTTCTCTTTCTTGCTTATTATCAACTATACTTGTCCTACCCGGCTTCATCCGTGTGACATTTCGTGTTCACGTTAACAATAAATTAATTTAAAGAACAACTGATTGTAGTATCTATGTTAAATCCGGTTCAGCCGTTTTTTAATTTATTATTAGCATATAAATAGACAAACGTCTTTTATATTAGCAAAGAATAGTAAAATAAAGTCATAAGACGTAATAAAGAAGTAAATCGATAGAAAGTCATGGTACTTTAATTAATCAATCTATTATTTTATTCTAAATATCCAAGATGCTCCAATACAGGTTCCGGAGACTTATTAGCCTCAGCCAATCCAAAGGCGATCAGGAGACGCTGTATTTCCCCTTCGCAAGACGGCCCAGCATACAGCTATCACGTTCTCGTTTCTTGAATTATTGCTATGTTTAAAGCAGAACTGCTAGTTTATCGACAACTTGTTAAAGTCGATAATTCAGCACTTCTAGCACAGTTGCAAACGCTTTCTAAATTCCGAATCCTTTTATATTATCGTTTACCGAATTCTTACAGCAATTACTATGAATTTCGTGCACAGTGTCTCACGATCAGATGATCCGTGAATATGACACGCATTTGTTACAAAAATCGATGTTTCAACTATTAACGATTAGTTTATGTAAATTTCTCTGCTGCAACCAACTGACATTTATTTATTTTTCTATATTTATTTAATTTTAGCTCATGTTTTGGAGTAATTTATTAATATCTCCCATGATTTAAAACTTTAAAACAATATTACTGCCTGGTAGTTAAAAACGCTGATCTCGATAGAAGCCGCCAGTGTGAATGATATTGTAATAGTATTGTGCAATATTGAAAGATCATGGCTCTTGGTGGCTATTATAAACGAGAAACTTGATAAAATATCTATGACCTACATCATTTTACAGAAGTGTTTATTTTTATACGAATATACTGATAAGTGAACTTTGAACTGTTACTGCTTGAAAATTGTGCAATCTACTAGAACAGTTTTTATATTAACATTACAGAAGTGTTTATTTTTATACGAATACACTGATAAGTGAACTTTGAACTGTTACTGCTTGAAAATTGTGCAATCTACTAGAACAGTTTTTATATTAACATTAATTACAATTCAGTTCTCTCCGTGTAGTGACTTATGCATCATTTTCAAAATCTGTGTCTTAAGAATTGTACAATTTTTAAGCAATTATGTTACTTAAGATAATAAGTTATTTCAGCTGTACAAAACGCGAGTAGTATTTAATGGGATTTACAATGTTCAAAAAAATTGGTATATTACAGCAAATGAATTAGTAAATTGAAAGCCATAACAAAAGTCTGTGGAATTATTCAGGAGAAGCAAATGCACAATGCTATTTAAGGATAATAAAAATTCATACATTTGTGTAGCATGCAACTAGTATATTTAGTGATATCCACTTCCCTCCTTAATTACTGTCAATCGACAGCGAACACACTACAATGATACGTCCCACTTTATTTCCATTATGCATTGAACTTAAATTACCAAAAGTCCGTACTTATTAGGGTGACTCTTATTTAGGTGATTTTTGAATTTTTATGAGTGCGCCTCCCAGATTGGTTCCAAATAATTACAAAAAAATACTCCCAAAGTTTCACTGCTCCATCTCAATATTAACACGTGCCACAAGCCACCTATTTTTTCCCATTGGATGACCATGGGGTTTTTATCGACTTTAGTTCATAATTCTGTAACACAAGTAATACCCACGCGAAAAACATGATTCTTGTAGGTATTTTTGTGAAATCTGTAGACTTTTTTTAGTAAGGTTTTATTTTTCAAAAACTCAAAATGGCGGCTTAAAAAAATTTAAATTGCCCGAATTTTGTCATTTTTAGTTTATATTCTATAAACATTGCATATGCGACGTGCCTGACACGTCGTGTGTAAACCAATGAGGGACTTTTTCATTCTAGTATACAACATGTATGGAAGAGGAGAAGTTTGTCGGTAGGCGTCGTTGTCAGTAATCGCACGGTCGACAAACAAACCATCAGTGAGCTGTCAATAGCAACTAGGGACTTCGAACGGACTTTGATTTGCGCACGCGCAGACTTCTTACTCAGGTGGTAATCACATTTATGATCACTTGCGTAAGATTACTAATCTAGTATAATGAAAATATAAAGTTCAACAGAAAAAAAATTAAACAATAAATTTAAATTTACTGAGTCTGAGATCATACAAAAAAATATGCTGTGCTTTTCAATCAATTCAATTGCTCTAGTCATTAATCTTCCATACATGTTCAATACTAGAATGATGAAAAGGCAGTCGTTGGTTTACACACAACGTATCAGGCACATTGTATACGTGTCGTGATGCAATGTTTATGCAATATAAAGTAACAAATTACCAAATTTGGACAATTCAACATCTTTCATCCGCCATATTGGGTCCACCATTTTGAATTTTTGAAAAATAAAAATTTGCTAAAAAAATTATATAAATTTCACAAGAAAACCGTACAAGAATTATATTTCTCGCGTGGGCATTACTTGTGTTACAGAATTATAAACTGAAGTCGATAAAAACCTCATGGCCATCCAATGGAGAAAAATAGGTGGCTTGTGGCACATGTTAATATTGAGATGGAGCAGTGAAACTTTGGGAGTATTTTTTTGAATTATTTGGAACCAATTTGGGAGGTGCACTCAGCAAAATTCAAGAATCGCCTAAATAAGAGCCACCCTAGTACATACTTACTAATCTTATTTTCTTTGTAAGATTTAATAAGTATTTTCTTCACAGAAAACTGCCAACAACAGCAAGTACATTACAATCATAAACCTGGTGTAATTTTGATCATATATTTAATAACTTAAGTTACTAAAAGGAGAATTTTGAAAGCTCTACAAAAGCATAAACATATATCCCTGAATTCTACATCATCATATTCTACCAAGTACAGGAAATGTGTATCTACACGATCAATGTGTTTTCGTTCCAAATATACAAATTTTGAACATATATTTGTCACAGTATTAAAAGCATACCATGATGCTGTCAAAAATAAATGTAAATTACATCGTCTTTAAATGACTCAGACAAAATGTATTAAAATACATACGCAATGTATTTCATTTACTCAACTGATTATACTCGTATATTCTTTTCAGGAATGAAATGAGAAACTTATTTACAGCATTACATTAGAACTCTCGATCTTAGTTATTTGTAAAATGTCAACAAAAGTATTGTATGTTTTAATAGAATACAGAGAACATTAATGTATCTTCCACTTTTTCTGTCTTTGGTGTATGCTGACTAAAAAGATTTCTGTGTTCAAGTCTTCATTGATAATGGTTCTTAAGAAATGAACTCTTTATTGTTAATCATCCTCTCCTTATTTACGTACAATTTGCAGTTCAGTATTATTGCGAATGACTATGAATTTTGTGGACAATGAAATATCAAATGGCATTTCTAACACTTCTTAACAAGTTACAAAGTGAAACATCGACGAAAGATCTTCTTGCAATCACCTTTTATGTTGCCCGTGTCCAATTAACAGTTCCAGAACTTTCAGTGTTTTCCTCAAGCGTTCAACCATAATCGCATGCAGAATGGTTAATAAATATAACAGAATCCATCATTTTGAATGCGTGTTCTGGCGTGCTCAAGAAACATATTGCCAACTGTTAAATCAAAAATAAAAAGATATTCATGGATAAACTAATTATTAGTAACAATTTTATCCTACAATATAAAGCGATTAACAAGAGGAATCATTTATTTATTTGTATTATTGTAAATGCCTTTTTTTTCAAGCCTGACTTGTTCCGATCTGTATCAACAAACAAGTATAACAATTACTTAAATTAACAAGAATTGAGAATCAAAGCTTGTTTGCTATATGCATGAATTTGGTAGCATCACATTTATTAAGTTTTCTTTTTGTTTCTTTTTACTTATAAGCATTTCTTCGAGTTACTTTAGTATCTTTAAGCATTTAAAGAACTTTATCGCTTAATACGATACTAACTTAAACAAGCATTGCTAGCGACTTTAACACAGAATCAATGAAAGCATAGATGCAACTGCGTTTATCTTTCCATGCACTAGGTGAAGAACCATCACGCCGTGAATCTGTGGCATAAATTTTACCCTGGACATTATCAATGTATAAATATACAAGATTCGACTAAAAATGCATTTCAAAGTAAACTAGTAGCGTTAATTGAACTGCATCTGGTTTTTAGAGGGTTAACGAATTATCTGTATGATAGAATTGAAATATTTGTGGGTAAAACACAGAGAATTTCTTCATACTCTTAGGTAACAAACACCCGTTGCGAATGACTAAGACGAGCATCTACTTCCTAAAAACAAAAGTTCTTACAACTCTGTTCGATCCAACATTATTCATGCGCTAGTTTTTGGATTCCTGTGTTTCTACAAACTATACTGAAAATATGCTAATATTGAAAGGTAGATATAACCTTCTTATAAACGTTGTAATCTTCTCATTCCACAGACTGGTTTTAAATGACAAAGTTAATTGTTATTTCTATTCAGAAAGTTCTTATATCGTTCTATTGTGCGATATCTTCCTAAGATGCAAACTTAAGTTAATAACAGAGAAATTGTTAGTCAGAGTGTTAGAAAGCACGATATATAACACAGCACACTGTAGAAATAATATAACCTTGCAACGAAATCAATCGAGAACTGCAAATGCGGCTAAGTTGTTATAGCACTCTATAAAATAGAGTTTCTCTAAGTAGTTGTTAATGAGATTATTTCATCAAGAAAATATTTCTCGAATCAATGGAATAACAAGGTGGTAGAGAATGGAACACTCGAAGTAGAGAAGCAACACTAACTATCAGGCGATTGTTATTGTAAGTTAAATTGAGTCTCTATTTCTCATAGCGCAAATTCGAAATTGTTATAGCAAACTATAAAATAGAGTTTCTCTAACTCAATTATGAATGAGAATATTTCCTAAAGAAAATATTTCTCGAATCAAAAAATAACAACGTGAAAGAGACTGCGAACAATCGAAGCCGAGAATGAACAATAATTATCAGACGATTGTTATTGCAAATTAAATCGTAATTCTATTTCCCATAGTGCAAATACTCTACACTTTTAACACTTTCCACACAAGTTCCGCAAACGAGATGTTCACGTGTTCCTCTAATCGACGTGAATAACAGGAAGAGTTGATAAGCTTGCTGCTCCCAAATTCCGGAACACATATATATCGCGTTCTCTTGCAATCACTTTGGTTTCCTTCTCAATGATTTATGGTACGTTTACTCGTAGCGGATACGGATAAATAAAAACCGGCGCAATTCCTGCTTGCAAACGGGTGACTAGATAGAGAAAACGCATAACCTACACTCACGATCGATGCAATCGCGTGTAACGCACTACGACTGTGCAAGTAATTCAGCGAACTACTCACGGATTCTCACGTAATAAGATTGCCGACGTTATCAATCAGATTAGATACGAGGAGCGACTGAAAGTGATTCTGTCCTTTTAAAGGCATTGCTAAGTGAAATGTAAACGATTCGGTGTTAGAGCGAGCTGGGACACTTTTGCAGTGGTCTAGTTATGATATATTCAAATTTAAGGAATATATACATGCGGATAATACGTGTATGCATTGCATGTATTGTATTTGCATTCTTATATGTAGACCAGATTTGCAAAAGAACAGTGTATTAGCATGCGCGAATATTTTAATATATATATGTATGTTTTGTGCATGTATTATTATATTACATGCCGGAATATAGAAAAATAATAGCACGTGGCAATTGTTTACTTCCAAATGTTTTTTGCCGGCTTTTAGGGCCAAGAACACTTTGTAGTATTTTACCAATTTAGCTCAATGTTATTTTGGCATAGTTTTTAACTCCCAATTTATACCCTTCTGTGGGTAATTAATGCATCACTTTTTTGGACTGAAGACTTATTACCCATAAAAAAATCGTACAGCATCCCCTTATACTCATTTTGCAGCCTGAAGCTTCCTCTTTCAGAGCCTTTAACTCATTTTTATCTAAAATTTTGTTTGTTTGTTATAAAACAGACTAAAACTGAAGCTACTTTTTTCTGTTCAAAATACATAAGTTCAAGAGATTCCACGGAGTTGAAACATTTTTTCCGGGAATTCGCATTAGTATTATCTTTTAAAGGAAAGCTTTCTGTTTAAAATGAGCTGCTGAAAAGTTGATTACGATTTTTTTAAAGCCAGTTTTTCGCACTTGTTAATGAAAGTGTGCCATCGGCATTGGATTCACCCAAGGTACATCACGATAGGAGGTTGCTCGGTCGGACTTGTACCTCATGTGTGCATGCGTGCGTGCGTGGCTCGCGCGTGTGAATGCGCGCGCGCGCATGGTATGTTTCCGCAGGTTTAATAACGCGTCTAATCAATCCTCCACGTCTTCTAATCATTTCTTGGCACCTTTGCTGCATATTAATCTATCGACGTTAACGCCGAGGTAATACATGTTATTAAACCTATGAACACACACATACGCGCGCGCGTACACCTACACGCACACATGACACACGAGGTACAAGTCCGACCGAGCAACCCGTCTTGATATAGCTTGTGCGATTCTAATGCCGGTGGCACACTTTTATTAACAGTGCGAAAAAATGGCTTTAAAAAAATCGTAATCAACTTTTCAGCAGCTCATTTTAAAGAGGAAGCATTCCCTTACAAGACAACATTAATGCGAATTCCTGGAAAAAATGTTTCAATTCCGTGGACTCTCTTAAACTTGTGTATTTTGAACAGAAAAAAGTAGCTCCAGTTTTAGCCTGTTTTATAACAAAAACATTTTTTTAAGACAAGAGTGAGTTAAAGACTCCGAAAGAGGAAGCTTCCGGCTGTTTAATGAGTACAAGGAGATTTCTGTACGATTCTTTTAAACGATGTTATACCGCTTCAAATATAGGCAAGTCTTCAGTCAAAAAAAGTGATGCTTACCCGAAGAAGCGTATTAAACACATAACACACGTGCGGGCTTGATAAATAGAAATGGGAAGTCACTCTTATGTTTAAGTGGCAAGAAGGTATCAATTCGTATGACTTTTGAGCGAATTGGCTGATTGTTGGCAGCTTCAGCAAATTCATTCTCGTGATAACAATACCCAGCGATTCTATTTGGTTGGTCAATAGAGGCGAGTTGGAGCAATTCGCGTTCTCTAATTGAATCAGTTCATGCCAAATCAATCACCCATTTCCTGCAGGTTCCCAGATCTTAATGTTAGAAAATCAGAAATAGGCATGCGAATGCTCGTGTAGAGCGGGCTTCGTGGAGGTTGTGCAGGGCACCTCTCCCCTTCAGGGAAAAGCCAGGGTGTCATAAACCACCAGATTTGGCCACGCTGACACAGCTAACCTGACGGCGAGCGATGTCCAAGAGCATTACTCCTGGACTGACCTCAGCCTTGTTAGTTAGTAGTAGTGGTTAGTTAGTTAGTAGTAGTAGTAGCTTGTGCAGCTACTCCTCAGCCTTGACACCACTGTATCACTGATCTTCGCATCAATATACTTGTACTCTACAATTGTTAATTATATCCCTGACGAGTTACGTTATTTACGAGTACCCACATCAACTTAAGACGCCGTATAGTTTTACATTAATGAATTTTTTATAGTTAGCACAGAATTGAATGTCATCCACACACACGTCCACGTAACGTTTACGCAAGTCAATTTGCTATCTAGTTGGTCTAACAAGTGCTAGTTTTAAATGTTATAAATTTATTTACTTTCCTAGATATGCAACGTTGTAAACTTTTAATCGTAATGGAATACGAACATATTAGAGAAAATTATCTTATTATTGAACTTTATTGTTGCAATTATATTCGGTAAATTAATCACAGTTTTGTAGTAAAGGGATTTTATTCTTTGAAAGTATTATTGATATTCTTGCAGATTGTGAGCAGAGTGGAAATTAACATACTGAATTGTTTGCTCATTATACAATTTTTATTATTAGTATCACCGACAACAATTTTCATTCGAACGTTTCTCAGGAAACCTTTCATCAAAGTACGATGTACAGGGTGAGTCACTTGCCTTTTAATCATCTCCTTCACACTTGAGTTACAATTATTTCTATTATTGGTACAATTTGGTATTATAAATAAATGTCAGTGCGTGGAAAACACTCGGTAAATACTCCTTTATGTTAAAATTACTCAACATCGTATAATTATACCATTTTCAACGGTCTATATCCAACATTGACGATTCAAAGGCAAGTGAATCACCCTGTACATATCTTTAAAAAATAGATTATATGTATAACTTTATTACCATTGGAAAATTAATTATTGTCATTTAATTAAATATTGATTGGTTTATAAGCAGCTGGAGTATCGAGTTATGCCATATAATGTTGTCTGAACATTTTTGTGACGAACTGTATATTTTCCTGTCACGATTACAGTATTCTGTAATGACTTCCGAGTGTGTATTTCTATGACCTTGCATGATTCCTATTAAAGATGCAAATCACAAAGAAACTGATCTTTACATACAATGAATAATTAGTGTGACGCAGACTGGCATTGTCGCACTTTAACTACCAATAATGAATTCGTATACGGTGTAAAACTACTCATAACAAGTCTTTCGCTAATTTACATATACGGCATGCAATTAGCTAAGAAAATGCCCACGTACTAGTTTCACTTTATTTGCTGGGAGTTCTTTACTTCCATCGTGTAGGAACACCTATAGGCTAACAAGAGGAGGTTGTTAGGCATGGATCACCTTAGGGTTCCACCCCTTAAATAAAACCCTACAAGGGTTACATACTGTTTGGTCGATCGTTACCGTTTTTTTCCTCGGTAACCAAAGCGTATTCTGAACCAGTGTTATGTGGTTATTTTTTGTTTGGAAATCAACAACAGAAATCTTTGACAGAATTGTTAACATATTTTGACTATTATATTCAAAACATTTATATTATGGGGATTCCACATACATAGAGTAATATAAGTACATACTTGTACGTTATAATACTATATATGTATACGGTTATCTAAAAACTAAGGATTATGTTAATAAATAAATAAAAAGATAAATAAAAAAATTACTGTACTTTAATACTTTATATTGACTTTTAACCATTTTGCTACGACGGGTGATTATAGTCATCATAAGACGCTATCCACATAATGACTGATTATAGTTACCCGTCGTAGCGAAATGATTATGGAAAGATCTTAAATATTATGTTTTACTTAAAATCTCTTTTCTTCCAAAATGCCTTGTCATATCAGCTTAAATTAATTGCAAAACGTAGTCCCAAACGCTGAAGATTGTTCTCGTGCAAAAGTGACAGTTTTAACACAGCGTTTCATTTTAGATAGTGAGAGCCCTTCAACTTCCAACGGCGAGGAGCGCCGCAGCTCTAGCAACTCATTAGAAATTACGACTTATATCTTATGAAATGTAATAGAAATGTTCAACTTACAACATTCCAAATTGTCAAGTATTTCAACTGTCCAGGGTCAAACTTCTTGAAGGTTTCCGCCAACATCGGGATGTGTAAAAAGTTGCTTGCGTAGTACACAGTGAACACATAGGTAAGGAACATTCCCATGTGTGCCGTACATTGTACCACATTCTTCATTATTATGGTTTTCCTGGAATGCATAAAAGTATACATTAAATTCACACTACACTGATAGTTATGGACAAAAATGATAAGATTTGTATAATTCGTTGTACTGTTTTAATAATTTTAATTTAGAAATAAATAACACATTTAAATACTCGGCAGAAATCAGTTAATTATAAATAAGTGAAGATATTTCAGAAACATTAGGCAAGGTTTTCTCACAGTAGCGATAATATCAGTTTACAATTGGCAGATAAAGAATTGCAAGAGCTTGCTTATTCTGTAGTTTCTTTATTTAAACATGCTTAATGTACAGTTATGGATAAAAATTATAAGATTAAAACAGTACAAAGAATTATGCAAAAGAATTATTCAGCTTAAGTAATTAATTAAAGCTGCTCTCATTCATCTTTTGCACTCGACGACTTTTTTTACTAGGACGAACTAGCAATGTTTCGCGAACATTTGACGAACTCCTTACAGTTAACATAAAATGATTTTATACACAAATGAACGTATATAAATTTTATATATTATTTAATATTATGATTTAGTTATAATACTGTTAGTGAACGGGATAAAATGCGAAAATATAGTAAAGTGGCTAAGAGACTTAGAAAAGATAAAGAGAACAAGAATGCCAATGACTTAGAAATAGAAAGAAAAGAGAGGAATAGTATAATGCTTAAGGAGGATTAAATATTATAAGTAGGGTATACACATCGATAGTAGATAGGAACAGACTAGTGACGTAGGCCAGTGATGTGGGATATGATAGGAAGTTGTAAAATCAAGTTCATTACATAGTTGTATAGCTGTAATTAATGAAAATACAAATGCTACTAGAGTGTGCAAAAGGGTTTAAGATTAGAGAAAACTCCATTCTCCACAATTTATTCTTTTGAAAAATGTATAATAGAAAAATTAATTACGCAGCGTTAATGGTGAAGTACACCAGTTGACCGAAGAAATGTTTAAGCGACGACTTGGACGTATTAGAACATATTCTACAGTCTTAGAAGCAGCTGTTTCACCGCGAGAGAATTTATGACCCGTTATCAGTGTCAGATAGAAAAGTACTTTATAGATAAACCTGAAAAAACAAAATATAGCGGTCGAATGAAAAATGGACAACTTCGTATTAGCACTGCCTGAGTTTAAACACGCGCCGCGTGTTAGAATAAAATACATGTATAGTAAAGTGTATATAAAGAGAAACATTCTGTCTCCACCACTCAAACGATGTTATGGTATTAAAAACAATATAAAGTCGCATCAAATGATGTCACTAAAAAAAATGTAGTCTCAGTATGAAGCGTATTTAAATAAACTATAGCATAAGCAAGTTCTTGCAATTCTTTATCTCTGAATTGTAAACTGATATTATTGCTACTGTGAGAAAATCTTGCCTAATATTTTGCCGAGTATTTAAATGTGTGTTATTTATTTCTAAATTAAAATTATTACATTGTGGGAGAAGATATTTGTAAAACTGTGAAGGTATTAAAAAAACAGCATTAAATCATTCAATGTTATAAAAAAGTATATCTGTAATTCATAACAATAAATCATTCTGGGATTTTTTCCAATTATCCTTTTATACAGGGTGATTCACGACGAGTATGACATAATTTAAGCAGCTATTGTTTGTTTATGCAATATCGAATCGAAAATAAATGCGGAACTTTACAAGATGGTTTTTTCCAAAGTCTACAACGAACAAACCAAGCCGAATTTTGCAAAATGCGGGACACATTTTCGCTTCGGTTTTGCACAAAGAATCGCTGATTAAATTTGTTTACACGTCTTTCCTTTGAATCACTATTGTTACGTGTACAGTGGTGTGCGGAATAATCATATCATCTAGTAATATTAATTGTAGTCAAATATTCTCCCCAACAGGTTACATTATATGTATAATTTAATATTTTGTTTAATATTAATTATATACATTATAGATACTTGAGGCGTGTATGTACAAGTGTGTATAACTGTTACAGACGAGGTGTCTGGTAAAGAATGACGTCGATGCGGAATCAAAAGCCTTGTGAAGCAATTTACATACATATACATGTGCTTATGTATAGTTATTCCTACCGGAAGTAGTGAAATAGCCGGTTATGTAGCAAAGGTAGTATTTTTGCAATTCCGGAATACACCATATAAAATTTACATAATAATACAAAAATGATATATTTCGATTTCAATTTTTGACGAAAACAAAACAAATGCGTAATTGAATCGAATTTGAAAGCCGATCATTTAACTCCAAACTGTTAACTGTGTTTTTCGAGAGTTTTACAGAATGGAGATAAAACAATTTATCCTAACAGTGTAAGCAAATTATAAAACATCTAAAATTTATTATACATATATTTAGTTTTAGGCAAACCAAGTTTCAGTCAAACCCAGGCATTAAATACATTGAGATTGTTAAAACACCAATACATTTGTTAAAGCGATTGAAAATGACATCAATAATAATACTAATATGGATTAATGTCATATAAATAACGTTATTTAAAGTATAACAGAAACATTATATAATATAAAAATAAAAATATAAGAAATATAACACAAATCTCTGCGATTTAGTTGCAAGTACGGTTAAATTTTCTTATTGACCATTTTTTCAATTAGTTTCATAACTGTACACAAAGAATCTCATGATCATTGCATAGTGTACAGCATATTTAATCAGCGATGAAAAACAAAATTCAGAAATAAATTCTTGGAGCTGTAACTTTTTCGTAAATCGAGGTGAAACTTTTATGGCGGACAAAAACCGCTACACTTCGGGATAAGTATTCACGGCAATCGTGCGCCGTGCTATACTATGAATATGTATGTAATATGTATACTGCTACTTGGCGCGAGACCCTACCGAGTTTCGTGATCATTTTCGGAACTAGAACTTGATTTGCATCCACAAGAATTCATTTACTTTCCACTTAACAAAGAAACCCTGACGTCAAAGTGAGTGAGCAGTTTGATAATGAATTATTTCACTTTCTGATGCAATCTTGGAAATAGCTTCTCCGGTGTGACACGAAGACTAAAAGGAAGTAAACCCAATCGAAAAGTTTTGTACTCCGTTAGAATCGTTCGTTTTCTTGTCCTTTTTTATATTATACGTCTTATTATTTTAGTTAAATATTTACGATGCGATGTTGTATCGATTATGTTAACTGTATAGTGGAATTATTGAATCACGAGTAAATTCACAAAAATGCAATAAACTCAAAATATTAACCTAACATTGATGAGTATGAAGTTGTATGTCATAATAAATTTGCTAGTAACATTAAAAATCGCCCAAAAGTTGACGTCAATGTACTTTTTTCCTTTTGTAATTAACACTTTCTAAGGATTTTCCAATTAGAATATCTATTTGCACGGTTAACGCTTTAACGGTGAACTTTTTGTTTAAAAATGTCTATCTGCGTACTTCAAGTATAACGATTTTTTACAAACGAGTGTACTCGATTTCTTACAATTCTAATTCATGTATTTTACATTGTACAACATTTTCATAAAGATAGAAAAAGTTATTGCCCGTTTTGATTCCTTTATTCTAAGGGAAGAAGACACATTTTTCATTTGTTATGATAATTACATTTTTCATAGCAACAGATGATTTATTTTGACCCATGATGAGTACACTCGTCATTACCATAAAAGTAATCAGTTCTTCGCGACGAGTATACTAGTCAAACACTATTAAAAGGTTAAAAGGTTAAAGTAAACGGGTACAACTTGTTATGACTACTACATATTCAACCTTAACTAACTCAATGTAATAAAAACATTCGATGTATGTCACTGATAACAAAATCATGAATATCCTGTTCCCGTCAAACTGTGTACATTGCACCCGTGATAATATTTATAATATTCCGGTTACCTCGAAAATGTTTTCGATACTACGAGATTTACAATCTTTCTGACCTTAGTGATAGCCTCTAATTTAATGAGTCTACGTAATAGGCGGAAAGTTAAAAACTTAATCGTTAAAGTATCATGTAATAAAAGAGCTCAAAGTTTTCTCTTTTATTCTTATCAATTTTTCTTTGCCCTCTTTATGTTCGCTAACTGCAGAATGAACTGTATTTCACTAGAAGTTTTAATGATGCTATAATTTATTTATTTAAAAATGCTTTGTAATGTGACTGCCATTTTTTTAATGGGAATTCAATGTGTCAGAATGAAGATTTCGCGTTCGCTTTCTAATGAGGTGTAATTAATTAAATAAATAATTTAGTTAGTCCACAGTATTATTATAACTTTTATGAGAAATTTTTTGTAATATGTCTGAATGAATGCTCATTTTTCGATTTTGTATGGTACAAATTTTTATTCTTCAGAAACTTATTTAAGGAAATGCCAGTTTTACTTCACATTTGTATTAAAAAATGTAAGAGACATAATCTTGTTGTGAGACAATATGTTTATATTGATACAGAATGAGGATCATTTCAAAAAGTAAGTGTACAAATATTCAATCGAAAATCATGCAAAGATTACTTTATAAAGCGATGTTGGGATGAGTGATTCAAGCGGTTAAAAATAGAAGAGAACTGTGCAAACTTAATCATTGGACACAAACATGATACAGCCACTTGTTATCATGTCTGGAATAATTTCGCGCAACTCATGGTAGGAAACTATGATGAGTAAAGTTCATATAGAATAGCAATGTTAATTGGATTCGTTTCTTTTACGAAAGAATCTCCATGAGAGTTTATTCACATCGAAAAAGTTTATGTTTCCCTTCTTACGTAAAAGTGCAATAAAAAGAATTCTTTTTATACATTAGGCACTATGTTAATCGCAAAAAGCACTACTTTTTTTTTAAATAAAAGTACCCGGATATTCAAGTTCTTTACAATTATCGCAATAATGAAAATAATTTATATTATTTGATTGTTAATAGTCTTAATATTAAACTGTCTTGGTATAACTCGTATTTTATTCAACACGCCGCAACTTTTGTCGCTGACAATAGAAATATTATGGAACTTTAAAAAAGATCAACAACAAATTTCTCGTTGTCCGTTCACCAAGGACACAACTTTGCGTCATTTAATTCCGTTAAATAAATAATCATCATTTAATATTATGGTAAGGTTCGTATTTCATCGACTTGACAAATCCGCGTACACTTTGACACGTGCAATCGACTGATTAAATACTCGAGATAGCGGCTCATTGAAAAATCGTTGTGTCTTCTGATGATAGCAAGCACGCTATCAATGACAGTCACCCGGCAATACTTATATACGTGTACTTGCCGGTCACTCTATTATTGTTGTACAATCTATATTTCAACTTTAACCTAACCTCTTACGGTCCCCTGATTGTGCAACCGTCTGTAGAAATAAACCGATAGATAAGAAATTTCAAATTGACAACAATGGACTATAATAATTCTTGATGTGTAGATTCTTATCAAAATCATTCATTACATTTTGGACAGTTTTATCGTCTACGAAAGAGCATAATATTAGCACTAACCGTACAAGCTGTTTATGCAAATATAACCTATTTTGATCGTAAGCGGTCCAATGACCGGTTGTGAAATAAAGGTTATATTTTCCCGATTCAGGTATAGCTAATTGTTAGTTTAATATGAAAACAAATGTGCAAAGTAACGTTTGGATAATTATAAAAAGATTATAAATTTACATTTTTATTTTTCACAAGAACGAAAGAGACAAGTCCATCGAAGAATTCAAGTTTAAAACCGGTCAGTTGATCGGGCGTTGGTACGGTTAGTATTAATTAAAAGTAATAACTTTTGTACGTCTTTCTTATAATCGGAAACTAAGAAAAAGACTTCTGATTTTAGCATTAAAATTATAACTACGACAACAATTATAGCGATACCACAACAAACCACACGGTTATAACGATCCGATTATTAGAAACAATATTCGAAATTATTGGCTGTTTTGAAACTTTTGGCTAATCTTGTCCTCGATAGAATGCGATAGTTATTGTTTTATAAGAAGCTATCAATAAAATTATTTATTCGATCACTGGGCAGTTACAAAAATGCATTTCTATAATGTCATATTGATGTCAGTGATATCGACTTACACGATGTAAAATTGTATATTCGTCAAGAAATGTTGTAACAGGATCGCAGTGTGTAATTAGACACTGAAATACAATAAGCAGTTATACGTAACAGTTAACTTTATACGGCGAAGGAACGGGACAAGAGATTTTTCTGCTCGACCGGTGATTTTGCACTAGAATGAAAGAGGAAATATCATTCACAATATTTAACTAACATCGGTAATATAACAATTTTTAGCTATTTTGAAAATGTTGTAATACATTTTGCTCCAGTTAAATTTACTGAGATAATTGAGCGTTCAAGATCAGATGATAAAAAGACTATTAAAGCTTGAAAGAGGTTACTTTCGTTATATTCAATCATACTTTTGCACTAGAATGACAAGATTTATAAAAGAAATATCAATCCAATATCTAACATAACTTAAAAATTTTGCGCATTTCCGAATATTTTGTAACACATTTCATAGAAATCGGAGAGTGTATAAATTGAGTCCAATGACAGTGTAGGAAGACAAATGATGAAAAAACAAGCGACTATATTCGATTTCCAAAGTAATTATTTTCATTATATTCCATTAAATTTTGTGCACTAGAGCGATAGATAACCGAATGAAAAAGGAAATATCATCCCCACTATCTAACTTTAACTTTAACTCAACATAACTTTAAAAATACGCGTCTGTGCCACAACTGACAGCTGATTCAGAGAGGAAACGTTCCCAGTATCGTTCTAACCGCCGCCGGTTCAAGATCCCGTTACCACTGCGAAGACATATATTCTAGTATACTATAATTTATGATGTAAGCCGATAGTCGAATGCAATTGCAAATACTAATAACAGGTCTGTGTTTTTATTTGCAACACTATTAATTATAGTAAGATAAATGTATTGTATAATAAATAATGGAAAAATTTATCGTTGTATTTAACAATAGAGGAACGAATACCCACATTTTTGTGCCAGTTATCGGAACTAGTCTAATACGTATTATCACGTAACTATGAAATGATTATAATAATTAATGTATTGTGCGTCCCCGTCAATCAACAAGCTGTCACTGTATAATTAGTAGATTTTCAATTCTCAATTGTAACTGTTTAACGGACAGTTAAGGATTATCTAACATTAGCAGTGAAATAAATATCAAATTTTGTATCGTTTTTATAAATATTCGTGCTTTCAGTGTCATAATAAATTAACTATAACTTTAAAGAAGAACTTGTGAATTATAAAGTGTCTAAGTTATAAAGAAATTTATATATGATATTAATAGTTTATGTTTTATACAGCTCGCAAACAAAAATTAATTCGTGTTAAACTTCGCGCGAAATAATAGTGTTTTAACATAAAGTGTCAGACGTTTAATGAACCACTGTGCTCTATCGAATTAAGTGAATAAGTGCTGACATCCACAAATGAAACACAAACTACGATAATGCATGAGTGAGGACTAGAATATGGAATCGCACTTATTTCCCAGAACATCGAATCCAGAAACCGAAAACTTCAAATATTCAAACACTGTCAAGCATCTTTTTGACGAAAAGACTCGCGAGTATTGAACAGTTTATATAATGATCGATTACGAGATCATTAGTGCTTGTTGCAAGTAAACGACCACATCCATGAATTATGGAATGATCGGATCATTCGCAATGCATTCGGAAATGATCGGATCATTCCAACACCTTATTCAATACGGCATAAACAATTCTTTGCTTCACCAAGTTTATGATACAATCACATTTATGGGAATCTTATGATGTAAACACCTGTTAGAAGCTTTATTCTTAGGACTAGAAAAGTGAAGATAAGTGTGGCATGCCAATCGCCTTCGCAGTAACGTTTCATTACAGACCTGTGTGCGATCTAAAATCCAAGGAAAGCCACAGACGAATAGGAGTAGAAAGTGCACTGTAATGTATTCACATGGGAGACCGAGAGTGGAATGCAGTAGAGCGAGTAGAACGGATTACTTTCACGGGTAGGAAAGCTGCGGCAGCTGAGTCCGTGCGCAGTGCAGCCGGCGAAGTCGAACGATTTCGACGTAAAGTCGTCCGTGTACTGATGAGTCGGTGCTGCCAGTCACAACTGCTGGAGGAGCGCCTGCGGAGGAAATACTGGGAATTTATTGGTGACGGCGCCCCACCAATTTGGCTTATCAAAGACGAAGCACAGCCAGTCAACGCACACTAATCCTTGCCTTTGTGTCCGACAATGAGAGCAGGTTATTTCAATTAATCCCCGTGTCATTTTCAGTGCATGGCATTTTTGGTTCAACGATCTTTCATCCCTGACTTGCTAGTGCGATTATAATCCAGTTGTGAGATTTATTTACGAATAAGTGAATACTATTTATTTCTTTTTATACTTTGTTATTTAATATGTCATATTCATAGTTCTTATTTATCGTAATATTAACTACACTGTTATTTGGAATATTCGATTAAGTTTACATTGTTTTTCATTTGTCAGAGGGTTTATTATATTTATTCCATTGTTAGATAGATTGTGATTGTTTCGGATGCATGAATATTTTTCACAATTGATTAGACTTTCGCGAACACTCAGTTAGCAATTATACAAGAGTTGTAATACTGTTTCTTGTCTGCAGAGGAGATTTTGTGTGCTTTAACAAGAATATTGTTACAATATGTAAATGTTAATATAAGTTTATCTGTTTAATTAGAAATATTCAGAGAAATCAATTAGCATGACTACTTTGTCTACTATTAATAAGTTCGTCATGAAGGACGTTTGATTTAGTAGTTTTCATGGAGTGGCTAATTAAATACTTAAGGGGCAATCCCGAAAGGTAGAGGCACTGCTTTACCGGCTCAAATGGCCCAAATCATGCTTCCGAAATTCCGCTTTTGCTCGCTGATATGAAATGATTTTGAGTTGGGAACGGTCTTAATCGAAAGATGAAAGTTCAATTTAGCGCGCTACGTTCGCGTTTTCGCAAGATTACGATGTTTTCTAGTTAAATTAATGTGCTAAATGTTGTGAAAACAGCGCTGTGGAGATCTTTTCACAGGGTTTTTTTATAACTTAGTAATAGAATTTTTCAAGAAACTAACAACGTAGCGTGCTGTATTGGACTTTCATCTTTCATAAAAACGGAACTAAATTGATACATCTACCCATTCTTATTTATATTAAAGTACAACGTTTACTTGGACATGTTCAAAGAAAAAAAAAGATATAACGATCGAATTGAGTACCTTCTCCTTTTCGAAGTCAGTAAAAATTGAACAACAACTAAGTTCATTGTATTGTTTATCACTTATACAAGTGATATTTCATTGATTCAGCATTATGTTTGCCATTTCATTCGTAGTATACTAATTCATTACGTATGTGATTATAATATACATGTAATTGCGGACAAACAATGGAGTTCGAAGTACAGATTCGAAGGTGAGTCCATAACTCTGTACCTTAACACTTGTCATTCTCGAGGCTACAAAATGTTTTTCACATACAATTATTATACAATGAGCTGGCTTCCTGAAGCGTTCGACATTTTTATTAGCTTCCGTAGATAATGGGCGATTAATATGGTAAATCAAATTGCACCTTAGCAGAGTGTTGTCAGGTGTGCTAGCTACTAATAAATGAGTAACTGACTGATGCAAGCATTTTGTAACACTCTGTACTTGAAAAATTATGGGAATATATTAATTTATATAAGTTTTAGATGCGTAACGAAATTATTTTTGTAGACTATTATTTTAATTATCTCGACTTCTTCAATCTTTTGACGTAATTTACATACATATTTTTAGGGTGTTACAGTTTCTTTTGACGATTCTCGTAATTTTTTTATGGCTTAACGATATTTTGTACTTTTTGAGAGGCTTTTTTTATCCGAGAAGAAATTTGTTAGATTTGGACTTTCACCTACAGTTTTGCTGATGTCTTGAGTAAGGAAAGAATTTTGATGACAATGCAAGCATCTGAATTTCGCTTGTTAGGAGTTTTTAATCACGCTCATCTTACAAAAGCGTTTCATTGGTTGTAGTTGGTTATCAACAAATTATTTCAATTTAAATTCTACCTTATTCGTATAGAAAGAAGTTTTCAAATATACATGCAATGTACAGGGTGATTCGTTGCTATTGAGTCAGCACTTTCGTATTCTGTTTTTATCAAACACTGTAATTATCACTAATTACTACACATTATAGTTGTCTTATCTGTATTCACATGTGTGATGTATACCGTGGATGAATAAGTACTCACAGTCTCACATACCCAGTGTTTTTGGAAAGAATGTTCGTAAACAAGAAGACTCTCCTCTGTATAAATAGAAATACATTATCTTGAACAAGAAAGTGTCCTTAACACGTTAAACGCCCAACGTATTTTGACCGGCGGCGACGTTTAACGTGTTAAAGAAAAATAAATTTCTTTGGAGGAGGCAGTTTTGTTTTTTACGCAAATTTATTTCGAAGATATTGGGTGTGGTTGGAATATTTTATGTGAAAATAACGAAGTTAAAGCGTGATTAAATCAAGCAAATACAACTTTTACGCCCTTCACAACTTTTTTGTATATTATTAACAAGGGTATTTACACTAGTTTCTGCTGTTGTAATGCATATAACAGTTTTAAGACCTTTTACATTTATTTACAGTTCGATAATACCTGACTGTATGCTCGTCTAATCTTTTTCTCAGTTATTTTGTTTTACCAATAACTTATCTCCTCGTTTCAACTCAAGGTGGAAGTCCTTTCCTTCTTTTTATTTTTGCTAGAGTACTTCCGTTTTGTTAAACGCCATAATGCGAAATTATCACTTACTGTTTCACAACAATGCTAATACTTTTTTAGTGACTGTATATAATGTGTAGAAAATACACTATGTTACACATCACGAGGCTCGTTAGAGTCTCCGTGCCAAGTAGTGAAGGCAGAGTATTTATCTTTCTCTATGTATTTATCTTTCTATCTTTCTATCTTTCTATCTTTCTATCTTTCTATCTTTCTGTCTTTCTATCTTTCTATCTTTCTGTCTTCTATCTTATATCTATTTTTCTATCTATCTATTCTATTCTATTCTATTTCTATTATTGTCCCGAATCATAATGACTTAGCCCGTGCGAAAAATTGTTTCTGAATTTGTTTCTGCGATTTCTCAGAGATTTTCTGCACAAAGTAATTCTGTTTGGGTTCATATTTTTCTGTGATTTTGTCTGATTTATATGACCCAAGGCGCAATCCATTAGTTCAGGATATAAATCTTTGAATATTTATCGTGTAGCGAAAAGTTACTGAGTTTCTTGTTCTTCATGATTATTAGGTGTCTTGATTAAGACACCTAAAATTTCGCTTTCCATTTTTCGCCGCTAGGGGACTGGCGGCCCTCTGTGTATTGTTGGACGGGCACTTGACATCAGAATGTCTCGGAACATCAGCCAGGTAGTATCAACCAAATATCAACAAGGTACCAGATAAGCGCTGTCTTTCCCACGGCCAACGGCATAGATTCAACACAGTTGAATCATGAATTAATAACAATAAATATTTAACTTCTAATAAGAATGAAGCGAAATTATAGGGAATTGTCATCATTTGCTTATCTGTTGTTTCATTAAACTCAGTGTCATTTTTGCATATAAGTGCCTGAATATCGCCGGTTAAATGTCTTGAAACTTATTAACGTTTGAACGAATATATTTACTGTGTATGTAGTGAAACAAGTGTGTAAATTTGCTCAAGGTTCTACTGCGTTAATCAGAAGATTACAGTCCTACAGTCAATTACAGTTTTACACGGGCACTTATACGTTCCGGGCATGTCTAAAATGTAAAGATTATTTTTTGATAATTTAATTATTATCGATGGTTTAACCGCCCATTGCTTCAACTTCCTATTCAATACGGTCAAACATCTAATTATAGATTTTTATCTGACATGGTCTTAAAAACATTACGAAACGAATTAAAGGATACGGTTTTATTTAGTATATGTAGACGAAGTTTCGATCATATCAAATGTTACGCTAATCTATAATATACTACACTTGAGGTTATCAGAAATATTCGACACAGTTGACATTGCAGATGGATAGTTCGGAAGAAAACGCATCCTATTATTTGGGGATTTATTATAATTGAACATTTAAGACATTCAAGATATGCATGAAAAATGTTTAGGTTTGCTAACAACTTATAACTTATCGGCTAATTTATTCACTTACGATGAATTAAGTACAAATATGCCACACAAAGGAGATGATGCTTACCGTGAGATGCTTGACGAATTTGTTTAGGCGTTCTTACGGATGCAGATATACGCGTATTGCAGTCGCGGAAAATTATTTTTCGAACTAACGACGTTGACTCGAGATTGAATGAGCTGTGCAGTCATATTCAAAGTTTACCATATGATGTAATCTGTTTACTTCCCACGCGTCATTTGTGCGATGTTCTTAATGCAGTAATAGTTAAAAAAATTAATAGTGATGAAGTACAATTGATTTCACGCGACGTTCTTGATTCTGCAAACTATTGAAAGAAGCGTGTAAACAAACTGTTGGACGAATATGACAAGGATAATTCAGAGACAACTGGCTTAAGTAGAGCTATCGCTGTGAAAGTTAGTACCAAAGTTATGTTAAGGTGTAACATTGATACAAGATACTTTAGGCCTTGTATTCCATTGATTTTCCAGAGCATTAAATACTGATGATATCAAAACAATACAGCTCCACTTATCAACTGATGTTGTGTACTTGTTAGAAAGAATTGTTTCCAACTTTCACGTCTTGGACAAGGCATATGTTCTTCGTCACCAGTTCCCAATTTCTCTTTGTTACGGCATTACTGTTCACAAGTGGCAGAGGCTGAGTTTAAAAATGATTGTGGTTGATGCAGGTAATTCTGTCTTCAGCAGTGATCAGACTTATATTGCATTATGGCGAGTAACTTCGTTGCAAGGTTTACATTTGATTAATTTCAATCCATGGTCTGCGCAGGCTAACAAATTAACTATATTGGAATATAATAGATTAAGAAGGATACATAATGTAAATGTAAAAAAATTACGAATATTTATTGGGTGAGATTACCAAAAACTGCTGTTGAACTAGTGCGTTCAGATAATTGGTTCAACGCGGTACACTCTGTCAAAGGATTTATTAATACCGACCACGTCTCAGCTTATGCTAATGTTATTTTACAATATATCCGCCACTGTGTACTTATATGGGAAGAAATATTCAAGCATCCTTGCTGCGAGGAAATGAATACTTTGGCCGTTGCTTATATAACTGAGGATGTGACAATCCTCAATTCTATTGGATGTAGGTAATACTTACGTGAAATTTTTACAGAGGATAATTCACAAGATGCATCTGAATTTTTACTTCTTATAAATAGCCACGACACTATTAAACAAATTATGGAGTATAAGTTGGATGATGATGGAAAGAGCGTAAACATGCAAGAAATTATTAAAATGTATTTCGACTGGCATGTATCCAATGACTTTTTGTACATTCATTGTGGGAGTAACAAGATCATTTTTAAATCTGATATTACCATGACTGGTCGTGTTATACTAATACAATTGTTGTCTTTTAAAACAAACAAATTGAGAATTACAAAGATTAAAAGATATAGTATTGTATGCGTGCATGCGGCAATAATATACCGCAAAAAACATATCGAGCAATACGTTGTATATTTTATTATGACACAAAGGATAATTACAGTAGACATTTCTCGTGTTTCAATAAGAAATAACAAGAATAATCTCATTTACATTGACGATGACAAAATTATAGAAAAAACACTGAAAAACACAGACAGTGGCCGAGAGGTGCAAAGAATGCTTATTTATTTATTTTGGGCGCAATTAATGTTATTACGACTATTTTACAATTAAGTAAAGAACCTTCGTTTTTTGTACAGGACAGATTGTACGGAAATTATTTATTTGAACTACCTTTACCAAATTATTCTGCATCTCACACGCATATGCCCTCGCTTCAAAAACAAGAAACAAATATATTTTGTATACATTCTTACATCTAACAGTCTAACTGATTAAAAAGTTATGATATCTCCCAAAAAACATTTAAAACCTAAAAAAAATGATATGTAGTTTTGTTCCACTTGCCACAAAAATCTTTTGTCCCAAAAAAGTGTTTTGGATTCAATAAAAATCATCCTTACGACTGAGAAGTCGAACAGCTTCAAGGTGCGGCAAGGTGCGTAGCCCGCCGATACCAATGTTGCGGTGGTATTCCTTCCGTGTGGAATTACGGTGCGCCTGTAAACTCGCAATAGTTAAAAATGTGCGTTGTCTCCAAGAGATGACGCCAGGCACCCCGTAGCGCGTTCAGTAAGCCCGCGAACCGCCTATCCCCACCCTGAGTGCGCCTGAGGTAGTGCAATGCGCTTCATTTATGACACGCAGAAAAGTGAAACGTCACACTACAGGGTGAGTCACTTGCTTTTTAATCATCCCCTTCACACTCGAGTTCCATTTATTTCCATTATTGGCACAATTCGATATTATAAATAAATGTCAGTGCGTGGAAAAGACTCGATAAATACTCCTTTATATTAAAATTACTCAACACCGTATAATTATACCATTTTCAATGGCCTATATCCATCATTGGCGATTCAAAGGCAAGTGACTCACCCTGTACATCTGCATCATATCGAAACAAGATCTTGGTTGCGAGCTTAATACTTACTTGCTCTATAAGAATGTGTATAAAGTAGGATCTTAACACTATTTCTGTATTTATTGTTTGTTTACACATTTTTCAGTTTGTGGGTGCCACATTTTGGGGGTTAATGTTTGTTGATCGAGAATTGGTACTACCAAAGGCAGTAGATCCGTACTTTCCATCATGGTTGAACCACTTGATGGATACACTGATTATGGTATCTACAGTGCTGGAAATGATTATGGCACCACGAACATATCCAACAAGATCCCAAGGTCTTTTATATTAAAATTACTCAACATCGTATAATTATACCATTTTCAATGGCCTATATCCATCATTGGCGATTCAAAGGCAAGTGAATCAACCTGTACATATGAAGTAGCCTGCGTGGAGAAAACATTTTATTAAAAGTATCGGTGATATCTTTCTATCTATTATACATTATGCATGCAAGATAATGTTATATATGTATAATGTATAGGATGTGGAGACCAGTCAGGAAACTTTAGTCTGTAATGAAACCAATGACATAATTTATAATTATCTTTTGCACATAGCAGTTATTCATAAGTAATGAATGCAAAGCAGGTGAATCACTTTGTATAGTGATGCTTGTCAATACCAATTTTATTATTCAACAATTAGTATTAGCATTCACATTTAATCTTTCCTAGAATCCGTTCGAACTGACATTCGCGCACCAAAGCTTTGCCAGCTGAAACATTAATCACTAATCACTTAAGTAGAATACGATACACTTTCACAACTTATCAATAATCTTCGTACTTTCCTGTACGAAACTTCACGATCTTATATTCCTGTTGTATTGATAAACTTACTGACAGGCTTGCACATTACAATTATGATAATATCGACATTTATCATTCATTTTGACTCCAAAATTACTTTCAAAAAATTAATATACATTATTCAATGTACTCCACTTATCATTCACATAGCTCTTTCGAAATTACAAAATCCCGATTAGATAAAAACGTGAATTACTAATAAAGAACTTTCTGTTGGTAGATTGTGAATTATTTATTTTTAACTCGATATTCTCATTAAAGTCACAAAATTAGTTAAAAAGATTGAAAATGAAATTGACAGTAAATAGTATTATATAACGCAGATAAATAAAGTTTCACTTTTGCTTTTTGTTCATTACGATTGTAATATCCTTTTGCAATTAATTTATGACAGAAGAAGGAATTAAAGAAAAATGAATACTAATATTAATACTAATATTTTTCATAGTTAATAAACACCACTAAAACGTATAAATACACTTCGACTGCTCTGCTTCACTATCTGCCACAGATTGATAATCTAAAACTTGTTAACATTACGGTACATTATTTTTGAATGATTAAAATCATAAACAATAAATTGACTTTTATTAGCAAACCCGTTATCACTATATATTTCTGTCTACATTGTTTTGACAATAATATTTTTTGATTTATCTAATTGCAAATTATAATTCCTTAGCAAAAACCTTTTTTTTCTCGCACACACTTTACGCACTCAATCTTAACTTATCTGAATAATAATTTTTCACTTGTCTGATTAATCCTTGGACTGTACAAGGTTTTGGAATGTTGTCGACACAGCATGATTTTACACAATTTTACAAAAGCGACTTGTAACGTATCATGAGTCAGGCTCATGAAAATCAATGGAGACTAGTAAATTTCTGAATTCCAAAAGTAGTAAGTAAATGTAATTCTATTCAGTCTGGTGATTTGTGAATTGATATACTGCAGGGTGTACTACAAACAATGACACGATTTAAATTTAATGCTATTCGAAAATCGAGTTGTAGTTTCTGAATTGAAAGATGAATTATCACAGTTTAATTACACATTCGTAAGTGATATTTGTAAGTTAGGATGCAATGGCATCCAAAATGATTTAAATGTTTTTGTACAAAAACAAAAGCCATGTAATACATTCGCGAGGTTTGGAGAAGCAATCTTTATGGTTTAGTGTGAATTATGTATCAGGATTAAAATTGTGAAATGATGTTTTAAACTATTTCTAATGACAGTCATACTTAATTTACTTCAGAGACTCATCGCGTTACCGACGGATGTTCTGACAGAAACATTTTAACTTACCTTATTATTATCATAACATTACCCAATTTCAGTCAGATTTTTGGATCTTATGTAAAAAAGATATCTAAAGCAGAAAGAAAATCTGAGTCATCAGCATCGTCACGGGAATAGATTTTAGGTTTTTTTTGTAGAAACATAAGAACTTTTCTTGCTTCGTACCTCTAATCATAAAATATAAATGAATTATTATATCGCGACAATTTTCGAGTCGTTAATAAGGTAACAAAAATGCGAACTATAAAAGTAAAAATGCTGTTCATTGTATCATAAAGAATAATCCAATGTTATAATAATGATATGTGAGTACCATTTATAGCAAAAAATGAATGTAAGACATACCTTTGTCTGTTGATTTGTTCTTAAGTGTTGGTCAATGCGATTTTGCTTGAATGGTGGGATTTTATGCAGCCCCGCTAAACAATGAGTTGATTACATCTTTACTTACAGCATCACGTTGGAAAATCAAAATTAAATACTGGAATGTTTTTTCATGAAACTACATGTAATATCCAAATCAAATTTTCTTCTATAAAACGGTACATTTATCTGTTATTTTATAAAGTTTATATTACAAAATTTTAAGAAACAAAACAGCCATCCACACCGACTTGAGCTTCGACTCTCGAAAAAGGATTTCGTATAATTTATTAATTTCCTTTATAAGAAAATTCGCAAAAGAAATTTCTGCCTCTATAGCTTGATTTAACTTTACTATTTCATTAAAAGAATTGAAACATAGAATGGACAAAAAAGTAGCTCAAGAAGCTTGAGGATGTAACATCTTTATAAAATATTGTTCAAAACAATTATATCTGAATTCTGCAGCAGATGAAGTATTAGGTATCACAGGTGTTCGAAGATTGTGTAGCCGACAGAACAAAGCATTATACAATTAATAATTTATTTTTGAGAGTAGGTACTACGTCAATTAAACTCACAAAGTTCAATTCACCAATAAATATAATTCAACGTACTGGAGAAATTCAATAGGAATAACTTAACGTATTATAAAAGAACAAATGCTTAACTTAACAACAAATATACAGTCTTTATTGTTGAAATACCATGATATCCGAATATTAATGCGACCCACTGTGGTTTGGTCGCGTGACAAATTGGGCAAGCGAAGTATCGCATAAATGTATGATCTGCTTAGAGTACAGGCCAAAGATAATGCGGCGAGAGTTCTGAAGATTGTAGTTTTTCAAGCCCTACGAAGTATCATCGTCTTTCAATCTCTCCTTTTTCTGTTAAATAAAGTGTCTCGAGAGACTTTCGCCACTCGTCGATCGTTTGCCCTTCTTCGTTAACTTTCTACTCCGCGTACTGTAAGCACCGCCTGGTACTTGACGACCAAATTTCGGGTTTCTCTAAACATTTCCTGAAAGAATTCTGTCATAAAACATCGCACGTTGCACGGTGATATCAGAAATGGTTACGACGATACTAGAAAAACATTAGCATAGTTGCATCGTTAACAAGGATCTGCTTATAAAATATATTTAAAAGCGCAAAATTCACCACTCGTTAGTGTCATTATGCGCGCAAAATTATATAAAGATATTTTGTGGTATAGTTCGCATAATAATACTCGTTGCACAGAAGGGACAGCGTCTTTTCCCAGATTCTGACTCATGAAAACACATTGTTTTATTTACGAAAATTAATAACGTACTGACATTTTTTAACGGGCAATAATGACAGTAGACAACTAATACTGGGTGCAGCATTTTTCTTGCACAAAATAATTTTGATTTCAAAGTCAAGATCCAGGAAACGACAGTGGCTCAAAAGTCTGTTTGAAGCTCACTGTAGTAAAATGGAGAACACCCCCAAAGGTATCCCAAAGGTCAAAATATTGGACTCCAGGATAGCCAATGATCTTTTCTCCTTCGAGCGGGATATTTGTGCAAAATTCTACCCAGATTGATTCAATGACATGGAATTATACAAACAGCGATGGAATAAATGCTCACACACACACGCATACATTCTCTTTATATATTAGATAACCAAGGACTGTGTAGTTAGATTTTCAATGCAGGAGGGGTTAGTTTAGAAAATTGATGTTTTCAGATTTGTAGTGAATGGGAGAACGAGTGTTAGAAAAATGATTGGGGTACCTTAAGTAATGTGCTAATACAAGTGGAACTGCAAAAAGGGGAAATTTGGCAATTTTTCTCTTACTCATATTTTTTTTAAAACTTCATACAAAGTTGGGTAGAAATACTGTAATTTTCATTATGATATTTGTAATAAATTTCTGTCCTCCAAGTCTCATAATTTGTTATTTTAAAACTAGGCAAACAATTGTTCTTTATTCAAGAGATAATTAAGTTACTTCAATCAAGTTTTTTGGCACAATTGAAGACTATTTTTTTATATACACAAACCTAAGAGTATTGAAAAAATTGTCCGCAAGATACTTTAAATATTCCTTTTCTAAAAATCTAGTAAATATTTCGCTGTAATCGACTAATTGATTGACAAACTATGATCGCCGATGATCACTGTTATAGTATATTTGTTATTACGAATATCAATTTGAAATTTGCAGGATAGTTACCCGAAATTATGTAATTCAATAAGTATGTAATAAGTTCTGGATAAAAAAATTTATATTTCAGGGAAAAATCCCCAATTTTGCTACCCTTTTTGTGAATCCACATGTGTAAAATAATTAATTAATTGTATCATTTTTCAGGTTTCAATTTGTGTCTTTGCAACAAAACAGCCAAACCAGGGAGGGGAAATTGAATTGCGTGTTAGTAAACATGGAACACGAATTGGTGAAATAATCAGAAAGAAATACAGCTTTTGTCATGAAGGCTCTAGTGAATTAGGTATTCTGTTACTTTGTTACCAGAACCAGATGATCAATGGATGATTAGTAAGAAACCATGAACTTCTCATAATCATTCATGTTCTCAAAAGATATTTTGTCACATTTACAAGTGTGATAAGTAAGGTAGATTTTGATGCTATTACTCTTGTTAGATTACGAGAAATAGTTACACCTTCGAGATTTGACCCATAAATCATCAGACCAACTAACAGTTTAAATTTTCTTATCATTTTCTTGCTCTTCATTTAAATTTAAATGGAATCTAGTTGAATTGAAATGTGATGTTAAGATTTTTGTACAAATACTCTTTAAAAATTTGTATCAAACACTCGCTAAGAAGTTTATGCTGATTTTTTTTACTAAATCTGTTGAAACTTATGAATAATAAAATATAAATATTGGAAAAGTCATTGAATTGTCTTTCTATGGATTTGTAGAGAATTTTTTTCGGGAATTTGTTTAAAGTATAGATTTTAATCATTTCATGATGTTGGAAATACAGTCACCACATTCTAATATCCCAGTAAGATTGTAAACTTGGGGCCAGGATTTATTGACTTTGGAACGATGGGAACATCGTTTTTTTCCCTCTCTTTCAATGACAAAGAAGAAAATGAGTATGTAAATGTTTATATTTGTACTACGCCCGAGAGCAGCATGGACATTTTTTTGAGTGAAGAATGTATTGAATATTTTCGATAATCGTCATTTTTGTTTTTTTAACCTTCATGCTACGTAATTATTCCGTATTTGAACATTCTCGATAAAAACCAATTACAGAGGGAACAAAAATTAATTCCCTCCATCTTTTCTAGCAACTCGAATTTTGTCAATACCGCATTTTTATTTCTTGTTCCAATTTCATTTTTTCTAACATATTTAATGCAGAAAAAGTTTACTCTAATCGAATATGGCAGCGTGAAGGTTAATCCATCGTTAGAATTTTTTGAAATACATCCAAAGTTCGAAGATTATTTTTAAATAATATAATTAGAATTCGAAAATACTGTGATGCATTCATGGAATTTGAACTTTGAATGCTTTTGAAACTCAAGGTCTTATTGTGAGACTGACTTTTAATATAAATTTTCTCCTGATCGGTCCTGTCATTTTTCGAAAATTTAGGCTATGAGCGTTCATACGCACGCAGACGCATATTCAAAATTTTAGTAATAATTTTCTGAACTAGTCTATGCAATGATGGCTAAGAAACTTTGGGACTTTCAAACATCCAATACTTCGAGACAAGTAGGAGGCAAACGTAAAATTTTTTACCAATTTCACACTAATAAATGTAACGCAATGCAGAATATGTTTACTAATGTTATTCCAGTTTTCGTAATGCTACTATTATTTAAACGTACTCAGTCGGACAAAGCTTGTTCATACAAGATGTGGGGAACACAACCTCAACGATTTTTAAAAGAAACAATCACCATGATTTATCAACGTTTCGTGTTTTATTCAAGGATTTGAACTTGCTAATACGATTGAATCTATCTAATCTCCGACATATCGAAGCATAATTATGAGTCTATCCAAGAGAGCTATCTATTTTTGGTTTTGGGTTTCCTTCGGTACCTCTCGTAGTCCTCGTTAATTCTTTCCGCGTCCTCACTCGAGTTAAGAAGATGAGATTGGGTCAGGTTTTTTATACTGGGTGTTCGGATTGGACACTTACACGCTGTAAACGTTCAAAGCGGTTATAATCGTCGTTTGATTTGGTTTGCGAGTATTTAAAACCCTTTCAAATTGTCGTTCGATTTGAGGTTATGAAACATCTACGAGTGGGACTCATTAAAAACGAACACGGAATTCAGTTACTAGCAATCATGAGTAAAACATTAACAATAATAGACACATATAACAATGACGAATGTAACACTCTGAACATAGTAGTAAACGCAACTCGCTTTTTCCGCCAAAAAGCAACACTGAGTGTTCCTAACCTCAAGAAATGTCATCTTGATATCGCAACTCGATTTATTTGTGTTTACATCCCCAAACCGATCGGTGTAAATTTTGCTTATTAAGATACTTTTTCACACAATGTTCAGAACTAGCGTTGGCCCAATGCTTTCCGTATGAGTTTGAACTATAGCACTTCAACGCTAGCCTCGAAGGTCCCAAAGCGCTATAGTTTAACATAGGAAAGTGACGCTTGAAACTAGCCGCTTGGGCGTTTATTGCGAATGAGCGTCCAACCCGAACGCACCCATTGTTAGGAGCACTATCAACTGTTATATTGGTAGCAGTACGCTGCAGAGGGCACAATCTTAACATGCTACACAGTTAATATAGTGGACACATTTACAAGAGACAGGGTTTGCAGCATTCGGTCCTAAAGGTTTACACGTGTTCTGTCGAGTACACTTGAATTGGAAAAATATTACCACGCAAGCCTGTAATACTGTTCCGTGGAGAAGGAATACTCGATCACCGCCAACGTATCCCGACGAAGTGTCTGCATGGGTACTATAGTAATTTTCATGTGAAAAAGGGACTTCTATTCATCGTATTAGTTGATTACAGAGGTATAATACATATTGTTGGTTGGAAAACAAGCTCGCGAGATTGCATTGTTTTCGTTTAACACATGCTCAACATATAGACGAGTTAAGTTTTGAGTGCGTAACACTTGGTATCGCCGTTCGATCCCACTAGTCGAGACGACCAATCGGTGATCCGAATGGGCGCGCAAACGAACTCTCGGAAAGTAGCCGTGAAAGGAGGAAGTAACCTTTCTCTCTCTTTGGACGATCGTGCTCGTACTCTTAATATCATCCCGTAATACGTTGTTAGTAAATAGTTTTTACAAATTCGTGAATACCATGAGTAAAAATGATTCGAGTTCTTTCGCCTGCGCCTGTATACATTGCTGATTCGTCCCCCCCGTCGGATGTCCGACTGTTACGTCGACATTGCGACAGCAATATACCAGTCTCACTAGGAGTTCCAGCCAACGTTTTTATAATCACCAAATTTCTCTGCTTTTATGTACACATTATGGACAATTTGACGTATCAATTATGGAGTCGATCGTAATGTAAACTTATCCGTATAGCTGCCGCTACGATCCTACTGACGGTATCAAGGGTAATGGTAGCAATGATAATGAATAGATTGTTTTTAGAAATGATCTGGATCGTGTCGATAGTTTACCGTATTAGTAATAAGAGCAAATAGCGATACTAAGTATATGCAAGTAATTTGTAAGATAAATAACCCTTGGTCTATCAGAAGCAGCGTTTATCGATAATACCATTCGGCCTTTCGTCATTATGCGAACGTTAGAGACTTACACATCTTAGATTGGCAAGATCATTATGTTCCGGGGTACCGTTTAACTATAAGCGATTTTTACATGCCATAAAGTTAGTTACCACAACACCTTGAATAACCTAAATACTCCGACGCACGAACTATGTACACGCTGCCGTTAATCCTGCTCCGCTTTTCCCTCGGTATTTATCGAATTCAAGATTCATATGTACAAAAGATATAACTCTGAGCCGCATTAGTCCTTAATAACCACTACACTTTTAATCGGTCTACTGCAATGACGCTTTAGATACCGTTACAGTTTTATAAACAGTCTATACACAAAGGTTCGCTTGGATTTAACTCATTAGACACTAGAAGTACTTTGTTCAGCCGGAATGCGGGCACCGACGAGGGTTCGGCACGCACTCCGCAAGAGACATCGAGACGAGCGCATTCATTCACAATTCAAGACATTAAAATAGTCTGTTTCCGCTACACCGCCGGTATGAACACTTGGTATGTATATGTCACATGAATATATGTTGATATCAGCGCGGACTGATTCGATCTACTACTACCAGTGTACGAGAGTCACTTTTGCAATCGTTCCAGATCAATCGCAGTGTTCTCAGTTCGTCCAGGTTTGCAGATGATCTCAGATAGGAGTGGGTAAGACCGTGAAGTCTTGGAGGGCTGTCTTCACCTTCTCGTAAATCGGCCGGTTCGTCTCGTCGGCACAATATCCATCGGCGGTACACAGGCTCTGCAATCTGCTAAGGTAACTGTCAAAGTTCTCTTGACACATTTTCTCTTGCAAGCCGCCCGTAGCGTTCGGCAAGCCCGCGTGCTCCAACAGACTTATCATATTGTCCCGAATCGATTGGTAATAATCGGTAAGGTTACTGTTACGTTGTGCTATGACTGTCGTATCCTGAAAACAAGCAGTTCAATTATGATTAACAATCAATTTTAAATCCGTTCCCTCGTGTTTCCTTATCCTTTTAACGCTAGAACTACCGGATGGGACAGAATGGCCCTTTGAATGGATTAATCAATGGTAGTTTTAGTGTTAAAAAAGACTTCTTTAATTTGGCTTTTGTCTTTCCTTTAATAACCTCTTACGAAGTTAACAGTTTCTGTAATTAAGAATGGTTCTTTTACGTGAAAGCACAAACAGCTTTCTTTCCATTGGATAGTCTTAAATACTAAGTCGAAGCTACTCAACGTATGTTCATAAGCAAATGGTCATTCAATCAGACCTAGGAAAATTCAGGCCTACCACTTAAGACTATCCAAAAGAAAAGCAGACTACATCTGTCTTCATTAATCAACACATTGTATTTACCATTATTAATAATAGAAATCGTTATAGTTTAATAAGAAATATATTTGATCTTTAAAAGTAAACCATATCCATAATGATTGATGATAATGCTGGAAGTACTACACTTTGAAGGACTAAATCAAACAATCCATGCTACAGTGCATTGTGATGAGGATATTGAAAAAAGATAAAAGCCAAATGAAGAAAGTGTCGAAATTAGTGGTAGCACCTGGTCGTACTTACTTTTTCACCCTGTTTTAATTGGTTCTCCATGGCGGTAATATCAGAACGCAGCCGTAGGACTTGGGATTCTACCCGAGCGTTTTCTCTCTGGAGTTCTGTGATTTCAGCTTCTAGTGTATAAAGATCCTCGCCATGAGTACCAGTGGTCCCTCCACCGATCGCGTTACCTTGAGCCGTACCTGTTGCACCCCCATGAATCGTCGGACCACTGGTGTCCACTCCTGGGATCATAATAAAACAGAGCACTGATTTAGTGTTCGGTCGCAATCGCTTCGCTATCTCTCCAATTGACTTTCCTGGTTTCCGACATTCTCGAATTACCCTCTCGGCAACCGTATCAAGTTTCATGTTCAAGGAATGCGATAGTGCAGACTAGCGATAGAGAGGGGATAAGACATTCACAGTCGTGACGAATCTGCAGGATACCAGGAAGCCCAAAATGTTCACTTCTTTTGTAATTGAAGATCGAGAGACTTGTTTGGATTCCAAATCTACTACGTATTAGTGAAAGAATTATTCTAAGGTGGATCACTCCGGTCTCGAATAGCTTGACAAGGCTATTTAATAACAAACAACGTGAGAGTGTGGCACATGTGTATTTAGCACCGGAAATTTGCGCCTACGCGGATTTTCTCGTATGTATACATATACATATACATATATATATATACATATAATTACATTTAACATATAATTGTCACAGAAGTGTGGCAACAGTGTCCAAATGTACCAAGATTTAGTTTTATGATAATCGGAATTAGGTACGTGTCTCTGAAACTGGTACGCGTGAATTGAGCTGGAATGACGAAACTGAGAAAACTTTCGGTCCCGTGGCATAGCAGGAATGTCATTTCAAGAATGAAACTGATAGTCTTGGTTCTCTGTTTTTTTTTTCAAAAAAGCGTGACATTCATTATGTATTAGCAGATGCAGAAACTTAAACAGACTTTCCAATGGACATTTGAAAACTGGGATTGTATGAAGGTGTTGTGGGGAAGCGTGAAGTGCCATCATACCATATAGAAGAAAAAGAATGAGAGAGAGAGAGAGACACCGAGTGCTGGCCTTGGCTTTTAACAATGTTCTGTGCATATACATCTCGTCATTTCTCAATGTAGGTTAATTATTTAATGCTGCCAACACTCACGCATCGTCACGTGGAACGAAAAATACAGGAATATGAATCTTTTATGTAACACCAAAAACACATAGAAAACAAATGGCGAATACATCAGTCCCTTACCTTTAAAATATATTGCTCTCCCCAAAGCTCAACGGGAAAGGAGCTGATAGTGATCCCAGAATAAATCAGAATATATATTATTTTCTATCACTACTTTAAGGTTTTCATTTCAATCACTAATTTAAGGTTTTGAAACATGTGCTTTGGCAACACGAGGTTGCGCGCTTAGATTACCAACAATTAGTAAACTTCCGATCACTTTGTCTTCCAGTGGAAATAAAAGAGTAACGAAATTTGGAAAACAAAAAGGCCCGAGCTTGCGGGCTTGCGTCAACCAAGGAAAGTGAAATGAAAACTGTCGTCGTGTATCGTGAATAAGAGAAATATACGTACAAGTTCGAAACTCAACAGAACTTTGTTAGACTGTGGTGAAAGCTAATCGTTTTGTACGCATATCACTGCATATCCTGCGCAACTTGTGCTTGGAGCTCAAGCCTTGCGAAACGCAAAAGTAAAGAATTGTTTAAACAAATACACTACGTAACGATAAGATAAACGGGTATTCAGGGTAAAAACGTAAGTAGGGTTATCTTTTTTGGTATGACAGCACATCATTGCATGATTAATAATATTGTCGCATCGAACTGCACCCAGCAATCATCACCCAAAACATTGAGCTGTAAGTGTGGCATTCGTCAGCGATTGACCAGATTGATATTAATACAGTGTTTACTCACCGTAGCTTTAGGATTTCTTTTATCGTTATTATCGAGTCGAGTTCTATTTACACCCAGCAGAATCGCTCTACTTTTAAGTTGACCATTTTAAGTTTTATTCTGCGAGGTTATTGCTATAAAGATCTCCGATATTCGGAGTAAATTATTATGCGGGGTATTGTGGAGAAATTTAGATTCAGTCGTAATGATAAGGCAGAGTTTAAAGCTGTGGCCTTTTGGTACACCTCCGGAAACAGAGGCATGTTTTGGCACCCTGTTCCATTATAACAAGCTAACATTAGTCCAGTAACAAGATAACATTGATAACGCGTTAGAAAAAACAGGCATCTTAGACTCAATGAAAAAAACGAAAGACATTATGATCGTTTCATTGCATAATTCAAGACCTCCTTTCCAAGAGCACTATCACCTAATTAAAATGTTTGAATCAAAAGAATGATTCGTTTCATCAAGAGAATCATTTTAACTTGGGATTTACTGAGCATCCTGAAAAAACTTGTAGTGTTGAGCTTTATCCACCTCTTTTGACAATAAAAGGTTGAAATTTTGGTAAATGATATTATCATTTAGCAAATACCATCCCTTTTTGATATTCGTTGATAAGATTGTAGCTAGAAGTTGTGATTCAATTCAAGTCTCATGAATCCAACATTAGAAAGTTCATACAGTCTATGTGAATTGTCAATTGTTCGGATAAATTAGTGCACGAATTGTGCGCCAATTTCCAAAATACATTTATTTCTTCAAACTATCGCAGTAAGTGCGAGCAAGCGTGAATAGGAGCAAGTTAATAAGAATCGATTCAACAGACTTAAGTCTAAAATTATCGCTTCAAATATTACGAGTTTAATATTGTTATTTCACTCTTCAATTATTATGAAGGAACTTCTCCCTTATTCAGACATTATCCGTGTCTTCTTTTCTACTTCTTCCCTTTAGCGAGTACTTGCTTGATTAGGAAATGAAGGGAATGTCAACCATGCTGAATTGAAAACAGTAATAAAATGCCGTTTATAGCATGTAATAAATAAATGTCTACAGTGTGCATGGCAGGCCTTGAAGGGTTGATAATAATATTATCATAACATCTAAACCTACCTGCACTTAATTGGATATGACCACCTACTTTTTATAAGATCGGAAGGTCGACGGTAGAGATCACCTCCGGACTAAGTAGAGTGGTTCCATCCACCTAACTGCCTGATATGAGAGGAAAAGTGGTCCAGAGAGCTCCGACATTTATATGTCAGTTTGGTAGTCTTTAAACTAGCAATCTTAATGTTTCTATGATTGACAAAGATTTTAAACATTACTCCATTGATGTTCCATCTATGTTGATTGCTTCATTGCTGTTCGGAAGCCATTTTCTTGCTACTATACTTCATTGAGACCGATCAAAGCTCAAGGAACACTCGCTTTAAGTAAATCGTCACTCCAAGGGAGCACTCTAATTCTAACAACAGAGCATTAATGAGGTTTTGCATTTCCCGAGACCCTAGGGAAGCACCTACGGTGCGAAGGTCGACCCCTGAGCGAAGCAGGAAGGATCACCAGGCCTCTGAAACAACACTTAGGGGAGAAGCCAACCGTAACCAAAGCGGAGTTAACCTTCCTCAATGGCATCCGTCACGGCAGAGAATACAGGGCACTGCTCCCTCACAGCTGCGACGCTGCAAGAATTCAGAAATCTCCCGCGAATCAGGAATCTCTGACAACTACAACCGGAACAAAGAACCGGTTCCATATACTCCTCCTGCCAACCTTTTGAAAAGTCCAGGCACGAAGATATCCTCTGAACATCCCCAGGGAAGACTCCCTGAATGAGGTGGGGTCAAATTAGGGGATTTTAAAATTGCAAGCGGTCTAGTTTGATTCAGAGGATTAGGAATATTATAAAAAGGGACTTATTAGAGCGTTGACGGAACATGTCTGAACAAATTAAGATCTGGAGAGGATCTTTCTGACAAATGTTGGTTAGTAATAGGGATAAGAACTAAACAAGAATCGGGTGAAGACAGAGGACTTCAAGCAAAGGGTTGACCTGGCCAGGAGTTAACTAAGGCTGTAACAATATATGTTTGTAGATGGATAATGTCTGGGATATAATTAACTCCATGTGATTCATGGAGTGATGGTTCTTCATCTAGTTCACGGAGGGTTAAAGGCTTTGATTGGATATTCACGAAGGTGTCCAAGGATAGATTGTAGGTTCCATGAGAACAAACGAGTGATTGATCAACTCAAAGTTTGACAAAACCAAGTAGTATTATTGACTAAGGATGGGTCATGGGAGCGTGATCTTTCGGTAGTCACAACCAGAATCGCTACAGGATTCCTATTTGATGTTTGAATGTTTGAGTTAGCTAGTTAAAGGTTTATCACTCTACGAGTAAAGTTACTTTATCCAGCGAGTAAATATGTAGAGGCCATGAGGCTAGTAGCCCAATACCATAGGGTTACCGTTACAATCCTTCCTTAGAGAATATGGTTTTTGGTATAATATAGAAACAGCAAGAGATGCTGATCTAGTTCACCGACCCGTAGGACGGTCCGGACATTGTTCCATTAGCAGAGAATTCGGAGGGTATCACAGGTTAGGTAGATCAAGCTTGGGATCTGAAAGGTCAATGGCGGGTAAGTTGATCAATCTGAGACCAGATTTTGACGTTTAGGTGAAATCGCCTTAGCTGGACTCTCCGTGTTTGGACTAATGAGCTATCCTATTTTGCCCAATTATTTCCTTTAGAATATTAGTAAAGTGCTTGCGGCGATTCGAAAGTCATTCCCAGGTCTCTAGACCAGTAAATTGTACGGTTAGCCTAATGAGCGATCGTTATCTAGCGACTCTTATCCTTATCTCTTAAGAGCCAGACCTATCAGTTCCTTAGGTAAGCCTTAACGAAGCGATTCCAGAGATAACGCTTATATGCATTAACCTTTTGCGGTTCACTTTCTTTTAGTTACACCTGTTCAGGTCCGCTTTAATTTCGAGGTTAACGCAGGGGAATTATTATGAGCACATTGAGGCTGACTCAACAGTGCATGTAATTAAAATTATGAGAATCCTGGACCGATTTGGTAAAGGTTTGCAAAACATTGTCCTATTAGAGGCTATGCTATGTCTCCACCTAGTCATAATTATTGATGGTGATTACATGCTTACGCTATGGGAATCAATGATCATCATATCAATTATTTCTAGGTGGAGACTTATCATAAGTTCTACTCTAGCTTCTGTTCGTTATTGGAAGTTGTGTCTTGCACAGGGCCCAATAAAATTCAAGAGATAATTATAAAAATTAATCTGCCTGATTTGATCTATGAATGTTGCTATTGCATGCAGAATGGGTTAGTAACTTTTCTTAAATTCGATTTCTATAGCAAGTTATTTGAAATAGTATAGCGTAGCAAATAGTAATTCTTTTTCATTTATGATAACTCCGTTTCAAGTTTCAATATGCAATCGTCGAGGTAAATATTAATTTAAGTAATATATAAGGTCGCGTTTCTTTTGCCGCTTCGTTTTTTTCAACCAATGTTAATGGTTTCAGCAAAAAATTAGGTAAGTTGCTATAAATTTAAGTTGAGAAACTTAAATAAGTTTCATCTTCGAAATTCATTTCAACATAAATATAATTTTTATTGATATTCTTAAACCGAGTGGCCAGCAAATGGTGTCACGCGTGCTCTCAAAAGCAGCACAAGGAATGAGAATCTTCACCAATCATTCAATTCCTTATATGGAAAAAAAGTATTCTGCAACTGGCCGAATTTACTTTTGGAAATTTTTCCAACATTTTGTACTTGCTATAATTTATTTAATGTTGATTCAACAACTCAGGTCTTCTGAGCAATCCGTTATGTTATGCGAAATTCTTGTTGCAATATTTTTTGAATAGTATGAATTCCTCTATATCCATATTCTAACGCCACCTAATTTATTTGCATAATTTTTGTTGCTAAAAGGCCAGTTTCATAGAAGCACTGCATAGGAGGTAGGTGTTACTGCCACGAGTAGTAGTTATTTCTTTGAAACCGAATTAAATAACTTCAATTACATTCCGTGCAGTAGCGGAGCTGCGGAATATATTTGTTACTAACAAATTTGTAAGGAATTTGTTACTTAGAAATTCGTTACAAGTTCTCTTCATTTTTCTGCTAACTGCATGCGGGTTTGATAAAGCTCAGCACAGCTTGAAATAATAATTCATATTCTTTGGAAAGGCAATTATTTTTATAATTTGGCCAACAGCTGGGGTTTGTAAATTATTGCATTATGCTTTAATTTATAACTTAGTCAAATCCTAGTGAATAATCCATCGCTTTATTTATCTTGCAGTTGTTAGAAACATGTGTAGATTGAATGTTTATCACGATCATCGCGTAGTTTGATTAGCAGTAAATTTTTTATATCTGCATACTTGAATATTTGGCAGCTTATTACGCAATTTATTTCGGGTATTTGGTGTTATTAACATAATATTGCAGTATTATTTCGAGTTTCGTTTCACTGTTATTAGTTTATTTATAACTAAAAATTTCACTTATAATCGAAATGGCCAAGGAAAAACATTTCCTGGTGGTTAAGACAAAATTAACAAAGACAAGTCAAAATTGAAGTCTGAAACAAGATATTCTTTAATCAGCTTTCTTTTCGAATATAATATAAATATTCATATATTTTAAAGCTCGATGACAAAACACAGGTTGGTTTAGAATTATTGTTACAAACGTCCAGCCATGTGTATCATTCCTCTTAACAGTTGAAACTTTACTGGTTTCGTAGACATTTTGTGGTGTTTTTGAGAGCATTCCCTCTTATTACACTCAATGTATCAATTTCATCCACATTCATTCGTTTGTATTAATTAAAACAGTTTACAGCTCAAGAAATCACGTTTCACAATAGATAATCTTATTTACTTGTCTTGAGTTGTTTTTATTATGTGGGTAAACTTTTGTGGGCGAATTTTAATTTTCCGATTTCTCATTTAAGTTAAAAAATGTAAAAATGATTGATTCTTTTAGAACTCGGCTGCTTTCGGTATATGTTTTTATGTGTTTTTGAAAGAATCGTCTGCTTCATTACACTAAAGTTAAAACGCGTATTTCGGTCCAAATTCTTTTGTTTCTATTAAAGAAGTGTCTTTGCTTCGTATTTACAGTAATTAAATCCGAGTACAGAGTACTTGGTTTGAATCATATTTATTTTATGGGTGAAGACAGTAAAGGTCTCAGAACATGCGACTAGTCAGTTTGTCGATTTCTCTTCCAAGTGAAACAATTCAAAATTGATTGATCCTTTTGGAACTTGGTTTGAATCATATTTATTTTATGGGTGAAGACAGTAAAGGTCTCAGAACATGCGACTAGTCAGTTTGTCGATTTCTCTTCCAAGTGAAACAATTCAAAATTGATTGATCCTTTTGGAACTTAACTGCTTTCGCATCAGGTTTGCGAGAGAATGTCTCTTTTATTACACTAAATTTGAAACATGTACTTCCGCCCGAATTCGTTTGTTGCTGTTAATTAAAAAAGTGTACTTGCTTCTTATTCATATGAATTAAATCGTGGTACGGAGTACTTGTTTTGAATCATATTTATTTTGTGGGTGAAGACAGTAAAGGTCTCAGAACATGCGAGCAGTCAGTTTGTCGATTTCTCTTTCAGATGAAAAAAGGCAAAAGTGGTTGATCCTCACCAGGGATTCCCTTGCTGTACAGCGTTGTCATATCTTCGAACTTGGGCTTCTTCATGGTGTGTCCGGCTATAGGGCAGCCAGAGCGAGATCTGTGCGTGGAGAAAGAGCCATTTATATGACCGATTCCATCGCAGCCTGGTGTCGGACAGTTTATCCCTTCGAATTTCATCGCACTCGCCGCCGCCACTGCTGCTTTATGTTGCTCAACTGTCCCACCCGATTCGAGCACTCGCATTTTGTTCCTGTTCGCTATCGGACATCCGGACGCGCTGTAAAAAGAACCACATGAAACAATGCCCACTTTAAAACTGGCTCTATTTGTATAAGTCAAAATATAACTTAAAACTGCTTTCTTTTATTAGAATGCATTGCTTTTTTTCACTGGAAAAAAATCACTGGAAAAATTAGACACCATGACGGGTGATTTTAGGTATTATACAGTTCATTCCAAAAAGTATGCGTGCAAGCAATTTTTTTGGAATAGCGTTTTTTAAACTTAAAACCGCCGATATTCGGTCTTTGAAACTAGATGGATGGATGGTAATAGAAAAAATTGTTGGTAGTATTACAGAAATCTAAATAGAAATAGACTATCTTATTATCATTTTGTTTTTGCTTCTACATTTTTTCCTCCTCTGTTATGTTCTGTTTCTGTACTAAGAAAAACATCACGCCGCTAGTTAAAGAACTAGCCAATAAACATTCAAAACAAGTTCTTGGAGCACTTGTCGAGTCATAGATCTTCTATCTTACTATCCACTTGATGATTGGATACTGCATGCAAATACTACAGTTTCTTTTTGATAAGATTGAATTTTGCTCCTTTTCATTGGATGTTTGTATAAGCAATAATCAAAATACGTGGAATTATCAATTTAAATCTAAGCGAGTCTTTGTCCGAATCCAAATGCAATAAGATTATTTTTGTTTATTTGTACAACTTTCGGTGATAGTAAAATTGCAATAATAATACTTTTCACAATTTTATAGATACGAAATCCTTCTTTTGTTAATTAGTTAGTTATAATTGTCACACAAGAGAAACATGTACTCGTTATTTAATGGTGATAGTAAACTGATTTAATTAATTCTGAATTTCGAACTCGAGAGGAAATGAACGATGAGACAGACTTAAACAATATAAGATACATAAAAAGAGCAAATGTTTTAAATATAATTATCTGGCTCTTGTTTTTTAACGGCTAGAAAAAGCAAGATGATAATGTTCAATGTTTAAATGAGAAATACATTTCATTCAGCAATACGTTAACGAATAACATTATAGGATAAGAGACGTTTTTTATTTTGAGGTAATTAGAAAACAGTCATTTCTATTTTTGACTACACGGAAATTGCGTTTCACAAAAACGCAAAAATTGAACATTTTAAAAATGTATATGTTTGTAAATTCACGTTTCAAGTTCTACACTCTACTTTAAATATTCGATTTTTTAACTTAGTTAAAATGTTATTTTTTTAGAAATGAGCAACTGATTGATGATTTTTTCTGCAAATATAAAATTCTTATTTTTTGCCGTTTGAGCTAGTTAGTCTAAAGTTTGCGTTTTATTTAAAATTCATTTTACGTTTCTTTAGTGTTTACCTGTATTTTTTAAGTTTGATAAAAACTGAAAAAAACACTTTGTAGCATCGAAATTTCCAGAAGACCGGGAATCTTTCAGAAAGCGTCTCGGCGACAATGCTGAGGCCGCTTGTAGGCGGCAGCGGGCAGAGGAGACGAGACAGGCGGAGCGCGAGCTGACCTCGCGCTTGACAACGCATCTGTTGATTTGGTTAGCAACGGCTCCTATAAAACCGCGGATCTCGGCCACGCGCGCCAATTACGCTGTTTCTGAAGGGAGAGGACGAGGTAAGACCATCGGCCGCCCTTTCGGATGGGTAACCGGAGCGTTGGCAGGAGAGTTTGGCGAGAATACCTGGACGCCTGACCGAGAGGAGAGTACGGGGGAATACCTCCGGACGCCTGATCAAGGGAGAGCAGGGGGAAATATTCCTGGACGCCCGTTAGAAGAAGCAGAGTCAGAGACCATAGAAAGAGAATCCCTTCTGCCCGTTTCCGCTAAACACAATTCAAACATCCTAACTCTCTGTAATCCAAAATCTACCTGTCCTGTCAAATAAGATTGCCCTACCTCTGTATTGATCCATGTATCCTAATGTGTAACATATTCCTGAATAAATCCTGTTCTAGTTGAATTCCTGAATCCTACCACTTCCTAATGGCTACAAACATGGCGCCCAACGAGCAGGCTTTGAATCATGATCCAGAACCCGGCACCCTTCAATTATCCACATCCCAGTTCTCCAAAATCCCGGAAACCATCCAAAATAAAAATACAGCAGGCGAAGGCAGCTTTGCAAAATGTACTGCTCGCTTTGACGGAAGTACAAACTACTCCAAAGTCTTGGAATTCACCTCCACAGTCTCCGTATTTAAAGATATAGAGCGAATTTCCGACGAGAATGCACTCCGAGGTCTGCCCTTGCTCCTCGAAGACCACGCAGCCACTTGGTGGACAGGCGTCAAATGCTCCATGCAAACGTGGAAGGAAGCAATTGATCTAATTCGGGCAACATTCGCACCACGACGCCCTGCATATCAGGTGTACGTTGACATCTTCCGACAAACGCAAGATCCAAAGACGCCAACCGATTTGTTTATTAGCAAGAAGAGAGCTGTCCTCGCGGAATTACCATCTCTTCCAGACGAGACTGTCCAGTTGGATATGCTGTATGGACTCTTGCGCTTTCAAATACGAGAGAAAATCACACGAGACTCGGTCTCTTCATTCACGGATCTAATGAGCCGAGCAAGAGAGGTAGAATCTTTGGAGAAGGAGGCCAAGAGACAGACTTGCGACGAAAAGGAGCCCACCAAGGATTACGATGATTTTAAAAGGCCCTCTCAAAATTGGAAAGACCGTCCACGCTGTGGGATATGCCGACGAGTCGGACATCACACCCTGAACTGCCGATACCGGCACTATCAAGCACCACCGCCGCAAACACCTCGACCATATACCACTCCTACGAGTGAATCAGCGAAGACAGCCATGATCAGCCAACCCCGTACACCCCTGAAGTGCTATGGTTGCGGAAAACCAGGCTTCGTCCGGAGCAAATATCCAGACTGCAGTAGAAAAACAGCTTCACCATTGCATGCTGCTTTCTGCTCTATCTCTGCAGTTCCACAGACACGACAACGGCCGACTGTAGACATCCGCATAGCGGGCGAGAACGTTCGCGCCTATGTAGACACAGGAGCTAAATGCTGTGTGGCAAGCCAAAGCCTTTACGCACTTCTCAAGAAGAAGGTGCAGAGCTTCGAGAAAAAGCAGATGCAAGTTGGATTGGCGAATGGGAACCCGCGGATTCGAGAAGTCCTCACCACAGAGATAAAAGTAGAGCTACAAGACAAAGCTATCAACACCCGATTCGTGGTACTCCCTGGCAGCAAGCGCGACCGGACTCTCCTGGGCATAGATTTCCTCGAAGACGTAGGAATGGTGGTGGATATCCCGCAGAGGACGTGGCATTTTGTTGAGGCTCCCGAGGAGAAATATGACTTCCAGGGCGAAACCGAAGGGATAACTCCACCTTCGGACCAGGGGGAGGCCACCACAGCCACATCAACCGTCAAGGCTACCACCCCGTCACTACCCATAGAAAAGGGTGGTTTGGAAACGTACCTCGCTGACATTGAGAAGGAATTTGTGTCACCACCTCCGTTAAGCCCGATTGGTAGTCCGAAACAACCGGACGATCAAGAGACCAAACTGGAGTGGTCTAGCATTAATAGCTTTTTCGAGAAATGTCTCCGGACATACGAATCCGCCAGGATGGTAGAGGAGATTCGGGAGGATGAGGCGGTAAGTACCACCCCGCACGAAAAAGAAAACGTCCAGAGACTGCTCAGATTCAACGCCGACTTATTTCAAACAGAGGGACTTCCGACGGCCGAAGGAATCCACCGAATAGACACCGGTGACCATACATCCACTGCAGTGCCACCCTATTGCCTACCACCTGCTAAAAGAGGGATGGTGCAGGAAGAATTAAAGAAAATGCTGAAGGCGGATATCGTACAGAAGTGCGAGTCACCATGGGCTGCACCAGTGGTTCCCGTACCCAAGAAAGACGGGGGCATCCGTGTATGCGTCGATTATCGCCGCCTGAATGATATCACCACCACTGATGCATACCGGTTGCCGAGGATCGACGATCTGCTCCACGCAGCCAAGAAAACAAACTATATGTCAGCCCTTGATCTGCAGTCAGGATACTGGCACATTGGAGTACGGCTCGAAGACCGGGACAACACAGCCTTTACCACTCCGTTTGGAGTATACCAATTTAAGCGCATGCCGTTTGGCCTGAAGAATGCTTCGGCCACGTTTCAACGTCTCATGGAGCGCTTAAAATCTGGCTTGGGAGACCGTAACATCCTGGTATACCTTGACGACCTGCTAGTCCTATCGTCAACCTTCCAAGAGCACATCGAAGATGTAGCGGCTGTGTTCAACTGGCTTCGAAAATTTGGTCTACGAATGAACCGAAAGAAATGTCGATTCTGCTGCCAACGAATCAAATATCTGGGACACTACCTTACGGCTGAAGGGATCCACCCACATCCAGAGAAAACGCAAGCCATCCGGGATATGAAGACTCCAAAGAACCTTAAACAACTAATATCGTTTCTGCAGACCTGTTCATGGTACAGGCGATTTGTACCGAACTTTACCAGCGTTGCGGAGCCTCTCACAAAACTAACCGGGAAGAAGGTTACTTAGGAATGGAGCAGTCGTCAACAGGAGGCGTTCGAGGGTCTGAAGAAAGCCCTCTCCGAGGCTCCAATCCTGCAGACAGCTGATGAAACCAAGCCATACACCATGCGAACAGTCGCCAGTGGCTACGCCATCGGGGCGGTTCTTCTACAAGGGGAAAAGGAGACCGAGCATCCGGTGGAATACGCAATCAGATTGCTCTCGCTGGCGGAAAGAAATTATTCAACCATAGAACGGGAGGCACTCGCGGTGGTCTGGGCAGTCGAAAAATTCCGGGGCTACATCGAGGGAGCCGACGTCACCATCGCCTCGGATCACCAGCCCCTGAAATGGTTAATGACGCTAAAGTCACCCAGCGGACGATTGGCACGATGGGCACTCTTACTACAACCATACTGCCCAAAGATCCAATACATCCCAGGTCGCTGCAATGTCGTTGCAAACATGCTCTTTCGCTTACCAACGGAACCATGGCCGAAAGAGGAGAGGATGGACATCGGCGGTGTCGTCGTTGATATGCCAAACAGAGGACCTACTATAACGAGAGAGGAGCAACTCAAAGACGAGAACCTCAAAAGCATCATCGAGGCTCTGGAGTCTACGAACGACGACGACATGAGGAAGTGGACGACTCGGGGCTATTTCTTAAATAACAACACCCTACAACTATACGCGTCTAATGTCGACTCAGAAGAGGCTCAGCTGGTGGTACCAGATCACGAAAGGAAGTACATTCTAAAAGTCTACCATGATGACGCCACCGCAGGACATTATGGCATCCAACATACGCTACATCGCATAATAAGCCGATACTTCTGGCCTGGAATGAACAGAAAAATATCCGAGTATGTCCTCTCGTGTGTAGAGTGTGAGCGCTGCAAGGCCAGCAACCAGAAACCAGCAGGACTACTCAAAACACCGGACGTTTTGAGGTACTGGCAGTGGATCTATTCGGCCCACTACCACCTACCACAAGAAACAACCGTTGGATCCTAATAATCGAGGATGTCAGATCCGGATGGGTGGAGATCTTCCCTCTGGAATAGGCTACTGCCGAAGCCTGTGCAGACACTCTTCTCAACGAAGTATTCCTGAGATTCGAACTACCCCGCCGAATAATCAGCGACAACGGCACGCAATTTGTTAGCGCTGTCATGCAACAAGTTGCTCACTGCCTCGAAATCCAGCAAGCTTTTACGCCGGTCTACCATCCAGAGGCCAATCCTGTAGAGCGGAAGAACCGAGACCTTAAGGCGTAACTTGGTATCTACGTGGGCAAGGATCACACCAGCTGCGATGAGCGCCTACTCAGGATCCGATTTGCTATGAATTCGGCAAAGTGTGAGACAACGGGGTACACCGCAGCCGACCTCATTTTTGGCTGAGAACTACGAACGCCGGACGATCCCAATCGAGAACTGAGAGAGATCGTCCAGGGGGAAAACTTCTTGCCAGAAGACACTCCAAAACCTTGCGAGTGGCGCAACATAATCAGGAGGAACGGCAGGACCGCTGGAAGCAATATGCAGACCAGAGTCGACGAGAAGGGCCAGAGTACAGTGTCGACGACCTGGTGTGGGTGACCACTCACACCCTGAGCAGGAGAGATCAACACTACTCCTTCAAGTTGGCTCCAAAACGAAATGGGTCCTACGTCGTGAGGTGGCGAGTTGGAGCAAACAGCTATGAACTGGGGACCAGGGGTAATCCTCCGGAGATCATCGGGGTGTATCACACCTCAGCACTCAGACCGTATACTGGAGAACGACACTAGCTACCAGAGCCAGTGGTACCCATTCGCAAGCGCGGACGACCGCGGAAGAGGAAGGCGGAGGACGCAGCCGGACCCAGTTCCCGAACGGACGAGACAAATTAAAGAGTCCTGGATTACTTATCGGGCGATTTTGTGTCCGGAGGGGGAGATTGTAGTGCTGAAGTTTCCAGAAGACCGGGAATCTTCCAGAAAGCGTCTCGGCGACAATGTTGAGGCCGCTTGTAGGCGGCAGCGGGCAGAGGAGACTCGCGCTTGACAACACATGTGTTGATTTGGTTAGCAACGGCTCCTATAAAACCGCGGATCTCGGTCACGCGCGCCAATTACGCTGTTTCCGAAGGGAGAGGACGAGGTAAGACCATCGGCCGCCCTCTTGGATGGGTAACCGGAGCGCTGGCAGGAGAGTTCAGCGAGAATACCTGGACGCCTGACCGAGAGGAGAGTACGGGGGAATACCTCCGGACGCCTGATCAAGGGAGAGCACGGGGAAATATTCCTGGACGCCCGTTAGAAAAAGTAGAGTCAGAGACCATAGAGAGAGAATCCCTTCTGTCCGTTTCCCCTAAACACAATTCAAACATCCTAACTCTCTGTAATCCAAAATCTACCTGTCCTGTCAAATAAGATTGCCGTACCTCTGTATTGATCCATGTATCCTAATGTGTAACATATTCCTGAATAAATCCTGTTCTAGTTGAATTCCTGAATCCTACCACTTCCTAATGGCTACAACTTTTATTATATTTTAGCTTTAGATAGTTTGTAGCACAACTACATATAAGCAGATCGTATGAACGATCTGAGAACGGTTTAGACACTCTACAATCAGAAAACAAAGAATAGTGTATATGTATAAATAACATGTTATATACAGTTTAAAATTGTAACAAGTTGCAATTATATTTCACATTATTGTTGACGAAAATCAAATTATTGTATTTGAGAATTATATCGGGTACCTTACAGGTTAAAAGTATTCGGAAAACTTCAGAAAACTTTCACTTAAATGAGCTATGATAAAGTACGCGAGCAATCAATTGCTATATTTTATCATGTTAACATTGCTACATCAGCTATCCCGTCTATAAACCAGTTTTATGAATTTTATGGTGAGAAATGTTACAACAACGTTATAGAAACTGATACATATTGTTATCATACACGTTTTATTCAATGTAGCACATTATATTATCTTACTGATTATGTAATGTTATTGATAATACCGTCTGCTACTGATTCTTTTAACCCCTTGTTAAAAATTCTTCCTAACTAATTAATTGGTATCTCTCATACCTACACGAGTGGTCTGTCAAAGAATTTACAGTGGTAAGCATATAAAAAAATACACGTGCTTCGAAAACTTTAACCGAAACTGTTTGTTATTTGTAAATTTCATATACATTTTTACATAACGTTATAAAGTTTAACGCCATTTTTTGAATACTCACTACTTATTTGAGTACTACAGTTGAGTACAAAGAGAATACTAAAGTTTGCCGAATATTTCCTTTCACAACATGACAACATTAACTTAGAAACAAATAGCACATACTTTAATGCTCGGGCAGAGTCACCTAACTATAAATTAATACAGATTTTTGCTAATTATATCAATTAGGTAAAACATCCCAAAGGAGCATCGTTAGATTGTGCTTTCTTTTGTTTTTAGCAGTATAGCATTTTTGAATTATGGCAATAGAATATTCTTATTTCTATGCTCGCCACTGTATGTGATCAGGACTAATAATATTTCAGCAAATAATTTAACAGAATTACTGTGTGTCCTAAAGTGGATCTCTCAGATCCTATTGCTTATTATCAATATATAATTTAAGATAATAGTGGAAATTTCATAATCAAAATTCGAATAAATTGTTTAAAGCCTAATACTTTCTCAAAAACTTCGGCTTAGATATTCGGGGGTAAGACGTGAAAATATTGGTTTAGCCTATCATAGACTGCTTTGGGTGAACACGCATGCGCAATTGCTAATACGCGCATGCGCAAAATCGTGACACGCAATATTTCATTCGAAAGCAAGACTACTCTTGTTTTACCGCATTATTAAAGCTTTTTCAATATTCAATACAAAGAAAACGTAAACAAATTGGTTTGATTTTTGTCCAGCTATAGATTTAAAAATGTAATAGAATAGATATGTTATATCTTACAGCTCTAGCTTATATTTAATCTATTCTTTTAACTATTCTGTTAGTTATAATAAGGGATCCTTACGGTCAGGAAATCCGAAAAATAGGTGTTTTTTAAAGGAATTTTGCTAAAAAAAATTAACAACGCTATCCAAATGAAATTTGCCACATTTATTTTGCACAATTTCTACAATCCACGTACTTTTTTGTGTTGCCAATTATCACATAATTTAAGAATTATTAGCTTAGTAAACAAGTTTTGCTTGCAAACAGTACTTTCCCGACTGTGAAGTAACGTGAAACATATATTGATTGTAAGCAATGATTAAGAGAAGGCATAATTTACGTCAACTGATAAATCGCCCAAGCATTTCTTCATCCCCGGGTTTTTAAAAATAACAATTTTTGTAATTTCTAGATTTTGGTGCCCTACCTAAATGCATTCTGCGCACGCATTCTGAAAAACTAGTTTCGAAAAAAATGCATTTAAAGTTTGCCGCAAGCTGCTTCAAAGTCAGCTGTGTTCAGTAAACGCATACATATAACTTTGACAATTCTTTGTATCTTAAAAAATGCTTTTCGGGGGACATATTCGTGAGTCCAAAAAGTTCATCAAAACGAATATTTCCTTAGCAAAAAACCAAAATGTAGATTATTTCTACACCATAAAGTGCCCATAAATCTACGTACAATATGTTGACTTTATTTTATACCGATTCTCTGTTCTTGCAGATGTAAATTAAAAAACTGTCTTTGTATTCATTTCGAAGTGAGGGCATTCTATCGTCTCTGTCAAATGATCTTATGAATATTTATGAATCTAGCATATTTTTATCCCATTTCCCAAATCGATGAAGCAAGATATGAAACTTAATTAATACTTAGTATCGATGATACTTTAAAATCGTATTAAAAGTTGAAATCAATATTTTCTTAACACGCGGTATTCAAGCAACAACAAGCTTTTTTCTATTAACTGGTACATCATACCTTCGATGTGACAAAAATTTGCCGGTTGCATGGCCATTTCCATCGCACCCTGCGATCGGACATCTGTAGCCCAGAGCGCCGAATGAGCATAACCGCCACCGTACAGATCCATCCACATACGAAGTGAGCATGAAATAAATAGAAAATGCTTGTATTAGTTGTTGTGCGATTGATCTTGCAAATGTAGTAGCTTATCGACACAATTTGAATACTGTCACGAATAGTTTACGCCTTACTTTCAATCGCAATAGACTTTTCTATTAGTTCACATATCGCAGGATTTCTTTCCATTTTCATATGGGACCTTCATACAATGTTGCAACCAGTGCTCAACGACTTGAAATTTGAGCTGCTTTTGTCTTCGGCATGTCCCTCAACGTTTACGCTGCGTAATTATTTTTACAATTCTTTTTAAAAGCTTCAAGTATAGAAAAAACTGATTTTTTATTTCTCTTTTTTTTATTCTTCATGTTACTAGCATATATAAAGTGCCTCATAAACTCCATCACATGATTCAAAATTTGAAGTATGACCGAATTTTAAGCATGTTGAATTCGGAAAACCTACGGTGTTTGTTTTTATTGGTTGCTACATATTTTCGCATATTAGTAAATTTTATGGTTCGGTTGTGTTAAACTGCAAGCTAGTAACATGAACGAATTAGTGAACTATTATAAAAATATATTTAAAAAACTCCACTACAGTCATATACCGCAGCGTAAATGTTAAAGCAAATGGACAGTACTATTTTTGAAATTGTAATACAAGGAAAATGTTTCGTATCTGGAGAACTCGAAACTAGAGTATATTGGTTTCAAGAAGAGGTAGTATGTTCTAACGAATATCTTGCATGTGTCTTATACGGTATCATTTGCGATCTTCTGCTATAGTTTCAAGAGAATATGAAACATATAGGATGGTTCACACGTTTGATACATTGTAACCAGCGAATCTTCATGCTAAATCCAACCGAAAATGATAATGGCATTTTACAAAATTTTACTTAGTTTGTTGGTTATAGCCATTTAAAAAATCATCGGAAGAGAACGAAGATTACATCTTTATGACATTGGTATTGGAGATTAAGCTTGACATGAAAAATGGCTGATTACAAAACTGTTAGACGTGTTGTGAATCGTCCTGTATATTACATATACAGTTGTTCATAAAATTATCCAGTCCGCTTCGAAAATAACAGTAACAATTAACCGGATATTTTGATGACTGTCATTTCCCATCACAATTTTTTTACACCATCTTTCCTCTACATTTATCATATTTTATTATTCCTGCACACAATAATATTGTAAATGTGAGGAAAAGATTGTTTGACAGAAGTGATTGGACATCAGTCAAGCGAGAATAAAGGTATAGGTTAACGATCAGAAGACTTTATAGTATCTGATTCACGATCTTTTGTATGATATGCTAATAAAAGAGTATTATTATGTACAGTGGCGAGCGTATACATAGGACTACAGTATTTCATAACTCAAACAACGTTAAATTCGACTCAACAGTATTGCAGTATACTAGTATAATAGTATACGAATTTTTAACAGTACAACAATGTTAATTGAAAAACTGTTATATTATTAAGAATAAGAGTAAATCAGATTAAACGATGCTTTCTTGTAATGTTTTGTCTGTTGTAGGTTCGCAATATTGTTCTCTAAGAAATCTTAAATTATTTGTAACTTGGAGATTTTGGCCGAGTATTTAAATATGTGTTATTTATCTGTATATTAATATTATTATGTTGCGAAAGGAAATATTCATGCAGCTGTAATGGCTGGTCAAAAAATACGTAGGTTTACTGTATAATGTTATGTAAAAATATATCCCAAATTTACAGATAAGAAATAATTTCACTTAAATTGTTGGAAGCATTTTTACTTACTTATATGCTCACTACTGTACATAGTCATTCATCTCCTTATGGTGTATATTTTAGAAAAATTTTCTTAAGTATGTAAATGTATGTTCACATTTGACTAATTTTATGATCTTATATCCGTAAAGCTTGATAAGAATCTGTAAATGTCCTGTGCAGTTTATTGGATTAAAAGGTGCAATAGATTATTGCACCAATAGGGCAGTATTGCATTTATCATTTTATAGAAAAGTAAAGTTATATTATATGTGAAGCTTGAAAAATTGATTTTCACTAATTGATACAATTTTCAGTTGCTATAATGTATTATTATTACCTATTTTTTCTCTTTAATCAATTCAATGAGACGCAACAGAATGTGTAGGTAGTAGTGAATATAACAATCAAACGATTAATCCCTAGCTCATGCTAAAAAGTACAATAAAAGTTCATGGAAAAAGAGAGTTGATTATAGATTTGAAAGTATTTCACGAAATTAGAATAGTACAATAAAAAAGTTTTCAAATTGTTGTACTTTGAGAATTAATTAGAATATGAACAATATAATATAATTATAGTATAATACGTACTAGTGTAAAGGTGTACTTTAATTATATAATATTGTTAAAGTACATTGAAATGTGTAATAGCCTTAAATATGTAATTTCTTTTTATATCGCTGTGAATTTAGAGATCAACAACTTATTTTCCACTTTTTACTTCACGATATTAAAATGGAAGTTTTTAGTTTTGGTTTTATTATTACGTTTCGGCTTTTTAATGCTAGTTTTAAAAAATTATACTGACTTATCAAAATGTTGCTATATACGTTTTTCCCCAAATTTCGCAACAATTTTTGCTTAAAGTTTGAAAATATTCTATAAAAACAAAACACGACAATGTTTGAAGTTGAAAAGAAAGTTTGGCGAGTCCGAAATATTAGCTCGTTAAGCATTTATGTAAAATATCAACGGCAGTATTAAAGATGTGGGAGATATGTGATTAGGTAGCAATTTACATACAATCAGCATATTAGGCTGTGATTCTACGATTCGTATAAGAATATTAGAGACAGTTAAGTTTTCGGAACTTTTATATGAATTGTAGACGCATTAATTGATTTTTATATACAGGGAATCCATACATCACTTGTTGGAACATAAAAAAAACCCGGCACAACTCGAAAATGTATGATTTCGATTTCCTTTTGCATAAAACGTATGAAAAGTGCAATAATTTTGTGTGGAGAAATATCACAATATTAACATGTGCAATTTTGAACTTTCACCCATTAGGGAGCAACGGCATTAACTTCCAAAAAATGAAATAGAAATTTTGAAGTCACCCTTTCTCAAAACTTACCTTTTTCGAGTTGTACCGGCTTTTTTTTCAAGGTAGGGATATATCTTGGAAGTTTTAGGGTAAACAAATGGGCAACGTTTTAACGCAAACATCCCAAAGAAAATGAAATTTTTAATGTAACCGGAAATGTAACACCGGGGTGTTTATCAAACATGCATCTACATATCATTCTATGGTCACTGGCAACACAGCCAATAGGCACACATGCTGCACAGTCCTGTCACTCATTCTTTCCTTGACAGAGCTTATGATACCAAAGTGTTATTTTAAGGTTATTTTATAGATCAAAGTATTTTTGAGGTTAGAAATCATGAGAGGAGAGGGAGTGTTTAACTATGCAGGTAAAATGTTCACGGTAGGGTCCGAGTATTGGTCCAGAAAGCAAGGATGCTCGAAAGTCATTTGCCCTATTTCAAAATCCTGTATCTACTGGTTGATTCATAAATGTCGTAAACGACCATAGCCATTCTGTAGCAGTAGAGAATGAAACGGAGATAAGCATGACTATTTCCAAAATTTTCGCTAATTATGCTAAACAACGCAATCAATTGAAATTTGCTGGTTCCTCTGTACTTGCTTTAATATAGCGTCGTAAACTGAACTGATTAGTCATTCACACAAATCTCAGTTACACAAATCGCGATATGTATTGATACATGATCTCAATACCAATGGATATTGATTGCGGATCTTTCTTGTTTCACCGCAAGTTGCAAAGGTAAGAAAATAGTACTAACGTTAATACCGAAGGGGACAACAAGAGAACTCATTAATTTTAAGAATTTAATTTTTTTTTCTCTACGACAGTTAATTTGTACAACAGTCCAATTTTCATTGAGGTAATATTTACCCTCTTTAAGGAATTTCTTGGCGGTCTATATCAATAAATAGAAACAATGATAGGAATCAAAATCAAGAATGTACACCGCAGATTCAAATACCTGAAAATCGCTGAAGCAGCAGTGATTAGTAATAATTTGCTATTTTATGATCATTATCATCAGCGAAGATATTATTAAGATTGAATCGGAACTTTAAGAAATATACTCGTGAGTCATCACCCATAAAAAAATGTACCTGCAACTAGTGATAGTTCCGGTGACCAGCATGATTGTAAAGTCATTCAGTTAAATAGAGATAACATTCACATTGTTGATAAATTTCACGGTTCGACACAAAAGCACATCTCAAATCGCAAGGCGGGGAACGTTAATGAGCTCATTTCGTAAAATTGCGTAACTGTGCGAATAAGGGGTCATTTTGGATTAAAACTTCGTTTAGAGAAAATTTAATGTTTGTGTTTTCCTTTAAAACACTGTTTACGTTCAATTTCAACGGTGTGCGTATAAAAGGCCATTTGTGACACGTCAATATTTATCGTAATTTATGATTAGTTAAAAAAATGCTCTATGAATTGCTCGCACGTAAACCAAATACTCTGAATCTATGAAAGTTCATATAAATTCAACAAGTGTGTATCAACCGCTACTTATGTTATTAAATTCGTCCCACTACGTTTTTTAAAGTTAAACTACAGTTTTCAGAACTCTTGTGAAGGTGAAAAAATCTAACCGTCAATAACTCAATTTTTTTAACGAAAAAAAGATAATATAACGCGAAACTAACAAATATTAACTTGTAGATATGAACTAACAATAAACTTACAATTTCCAAACATTTTACTTTTACTTAAAACTTAAAAAATGTGTGAAGAAAGAGTTAAAAATTGCGATAATCAAACTTCTTGGTTGCGAAAGAAAGGTTAAGAAACAAGATGTGTACGCCACATGGTGGCACAAACTTCAACTAACGCAAGCCTAAAAGAATATTGATATACCAGTATGTGACTTCGAAGTTACATGGCGTGATAAAGAATTGAATAAACATGAACCTTTCGGTATATATATTTAAACCACTCGCAACAACAACAAAGCCGTTAAATTCTTACAATTATGATTTAAGATGAAATGTCACAAGTATGAACCTATATCCATTTCAAAAAGGCGCAATGATTTGATCCTTCCCCCTCCCTTCCTTCATCACTAGCGCCCCCACTTAATTTCCCTCTAACTCCTAACCTAACTTACCCAGCCCTATCACGCTTCCAATCGAATATTTGAATCGAACACTAAATTCTACACTAATTTCAAGTTATTGCGTATCAATTACAATTACAATAATCTTTAACAATAAAATAACAATAAAGTACGAAAATTAACAACAAACCTCAACGGCTCGGAGTCTTGTCCATCGCGTGGTTTGCTCTTCGGCTTATTGGCACGTGGGCAGCCGGAGAGGCTGCGGTGAGAGGAGTAATTTCCAGTTACGTGTCCGGAGCCATCACATCCGTGCGTGGGGCATTTCAGTTCTTGGGAATGCGCTTGAATCTGAGAGCGATCCGCTCGCGGGCAGCCGGATAAACTGTAAAAAGGAACGATGATTTTCATTATTTTTGTGCGTACGTTTAAGGCTGTCGTCACAATACCACACAGAGAAAGGTTTCCCGGTAGCGAGCCCCGTACGGAAGTAACCCACCAAGGCAAGTTAATGCTCACGGCGTTACTGCCGAACGCACCCTCCAAAGCATCCAACTGTTTTGCCGGCAGATGGCATGCATTCCATGCGACGTTGCCACTAAAACGTTTGAAAACATCACTGCTTAATCTTAGCATCCTTTGTGTGGTCCAAAGATTTCGTGTTACGTGTCATTTCCCTAAGCGCGATGATGCATTCTCGATAATGTGTGGAAGCAAAATTCATAGTTTTTTAATTGATTTTGGATGAGTGTCATGGAAGAACGCTGTTTTTTGAATTCTCTATTTTAAAGTACTTGTTTTTGATCAATCAAAACAGGAGAATCTGATCGAGAACTCGGCGCGTATATCGCAGAATATTCTGTATTGTAACTACATTTTATGTGCAAAAGTTGTAAATATCGAATTCATGAGCGAGGTATTTTTAATTTCCGAAGTACGTTCTATGCGAAACATGCAAGTGGCAACGTCGTGATCTAGTTGGATTACTTATGACTCGTCACTCGCGAGAACTATTAGGTTTCAACTTTGTATTGGCAGAGCCGTGCTTAATAAATCTTAGTATATTAATAGTCGAGTTTTGGGTTAGAACAGACTGAATATCACTTGTTTATTGCTTTCTTAAGCTTTAATTAAGTTAGTCAAGCATGACTCTGCCTGTCAATAAATACAAAGCCTTTCGTTTCTCTCTAAGAACATTAAAAGGGAGAGCAGGGAGTACACTCACACCTGACCCCTGTGAAACTCATTAACTTCCAATTATTGTTCACCGAGATTCTACGGCATCGTAGACGTGCCGCGGAGCGAATCACCATGTCTCACCGAATCTTGCTTGGACATTCGGGCTACGGCTCTGCTCTGACATGGGCATTGGCAACAGTTCGCTACGGAGCTGCCCACACGAGGCTGGCAAAAGCGGCTTTCGAATCAGTGGGTTTTTGATGATATGACAACTACTTGCGCATGTTAAGATGACAGCGAATGATCGATCCAATTGACCAAAAGGAAAAACGTAGGACATTGGTGCGCGCAACATATACACACAGATATATCGGCACGCTATCGGCACCTGGCCCTTTTTGCGTTCGCCCGCTGCAATTTCGGCATCCCTTTTCGTAGGGGTCGGGTCGGATTAAGGGAGAAACAAAACGTCATTCAACACGAAGCTCATCTACACAGTTTCACGTACTTCTGGCATAGCACAATACGTATGTCGTGGTTGAAGAAGGAGAACAGAAGAAAAGAAGAGAGTATGAACAAGATACGACAGCTCGGATCAAAGGACAACGAGGTTTCGAGTCGTGTCCGAGTCTAGAGTTTCAGCTAGTTCCAACCGGCATTTACACGTACAGGAAATACATATATATATATATATAGATATAGATATACGAGAATATATAACGATATGAAGTTAAGGGGAGAAAATTAGCGAAAAAGAAGCAACGACAGGGTGAGGAGAGGCTCTAAACTTATGACAGACGTGAAAGTACATTCAAGAAGCCACTACACCATGGACCATCATTGCCGGCGACTGATTACGTGGCACATATCGGCCGAGAATCAAATATATGGTACATGACTGAGAATACTGCGGTCTTATACAGAGTTTTGCATGAAAGGGATACGGACTGCATTGCTAAAGGTTAATCGATCCAGTTCAATTACGGATTGTTACATAATCTGAAGAAGGTAAAGTGTAACGTAGCGTGCGTGCGTGCGTGCTGCTTTGCTAGATCGATATCTGATGATAAACAGTATTGGTAGATATATCGATTATAAGTATATACATAATTAATACGAATAAATTGTGTTTCTAGAGGTATATATATACATGTATATACTGTATATACATATACATATGGATATGCGGATTCTGAATAACGTTGACGTCAATGTCAATGTCAATGCTGCCTTGCCTTCTGTGGGTAGCGTAGTTTCCCGAGACATGACCCATGCCATCGCAGGAGGACGTGGGGCACTGTATCAGCTCCTTGCCATCGCGACCACGAGGGGCGGGACGAGGTGCGAAATTGAACGAGTGCCGCCTCATACTCAAACTGCACCCAAGAACACCATCAATGAAATACACTTAGCCCGAATGCTTGTGCTTCATATACTTCTTTCTCATTAATCGACTAATCATTCTACATCTTTGATAAAGGGAGAAACTGCTCTTTAATATCATCCCATATGATATATGGGAAATACCTTTCCCATTTGGTTCGAAGTTTATTGTAGAAAATCATAATCTCAACGATTCCTCCTTAAGGTATTGGTTAGGTCGATGGGTTGCAATTGCAGGTTATTTTATTTGGCGATTTTACAAGGTGGGGCTGTGTAATGACCGTGATAATTTCCTAAGTTCTTTCGATTTTGCTTCTGAAAATTATAATCCCACCGATTCTGCCTTAATCTCGATTAGTGTATGGATTAGGTTGGCAGATGTTTTTGATATCTCTAACTGTGACCCGGCAGTTTTATGAAGATTTCGTACGAAATTTGTTGAAATGTTTCCCTTTCGAGTTTTACTTTAGAAAATAATTGCTGCCACTCTGTACTAAACTCGCTTAATATATCGGTTAGGTTGGTAGGTGTTAGTGATATTTGTAATTGTGATCCAGACCGGTAGACCATGCGGGACAATACGAAGTCATACCGAAGCAACAGCCATAATTTCCCGAAGTTGTTCCTTTTGAGCTTTACTTTCGCAAATAATCCCGCCGATTCTGCCCTAACCTCGACTAGTATACAGGTTAGGCTGCCCGATGTTTGAGATAACTGCAACTGTGATCCAGCAGTTTTATGAAGATTTCGTTCCCGCAGCCCGTGTAGTACAATACGAGGCTGGTCTGTGGTAGTAAGCGCAATAATTTGCCAAAGTTGGCTGGGCAGAAAGTGCGCGTGGTAGCAGTAACAAGCGGAGGAGGAAGAGGAATAGGAGGAGGCGGATGCGGAAGGAGCGTGGACGAGTGGGGAGTGCGGAGCAGTTTGCTCGGTGCTTTCTCGGCCCCGTCGTATTCTCGTAAGCGAGCCAGCAACTATAAACTCTATGAGAAGCCTCGAAAATTTCGATGACCCTTGAGTGGTCGCGATATTGCTGGCCGACAGAGTCGACGAACGCGACTTGAGTGCAGTTCACCCGGCGTACTCTGCTCTCCCAACCACCCCTCCCGACCACCCCCCTCATCCTCTTCCTCGGTACTTTACTATTTTTTGACCTGCGTTGTTCAACTCTTGCCTCGGCCGTTGACGAGCCCGGCGAACTCGCAGTAATACTCTTCAGTAATATGTCTATGTATGGCATAACGAGCAGGCTGATACTGGTAGAGCATTAAGACAAACAACATTCGGTAAATACTTCTATCCTAAGCATTTTCAGTATTTATTACAGCCGTTACAGCCACGGTAGTTTCATTATGACTCGACTATGTACGTCGAAGTTTCAGGCATCGATGCTTTTTTCCACTAGAAAAGGGTTCAGTCAGTTTCGAACGAACTGGTAAGTCGAATGTTCCTCCTTTTTCCAAAATCTGATTTTCTGCCAGAGATTCTTCCCGAAATCTTTTTTATTTTCTATTGCCACTGATTTTTTGAAGACTGATTGTAATTATAATCGTAAGTAGTAATACTTATTTTTTGTTGTGACTGATAGTTTTGTTTTGCGAGTTACTTTTGCAGTATCAATTTTTCTCCCATTTTACTACTCCTTGGTCTTTCGCGCACCACCGTACTTTCCCAGCTGTACCCACTTACCGATTAGTATGAAATTAAATGAATTGCACTTGAAATGAACAGTAATTGTATTAATTCGTTTAACAGGGTAAATTATTTCCATGAGGGTTCTGTTACTATTAGCACAGAACGCTAGAACTACTTTTTTTAGTAGTTTCAACGTTGAAAATGTTGTTACAGAGATAAACACTTTCAGCACTTTTCTTTGTGAAACTTGCACAGTTCACTAGACATGTAGTGTTGCGCTGCGAATTTGTAATCTATTCTTCGATATTTTCAATACTATTTCGATTTTCAATTTTTCCGAAACATAGTGATACTTAGAAAAACGAAGAAACTTGCATGTTTATTATTCACTTCGTACAAAATTATCATTTTTCACGCTCGAGTCTGAATTGATTTTCAATTAATTAACTACGTTAGATCTTGTATTATCAGTAGTAGCATATCCGATCATATTTCTGATAGATAATATTCCGTGACTGATAATGAATTATTGAAGTTTAATTAGCCACAAGTCTGCTTTACTAGGATCTTGTTTGACATTTTTCCCGATCGCCGTATGAAAAAGGAGAAAACCTAACCTCACTGTTGGCGAAAACAGTCGAAACAATAATTATCCTCTGTTACGATACTAGTCAGTCATAATGAACATACGACGGCTGTGCTTTGTGTAGAGAGAGTCCAAGCTATATACACATCAAAACCACACAGCCGGCGGATACACTACACCCAATATATCATGATACCAAAAACGTTTCTGTTTTACGACATAAGCTGAATAAATGTGTTACGCTAAGTGATAAGAATTCAAGTGTTGAGATTCTACCTTTGAAGAGTAAGTGCTGTACCTGTCATCTTTTGGAGAGGGTTTATCCAGTGGTCCTACTATGTGCTGGGGTGGTGGCATGCTGTAGCAAGGTGCTGGCGTATAACCGCCCGGTATTTGGTAACCGGAAGTCACAGGTCCACCGGGGTAAGTCGCAGCGCAACTGTAGCCTGCCGAGGGGTACGGACTGTAGGTGTTCCCAGGGTACTCTGGTTGAACGCCGCTCATACCGTAGCCTGGATGGGGGCTCATCGGTCCATAGCCTATATTAAGTAGTTACTGAGTATTTCGTACTTGTTATTTACACTAAACCCACTGGCATTTTATACAGTGGATAAAAAGAATACTCGTATAGCCAGCGCTTGTGGAAAAAGTTTTCTTATAGAAGGAAACGCTTCTGTCTAAATAGAAGTACATTTTGTTGGACGAAAATATGTTCTTCTTAAGAAAAAATAAATTTCTGTAGATAAGACAGTTTTCTTTTTAAGAAAACTTTATACTAAAATTACTGCGTGTACCAATACCCACTGTATATACTCATTCCTACCATAATCAATCAACTCCATGATGAAACACGATGAAATTTAATACAAAACAAATGCATACAATAACATTTAGATAGAAATAACAAAATTACAGGGACAACTGACAACTGCATAATAAAACCTATCATTTTGACTGTCGTTTTACCGGTCACAGTCACATTTGTCACTTGTCAAAATCTTTATGAAACTGGCTCCTGGTGCTAGCGGCCAACTTGCTGTCCAGCAAAATGTAGGAGCAACTAGAGACCCAGGTGGTTCAGTCCTTGTTTATCAAATCACCTCCAGGATGAAGCATTTCTAGGGTATTAGCATGGCTTACCTGAAGGATCACGATATGCGTCCATGTAATGGGAACCACCGCTATCGGGGGTGCTCTCTCGACTATATGCTGAAACATGGACGCCTGGTGGAGGGAATCCTGGTACTGGCCTGATTGCTGCACCTCCACTAAAGTTGACCGGTTCGTTCGCCGTCGAGAAATCTACGGGTTCCGTTTGTTCCTCGATTGGTCGAGGCGCTGGGAAGCCAGGCCCTACTGGTACTGAGACTGTTTCGCCATGCCCCGTCGGGTATTGGGGACTGGGCGCACCACTGTAATCATACAGTTCAGTATTCTTCATTGTTCATCCTCTAATTTCTTCAGCGTTACTGTGGAAACAGTATGATCTTTGATCTTTGAAGTTATTGTTGATAGACATACAATAGTCCCGCAAGTTTTTGGTGGTTCCTGCTTCGTTCTTGGCAAGATTATCCCTATCACTGTTTGGAACTATCCAAAAACGTTCGCAACACCCAGGGGGGGGGGGGGTCTAAATTTTTGGATCGGGTATTTACTCTTAGAAAGAGTACTATGTAGAGTATTTAATTTGACATTAAGCTAGTTACGCGACCCCACATGTTCACGCTTAGCTCGAGTGGGATATAGACTTAGGGTCTGCTGCATATTAAGTAACCCTCCATCTTTACAACTTTTCCGTCTCGAAAAAGTTGCAGATATAACACTTTTTAAGCGTTTCATCATAGAATATTGTTGATATTACCTGTGAAGTCGGTTTACGCTAAGATCGAGAGTCTGACCCTGTGGGCTGGGCACCTGTGGACTGGCAGTCAAATGTGGACTCGCTGCTGCCTGAGGGCTGCCACCTACTGTTTGTCCTCCCCCATACTGAGGACTCAAACTGTTGTTGCCATATGGTGGACCCTACAAGCATTCATCATAAATAACATCCTTCGTGATTACCTTTAACATTGCCGAAAGAGATTTTAACCTGTGGACTCGTCGACGTTACGCTCGAAGTGGATAAGTCCATTACTGATCCTCCTGGGGACGTCGGAGGTCCTCCGGGCTTTTGCATCTGCTGCACTTGTGTTACGGTAACGCACTTCACTGTAACATACAAGTGGCCCTGCATTAAATGGAAAAGGAACTATATAAAGATAAACATTTCTTTATTTTTCACTAGTGCAATCCTAAAATACTCTGATAGGTGATACCGTACCGTCTTCATTTTTCATGATTCCGGAAGCGGCCGCAGTGGCCATAGTCATTTGGTGTTGCGGTGTTTCCCCGATGTCCTGGTGATATGATCGTTCCTGATCGTCCGATAGCATCCCAGTCTGACCAAGGTAGTACATGTTTGTCCTGGAATGCAATTGTTGCTGCTGCTGCTGTTGCTGGTTCTGGATGGGTCCGCAGTTCTGGCTGTCGTATCTGTCGTAAGCGGCATTAGTACCAGGGTCATAAGGTCGATGATTTGCAGCACTCACGACCACGTTCTCGTAGCCCCTGACATTGACGATTTCATTGGAATAGGTCACAATTGGACGTGCTATGTTCGCCGCGCTAGGATGCATGTAGCTCCTAGCGTGCTCTGCGGACCTGTGATGATATAGGTCATCGCTATTGGAGACTGCGGCGGCCGCCGCAGCCATCATAGCGCTGGAGTCGTACGGTGACCGTTGTGGTACTTGATGACTCATCCTGGTGTCGTCGACCATTGGCATGGGGTAGGTGACAGTGGGTTGCATCGGCAGAACGTGGTGCACCGGATGCTGATTCGAATGATGTATCGCCGCCGCTATTGAGGGTCGCGGACCCATCGTGTCTATCGACGACATCGAAGAGGAATTCGAGTCTTGGTTCATGTACGAATCGTAATTCTGTCGGACTGTAGGTGGCGGTGGTGGTGGTGGCGAGTTCACTCGGCAAGAACCAGCATCTTCACTTTTAGGCACTAGTAGATCTGTGTTTTGACTTCGTGCTGAGAGCGTCGTACAGCACGCACTGTCACTCGGTGTGATCTCGGTTTTCGGGACGACTTTAGTGGTATGTGGCGAGGGACTCTCTTCCGATGTCTTCGAAGACTTGACAGTCACCCCTGCGCTCTTTGCCGTTGCGTAGTAGTCGTAGGAGAGGCTGCTTAACAGCGGTTTTGTATCTTGAACCGATGTACTGTACTGAGAAAAGCTTTTGTTTTCTAGTGATGGTGGCAGTAAGGTCGTACTGATGTACTCAGGTGGGATTCCCGACACTGCGAATAAAACGTAAATTTCCTTCGTTTGACAATACTCTATACTCAAGGACTATTAAAGCTATTATTATACAACCAAACCGCCCTTATACTTTAATGCATTTATATCAAATAAACGTACTCCAAACACATAAATATCCCAACAAATAACTATTAAAATCTTCATCATTTTTCACCACTGACCGAAAGTATAAATCTAAATCACAGATAAACAATTGATCTCAGTAAAATTCCGTTATCCCTTTCCGGGCGATCTCCAAATACTTATTGTGCAAAAGAGAGAACGAGCTGGATGAAACGGACAAGGGTCGCGCGGAATTTTACAGTATCATTCTTTATCTTGCTCTTACTATTTGACTGTTACCCTGACTTCAGACTCTTGGGAATCTCTAATTGTCGGTTTTTCGTCTGAATGCCAGGCACCTGTCACCAGGACTTGTACCGTCTTACCTTGAGCCTTTTGTCGTGCCTCGCGTGCGGCCTGCTTATTGGCCGCGGCGATGGGACATCCAGAGCGGCTCCTGTGTGTATTCCGATTTGAGTTGACATGACCGCGCCCGTTGCAACCAGGAGTTGGGCATTTCAAAATAGTTTCATGCATCGCCAAAGCTGCGAGAACCCAGAGACACGTGGTTTGGTTACCAGAGCGCTTTTTCAAGTTAAACGGCATACGCACACGCGGAGGGCACAGATTTATATCAACTTCTGTGCGATCCAATTACCTTCCTTGCATTGAGTATAATTATTTTTTTTGAAATGAAATGAAATGATTTTTCAGTCGAGATCGAACTATCGTTTGCAACGTGAAGTCGACGGTGAGAGGTTAGAAAGGAGAAGCGAAGAGGGGGGGACAACACAATAGAGAGGAGGAGAGTATAGACAAAAGAGGGGTGCGAGAGAGAAAGGAGGCAATTAGTAATTTTTATGACAAAACTGGACAAAACCAATGTTTCTTTACTACGGTCAAGTATACTGAGCGGGTAGAGAGAAACTCAAATAAAGACATAATTAATTCGTCGAGAAATTATAAGATAAGATAAGAATTACTGATTCGTGTACTGTCATTAGGTGAGGCCTGTATCCTTTACGCAAAGAATAGATGCTAGCCAGGGATCCTTGAATACTCAGAATAAACTCGTACTCATGTACTGCAATGTTTTTGTATGCTAGTTTAAGGTTAGTTCTGACTAACTTGTGATAAAAAACCGGTATCAAATCTGACACAAAAACGTGACATAATTATGCCGTAATTCTGGATTGGTGTTCTAATGGAAAACTCAGAAATTAATTTCATTTAATGAGCGCATAAATGCTAGATTTCTACGGGGTAAGAAATTCTCTTCGGTGGAGTTTGTTCTAATTTGTCCATTGATAATAGTAGAATATTCAGTTTTACGGATAAACGCTAAGCTTGACATGATGGGAACGGTGGTAAGTTATGATTCACTGATAGCAAAAAGCGTGTAATTATACTCAATCGCAGAATACCTCCGCTTGTTTCCGATGTGTGCGTATACGAAATCCAATCGTTGCATCGCCCGTGTCTCGAGTTCTCGATGAGTGGGTAAATACAAGACAAATATTCGGTAAGTCGAACAGTGTGATGGTAATCCACTACGATAATAAACTACGAAAGGTACAATAAATGTAAGGTAATAGGAACGTAACAAATAAAGCTCTCTACCCTGCTAACAGAAAGCAGAAAACAAAGCAGAGAAACACCTAGAAAACGTATACTCATAACTCTTTCAGACGAGAATGTGCTTCAAAGAATTCAGTTAATATGCAACGTTCTTCTCTATCACACGAAACACCTGACGTGAGACGTCGTTCTTTCCGCAAATCAATTTGTTGATATTTCAATTGCAAGCATAGTACTTAAAAAAATAGATAATCTTCTCAAGCGTTTTGTAATCATCGAACACAATGAATCAGCGGTTAGTGTAATTCATGCACCGGGGATAAATTAAAGTTGCGTGGTTTTCGTCTCCACCGTAGTGGGCCAATTTAAAGTTGTTCACACAATGAATATTATTAGTATGCCGAGTTGGTTTATTGAATTTTTTAGGACCGCAGTGCTGTTTAAAATGATAGTTATACAATGTTTTGTCGTTGAAAGGCGTTCTCCGTCAATTATTATATTTTAAAACATTGTATTTAATTTTTGTAATTCATATTTCGCGAAATAAATTCATCCTTTGTTCTAAAAGTGAATGGAAAATTGAGGATACCCAGACATTTATTAATACGTTGACTCGAACACAATAATGCAATTTGTTAATGACAGGGTCACATAGAAAGTATGCCAAGACGATTAGAGACCAATTTCGCAAAGATTTTGACAAATGGCGACATATGACAGGAGTCTGTTATTCCAAGTATTATATTTAGCCTTCAAGAGCGAGAGAGGGAGAGAGAGAAAGAGATACATTGTAATCTCACTTAGCAACGTCCAACCGATTCTCGGTATCGGCATCAACATTGCTTTGGGGAGACCGAACAAAGACAACCCGAGAAGTGATCGTTAGAAAACGAGAAGACGTAAAGATGACGTGATACACTTTGTGCGGATGTTAACAGCATTTTAGTTTGACTTAATACTTAGTATGTAGATCTGTTTGTTGCAGTAAAAAAAATTTCTAACAATATATAACTTAACATCCCGTCCGTTTTGAAAATTTCGAATTACTTTTGAAAGACTCTGTATAAATAATAAATACTCCAATATTCTATAGCCTATAATAGATTTGGATAATTAGATGGATATGTATTTACTTCAGGGGTTCTCCAAATTATGTTAAGTTTACTGTGCCTAAGAAGTTAATTTATTTTGACGACTCGGTCGACAAGAAGCCATTTACTCAACAATCATTCATCGTCTATCATTGGCAAATAGTCCAGAGAATAATTCCACAAATTCAGTAGTTGAAATAGAGAAATCTATGTCGACTAGAGATCTGCTTTTGTCGATTTGACCGGCGAAAAAAGTCCATCATCAAGCATCATTGATCGTTTACATGATGAGAAATCGCCCATCATCGGAAAACAACCCAGGGAGGGGTTCAGCAAATTTAAGTGATTGCAAGATATCGCAATGACGTTTTAAAAACATCTTTAAAACGCCCGATAGAGATATTCACGTCGTCTTTAAATGTCTAATGTTACTAAATGGAAGATTTTAAAGACGTCTACAATGCGCCCGAAAAAACATATAAAGACATTACAAATACATCTCTAACAAACCTAGAACACGTTCTGACCAATCTGCAAGAAGACATGTAGAAGCCGTTTTAAATACCTCTTTAATACGTGAATGATAGGACTTTGTATATGTATTGCTATACTATATTCTAAAAGCAGTATTTCAAAATGTTAATTCAGTAAAACCAACGGTTGGTTTGGAGAAAAGACCCAATTTCGAGATTCTAATACATACTTTTGGAAAAATGTGCAATTAGGCGTTGGTAAAACGTTTTTTGCTGGATGTTTTTGCGACGCTCTAAGGATATCGCAAAATGGCAGACGTAAAGATGACGTATCAGAGACGTTTTAAAAATGAACAAATGTGGTTATCTTCGGAACGTCTTCCGCAGAACGTCTTTGAAACGTTCTAAGAATGGTCATAAAACGTACAAATGTGAAAATCGCATGAACACGTTTTTAAGGCATTGTATGCATCCATCCAAGCATCATTCATCGCCTAGTATTAGAAAACAGTTTAGGGAATAGTTCAACAAATGCAGTGACAAGAAAATATCTAAATTGGAGAAATCTATGTCGACTAAAGATTTGCTTTCGAGTATCCGACGGATAAGAAGCATTATTCATTCAAGCATCATTCATTTTCTATCATTGCAAAACAACCCAAGCAGTAGTTCAACAAATTTAGTAACTACAAGATATCCAAATTAGAGAAATCTAAGTCGATTAGAGATCTGCTTTCGACGCCCCAGCCGACAAGAAGGCATTCATCGAGGGCGCGTGCGATCCTAAAGTGTTGTATATCACCGGGAGTGTTGGGGTCAGAGGGACACGAGAGGTTAGCATTTCAGGTAGGCACTGAATGGGGAGGAAATTCAAGCTCTGCATAGGTTCAACGTGGTGATTGTCCGGTATTCATTCCCTGACTATATAGATTAGTGCTAGCGTGTTTGTGGGTTAAGTTACATGACGCCGAATGCTCTCGAAATTAGCAAATTACTATCTACATTGGCTTCTTACTACAAATCTCTTGTTATTGTAGGTCTGCCATAATTAACACGTCTTCTTTGATTGCTACCAGTTAAGTTTTAGGTTATGGTGTGGAAATATGTCAATAAGTAGTTTTAATCCCTCAAAAAAAAAGATAAACATAGAATACAAGTTTAGAGGTATCAGAACATCTTGACACTTGAAAATATTCTGAGATTTGTATTAAATATTATAAATGAAAACAACTATGTAAAGCAAATTTATATGGCACCATATGCTTTCCAAATTAGCAAATTATTGTCTGCATTGGCCTCTTAGTAACAATTTCTTCACTAATACCATGGCGGTTCTTATGGTATTACGTTGTTATTGAGTAATACGTTAGTTTTCTCGCAACTTTTAACTATTCTTTATATTACAACTTCTGGGATTTTTATACTTTCGTTTACCATTATTTATAATTACATGTTCGGCATAGTTATTTTAGGATACCACTCACTGTTTGATAGCAATCTATTTTACCGAAGAGGTTATAGAAGCTATAGAATCTCAATTGGACTTGTATATACATAATTAAAGAAAGTATAATTAAACAGTGGGGATTATTATGATAAAAGCGAAGTAGTGGTTAGAGCAAGTTTAAAGTTTACTGATCGCATTTTGCTAACATCTTATCCAAAGCGTATGGTTCTTGGTTCTTTATTTAGGAATATCTTCCTCGACTTGAGATCCTCTTTCTTCTGCACATTGTACCCTTATTTTTGTTATCCTAACAAAGGCTATTTTCAATACGGTTTATAAATAATTCTCGCGGTTAATCAACAATCATCTTTTACTAAATACTGAGTAAAGTCCCCTGTGGATGATGTTTTTTGTGTATAAGAAATACTTGGTTTTCCAGAATGAAACTAAATGATGAAAACTAGCTTGCAACGGCTCGCAAAAAATTAACGTCGCAGCATACTGGTACTAGAATCATTCGTATACTCACAAAAACAAAACTTATGTGGAGCAATGCGCGCTTGGCAAGTCCAGTGAGTGAGTAGGCGGGCGCGGCAAGTAACACCATAGCGACCTCTAACGGCCCGCCTGGATCGCTGTTAATTAAAAAATCGAAAACTGGGTAATTAGGATGAAACTAAAATATCAAAAATGTGTACTTTCTATTTCGATCTATTGTTTATACGTGTAAAACAATAAATAAGTATTCTCATATTTTGTGTGCTAAAAGTGTTCCTCTTGAATTTGACTTTATATGATATTCTCGTATAACGACAGGGAACTTTACTATTAACTACATGTAATACATGCTTCAGCAGTTTTTATGATGGATTTCAAATTTTCTTGCTGATAACGCATTTTTTTTATCAATGATAGAAGCTGTTGTCAATCGTTTGATAATTTAAGGGATTATATGAAATGTACAAAATTGGATTTTTTTGTGGTCACTTAATAGTTTAAGAAAAAACGTCGCTAAAACTTATTTTAAAAAACAATATTCGGAAACTATTAATTTTAGAGCGATGTAGAAATCATATATTGCAACTCAATACTTTCTCTTTCAATTGATGTCTATGATGTGATATAATTGTTTCCAAAAAACTGTGGGAAAGAGATGTATATAAATGAAAAACTTTCTTGAATTTTTTATATCAAAACACACCCGAATTAAACTCAAGTTTTGTTCAGTGACAATTATATGAATAATAACAATGTTGAAACGTGGTCATAAATTCTGTTTTTCGTATTGTCATACGTTTCCGAAAAATAGTAAGCTATTGAAATCCTATAATTTACAGGATGGCCGATTTAGAGGAAAAAGCAAAGGTCGAAGTCACAACGGCAAATGCTGTGTAAGAAAAGGCAAAAAATTGATGGTGTTATAACTTTTTCTGGTGAATGATGATATTCTAGGGGGATTATGGTATCTTATGGCCATTGCCTGCAATCCCCCATAAACCCGCTTAAGAAGATAGTACACTATGATCATAAAGTCAGGTAAGTATCGCAAGTGGAATGTTTAAAGCTTAATATGCTTTTACCTTTTCCTCTTCCTGAACTTAACTTCACAAATTACTTTCGAAAAGTGTTAATTATAGATAGAAAAATGATTCTTTAGTCTTTAACCTCTTTGTATTCGTCGTGTTACACTAGCACTGTGCCAGCAAGAGTACAACTTTTTTTAAAATTAATATTGCATTTCTAACTGTATTTGACTTGTCATAAAACTGCTAACACTACTTATTCGCCTGTTAATAAATGTTCCTGTTTCCTTGTACAATTTATTTGTAGATAACGCCAGAATACTCTCTTTTTACCAACTTCAAAAAGGAGGAGATACTTAATTCGACCGTCATATTTTTTTACTCGCACTTGCATGGGTGCATGATACTTCATTATGAAATAGTTACTAAAAAATACCATTCATATTAGAGTTCAGGTTGTAAACATCTATATCGTGACTGTGCGTGAGAACTTGTGATGTATTCTTTAATCTTTCACTTTTTTGTTTTGTTTATGATACTGTCATATTTGCTATCAGCATACATATATTATAACATACGCCTTTTTTCCCATTAATATTGGTTATTATTTTTGTTCACCTATTCGTGAGCAAAGAATTCAAGTAAAATTGAACGTCGCAATATTAACATATTTGCTCCCGAAATTTTTCTTTGAAAGGAAACTGGTTTGTTACGTGTTATATTATCTATAATCGCGAGTGATTATATTATACGAATGCTAAGTTTGCAATCCAGTAATTTACATTACCAACAATAAACTCCGTGAAGCCGGATAGTGGATTTCTCGAAAATATCGATTATGTCTAACAGATAATGAACGACGTATCATAAAGTTAATTCCTGTGTTAGAATTTTTTTTTATTTAAACGTGTCATGAATTTAAATGGATTATAAATTGTTCTGAAATCATTATTCACTATTTCACTTTTGAATTGCATACATTAGTAATTGTTGTTTATGGAGAACTAAAGATTTCTAACTGCAATTTTCTTGCCAAAATACTTCTAACATTACTTATTCGCATTTTAATAAATATTCTTTTTTTTTTCTTTGTATAGTTCTTTTAGAGATAATGCCGGAATGTTTCCTTTCTGCTCAAACTTGCTTAGCCGCATAATACTTAATGCAATAATTACTAGAAAAATGTCATTCATATCAGTGGTTAGGTTGCAAACGTCTACGTAGTGGTGGTAATGCTATGAGTTTAAAATGAACATTGTATAATGCAATATTCCGACTTCTTTAGTTCTTAGATTCTTTACAGGTTCACGTTTCAAAATATTAATATTTAATATTTCAGTTTTCAATGGTGTATAGATAGTATTAAATAATATACTTTCTTTTTGTCATCTCTTTATTCAATTATTTGCCAAACATGGCGGTGCTACTTTTACTTTAAAAAATTTATCCCCATAAACATGATTTTATACCGCACGTATTGTGCAGTGAAAAATTCTATGCATACATTCATATAATTTAATAATAAGCTACTGGTAAAATCATAAAAAATTATGGGAATTGCGGATCATCGAAGTACGATAAAGTATTTGTTAATACTTCTTGCAGTTGACAATGCGGGAAAGAAACAAAATTATGCGTGAGAGAGTTCATGAAGAACATCAGTATTATTTCCTCTACTTGACTTACAGATTTCGGAAGAAACTTGACACATCAGATAGTATTGTGTGAAGAATTATAAATTTGCGGAAAAATGTCTCCTTAGTGAGAAACATGGTTAATGTATTGCGCATTGGAATAAGAAAAGAAAACATTTTATATTGCCGTAGATTTATTTTAATATGTTACTAATTATTGATTGACAAATGCAATTATTAACCATTGATGAATAAATTCAAAGTATAATTAACATGCTATATTTGGATTTGCGTTAATACATTCACCACATTTGCGCACGAAAGTAACAATTTCGAAATCACACCATATGCAGTACTAATATGCAATCTCTAATAATGAAGAAGCATTGGATAGGCTCGTATGAATTTGACACAAAAATACACTTGCCGTGTTCATAACGTCTTGGTGGTAATTATTCTTAATACAAAACGGGAGTATATACTTACTTTCGGGCGTCAATTTATCCTTCCTTGGACAACCAGACAGACTGCAATAACAATTTTACATTAACATTCCCTTATCAAAGTTGTTCCTGAAATAGAAGTTTGTTTGCACATACAAATCTAGTCATTCATAATTGTGTTAATATAACGCCGAATTCATATCACTAGAGAAAATTAAACTGGTGAAAAGTTGTTATCTATTCGAAATATAATTGTTAGTAGAATTGGAATTAATTGATGAAGCGCATGTTGTTTAAAATCACCTTCAATAGACATGAAAGGTTATTTAAATGCAGTTATAAAATACTTCCGTCCCCTATTTCCCTCCAGGCGCATTTGAGATTACATTATTTATGAAAATTAGGTGTTTAAAACTTAAAAAAACAGCAACAAAACCTTAGGATAGGCAAAATCGATCACGAATCAATAAATTATTATAATGTAAATTTTTAAAAATACAGCATTAAAAATTCAAGTGAATGTGAAAATATTAATGACCTGAATGTAGGGCTCAGACAGTGTATTGTTCTAAAATTAGAATAGATGTATAGTTTTGGAGAGGTTTGTTCGGACACCTTTTTCAACCTATTTAAATAATTTAAAACTATGTTAGTATGGTATAAAAGGTGTTAAATACTGGATGTGATTGCAACATAATTTACATGAACAAGATCGAAGAAAAGGAAAATACTACAATAGTGTATTAATTTATAATACAAAAACTACACATAGTTGGTATCTACGAATCCTGATTGCGTAACTGTAATCTTGCTAAATTTGGATTTGGAGGTTAGCGTATAAGCGTCGGTGTTTTACTGAGCACACACATTCATCTGATTGGCTAATCTTACTTCAAAAGCCATGAATTCACTCCCCCTTTAATTACCCAGCCTATTTTAGTTTGACCGAGATACGTTAGGCGTTCAATTTCGCGATACGCTGAGCGCATTCTTTAGCCTACACATTTTTATTATTGAACCAAACCAAACCTATTCTCTAAACCAAAAGAATAGTGACGCTTATTGATATTATATATGCAATAGTGAGCATATAAATAGGTACAGAATATAAGTACTTCGAGAAATTTAATTGAAATTATTGTTTGTTCATGAAGTCCAGATACATTTTTAAATAATATTATTGAGTTCGACAGCATGCATTATTTGAATGCCCACTATGATTATTCCTTTTGCGAATATTTCCTTTCGCAGTATAACAATACTAATTTATAGTAAATAATACATTTAAATGCTCGGCCAGAATCAGCTAGTTATAACCATCTTAAGATCTTTTGATAATATTAATCAAGGCTTCTGCACTATAGTAATAATGCCAGTTTAAAACTAACAGATAACAAATTTCTAGGCACTATGACTCGATTCGATTTTGTTGTTTTGAACAGTAAGCATTATTTCAGTTATGCAAAGCGGTCCTATTTCTATGTTTGCTACTGTACATACTAGAAAGTATGTGTTATAAACTATAGCACTAATTTAGTTTTCTTAATTAGTTTTCAACAGTAGAACATTAGTTGAGTTGCGAAAACAAATTGTGTTAAAATATTAGAGTTATGCAAAGTATTCCTATTTCTGTGCTGGGCGTTGTATACTAGGCAGTATGTATTATAAACTGCCAACTGAGTGTGCGTGTGACTTCCTACTCCGGATGTCAGCGGAATTAGGAGATTCCTATAGAGAGCGACAATGGTGTCTTGGCGCACGTGGTGGGTAATTTAAGGGACAGCCATGCCCAGGTCCTGTTAACTCGAACTCCTGCCGGAGCAGCGTGAACATGTTTTTATCTCTCCGACCTAACTTCCAGTCTGGACCTAACTCCTAATGCCATTGTCGTTGAGGTTGGGGTTGTAGTTGTGTTTCTCCGTGTTTCTCATTTACGCTCCCTTGCTCTCACTCGGAGTGCCCTTTCGGCTCTAGTTGACGCAGATGTAGTACGACTTTTTGCTCAAGATGCAAGACAAATTCAAACTTAACGAAGCTGGTATTCGAACTCTTCTTTCTACAAGTAGAATATATTGTTTCTCACACAATTTCAAATCGTTTTTGGTTAGCTGTACACTTGCTATTGTTCTGTTGCAGCCACAAATGAGTGTAATATACTTTTTTTGCCGAACATTCATGACATACTCAAACCTGAAAACGTTAGAATTTGAACCCTTTTTTGTACGAGTGGGAGATATTACTTGTTGAACGATTTTAAATCCTTTTTAGGTTAGGCGTCCATTTAGGATTAATAGCCGCGGCAAAACAATCGGAGAAATAAGAAATTTATTTAAACTCTAGCCTTATCGATTGGTTATAGTCAAATGTAATCGTTTCATTGCACATATAAAACTCAGAACTATTGAATAATGCAAATTAAAATTGTACAACCAACTTAGTAAGCATTTGTTGCTTTTCACTTTTAGTGTATTTCTTCTCAGATATCTTAGGTTGACAATTATTTCTACTTGTTAATACATCTATTTATATTTGAGATGTGAATATAAGTTGAGATACCTACAATATACATCTGGGATGACTTGGTGCATTTGGAAAGAAATTAAATTAATATAACAGTAAATAAATAAATAATTGTTAAACCTATTTGACATTATTAGTGGGTGAACGTAGTATAAAAATGTTGCAACTTGCCTGATTGTCACATTTGTCAATGAAACTTTGACCTTTAGCACAAGCTTACATGAGTTTAAATTAACAATTCAGAATTCTTGGGGTTTACATTGTTAAAATTACGAACAATCTAGAAATGTCAGAATGGAAATTTGTACATCTAAAAGTGTTCTTAAATATATCGATATTATACAAAAAATCCAGAGAAGAATAATGTAATTCATTGTATGAATTCACGTATTTTGCCCACAAAGTTTAATACCTCAGCAAATTTATACCAACTTGGAAGAGCAGGTTGTACACAATTCAACCACTATATATATATAGTTTTTTGCTCTAAGTTTTGACGTACTTAAATTCTAAATAGATGTTCTGTTCGAGTTCTGAGCACGGTTTGACTAAGTTTGAACACGCTACTGCAATTCGCTGATTGCCTTTCGAACCCTTTGAAATAAGATTGGCATTTCGATGTTGTTTGACTTGGTATTAATAGTCGAAATCTTATTTTCATGTAACTACAGTCAGCCTTGCAATAAAGAAAGGAATAACGGTGGTGTTTGATGAAATATTTGGACAAGGGATTAAAATAAAACAAATTGTACTTTAAAAGGATTGTATTAGGAAGAATTGCGCATACATACGAGCGTCGTGTATTTTGTCCTTACATTTAGTCGAAATTATTTAGTTCCGTACATGCTTCTCAATCCGAATTTATTTTTCTAATAACGAGAAGTTACTATTAGACTATTGATAATGATAATAACATCAGACTAAACTGTTAAGGCCACTAAACTATAGAAAATAAATGAATGTTAGACTAACGATAATTTGGTAGCCCGATGCAATGTTTATCAACAATTTTTCCTTGGTTATACAATATATAATCACGTCCAAGTTGACTCAGGTCGCCAGAAAACAGTGTACTCTCAACCCAAACACTTAAAGTGTCATTCACGTTGGAACCTGCATCTGCTAGAAGAACTTAAATGAACAAAAATTAAAAAATTAAACAACCCAGCGTTTCAATATTTCTATACTTTTCTATCTCGCCATGTAATTCTTCTTTATATGTACACATTTCGCCACTGCGCCTTGGGAAACGAATTCGTAACTAACGAAGGCCGGAAAAGCAACATGTTTATTTAATTAACTTAATGCAATTTACTTTAGAAAGACTTCGTTTCACATAAGAATCACACAAGTACTTCCGCCATCTAAGAGATGGATTCGACGTCATATTTGTGAACAGGACTGTATCTTTAAATAATTAAGTATTCATACCTGCGATGGTGTGAATAAAGACCTGTCGCGTGACCTTGACCCGTACAACCTCGCGTGGGACACTTACTGCCTTCTGTAACAAATGTAACAATATATTACAGTTAAATTTGAATCTTATTTGACATATTATACGATCTGAATAAATGCACTGTTCGTCGTATCAATTTTAACATTGTGTTAAATTTGTAAGACAGTTTCAATTCCTTAAGGTGTATGATGAAAGGTTAAAATGAAAACCAAAGTCATTATAAGAGCATAAAATCATTAAACCTGTTTCAACTGCAATGATGCTCTTCAAAAAGTATTAATAAATACTGGCTAACCCTTAATCTTTACGCTGCAATATTCTCCTATAGTCGAATTTTTCAGTAATGAATAAGTGAATAATAAAAATGAAGGTAAACCAACACAATACTGCAAAATGTAATGTGTGCAATAATAACGTGAAACATGGAGAAGAGTTGAAGCGTAAAGTTGGTTCCTTGTTTTCTCTGTTTTAACTGGAACACTTTCAAATTTAATACGAGAATAGGAGAAATTAATCACGCAGCTTAAGGGTTAAGCATAAACCAATACAAAATTCAGTACCAGGAGAATTGAACATCTGATTCGATGATAATTTTCTCACAAGTATACTTTGCGTTGCTTTACTTTAAATGCTACAGTAGTGTAAAAAATTCGCGTTGCTCTTGAACATCGTCTGTTCTAAATGACTGGTCAACATTTCATGATTTAAAAAATTTAAATTTCATGATCGTCATTTTGTTCTTAATAGTAGTTTTTTGATAAAATCTTCATCTTCGCCTAGTAAAAAGGAATAAGCACGATTCCAATCGAATTTGTTACTTTTCTGCAACAAGTGTTGTATCGTAGTTGATTTCTTTTATTCGGCAAAGCCAAACAATTAATCTGAAAACTACTATTAAGGATAAAATGACAATTACGAAAGCTAAGTCTTTCAAATCATGGATTTCTGGCCAGGCATGATGTTAGGAGCTATTGTTTGAGTCAGAAGTATCCGACGGCTACTCTGAATTTCTTCATCAAAAGGGCTGCGAGAATTCATTAGTAACCCTTTCTTAAGGATGAAATGAAAATTATGGAAAGTTAATTTTTCATGGAAAGCATGCGCAAGCCACTCTGTTCTGTCTCCGCGTTGACTAATGTACAAAAACCCGGACAGTGAGCCTGGAGAGTGAACAAGATTCACAGACGTAGAATTTTAAAAGCAAGTCTGTCGCAAAGATCCCTTTGCCAAATTAGAATTTATAATTTGTTAGAGTTATTTGTGGTACATCTGATTAATGAAAAATGAAAATATGTAATATATACACCAATGTAGATTATGAAATCCGAGCTTGCGAGATGATTTATGATTCTGTGAATGATTTTGGACTTCAATAAACAGACAAATTTGTTTATAAGGAAACTATGGTGTGTAAGCCATCTTTTGTCCAGCATTTTTATCAAAAAATGGTTTTAACGATTCGAAATGCATCAAGTACATAAAACTCTTTCAGAAGAATACTAATACTAATAAGAGAAACGATAATAAATTCTCAACAAAATTAATTTTTATTAATAAAGAAAATCGTTCCACAAATAGCACTCTCAAATTATGGTTTTATTCAGGTTGAACATTCTAAATCCAAACATCGTGGAAGTGCTTTTTACTTTTAGTTTTCGTTTCTTTTCTTGCGCAATAATTGTCATACCAATCGTTGTTTTAAGTAGAGAGCGCTATAGTACCAATGAACTGCTACTGAATCGGTATATCAGGAACTGTGTAGTAAAAGAGTACGTCGTACCTTTCTCAACAATAGCCGGACTTCACCCAAAACACCCAAGTTTTTCGTATACATTGCTGCTTTCAGTTTCAACACAAATGGCAATTGCGAAGATTTCATGCAACTCTGTGCTTGGCCTGGTCTCGACTCATCACCAGAACATATAACAGTCAATAAGAGCTTAGGCAAGGTGCGCTGCTCGCCGACGATGTTTCGTTCCGTCGGTAATTTAAGTTGCGAAGACTTCACGTCAAGTGGCATTACATGCCAAGTCTGTTTCTTGTATCGACAGTGAAACAAACATTGACAAAGGAAGATTACGTTTTGTATTTTTAGAGTTGAATAAAAGCACTGACTGACAAAGAGAATGCGATGAAAAAATGTAGTAGAAGATGTAATTTTTATTAAGAATATTAGGGTTGTAGCGTTTGAAAGGATTGTATGTAAAAGATAATGTAGATTTCTAAAATAGGATTTTTTGTTATAGTTCTAATAACACAGAATTGCAGATGACACATTGCAATGAACGAAATATTTGATTTTACATTTTCAGTTATCATTCAGACCCGTTACAAGAAAGGAATTCATGATTAAAATAATACAAATTTCTCACAAAAGTGTACATCGATTATATTTGTAATTTTTCAAGTGATCAGTAGAAGCTAAAGTTCCATAAAATTGATAACATTAATGTATCAAAATCATCAAATGTGAGGGTAAACAAATTCACACTGGAATTCATAATAAATCACGATATATATTTATAACTAACAAGCATATGCACGGTGCTGTATTAATATGTAAGGTTTCGTATATAGCCATTTTTTATATGTATTTAGGTGTTAATAAAGAAATAAAAGCATTTGCTGAGAGCATACTCAGTGGGTCTAACGCAGTTGAATCCCTGAAATACCGATCAGGTTGCAATTCGCAGATATTGTAGCGAACTCTGCGTAAATCATCAGCTGGTATAAGGTTTTCCATTATCCAAATTTGGAATTTTCTATACCTTTTTGAAAGTATTTTTAGGCTTCCATTAGAGATATAATTTTGCATTCTCAAGATAAACTTAGATATGATGATTGTAACAATCGGAATTCTTACATCTTTACTTCCAACTCCTTTAACTATTTCGGTCTTGCTACATTATTGATTTTCCAGTATGTAAACGAAAATTAATAAGTTTCCAATCAATTGTTGTTGCCTTTTTAATGACAATGTGTCCAAGTATATCATCAGTCGGAAGCTGATAACTATTGTCATATAAAAACAACATGATATTTCGACAGAAAAGTCGTATGTAATTTTAATTAGCACTGTGTTTGAATTTATTTTCACCAGGCAATGAATGTAAAATGAAATATTCCTATCAATTATTTATTATTAAAATAATTTTCGAGTATTAAATCTTATTAGTATAAAAATTCCTAAATATCAAATACGACAAAGCTATTGCAGGCATCGAGTAAATAGATCTCCTGTCATACAATCTAATATCTAATCACTATAGATCTAGATCATAGAGGAAATAGGCAATCACTAACGCAGTACTTCATTGTGTTTATCATAATATTACTTACACACTGTTTCATTTGATTATTATTCAGAAAATATAAAATAAGTTAGGCCGCTATAGGTCTTTTCTAACAATAAATGTTCCGCAGCGTATTACTGATCCTTTAAAGTTAAATAACATATAGTGTGGTGTTGCTTTTATGTACACGTCGTTATACACATATATGATATGAGTGTGTATTGACATGGAACGACTCGGTCCCACGCACTGGTATGCGTAAATGGACCTCTATTCGGATTTCCACACTCGGAGAGGCATTAATTATAGTTTTCTTCGTTAGCGGAATCCTCCTCGCATGAACAGTATGGATTATTATATGCCTTAACTTCGCTAATTAATGAGTTATGCATGCAAGACCAGATGAAAAGTGAGCACCCTTGCGACTTAACTAGAACTGCAAGCCGACGGCTGAGTGCGGAGCTTCATCATCGTATCTCTACGTTCATAATATTTATAATAATCATTTGTAATACTCAGTTTTAATAATATTCGCAATACTTAGTTTCAATTACATTCTTAACAATCAGTTTGTGCAAAATAAATTCTCCGTCTGATTTCTAACGGAGTTATTTCTCGTAACTTGTAATGAAGTCATTTTAGAGGTAATGATTCTAAGCTGCCTTGATTTGGGTTGTTTTAATACCAACGACTGCTAATAAATGAATATGCAAGATGAGTGCACATGTTGAGACTTACTTAAATTGAAAGAAGTTCAATAATTAGAATTCTACTTTTAGACAATGAAAAAAGAACTTTAGACATTGTGATATTTATTATTCGTCGCAGTTGAGTCGAACAAGATCGCACATCCAGGGATTCGGGATAGCATCAGGGATTCAGTAGGCAAATCTCTAGTCAGTAAAAAAATGACAGGACTTTATTCTTTTTATCGAGATTGAAAAAAATACTTGTTCGAAGATGATTGTTTATGATTATTACTTGCTTCACCATATGTTTATGTTGTGATGAAGAATGTGCTCTGAGATGACACTTCTGCATAAGTTGCGACAAACTATGTCTTTAAACCATCATATCTCATTAAAAAATGAATATACAGTTTCAAGTTAGTGCCAGACTCAAGTTCAATTTATAAATTAGTTTGGTTCTAACAAATAAACTCATTTTCATGACCCCTTTTTCATAGTTGTTGCCAACTAGGCAACTTGATACTAGTTAACAATAATTTAATTTAAAAATAATAGGTTATTGTAGCCATTTTTGTTTCAAATACCTTCTGGCGATGTATAAGACAACCTCTCATTCCTTTCGGAATTTTGCAATTACTTTTGGAATACCTTGTATAAGAAATAAATATTGCAATATTTTATAGCCTCTTGTTTTTTTGAATCATAAGACAATAGAATCGTATAAGAATCGATTCAATCTTTATTGGGTTTTTCGCGAACACAGAATGCTTTGCAATTCATTTTCAAATTACTCTGGAAACGCCTCAAATAATTGATAAATATTGCAACAATTTATAGCTTATAATTGTAATGCACAGAGTTGTTCTCTACGCATTAGAGAAAATCGCCTTAAAATTGTTTTAAGTTTCGTCCTTTAAATGAGCAAAGAAGAAGATAAACGATGTTTCTCTAATTGCTATTCAAAACTACTTTGTATTGCCATTCACACGGGTGACAAAAATGCAAGTTTATTTATGACAGACGGTGTCATGTCTTTTTCGACAGTGTTTCAATTTTTCCTAATTATGCAAGCGCGCACATGTTCGTTTACAAATGAAATGCTGTTACACCTCCAGGGGGAGTCACCAGCACCGAATTCAACCTTCGATGAAAGCTCGAAAGCTTCGGGCGGCCGAAATCGTAGATATTTGTGGAAATTCTTTAAGCCTTGGCTTACGCCCGGTAATTGCCAGAATCATTATTATGGCCCTTTGCTGGCTTGGCGGAAAGCTTGCCGTTTGTATTGAAAGGCCTCGATGACAGCCAATGAACATAGGTCTTATTATCACTAAACGGACCGCGTTCGCCTAAATGACTCGTTTTAAAATTCAATTGAACTATCCACTTTGTTTCGCTTTTTTTTAAACTATAAATGCAAATATATATATCTTTTATTATCTAAATGTTATTTTGTGTCTTGGTTTTTGTATTAGATTGAGAATTAGTTTACCTTTATAGTATACAAAGATTAAATATATTATGTGCAATATATTATTTGTTATGAAATAAATTTACATAACTATGTTACATAAAGGTATGTTTAATGTTAGTTATTAACGAGTGCGTGTTAAATGTAGCTAAATATCGATAGGAGGCATTCGACGAGAGTCTGCCATACGGAAATTAATGTTACTTTAGTCAAGTTCAACAAATTAAACGGAAAGTATTTGATTGTAAGCTTCAAACAGATTATTATATAACACTATACGGTTTAACGTTATGTGTTCTTTGAACACCCATCACAGTTTGACGAATACTTCCTTCGACATAATAATAATAATTTAGAAATAAAAGACATATTTAAATGATCGGTCGAAATCACTTGGCTACAAATAACTTCAAATTGTTTAGAAAGGCTTCCTCACAGTAGCAGCAACATATATTAATATTGCAAAACGAACCAGTTTCATTGCATTTGTTGCTATTAGTTGTGTTATTGTTTGCGCAAACTGATAACCATCGATATTCCCCAAGTTTTGACTAATTGAAACATATTACACAATACTGTCATTATTGAGGCCAAGGCAAACGCATTCCGCACACCTCCATATTTATCAATATCACATTATTATTTCGAGTTTCCTTGTATCTCCGTCAACTTATTCGTGATTGGAAAATTCAGTCGTACTCGGTTCCGTCAGAGCGCAAAGGTGACAATCAGCTTTCGAGAAAACTCACTTCAACTGCTAGCCTTTCGCTTTGAGCGCCGCGGATAGAAAATAGAAAGCGTCCTCCCATAACATGAATGAAAATCAGCAGTAGTAGGGTTAGGAAACCCTTTTCCCAGTATAATGGTAATCCTTCTTTCTGTTCTCGCTCCTTCTTGCTTTATTTCCCTTTCGCATGCATTTATACCTCTTCGTCGCCCGCTCGCCCACCCTTCTCACTCATACACACAGAAACACAGGCGCGTACATACTGACTTGGTATTTGTACGCTCTAAAAAATTGTGGAGAAATGCTGCCAAGCACTTCGTTGTTAGATTTAAGGTATATTTTGAGTTGGCTGAAGCTATTTTTATTGCATTCAGTTATGGGTATTGAAAATTGTATGTAAATGACGATTGGATGGTTATATTTTGAGTTTAAATTCGTTGTGTTTTATTTCGAGCACGCGAGTTGTGATAAATGTCCACTACGGTATTAACGGTATTACGGTATTAAATATGTTTCTTGTAAGAATAGCATAATCGACAAGCACATTGTAAGCGAAAAACTCATAAAAAAGGGGTTTACATTTTTGCGAAATAAAAAATAAATTAAGTAAATATATTGATCATAAAAATAGTATAGTCTTTTTATGTGTTTTATGACTGATAGAAGTAATTGTTAGTTTTTAAAAAGTCGTGATAATTTAAACGGTTGTTAGTTTCAACTAATTTTTATTACTTTATACATTTCTGTATTTTGTACATAAATACCAGTTTGTCTGTATTGCTTACGCTCCGTTTACGTTATTTTGAACTCGCTGGGCATGCGTAGTTTTGTGTTGATTTCCCGCTCGTGTACAATTTGACTTAACCTGATGTTACTGTTAAAATAATATTGGGTTCAATTAAGTAGCATATCTTTAAAAAATTGTATTGCTTAATACACTTTGCAGAAAATAAGCAGTACGTTGTGACACACGCTGCCACAAGTTAGAATATCGAGTTACTGCATTTTGTGTAATTGCGACATTTTATTTGTCAACAAAGTCCACTTAAGATTTCGAATTTTCGATTGTAATGGAATCGTAATTATTAAAATTTTTATTTTTATTGAAAATATATGCATTGTATGTATTGAATAATTTATTCTTACCATTTACCTTAATTACAAATGCCTTAATTAATGCAATCACTATATTTTGCAGTGTTTTCCCATTCATCTACGAGTTTCAGAATTTCCCGCTTATCCGACTGCCATCGACCCTCAAATAATACAGATGCTCACATCACCCTTTAACTGTTACCCTTAAGATTTAAAATATTTTCAAGATATAATACATTACACCACATATCCAGCATCCCTGTACGAACTGTACCAGCAATAATAATTTATGAACCGCATACGATATTAAAATCAATTTTAAAGTATTTTTTACAAGGAGGAATAACTTCACACAAAAGGATTACCTTTCACATTAACAGTAGCACACGCTGCATATGCAAATAAAGCTGCAGGTGTGATTGAAACGCTCGTATTGCATTCGGGCGCGAAGGAATAAAAGGAAAGATCCGGCAATCGCAAATAACATAAAGGATAACTTTACTTTGAGAGGCCTTGATTTCACCATTTGAGTCATCGCCCCTCGCTTCGTAATTATTGATTTTCTGTGTTGCCCTAACTCCCCTAACTTCATACGGAGAGCAAGGACGGGCAAGAGGGACAAGAAGAACAGAGTACTTCCAAGAGCTGAAAATATCTTTACCCCCTCCCCCTCGTTCCATCTCTACTCGGCCCCCTCCAACCCCTCCCAACTACCAGCACCAATCAAGCGTAAAAAGTGATCTAGGTGTCATTGCGTTGCTGGATGCATTTAGCTCATTAAGAGCTTAATTAAGGTCTTACTTAGTATTTTATGTATGTGTTCCTAGCGATCACAGTGTTAGCATGTGGTTGTGAAATTGGACGAAGGAAAGGGTTGTTCGAAACTGTCGCGGTCGGCTTTCGATGCTGGGTGGAGGTAAAATAAAACATTGATTTTCTCACCTCTGTTTAAACTGGACGGAGAAATCGAGATTCCCGGCCTACTATCATCAAAAGGTGTAGGCCTATCAGCTACTTTGACAGAAGGTTCTTGGCGATCTATGCTGGTGTCGGATGGGAGGTTGCTACCGGAAACTGGACTGGTCGCTGCGGTACTGGTGGAGACAGTGGTGATGACAATACTGACGGAGCTGGCCGAAGCAGTACCCGGTGTACTGGCAATGTTATTTCTGATAGGATTGCTATTAGCGGTGGAAGTTTTATTGGCGGGAGGGTTGCAGCCTGGGGCGGTGGTGTTGCCGGGGGTTGCGCCGCTCTCGGAGACGTCGCTGCCGGCGCTGCAATTGGTGACGGCGGTGGCAGTGACCACGCCGTCCCTAGCAATGTCCTGGATGGCACTGGCGGCTCTCGAGCCGATTCCAGCCGGCTGGAGGATGGTGTACTGCTTGGAAGTGTCGGGACTGGTGACCGGGGACATGCCGCCGACCGGACTCTTGTTGCCGGCCGAGCGGTTCGGCGAGACGTCGACGGTGGGCGCGACGTGGCTAGTATCTTTTAGTGACTTTAACTGAAGTAGAGAGACGGAAGTGTGCTGCTTGTCGTCCGAGATCGGGGAGATGTTGGAGACGGGCTGTGGCGTTGGCATGGTGGGACCCAGCCCGGGGGAAGGGTAGTCTACGAAGGTTGCTGATGCTGGATACGGACCTATCGGCGGCACCGCCGTGGGAACCACAGCTACGGACGGGCTGTTCCGGCCACCTGCTTTATTATGATCGGCGCTAGGTGGCCTGAATGCTGAATTTGTTGAGAACGGTGAACTCTCCGCGGGTGAACCTGACCCAGCATTCACGCCAGTCGCTAGTTTCAGTCCACTGTCGTTGTATTGTCGGTGGTAAGACGAGTAGAGCTCTTGCTGCTGCTGTAATTGCCTGGCGTGTGCACTCTGACCGGCCTTACATGCGCGCTCGTTATAGTTTAGCCGGGCTGACTCGTGTTTGTCAACTGCGCTCTCTGCCATGTCGATTTCCAGTTCGTTGGAAGAGTCGTCGACTAATTCGTTTAGGTCGGGTGGCTCGTATCGAGAGTATTGACTCGTTTGGCGACTTAGGTAACTAGCTTGGCTCATCCCGGCGTTTCGATCGCTTCGATCTTTATTCATCAGAAATCTCGTGGTTGTGTTACTCGAGTCATTAAGGTTGGCGTTACTCACTTGACTTTCAATTCCTGTGCCTTCATTGTCTTTTTTACTTTTGCCTTGATGATGCTGTTGTTTCAGCACGTCTTGCTGTTTACCCTGCACCTGCAATTTGGAACTGCGGTCATACTGACCGCGCAGAGTAATGACATCCTTTAACGAACAACCGGTTTCATTACTTGTCGTGGAGGAGGTTGAGACAGAAGAGGGCGAGAGCTTGGGATTTTCTTTTTTCTCCTCGAAAAGGTTCTCGAAATTCGACTCGTATTTGTCCTCGTCGGAATTACCCCTTTGATAGAGGGAGCCGCCAGGGCCGGGCCAACTTCCAGACAAACTTTTCAGTGCCGCTTCAGTTTCTCGGATGAGTGTCTCATCGTCTTCGGTTTCCTCGGAGTATTTGTTCGATTTTCGGACGGGGCTGCCCGAATTGCCGGAACTAAAGACCCGCTTCTTTTGAGGCAAGGCGATATTTTTGCCGGATTCCGCTTGATCGATCGATTTCCTCACATCGTCGTCCCGCACACTTTTCCGCCTTCGTTTGGTGCATGTGTCGGGTGCTTCCATATCTTGAAAGTTAGTTATTTGCGGGGTTTTCTTGTTGATCAGTAATTGCTGCTGATGTAATATTTGCGACTGTTGGTGTGTTTGCTTGTGGCTCGAGCCAACCGATTCCGCCTCCAACTTACGTTTTATGAGATGCGCCATCGCATTCTGGCCACCTGGCACGCTGGTCAGTTCCACCCTGGAACACAAAAATTCCAGAGAATCAGGAAACCTGTTCTTTCGCTCGGGCGTACAGTTTCAGTGAATGTCATTAAGGAGAGCGGACTCGTCGCTTAAGTATCGACGGTTTGGGGTTTCTACGGAACCGATGCATTTCACAGGTCTGTGCCAGTTATTCCAAACTACTCGAAAAGAGTACTCTGTCTTCGGACTAGGATCGATTCAAAAGTGGACCCGGTCGCTTAAGGGTCTGTCTCTCGAGAAATTTCACCTGAAATTCGCCGAGGATCACTGCGGCATGATCCTCTGGTCTGGCACCCATCCGTCCAAGCCTAGCTGGTACGATCTTCCGCCGAGGAGGCGATACGGATCGGTTCCTCCGACGAAAGGCACCCCACTTTCCGCACTTGATTTCTTGACTGTCAATCCAGACGAGAGTGCTCTCACCGCCTCATAGACACCACCCACATATCTGCCGATCCGATTCCACTCCGAGTCTCACAAGCATGCAAGCCGTACGCGTTAACATCGTTGTCAACGCTGATACCTTCGAGGGAACTTCCTGGCGCACGACTGCGTAGAAAGCACGCTCCGTTGAAATGCTCGCGAGCTACTGTGCTATGTTTAGGTTCGCTTAGGGGTGGCGATCTCTTGGTTTTGTAGGAGGGATGAAAGCTTGCGCGAGCAACTGGAACCTTCTGCTTCGCCGCAAAAAGTGGGGGCGGGTTCTGCGCACTGTCCACCCCCTTGGGCTTACTCCGTACCCGATTTCCAGCCCTTCTGCACATCCTAGCATTCACCTCACCACTCCCTAAAGTTGAGGGGAAGGGCCCACCAACTCTAACTGCACACTGCTACGTCTATAATGCTCAGACGTCTCTCTATAGAGCCTTATACAGATTACCACATAGTCACCCCACCTTTTGACCTCCATTTCTCCCCCGTCCAGCCTCTTTTTCCAAAATTCTCCCAATTCTCCCAACTCTTTCACCAGACATCGCTCTTCCCATCCAACCAACCTACCGATTAACCAGACATTTCCTGCGCTTCGCGTGTCAGCGAGCCGTAATCATATTGCGTGGCAAATTAACAGGTTAAGTCCGGCCGATTATGCTAGACACACAAACATTTAGGGAGCATACATCAAATACAGAAGCCGAGGAACATTTCTGGTCAGGTTATACCTAGCGTGTACTGCCTCGAGTGCCATCCATGCGTGGCATCTGCATCTCCACATAGCGGAACGTCGGCGATATATGAATATTCTTGTGCTTCGCCCTTTCATGCGTGATTATCCCCACTTTGACTAATTTCGAACATTAATTCATAATGGATGTTAATTGGTGCCGCTTTAGATTAGGGACTTGTGGAATCGGAGGGTTTGCTCCTTGGTTGAAGCTGCTGCTTTAGCTTTTAGTATGAAATTACTTAATTTCGTTAGAAAAGTAAAGAAATTGCTAAATTACAAAACCTCATAATGAAAGAGCTCCGATATGTTATTTGCAAGTGCAGCATATGGCAAACGTTAATAATATCTGGTCAGTAAGTACACAGTTTGCTTCTTAGCTGAAGCTGCTTGCTTAGCTTTTAGTTCAAAATTACTTAGCTTTGCTATAAACTAAAATAAATCGTTAAGTTCTGACACATTAATAACAAGTACAACATATGGCAAATGTTTAGCATCTCATAATATCGAAGAAATGGATAATGTCTCGTCACTTTGTACATCATTTTTTTCTCAACTAAAGCTGCTTGCTTAGCTTTTAGTATACAATCTGTTACGTTCGCTAAAAAATAACATAAATCGCATATTAGCACCCTTTTGCAGATCATATGAAAGCTCGAATACATTGATGGCAAGAGTTCATGGTAAATGCTGATAATCTGGTCAATAAGTAAGAACAGTAGTTGGAAGCAAATATTAGCTTTATAACAAGAGCAACAGTTCTATATTTCTAATTGGCAAATATAAGTTCTGTAAAACAAGGTTCACACATAGCTTCCTTCAAGCTTGAAAAGTTTTTACGAGAGTTTATTCATTTGACGCAGTCTTACTTTAAGAACAGTTGAATATAAGTTGTAATAGCGATTCTCATAAGAATTAGGACCGACTTTTTATTATAATGACAATAAAGGAGTTGCTTATCAAATTTATCTTGATGTAACAATTCTGAATTTTTTCATCGGACATATGTACAGTGAAAACAGGTATCAATGTTTAAAATGAAAAATGTTTTAAAAGATAAAGCAGAAAACCAATTTAATGCATGTTAGCACTCATTGAAAATTACTGGCTTTGTTGTGCGCCAATGTTAGCACACAAGCAACGAAAATGTTCTTGACCGTCGGTGATGAATTGCTTTGCGGAACCTGACGCAACGATTTATCGTTAATGACACGGCATGTGTTTCGCAAAAGCATTGAAATTCATGTCTTGTGTAACATGGTTGTACAAGGCCAGTATTACCGGCCACTTTTAGAAGCCTTTCCACTGCCATTACAACTGCAAAGTTACAAACTGCAGAAATATTTCTAAGATTTCCTATTCCTTGGTCAACGTCAGAAAGAGTGTTATTATTAAACAGCAAACACACGGCAACAAAGTTAAAGATGGCAAGGGAACTTATTTATGTCTGCGTTTTACCCAATTTCGACGAATATACCTCACGCAAGAAACTTGGAACATATGTTTTTGTATGTCAATGATTGGGTTATAGGGTTTGAAATGAATTTTGAAGTTAAAGGGGAAGATATAGAAATAGAAAAAGGTGATCGCTTGCGAAGTAGTGATAATTATTGCGTAACATACTAGATGACGTATACCAGAATAATGTTATCCACGTTTTTGAAACTCAACGGATGGAGCTTTTTTACAATATTTACAAATTTGACCGTAAAAGACTAATTGCAAGTGCTTTACGAGATAAATTACTTAACATATGTGTCACATATTTAACTTTTTCATTGTCAATTAAAATAATAAAGAAAAATTCTTTAACAATACGTTAGAGTACGATAAATGACAAAGCATGATAAGAATGAGGATGAACCTTAGCCATTTTCAATGGAAATTTTTTGCATGTTATTTGTGTCATGTGATTATTTCAAATTATGTTATTCGGCAAAACAACAACTTGTGCAACATTTGAGATAGCTCCGACAATAAAAAGTACCTTAAATTTAACAATTTCGATGTTTGTATAAATTGGCAATCTGATCTGTTTTGCTTGTACAATGTACTGATTTGACAGTGAATGAGTTAAATCATGAAGTTTTCATATGCAAACAATAATTTCATACTAAATTTTGCATGTCTAGTCAAATGACCGGTTTTAAAATTCGATTCACCTATGCACTTTTTGTTCGTTTTTGTTACAAGTGAATATGAAAACATATAACTTTTATATTATTAATTACATATTATTGTGAGCACGAGTTTTCGTATTAAACTGAGAATTAGTTATACTCAAATCGATAAAATATGACCTTTACTACATAACCGGTCATTTAATTGATTACGCTAGGAACAGTTACATATACGCTGCTGGTACGTTTAGCGTTAAGTAAATTCTGACCGATCAACACAATTATTTCCAATGTAACATCACCCGAGAAAGTGGAGAAAGTTGGCCACATCGCCATCAGTAACCAACTTTTTGTAGGTTAGATTCTTCACTAAGGATTTTTGTTTCTGAAACACTACGCTTTTTTAGTTATCCATGTTCAGTGCTGCATAAGAGTACGCGTACCGATAGTCTGTCGTGTTCGTAAGTCCTCAACCCTTTAACAGAGCGGATCTTTCTGAAAATATCTATCTGCTCCTGTAGTTACAATCAAGCAATAATGAGTATATACAGTATATATGAGTACATTTCTTGCAATTTTATTTCATTTATCTTAGATTGCATAATATTTTCATGAAAATGCAAAATATTATTGCGCATTTGATTTCTTTACTCTAAGAAAAAGTAGACGCTATTATCATTTGTTACGATAATTACGATTTTTTAAGCAACAGGCTCGTCATTGCCACAAAAGTAATCAGTTCTTCATGATGAATACACTCGTCAAGCACCGATAAAGATTTAATGTTCAATCATGAAATTTGCATATGTAAATACCAATTTAACCACCCGTACATCGACACATATGTTGATTCCTTTGCAACACGTGTCCTCAGACGCCATAACAGAATTGGGAAATGTCCTTACAATCGACCTTGACAAGTTTCGAGGAAGAAGACTCAGTTGACGAAGACTTCCGCAATACATAGCTTAAGTTGCGGGGAAGTTCGGTATTACTGCTTTTCAGAGGCGGCCATGCGAGGTTCGCAGGGAATTCTGGGTACAGAACGTTAATGCGTCAGCGCCTCTACCGGCTTTCATCGCTGATGAAAACGTTTATAAGGAATCGTCTGAATTGTATTCCGATAAAAGTGTATTTATTCCCGTAAAGTAGACGTCGGTGAGTATTTTCAGCGTGCGTATTCTTTATTTGAAACATAAAAACGTATAGCTCATCCTCACATAAAAAACAATATATTTTACAAAACAAAATAGTGTGATTATGTTCTTTGTTAATCTTTGCACACACTGTTAGATAATCATTGAGTCCGTATGGTATCTTTATACTAACAAGGAGAGTATCAAACCTGTCAGGTCGACCCCTATGCTCGTTTCTTTTTTATAAGTTTGTAAACCAATGTAGGAATACTGGTCCAAAAAATTGGCTGCCGCGATCAGCTAGTAGTATTTTTAAAATTCATCAAAAAGTCAGATTTTGCGTATTCGGCGACACTTGAGAAATACGTCCGTTAAATTTTCATAAACTTGAAATGCATCATGACTGCTGAAACGTTGAAGGTTTTTTACATCATGTTATGAGCAAATATCGAAGATATGTTTGGGACTTTCGATCTGACAGTTCAGACATTGTAAAATAACGGACTTTAGCGCCGCCAAATTGATAAAATCTGGTTTTTCGATGGTTTTGAAAATACTTATAGTCGATCATGACAGCTGAGTTTTTGGGGAAGTATTCTACATTGGTTTACGAACTTATACAAAACAAATTAGAATAGTTTTCGATCTGCTAGATCTGGCACTCTTCTTGTAAGTGTAGTGTATTATAGTCTTATAGTACTGCAGTGTATTTATACTACACACGAAAATAACTTGCACCATTGCATTTATCGCGTGATGTTACATTAGAAATACTTGTATTGGTCGACCAGACTTGATTTAAATGCACAAAAGTCATGAAAACGCGTACTTTCGTACAAGAAGACGCGTTTGCCTTGAAGTTAACAACGATAGTATAGTATAATATATTACATATACTAAAATTTTGGGAACTGTCAATGATCATCTAGCAGTTTGCGCAAACAATGACACAACTAATATATAGCGATAAATTCGATATAACTATTTTATTTCGCAAAATTAATATGTGCTTCTTCAATAGTTACAAACTGGGACTTCTGCTACTATGAAAAAGCTTTTCTAAACAATTTTAAGTTGTTTATAACTTGCTGATTTTTACTAGTGCATCCAACAACATTGATTTCAAAACGCATCATCCTCTACTTTTTTATACGATGCTCATTTCTAACGTCGTCACGTCACTTGACCATTCGGAATGCTTGAAATCATCGTCAAAGTAGATCATAAACATCAAACTATCTAATAGCAATATGTAAAACCATGGTTGGCAGATATTTGCACCAACAGAGGTACACTTTGCATTTTCGAGAGGTGTTTGGCGTCTGACTGGTGGTGCCATCTTTCTACGCGCATTTAAGCGACAGGTGTGCAATATACAAATTTCTATTTTTACAGAAGAATGCAAAGATTTGAATCGAATGTGTTTCCAAGTTTGAGTTTCATGAGTTCTAGTTGTTTTGTTGAATTCCAGCCAAAATGTAAGGAATGTTTTAAAGTTCCTTTTTCGTATTTTCATAAAAAAATACAGATCTAATATCGTTTATTTGCCACTGGAATATAACCTTTGATCGGTCCAAAGAGGCTAATAGGATATAAACTAAAAATAGAAATTGTTTCAAATAACTTCGAGAAAATATTTGCATTTACTCGTTTTGGTGTCAATAGCATTAACTTTTATTTTATGGTATTAAAAAAGTTAGTGAAGAATGTCAATAAAATAATTGTTTTGACAGCTTTTTCTTAAGGGATTTTCCCCTTTTGTCAGGTTTCCCTTTGGGATTTGTTCCTTACGGGGTTCGTTTCACCCAAATATCTTCTTCTCATACACATGTCATGACCTGCTTCGCAGTGCGCCCTACATGCATACGAAGTTTGCAAACCCGATTGAACCCGCATGGGATTTTCCCTTGCAACTCAAGTGTGAAAAACTGACCATTTTCATTGTGTAACTTTGTTTGAGTATACAAAAAGTTTAAACTTTACATTTTCAACAGTGTTTGTTAAAATATTAATAGAATACTAAATTAGCTCAAAGTTCATGGTGCAAACGGCATATTACTTTTTGCAATAATAATTTGCATGTGATTAGGTAGATCTGTTTTGTTCGTAAAAAGTGTTCACCGTAAAATTGTCACACACAGAAACTATACAATTTATTACTACAGACTCTGTAAAAATTGCTCAGTTTTCCAAATGTCAATGATAAAATCTATCAATAACAGACAAAAAGAAAACATATTCAGTTATTTCAAATCTTGCAGAAAAATTGTATAAGTTAGCAATTTATTTAGTTATTAATTTGTACCTTTTTCCTTATATCGTTTCGGTTTGTTAAAGAAAATTTTAGTTGGCGAAGTCTCACAAAAACCTAGCCGAATGTAATATTCCATTTCGTTTCCTGGCATTACAGAACTTACAATTAACGACAATTGAAAGTTAAGTCTGTAGGAACTGCATTTTGTAACAGGTAAACATAGCGGCAGAAACCGAACGAGCGAAGGCTCTGCGGTCGGAAGAGCGGAAAAAAAGCCTGGATCAGCGTTAGTACTTAACCGAGCTTCAAGGAATCTTGGAAAGCGGGGTTTCCTTAAACCTTAAACCCTCTGCAGATCTCGGAGTTCCAAGTTTAGAGGAAGGGCTGATTTAGAAAGGATGGCGGAATCTGGCATTAGCCAGGATACAGAGTAAGCCCGCACCGAAGATTCAACAAGATACTACACCTTTTTCACCAATCAGCGCATCTCAGTTTAAAAAGTTAATGCTTGGTAGCTTGAAAGCAGTCAGAAGATGAAAAACAGTGAAAGTTCATTTACAATAAAAAACACTTCTGTTTCCTCGAATTTATACTATTTTTGCTGTATGTTTAAAGTAACTCAGAAATTATAGCTAAGCAAGAAATAAACTCTGTTTCAAACAGCTATAATGACAATATGCTCGTTTTAAGCTAATTGTGTAGTTTTTCTAACTAATAATTAGGTACTACATCTTTTTTAGCAATCATCAGATCTTAGCTTAAAAAGCTGACGGTTGATAGCTTGAAAGCAGTCGGAAAACGAGAAAACAGTAAAAGTGTATTTAAAATAACAAAATGCTCAGAAGTTGTACGTATTTTTACTGTTGTTAATGTGACTTGCAAGGAAAATTTCCCAGATGTATCACGTCGATTCATGGAGTAAGGTGTCAAATTGCAGGGTTTGAAAAACCACTCAAAGTATCATTTTTTTAGCAGCCTGTTTCCAACACGAACGGCTCAAAAGGGGGACAAAGTTAGGGGTGAAAAATACATTTTCACAAATATCTCGGAAACTATTGCAACTAGGACAAAAGTGTACGTGTTAATATTTTATTTCTTGAAGTAAAGAATCAAAATACGTAAACGCCTTTTTTTATAGTAACCGATTCAGGCTGCGCCATGATAAATGATGACGAATAATTAATGAATATATGCACGAAGAACGGTGCAGTTTCACTTGTATTTCGTCTTTTCAAAGCTTTCACAAATTTTCGGGAAGAACCAGGAACTTTTTTAACAACCACAAAATATCAAAACAATGCTCCCTGTTATTCCATCAGTGAAAACACAGTTTTAAAGACACAGTTGTTCTAAAGTAAATTTCAGTTGTGCCACAAGAAAAAAATAAATGGCTGGTGATTTCCCTGGCATTCTATTCATCTGTCTTCTTATCATTCGCATTAATGTTATTAATTTAGAGCATCCAGACTGGTTGGACAAAAATGATTATTTTCGTCGTTGAATAAAGTGTCAAGGTAAAATAAACTGCGAAATAGTAAATTACTTGTAAATTACAAAATTCCACAGTATGAAGGATATGAAACAGTCAAAATATGGAAGCGAGATCGTGTAAAATGATTAATAAAAAATAGAAACAGTAGAAAGACCCATTGATTAGAGAATGTGGGTGAAATAATGACATTTATATATTATATAGATAGAGTGACATTTTCATTGGCAACTTTAGCGATACGGGAGGTTAGCGATCGATCTATTTCAACTGTTTTTTGCTGTTGCTTTGGTTTAATAACTGGGTGCCTTACAATATTAGGTTTCAATTTCGACAAGTAACTGAATATACAGTTTTTATTCACATTATATATTCTCAAAATATTAATATTGTTCTATTCAATTAGCACCATTAAAGATCATTCTAATTTAAAAGGTTATGTTAGCGAATGATCACATCTGTCCGATGTTATCTGCTTTAAAATGCTAGCACCTGCTAGGAGAACGAATGCCGGTAGTTAGCGTGGATTTATTAAAGGGGCAAGATTTGCTAGAGGGGCAAGAAAAGGTCCGAATCCACCGACTGCTCGGAACCCTCATGTCAAGAGCACGTAGTGTTCTTTGATGATTTTTTGTGCCGAAGTGCATTTCAGCCGGGCAGTGTCTTAAACCAATCGAAATCTTATTAAATATTTAGCGCTACTTAGACCACTACTTTAAGTGCCTGTCCGTCCTCGGACCTTATCTTCCGAAGAAGCCGTCTTCCACAGCTCTATTCCCCTTAGACGCCCCTTCCCCCATCGGACACTCCAGATTCGGACCCTTAGGCAAAAAATTTAGTTAGAACTTTCTCGACTAGAAAGCTCTCCCCCTCTTTTAACACTTTCCAACTATTCTCTAATGTCCTCTCGACATTAACAATTTCTTTTTGCTATGATGTTTTGCTTTAATGGTGAAATCTATATCGATTTTCGTTCATGAAACAAAGCATTAAGATGACTTTGTAAATCTTAAATCAAGAGATTTGGATCTTTAGGCAAAATATATGATTACAAGTTTCACAATTAGAAAACTCTCTACTTTTATTTTAAATTTCGTTTCGTCAGTAACGATTTCTAATTGCCGGCTAATATTTCCCTTTAATCCCTTCAATCAATAAGTGAAATTCAAAAAATGTAGGTAACGAAGTGATATACACCCCATCGGACATTGAAAATTTGGACGTATAAAAATTTAGTTAATACTTCCTCAACTAATTGTAATATAGTGAAAGAGTTTACCTCTCCTCATTAACAATTTCTGTTTGCCGATCTAATATTTCCCCTCCATCAATAACTAAAATCGAAAATTGAACTCGATCGATGAAACAAAAAATGAAGGTGCATTTGGGGTTCATTAAAGTTTTAATCAATAGAAGTGGCAGCGGCTTTGTTGACCGGTTTGAAGTACCGGGTATCTTTGTTATTTATTTCAGTAGCTAGTGCCGGGGCTTTCGGGGTGTAATTAAAGAGAGCGCAGAACACGATACCTCGGAGGTCGTCTGAGCGCAAGCCAGGACAAATGCGACCTGACCGAGGGTATACGGCTCTTAGGGATATGTTTTACCGGGGTATACTTACATCATCCCATCGCGGCACATATTTTCATATAACAAAAGCATCTGCGTGCCGCGCATAACAAATTTCGGCTGATTTATAGTAACGCTGGGGGTGCGACCACCGCACAAATTTTCACAGCCACACTGCGCCATGGGCTAGTAGCCCCTTCGCCTTCGGCTCAGAGGCACAAGCAGCTCGAACCCTTCTTCAGCCGACTTCAATTCGGCTGCCTTTCTGTATCATAAGTAATGTAAAGTTCCAATATTCCCAAAGAATCAAAGTAATAATAATATATGGTTGTTAGTAAGTGTAAATATTTATAGCGATGAGCATATAAATAGACATGTTTTAGTGATAAACAATATACAATGGTGAGTATATATGTATAAACACGAACAACTACTTGGAGAGCTCGATTTGAAATTTTTTGTCGTTTAGAAATTTCAGAAATTCTTTTATGTAATGTTATATGATGCAAGGCAACTTATACTTTGAATACTCACGGTTTTGCGAATATTTCTTTTTGCAACATAATAATGTTAATTCAGAAATAAATAGCGCATGCTCAAAACACTTGACTACAATTAGCCAGTTGCAAATAACTTAAGGCTGCTAAAAAATTGTGGAGAAGATTTCTTCCCTGTAGCAATAATTGCGAGTAGCAACTTACATACAAAATATTGCAAGGGAGTATTTATTAGAATTACGAAGACAGAATCTTGCTATTTATATCCTCGCCACGGTACACTCTCTGCCATAAATGTCTCAGAGTTATCTCAGAATTAAAGTAGGTTTCTGTCACCAGACAAATTTTAGCAATTAAAATTAACGATGATAATTATGGCGGCGATCCCGAGGGGAAAGGTTAGAAAAATTGATTGTATTATCTAGGTCTACTTCAAAGAGGAACGAAAAGGGATGTCAATACTGGTTTAATGCTGATATCCGTCAGGAAGACTGCCCTAAAGGGTTGAACGAAGGGGCGGCAGAGCCGGGTATGCATGGAAAGCAGCTAACAGGGAAAGGGGGTGATAAGAAGGGACCCTGCTCAGTCCAACTAACATCGGACTAAGCTTTTGGATCGATACCAATAGCTAACAGTGGCAAGTATCAGTAAGTACGCACTCCTCCTGGTTACAACTTTGCCGTTTATGGTTAAAATGTAACCTTAGAATATTATTTGATATCTAAAACTCTATGACTTGCACCGAACAATTTAGCTTAAGACTAAAATAATTAATTAAGTAATTGTACACATGCAGTGGATAGAAAAGGTATTCCTGCACACCTCCTTTCTTGGGATAAATTTTGACATAGAAGAAAGTATTCTTTTACAAGAGAACATAAATGTTCTCAAAACAGAATATTTCTTCTTTAAAAATGCTCACTCCAGGAAATCGAGGGGTTCGATCACCATTTTTATCCCCTGTATATTTTATTCTGTTAACCTCAGTGAAATAAATGAAAATTTGATATAGTTGCAAAGCCATCTGAAATACACAAATAAAGAGGTACTAATATGCTTTGCATTAAAAAGCTTCGGCTATTGGTGTCGTTAGTAATATTTCACATTCAGTAATAATTTGCAGATGCGTTGCGAAATTGTTATAATGAAATTGGAGAGTACGGAGATAATTGGAGATGCGATGAAAACGTTTCTATGAAAGGTTCGAGTGCTGGATTGGAGCAATGAATTTAGTTTTTTTCTGAACGATTCAGTAACGTAGTTTGAGCATTTTTGCACATGCAAGTTATTCTCGTTTGGAAAAAACGTAATTCGATCACTCTGCCCCATCCAGCGACTAGAATCCGCACATCCATGCATCCTACACGGTTCAACATCATATTTGCTCTTCCAATTTGGTCATTTTTTCAGCCTCTTTTTACCGGTCAAAAGCACAGTTGGTCTCGAAAGTTTTCGACCGCGCCAATCATTACAGATATGACCGACTTTACTTTTGCTAGTCTCATTTCGTATAACTTTCGTTAACTAATCTTTTCTGAATATTGACATTGACAATGTTATTTATTAAAGTTTTTTCCATCACAGTAAACATATTGATAATGATTATTTTGTAATGTTTACGGTTACGCACTCTACAATTATAAACCGAAGATTCATCAATGTTTGGATTATAAAATATTGAAAATCCAATAATATGACGGCGCAGAAAGATTTATGGGAAATAAAAACTGCAAAAACAGTCAGTTGGTTGTCATCGTAATTTTGGAAGTTGCTCAGACACTTTTGCAACCGATTGTACAGCATAATGTGTTTGCCTTAAAACCAACGATGCTGGTATTGTATAATATATATATATATATACAAATATTTAAAACCTGGGGACTATCAATGCTCATGTAGCAGTTTCTGCAAATAATAATACAACTAACAGGCAGCAATAAATATGTTAAGACTGATTTATTACGCAAAATTACCAATGGGTGAAAATACTTGGTGATTGGAAGCAACAGTGTCAGTATTCTATAAGGATTTTGTAGATATTAAACAACTGAGAACTATCAACGATCATCTAGCAGTTTGTGCAAACAATAATATAACTAATAAGCGGCAACAAATACAATAAACCCAACTTCTTTTAAAAAAAACCTAGTTATTCAAAATATAGCTGATTCCAAAGCAAACGCATCATCCTACATTATACATATTCTATCTCACTGATAATTACATAGTTGATTTAACACTAAATAAATAAATAAAAAAAGTGCTCATAAAGATGCAATTTCCAGATTTTCGTTAATAGAAAGACGAAAATAACAGTTCTAGGAGGAGTATAAGAGAAACAGAAGCACTCGGGGCGAAAAGAGTAGTGAACTGAACAACCCTGCAGTTGATAAAGCCGCATTTATTTGGAGGCGTTTTCTAAGAAGTCCGGACGGGAGTTGGAGCGTATCCTTCGGGAGATGTGGACGCGTGCAGCCTACAGATGCAGCTCGATCCTAGCAAATCGTTAGAGCTCTGAAGTGATAAAGACGAAGAGAAGAAAAGGGGTTGGGAAGTGGAAGTGCGGGGTGCGGAGTTGGGGGTAGCGAGCCTCTAAGCGAAATGAAGTTGACAGAACACTCTCGAGCTTCCCACTTCAGACCGCAATGTGTGTGGCCGAGACGGATTGCGGGATCTGCCAACTCTTCATACCTTATCAAATAACTACTGTTTCAGAAATGCATTCCACTGTTCGCCTTTATCCGAGCTTGCGTGTATGGAGAAAGAAATAGTTTTATGTGTGATGTATGATAGTCAAGTAATTTAAAAAGGAATTCAAATTCGTTACGCCTGTCCATAAGTTTGTTCATATGTTTTTGGACCTTTACATTCAAAAGTGATGAATTCCGAAATTCAAACTGAAATTCAATGAAATTAAATCGAAATCAGTCCTTTGATCTCTACAATCAAATGTTAATTTATAAGTTACTTTTTAGTTATAACAATTCGTACCCACTATGAATTTTGTGAAATCAATCTGCTGTATTTTATTTATTGCTACCTATTAGTTATGTTATTGTAAGCAGAAATTGCTAGATGACCGTTGATAGTCTCCGCGTGTTTAATATTTATAAAATTGTTGTATAATACCGGCACCATTCATCCAATAAATGAAAATCACCCTGAATCAACAAAAATGTTTTCTTTACAATTGCAGTATTGGGTGCTTCAAACAAGAATATTTAAGCACTCCAATTTCGTATTAACCCAATACTATTTTTTATACTGCTATGTACCCAAGTCTTACGTCAAATGAGTTCATAAAAGATGTTTTGCATTGTCTCACATCATTATTTAATAATAAATTAACCCACCTTAAAACGCAATCGTTCATGTCCATGACAGTAATTAAAGAAAATACGACTAATTAATAATAATAGGAGATCATCTCTACTATTTCGTACTGAATATGATTATTGTCACTGACAAATAATGCATTTCCCTTTGTTAAGCAAAAACATAGCACGATTTGGGTACACCAAACGCCCACTATTTCCAGTGATATATTGTTACCCTTCCGCCCTTGGGCGCGAGTGTTATAAAAAAGTGGTATAAATAATTCAGCCGAGGGATGCTTTGCCAGTCTCATCTGCCGTTCGCATAAGAACAAGATAATATGCATACGCTTGGAATAATTTAACATATCAATCAGCTACCTGACGTAATACCAGTTAAATTACTTTCGATTGAAATTTGTTTAAACAATATTGAGCATATCGGATGATCCGACATGAAGATAATTATTATTTCAAATCAAATATTTTGGGGATTTTTAGTTGTTGAATCTAAATTGTTAGTTTCATAGCTAACAATTATATAGCGCAAATTACTTGTTGCAAGAAAGACAGGAAAAAATTTCAAAAGTACATAAGTGAAATAAATATAATATAAACTACTACGAAATAGTTTGTTGTTATCTTCATGGCATATTGCAAAGTTTACATATTGTTTGTAAACAAGAGATATTTCAAAACGGAAAATTATTTCCAGGAGCTTTGATATTTATAATCATAGCTACTTATAGAAATACGAATGTTTTGGAATACTATGTTCCATTTCGTTTCAGTATTTGTTAGAAATTCGTGGAAACATAATTTATACATGGTAGATCTTAACTGTCATGGGCTCATATTCACTTCTCACCTGTTTTGACTGTCAATATTTTATGAAGTTACGGGATGCAAATATCGCTACTACGGATAAAAACCGTTACAACCCTAAAGTTCGTTGCTTTGATGTTTCTGTATAAACCGTACGAAAAAAATCTATGGCTTTGTATATATACAAAAATTTTTGAATGTTAACTTGCACATTCGATTACAAAAACGAGACAATTGTTATAATTAACGAAACATTTTAATTATACTGTACAATTTTACTGACATTCTTAAATCGACCTTTGTCAAAGTTATGTCTTTCAAGTTGTGTCTGTCTTTTTCCAAACAATACGTAGCGCTTGTGAACAGCTGGTAACTACTCGCATATTCGCAAATCCATCCAAGCTACTTTTAATACAAACTTCGCGCGAACTTATCACTTTCGACATTCCTCAGCATGGACCCAGAAGACTCAACTTCCTTGTAATTAACTCAATAAAACTTCAAAGTATGCCGAGTTTCGGCCGAAGTTTGAAACTTCCTTTTCATTTAGTTTATTTGTCATTTCTTCGTAAAAGCAGGAATAATGCAAAAATTCATACACAGAGTTGTGCATTTCTAGTGAAACTTTGTAACGCACAATGAAAGTATCTGAGTTCGAAATATTTTCTTCGTCTTTTTATTTAGGGTTACATTATCTTCTTTAAAATATTGAAGTTGATTTGATATGAAAAATATGAATTTGTCGAGGTAATAATAATGTTGCATAAAATGCAAATTTGGCTACATAAACTATATCATAATTGTATAGAGATTATAACAATATAATTTAAAGCATTTTGAATCAAGTTTCTCATACTTTTATCACACTTTGCACATATCCAATCATTATATTTATATTGTAAGCATATGCATTTGCTAATCTGAATGAAAAGTATACATAGAAAAAGTTTTTTTAAGTAGTGACAAGAGAAAAATTTGCAAATGTACTCCAGGCGTGGACATGACGTTTATTATTGGTGATAATAACTTTGCGAAATTGCAAAGGAACAAATCCGTTTGCAACAAGCTTGACTCCTTGGACTTCCCATCAAGAACTTTTTGGACATTTTCTATATTTATTTTCAAATTACATGTGCTCTGGGTAAATAATTTTTCCATTGCAATAGAATATATGAGAATAACTTATTTCGTTTGCGGCGTATCAAAGATTAAACTATTCACATTAAAAAAATACGGAATGTTGCTCTTTTTTTATGGGCATTCCCATTATTAAATTCGGAGGTTATAGTTAAACTTTTACAAATTCTTTCATGAGTCTATTAAGGTAGTTGTCACACAAATTCATTTTCTTACGAATTACTTGAAATATGGATGAATTTTTATGTTTCATTGTTATTTATCACGAACATAATTTCGGTTTCAAAAAGTACGTGCACGTGTTTTCTATCACCAGCAAGTACAAATATCACTCTTTTAATTTTAGCATTAAAATGCATCTTACTATTCAGATAAAAACAGCAGGACTATAGAAGAGTATGTTATGAATATTACAATAACATTCAGAATTGTAAAGTATGTAATTTTTTTATGAAATTGAAATTGCAGGATTGTCACAATTACCAGGCCATTTAAATTGTGTGATTGTATTCCTACATGTATATGATCTTTTCACATACATGTATGTGTGTAAGGCTTCATTTTTATTTTGGAAATTTATTTATTCCTTATATTTGAATCTTGAATAATTTGTAGCACGACAACTACCTTAATTCCACCAATGCTTTTCCTCTGACGATTAAAAAGACCCTTTTAACATTCAAACTATATTTCACATTGTCAAATGCCATAAATCTTAATATGAACATTTTTGTTCAAATTACACATGGCCCTTGCATTTGGAAATCTTTGCATGTCATTTATACGGAAATGCAATATTCTTATAAAGGAAAAGAATTCTTGTGACATCGTACTCACAGAGTGATCGATTCCTCAGGACTGCTCGGTGAAGTTGAGAGCGATCCTGCGTTATTAAGACATTGTGGTACTCCGAGTATTCTACCACGATCATCTACCTGTAACCCAGAATTTTTTTTAATTATTAGTAATTATACACTGCCACATTTCGAAATACGCAGGCTTATCTTTTTTAAAACAATTTAATTCTTTGCGGAGTCCAGTCAGTGGAACACAACTAATAAGAAAGTAGGTAATTTAACCTTTACACTTTTAAAGCGTCACTCAAAAATGTAAATGGGTCCTTCAACTTTTTTCAAAAGTGTATGTGACAGCCAAACAAAAGTATAATTGTCCGTTCGTTCAGAACAATATCTTGCAAAGCACTTGGAATTTTTTTAAAAATATTCTTAATATATCGGAAAATACAAGGGAGATACATGTAGTATTTTGTATGTAGTAGTATTTTCCTTATTTCACAAACGAGTTCGAATAAAAAGTGCATGTTTATTTTGTGCTCTCTATTTTCTTATACTTATGTTTTACTGAATAAGTAGGAATTGAGGGCCGAATAGGAATATTGAAAATGGTTATTATCAACTCCGCCTCCTACAAAATGTTTATAGTTAATACGCAATTTATGAAGCACCTTGTACCCACATAGCACAATGACATTACAAAAACGTCTTTAAAATGTCCGATAGAGATATTCACGTCGTTTTTGGGATGTGTAACAATATCTCGAAAATGTCTCACCTACGTTTGACAGATATCCGACTAACATCGGACATTTCATAACTAAAATGGAACATTTTATAGGCGTCCACAATACTTCCGAAAGAACATATAAAGGACGTTACAAATAAGTCTCTAACACGTCAAGAGCACATCTCGACCAAGCTACAAGAAGATGAGTAGAAGCCGTTTTAAATACGTCTTAACACGTAAAGATAGGATTTTCAATATATATTATTATACTATAAGCTAGAAGCAGTATTTTAAAAAATTAATTCGGTAAAATGAATGTTTGGTTTGGAGAAAACAATAAATTTCAAGATGATACATATATACTACTGGAAAAATGTGTAAGGATGATCAGTATATTATCCCCGTATATATTTTCCGGCAACATACACTAAATATAATATGTAATAGAAATAACAATATACACAATTATGCAACAACTTTAAGAACTTCTTATTAGAGTATTTTGTGCTTACAATATACTATATATAAAATCCCGAAACATAAGTTTTAAAGATTTTATAAATGTTTACGTATTCGAATTCTAGTATTTCTATCCGAAGTCCTCCGCAACCATATTTAGATCGACCGCTCAGTTTTCTCGTAGTTTTCACCCAATCTCGTCATTTCGACTGTATAAAAATGAGATCCTATTCGATTTTTATAATGTATAATGCTTTATGGAAGTTTACTATACAAATGATATAAAACTTATGGCTAGTCATTGAGCATGAATATTTCAAAAATAATGCAGCCATTCTGAGAATTATCCCACGTACTTTAAATAATCAGAATAACTTGAAGAATACTCGATTTAGATACTACTTTGTAATGATAAGACGAACGCTAAGCCTTTAAACCTTGGGCTAATCATGAAAAAGAAATGCAATGCTAGTCGAGAAAGAGCAGGCTGTTTCATTTTGACGACTCTGTGTGTATGATCACACACACACACACCAAAGTGCGATTCTCTCGTTAGAGTCATGTCATATGTATATCTGCTCAACAATCAATCGTGTTGGAGCACACACATGCACAATACATCGCGATTAAAAATCATATTGCAGCACATGGAGCTCCTAATAAAATACTGAAATGCAAGAAAAAGACAAATCTACTTATTTTGCTTTACTGTGAAAATATATTATCGATATATATGTATATTATAGCGTACAGCATCCCAAATAGCACATAGACGTTTTCATTCGAGCGTCTATGACGCGGCTGTTAATATCTCCTTAACGTTTTCAAAACGGTTTAGCAACGTCCATAGTTGAAAAACGGTGCAGGTAGACAATAGCGTTTGTGCAATAAAAGTATTTGCATATTTTAGAAACCTTTTTAAATTTCAGATGTAATTGAAACGCTACAAAATGTTACTTAAAGTTGGATTAATTTTACTGAATGAGTAATATTTAATTACTCAACTGATTATATTTCTAAGCATTATGCATATAAATGTAAGAGCCAAGTCTTCTCAGCGAAATGAAACAATTTCAAGGTAGACGTAATGATGAGGAATCGCTAATGTTATAAAAATGAAATATTAAAAGATCTTTGAAACGTCCTACGAATGTCGTGAGACGTGCGGAAATGAAAATCGCATAAAGAAGTGTAGATATAAATAAAAGCACTGCTTTTTAATTCAAATGTACTGTCTTGAGGAAGTGTAAATTAAGGTCCGAATGAGAATATTAAAAAGAGCAATCATTATCATCCCACTTCTTACAAGATGATTATAGACGTACAAGAATTATGAAACACCCTGTACATATTTTTACAAATATAAAAGTACTGGTCTTTCAATTGAAATGTTCTCTGGTGAGGAAATGTGAATTAAAAGGCGAATGAAAACAGCAATCATCATTTCCGTTCCCTACATGATAGTTATAGTCATACAACATTTATGATACACCCTGTATATATCTTTGCAGATACGAAAGCACTGCTTTTCAATTCAAATGTGCTGCTAGGAGGAAGTGCGAAAACGTAAATGTCCGAAGGCGTGCAAGTATAAAGATCCACCTTTATTAACGGTGTTCGAACACTTGCGTGGCGCTCGTGTGTGGGAGTAAGTGTGCATGTATTTGGGCGATATGTATAGTAGAGTGTGTCACCCCTTTCGGATTAGCCCCGGTTCAGCGGAGTAGAAGACAACGCGGATCAGCCCCAAAGCGATAAAGCAAGAGGTGGTGCGACCCTAAATGCTCTGCTTTTACATAATAAACAATTCTCAGGAATATAGAAAAAAGGTTGTGCATACGCGCACGCACCCTCTTCCACCGTTCCAGGGAAATGTGGTACGTACAGATATATTTAGTTTCTTCGGGTATCTTTTAGCCCCATTCCGCACCGGCTAGTTGCCAGGGCTAATAATAACTAGCACGTGCGCACTTAGCACGACTAATTAATTACAGCCATTCAAATGAAGATTTTATAGTGCGACTGACTTTAAGGTTAGTCGTACTCCTTGTGACTACTATTTATTTATCTATTTTAGAAATATTTAGTTTCTTTGGGAGTGTTTTAGTCTCATTCCGCACTGGCTAGTTGCGAGTGCTAATAATTGCGCACATAAATTAGTCCGCGCGACTAATTAATCGCGGGTATTTGAATGAAGTTGTGCTCGGTGCGAACGATTTTAAGGTTAGGTGATTCCTAGTGATTTTTGTTACTGTGAAGAAACAAGAACAGACGTATTTATGACTACTATTTTCTTTATTTTAGTATAATAAATGTAAAGAAAAACATGTCTAAGTGTGTGTAATGTTTCATATATATTAAGTTTCTTTGGGTATCTTAGCTGTGTGTTATGTTGGCACCGTTGCATGCTACTTTTTACTCGACTTCGATTAGATTCATAGTACTGTTTAATACAATCGTATCTTAGCAAACTGATATTTACAGTAATCGGTCAGATAAAAATTGAAAGTTGAGCTTTTGCTGCATTAATAATAACTATCACCTTTCGCGTTATAGAACACTTATGAAATGTTAATAAATGTACAAAAAGCTCTTTTGTGTATTTTGTGTGTATGACAGTCTTCGAGCTTTCGAAATGGCGGTTTAACTATTAGATTGCTTAATTTATGTACTAAATGAAACAATAATTAATTTATTCAAGCAGTTTTGAAAAATGTCAATTATCCACGGAGAAAATATTTTGTAATCTTCAATCTTTATTAGGATATTTGTTATTACCACATTAAAAGTTATTAACATATATGAAACAAACATCTGTTTATTCATTAACACTGCATTACTTTAATACCATTTTTATTCACTTATTCATGATTGATAATTTAACGATAATCGAATGTCGCAGCGCAAAGACTAATAAAGAATTTCCCGTCTACCGTTGGATTTATAGTATCAGGGAAAACAGATTAGAAAATTGGATTGGACTGTGGCAGAGAATAACGCGCTGCGGTAAGGGATCGGCGGCCGGGTAACAAAGTACAAACTCTATTTTCATCGCGAAGTATACGATTACGAAAAAATTCATTCTGTTTTAATGGAAAGTGAAAATTAAATACTGCGGTGTCTACCCCACGGGTCCGCCAACCTAATAATTCATAAGAGGAATGCAAAAAGGGCGAACCCTTTTTCCCTACGTCCATAAGAGGAGTGAAAGTGAGAAAAGTGAAGGGGTAGTAAAATACGGGCTTGTATGTGCCCTCAGATTTGTAGCTGGCCTCTGCTTAATATTTATTGGTTTTCTCTTAATCCAATCTATAAGTGGTTAATGCTCAGATGATTCTCAAACGGCACATTATAGTACTCTGTATACGCTTCGTTAATCTTTAAGCGTTGACATTTGATTATTCTTGAATTTTCTGGGCATCGATAAATGAAAAAATGTACAGAAACTCGAAATCATAATGAAACTTTGATAAATACGAAGTTATATTCCACGGTAAATGTACTAGTAACATGAAAATTGTAAAAAATAGTTTATGATTAAAACATGTTTTCTTTTTGTAATTGACATTTTTCAAGAATTTAAAGTTGGCGAAATTAATTGTAACATACTAACATTAAAGTATGGTCAATTCGGGAAATTTCTGAATTGAATTGGGTTGAAATGTGAATGTAAATCAATGGTTATGTATGGCGAATCTGTACCTGATTAAATTAACTTAATAAACTGTTGTGCTTCCAGATTACATAATATTGATACAAGGAATAAAGCATTCAGAAAAAATAAATTTCAAATTTCTGTTTAGAAATTTCTCTGCCAGTAGTTGCGGCATGGTAGCTGCGGCAAAAATTATCTATTGCACTATAGTTGATTTTTTTAATTATGAGTAAGAGAATATAGGTGAAGTTGAAACAATGCAATATCAATAAATATTGATCTGAAAATAGAAAGCTTGAAGATCAAAGAATGTTGTTTTTGTTTTAAAATAGACACTTTCAAAATTGTTGCAAAATTACAAAAAAAAACGAATTATACAACGTAAAGGTTAACAAATATACGACTTTTGCAAGTTCTTGCTCCTAGCAAGAACTTTGCACCGAAAAGAATTCGAGGGCCTCGGGCGTTTTTAATGCAATTAAGCTTTCTGCTATCCTAATGTAGCTCGTACCCCAAGGAGATCTCATCTCAAGATCCAGATGTAAGAAGGGTTGTACTCATCTTGCCCTCAGGCCATGTTAATGCACTCTGAGATCTTAACACTTACACTCTAACACGCGCGTCTCTCAGTCGCCGGTGATACTCCCACTCCCTCTTCCGTCTCCAACCATTTTCTCTTCCTCTTATACCATATCCGACCAAGTCCTCACCACTTCCAGAAAGCTTTCACGGACGACGCTTTAAATCCAGACGCATCCAAGCACCCTCCTCAAACTGCTCGTCTCAGTAGCTTTATTCCCCCGCGCACTCAAAATTTAACGCTTTCTCTAGCGTTAGGACCACTTGTCCTCATATTTTCGAAATATAGAATTGGTAATTGTAAGTTTTTAACCGACTTTCAAAAAGACGCTTATCATTTCATTGCGTATATATGTATATATTTTTTTGTTGGTTTGTCGAGCGACGTTTCCCCGATGAATGCATTGGGGTGAAACTTTTTTCTGGTTTATGAAGAATGCTTTCAGAATGGTCACGTTGTACGAAATTGTCGCTTTTGTTTAATATTAATCATTGCTATTGCATAAGAACCGATTTTTCCTTTGTCTTGATTTATAATTTACGCTAACAAAAGTGTAGTATTGACCTTTATTGTTTTATCGTTATTTAAATGGTATGGTTTGTTTGTATTCTTTTGCTCAATAAATTATCAATTTGATATGGATTATTTTTGCGCTACTGCTGAATAATCTTACTCCTTGACGCAATCAAAATTTAACGTTTTCTCTGTATCTTGTGCTCATATTTTCGAAAGATAGATTTCGGAATTGTGTGTTTTTTTAAATTAGAAGCTAACAAAACTATATTTCCAGCCTCAAATGTTTTATTACAATTTGAACGGAATGATTTATTTATCTTTATTCTTTTAACGAGTAGATTATCAATTTATTATTTCTTTTATACTTGCGCCATTGTTCAGTAACTTTACTTCCCGGTGCAATAAAAATTGTATGTTTCTCCTACCACTCGTGCTGATACTTTCGAAAGGAAATATTTTCTAAACTATAAGCTATCGAATGTGTATTTCCAAACTTTATTATTCTTTCGTGATTTAAGTGACACGATTTATTTATGTATGTCTTCCCCGCGAACAAACCATGAATTTTTGTGTTAAAGTACTTTCGAAAGAGAATATACTTAACATATTTTCGTAGGTATGCTATAAGTACTTGTGCAATTGTACAATGAATGACACCAGTATACTCGTTACTTTTAAGGATAGCATTTAGCACTGGCACGATTTTACTAGTGTTTACCACTTTAATCCTCCGTGAACCAGACAAAAACCATCAGACCGCGAGTCTGTGGGCTTAATTTTTGAAAATGTAGAATGGTTTGAAAAATGCACTTTAAAATAAATGGTTGGAGTTAATTTAACCCCACTTGGTTCACACTGGGTTCAGGAATAATTGGACACCGCAACTGGCGAAAAACAATTCATAAAACACCAACGAATGATATGAAACATACATACATTGTATATTCATTGTCTCGGGATGTAATATCGAATATTTTGCATCTGTCACTTTGTAATTTATACGTGCAATGCGATAGTAAATATTTCTTACAATAAAAGATCCTTCATCTTTCTTTTATTAGCGATTTTTTATTACAGGACCCAAATAGCCAAATAGCCCAATAATAACTGTCTCCATTTTAACAGATTTTTGAAAAATAAACGTCCGGTAAATAAAATAGTTTTAACTCACAGAAACCTCAAAAAGACCGAAAGAGACTTCAGTCGGAAATTCGATCAGGGGTGGAAAGGGAGTACATTTTTTTCTCTCACGCATATATTAAACGCGTTTTACAACAAAAAATCTTTAATCTTTCTTTTTATTCGCGATTTTGTATTACGAAACCCAAATAACCGTATAGCTCAACGACAATCGTTTTCGTTCTACTAGACTTTTGTGAAATAAAATTTCGAGAAAATAGTTTTAACGTACCGAAACCCGAAAAAAACCGACAGAGAGTTTAGTCGGACATTGGATCAAGGGCGGAAATACGGTATGTTTTTTTCTCTCACGCATATATTAAACGCATTTTACAACAAAAAATCTTTAATCTTTCTTTTTATTCGTGATTTTGTATTACGAAACCCAAATAACGGTATAGCTCAACGACAATCGTTTTCGTTCTACTAGACTTTTGTGAAATAAAATTTCGAGAAAATAGTTTTAACGTACCGAAACCCGAAAAAGACCGACAGAGAATTTAGTCGGACATTGGATGAAGGCCGGAAAGGGAGTGACTTTTTTTCTCTCACGCATATATTAAACGCGTTTTACAACAAAAAATCTTTCATCTTTCTTTTTATTCGCGATTTTGCATTACGAAACCCAAATAACCGTATAGCTCAACGACAATCGTTTGCATTCTACTAGACTTTTGTGAAATAAAATTTCGAGAAAATAGTTTTAACGTACCGAAACCCGAAAAAGACCGACAGAGAATTTAGTCGGACATTGGATGAAGGGCGAAAAGGGAGTAAATTTTTTCCGTCAGTGGGAAGTCCGACTGTACCAGGAAGGAGTGATGGTACCGACTACACAGCACAATCACACAAAGCTCTTGACGGATGGTTAGCCAGCAAGCCGCTACTGAGTACCACAAGCCCCACGGTACGAGTGACCACCTGTTGAGGAATTCCCACACACCTGTCTACATATGTACGCACACACGCGAAAAGCCGCGGCTATATAAACACACTCGCTTTCTTGCCTTTCCTTTGATGAGTTTCAGCGGCTGCTGCCTGCCGCGCTAACGTTTCCGGTCACGGTCGCAAAGATGAATGGGATAAACCGTGCGATTATAGCGTTTTGTTATGCTTGTCGCCTATTTGCCATCAGAAAAAGAAACGAGAAATGGAGCATTGACACGAACATTTGTACAGTTTACAGTACCATTTAGTGATGCTTTTAATTCAGCCTAGTTGAAAGAATATTAATTCTTCGGACCATAGGATTAAACCATCGTTCTTTCAATAAAGATCACTTTCGAAGAATTTTTAAATTACAGAAACTAATTACGTTTTGTGAATTTTAATAAAATAACTCTTAGATATTTCAATACGCTTAATTATATTAAATGTACAGGGTGATTTAATTGCTTTTAAATTAATACTGTCGTATACCACTTTTTGCCAGATATATGTCTGTAGATGTATATAATGTATATGATAATATATTAAATTATATGTATAATATACCTCGCTGGGAAAAAATATTTTACTAAGCACCAGCCGCGACATTGCGACGACTTACTCCGAATCAGGAACAGCGTACTGAAGAAAATATCTCACTATTATTATATTACATATACTATGCGTACAATATAATATCATATATAATTTATAGGCTGAAATCTTCCTGTACAAGGTGATATACTTGCTTTTGAGTCAAGACTGTCGTACTTCACTTTTGGTTAGAGTTGTATTTATTTATATTCATGCATGTCTGACGTATACGTAGTGCATGTATATAATGTAGTCTACAGAAAACATTGTATTATATTGTAAGTTATTAAACAGAATATTGCACAATATAATAAACTGAATTTAAAATAGTTATTTTAAATATTGTAGTATATTGTATATTTTATGTATATAATGTAATGTTATGTTTAATGAATAGTATGCAAATTGAGAAGCATTCGTGTACAATTAAAATTACTGGATAACTTTTAATTATCCCACATACATCAGTGTATGCTGATACAGTAATTTAATGGCAAGTAAATCACCGTATACACTTCATGCAGTTATGCCTAAGAGTTATTTTATTAATCTACTTGCAGCGTAGATTATCCGCTACTTGCAAATAGTTTTGCAATTTGAAAGTTGTTGAAAAGTGTCAATTATCGAAGGTAGAACTAAAATAAAAGCTCCACTAAACAATAGTTGCCATCTGTCCAAGCTACCAGTACGTTAAAGATTCTTTTTTCCAAACATGTTCTCCGATTGCATTTTATTTTGTTTGTAAATTTCTTCTTATTTTATCTTGGCTGATATTAAAATATTAACATAAATTTTATGTTGTTGTTAAAATGAAATAGAATGGGTGAAATAAAAAAGGCTAGAAATAAAAACGTGATAATACTGAGATAGTCTACTTTTATTTCGATTTTTTTAACAGTCTTTGGGCTCGTATTTTTAGACAAAAATTATTCAAATTAATTTCTACGAGGCAGCACATCAGCATCATTGCATTCAATTTATTTCAAAGCATTGAAAAAGAGAGCATGATGCATCCTATACCCTTTAAGGGTATTCTGAATCTCGAAGGAAAGATGATTTAGGCTTCGGGAAGCCGGGCGCCCTATCAGAGGATGAGCGAATTACACCGCATGCTGCGCAAGGTTACTAGGAAGGCTTTCGGTTAGGGAGATGCCTAGCGGCGTCTAGGCAGTCCTAGAAATCCTATCACATGCAGTCGACTAGTAAAGTGCCCAAGGCTGCACTGCTTTTGTCGATGTTTACGGTGCATTACTAGATCCAGACTATTACATCGAAATTACACTTCAAGACTGCAACTCAGCATTCAATACTCATAAATTCCCGAAAAGTGAAAATTAAATCAAGTACAGCAGCTTTTGCAGTATTCTTAATTTGTCCCTTTTTTGTTAATTATTTCTTCTTAATATTTCTTCTTAATTTTTCATTTTAAACTCTCTTAAATCTTGGTGTTCTTGTAAGACAACAATAAGTGAATGATTTCTGATTGGGTACTTTTGAAGTCTAATGATTTGTGGATCTTCAATCCCGCAGAAAACATAAATAAAGTCTCAAGTTTACCTGTTTTTATTTGTTAATTAATATCGTGAAAAAATACTGACATAAAGAGTCACTAAGCATGTTTGAATTTTAGATGAGACGTAAAATATTTATTTATTTAATTGCAGTCCCCAAGCATTCGTTAATCCTACAACAGAATTGCATGATTAACCATTTTTGATATTCAAATTGTCAAAGAGCATGTGTATGATATTTGATACACTCTCTTCTTCATAAATCGAATGTCAAACCTACACAAAAATGACATTAATAGTGTATTATATCGTTCGTCTTGAAATGCTAATTATGGAAAATTATATTATTCAAAATCGAACATGTAGTCTCTTTATTGATTTAATTATTTGTCATACCATCGTAAATGGTTGCTGGATCGTTACCTTATAGCTGTGAACGCACATCAAGTATATTAAGTATTATATTTACATGTATGTACTTCGACAATTTGAACAAAAGTTGTTAATTGTGCCTCCCAGTGAACATACAAATTTTCACTGATAATTTGAGTTCAGGTTTGTACTGTAATCTCACCATACTGAAAATTAACCAATACAAACGCGCCATGATTGTATAAGACAGTTCTTCGTTTTTAGTGTAATTCCTATCGCAAGTATTTAAACAGGTTAGACTGTGATCGACAGTCTCCCAATTAAGGCTCTCTTCCTCGAAGCGATAAATTGATTTGCCGCCCCAGTGCCATTTTCCTTATTGTTTCTAGTCCAATCAAGTGATTACTTAGCAATTCGAATGCCGGCATTTGAGATAAAGAGGAACAAAAGGTTGGAGGTATATTTGGACAGAGGGAAAAAGGTACCGTCATTGGTATCCAAATCGATACCAGGAGAGCTAAAAATTATGCAGATTCTCGTTTACACTTGAATGAGAGTTCTGAAAGAGAAGAGGTTGTGATTAAACAACCACAGATTCAATGTCGCGGTCGATGCGGAAGAATATACAGTAAGATAATTTCAAATGCTAATTGCTGTTTTTACAAAACACAATCAGCCTTCGCAGCGCAGTTGTAATTCTTCAAACGTAAATTTGTATTAATTATGTCGTTACAGAAAAATCCGTAAAAATCAAAATCGTTGCACTGCACATCCATCGATAACATTCTGCACGCACTATTTTTTTATTATACTAATCGTGCGTATATAGCGAAGTTAAATACATTATTTTATTATATCACAGAAATTTCTTCACTCGATGGATATGTAAAAAACATGCTCCATAATCCATTCTTTAAATACACAATATCACTTATAGTTAGTTTCAGTTTTTTAAATTAGGATAATCGTGTACTTTAAACACTCAATATTATTTGTAGTTAGTTTGAATTCTTTAAATTTGGGAAAATCGTATACTTTACGTATGATGAATGAAAGCGGAAGCTTAAAGGAAACTTAAAGCGAGAGAGTTAGTGGTGGAGGAAAACGGATTGGTGGTTGTGGATGGCGTAGATGTAAAATTCTCACTAGCGTCGAGCGAAGAAGGACAGCGCGGTGGTTGGGAAATGATGGGGGAATTTTGGGCAAGGGGTTGGGGCTGCAGTGAAAGTGGAAAGCAGGAGAGGAGACACTGCCTTAGGCCTTGTTGTATTTATCATATAATTACCATAATGGGGCCACGAACCACCCGTCGCCACTTGGTTCCGTATTCCGACTATTTCGCCACCACCGCCGTCGCCGCGGCTTCATTCTCCAAACCAATCCGATTTATTACAATCTCTTACTGTCAACTGCAGCCGCAAATTCCCAACTATCGAATGTATCCGCTTGCAGTTTTTTCTGAGTTTAATTGCAGCGAAATATTTATCGATTAAACAAAAATCTGAATTATCAATTCTTAATCTTAATCTCTCTTAAATTTTAGCATTTTTGTTAGACAACAATAAATGAAACTACACTGGACGACTGCTACTCCGCATTGAATAAATTTCCAAAAAGCGAGAAATGAGTCAAGTACAGCAGCATTTGCAGGATTCTCAATTTCACTTTTTTTGTTAATCCTTTTCCTCTTAATCTTAATCTTCATTCTTAATTCTTAATTTTTAATTCTTAATCTGAAACTTTCTTAAATTTTAGCGTTCTTGTCAGAGTGTATCTGCTTGCAGCTCTTGCCGAATTTAATTGTAGCGAAATGTGTCTCGATGTTAACAAAAATCTGGTTCATAACATATTCATGGTCGAAAAATAGAAAATATTGCTTTACAACATTATATGTGTTTACCTGTTGCTTAAAATGTGAAAAGGTTCATAATATATATATACGTGTCAGCTGTTATATTTAAAAAGAAATTCGAACCATATCAGTGGTTGCAAATATATTAAAATGGACTGTGACTGTAAAAACATTATTTTTTGTAGGAAAACGTTATCGATAAATTTAATTATACATAAAAATAATCAAGAATGATAGTTAATTGTTGCCGGTACCAATTGCGATTAAGAGATATACAATACAAGATGAGTGAAATTAATGGTTGTTTATAGAAATATTTGTATGGGTGAAATAATATTTGTAAATCATGGAGACTAGAAATGGTAGCCTGAATTTTTCTTGGAAATTAAGATTTCAGCAACTATTACAGACAGTCGCCTAATCGAAATGTCATAACTCCAACATAATAAAAAATAGCCATTAACAATTAACAATCTTCGCTGTAATTAGCAAGGAATAATTCAAGTCCAGCTCATAACTACACGAATGGGTTGTTTGGCAAACGGTCGACTACCCTTTAAGTGCTCGCCAAAAATCGGAACGGCGCCGTTATGATGTATTGCGTTATAAAATTTTATTGCGGTGCGTCATAATAAGCCGCGGTCGGAATTGCTACTCGAGCGACCTAACATCTGCCACGCGGGAAAGGCGCAGCTCATGTGCGACCCTTTTTTTCCAAGAAGGTCTTTCATTATTATTTGTTTTCCCGGAACCGAAGTTTTTTATTAACTTTATAACCCGCCATAAATTAATAAACGTCGCGCGTAGACTTTATTCCAGTTTCACACACCTAAGTGTGATCGGCGCTCATACGGCGCGTATTTCGCTATTTGTGTTGGTTAACCTAAATTTCGGTAAACAATTGTTAAAATCCTTTGTAGTTCTCACGACAGTTTTACAAGAAAAAAAAATAGCCATATAGAAAACAGCTTTTTCATCCTCAACTTACTATTATTGTTTTGGAAGTAAGAATCTATAAAATGCAAATAGATAAATGTGAAGACAATAAAAGTATAGTGTGGATTATAAGTATTCCGGAAAGAAAAATATTTGTCGTCAACAAATTGTTTCAATTTTTTCCAACTGCCATGACACTTTCAAATTCCAAAGAAATTAAATCGTACAAACAACAAAAGTGTACAGATATAAATATTAAGTGTTGGATATAAATATTTCTGAATAGGGAGTACGAAAACGAGAGTGAGTTGGTGAATGAGCGTGAGTAATTGGGACACGGCATAGGGCGCGGATAACAGAGAGAACGCGGGTAAGCACGGGTAAGACAGATGATTAACAGTAATATTTACAGTAATAGTTGCAATACGGTTGGGCTTAATGGTGGAAGGTTGCCAAAATTGCACATTATGAGTGCAAATTTCTGTGAGCATGAAAACAGCAAATTATTTTGTACTTTTCAGTGCGTTGTTGTGCTCCTTAATTTTTAGTTTTCACCTCTCTGTGACGCTGTCAGGTTTTCGAGGTCGGTCAAAATTTTTTTTATTTACTGCTTTTTACTATAGGAAATGGATAGAAGAATTTCAGCAATGCACTGATGTACCAGTTAGAAACGAACAAATGTAGCCGAATTTGTTGAAAAAAAGCTTGTACATTCCAAAATTTATACAAGGGGGAGTATTGCGAGAATTTCCTCTACAAGTTACTAAAAGTTTCATCCCGATTGGAGAAGCTGTTGTAAAGCTATCGCCGGACAAACGAAATGTCGGATTTTGTGCAATAACAATAGTTAGCGTTAAACAATTTCGAAAAAATGTATAATGGGATCAAACTATGAGCGTTCTCTATAAGATAGAAAAGATTTCATCCCGATCGGTCCATCCGTCGCAGAGATATCGCTGGACAAATATTGAAAACAAAAAATACTGGTCAAATTAAGAACCTCCTGCTTTTCGAAGTCGGAAAAAAGGTGTGAACAGGCAGAGCAGAAGTATCTAAAGAATCACTGTTGAATGGAGTTGAACAACGACCGTCAAGTAAAATAAGTAGCTGTGTGTAAGGCAACAATATGTAATAATATTCTACATACCTAAAAAACATATCTGTAAAACAATTCAAGCAATTAAACGTAACAAAGAAATCGCAGTGAATGTTTGTATTAGCAATTCATCTCCTTGACCGCTCAATTAATACCGTCAACTAGAGTTACGCTGAATCAACCCATAACTCAGATTGTAACTAAAGTAGTTTCACCAGAAAACTCGCGCAAACTGTACTACACAAAGTACGAAAGTTTTCCAACTCGGTTCATTGTCAAGATTAGTCATGTCTTGAGTGTGCCATCCATCCACAAAATTCAAATCAATTGAGTTGTGTCAGCCAACAATATCTAACAACATTTAAAATACCTAAAAAAACATATCTAAAAAGCATATCTACAAAGTAATTAAAAGCAACTTGTTTAATAAATTAAAATTCAAAGAAATCGTAGTGAATGCTTGTATTGACAATTCATGTCTCAGAACGTTCGATTGATACCTTCAAACAGTTACTATCTTAAATCAAATCAACTATGTTGAATGAAATCATATCTCAGAATGTAACTAAAGTAATTTCAGCAGAAGAGGAGCTTTGTCTTGCGCAAACTGTAATACACAAAGTACGAAAGTTTTCCAACTCGGTTCTCTGCCGAGATTAGTCATGTCTTTAGTGTGCCATCCATCCACAAGCCGCCCTTCCGAGCATATTGTGCCCCACATTGACGTCGGCGACTGACCACCCTGACTGCACTGACTGATCACGCCGTTCTGACTACGCTTTCCATCTACTCCACATCCGCAACGCTTCGCAATCCCCCTTTTCTCACACCCACACCCTACCAACATCACGTCACTCTAACCTATATGCACTCACACACTCATAGAAATCAACATCCCTCGTGTATATGGCAACTCTGTTTCTCCCTCGGCCTCCCTTTTTCAAATATACCGATACAGTGAGGGACAAAAGTATTCGTGTATTAAGAATGCGAAAATAACAAGAAAAGTGGTATTACAGTTAAATTTTTTGTTTTTGTATTTATCAGTATTAGTTTTGAGTTTCACGGATTTGGAAAATAATAATGAATAAATATTGCTAGAGCTATCGCATATTTGTTAGGATATATGTATTAATATAATTAATAGTGAATAAAGTGCAATTTTGTTTCTCAATTTGGTTTTGATAAATACTGCTAACGTTATCATATGTTGGCTAGAGTATATGTGTTAATATAATTTACACGTACAGTGAGGGACAAAAGTATTCGTACACGCAAAATATGAAAATAACAAGAATTGTGGATTGTAGTTAACATTTTTGCTGTATTTTGTACTATTGTATATATAATCAATGATGATCAAATTTCAGTTATTTTGATTTAAGAACTCAGTTATTGTATTAAAAACTTGTTCAACATCTTTCCGCTCATTACTAATTAGTTTTACATTATATACGGTTTTAGATTTGCAAATAATTACTAATTTTGAATTTGACCGTTTTTTAGAAACCTCAACTCTAGAACAAAAAAAAATCTTTAGTTTTAACCATTCTTTAAATCTCCCATGTTCGTAACAAATAATACCATAGCATTTAGCTCCATATTCGATCATATTTATCGATATTGTATTGTTATTTCTAATTTCTTTTCATATTCGTTAACTGATTTATGCATAAGGAGCTCGATTATTGTCGAATATTGCAGCTTAAAGATTAAGGCCATGGTTTCATTGTTCGAAAATGGGATAAGATTATATTATAAAAGGAAATGAGATAAAACTTTGGTTATAAGTTCTCGCATCAGTGGTCACATGTGCTGTAGCGGATATTACTTAACGGGAATTGAGTGGTAAGCTAATGTGATTCGAGCGTCGAACGTGATCATATGTCGCACCACTGGTGGGACGAATATACAGTGTGAATATTACATCGATTAGGGTTTGACGATCATATTGTCGAAAGCAGGAGGAAGAGCGAGCCGCAGAATAATATCGTCTATTATCCGCTCAACACCTGAGCCTCCATTCTCCTTCACACCTTCCCGTAACTTTACACACTGTGATCAACACTGCCACACTCTCCTACAACTGACCCGTCACTACACATATTTCGTACAGTGCTTTCAAAAAATTTTACGAAACTCATACATTTTGTGAACGCTACTTTCCTCGAAAGTAGCACACAAAGAAAGAACGTGCAAAAGCAAACAGTTTTCGAGATAATATTTTTCTTATTTTTTGTAATATCTGTGCTTAATATATTTATTGTACTTGTGACAAATGTATCACTATTTTGTATAAAATAAATAAAATTGGAAGCAGGTAAGTTTTGGGAAAATGGATTTACAAGTGGCAGTATATTGCATGTTTTTTTTTTAAATTGAGACAATGTGATGGCATTATGTGTAACATAATGTTTCGAAATTTTTGCGGATAAAAATATAGCACTTTTATGTGCGTTTCATGCAAAAATATAAAAATCAAAAATTGTATGATATGATATAGTGGTTTTAATTCCAAGTTATCCGAAATATGTTGTCAGGGGCAAAAATGTTCGTTATAAATAAAAAAGAATTTATCGTTCATTGCCAAGTACCAAAAACGTCATCAATACTATGTACTTTCATTAGACAATTTTTATTCTAAAACTCTGACTTCTTCTTTATGAGAATTGCTTAGCAAATCCTTTCTATAAATCACAGTATAAATGACATATTTTGGTCGATATGTCTAACAAACACTCCAAAAATATTTCCAAAAACACTGGGTACGCGAGTACTTTTTTACTATCTACTTCTACTATCTACTCTTCGGAAGTTTTCAGAAGTTTTCAGATAGTAGAAGTAGATAGCAAAAAAGAATCGGTTTCTCAGAAGTATATAGTAAGAAAGGAACGGCGCCAGCACTTTTGAATGTCTAGAACCGGAATTTCTGAAGATATACGATTCTGCATAGAGTGTCCACTAGGCGGATCAAATGTCACCCCCGGTGACCTTAGCCGTTGCCCCCAGATCATCCCGTCAACCGCACTGGCTCATTCCTGACCCGATGTTACTTCACTAAATGACTATTTTTACGAGAAAGTTGCGTGCTCTGCCTGGAAATCTACAATGCTGCCAACTATCTGACCGATAGGAATACAGATTTAACCGGATACAACCCACAAACATGTTACCGTTTGGACAAACTGTTATTAGGTTGAAGCTAACTGGGGCAGGCGGCTATGACCACGCATCTCACGTACGTCAATGGATCGAAGGCAACAGATTGCATGAATTCAAAGTACTTATAGCCGACCTTTGAAGTGTAAGCGATCATTTGTAGGCGATCAGTATATTTATTGTTACCGAAAAAGTTTCGCTCGAATTGATTTATCCAATACAGAGTTACTGCTGGACAAACGTAAAAAACTCTGTAATTTTTTATTTTAATGTTATTCTCTTTTCTTACGTAATCGAAGACGTAACCTAAAATGGCGTGATTTTTTCAAAAAAGCATATGCATTGAATTGGTAGAAACAAGAGTCTATTAAAAATCAAGCAACTTCTTTTTGTTGCATATTTAAAAACAAAAAAATTATTAAAATAGGAAGTTAAAAACTCGAACTGTAGCCGAACCTCCATTTTTCCGAAGTCGAGTACAAGTTATAAGTTTTAACAAGTCATTAGTTGGAGGCGCGTGGCGAACGATTTATAGAAAAACCAAGAGAATAATTGGAGAGGAGTGCAAGGGAAGTCCACGGTTACTCTCTTGGATTAGCACTGGTAACCTACGTTGGACGTTTTTGGGGATGTTTGAGACATTTTCAGTTTGGGGCGGGCGTTTCAAAGAAGTTTTTGAAACGTCATTTTGCTATCTGGGAAGCTTTTTAGCATAACAAATCCCATCAAATTCTTTCTCACAACGAACATTACAAATCTTAGCGATTAATAATTTGAGCAAGTTATAGAATAACACTACATTATTTCTTGATCTCAAATAAAGGAATTAGTTTGTACCCGGGCTAAGATCAAAAGTAAAATTTACTACAACGCAATTCGATATTTTTTTAATAAAACGATTTACTTTGTTTTTAAACAGACGTCTTCTACTGACCGAGCATAGAAGTTAGCATTGTAAAGATTTACCAGAGAACCAACTCTGTCAATACCGGAAGTCCTAACGTCTCATAAGTTGAAGGCGTCGGTGGCAATTTATAGGAAAGCCGGCGTAATAACTCGACAGGAGTGCAAGAGGAAAGTCCAGTTACCCTCTAGGGTTGGCGGGCGGTGGGCAGCGCGCCATAGAATAGCAGTACATTATTTCTTGATGTCAAATAAAGCAATTAGCATGTGCCGGGGCTAAGGTCCACGGGTTCTAACCCGAGTAATCTCGCTGAACTCCCCGGCGTGTACGACATCTTCATCAGACGAGGAGCACATCCCCTCGTTCCTGGAGGCTTTCTGCTTTCTATCGCGGCGAGGAGAGAGGCAGGCTTCCCTCGCCGGACGATAGCCTGGCACTCGCGTGACTATTTCTCCGCCCCGCTTGCGGATCCTAGGGTCAGCAAGGACGCCAAGGACACACACCGGCGGGGACAACCTGAATGCCCAACCGAGCCTGGAGGGAATTCCGCCGAGGAATTGGAATAGACGGCTCGTAGAATGGTTGTAAAACTAGCTGAACCGTCCATGGCATTCGCCCTCTCCCGCCTATCACGCGCCTAGCACACTTTCACCAGAGGGCGACGCGCCGCTAATGAATGTTATATAACGCTTTTAATGCTTTAAGCCTCTTAGATTTTTCAGAGGGCTCTCCTTCGCCACCGCTCTCTCGTTCCAAGTGCTCTTTGCCTCTTGCGCGCCACGCCGAGCCAGATGTACCTCGCTAAGTGTCGGTGGTGGAAACGAGAGAGCGAGAAAAAGAGCGAATTGGGGAGGCGGTGCCGCCGGGGGTAGATAATTATGTGGCCGGTGCTAATTAAGCTTGTTTAGATTGGGATTTTTATTAAACTCTTTATGAAAGGGTGCCGCCGCTAAATGGCGAGCGGAACACTTCCGATGGCCCTTCAACTTCCTTAAAGCCTGGTTTAAGAGCCGCCGGTAATCCACTTGCTTCTTTAAACTCCAATTGCCGCCTTCTGATCGATGTCCATTGTAAATTAAGCACCCACTTTTGACATGTGGAAATTAAGTACTTGGAAAGTAGTAGCCATGAGTGTGCATTTAGTGTAAATAAACCTAGCAACAAGTATAATAAAAGGTGCTTAAACCTTTCAATTTTTGATTATGTCGAAGACGTGCACAAATTAAAGAACTCAGGATAATTTTAAAATATGAAGCCCTATTAAGCAATGCATTATTATTAATATTTATTCTTGTATGTTGGAGAATAAATATTAATGAAATGACTTGATGATTGACTTTTAATTTTGTAACTGAATCTTCAAGTTAAATTTCTTGTAAGATTTTACAAAGGTATTTACAAAGAATATATCCATTTTATGATGAACAACTAAATAAATATCGGTAGCTCATTATGAAACCTTCCCACTAAATTACTCCAAAGTCACAATAATTTATTAACAACATTTTAAGAGCAGTTATTAAATGAAAAACCCAACTTTAGTAATTCACATATAAAATGTGCAACAAAAAAATCTGTGGAAGTTGTCGAGCATAGTTCATGTTTATTTAAAACGTATATTAGATTATTCATGTCTGAATAAGAGAAATGATTGTTTGTCAGTATGCATTTTCTTAACTGGGTCTTGCCTACTCGACCTTCATTAAAAAACTATAGGAAGACCAAATTGGGGCAAATAAAGCACGTGAAGTGGAAGAGCTCGCAGTCTGAAGACCTTCGAGGTTAACATTACTCCCAGCGGACGTATTGAGATCAATCCCGGTATGAGCAGTAAAAGATGAGAGTTTTAATACTGTGGAAGTTCCGAGAACTTTTGATGGAGGCATTGCATAATAAGGGGAAATAGAGAAGTATTGCGCTGCTACAACTTATTCTCCCACAGTTGCAGTAATGTGAAAGTAGACATAAAAAGGAAATGCAATGAAAGCAATAACATTCGGTTAAATTATTATTTCATTACTTCGATATTGTGTCTATTAATATCTTAGATTATAAATGATAATCTTAGTGTTTAAACTATTTTGTTTACATGATATCACACAAAATCTACATACAAGTTTTCATAAAAAGAAAAAGAAGTTCAGAAAAATGTGAAATGCGACATAAAAGCTGAAGATTCAAGAATGTTTTTTCCCTTAAAATTAATATTTTCAAAATTGGCGAAATAATAGGGAAATTAATTATGCACAGTAAAGATTAAAATTAGTGCTACTCTGCCTTTAAATATAGTCAGAAATCACTAAGTGTTGTTTTATTTGACGTAGTATTTTAAATACAATATTAATTTAAGTTAATAAATGCTTTCACTAATTTAACTGAATAATCATTGCATTGGATAACAACCTTAATCTTCACTTTCTATCCTGTTTCTGGATATGAAGATTGATTCTTACGCTGAATTTTTACAGTGGCCAATTTTGTACTTGCACAAAGTGGATAGTGTGATTGGGTTACAGAAGCAAATTCATGTACGAAACTATTTTGAAATTTACACTAAATTTTACAAATGCGTTGTCTCAGCAAGGATTCTTAATTTTTCAAGTTTGTTTTATATTGTTTTCTTAAAAGAAGAATAAATCTCCTCTGGAATTTGTTTGCATAACAATATAAGAGTTTCACATACGTTTTACGTAAAGAGAATAAACTATTGTTCTTAAAAAAATTATTCGTACACTCAGTATTTTTAGAATAAATTTTCGTAAAAAGGAAAACTATCTTTTCTAAGGGAATTAATTTTTTTTATTAAGAAGGACACTTTCTTGTTCAAGAAAATGTATTTCTATTTAGAGAGGAAAGTTTTCTTCTTTAAGAATATTTTCTACAAAAACACTGGGTGTATGAACACTTTTTTTATCCGCCTTGCAATTTTGAGTTTCGTACGAATACCTGAAAGAATTCTGAAAGAGACACAAAAGCGTCTTCGTTACACAAAACTTTTTAGGCAATTTATTAATTTTTGCGTATAAGTTTGCACTTATTAAATAACACGAGTTTCTGTTACGAAGTTTCCTCAACTTTGCAGGGAACACAGGATGACCAAGAAGGATCGATTAAAACTTGCAGAATGGTTTATTCTCAAACGCAAACACTTTTTTTAAACTATCGATTTAAGTTATTATATCCCCGTAAGAATTTTGCAAAGTCTATTTCACAGTTTATAAATAACAATTCTATGGAAATATGAACGAACATGGAAAACATATCCACTCCAAAATTAGTTAGCAAATATTTAGCTTTTTTAAAAACAGCGATGACATTTCCTTTCTCGTAATATCAGGAAACAGAAAAGTGCACTTTTACAGAAATCAAAGATACGTTACCGTAATTGCATTTTGTATTATAAGTAAAAAAACTAATACAAATTCCCAAATGCTTTGATACGTGCAGTTGTAGTATCCTCAAATATCGATTTAAGGTATTGAAGGTTTACACTTTATATACGATTAAATAATTTTAACTTACCTTACTCATGATTTGGCGGGGATAGTTTCCCCCCACTAGAAGCGAATCTGCAACACAGAATAAATGTAATAAGAATACAATGTCGAGCAATCCTAAACTTATAAATTTCTGTTTTTCATGTTTAATATTAATATTGATAATAATTTAATATAAATATAGTATCGCAGATTTTGCGGATTTAAAAACTTAAAACATCCTAAAGTTATTTATTAGTTTCAGTATTGGAAGAGAATTCTAACACAATATATTCATCACAAAAAGGATCACAGATTGCTTTAACCCTTTAACGGTGGACTTTTTTTAAAAATGTCTATCTGCTTGCGTAGATAAAGTCAAGCAATGACGAGTATACTCAACTTCACGCAATTTTAAAAGTGCAAAGAGTTATTGCCCATTTGATTTCTTTATTCTAAGAAGAAAAACATTTATCATTTATTATAATAACTACGACTTTTATTGCGAAAGATAATTGAAACGGTTAATAAACTAGTTTATAAAGTATACTTGCATATTATTTTAATGCATGAACATAGAAACATTATTAGTTAATACGTACACACTGCTTCTATTGATAAAGAGTAAAATAAATATATAAACTTTGTCGAGATAAAATAGTTTAACTATATTTTGTTTTTATGGAAATCTGTTAAATATTAGAGAATACAACTGCTTCTCGACGTACTCGCACTCCCCCTCCCGTTCCTACCCTAAATTACTATTTTGATGCCCCGAGGGCAATAACCAATGTGAGAGTAGTGCAAGCTCTGAAAGATACTGATGAATATTCAAATAATCCCATTAAATTCTCTATGGCGTGCTACGTGCCAAGAATGATGTTCCATAGATATTTCTTTAATTGCTAACCTTTAAGACTATTGCTACACATGGTTAAAAATGTTTATTAACGTTATTTTCGTGGAAATAAATATGCTTTTGTATGGTTATGCTTATGTCACCTGAATTCGGGTGACATGGGAGTCAAAAGGTTAACCTTTACGATGAGTAATTAGTTTCGTAAATTTTAAAATAAAAGATGAAAATAGCTGCTTTCATCTTCAATTTGTTGGTGCCTTTTTAACAAAGAAACATATTCTATATTGATGTATATAAATATTCCATGTTTATTAATATCGCATTATTATTATAAGGGTTTCTTTGTATTTTTATTAACTGATTTATGTTTGATAAATTCAACTCTGGACGATTGTCGCGGTAAAGGATTAAATCGAGATGTCTTTTTCATTTGTTATATCAATAACTGTTCCTTTTTGGCTGATTTGCGAGATCGTTCAAAGGGTTAAGCCTGATCGTTGATTGCGCCTTCGATGCCGCACCCTCATTTTGGCCTTACCCTTTTCCTATATTTCATCTTCTCGTACAGAGAGCGCCGCCGAACGTCCCATAAATTAGTGAGTGGTCTAAATTTAATATCCCGCTCATCTTTAGCGCGTCTCTATCTAATTCGTGTGTGCAGTTAGTAATGATCAACATGAATTACAACTAATTCTTGCGATTAGTAAGAATATCCGTAAAATACATTTCTACCTCGGTTTTACGTGCAACCACATTTTAAACTTGAGCTGTTCTTTAAAATGTAATTAATTATCGAGTAATATTAGTTGTTAATTCAATTCTGTCTAAAATAGCGCAAACTAGTTATTTCAGAACCAAGGATGTCGAATATTTCATGAAAACACGAACATGACTTGGAAGTTTCACCTTTACACTGCAATATTTGATGATACTCAAGTTTTCGAACAATAAATCAACGAACAAAAACAAAGTTAAACGAATGCAATATTAACCAATATCGAGTTCTATAATGCTACATTAAAACCTGCTTTTCTCACTACCAAGATTAACCCTTTCAAAACTAACGCATCAAGAAAGACTTCAAATCAAACTACGAGCATCTCAGTTCCCCAAAAACTCAACAACTCTGCGACAATATTACTCGAGGAAAACTCGTTCCACAGCAAAGCGAGCTGCAATAAGAGTGTCGGTCGAGTTCCTACATCAGAACTGGTAAGGGCAAACAGGTAAAGCTGACGCCGGGAGCGTCCTCAGCCGCGGCGGCTAAAATCTAGAAGTCCCGAGGATAATCAGGCAGCGGGAGATGTGTTATTTTTTGAGAATAATAAAAAGGGTCGTGGTGGTCGGTGACGTGCGGGCGGCGGCGGCAGCGGTGGCGGCGGCGATTGTAGCAAAAGTTAGAATAATGTTTTGGACAGAAAACTTGGATGAGAGGAGGCAGGCGGGCGGTGCCAGCTCGATGCCAGCCACGCACTCGGCCCGGCTGAGATCTCGAGCAACGTACCCTTATACGCGTGTCCGCCGCAGATTCAGACTCCTAATTAAGACGAGGGTGCGAGAGGGGTTTTAGGGGTTTCTCCCGGGGTTCTCCCCGGAGGGCGGTGAACGAGTGGAATGGGCGCCTGTAGAAGGAGGGTTTTCACGAGGTAAGGGGCACCCGTATCGCGCCGGAGGGGTAAGCCAAGTTAAAGGGGGTAAGGAATATTGATCACGGGACCACTATGCTGCCAAGGCAGGGAATGCCCGCTCGCTCTCTCTCTCTCTCTCTCTCTGCTTTTCCTCATACTTCTTCTCTTTCTCTGCCTCTTTCTCTTAGTCCACATCTACTTACTCAATCCTTTCTTTTCATGCCTTCTACTTCCTCCTAGCTCTTCCTTCCTTCCTTCCTTCCTTCCTACCTCCCTATCTTCATTCTAGCGGCTCCTTCTCGCTGCCTTCTCTATTTCTCTCGCGTGTACGTGCCGGATCTCGAGCCGCTGCTACCGTCCTTCTCAATTGACCCTGCCTTTAAATTGCCACGGACCATGCTAAACCACGAAACGCCAGATGCGTGAAATCAGTTGGCTAGAACCTGCCCCCCGGCACTTGCGAATTATTGACGCTAAAACCGCGGCCACGTACCAGATGATGCTTTCACCGGCACCGCAGGAAACCCCCCCTCTGCTCTCGCAAAATAAGAAAGTCCGGCTTTATGCTTCGACTAACGCCGCAATTTGTCCCTCTTGCGCCCTCGTGTCACTGTACTAGTTAAAGCTTCGGGGATCTGTGTAATTTTTTCCTTCGAATGCCACTCTTGATAATACATTCTTCTGTGGTCTATGTAATGAACAGAAGGTTTGATATATAAATAAATATGTAAGAGCTTTAAATTATAGGAATAACTTTTGTTTGCTTTGTCGATTAAAAGTATTTTATACGTATAATCATTGATTCTAATTGAGTTAATATTCATGTCGTTGGCTAGAATTTTATTACATTTGTAATTTTATTATTGGAACGATAAGCTTTTTAAAGTTGGAGGTACAAGTTTTGTTAGCTTTTATGTTATTATTATTGATTCGAATTGAAAGGTAAATCTGTGACCTGAATATTCATCAGTTTTATTCATCTGAGACGCCTATGATCGTGCAAATTGATCGTCCAATGAATTCCAATGCTTTAATAATCCTTCCTATTATAAGAAATTATTGTCTAAGAAGTAGATCGTAAGTAAAGAGAGGAAAATAAGACTTTAAAACAAACCGATGTATAATGATTAAATTTCCTTCGATAACATTTACCAAGAGAACTCGATTTAATACTGATCTATAATCCGTTTTTTATAATAGTTATCCTGTTATGCTTGTCTTATGTTTTATGCTCACAGCAGCTATAATTGACATTGCAATCCTGCACAATCTTTAAATCATATCGAAACAGTGAAGAGAAAACTAATTCCACTCGTTGATACATTTTCTTGTCATTATACCAATTGAGATACTCAAATGAAAAAACACCAAAATGTCATAGATTCCCAAATTAGAATAATTTCAGTTGCCAGATTCTCGTTTTGTAATAATAAACTCACAAAAGATTCGATAATCTTAGTAAAAGAAGGCTATAAAATTGACTAAACAATTAACAACGAATTTACAAATACACATTCATTCCACATGCATTCTATACACAAAGATCCTAACAAATGATCGCGTCAGGATTGTTTAATAGGTACACAGTTGCAATTAGAGGGGCATTATGCTCATAATGTAAACTAGCTTCTTTAGGGGTGATGGCTAAAGTGTTTTCAGTCGGCAAGCACCAGTTAGTTGGCTAATTAGTAGCCAACAGTAAAACTAAACTTCGAAACAATAGTGTTTTGCTTCTGCTGGCACCCAAAACCACTTGCCCGTAGCCCTCGAGCCTCCTGGATGGTGCATAGATACCCCGGAGGGTAATAGCCAATCCCTAAGTCGCCGCTTCCTTCTTCTTTCTTTCGCTTCTTCACTTACACCTGCCCACCATTAATTACTAATTAATAGTTCCGCGTGTTTGACTTTTAAACGGATAAGTTAAACAGCACGTAAAACAGTATGTGTAAAGAACAAATCACTCGTTTTCTTTGATAATGAATTTTTGTATAATATACGAAATCATGAACTACGCTAAATAAATAAATTTTTTAAAATTGGATGTATAATTTTTGTTAGCTTTTTCTGCGATATTTTTATACGCATACTTGCACATGCGACCTAATATAACGCGTTGCAAAATACCCGAGTTAATAAAGCAACGTTAAATAAATACCGCTAATATCCTAAGATAATAAATAAACAAATTGAAAAAGGTTAAGAAAATGATAAAAAAACAAGAGTATGCAAGACAGCGGTTTTCCTTGATAAGACATTTTCGTGTGATATATGTAAAAACTATAAACTATGTTAAATAATAAAGTTAAGTAAAACCATTTTATATATGTCTATAATCATTGATTCTCACATACATATGGACTGCGTATACAATGCCGAAGGTAATAGCTAATCCTTAAGCCTTTCTTGTTTCGTTCCCTTCCTCGCCGAGAACTGACCAGGATTAATGACTAATTAATAGTACGGTATGTTTGAGTTTCAAGTGTATAAGTTAAACAGTGCATAAAAGTGTAAGCGTAAAGAACACACGATAACACATTTGTATATGATGTACGTAAAGATTCTGTGCTATGCTAAATAAATGAATGTTAAGTTTCTTAAGCTTAGCTCTGCAATGAAAACATTCTATATTCATTATTATTGATTTTGCATTTATGTGCATATAAACAGGGATAATAGTAGATCCTTAAGCCTTCCGTGTTTCGTTCACTTCCTCGCTGAGCCAGCCAGGATTAATGACTAATTAATAGTTCGGTGTGTTTGAGTTTCAAATGGATAAGTTAAACAGGGCATAAAAGAGTAGGTGTAAAGAACAGTTCACTGTTTCATGCTTCCACCGCAATGTCGACCCATACAGATCCCTGGGCCGATCCTCTCGGTCCCCTCTTCACGTGCGATTACTGTGCAAACGGTAGGCTTGTAGTTAACGAGGTAAGGATGACCATGTGAGCGAAAAGAGGGTACCGTTTGTTCATTCATTTTTCACCCCCGTATCATAACCCGAGTAATTCGTGTACCTTGCGTATCAAATTGCTGTGAAATTTTGATATGCCCGTGTCCGCCGCACGTCACCTACACCATTACGGCAAAGCAAGTAGAATTAGTTTGCAAACAAATAAGAGTCGTTTGCTTGGTGTATTTCTGAGTGATATAATTTCACTGTGTGATACATTTGCCTCGGAATTAGCAAGTAGTTTCACTGTACATTTAATTGTATGGAATACAATGGTTTGTTAGGCACACCTGATTATTGATGACTTGTGTTATGGTTCGTGCGAGCTGTTAGAAATTTATTGATTATTTACGAGAGAAATGGGGAATAAAAATTTCAGTGTTTTTTGTACGAACCAATGCATCGCAAGTGTCAACAATTTTTATATTTTTGCTTTTATAAAATACTAGCAGTTGAATTAATAACTTAATTTAAAGAATAATAGAATATTGCATTTATCTTTGGTAAAAATATCTTCTGACGATGTATAATAAGGTTGATACACCTTGTAAAAGTAACAAATATTGCAATATTGCATAACTTATAATTTGAAAAGATCTTAAATCTATACTGGAGAGAAAGTTGCATTAAAATTCGTTCAGTTGTTGTAAGATTATATCAAATTTCCTGTGCGAAAGAATCTATTTTAATTCGTCTTGTGGTGCATTATGTCTTACTATTTACAATCAGCTCTCTTAAGAGTAAGCGCAAGAAAATATTGCCTATTTGGTGAAAATATACTTTCCGATGCGATTACATCGAACACACAACATATAAATTTCTGTATTTGTGTACTATAGACTATAGATTATAGAATATATTTTGGATGGTCTATTTCAATTGTAATAACAACAAATTTGATACGGTTAGAAAGAAAAATATACTGGCAGTGCACTGATGATCCCAAAATTTACCTCTACTTTTTATACATATTTTAATTTATCGTTTTTATTACACCTTTCGAATTCGATTTCACTTTCATAATTCATTTTCCATGTAGGAATAAGTTCCGGGCGTAAGTAAATAATAGGCGATCCACTAGCGATCCTATATTTCGTTTCAAATTTCATTCCTTATACATATATTATATATTACACTTTACTACTTGTGTGTATATAAATTATTCATTATACCTTTCGATGTCACTTTGGCAATTCCATTCTCTCTTTCTGAATGCGAGAGACAATTAAATCATCCCCACACAGGAATAAGTTTTACACCAATTCATTGGTCGAAGAAAATAATAATAGGATCCTAAATTTTGTTTGAAATTTGATTTCTTATATATTATATACTACGTTTTACTATTTGAATGTATATAAATTCACCTTATTTATTAATCCTTTCAATCTCACGTGCGCAATTCAATTCTCTCTCTGACTGGATAGACAATTAAATTATTCCCACGCAGGACTAAGTTTTAGTCGGATTCATTGGTCGAAGTAAATAAAGGAAACGTGGCGTGGCGTGCGGGCGGTTCGATCGAGGAATAAATCTGGAATAATCGGAAAGGCGAGCGTTGAAAAGGAGGTCTGGCGGTGACTGGCGCGCGACTCGAGACCCGAAAGTACGTTAGTCGAAGGGAGAAGGAAGAAGGAAGAGACAGAGCTGCTGACGGGGGTGTTCGACCGAAAAGGTAGAAAACAAGTGTTCGTAGCAAATCGATGTCTTAACCGTCCAAGCGAGGGGACAATTATTTAGCGAGGTGCCTAGCAGGTTGCGATCTAGCAGCGCCGTCTAACATAGTACGGATGCCGAGACTCCACAGCTGTTAATTGCTGCCTGTCAGAGCCACGCAGTCACACGAACCACACCGCCGGCACCGGTCGAGCTCCTGCCGAGGCTAACCTATTCTCACCGTTTATTCCACTCTCTTTCTCTATTACTGAAATCCCTGCTGAATAAACCCTCCTGGACTTTACGTATTCGATAGTTTAATATTAGTCATAAATTAGGAAATAAATATTCTTGCAATCATTGTAGTTCATAAGATTCTGGACCAAAAGCCATATTGCCAATAAGAATCTTTTATATTTCTTTTTTCATAATGCTAGAAAAGTACTAAAAATAGTATAATACTCTATTCCACTCTCTTTTTCTAGTATTGAAATCTCCGGCGAATAAACCACTCCTGGACTTTACGTATTCGAAAGTTGAATATTATCCACAAAGTAGGAAATAAATATTCTTGTAATCATTGTAGTTCATAAGATTCTAGACCAAAAGTCATATTGCCAATAAGAATCTTTTATATTTCCTTTTTCATAATGCCAGAAAAGTACTAAAAATAATATAATACTCTATTCCACTCTCTTTCTCTAGTATTGAAATCTCCATCGAATAAACCACTCCTGACTTTACGTAGTCGACGGTCTAATATTATCCACAAATTACGAAATAAATATTATTGTAAAGACTGAAGTCCATAAAATTCTGGACCAAAAAGTTATTTATACTACCAATAACAACCTTATACATACAATTTTTATCCTGTATTGGAGAAGGTTCCCAGAATCCCATGGGCCCCCAAATCGCATTTTTTTTATTTATAAATGCTAGGAAAGTCTCTGTTAGAAAAGCACCAAAAGTAGTATAATACCACTACAATGTCTATAATATGTCAACTAAGGTATTCTTAGCGTATTTAGAGTTCTCCATCTATTACTGAAATGGCCATCGAATAAACCATTGTTGATTACCTACTTACTGACCCAGCATTATCCAGAAATTGAAAGATGGATATTATTAAAAAGAATAGTCTTCAGAATTCTAGATCAGAAGTTATACTGCTAATAAGAATTTTATTTAATTATTTAATTTAATCTTATATACTACAAATAAAATCAAACAAACTGGATCGAACATCTTTATATTAAAACTATTGTAGTTGCCCCATCCGGCTTCGCCGGGGTGTCATTTCATGTGCATAAAACCAATAATGTAATTAAAAAAATAATAGGTTGTTGCACAACTCTTCTAACAATGTATAAAACGGCATCGCATTCCTTTAGACATATTTGAATTGTTTTTAGAATCCATTTTAATTAATAAATATTAGAATATTTTACGTTAAACGTTGCCCTTTATATTAGCAGAGGTACTTTTTTAATATATAAAATAGTATTTTAACTAGTGTAGTACACTACTGCAATGTCTGCCGAAGCAGTAGTAAATACCAAATTAAGCCAATCGCAAGCACTAGACACAGAATACAATCTCACAGACATTATGTATGCCACAATGTTGAAATAGGAGCGCTTCACTAATTTAACCGTGAATAATAGAAATTATGTAATTAGGAAAAAACATGTCACATAGAAAAGTATAATAAATATCACGTTCTTAAAATCTTGTTAAACTTGTGTAGAAAAAATTACCACCAAGTAGACGAGATCAATTTTATAACAAATGCAACAGATATTTCAATTATTGTCTAATTAAAAACTGTTTTCTTAAACAATCACGTAATAAAGGTAAGAGTGGTTTCCGTTATTTTAAATTCGAAATTATCTTTTTGTTTTTAGAATGGTTTTTGACTCGCGATGTTTGTACACTTGTTGAGATCGACCTCGAAGATGCAAGCTTGTACCAGGTGTGGAAGTATCGAGTGGTTTCGACTCGCAAGGGGAGACCCTTATTACCCCACACCTAAATAGAGGTGAGTCAACTACGTAGTTATCTCCTCCAGCACTTGTACTTTTCTAATTGTTTTGTTACTCGCACTATATGCACCCACCATGCAATCACGTTCAACATCTTCCCGCTAGTGCGAAGTGAATTAAATGGGAATAAATTGGATGTAAACAATTTGAAGCTTGTAGTATCCGGTTATAAACATTCTGACGCAATTAATGATGTTGATCGGATGCGTAAAATACTCCAATATTATCTTGGACTGTTCAAAGCACTGAAGAATTTGTAACAGACTTTCATTACATTCCAACATTAAAAAACACCTGTAGGAGCCGTTTTTTACATCCTGTGCATAAGAAATGCGAAAAGATAAGAACAATTAACGCAGGAAAACAAGAAATCTCTGGTGTTTGAGTGGTGTCAGCTTACAAATGAGTAGAATACATTAAAATTCAAAAAAAGTAATTTAGATCTTCGAATCAAAATGAATTTTGAGAGTAATGTAATTTTGTACTACAAAGAAAATGTTGACAGACTTTACAGTTAACTTAAATTATTTACTTCATTTTACTTAGAAAATGACAGAGTTGGAGTACGCGAACCATGTTTCAAGAAATTAATTATTTACACCCAGTACACAATACTCACAGAAAAAAGAAACGATTGGTACTGCGCACCAATAATCTCAGAAAGAAGAGGTGATTGGTACTTCGAAACAACACAGAAAAAAAAAATTGGTGCTTGATACTTGAATGATGTTGAGATTTGAGAGCAATTTAATGTCGTGCTACAAAGAAAATGTTGACGTGCACATTTTCGATTTAACGAGACCGTGGGGGGGCATGGGAGACTACCAATTTCAGGCGAGTGTCAAGGCAGCGATTTGACGTGCTTACTCTTGCGTGTTGCGGATCATTATTACGCCTTCGGTAATCCAGTAAGTTACGCTTCTTCTTGAATGACTGCTTCCAACATGTTTACGAGACTGTTGGCAGTGCGACGTGTTACCAGGTTACCCCACCAAACGCATTCGAGACGGTTGCCAACGCTAATTTCAAGAGTGGCGTGACTTTAAATTGCTTCATAAAACTGATCGCAATAAATTCTCAATACAATTTTTCAGTCACATACACGTAATCAATTCTACATTTTTTCTTCTACGTTTTGTGTAAAATTTAGACTGCTGTTAAATTAAGCGTGATAATTTTCTATTCATTTTACTCAATCGATATAAAAGAAGTTTTAAAAAGCAGTTATACTGACACAACACGGTAAATTTATATTTTAAGTCAAAGCGAACCGAGGAAAGTAAAAGCATTTTTAAACAACGAGCACGAAAGCAACAATAAGATGTGGGTTTACGCAGTTGAAAATCAAAGTTTGTAATGAACATGAATATTTACATCGTACGATTTTGTACTGCAACACATCAATAAATAATGCGTACCATACATTTACAACGATAAATAAATAAATAATTTGCGATAAAAACACGAGCAAACTTGCTATTCAACAAAACAGTCATTACTACTTAGAATTGCATTAGGAACTCATGAATTGCGGATAATAAGAGCTTATGGAATATTATGCGCGAGAGGAAAGAGTACAATTAGTGGAGAGCGGAGTTGGGCGAAAGCGTGTCTTCGAATATTGATCGACGGATTCGTCGAAATAAGAGGGAAAAGCCGAGTCGCAGGCTGGACCGGGGGTTTATGTTTCAGGAGAAACTGCACGCGTTGAAAAGGGTTGATTAGGGATCTGGTGTGTTGGGGGTCGAACACGTCGGCTAGGTTGGAAGGATGCTGGACCATGCTTGTAAGCATCCGGCTGCTTGAGGGCTCCTACTACGAGTTTCGGGGGGCAAATGGCAGCGAGATGATTGATCGCCAAGCTAATTGGATGATCGATGACTCAAGTTCATCAGCGGCTGTTCAGCTTGTAACTAAAAGATGGTTCGCTTACACGTGAGCCGCCACGCTCCCAGTCCATCATATATGCCCGGTAGTTTTAAACATATTTGGGTTAATATTACTCGAGTGTGTCCTTCCGACTATTGAAAATTTCTTGCTCTTTTTTATTCTCCGTGAATTATGCTGGCAATATTGCTATCAAATATTTGCAATCAATTTTTCATGTTGGATCGGACCAATTGCGTAAAACTTAAGACGCTTGTTATATTAAATGTTAATATAATCTATAAGTTTCGATGAAATTTAGTCACATTATTAGTTATAAAAGTAGGTTTGGGACATTATATTTTAAGTTGAAATAAAACAAAGCAGGTGAAAGACTTTCTGAAAAATCATATGTAATTATTCAAGTAGAGGCATTTATAATTGTTATATATATTTTTTGTAAAAATGTTAGTAAGTATTTCTCAGTTTGTAATAAAAAATTAAAAGGCTGTTGGTGACATTGCTTTGTCACACAGCTATAGTAAAAAATTAGTAACATATTATGGTTAAGAAATTTCATTGCATTTTCAATTTTTCATCCCCACTTCTCCATGTACGCTACGCTTTAAACACGTATCCCTTAAAGGCTATTTATAACACATGGCGCAAAGTTGAGACTTTACTGGACGAACCCTCAGGAACGTTGCGTTGCTCATTATTGCTGAATGTTTTATTATTACCTGGCAATAAGAAATATGTAGCCACTTACATCGCTGTCAACAGAAATATTAAGGAACTTTAAGAAACTTTCTTGAAGAACCGCCAATTTTGTCAAGAAACATAGAACATGCACAAGAAATTTCTCGTTACTACTTCAGTTGAAGTTTAAAATTTTAACTTTTGCGAATGTGTGAATGGAGGAGGAAGGATTTTTGGTGGAACGTTCTAATTACGGGTATCTGGAATTGATTTATATAAAATTTTGCAATTGTACTATATTGATACAATTGCAGCAATAAATTATTTCAATAAATGCAGTTGAGCAATTAATTAGTTCAAAACATTTACACACAACGGTTTTAAATCTTATCTTAAAAATATTGTAACGTTCAACTGATAATTAGCTCACCTCGATCGAATTACTGTATAATAATTTAAGAATTCTTTGCTTCCAACTTACATGTCTCGATTCTCCTTGTAAAATGCCACCGAGCTTTAAGTGAATATCTCACAAGTTGAGTTATCGCGTTGCATAAAAATGCTTGCTAACTTTTTTTGCGATCGGACTACAGCGGAGTAACTATACGTCACTTTAGTATCCCGTAAATTCTTGAAAGTTCAGGGAAGCTTTACGAGAATGTTTCAGAGTTGAGTTTCTAAGTACAACAATGTCATAATGGAAAGCTTCCGTTGCATAGCGCGCTAATTAAATATGTGGGAAAAGGTGAGCATCAGTGCCTGTCGTGATTTGATAGATCTGCGAGTGGACAGGAAATCTGGCTGCTTTTCCGATAATATTCCCATACGGACTGAGAGTACATTAGAGAGACATCACACATTATATGGCAAGAAGAAAAAAAAATGTTATGGTTAGAGCATCAAAATTTCTGGCAAGTGTAGGAAATTCCAAATATGGTAATAAAATGTTGTGTCTTTCTCAATTTGTAATAGAGAATTAAAAGATTGTTGGTAAAATTGCTTTGTCCCATTGTTATAGTAAATGTAATCACGTTATTGGACGTCCGACAACTGAGATTGGATATTTTTTTTATGGACCGCTATGTTTCTTGTTATGTACAAAAATGGTATTTAATTCTATTGAGAAATCAATCGGTGACTTCAAGCAGCGATATCTTCGATAATTTTTTAGAAAATTATACGTATATACTAATAAGTATCTGTCCAATTATGTTGTTTTGTTTGTTACGTTACGATTATTTGTTTAACATGATAAAAAATGAATTGCGATTAAAAAGTCTTGTATGTAAGACAAAAATTACCAAGTCTTCCTTTCTTTTTACTAGTGATACTAGTACGAGCAACCTCAAATAATTGCAAGTTCAACCTTTTACTAGCGAAACAATTTATAAAATCCGGCGAAGCTTTTGAAATTAATGGACAGGTGGCCACAGATCTATACGGGGAATTCCTGAGTAATGGTACGAAATGTACCGGAACTCAAAGCTAAAAGGAAAGAAAGAAGAGGCTGTAATAGGAGAGGATTCCAGGAATTTCCTACAGATTATTTTTAAAATGACTTACGATCAGATGACGTAATATCAAGATGATCACTTTTAAGCTTGCCAAATTAATTTAAAATTTTGGACAGATGAAAGTGTTATTATTTTGGTGACCAAGAAGAAAAAATGGGGAAAAGGATGAATTTTTTGCGAATATCGAAATTTATATCATGTAATGTAATAATCAAAATTCTTATTACAAATGTGTGTACTGTGATCCACTTGCCTGCGAATCAGTCCTGCTGTAACTCACTCTTTATCAGATGTATATTTTTCTTTGTCAGTATGTATTTATACTATTCACATACATTACTTTTAAAATGCATTGTTAAATATGATACATAGATTGGAAAACGTTTGTGTATAATTAAAATAACTAGCTAATATATTTTTGAGTAATTGAATTTTTCGGTCGAAGCAGTTGTCAATCGTAGAATGAGTTAGTAGTACTATAGGGCGTGTAATATGTTCTAACGCACCAAACTTATTCTTTAATCAAATAATATCATACGTTCTGTCCTATTGATTAATTGACGAGTCCCGTTGTCCGTTTTCTTGTATAATCAACACTAACCGTACGAACGCCCGATTAATTGACCGATTTTAAGCTTCGATTCTACGATGCACTTGTATCTTTCATTCTTGTTAAAAAAATGTATATTTATAATTCTTTTATTGTTATCCAAATGTTACTTTGTGTATTTCTTGTCATATGAAATTAATAATTAGCTGGTACGGATGGTGTTACAAAATGGTTACTCCGTAATTAGGAGAAGAAGAGATCGAATTTCTATGACCAAGTATATGAAGTATGCAATAGTTGTTTAAATTGTACTAATTTTAGCTGGTTTAGGTTAATTAGCAATACCTTTAATTTGTAGTCTTGATCCAATGCAGAATAGTATATGGCGAACACTATTGTTTCAAACTGAAAATCAAGCGAATCATTCTACTCAGATATAGCGTGTGCAAGATGCGGAAACATAGAAGAAGCGAATAGATATTGGTTGCCCGTACAAAAAAGGCTGTGTGTTTTGTGCCAAAGAGACCAGGGTACCTTAAAACACTATTTAAACGACTGCGAAGGCATAGATAGAAGATTTTTTTAATTTTATCGTATTCTACTCCTTGAGGGCACCAATAATATTGCTAAAGGAACCATGTGTCTCCGAATTATAGTTTCGTTAAAAAAATGCAATTAAAGTAAAGAATACGATAAAATTTTTAAAAAATGACCTTCAATTTCAAGGTCAAGTACTATTTTGCGGCAACTTTTTTTTATGGATCTTCGCCGATCGGAGGGTGCAGGATCATCCTATGATAGTCGCGACAATTATTTTCTTTACACCCTGTACAATAAGATTAGACGATATAGTGAACGGGTGAAAATGCGAAAATATAGTAAAGTGGCTAAGAGACTTGGAAAAGATAAAGAGAACAAGAATGCCAATGGCTTAGACGTAGAAAGAAAAGAGAGGAGTGGTATAATTCTTAAGGAGGGTTGAATATTATACTGTTCCAATACCGTTCCTTCCTAATATTATACTACTGTTCCTGGAACAGACTAGTGATGTAAGCCAGTGATGTGGGATATGATATGAAATAGATGTGATAGAAACATGTAAAACCAAGTCCATTACATAGTTATATAACTGTAATTAATAAAACATACATACATACACTCTGCTCAGATAAATAAAACCCAAAATTAAAGGGCAGGTGGTCAGAGATGTATGTGAGAAATTGTTGAGTAATGGGACAATTTGTAGCGGAACTCAGGGGCTAAGAGGAAGTAGCACGGAGACTGGAATGGGGCAGGATTCCAGGAATTTATCTTGTTTTGTCGTCTCTCAGTGTCGGCACGCGTATCGTATGGTATCGCATTATTGCTTTTATGGTCAATAAAAGGAAGGTTATCCCGGTGTGGCCAACTCGTGTCTCCTCTCAAACGATCATACCCTTCATGTTTTCGACTATCCTATCCAGAACGCATTATCTATCCCTCGCCTCGCCCCACTTCAGACCGCCACTTCTACACTGCTCTCTCTGTTCTCTTGTTATTGCTGGCGGGGCAGCTCGGCGCAGTTCGGCTCGCACTTGGGGCTGCTCTTGCGATTGGTTTCCTATTTCGAAGGAATATAGTTCGGGGACTCCCCAGCCAAGTTAACTAGCCGGACACCCTTTGGGACCTTTCCTAGGGACTCGCATCTCCGGTAAACTTCTCCAGACGTCGTTGTACTTTTGACTCCCCTTGAAATTGTTCCCTGGTAAGCTAATGTATAAATATGTTCGTATTTTTCATTTGGCATTTTTGGTCCTCTAAATGAATAGGATACGTTAATGGTAAAAATAATAATTGTGATCTTCTGATTTAAGATTTGTTTGATAACGTTTTTTAGCAGATTTTCATCGATTTAAGGGCGCGTGTTATAATAAATAATTGTTTTACACACTGTACACAATGATTTTTATGTCGTACTACAAAGAAAGCTTTAACGTATACATGTTTGACTTAAGATCAGGAATTCGGATCATCGTTGCCCTTTTGACTATAATACAGCACGGAATAATCAGTACAATGAATAATCAGGAATAAACGTACAAAGACGCAATCTTCTTAGAGTTCAAAGAATAAATTTTCTTGAAAAAGAAAACTGTCTCCACTTTCCTGCTGATGAAAATGTACTTTTATTTAAAGAGTAATGTTTTCTTCTTTAAGAGAGTTTTTTTCCTAAAATCCCGAGTGTACGAGTACTTTTTCTATCCACTGTATATTCTTTGTCGCTTGTTATCTTATTTTATTTTACTTTACGTTGTTTGAATTCGCCAACTGTATTGTCATTATTGATTCCTGCGATTCTATAGGAACTAATTCTCTACGGACAAGCTCACATGTGTTTACTTCCACAGCGTTTAAAGACTGTTCGAAGCAGTGGAGGGGATTATTATTGGAGATTGATCGGACAGATCAGAGGGTTTGCATCAAGCGTGCCTCTCGACAGGACAAATTAAATCCCTTTCGTCTGTTGCCTTCTATCTTTGTCATACGACGGAATCCGGAGGATTTCCAAGGAGGCTCGTTTGATCGTCATCCCAGGCTTCCTGGCTTTCCCAAAGGGAGAAGACGGCTTTCAATTCACCGAGCCGATAATTGAGAGTCTTGCGCATAAAAACACTCTCACAGAGATAAATCGACATCGGCGCAGCACTAAAGATCAGGAAATGGTTTCTTTCACAAGAAATGTAAGTAATGTCGAAACCCGCTCCAACCCTCCTTCAACTTTTTGTCATGTGTTTCAGAATGCTGCATTTGATAAAACGGTAGGGCTGAAATCAATTTCATTTAAATATTACCATTTGGCTATTTTTTCTAAATTAAATTAATTTTAATTTAAACTATAAAATAAGAAAACTAATTTTAGAGTTTATTACAAGTTAGAATATATTGATACGCTGTTGGGGTTTTGACTTTTCTGTAGAATTCGTGTTGGTACAAGTTATTTCAGGTCGGTTTATTGTTACGGTGTCATAAATGCTCGTAAAACGAAGGATCCAAAGCCAGACAAGTCTCCAATCCTTGACAAGTGTGTATTGTTACGCAGATACTAAGACCCTGTTTCATGGAAAGGTTGGAATTTTTATGTCAGGATTTGTTTTGAATGTTCTCGTGCTTGGACACACTTTTAGGCTTTCAGCTTGAACCTCTCCCTTTAAGAAACAGCTGTTTAATACAATACGAACTTTGTCGATAGATTCGGGCGCAGTAATGAAACTGTAAAAATATTATTGCAAATGTAATTCTTTTATGAAAAAACAAGTTGCAGTTCTTTCTTATCATTTTGTTTACGTATAATGAGGAATGAGTCTGTGTAAAATTATGAAGCGATAGCAAGAAATATCATGTGTCGTTTTTCCATGTTTTATTTATTGTTTAAAAAATAAGTAAACTTTCAGATATAACAAAAACGAATCTCATACAAAGAAATGAAGGTTTTTCAGAACTGTTCCTTTAAAATATTACTTACCTAACATAACGTTGTGTCTTTCAAGTTATTTATATGAATGTTAACATAACCTTAAAACGATTGTCATATTAAAAGACAAACACAGCGCTTGGCTATTAAAAATATGAACCTAAAGACATGACCGTCCTCATACTATACATTTATCTTTCAGTTTCTATAGTTTATAATACTTTACCTTATTTTCAGTTTGTAAACCTGTTATACAATCCCTCGTAAGGAGTAATTTTCATCATAATTTAATTGCCAATATTAAGTAGAAACAATAGTATTATTATGATTTTCTCTCGTTAGATATATACAATTCACTGCCAGAAAATATATTTATAAAAGTTCATCTTTTTTCCTATTTTATTTTTTGTTTTAATATGAACACTACCGTTTCTGTCTACTATGACACTTGCAACTACTCCCTGTTCTATTCTGCAACTGTAAGAAAATCTATCTAGTTACATTACGACTTGTCCTGAAATGTCATGCATCATCGATGAAGTAAGGAGCAAGTTGGTGGGACATTTCGAAAGGAGTTCTCCGTACGGACAGATTTTTGATTTACGTATGTACGCTCCGGGGCAGTGCAATCCGAGCTGGCGTGACGCAATGGAGCAGCTCTGAGTCCAATAACCATGAATCTGCCAGACGTCAAAACACAATCTCTACCTGAAAAGCCACCCATCTTGGGTCTGCCGGTTCGCGACCAGGTCGACCACAAATCTCACCGTATCTAAGATCGTATATCTTATGGAAAGTAGTACCGGCAGCCTCCGCGATACAGATGCAAAAGAGTGGGATCTCCTGCAGGGTCGAATAAGCCACTGCCGGGGAAAGTCAGACGCGATACGTCGCCGACAGTATTCCCAACTCGAATGGAAAAGCGAAAAGAATGTCAGAAGCTAACAAGAAGAAACGATTAACACTCCCCTTTAAACCAAAGAAGAGTGACACTTTTTATAGTTTTCTCAAAGATAGTAATTTTTTAACTACGTCACTCATTTCTAGTGGTGGATTCTGTTAAAAAGGAAAAAAGTGATATACATATATATCATAAATACATATACATATATCACAAATAGCACTTATTAGATTACAATCTTTCTGAATTTATGTATTATTATATCACAATTGTTTAGCACAATCTTAAAGGTTTTCGTATCTAATGATTAACGGGGCTTCACGATTAAGCTAAAAACCTGATGCAATAATAGAAACACTATAAATCATAACATTTTTGAAAATTTCTTTTATCTCTTACAAAATACATTATACAACTAACACAAAAACCAACAAACCATTCTCAAATTCCATCTTAAGCAGGAAGAAAAATTCCCGCCCAACACAAAGCACACAAAATCTCAAGAAAGACGTCAAACGAGTAATGATGTACGCGCAAGGGTGTCTCAGTGAAGAGGTTTCGGACGGGTTGAAGTATTTGGTTAGAAGAAAATCGGGAGGAGCGGGGCACTGCCATTGGCACAGCTGTGAAATTAATGTACGTCGAGGCTTTGACGCTTGATAATTTATCACGTTATCCTGCTGCAAGCTTTCTGGTCTAGGCCGGTTAAAGAAAGCGAAGAGGGGGTTGGTGGGTGGGAAATTGAGGGTGGCGGTGGTGGTTCAGGGAGAAACAGATAGGGTGGCGACGTGCGAGACGAGAGGATGTGAGAATTTGGCGACAGTGATCGGGACAAGTATAAATAAGCCAATTGCGCCACCCCTCGGAATCCTTTCTTTCCTTTCCTTCCTCCGAGACGAATAGGAGCGCGGCTTAACGGATTCTAGTAATCCTACAGGAATAAACGCTAATATGTGCCTCTGAGCTGATCTGTCAGTGAACGCGCGAATTGCACGCGATAACGCTGAGAGACAAATATCTTTGGGTTAGTCTTCGGTTTTCCGCCTCTTGAAAAGAGGAATGCTAGCTCGTTTTATCACCCACGATAAGAGTGGGGGCAATACTTTTTGCACAAACAATGATGCCAGTAAAAAATGTTAACAGATGAATTTATTATTATCGACACTTAAATGTCACCCGTTTAAAGCCTTGTAGGACAGCCTATTATTTATTATATTTACTAAAAACAGACATTCGTCCTTTGTCATATGTGGAAGGAACAAACAATTTAGTCTAGGCACAGGTTTATGCACAATATTAAATATTAATATGTGTCGGCATGTTGATCTGTCAGTGACTGTGCGAATTGCACGCGATAACGCTGAGAGACAAATATCTTCAGGTCACAACAATTCATGTAAAGCAAAATGTTGATGCTATCTGAATCTTCATACTAGTGTTCATTGTTTTCAACAGAAACTATAAAAATGCACAAGAGAATGTTCGCATAGTGGATAATTTTAACATGATTTGGATAAGAGAGGTTAGATATTTTGTTACTCTTATTAGTTCATTTAGAAACCACGATGTGACGTTGACGTGGTCATCTTGTTTCTTAACCTCTCCTACGTAATCAAGCAAAAGTCTTGTTATTATTTTGTTTTTATTTCTAACTTTTCCCTTGTCCATACTTACCATCATTAAAAACATAAGTTACTTTGTTTCTGTAGAATAATTATTTAGACAGCTGTTTCACAGACAGCATGTCAGCAGTTAAATGACAATAATTCCACGTGACACGTTAAACATTAGCCAGAAAACTAAATTATAGGATTCGCATTACCATTCTGTATTACTGCTTGGAACTAATATTACAAGTGTATTATTAAATCATAAGATTTTCTTCAAAAAGCAGAACATTATTAAAAATAGAATTTGACTTTAATAATTCGTAAACTATGATAAATTTTTATTAGTTATTGCATTTGATTTCTAGCAGATTTGATTCTCGTGGTGGTATTGTTGGGATCGGATTTCTGTGAAATAATATTTGCGGAAGTATGACTTTCGTATTACAACTGCTTTTACCGATTACATTATCCCCCTTCGGAGTTTGCCTATCGGTGACGGGGTTCGAAGGAGAATCGCCGTACCAGGGGAAATCCCGAAGAGAGATAGGTTACTCTGCACACAAATACCATTCCCCTCAATGGCTCCCATTTTTTTTCTTCCGAATAAATTCTTACATTACTAATTACATTTTATCGTCGGTTGCAGTTATACCGCTTCATTAGGCATTCGCTCCTTTGACCCTACAGTTTCTTTTGAGACAACTTTCATTGTGGTTTATTCAAATTTATTGTACATTTGGAACTTTATTTTTCCTTTTTTTGAAGAACCAAAGTCCTCGTTGGTATTGTGTAGAATTTGTATTTTTTATTGTATGTTTTATTTATTTTTAACAGTTCCTACCTTCCGCATTCATCATTTTGCGTTTAAAGGAATTTTTAAGTATAATCCAAATTTCGATATTTTGAAACTAGAGTTCTCATTATGGATTATTATTTGATCTGTGATAGAATTTTCCTACAATATGCTGTAACACAATATATTAATTCATCGCGTTGGATTGCAATATTTTTTCTAAGAATTTGTTTACTAGTATGTACTTAAACTGATACAATTTTGTGTAAAAGACCACCTTTTCGAATTAAGTCCATGTATTCGAACTAAGAAGGCAAGGAGATTCCACTTTAGCTTGGATGGTTCCCCTTAAACTCAAGTGCCGCTTCCTCCCTAAAACTTCACGCCAACGTGCAAAAAGTCACTCCTTACTTTTGACAACGGCCTCGACAACAGTGTTGTTCCTAACTGTCTTTTTCCCAAAACGATCCCAATGATTTCGTTAATACCGAATTGTTTTTAAAATTTCGGAGTTTATTATACTAATTATCTGTTTGTCACACTATCTTTACTGGAAAAGTAACGTTTCTTGAACAAGTTCCTCGTTCTTATTAAAAATGCGCTGCTAAATGCTATTGCTGCCAATAACAAAAGTTTTTGTTCGTTGCTTGTATGTCAACATAAGTATTTTATCTATTATACAGATAAACCTATCTATTATATAGATATAATACCTATGCGAATAATGCGAAAATATTGAGCAACAATAAGCAACGAAAAGTTTCTTGATTCCACCACTGACGGCATAACGTTTAATTTTCTCTCAATTTGTTTAATACTACTGCAATCAACGATCACATTCGCCAGAGTTGCAAAATATTACGGAGAACATCGCTTTGTCCAACATTGAATACTCAATCATGATGCAAATATCAATTTAACCATGTAAATGCTATTACATTCATATCACTTCTGCCACAAAATATACAACTATCGCCACACAGTTTTACCATACAAAGTCTCCAATGTAATTTTAAAACTTTATAGGTTAGGAAATTTCGCTAAAATTGTATACGCATTAAAACGCAAATTCAACATTTTAATCAACCGCGCCTTGATTAATAATACATGAGGGTGGTATGCTTATTCAGGAAAGCCCACTCGTTTAAAGCTCGCAACAAATATGTAGGTGAGCCAGGAATTTTTTTCGAATAATAAAGCGAGTGGCGGTAAAACAGTGAAAAGGAGGAGGCCTAAGAAAAGGGGAATAAAGGGTTAATACAATGCACTCCAGGAAAATATATTTATAAAAGTTGCCTACTTCTTTGTGTACTTTTAATACATACTCATCTCATCTTATTTTTTAATTTAATATTAACACTCGTTTCTGCATATTGCAACACTTGCCACTTCAAGTCGCAACTCAACGCAATCAAGCTATGCAACTGCTGTGCAGCTGCTATTATATTCATGTCACTGCTACTACAAAATATACAGTGGCGAAAAAATGTATCTGCAAAAAAGTTAGTGAATACCCAGAATTTTTAAGATAACTGTGTAACCTATTATATTAATCCAAATGTAATTCGTATTATTTCTAATATGTCGTTAATATGTTCTAATATTTCTAAATGTCGTATTATTTCTAATATGCCGTAAAAAAGAAAACTGTCTTCCCTAAAGCAATATATAATTTTCCTAAGAAAACAAACTTTTTTTAAATGAAAACATGTATTTCCTATTTAAAGAGAAGGGTTGTCTCCTTTAAGAACAATTTTTTTAAAAATTGCTTGCCTGCGCGTAGAACTATCGCTATGTAGTTTCACCATACAAAGCCTCCTATGCAATTCTAGAACTTTATAGGTTAGGAAACTCCGGCAGAGTTGCATACGCATTACTACGCAAATTCGAAATTTTAATCAACCGCGTCGTGATTAATAATACATGAAAGCTCACTCGTTTAAAGCTCGCAACAAATATGCAGGTGAGCGAGGAACTTTTTTTTGAATAAGAAAAGCGAGCGAGTGAGGGGGTGGGGCAATGAAAAGATAAAAGAAAGGGAGGCGAAGGTTGGTGAAAAGAAGGAGGTTTGGGAAAGGAGGAAGAAAGCACACGGTGATTAGGCAGTGGAGGGCTTGGGACGTTAAGTTTATTAACGATATCATGGGTTCACGAAGGTGGAAAAAGACGCCCGATAATTTGCAGCCTCATGCACCCTTCAAGGAGAATTCATATTCTGACGTTAACGAGATTTTATAGACGGCCAGTCAATATCAGCCTGTTGGCAACTAAACTTGAACGCACCGCAACTAAACGCCAAAGCCTTATAAACTTTCCTAGCTCTCGTTACGTCGTAGTTGTAACCCGTATATCGTGGGTATTGATGTCTTGGGGATGAACATTAGTGCAGTTTTACTTATGTGGTTTATTAAACGCAATAACATAAAGCACTAGTATTTAGTTTACACACATTTTAATATTTTGATTGCATTTATTAACGTGTTTTTTAAGAGAGAGATCGATGAAATTGTTGGACCATTTGAAAAAATGCTTGAACACTTTTTTAAGAACTTTATAACCTGTTGATTTGGAATCAGAAGCCAGTTTCTTTCAATTTACTCTTTATTCTTAATTTGGCATGCAGTTCGTATTTGGCGATGGCAAGACCAGCTTTCGAAAAACATTCGATTCACTGACAAAATAATAGAGTGTAATACACTAACAATGATTTAATATAATTAATAGATTTTCTTGACTCAGATCACATACAAAAATACAGGAGTTTTCATTTACAGAATACGTTTCCTGAAATTTTACACAAATGCAAAATTGTTTTAATTGTTATATTTTTGTATTAGTTTTAATTGGTTAATTTTTTATTACCGTTACGTGAAACAGTATGCAGCAACGCATCAGAACAAGAATTTTAACATAATTATATTTGTAATATAGCACTTTATATGATGAGAAATTGTATAGCAATAAGATCATTTTTTTAAATTGCGTATAATGAACTGCAAGGAAAGCTGTAGCACATATTTTACAATCGAGTTAATTTCGAAATACCTCGCTTTTTTGTATTTCTCCAAAAGATTGGGGTTGAGCCTCGGGCTTGCCCCTTATCCAAACTCTAAATGAAGAGAAACGAGCGTATGGTTTTAGTCTCTTCACTTACACATATATTTTACTTAATTCTATATTAAGTTTTATCGAATCGATTATAGTTTTGCTGCTATAACTTAGAATAAGTACATCAATTTTTAATAAAACTTAAGAATAAGGAAAACCAGCTACGCGGTTTCACTGAATTCCAAGCCACTCATCGCGTCAAAACAGTTGTAAGCTGTTCTTTGTTTATAAGGGGATATCTCATATTATCAAATCATAATTTTAATATGGATTTTGCACATAGGGGAAAATGAAATAAATAATTCTTATTTGTAGGGGTAACTCACTAAATAGATTAATATTTTCAATCGAAACATTAACCTCCGTAACTAATGAAAAATACTTTAATAAAGGAAGCCACTGAAGAACAAGTAAAAATGGATTAAAATGTTTTGTTAGCAAAAATACCTATTTTTGGGATTTAAATCTAGCAATATTCTAATCATTACCGGTTTTAGGAAACGTTACTATTCATCTCATCTTTTTTGCAAATCGGCTACAAAATGTTGTATAAAACAGTAATAATGTCATAGTAAGGAAGAAAATCGCACTGGTACGATTTTGGCAACAGCAGGGATGTGCGATTTAGGAAACCTACCAAGCTAAACCTGTGATTTAGCTAACCTACAAACATTAGTGGAAAAAAATTGAATAAAAACCGGATGGTGGTACGTGTGAATTTTTAGCCGGCGAGGGGACGATTTACGAACGGGTGCAATTTCGGCAACCTCACCCTATTATTAATAGAAAAGGTAGTATCAATAAATATTCTAATGTATTAAAGTGGAATCGATAGACTTCAGTTTGACTCTGCTATTACTATATTTTCACCACTGATCATGTCAAAAAAGTAATCGCTTTGGGGTTAAGACAAAGTAGAACACATTATGATAGCGTCCTACTGTCCCAGGGGTCTCAATCATTTCAATGCTTTACTTGTCCAACCAACTGCCATGCGCGTCTGCGGCAATAAATGGTCTGCAGAATATCCGGGAAATACATACACGGCGTACATGTACATATATGCATGCATGCTTTATCAATGTCTTCCTGCGAGTGAAAAATACCGATGCGGCAAATACGGCCTAATTGTGACTCGCTTTTGCAAAATGCTTCGCATCCCTCATCTCATAGCTTGCTAGTGATAAATTTGAAACACAATTTTTGAAAGATTGAATGCGAGCCATTAATTACTGGCATGGAATGAACAATCGGGAGAAAGATTATACTTTAGGGGTGTCCGTATATTTTTTATTTGCTAAATGTACGCTATCTTTTTATGTAAACAAATTATAGAGGAAGGAAAGCAACTGCAATAATGCAGTTGTTTTACTTCATTTTTATTTCATAATTCGAATGTAATTACTTTATGCTAATGCAACACATATAACCCACCGTAAATCAGATGAAGATAAATTAAATGGTTCTAAACCTGTAGGCGGTCTGGTTTTATTCTATTGATACATATTTCTAAATGTATTTAATCTTTGAGGTAAAATTATCCCAACATAGTTTACTGGGGAGAGTTAAATTGTGGTTGGACTCATCCCACATTTTGAGAAATCAATGTCAACAAATTTTTAGATTTGACGCTCCTAACCAGACATGTTTTCAAATTACGAGATCAATATTGAGATATAAAATAATGTTGATAAAATTTGATAACACAATAATACCAAACTGTTCATACTGGAAGCTCCCAATCCATCTTTCTTACGTCTATTTTCTCAACTCAACACCAGAAAACAACGTTAGCATCCTCGTAATTTGTCGTAGCCGCGAGCAACAACTATTTCGTAGAAGGAGAAAAAAATGAGGATGCTTTAAGGGAAGTGGATTGATCCTCTCTTCTTTCGGGAAAGCGAAAACCTAGAGCTAGAGGAGAAGCGTAAGCTTTCACGGCGACAAATATGGAATTTGCATATAAATCGAGTATTTCCATCTGTGGCCCCAGCCGTGCAACTGCGCTTACTCGCTTACTCTCTCTCTATCTCTCTTCCACCCATTGGCCCGGCGGTTGCTTCCTTGGGCGCGATACAGAAATGAAAAAATCTTCCATTTCCTCTTGGTCCTCGCTTTCTCATCACTCCCGTCGCTTCCTTTCGCGGGAATACTAACCTCCAGGTATTATTAATAACCCGCGATGAGGACGAACACATCCCTCGCGGGGTGGGCGCCGGGAGCGGTGGGGCGTCGGCGGAAGACAACGAAATCAATCTGCCATTCGCCCGCTGGAACGGATGCTCACTTTCCTTTCGATATGCTCCTTCGTTCCCATGCGCGAGGAAAAAACTTTTCCGCCCCCGCCCACACTCCCCTTTGCGATCTGAGTGCTTCTGTCTTTCTCGCGCGCGCCTCCTATCATCGTTTTCTTTCTTTCTCATTAACTATAATTTCGAGATTTCTTTTTCGTGGATGCTTCTTTTACCGAGTTATTTAATGCTGAGTTAATTATGTGATTATTCGCTAATAATTGTATAGATTGGGCCAAAATGTAAGAGTAAATCGATATCGGTGTAAAATACATGTAGTCTAATTTAGAGCTTTAAAAGACAGGCATTTATAAATAATGGTGCTGAGTATAAGTTAATGTTAAAATTTTCCTACTTGTAAGTGGTTCCAGTATTTCTTACAAAAGTATAATTCCAAAGATGCTTTGAATGTTGAACGATAGAAACTTATATTGTCAAGCATGCAATATGCAGCGACAAACGCCACTTTCAACAATAGTTTACATTGAGCTTTAAGAAACCGATCAATGCATCTTATAAATTCTAAACGAGTTATTATAACAATAAATGCACTTTTAGCCCAATAATTTTGCGAAATAAATTCTACCGATAAAAATTAGAATCAACTCTACTTTAACTTGCAACCTTCTGAATAATTCAGTGTACAATTATGTAATTTAATTATCACATATTCTTTTCACTGTTTGAAGATAATAAATGATTGCAGCCAAATGTTTGATTTAATTAAAGCCGTCAGTTGCGTTGTAGGATACTATTGTGTGAAGCGGCCACTCGAGCCTCCGAGAATTCTTCGAGTGAAGAGTGGGAGAAAGCTTGGGAGGAAAAAGGGATGAACAACACAGGAAGGAAAGCAGGGTCGGGCGAAAAGCCGCTTTGTAACCGAAAACCTGTTCGGGCTCTCTATCATTTTTAATCGTGAAAATAAATCGTTTGATTCAATTATCAAGAGCATTTCTGTCGGCTCCCTCGAGGACCTCGACAAGTACCTTTGACGACAGGGAAATAGCATCTCTTTGTCCGGTTTAAGAATCTCAGAGACACTTAAGAGGCTTAGGACAGGCTCAAGTTCAACGTTAAACACCACAAAAAATCTGAGCACCCTCATTTTTCGCTGTCCCTCTACTTCAATTTGCCTTCCTGCATCCTCTGTCAAATAATATTGTTCCCATTGTCGAAGCGGTGTCTGCCATTACTACAACTTCTTTACTAACTAGCAGCCGTGTACTTTTAACTAGCAGTTCTACCTGGTTTCGCTCGGGTTGTATTTCGTCTGCGAGCTAACAATGATTTAATTTAAAGAAAAATTGATTGTTCCGACTATCTTTGTCACACAAATCTTCCAACGATGTGAAGCGTGATCTCGTGTGCCTCTGAAAACTTTGGAGTTGGTCTTGCAATAGTTTGGATATGTACTAAATATTGCACTATTTTATAGTTTATAATTTGATTGGATCGTAACTCAGTAAGGAGAGAAAACTGTATTGGAATCCGTTCTACAAATAAATATCGCAAATTATTATTATTATTATATCGTCAAATTTAAATAAGCGATGCTTTATTCTACTTTATCGTTAAAAAAAACGTGTTCCAAAATATGATTAGTAAAAAAGGAAGTCCGAAATTGTAATTCTACTATTCCTGGAATTAAATCGTATTTTGGAGTACATGTTTTTAGGAATAGTTTAATTACAATTTCTGACTTCTTATATTACCAGTTTATACAGTAAGACTGAAATTATAATTAATACTGAACGTATCAGCATTTTATTATAGCAATCTCTATCATGAAATAAATGTCATATTCTTCCGATTTGGGTATAACCAATTCTTAATTTAATACGAAATCTAATGCACAAAATAACATTTAAATATAAATATAAAAATGATATATTTTTGATTTTACTTTTACCACGAACGAAAAAGAGTGCACAGTTGAATCGAATTTAAAAACCAGTCACATACACATTACCTACACGTAGAGTCGTAGATGTATGTACGATTCTAACCAGGCTGATTTTACAAGTTTCAGTTTTTAACGAAACAACAGCCTTTTAAACTTCAAAATACCAATGAAAGTGTAGTAATTCTCAAGGGTGAAAAGACTACTTTTGCGCACTAGCTTTGAATAACTACTTTCTAGACATGGTAGATATTATGATCTATAATGGGTACCGCAAATTGTGATTTGTATAAAACGACCATATATTGATGCCAATAATTTTGTAATTATGACTGGTAGATTGGTGAAATTAATTTACATATACCTTAAATCATACACTTGTATGATTTAACCTCACATATATGGTATTTGAGGCTATACACACACATATAAGGATATATCACATATATATCATAGGCTTAAAACAAGAATTGTGTTTCTATTTCTTCAGAATGTTGAAGTTACCCTTCAATTTTGGCGCATCAGGTGTATGTGCTTCCTTAAACTATTCCTGACAAACATGAGTTCTGGAGTGCGACTTGTATTCCTGGGAAGTAAGAAGGAGGAAAAGAGGTGGGGGAGGAGGGCTCGGCAGGGGCGAGATGAGGTACACGGAAGGACAAAAGCAAGTCAGAACAGTCGACTCGGCCTTTACCTTATTTTTATCAGGTTTTCCGAGGGGATGAATATTTAAGGGATGCGGACTTAATCTGCGCTTGGGGATTCGCGGAGGACGCGCAATGCAAAGAAGCCGATCTCCCTTTTTTCTTTCCTGCTTTCCTAAATCTCTCGCCAGCTGCAAATACGAAGAGGGTGCGCACCGTGTACGCGAGAGTCTGGGTGGAGGAATAATGAAGAGTATCGAGGCGGAGGCCCGTCCAATACCTGCATGCGCCTCTAAATACTTTATGCCTCTTATTGACCCGTTTCTCCACATTTTCCAATAAACCTTAATGCTTCCATTAATTGTTGCACGTTTGCACCTTTTTTCAATTACTTATCTTTTTACAATTTTAAACCGATTCTTAATAGATCATGTTATGCTGTAATTCGAATATGCACTTGCAACATATTTAACATTGAAATGTATACTATGCAATGTTTGTGTTTAGTTAAATTCCTACCAAGGATCATGAGTACTTTTTTATTCACTTATTTAATGTCAATTTAATGTTGTTCTTTACTGAGACACAAAACACATGGACATTGGTTTATTTTATCATTGTTTTAGAACTTAACATTGTTTCTATAATCAAAATAAAATGTTCGTATTTGTATTCTTGCCATTGTAAACTTTGCATTTGCTTTTAAAACCAAGGTACGAAAAAGAGCTAGTAGAAATTAGTCTGCCGTTTTCAAAAATAAATACTCAAAAATGATTGGAAATGCATTTAAAAGTCTAGTTCTATTCCCTACAATGTTCCTGTTTATATGCTTGCCATTATAAACTGTCCCAGAATACTTAAAAATACACTAAAGAGATTACATAGTACAAATTAGTGTGGAGCTTTCAAAAATAAACACTCAAAAATGATTGGGAATAAGTTCAACATTTTGATTTTAACCACACTGTTCCTATTTATATGCTCGTCACTGTAAACTTTCCAAATACATCTAAAAATACATTACAGGGAATACGTAGGGGAAATTAGTCTGGAGCTTTCAAAAATAAATGCTCAAAAATGATTCCGTTTAAACGTCTTCTGTTCATCACAATGTTCTTATTTATATGCATGCCACGGTATACTTTCCACATGCATTTAAAACCAAGTAACAGAGAATACGTAGTGGAAATTAGTCTGGAACTTTCAAAAATAAATGCTCAAAAATGATCGGGAATCCGTTTAAAAGTCTTCTGTTCACCACATCCACGCAGCCGGTTACCCTTGCCGCATAGTTTCTCCGTCTCCCTTGGGTTTCGTTCGGCAAGAATACGGTGCCTGATGAATTCCTGCGTATACGCGGCTATGTACAAGTGTACATACACAGAGTTTAGCGGCGCATACTGGCTTAACTCGAAGGATGGGCTTCAAGGCGGCCGCTTCCTGGTGAAGCCTTTACCGCAAATGCCCCCTACGTGCTAGGGCATACCGGCCAACCTTTATTACTTTTTCTCGAGAGGCGCAGCCCACGTTCAATATTTTTTTATTACCACTACATTTGACGCAGCTACTTTTCTTCGGTACTTATTCCATTTTTACTGTTTTATTGAGACACCCCTTCGGATTTATTTGATTTCTAAGAACCTGTTAAATTTCGACTAATCTGTTGACATTGCAACGTCTGGTAAATATATTTTTGAAAGATGTTGTAAGATTTGATTGAGTGGCATTTACCCGAACCATAATTCTTTAGAAGCTCTAAATTTATTATATATTTCAAATTTTCTTAATTATACATATAAGAAACTTTAATTTAAGATTAAATGAATTAGTCGAGTAAATTTACACATATATCCTGTTCTATTAATCTTAATGAGTTTGCTAGAAAATCGATGAAGGTGTGGAGCATAAAACATAAAAAATAATGTTTTGTGTTATTTTACATTGGTTGTCTAAGTGTTTCTTCTTATGTAATGATCGACAATTTTAGACACCACATGCAAAATGTAGGAATGATAAATAAAGTTGAGGTAGAATTCGATAGAACTCTAACATTGTAAATCAAACATTCAAGATAAATTATTCATCGTGCTCGCAATCCGACAAGTAAAGTGACTTTTACAAATTATACGTATTTAATAATTTTAACTTTGCGTTTGTATGTAACTGGACGACGTCCAATTATGTTTCTATTTAGAATGCTCCAAATGGCATAATAAAAATATGATGAAAGTCCACCGAATGAAAAAGAGCCCCGACAGTTACGTCGTACTGTTTTCCAAACAGTACTAGTTTTCATGAACACCCGGTGGAAAGATAATTGCGAGTTTACCGGAACGTTCGCGTGTCTGAGTTTTCGCAAGGGCTGTGTCAAAAGTAGCGTATCAGCCCTTTGCCACGTGAATTACGAAATACTTTTACAAATTAAATACGCGTAAGCACACAAGGGAAAGTTTCCGCGGTGCCGAGTTCCATTGAACCGCAGTCTCCCGACAAAGTATTTTTAACAAAGGCCAGAGCGCCCTTTCTCTTCATTGTCCACCTCCACCGTCCCGAACGCACTGCCTCGTTTTTCCGTGCTTTAAATGCTTGATGTTTAGTATTAAAACAGGTACAACATTCTACATAAATACTTGTACATTACTGCCGGGAAATGCGAAAGGACGAGCATTTTTTTTTTTAAAGAGGACAAACGGATTGCCTCGCTTCATATAAAACATCGTGAGTCGTAACACATTGGGATTAAGCAAAACATTATTATTACAGCAGAAAACAAGAATAAGAATTAAGTAAAATTACATTTTTAAAATAGAAATGATCCAGATTACTACTAAAAATCTCAAGTTATATTGTTCATAAACAGTCGCAATACACGACTACATATGGAACCGAGCACAATTGGCGATCTTTGTTTTTTGAAGTGGAGTAACGGATCCTCTTTCTTCATACAAAACATTATTATTATACTAAAAAATAAACATAAAAGTTATTGCATAAAATTCGCTACTAATACCACATCAAAATTAAATAAAATGACTTTTTTAAAATAGACATCATCCAGATTACTACTAAAAATCTCAGTCTAGCCGACGAATTGTTCATAAACAATGGCAATATACGGTTACACACGGAGCTGCGTACAATTGGCCCTTTCAGTTAGAAAAAGCGAAAAAGAATACTAATAAAGATACACAACGGAGCTGAAAGAAGTGGGAGGGTATTAAATGCAAACAAGAGTCGCAATTTCGGAGGGCGGTTAAAGAGTCGAGTGGTCGCAGCGGCATGGAAGGTAATACAGTACACAGAAAAATCAGTACACATAAAAACGCACGCGGGAGAAGGACGGAGTGACTAACTGTTGGAGAAAAGCCGGCGGACTGGCCGCACGGAAAGGGGAAATATTGAACTGGAAAAGGGAGAGGACGAAAAGATCAATGAACAGTTGAAAACGCTATTGAAGCGTGGTCTCGCTCTTTGCCGCAGTCATTCGATATATTTTCCAACGTATTATAAACTAGCTGTTTTACTCGACTTCTTCTAGACGATATTTTATGCGCGGACACACAGTGATTTCATTTAAGGAGAGAGTCTCACCTACAAGCTTTAAAAATACATGCATTTTGGATTTTTCTTCTTCTAAACGTTACGTATGTTATCGATGAATATTTTTTTTTTTTTCATTTCAAGAGATACCTTTTGAAGAAAGTTTAGCAATTTTTCAATTCACGTATAATTAAAATTATAAGTGCTACTAACGACTTTATTCTAACACCTTCTTTTAACATTGATTTTCCGTAGACATACAGTGAATACAAAGAGTATTCTTGCACTCAGTATTTTTGAAATAAAGGGGTTTGGAGAAGAAAGGATAATTTGCTTTGAAAACATTGGGAGTATAAATACTTTTTTTATATACTGTATTTATTTAAAATTGATTGTAAATATTTGAACCAATATGATCTGAATTTTATAAAAGAAAGTTCGTTTTCCTTTAAAGTATTTAGCGATGTAAATATATTTGTATTAAATTAACTACAAATATTTAAACCTATACGATTCGAATTTTATGAAGGAGAGGCCACTTCATTTTATTCCCCGTAGTGATGCAAATATATTTATAATAAAAATTGATTACAAATATTTAAACCAATATAGTACGATCTTTATAAAAGGAAGTTTACTTTCTTTTAAAGTATGCAGTTACGTAAATATATTTATATAAAGTTGATTACAAATATTGGAACCACAGTGATTCGAATTTTACGAAAGAATGCCAGAGTGGTTTGTGCAGGGCTCTCACAATTAGGGAGTAAAGGAGGGGTGAATTTACCCCGTTGCGAAATATGGAAGAAGAGATCGAGGGAAGAGAGATTGAGCGAACTTAACGGGGAAAGGTGTAGGTGACGCAGATTTATTGTATCCCGTATTCTTAACAGCGCGAAGACTAAATCTCGCCGTGACCTATTATGTCTGATTATTCCGGCATTCTTCGGGAATTAAGGACTAGTCGAGCGGAATAAGGATGCTTTGTGCCGCCCTTATTAATGGCCGAGTAACTCATACGGGCAATCAATCTGTTAACGCTCAGGCAATTTCTTATTGACTCGTTTTAAGTAAGTCTTTCATCGATTTAATATTCTCTGCTATTTTGTACCTTTGCCAAATAAGTAAAATGTGTACTTGCGAAGTAAAGCAGGAAGCTATATTCTAAAATACCTAATATATTTAACTACGTTTTCATATTTTCTGTTGAATTAAAACAATAATATTAACAATACAACAGTCTTTTCACACCCAAGGCGTAGCATCTATAATTATTCAACATTGATAACAAAATATTTGCATACTCAGTTTTTCTGGAATAAAATATTCCTCTTTAAGAAATCTTATTTTTCCTTTAGAAGAAAACTTTCTTCTTTAAGAAAATTAATACTAGAATAAACTTCTCAAAATCCATTTAAAAATAAATGTTTGTGCTATTAAAAACTATAAGAAAATGTTCTGACTGTTTGGTTAACATTTTATGCTGATATTGCATATTTGTATGAAGACATATATAATGTCATTCGCTTTAAGAACGCGATTCGAAAAGCCTGCGAACAAGTGTTCAGTACAGATTTTATTTAAGCGTTTCCAATTGAAGCTGTATCAATATATTTTCTTAAGATTTCTCAGGAACGCAAAGATAGAAGTTCATAAGACAGAGATTCGGTGTAAAATCTTTTAGAAATGGAATACTCTATCGCAGTTGATGGCAATGTTTTGGAGGTTAGAAATGACTAGTGGATATCCAACTTCTTTTTATATACATTATGAAGTGGTTAAGATATATTCATATGCAAACAACTACAAATGTTTAAACCAATATGGCTTGAATTTCATAAGATTAATGACACTTTCTTTTATACGACGTAATGATGCAGATATATTTATCTAAAATTGATTATCTTCGGAGTGGAATAGTCTTTGGCTGTTGATGCTAATATGCCGGAGTTAAGGAATGACGAGTAGATGAGCAGATGGGTAAACCGCGGTGGAATAGCTGCGGCGGAAGATAATGCGAAGTAACCGCGACAAATTCCAATATCTGGAGAATTATGCGCAATGGCGCGTTACTAGCAGCTGCCGTGACGTTCCCGCGGTCACGTCTAACCTTCGTCTTATTACAGGACAAACAAATTCCGTTAGCTTTAGCTCGGTGAGATTACATTTCACGTTTAAGGAAAGCGAGCAGTTCGCCCTATCGATTAATCTGTTCCGATTTGTTTTTTATCTCCAACTTGCAGACTCAATTTTATAACTTCTAGATTGTTTGGACCAAAACACAATTCTTTCAGCGTAATTCTGAAATTTGTCCTTATTTTTTTACAATGGCAATGGCAAAAATGGTAATAAAATTTAATTCAAACTCTTTGAGTAAAGAATTCTAAATTGTCCTTAATTGTATTACAAACGTTATTTTGTAAAATAAATTAATAATAAGCTAGAATTAAAGACATAGTTAGTTACGTAGTTTCTATTGGCTGACATACAGAATCCGTGTAGTTTTAGCCCGGTGGGATTACATTACACGTTTAAAAAAAGCGAGCAGTTCGCCCTATCGATTAATCAGTCCGGATTTCTTTCGTTATGTGCAGCTTCCAAAAGCAATTTCTTTATATTCTGTGTATTCTTTGCAGCGAAACATAATTTTTTGTGTAATCCAGAAGTTTTTTTGTTTTAGATATGATGTGACAACACTGCCGATGTAAGATGCAAACATAGCACTAAAATCTCTTTGGGTAAGGAATTCTAGACTTCTTTTTAGTTGAATTATAAACTTATTATTTGTAAAGTAAAGTAATAATAAGCCAGGATAAAAAAATCGATTACATACGTAGTTTTTTTTCTTGGTTATAGTTGATATTTGTGGAGAAAAAATAACTTTCGAAGATGAAATGAATTAATACATTAAAATTGCTATCACGAAAACAAACTGAGATAGGAAAAACCTTCTTCAACAAGATTTACTACTTTCTCACCGTAGAACCGAACTATGTATACAGTTTTCTGCAAAAGTTTCATTTGGTTACTGTTTCAGAATTTCTTTATTATTTTCAAGAATTTTGTTTACAAACTACGTTTTAAGCGATTATACTTTTGAAAATAAGTGAGACATTCTAATCGTGAGTATTTACAGTTGTGCTACAGGTAAGTAATAAAACATTATTGCCGTAGAAGCGACAGTGTCGACACCCAGAGCACTAAAACACGAAAAATGCGAACTTATCCGCACTAGCTTTGAAGTCTTGATTACAGGAGTGTTTACTCGAACTTTCTCAAGATTTTCGGGAAGCCTGTCGCACTGCCGAATCCAACTTCACTTTGGCTCCCGTCCCTCCGTCATCGTCCAGCAGTTCCAGTCGCTGTTCCATTCCCGATTCATTCAGTACACGTCACAGTTTGCATTGTGCCCGCCAGGCCAGAATGCCCACCGTAAAGCGATTCCCCGGCGAAATTTAATTAAAACAATCAAATTATGGAAGGAGACGACGGTGGCTCAACCGTCGAGATCGCGCTCGCGCGCGCGCGCGCCCAAAGGAGAGTGAGGAGAGAAAAAGGGGCCAAAGAAGCTCACGAGACTGGAAACCCGGATTAGATATTCTTCTCTTCGGTTTATTTTCCCTCTCCGGCCTTTTCCTTACAGCCGCGTCTTTTTCGCCTTATTTTCAACTCGAGTCGCCCAAGTAGTGTCTAATTCATAATTCACTTCCGCGGAGACTACTTAATTACTATTGATTGCCTCGGACGTTACGAGATTGCTTTTAGAAAATTACTATTGTTTAAAGTCAAAATGTGTGATGACGGAAATTAAGTGTAAAATAAAAATATAGCTTTTTCTGTGGAAATTTCATTATATCAATGTAGCACAATAATAATTCGTTACGTAACGGATTTGTAAGTGAAAAACATTGTAATACCTTTGTAGATATGCTTACGGTGATTTATAGAATAATTATTCTGCTACCTACCATTTGTTTAATTCATTTATGGTTATTAATAATGTACCATATAAAGAGTATGCATATCATAATACATTTTTTATTTATTATTTTTGATCTCTTAAATGACCGTCCATATTTCGGATTAGATTTTCTTCTCTTCCGTTTATTTTCCTTACACTCGCTTTTTCGCCACATTTTTAACTCCAGTCTAGCATGCAAGTGATGTCTAATTCATAATTCACTGCCGCAGAACCTGCTTAATTACTATCGATTGCCTCGGACGCTATGAGATTACTTTTAGGAAATTTTTAGATTACTAAATTGTTTAAAGTCAAGTTCTTCGATGTTTATTAAATGATGAAACAGTAGTGCTCGAAAATTCATTTGACGATAATAAATAGAGTTTACAAGATGGTAGTATGCTGACAGGATTTTATTGTACAATAGAAATATTATGGACATAACAAGAATAGACTTCTAATGTTCTCAATAACAACATGCCTGTTATAAAAGATTATGATAAAAAGTGTAGTTTCTGCCACGCAATTTCTGTCAGAGTAATTTATCATTATACTTGTTGTAAAATTCTGAAATATTGATACAGAAATTTAAACCGGAAGAATGTTTATCAAAGCATAGTAAAAACAAAGTGTTTGAACGGGATTGTCGTGCGCCTAAACTACATCGTGTATGTGGCCCTTCTAATCATTCTACTTCCTCGTCACATGAATTCTATTTACTTCGTATATGGTATTTAGCTCAAAATACAAAGGACTATGTTAGATGCTATTTAACACTCAATGTCGATGTAGATGAAGAGCAAAAGGTTTCGAAACCTTGTTACTTTCTATAATAAACTTTTAGGGCAGTGAACGAACAGAAAACCAAGCACTGAAAGATGTCTGAAGGCTGAATCCCCTGACTTTCGTTTGGCGAAGGTGATTTAGTCCGAAATGATTAGTCTGACGGCTAGGGGGACGCGCTCCCTAATTATCTTTACCATTTTAAAGTCAAATGACCTAGTACGTCTGGAATTTTTGTATACATTTCTTGTAGCCGTCTTGCTAGCACGGCGAATGAATTTTTATAATACTTAACGTTCAGAATCTACTTTGGAATTCAAAATCAATCGAATATTTTCGATGAATCGTTAATGAACATTTTTGTAGATTAAGATCACCTTAAATTTGACTTTTATGGTAATTGCATATATATATTACATAGGGTTCAATGACCCTAACTGTACGGAGCTCCATAATCACATGACCCTCAAACAATTATTGCAATGTTTATTCCTATTTGAAAGTTTGCTCCCTTCCAAATAATATGGTCACAGCTGCAAAGCTGAACGTTTTCAAATTCAGGTCATTTTGGAAATACTGTGTGTATGGAATTCGGCTCAATCTGGAATCGAAGACTGATATATTAAATATCAATCGTCATTATCGAAAGATCCAAACTGTATTACACTATATGATCACTTTTCTTTCTGTAACGTTCGTTTGTTAAACTCTACATTAGAAGCAACTATTACAACAATGGACCAAAAGAACTATCAAACATATAAAGTTCTTAACACTGTTGAGAAAGGGAAGTCATTTCAGTCAGTTCCAATTTCTTGGAACCCAACAAAATTCATGGACGAATAATTGAACCATATTATTAGTTAGTAACAATGGTATCCATACATTTGCTTTAAAAATATTAGCTTGTATTTGATCGGGTTTGACTTTCAAGGAGGCTTGCCAGGCTTGATGAGCGTGAAATAGGATTATTTCTATATGCCTTAAACCTGATAGGTAACTGAGAAGGAGCCCGTCTAATTTCTGAGTTGCGCAGCTACGGCAGAAATTTATTCATGTAGATAATGTGTGCCACAACAGGTTAATAATACAAATGAAAAGCCCTATTTTTTAAACGACTCCTAATTTTAATATAAAAAGATTTCATCCGATTTCATTAATTTAATTAGCGAGAGCCACTGTGGATTATTGTGGTTTTGGATAATTTGTAAGATATGAAGTGGGTTTATCGTTTCTTTTAGTCACTCATTCATGTTTGCAAAATTCCAGTGTAATTGAGTATAAAGGTTAACAGAGAGTGCAAATTACTTGCACTTCTACCTGAAAACGGTAACGACTAGATTGATTTTCAGTAACTACTCGACAAAGTGTCTTATCCACTTCCGGAAACCCTCCTATTTTTTAAGGTCGTCGGTCCGCCTTTACGGTATACCCTTCACGTCAACGTTCGGATAGCTTTCACTCTCGACCACAATGCTGTTAGCACTGCGCCACGTGCTCAGAAATCCCAATCAACGTCTTCAGCGTGCCGCTGCTATCTGATTCACAAGTCCTGCCCAGTCCTTTGAATGCCCCAAACGAAATCTTAGCACTTTGGTGCCTGAACTGAATCTAACGTCGGCTACTACCTTCCTTTCCAACTCTCCAACTCAATCGCAGTGCGCATTTCTTATTGATTAGCAACATTCCATCACGAACTAGCTTTGAGCCATCGAAAAATACTCCTTCTGCATTATTGCATTAACAGTCGAGTAAGTCTTCCACATTAAGGGGATACATACACGCGGAGAAAAAAATTATGGGTTAACTTTAATATTTGAAAAATATATACACAAGATATTTGTGTCAAGCTTCTAAAAAATATGTACAAGTACAGGGTTTGCTTAGAAATGGTAATAAAAGTATAGTGATTTTCAAGGGTGACAAAGTTATTTTTGGATTTAAAAGACTGCGGTTTTGTTAAAGACAAAAATTTAGAAAATCGGTCCAGTTGCTATGTTTACTTTATAGAAAAAGGTATTTCATCTGTTTTAGACAAAAATTGACTGACCTACAACGAATTCCGTAGATCGTGATTTGTAAAATAGCGTTCGTAGATCCATAGCAATAATTTTGTAATTATGATTAATATACTAATGAAATTAATTTATAATATACATCATGAACTGCTACATATATTTTATAGGCTTAAAACAAACATTTTGTATATCTTTTTTCCGAATGTTGAAGTTGACCTTCACTTTTTCCGCGCCAGACGTATATGTACCCCTTTAAATTCTAATCACATTTCCCCTTTGTACTAATCCAGGAAGTTTTTGTATTCTTTGTGGTGGGGACAACTTCAATTATTTACTGAATTGGTTACTTAATGAGTCGCATGCCTCATTCTGCTGTAATACGTTTTGTGTACTATTCCCGCTTGTGTCATTACTTGTAAATAATTAAGTCTTCGGCAAGAGGTTGTGGAATTCTGGGATTTGTGGAAACCATAATACTATCTCATGTATAAACTTGCTGAGGATACTATAAATGCGACTTAGACATTATCTATACTTCTTAATTAACTTAATTTAACTCAATTTATTATCTATTATCTATACTTAATATATAAAGAGAGAAAGATAGTATATGCGTGTGTCTACTGTATTTCGAAAAACCACTCGATCAATTTGGATAATTCTTTCACTATTGCAAAGTAAACGCATAAATCCCCACAAAAAGAATTTAAATAGCTTCATACTACTAGAAAACTGGATATAATTCATACAATTTATTTGCGAATATTTATTCGTTTTTTCGTTGCCTGCTACGATATTCTGGATTATTTTTCGTTTGTGAATAAATTATTTGCAACTGAATCGACAATTGAAAGCGTAGAAGTTGCCGATTTGGTCGCAAACAATTGATCTGCAACCGAATGAGCGATTGACAGCGCAACAATATGTGCATAAAAGGAGTGGAACAGCAGTCGAGTGAAAGGAATAATGAAGTGGTAAATCAAACAAAGAAGAAGTCCAAAGGGATTGGCTTATCGCGCGGTAGGATATTCTGGATCGTAAAGCGACAGACGACGAAGCTGGTAGTTAAGGAGGTCTACCGTGGAAGGCAAAAAGTACGTCTCGATAATAAAGTTACTGAATATTACGCTCGGGATTTGCGGGGTCGCAATGAAGCAGCAAGTGGGAGGGTTTGAAAGGCATACTACGCTATCCTCTTGATTAGAAACCCGGGAAAATATACTACATTGAGGGGGACATTTCTTTATGAGCTGCAAATAATCGATTTTTTTTAATTGCTTACCGAATTATACATGCTATGAATTATACCTGTTAACGATTTACTAGAATATTTCGAAAATTTACAAAGTTATAATTAAAGTTGTAAGAGTGTACGCGGTGAATGACATAAATATTCTAACAGGTCGATGCATTTCCCCCAAAATTCAATTTTCCAAACCTAGGAAAATATACTACGTTGAGGGCGATAATTCCTCGTGAGCTTCGAATAATTGATTTTTGAGTTATATGTAGTATGAATTATATTTTGTTAAAGTTTTGGCACAACTATTCAAAAATTGATACAGTTATAATTGAAGTTGTAAGAGTGTGCATGGGGAAAGAGTTTTCAAAAAGTTGGAATTGAATTTTATACAAACTTTTTTAATATGAATACTTTAAAAAAATCACAAATTAATCAAGTATTTGTTACTTAAGAAATGATTGCAAAAGCCCCTTTTTACGCTGACAATAATACATCCTTAAAATAGAAACAAAAAATTGCAATTTTCACGGGCTGACATTAAGTTACCAAGTAATACCAATGTTACAAAACGTATCCCAGAGTTGTTAGGAAAGGAGATTTCGATTATGTTAGTGAGGACGTAATAATTCAAAGCAAAGGTCAGTCAGGCGTAGCAGCTGTGTGCCGACTCTTCAATTCTACTGCATCAATATTTTACTGCCTGCTTTCGCTCATGTAAATTCTCCCAGGTTTTACGACAATGTAATCCTCTTGGCAAGGGTAGCGCAGCTCGGCAACGCTTTCGGATTTAAATTCTTGAAGGGTGACAGTTTGCCGCGCCGCCGTCTCATGTTCGCAGCCAAAACACTTTTTACTTCCTTCGCGTTACTTTTTAGCTAAGCATTGTTGCAATTATAATCCTTGTCCACTGATTGTTCCCGAGTTTATTATTTAAAGGAATCTCCACTTAAATATCAACGCCAATTTTCCAGTAATTGTATGAAAAGGAAATTGTTATACAAGGTCATAATCAGTACTGTAATATATTCGTAATTCTAATTTATTTGTAGTGAAAACCTAATTAATAAATGTAGCTTTCCCTGTAGAAATGTTATTATTTCAGTAAGAACTTGCTACAAAAAGTACTTGTCGATGAAAAACAATGGAGTACCTTTTGTTTATAGTTATTGTCCATAAACTCAAACCTGTAATAATTATTAAATAATTTTCTCTAACCTACAATCTATTTTATTTATTTACTTTGTATTGTCACATCGACTATATGGTTATTAGTGAACATAACACACATAGTATTTATATCATTATGGGTTTTTATAATATATATTTTTTGATCTGTTAAACAACCGCTTGTATTTGGTGAAACAGCAATCTTTCTTTGAGAAATTCTTTCAAGGTAATAAGTTGTTTTTATTTATGGAATTTGCTGCATTGTTAGATAAACTGCCTTTCTTTTTGATAGATATGATCATTTAATTCACACCAAATTGCAAGAGTTACACAGGCAACTGAATTGTAAGAGTTGTTAGTGGAATTGAAACGGAATTTATTTTGTAATAATCACTACCTTTGCCTTATAAAGCACTTCAATATGAAGTTATACCATTTCCTAGCATTGTTCCACCTCTACTTTTATTCAGTCATTTATAATAAAAAAATTCGACTCCATTGAGTCCAAAGGTTAATAAACAGCGCAAACTCCTTTTCATTGTATTCTCCGCGTAACAAAAGCATCAGTTTAACAGACCACGTTTATCTCAACGACTTGGCTTTTGTTCTTGTGGAACAAAATACTAAATAGCTTGAAGCTTCCCTGGTGAAAAAGATAGGATGAATACACACCTTTCTTTAAAGGGCGTCCCACGTGCTTAAGCAGACAACCATTAGAATGAGAGTAAAAATGAATATTTCTAGTTGCATATATTTGAATGTAACAGAAAATGGGATAACTATTTTGCTTGACGATTTATTATTATAAAAAATAATCACTGCCTTTGCCTTATAAACCACTAAAATATGAAGTTATACTATTTCCTGGTATTGTTCTATTTCTAGTGTTATTCACTTATTTATAATAAACAAAATTCAACTGCATTGAGTGCAAAAGTTAACAGACAGTACAAACTCCTTGCAATTGTATTCTTCGCGTAACAGAAGCATGAGTTTTACAGACCACTTTTACCTCGACGACTCGACTTTTGTTCTTGTCGAACAAAATACTAAATAGCTCGAGACTTCCACGGCGCGGCGCGGCGCGGCGCTATTAAAAGTGTTTCTCTTGTGAAAAAGGTGGGTTGAATACACACCTTTCTTTAAAGGGCGTCCCACGTGCTTAAGCAGAGGACCATCAGAATGAGAAGAGCGGCACTTGGAAGTAGCCGGGGGATTTGTGTGCGGCTGTGCCTCGGATGGTTAACTAAGAGAATGGGCGAGGCGGAGGGGTTGCCGCGTTGCCAGTGAGAAGTGCAGTGAAAGGAGGCGGTTAGAGAAGGGAGTAGCCGGGTAGGTGACATAAAGCCGGCGTAGCCAGGATTGCGTAGGAATAACGGAAATTAAGTGTCAACCAAAAGAGAGCTGGGAGAGGAGCTCTGAGGGAGCTGAGATGAGTGGAGTGGAGGCCTGGTGAGAAATTTGTACCGTGCTAGTTTACTTTACGTGAACCACTGACTCATTCTCCTTCTCGAGAGCGAGCACTCCCGCTCGAAGAGGGCTAACAGGATGGGGGATTTGAAAGAGTCTCTGTTTGTAATAAAGTATAATGACCAGGCTACAATTAATACTGCGCACACCTGGGAGATGTCAAATGCTATAAAACATTCTTCAAAGATTTGAATTATTATACACACGTCTACTTAATTACCATATTGTGACAGAATTCTACTAATTGTGTAGTGATGTTTTTTTTTCTTCCTGTAATCCTTCTGCTTTTTTTTAAAATTTGAATCATATACAGATATGCATTTAGTTAATTACTATATTTTGTTGGAATAATATAGAGTGGATAAAATAAGTACTCATACACCCAGTGTTTTTGGAAAAATATTCTTGAAAAAAACTCTTCTCTCTCAACTCAAATACATTTTCTTAAACCAGAAAGGGCTCTTGTTAAGAAAAAATAGTTTTCTTTAGAGGAGACAGTTTTTTTTACAGAAAATTTCTCTCAAAAATACTGATTGTATCAATACTTTTTTACCCACTGACCCACTGTAAGTTATGGAATTTTACTTCATTTTAGGAACGAGTAGCTTCTAAAGATTTTGAGAAGCCAATATACAAACAATATTGAAAAAATATCAAACTGCCTTGTTTAACAGGCAGTTGCAGTGTACACAGGATTATTTTTGCACTTCGGTATGCAGCGTTTATTCTTTTTGACTCTTTGTACTTAATTATTGGACACTTCTACATCTGCGTAATGTAGTTCAATGCATTTAATTATAAAAAATAAATAGACCACAGCAATATTATACGAAATAATAATATTACATGCCTCTCTAACAACTTCCTTATTTTCTCACCCTGTATTTTCATTATCCGATTATCCAACAAGAAGATTAAGCACAAATGTACCAATAAATATTTTCACTCGAAAACACATAGTTTAATTATAAACTTGGCTAATACTTTTAGTTCCAAAATACTCGTACAAGAGTTACAAATCCATACCATTTATACCACCAAAATTCAAATCGCAAGACTGCGGCGAATATAATGGCGCAAAGAAAATGATTCCTCTGAAATGAGAAACTGATTGCGAAAGCTGTTGGTATTTCTTTCTGGCGGAGTGTGAATTAGTGAAAGCGGACTCGTCAATTCCCAGGCAGCAGATGCAGTTTTAAAAACGTCTTTAAAACTCCCGATAGAGGTATTCACATCGTTTTTGGAATCCCCACCAATATCCCAAAAACGCCTCACGTTCGTTTGACAAACGTCCAATGTTACAAAATGGAACACTTTAAAGACGTCGAGAATACATCCGAGGAGACATAAATGTCGGTACAAATATAAGTCTAACACGTCTTTAATACGTGAAATGATAGGACTTTCAATATATATTACTATACTGCATTCTAAAAGTAGTATTTCAAAATGTTAATTCAGTAAAATCACGTTTGGTTTGGAAAAAAACAACCAATTTCAAGTTTATACATATACACTATTGAAAAATGTGTAATTATGAAACAACCGTATGCTAAAGACATTTTTAAAACGTTAAAAAGATGTAAAGTTCAGAACTTGTTAAAACGTCTTTTGCTGGACGTCTTTGTGACGCTGTAAGAATACCGCAAAAAGACAAACGTGAAGATGACGTTTCTGAGACGTTTTAAAAACGAAAAAATGTCGAAATCTTCGAAACGTTTTCGGTAGAACATCTTTAAAACGTCTTACAAATGTCGTAAGACGTTGAAGACGTTGTGTGCCATTTCGGTTTCGCGCAGGAAGACGTTTTTCTGTGAGAAGAAACTAATTGCGAAAGCTATTAGAATTTCTTTCTGATGTGAGCTAGCGAAAGCGGACTTGTCAATTTTCCGCGGCTCGAAGGGGAATAAATAAAGCCATTTCAGATTGTCGTCTAAAGAGCCAAGAACGATGGGAGAGTGCGATTAAATATAATTACGTTTGTGAGTGTCAGTAAAATGTCGAGGACAGAGACGGAGGCAGGGAGATACTCTCGTGGGACCGGGAAAGCCGACAGCTCGGTGATAATGATTCACCCGACGCAGAGCGCCTTAAGACTCTTCATTTGTATTTTAATTAGTGTCGTTATGCTAATTATGCGCCATTGCTTCTTGTCCCAGGGCGTTTTTGTTTGCCGTCGTCTACTACTTTCCGCATCCTCGAGAAAAAAGAAACCCTTCGGTTCATTATGATAGAAAAGAAACAGACTGTCACCGATAGTTAACTGTGCACTAAAATAAATTTTATTCTATAAACCTCTCCTCTAACTGCGAAAGAAATGCAACATAGCAGATCGCATAGAAAAAGTGTTGACAATTCAAGAATGATACGCTTTGGACATAATATTGTCAATAATATATATGCAATAGCTATATTTTTTACCAAATCGTTAGTTGTGAAAACACCAACCCAATACTTATAAAATCAAACCATAATTTAAAAAATAAATTAAAAAATAGTTTCCTACTTGGAAATGTGGGAAAGTATCACTAAAAAATGTATTTACTTTTTTTAAAACCCTCTCTAAAAGTGGGATATGATTTTGTTCAAAAGATTAACTTATATTTCATTGTTCAGTTATTATATTAATTAACTTTAGCTTCAACATTCCACCGCCAAGGGCCAGCTTCATCAATTCCTGTAGAAAAGTACAATATTATTAAAAATTTGAAACCACACTTTTTGAAAACCTACATTTTCGAGTTGCAAACTGTTTTCCCCGGATCCAGCGATATCTACATATCCAATTTGAAGGGAACGACAGAGCGGAACGGGGTTGGAAAGCGTGCGGGAGACAAGAAGACGTAATGAAGTGCGGTGTGGTATGCGGGCACGTTAACAGTAGTGAAGAGTGGGCGAGCTGAGAGCGACATTTCGAAGAGGAGGAAAGAAAGAAAGAAAAAGGAGGGAGGAAAAAAGATGCGGAAGAGGGTGGTGACAGGAAGAGGGGAAGCGCATGAGTGCTCTGTTCCGAATATGCTACTATTACGATGTCTCTTAATTATTATTATTGCCATTGTGTTGCCAACGGCTGGCTGCAGTCCCTCGCCATGGCGACAGTAACAACCTCGTGGCTATGAATTGCTAATCTCGCGCGGCTCCGACCTCTTGTGTGCCATCATTGGAATGCGGGAGGGAGAGAGCCAGAGCCACCGTCAAGTACCAATCTCTACGACTACTGCCAACTCTTATATTTCCTGCTAATGAAAAGGCCACCCCTCTCCTTAACTGACACTTGTTTCGAAAATTGAAGATTTCGCGCAAGATTAGCCGACAAATCTTCAACTTAGATTCATGCATCCCTTTTGAAACATATACATAACCTCACTTTAAGATGTTAAAATTATAGAGTTAGGGAAAGGTTTCCTATTGTTAAATGCAGGTATTTTAGATGATGGTGATATTGGGAGAATTTTTATGTAACATATACTATTTTATGTTCTACACTATGTCTTAAATTTAATTATCGATGTAATCAGTGCCCTTACAAAGAAACACATTATAATTTGTAATAAAGACACAGCCAACTTTTGTACTTTCTGCTAATGAAAACTCCTCCCCTCTCCTAAACTGCCACTTATTTCGAAAATAGAAGATTTCGCACAAGATTAGCCAACGTATCTTCAACTCAGATTCACGTATCCCTCTTGAAACATGTACATAACCTCACTCTAAGATGCTAAGATTATAACGAGAAAAAAAGTTTTCTCTTGTTAAATGCATGAATTTAAGGAGATAGTAAGATATGACAGTTTTTTTTGCCACACACCTTTTTTTGTTCAGAGTTTGTCATATAATTAATGTGGTACATAATTTGGACTAACTATTCCTTATATTCCTCGATATTTGACCAAAATTATCAGCAATTTATAAGGAACATCCATTTGCACAATTATTTAAATCGTTACTCGCGATATTTGATTACAATAGAATTCTTCTACTAGAAATAAGTATCCAAAGAGGAAAAAACTAATGCAGTATTAACAAATAAGCAATTCTATGTTATAGTATATTCTGGTAACAGTAAACATCCATGTGAAGATTGAAGAATGTATTCTAGTCTAGAATTGACACTTAAAATATAACTTGGAAACTAAATAACGAACCGAAAAGGTTAATTTTTTATCACCAAGTAGCTTCGCGCAAGTTTATTTCTATATTACGAAATAACTAGAGAGCGAACTAAATAAATGACTGGAAAGTGCAAATTGTAAAGAGAGAAAAAAAGAGAAAGAGAGATCGTATTTGCCATTTGGGCAAAGGATGGTTTACTCATCCGAGATGAAACCAAGTGGGAAAGGCTGAGAAGGAGGAAATACCGCTTTTTCCTTGGGATTTCAGGGGCAGTGCTTTCGGAGGAGCAAAGCGATTATGGATTTCTTTAATAAGAGGCCGCGTTTAAACAGCTTTGATCAATTCAAGCTAATTCCCACCCGCAGGGACCGCGATGGCGACCTTTACTCTCAACCAAGCCCCTTTTCCCGGCGCTCTCTGACGTCTCGCGTTACGTGATTTAAGGGGTGCTAAAAACCTTCTTCTGATTAGCCGCATGCTCCCGTCCGAGCGGCGGCGCTTGCCCTTTTCAGATACATTCACTCTCTTTTTACCCCAACTGCCTTCTAGACTTCTCGACGCGCTCCACCGGCTGCTCATTTCAAACGACTCCTTCAGAGCAGTTAAAACACATTTTTTGGAAAACTCTCTCGAGCGTCGCACCAATGCCGTTTACGATCCTATTACTTCGTGTTTTTTCTTTTAGGCAATAATATTTTTGAAGACGAGTACTCAAAGATCGTTTATTCGAAAACATCTCTTAATTCATTCGTGTCTATGTCAGGAGTCTTATTTTATAATTTCTGTATTATTCATTTCACCTTTTCAATAAATTCAAATAAATGAATTCGATATTATTCGGATTATGTTATAATACAAATCGCTATCTTGAAAGGTACAATTTGAGAGTATGTGATTCTAATACTGTTACACGAAATACTCATTAGGCATATAAATAGGTATAAGTACTCAGAAAAATTCAACTGAGATTATTTTGGGTACACTAATTTCAGATACATTTTTGTATAATGTTATTTTTGAGAACAGTCTCTTCCACAACATATCAATTTAAATTTCGAAATAAATAGCATATAATGAAGAAATAAACGCTCCGCAAAATCAGCAAGATATTAATAACTTCGGGTTTTTTCTTCGGGTTTTAACTTCGAAAACATTCGGCAAGGCTTCTTTAGTGCAGCAATAACGCCTACTTTCTTTTGTTTTTAACACTGTAATATTAATATGATTATAAAATATTGCTATTTCTTTAAATATATGTATGTTAGCCTCATGGATGTATGAGATCTTATATAAAATTTGGAAGTATCGCAGATTCCTTTGGATTATTTTCGTTTGTATTTACTGTATTTGACGTAAATATTTATTGCTGCTATTTTATTATAATTTCATGGTTTAACTGTAAAGGAATCTGTTAGTAGCTTTCTAAGTAGACTGTCTGTGAACTATGCAAAGACAGGGATAATCAATTGGTGGTTGTTAAATTTCAGCAATCTCTTTGTGACGATTGTGTCAATATTTGCCGAAATCAGGCTGCCCCTTTCGCCTTCGGCTACGAATAGTACTAGAGCGGAATATTCTGTATAATATAGGATGGCCCTCCAAACTTCGACTCGTAAATAGATTCTGTTCAACTGAGAGCATTTACAAAATCTGCCCAAAATGAATAAGTTGAAATATTTTGCAATGCATTCACGGGCATATAATAGCGAGTATACAAATATGTAAAAGTTCCTCGAAGAATATAGCTGAAATGAATTTTTCTTTGTAAATTTAAAATCAGTGATATTTAATCGAATAGCCAAAGTCATACTTTCCATCAACTTCTTAATTACCAAAGTCTAATATTTAATTTCACATTAGAACTACCAACGGGATCAAAATAACTTGTGCGATTTGTATTAACTTTTGTCTATATTTGTTATTTATTTCTAAAACATTTTAATTTATGAAATTTGCAACATTTTTTATTGAAATGTACAGTTGGTTAATTGCATAACTCAGTTTTCTCTTTTTACGTATTTTTACTGAGATTTCGACGTAGTATATTTAGATATATTGGAAGAGGCCATTTTATCTCCGCCAAAAACATAACAAAATCTTAATGACATTCGGATTTCAAAAATTTTATATAAACTTTTAGAATTCCTTCAGCATTGAAATAGGTGGGTATTCTGCGTAAAAGTTTTATAAAATACACTATCAGCAAAGTATAATGTTATTACTAAATTTTAGAAAATGATTGAAGTATTAATTGATCACAAGGGAAATATCTATAAATTTTTCATATTTAAGATTTCTTACTAAGAAAGTTATACTCTGTATGATTGATTTTTTATCATAATCTCATTTAATATTTCCGCCAAATCAGTGGCAAAAATATATATAAGCATACATTTGTTTCTTGAATACGGTATTTGTCAAAAGCAAGCAATTGACTCCTTCTATAAGAATAGGTACGACAATCTTCGGCAGTTCCAGTGTTCAAAGGTCCTTCCCCATAATGCGAGTGGAAGCGTCTCGCTTGTACACATGCACCCATACCATGTATTTGTTCTGAAAATGCACACAACTACAATTCTGCTTGCTACAAGTACTTTACTCGCATCGTAGAGAAATTCCTGAAGAGTCACAATGCAACCGGAAGTACTCGAAAGTGGGAATAAATTGCAAGCAGTTTGATCCTATAACCACACTTGTTTTATGCATTTAAGGCATATGGTTTTAGCTTCATAAAAAAGATGTGACATTTTTTTATAAAATATAATATTTTTTCTGTAGTTTAGAGCTCGTCATATACTTATTAAAGAACATCATTTGGATTAAATATTCCTTAAATTCCCCCATACTTCACCAAAATTATCAGCAATTCGTATGGAGAGGCAATTTGCAGAACTGTTTGAACCTTTATCCGCGACGTTTGACTACAGTTGAATTCCTCTATCAGCAATAGCTATCCAAAGAGAAAAAGACTAGTGCAGTGTTAATAAATAAGCAATTCTGTACTACAGTATATGCCAGTAACAGTAAGTATCAAAGTGAAGATAGAGGAATGCTTTTCCAGTCTAGAAATGACAGTTTTAAAATATACCTTCGAAAATGAATAACATACCAAAAAGGTTAATTTTGTCATCAACTAGCTTCACGTAAGTTTATTCCTAGAAAATAACTAAAGAGCAAACTAAATAAATAGCCGAAAAGTGCAAACCGGAAGTGCTCGAGCTTTTTCACGCTGCACTATTTTCATGAGAGTGTTAGTGCACGGACAATATTCAGAGCGGCGATTAAGTGGGAAATAAAATGATCGAGTAACTACTGGAGGCTCGGTGACTGCGGAAGCAGTACTCTCCAGCGTGGATCCCTCTTAATTCCAAGCAGTTTGACCCCATAATCACGTTTGTTTTATGGCCCGTTACGCGGCCAGATACTTTAACTAATTGTATAATTGCTTTCAAGCCGGGCCCGGCAGTAGCGGTATCACGTCAGCACTCTGGCGCCGGGTGTCCACTTTCAGCTCCCTTTTCCAGCGGAAGGAAAAAGAGTGTTTTGTCAGCGCAACCCCGCGCACGGGTCGCCCGTCGCCCGTCGCCCGTCGCCCGTCGCCCGTCGCCCCTACCCGACTCCAGAGGTCCGAGAAGGGAACCCGGTGCTCCTCCGGCACCGGCCCGTAAACAGGAAAGTCAACCTTATCCAAACCCATCCCAACCATTTAATTCTACCTTCTTTTTTTTATATTTCTTTTTAACACTAGGACTACCGAAAATTAATTTATTTCTGCTTTTACCCAAGGTTACAATTACTTGTTTTTTAAAAATACCTTATTTTGGACTTCCTATCCCAACCATTTAATTCTATTTTCTTTCTTTATATTTCTTTTTAAGACTAGGACTACCGAAAATTAATTTATTTCTGTTTTTATCCAAGCTTACAATTACTTATTTTTTAAAAATACCTTATTTTGGACTTCCTATCCCAACCATTTAATTCTACTTTCTTTCTTTATATTTCTTTTTAACACTAGGACTGCCGAACATTAATTTATTTCTGTTTCTACCGAAGGTTGCAATGACTTGTTTTTTCAATACGGTATTTTAGACTCAGTTTTAGCGGAAATATGAAATAAATAGCAAAGTCAACCTTATCCAAATTTATCAGAATCATCTATTTGTACAACTTTTTTCATATTGTATTTAACACTATCGAAATGAAGTTCTACCTGTTTCTATCGACGGGATCAAAGTGACTTGTTTTCGGAAATATACGATATTAGCAGTAATACGAATGTATAACTATCGGACAAAACATTGTGTGGGAGTATCCTCTGTTTGGACTTTTCCTTGTTTTTAACACTGTAATATTGTTTAAGTTATAAAAGTAGAATGTTTCTTTTCTTTCAAGTACATCTATGTATGTCAGTTTCAAGGATATATGAAACTTTATATAAAATGTTAAACAATCGGAGATCATTCCTTTCGAGTATTTTGGTTTATATTTAACGTTTATCTCGTTCAACGTAAATATCTACTTTATTCTAATATCATGGTTCGACTGTAATAGAATATGATACTAACTTTCCGATACACTTCTTTTTGGGACAATTCATTGATGGTTGCTAAATTTTAGAAATCTCTTTGCGAAGGTTCAGCAAATATTTGCTGAAATCGGACTCATTGATTCTGTAATAAACATTCCTTTAATAAGCAAGTTTGCAATAAACTCGACTTATTTGCCACGAGTTCTTCTCTATTTTCCTAGAAACCGCGAAGTCCTCTTTAAAAAAATATTTCGCTTACATCAAGTCCTCGAGATTCGCAATCGGTTTTGAGTTAGCGGCGGTGTCCTCCTGCGCTCATGTTCCAACGCGCATACATAATGCATAGCCTGGCGCATCATCATATATCCATTTCTTCTCACAGCAGCCGGGGAAGAAGTTCCATTGTATCGAGAAAGCGGGCCGCCCTTCTTTAGCATGACCCCCGCCCCCTCATATTACTACCAGTGACGGCTGCGACAATGCGAGGAAGCTGACGACACATGTGCTAAAGTGAAAATGTATCGCCCGGGCGCACGTGAGTCGACCTACCAGCACGTCCGCCGCTTTTTTCCACGTCTCCCGCAAACACTACACTAAGTGGCTCGCACATTCTTTTTCACTTTCAGTTTGCACAAATCTTTTTTTAATAAGTGATAAGCATTGCAGCAATAGAAATAGTAATATTATTAGCATAACGAAGATGTTCTTGAAATTTAAATGTCTTATTGGTAAGGCATAGAATTACCAAGTATCTATTATTACCAGAAATATTGTTATGTAGAGGGTGATTCATTTGCCTTTGAATCAGCAGCGGAGGAAATACAATGGTTTACGTGAAATAATTATAAGTTAGCTAGTAATTTAAAATTATACATGAAAGTGTTCCAACACCCTTAATTTAATGTAATACATTTAATATTATATTCTACATATAATGTATATAATATAAGATGCATATACAGTTGATAAAAAGCGGAGGGCGACGGTGGTATTTAAAACTGACGTCACATCTGTAAAGTGAAAATGTATCGGCCGTGCGAACGTGAGTCGACCTAACAGCAGGTCCGCCGCTTTTATTTCTTGCAAACACTACACCAATAAGTAGCTGATACATTCTTTTCCACATTTAGTTTGCAAAAATCTATTTTTAATATATTTCTATAATAATATATAAAGAAAAAAAGTTTGTGTGGGTGTGTGTCTTAGGTAATCTCAGAAGATATTCAACTGATTTGGGTGATTCTTTTAGAAAGTAGAATTGTCTTACAGAGTCTGACACGCAAAGTAATAAGTGTCAATTCATCAGAGTTTGACAATCATAACCTATAAGTGACTCTCGTTATCAGACATCCTCACGTTCGAAAAATTATTGCCGTATGTTTGTTTATAATAGCATTAACTAATTGATTGCTATTTACGAAATTCAAACATACATTCTAACTTATGAACTGTTATTATTAACTTATCGCTTTTTACGCGATAAATGATAAATTAAAGTATGCTGAGAATTTATATGGCAAAAATATTGTAACACACCCTGTGTGGTCTACGGTTATATTTGATACAGCTCATAGGATTTCTCTGTGTCATTAATTTCATGGAATGCGATAAAGAAAAGTTGCAGCAGAGAAAACAGCAGAGAAAATTTGTCTATATTAATTGGGAACGTCGCAGCGAGAATAAGTTAATAAAAATTTTCTCTTACCCGAACGGTCCAGAGAGAGTTGGAAGAAACGGTGTTACTATAAAAGAAGCTTTGCAATTAACTATACCGAAAGATATAGAGATGTTTTAGTTTGTATTAATTTGATATAAATCATGTAGTTGAACCATTTAGTTAGAATTTAGTTGCTGCTTAATAAATAAAATAATATTTACAAAATGATAATTTATCCAATTTCGCTATTGTTCCAGACATGTATACTTCAATATATTTCATTTCTAGAAACGCCTGAATAAATATTATCTAAACAATACACCAGATTTCGATAATAGCTATCCCTAGCATTCCCTTGTTGTCTCTCACTCACCTACACACGTGAACGATACAACTATCCGAACATCTATACAAGTCAGTCTCCCCCAACGCAATATTTATTCATCTAGCAAAAGGAAAATGAAAAGTAAAAAAGCAGGACAGATTGAGAGTGTCTGACTGAGAAAGTAATAAGTCGAGGGAGGCAAGAGGGGGTGGTGGGCTTCGATGGTAGTGGCTCATTCGCTTTCAATCGAGAGGCGTTGAATATAAAAGTAGCGTCTAGGTAGGATCCTACCGGATGAAATCCCCGTCGGCGGTGTCAGCCGCTCGAATTTACGTAAATAAGACCAGCGGGATTCTCAGTGATGTAAGGCAGGTAGGTCTTTATTAGCCTGTCGACAAGGCCCCGGCCAAAGCGCTCACTCGAAGGCTGCATAAATAACGCGAAGGAAATTTGCAATTATGAATCGAGACGCGAAATACGCGGCTGTTGTCCTCACCTCAGCGCCACCCTTTGGTTCACACGCCGGGTTTCATACTCTCTCCTTCTCTCTCTCTCACTCTCTCTGTCTCTCTGTCTCTCTATGTGACACTGGGGGTGGGTTGCGGGGGTGTGAGAGTGCATATCCGTACGGGCGGGCCTTCGGTTGGGTGCCGGAGGTGGGTGTGTCGCAGGAAAAGTTGAAGGAAGCACAGCTGACGAGTATGCAAATGCGAACTAGCGAGTGTTGTGCGCGCACACCTCCTCCTCCTCCTCCTCTTCCTCCTCCTCCTACTCTCCAGCATCCCTTCATCACATCCGCCCTCCTACAAGTTCATGCGAAACTGTGCAATTCCTATGCGCACGCGGCGTCGCATTTCCCGACAACTTTTCCTAGAGGCTCGTCCCCGAGTAGAAGCTTGCTGCTGACGCTGGTGGTGGCGACGCGACGCTCGTCGACGAGACGGTAAACGCCCAGGGAATATGTTAGAACCTTGCCAATTGATGTACCTTCCTGATTTAAGTGTCCCTCGCGAATATTAATATTATTGTATTTTTTTTATGATACAGGTTTTGCAGTTTAATTTCACCCTTTTGTATATCAAATTCACCGTTATGCAACTGAAGTTCTTCGACAACAACAAAATATCCGGTGTAAAGTTATTATTCCGAGGGAAAAATTTCATTGCGTATATGTAATAATTCTTGAACATAAAACAATATAAAATAACAGGAAATGACATAAAATGCTTATTTATAATAAAAAATATTCAAGAATATATATAGAAACTCCTCTATGATGATTCTTCTGCTGCAGCGGGGCTAACTTTATGCACATATTCATGAAATAATTTTTGCAAACTGCAGGAGTAATAGTTGCAATAGAACAATTAATCACATCAATTAAGTGTGTAGAATAAAGCGTGAATTTCACTTTTATTACAATAGTTTAAGAAAATAAATTTGTACAAAAACTTGATCTGCCACAGGATAGATTTAATTTATGAAAAGGTAATTTCGATTTACAAAACGGTAAAATTGGAGTACAAAAAAGTGAATTTGATATGCAATTAGAAGAAATTGCAGTACAAAATCTGTGATTCTTGCTACCGGTGGTGGTGACGACGCGACGGAAAACGTCCAATGAATACGCTAGGACCCCGATAATTAATGTATCTTCCTGATTTAAGTGTTTTCGCGAACACTAATATTATTATAATTTTATTATACTTTTTTGTGATACTTTCTGTTGTCGGTGATGGTGGCGACACGACGATAAACGCCCAAGGAATATGCTAGAACCTCGCCAATTGATGTACCTTCCTGATTTGGGAGTGCTCGCTCATATGTTTTAGTGACTTGTATTAATATATTACAAGATGTTGAAATAGATAATATATTAACGAGAAAAAGAAAGAGATTATAAGATTGAGAATGTGTATTTAGAGCGACTATTTATCACCGATGCTCGCTATCAACTACCCATTCTATCCCGCTTGCCGTTTGTAAAAAGAGCCGTTAATGCTTCGAAATCTTTTACTAGCATATTTAGGCATATTTTCATTATTAAACTTCTATTACATTTTTTTGTTATACTTTTCCTAAAGACTTACCCCGGACTAGAAGCTTGCTGTTGCCGGTGGTAGAGCCTATTTGCACTATTATAATTTTGACTATTTGCAACATTATAACAAAGTTACAAATTCGACATCTCCTGTTTTTTTATGGATTCGTAACACAACTTCTTAACGACTTCAAGAAGGATTGATATAACGAAACCAAGCCGAAGGAAAAGGACCTGTTCCGTGTTGCTTGTCCAAGATAAAAAGGGGAAGATTAAAAGATACCAAAGGTGCAATTTTCAATATAAGTAGAACAATGATACTCATTTACAATTAGAGGTGAATGCAGAGGTGAATGAAACATTAATTATTAGAAGTGAATGCCATCAGCTCCAAGCGACTGATGGAAACATATTTATTAGGAAGTCATGCTTTGCCAATAGACAAATATTTACTAGAAACAGTTCCGAATTCCATAGTGTATTAGGAGATTTACAAGAAACAATTTAACTTAACGGCATGGAAATTTATATTTCGCCACTATTATCTCAGAAGACAAAATCACCCCTGAAGTTAAAAAAGGATAATTGCTATCTTATTAAGGTCAATTTATTGTGTTGATATTGAGCTCCTCCAAGATCCGTTAGCTCCGGGAATATATTAGAATTTCGCTGATTAGATGTATCTTGCCGATTTAAGTGTGCTCTCATATTTCCACCGGGCCATATTATATCAATATTTCTTCACCCACTTCATGAAAAGTGTGGAGAAATATTGTGCTAATGAATATTCATATTCGGGATGCAAACAATGCTAGATTGTTCAAAGTAAAAGAAAGTCGGATTTAGTAATGCTTCCTTCCTGTGTTATAAGTTAGCGTCTTTCTGAACAATTGTATTGTATTGTAATATTTGTGATATACTGTATTGTATGTGACTGATACCCGTGTAGTTGGCGAGACAATGAATAAATAAAAAATAAATAACTATTTAGTATATATTCATGTAATCACTTCCATTTAAATGTCCAGCAATTTTTAGTATTAATGAACACGTTCTATTCCTGTTCAACAAACTATAAATTATGCATATAATTTATCAATAATTGATTCGTCTTTTACAATTTCGTTTTTCCCTTGTGCATAAATATATTCTTTTAGCAACGCGTTTTATATAAATGCGCTACTCAGACGTGCATACATTATTTTGATTCTTGGAAAGGCTTCTACAATCAGAGTAGAAAGAGTTGTCAGTCAGGACTTCTCCCACATTGACTAGAAGTTCGAACCATTTAGCACTTCTTTCCATTTCCTAAAAGCCATCGCGCAACCGACACCGTTCTCGATGGCATCTAACTTACAATTTAAATAAAAGCAAACACACGTACGCCCGTCACCCTCCACCCATTTACTGCATCATGCTACTTCGCATACACTTCGAGCAGCTATTTTGACTCGGGAAGTACTTTCAACAACTTTCCCAATAATGGACGCGAAGGCGCTTGAAAAATCTTTCCTCGCACTCGCAATTTTCGATCGACACGCATCCCCCAATTTCTCATATGGAAATTGACGATCCCCACGTAGGAGTGGTCTCATGAAATTTAGATTGCTTCCTCGAAACCTTAATTATTACTAGAAATACTAAATAAATCAATTAATACTAAAACGCGTGTGATGGGGTCGACGCAATAATACCGGAACAATAATAAAAAATACAGTAAAGCTAATAATAATAAGTGGAAAAAGTGGATAGGCTAACGGATTGTATCTGCACTTTTTTTATTGTCGATTTTTATATCGATTATCCACTACTCGTTCTGCCAGGACTTACCCTACTCTTGGACATATTGTTTATGGAATCTGAAATTTTATTTCGATACGATAGTTCTTGCAGTACAAAATTTATAGTAATAAAACAGTATTTGAAAAGTCTTTTTTTAGTAAGATAAGAAGTCCAAACAATTTATTTGAGCAATTGAAACTAAAAACAATCTTCAGGGAATGTTTCTTGATAAAGATAAATAAGTGTAAGATATGTTCGTACATGTACAAAAATTTTTCCGAAATATTAAGTAGGTTTCTCGGAAGTATTTTTACTTAAAATATGATTCTCATAAAATCGTGCATTACAAATATTTGTTTTTAACCCTTCCCTATTTACACACTGTTTGATTAGCGCATCGAACCAAATAAAAAAGTAAAGTAAGTAACGTAAGCGTCATAAATAATATAAATATAAATATGATTTAATCTTGAAGACGATGTGCAAAACCATTAATTAAGAATCAGAAAAACAATGTTACAACAATACCACTATCAAACACTAATAAAACGCAATTATATTTGTAATAGAGACGTACTTCTTTGTTTATAAACGAAGATATGAAACTTTGATCATAAAATTATCGCCAGTTGCTACGAACGATCTTTAAATAGCGTCGAAGGGCGTCCGCGGGAGGAAGCCGGGGAAGTGAGTTACAATATTTGATGTCGAGTGCGCAGCCCCCAACAGCCGTTTGATTTAACTACTTCGCCCTCACCGGAGTGAGAATATATCGACACAGTACGTGCTTTCGCATTTCCTAATAAGTATCTCAAATCCAGTGTTTCTAGAATCGCAACACATTGTTTTTCCGGAAAAGCTTTGTTCTTTACATGTTTATCACACGTAAGAAAACATAGTTATTTTCGGTTATAAAAATAACGTTTGGATTTCACTTTGCAAATATTCATTATTAAATTATATTTTCTGTTTTTTGTAATCATTGCAGAATTTCATTCGATTTTATATTTTCGTATATACATTATTTTTCATATAGTTGTTAATTACGATAGAATTCAAAAGTAATATATGAAACTCTAGAAGATGTTGAGTATTTTCGATGCTCATACATTAACGAGCATATAAATAAATACAAGCTCTTTGTAAAAGTTAACTGGAATTTTCTGTTATTTGTAAATTTCAGATATATTTTTAAATAACATTATACGGTACAACACTATGTATACTTTGAATACCCATTGTACTTTCACAAACATTTTCTTCCACAACATAATACATATTTTCTTTCAATTTTAACTGTAATGCATAACATGTTATATAAAAGCTGTCTTTTGCGGATATGCATCATAAAACGGTTGAAAAAGCGATGAAACCTGACTTTCAGGATTCTCTACAATTGATCTGAAAAAAATGTTAAGGGGTCTGAAATAGAATTCCCCATCGCGTTGAAGGGGATGTGTCAGTTTAAAGCGATCTTCTTTAAAAGTTCTCTACACGCATAACCACATTATGTTCGATTCGCCGGCTTACTGTCGATATTTTTCAATAGCATAAGTAGTTAATAGTCAGAAGCAACAATAATGTTCAACTAATATATTTTAATTAAATATACTGTGAAATGCATGACACGTAGTTGTAATTGTGTTTATATTGTTATAATCTGCACAGTTTTACTATACTTATATGAGAAACGTTGAATTTTGGATAAAGAATTTACCACGCAAAGAAACATTTTTATGAATTCTTAAAAAAATTGACAATAGTAGTGTTACCCAAGTAAACTAAAATTGCTGTATAATTTTAGCGGATCAGTAAAAATCCCGCAAGCCGTCTCAGATTCTTTTAATAAAGAAAACTGGGTAGTACAGAAAAAATGATACAAATTCTGATCCTATATATTTTAATTTCGTTAGTAAAACTTAGTTCATGGAATTCAATTTCGTAGAAAGTGTCTACATCAAGGCGTAAATAAAGGCGCATGACCTCTGTCTACAGTTTAGAAAAGTTCAGACATACGAGCACATTAAAAATTTCCAATAAATAATGACTAGAATGTTCAACTTGCTAGAAAGGAATTTATGCATGAAAAAATATCGGACCGTAACGTGTTAATATACACAATTACTCAACAAATTGAGCATATAATAATATATAAATAAATCTTTACATACATGGCGATAGTGAAAAATACACAAATGTATATATTTGTTACGGTTAACAAATATATTCTTCCATAAAATTAAGAAATGCTATACATTTCTTCAAAATAATTTGACTAATTATTTAATAAGAAACAAATATAATATTTATATGTTTTTTAGTTTTCGAATAGGTACGGTTTATTAATTTCCCCGATAACTTTAATTATTTATTGAAGGATACATTCAGCATTATGAGCAGGTGTATATTTTCTAAAAAAAGGCGGAGACAATTTATTCATACACGTGGGACGAATCTATTAAAGTCTTTTGGAAGTGCGGTTCGCCGAGGAACACGAAGTGCTTACCGCGATTACGGGCGTTTAAGCGTTGCAAACATGTGTGTTGAAGAGGCGCACACATATCATGTGGAGCGCGTCGCTTCTGAGCATAATTTAATGCGATACGTTGGGGTTGTGCTAACTTGCTTAGCACAACCTCAAATAGAAGTGTAGGTTGGGAAATTTCCAACGGAGCGGCGCGGTGCGGCGCCAGATCGAAATCGGGGCCTCCGGTTCTGCTCACGCAGAACTGCGGGAATCCTAATTGCCAGAACGATCATTGCCGAGGAAATGACATGCATAATTAACGAAAGTGGTTTCATTTATTAAATCGAGCGGAACTGCCTGGCAATACCGAGACGCCTTGTCCCCGCATGTGTTAACGATCTCGTACGCGTCTTCCGCTCTCATCTAATATGCACTCTGCCGGCCTGAGACTAATAGTCGATGACATCGTCTTGTCTGTCTCACGAGAAAAGCGGTAGAATTCCGAAAGCGTAAGTCTCAAGAAAATGCGATTTAGAAATGTTGGTATAATTGTTCGTTGTTGTCGCAATTGATCAAACTGCTTTATAATAGCTGAATTTAATGATTAACATTGTAAAACTTTTTTATAACAATATAGCATTTTCATACACATTATTTAATACAGTCAATTTAATACAGGTATATTTAATACAGTTTTTGAGAAATACGTCAAATTCAATAAAAGTCTTTCACAGTAAGTTGTTCAGAATGCACAAAAAGTTCTTTAATCTCCAACCATTTTAAATTTAACATTTCATTGGTTTACTTGTTTTATTATATATTTATTCATTATTGAAAAATTTGGCGATAGTCGAATGTCGCAACGTCAAATGTTATGGTATCTTGAGACATTTAGTATAACCTCAAAATCTCAACATAGCGACGGAGACTGTCGCCACAAAAGCTTCAATAACTTACTCTACACATTGAAATATTTCAGGATTTCTTCATCAGGAGCAGGAAGTAGTTGTTTCTGCAACTACTTCCAGCTAATTTATGTTGCGAAAGGAGAATATACATTTATACGTTTAAATATTTCAGAATTTGTGGAAACAAAAATTGTTTCTACAATTACTTTGAAATAATTTGTACTATAAAAGCAGAATATAAATTTACACCTTCAATGACTGCTTCTGCAACTACTTTCAGATAATTTGTACTATAAAAGTCGAATATAAATTGAAACACTTAATGGCTTTGGTATTTTTTACATGGTATGAATTTCTCGTGCAATTAGTTTCAAATAATTTCTACTATAAAAGCAGAATATAGATTTAGATTAAAAGGAGAGGCTTTGTAATATGAGGCAGAAAGCAGGGACAATTAGTGGACGTAGACACATTGGGTAGACATCTACGTCTCCCCAATACTGCTCGAGGGCGGAGCGGCTCTATAATCATGTGTCTGATTAGAGTGCCGCGTGGCTGATCATCTCTGGCCTCTAATGCTTCTCCTTTAACTTCCTCCAGTCTTCTCCACCTTCGACCTCCCAAGTACAACTCTAAGCTTCCTAATACTCCCTGCTATTAGTTCACATGTATCATCTCCAAGATAAGAAGAAGACTACTATTGAATTTAATTTATTGTATCTAAATAATGGAGTAACTTCATTTGTAATTATGTGACTTTCGATTGCTTTCTCTACACTTATTTATGCTGCCGATTTACACATTATTGCGTTCTATTTGACTTAGTGTATCTATAGCATATTTGAAGGTTGATTAATGTTCAGTTAATTGTAACTTAAGGATTATGATTAACATTCTTTCTAGTTGAGAATTTGTAATAAAAGTTGTTGGATTCTCTGACTCAAAAAGCTTATTAGTTTAGAACAATTTAATCGTTACAAATAATCCTTTTATTAATTAATTAAGATTAACTTTTAATTTGCCAGATTTGATCAGCAATATAACTGTGTATGGTGCTCGTTATCTAGGATTTTTGTGTACAATGCTTATCAGTTAATTATCTTTATTTATTATGTAATTATTATTGTTTAAAATTGGGAATAACCATTTTTCATTGTATATAAAACTACTCAAACAGTGAGTTTCGTGAGTCCGGAGTTCAAGTAGAGCCGGAGTTGCACTTACAAGTACTGATTAGGAAAGTGAGTGCAAGGACTCGAACTGTGCAATATTTCTGTTCCGAATAATAATAATAATCTTAGAATCAGAATTTAATAGCGCAAGACAGTTGACCAGTCTCTTCGAAGGAGCGAGGAATCGGAAAGAGAAAGAGCGAGAGCAGAAGAACATTGGTGAGTTTCTTTGTATTCTCCCGTCTTCTTTGTCCAGAATAATATAGAATATTCTGTGTCATTGTTAATATACAAGTAACGCTCGTCAATCCCAATCTCCGCGTTTAACACGTACTTTCATTCTGTATTTCAAAGAGCCCTTTATGTATCAACTTCCATTCCAACATCTATCTCTTTGGTTTTTGAATATATGAACACTTGTTACAGTCTTAAACAGTTGGTAAAGACATTTTATAGATTTCAAGATCCGTCCCCAATAGGATATACTGGACCCAGTTTAGGGTCGGTCGGACAACAATCCCATTTATCAGATACACCGATCAAGTTGTTCGGATGTTTCTTCTCTTATTTTCATTTCTATCCACCCACCGCTCGACTGCGTTTCGTTTGTACAGGGTGAGTCACTTGCCTTGTAATCAACCAGTTCACACTCGAGTTCCAATTATTTCTATTATTGGTACAATTTGATACTATAAATAAATGTTAGTGCGCGGAAAAGACTCGGTAAATATTCCTTTATATTAAAATTACTCAACACCGTATAATTATACCATTTTCAACAGCCTGTATCCATCATTGGCGATTCAAGGCAAGTGAATCACCCTGTACGTAACAGTATCATCTACCCACAACAATTTTGCAAAAGCTGTAAGCCGGAAGCTGGAGACAGAAGAGGTTTTAATACGAAAGAAGTAATTAAAATCTATATAAAATTGTGCATTATATACCCGTAATAATTTACAAAAGAAGATGCATATCTATTACAAATTAATAGAACGAATAATTTCATGTTGTCTGTTTCATCGATCGTCTGCTGCGAGGTAATTAGCAAAATTAGACATTCTTCGACGCGCATATATTACGTTCCTCTCCATTGCAGGTCTTATTGATCAGGTGGCGATAAAATAAACATGCAAACATCCCCTGAAGGCTGGAGATGGGAAAGCTTTTAATACGAGAGAGAATAATTAAGATCCAAATGACACATGACAGTGATGGAGACAGAAAAGCTTTTAATACAAAAGCAAATAATTAAGATCCGAATCATATGTTCCATTATCTATCCACAATAATAACAAATGAAATTACACAATTATTACAAATTAACTTTATCAACAATTTCGTATTGTCCTTCTCTTCGGAAAGACTATCGACAACGTCTTGCTGTCTCTTTCTCCGATCGTCTGCCGCTGGGTAATCACCAAAATTAGACATTCCTCGACGCGCACATATTACTTTCCTCTCTGTTGCAGGTCTTATTGATCAGGCGGCGATAAAGCAAACATGCAAACATCCCGTGGCTGGCGCAGAGAAGAGAGGAGTGTAGAGGAGTATAGAGGAGGGGGTGGCTGGGGTAGGGGCTTCTTGATAGGTAACCAAGCGTAACCACGAATAGTTGTAGCTAGCGCTAAGTGGAGCCGTAACTAGAGTGAGGCGTGGGTATGGAAAGTCCTGGTAAAGCGCAAGATTAAGCAAATCGACGGTTGGTCGGCGTTTAAGGTCCTGGTCAATGGCGCGGAAGAGACGCGGGCGGAGGGCCGAGTAAGCAGGTTATAGCGGCGCGGGCCGTGCTCGCTGTTACAGATGGATAGCTAGATAGAGCTTGGTTTGGGTGGACCAAACTGATACAATTAGATGTGATCTTAACGCCATAACTCAGGGCTAATCTCAGGGCCTAGCCAAGCTTCGCTGAATTCCGCCTTCCGGGCAAGCCGCGACTCACTTCATTATTCATCCTGCTTTGGTACGCCGGCCCAGTTATCTTTCCCGATTCTCGACGCTCCGGCTTCCTCTCTTCTCCTATCCTCTCCTATCCTCTCCTATTCTCTCCTATCCTCTTATATCCTCTCCTGTCCTCTCCTGTCCTCTCCTGTCCAGCCTACCGGCACCGGCATCGGTCTCACCCCACCTGACCTTCCTTCCGATCTATCAAGCTAAACAACCGTATAATCGAACTCCGAGTCATTAGCCTGGAAAAAACTTCAACCAAAATTCTCACCCGATACATAATCACGTATCCACTCAATTTTCTGACGTTGGCCCTTGCGAAACTTTCTTACTCATTAAGGTCCTAGAGAAAAGGAAAAGATTGTACAGGGTGTAAGCATTTGTTTGTCATGAGTTTAAACTAGTAATAGTTTAAGCTAACTAATCGTATAATCGGACTCCGAGTCATTAGGCTGGATAAAAGTTTAACCGAAATTTTTACCGGGTACATAATCATTTATCCATTCAATTTTTATGAATACTGTGATGTTACGTTAACCATCAAAAAAGTTTCTTACTCGATTGCACAGGATGTAAACTTTCATTTGTCATTAATTTAAACTAACAATAGTTCAACCTGAGCAGCCATACATATAATCGTCTTAACAAATGTTGCATCTTGTCTTTGAATGAAAATTGTTAATATTTTAACCGTATTCATACCCGAATAGCACAATGATGTTTTAAAAGCGTCTTTAAAACGCCCGATAGGGATATTCGTTTTGTTTTTGGGATGCTGACCAATGTCCGAAAAGCGTCTCGCCTATGTTTGACAAACGTCCGATGTTCCAAAATGGAAGTTTTTTAAAGTGTCCACAATACGCGCGAACGGATGTGTAAAAGACGTTAAAAATACATCTGTAATATATGTAGAACATATTCTGACCAAGCTGTAAGAAGACACGAAGAAGCCGTTTTAAATACGTCTTTAATATGTGCATGATAGAACTTTCAAGAAATATTACTGTACTAGATTCTAAAAGTAGTATTCCAAAATGTTAATTCAGTCAAATCAACGTTTGATTTATGGAAAACAACCAATTTCGAGATTATACATATATACTATTAGAACAATGTGCAATTACCAAACAACCGTATATTAAAGACAGTTTTAAAACATTGAAAATTCAGATATCAAGTTCAGGCATTGTTAAGACGTGTTTTGTTTGACGTTGTTACGACGCTCTAAGAATACCGTAAAAAGGCAAATGTAAAGATGACGTACCAGAAACGATTTAAAAATGAAAAAATGTGGACATCTTCGAAACGTCTTCGGCAGAACATTTTTAAAACGTCCTACGAATTTCGTAAGACGTGCTAACGTGAAAATCGCAGAAAGAAAACGTTTTTTAAACGTTGTATGCTATTTGGGTAGCAAATATAACTGATATCGACTTACGAGCAAATGGAAAATCTACTACCAGTACGTTTATCTGTTTACCAGAAATATTTATACAGGATGACATACAATATATTTCCGTATGTATTATTATATTTATCTAGTAATCAATAATTATATACGAATGTTTCTCAACTCTTCCCAACTCTTTCTTGAATCCTATATAGTGTTATATAATATTACTAGCTGTCTTGCCCGGTTGGCGTTTTGTATGCCTGGAGTGTCCTTTAGGGGTGGTTAGGGATGGCGACCATCATAGTATATTTTCTAAGCTATCCAAAAATACTCATACAGAATTTATTGCGGATAAGTTGAACGCTATAGCTACCTTTACGGAAGATACATATTTTCATTTTCAATACATTAAGATGAAGATATTGTTTTTTTAAGACAAACGATGTGGTACAACAGTAGTATTGATTGAATCAATAAAGTGGATCTCCCCGTACGCACTTGCCAAAATTATTCGCTGTACAATGCCTATTGCACCCTGAAAATCTTCTGATTCAAGTGAATGACATACAAAAGGTGAAACCCCGCAAAAGAAGAAGAATTCCACATATGTGTATGAGAGTCTACCTGATTTCTTGCATCGCGCGATTGAGCTGGTGTAGCAAGCAAACCAGATATGAATTTCAGCTACCTGTGGCTTCTCTTTGTTCGAGGGTGAAGCACGACAATGGCGTGAATTAACGCTATTTCGTGTAAGCACATACGTCAGATCGTCTGTATCATCAGTATATGTGATGGCGCAGTAGGTGCGGCAAGACTGCTGCCACTTGCCGCGGGGAAGCAACCAGTCGCTTTGTACCATCAAGGTGATTATATTGCCGCTCGGTAAGGAACACCAACCTAGATGAGTGAATCACAGGCTGAGGGGCACAGGCCCCAGAGCTACGTGTCTACTGTTACGCATTACCATGTTTTCACACACACTCTCATATATTGTTAATCCCGAAGAAACTTCTTGACTCTGAAGTCTCCACAATCCGAGATACTATGACATTTATAATAATATAATTTTGTGTGTTCTTCTGTTAAGGGAGTATGGAATGCAGAAATTGAGGGTTAACTTTACAATTTTGAAAAAATATACATAACATTTTTGTTTTAAACTCATAACACAGATATTCAAGTATATGATTCAAGGTGTATTATAAATTCATTCCATTAATCTATCGGTCATAATTACAAAGTTATCACCATGTTTGTAGCGACGGTTTTTTAACAAATCAGGATTCAATTTTTATCTGAAACAAATGAGACCATTTTTTCTAGAAAGCAGCCTCTTCAAACTCCTGCGGAATCGGATAAAAAAGTATGTACTTGTACACCCTGGGTTTTTGGAAAAGTGTTCTTAAAGAGGAAAAGACTCATCCCTAAATAGGAATACATTTTCTTAAACAAGAATGTGTCCTTGTTAACAAAAACTAAATTTTCTTAGTGCAGACAGTTTTCTTTATTAAGAAAATTCAGTCTAAAAATACTGGGTGTGTTAATACTTTTTTAATCATTGTATGTACCTGAGTTTCGTATGCAACAATTGGCTATCCTTAATCCAGCATTTCTCGGGACAGAGACAGGGACCAGGAGAGGGAAAGGAGAGCTTCCTTTAGGAGAGGAAGACATGCCCACCCCCGGTTCTCGGTGGCGCCTCCGCCTCTGTTCTTTATCAAGAAGCGGGCGAAACGTTCTGCGGTAGCGCCGCCACGATGGTGGCGGGCTGTACTTTTTTATGATATTATTTATGATATTAATTTCGCCCGGGTAGCGCAAACCCCGCCGGGAGTTGTAAAGCTGGCCGACGAGCATTTGTCTCTTTCTCCCCTGTCGCATCGCCTACCCTCACCCTCTCCCACCCCCTTTTTGCGATATCATTGTTCCTCGGCGGAGGCGCCGGCAATGTACCAGCAGCATGCTAAGGAAGGGAAAGAAAGGGGTCTCCGAGAGAGCGGTGTGAATAGTAGCCTTCTACCATAGCCGACTTTTCCGCAAGGAAGGCCCGTAGGAAATCCTCCACTACTTTTCCCTCTCTCGCGCCAATTGTCTTCCCGGAAGAGGAGCTGTGTACGTGTGTATGTGAATGAACGAAACCGGCGGGGAGGACTTCGCCACTTCACTGATGTTCTGTGATTCGCGTCTGCTCGGAATCTCACAGTAATCTAAGAACATTTCAGCGCCAAGTACTGCGCGCCGCCGTCCCCTTTGAACGTCGCCGGAAAGACACTACTTCAGTAAGCGCTTAGCCACCTTGTAAAGCTTTGTCCTTCTTAAACAGAAAACCGCTCCTAATTATCTCCGAGATTAAGCGGCCCGGCCGTCAGAACTGCAAAAATGAACGACGAGTACTGGGGATGCTCGAGAAATAAGATATAACTCAGAATTAAAATGAGAGTTTTATTTGTTTAAGGCTGAGAACAGTATTGTAAATACTTGGAGATGTACTGTATTTTTTTTGCTTAGTAAGTTACTTTTTTACAAGTGTCGCGACTTGTCCAAGAGCTGCGCAAATTTGAAAAGTATTTCCTGGCATGTCAATGTGTCGTGATTATTAAAATAATTAAGTTAGTCGAACAGAAGAGTCTATTTCGCTCAATAATTATTAAAGATGCTATAACAAACATTCGTATATGATTCTCCACTCAAAGTAATTTTACCATTTACTCGTTTCAGTCGTTGGTAAATTTCAGAAATAAAATATAGATGTTAGGTTAGATGATGATGGATGATACGTACATCATTTGTCGCTCTTGTCCATGTAGTGAAAGTACAATGCAACTAACAATTAACTGTACCTTATTTCTTGGACAACCCTTGTATAAGGGTGGAGATCAAAATAAAAAGGGTTAGTTTGCATGGAATGCCAAAGCGAACATTTCCAAAGAAATACGATTATAGTCAGGTGGGCATTCCTAGTTCGGGAAAAATTGTTCCGGAAAAGGAGCCTGCATTTACAGCTTTTAAAAATATTTCTAAAGAATACGATTGTTCTTAAGACAGAATTTCGAGTTGGGGACAGATAGTTGAATTCCTTGTAACGTGGCATATTTTCTAAGTTAGTAGACATTTTTAAAATCATTCCTAAAGATCAGGATTACTCGGAAGAGGGAATTTCGAGTTGGGGGAAAATAATTCCGAAAAAGGGGGTTAGTTGCCCGCAGCGCTACCGGACCGAGTAAATCTAAGTCGCACGGATAAGTAAAATTTAAAAGCGTTCCCTTTCTTCCGCAAATTACTTTCCGGAGGTGGAGCGGAAGGAGAGAGAGATGTGCCCCGAGGAGTGAAATCGGATGATGCCTGCCGAGATAAAAGCGCGCGCCAGGAGCGCCGCTCGCCACGAAATGCTCAAGTCCGCATTAATCTCGGTAATTACGTCACCTCTGTTTATCCCTCTACCATTTCGCTCCGTTACTTTCCTCTCATGGACTACCTTCTTTCCCCGAAACCAACCACCATACAGGAAAGTTAGCAGTCTTGTTAATTAAACGTATACATCATTACTTTCCACGCCCTTTAAACACCACAGAATTAATTGCATTCCCAATCTATTGATAGACTTCTCATCCCGCTCATCGAGGTACTACCTACTTTGTAGAAGAATTAAAGTCACTTTGATTCGCACAAAACTAACGCTTGTATGATTAGTGATACTCATAAAATTCGTACCAATTGCTAATCGCTAATTGCAAAATACGATATTGAATAGTAGAATACAATGCATTTTAAAGGCACTAAACCTTTTTCCCGCTGTCATATCATTTTCATTCATATATTGGTAGTAAAAACTCGGTTGGAATAACAAATTCGAATTTTTCAGTAGTTTGCTAATTTATTCCAAAAGGGTCGATGCTTCGATTTACTGTCATTTGATGTTCATTAATTGCATGTTACGTTATTGCAGATGGTAATACTATTGTACGATCTATTATTTTAGCTTCTTTAATTGTGTGTAAGAAATTGTTGGACTGTGTTAACAATGAATGTTATCATTAAATACTAACTTTTAGCATTGTTAGCTTTGTTGGATGTTCAACCTCAATGTTTAAGTTTCAATGTTTGCGTTTCTGTATTTTGTAATTTTTCTTGGTTCATGATTATTTAAGAAGAAAAACTAGGATTAGTTTTACCGTAAATATTCTCCACATACAAATATATTACTATACATTGTTCAACTAAAAATGCACTGCTAAAATAAACCGCTGGGGTTAATTTAACCCGACGGAATTCACGGAGGGTTAATCCATCGGCTTTAGCCGGACGTCCCTTCTAGTTTTTAAGGCGAATATTAGGCGAAGTAAACCTTAGCATGTAATTAAGAAGAGGGGGCGGGAAGAGAAGGGAAGATAATTAGAGGAGGTGTATCGATTGAACAGATCTGCAAGAAAGATGCGCAAGGTTTGGGAGGTTGATTGCAAGAAAGCGAGCAGATTTCGAAAGCATCTGGTCTACCCGATTCGCAACAAGACACTCTTAGGGAGCTGTCCACAGGGCAATGGTCAGTCGTTGCGGTCAACTACACAGCTTGTCCGACTTGCCTTCGTGTTACAAGCCCTTTGGTGATTAACGAGAGGTCAAACCTACCGCCACCCGAAACGCGAGCAAATACTCTCGCCCGCTCCAGCTTTCCCGTGAAATTGGGTTCCAAAGCGAGTCCTGATTGAGGCGCCTACCATTGCGGCCTTGATGAGGCTGACTTCATTCGAGGTTAGTTTCTCGGGCGCAGTCTTCGCACAAAGTGAATCTCCAACCGTCCATCTTTGCCCGAACGCCTTTATACATTATTTTTGACGCTCCAATGCACTCCTATGTCAATTGTAATTTAATTGGAAAGCGCACGATGTGGAATTATAAATCAAAACAAAGATTAGATTTCCAATCATAGAATAAATTTTAGATTTCTAATGTAAAACCGGGAAATTTGCTATTACAGCAGCTTTTGAAGTGCAGATACATTCAGTTGTACTACTTTTTGTGAAGTTGACATGTTATATATATTGTATAATACACAACAAAGAATGATGTGGAGCAATGTTTATAACTCTGCCTAATGCTGACACTAAATAATTTTACAAAATAGCTTTCGAGTACTTTAGGTATGCGATAATCTACCTTTATTTGGTCCTAAGTCTACACGAAAAATAATTTGATTTAACGTAACTAGCCATTCTGCTTGCCCTATCAATAAAGCCTTCCCTGCTAAAACCGCAAAAAACGAAACTGTGAATTGGGCGTATAGTATTGCCAAGTCAGAGTTCTCTGTGAATTTGTAACCTACAATCAAATCGTATTCCATTCTAATTGTTGTATTAGGCAATCTTAATTTTGATGTACTATTTACAATATTTTTGTATTCCTAAATATTAGCAACTATCATTATCTTCCTATTATATTAATACTATTAAAGAATTGAACTTTTATAATTAGCGTGTCATTATAATTCAAGCTTAGACAAATACAAATGAAAGTCACTGAATAAATCCACCTTACTTGTCGAATTAAATTTCTAACCGAAGTAATACACAACATTCGTTTTGGTTCAGACCACATATTCCCAAACAATATATCGCGAAGAATTCGAGGTATTCGAGGTGTTTTCTGTGGGATGACTGTGATTCATAATGTTTTGTGGGACTGTCATGTGACGAAGTGATTTTCCGGTTTAAGTTCTGAACTTTATCGAAGGCACGGGACATTGTTTATACAGGAGTATATCAACGTCCGATCAAAGGAGCGAGATGATTGGGACGGCAACAACTAACGTTTGATTGTGATTATAAATTGGTTTTCCATTCGGATTAATTATAGCATTTGGTAATAATAAGAGTGAACACGGTTCTAGCAATTAATAAGTATTAACATTAAACCTACCGAGCCTTTTTTTATACCTGCACTTAGCCATTTGAAAACAGTCAATTTTGGTAGTAGTAGGTTTAGTATTAATAACTATTTTATAATAAGTATTAATATGTACTATTCCCAAACAATACATCCCAAAGAATTCGACGTATTCGAGATGTTTTCTATGGGACGAATATGATTCATGATGAATTGTCGGACTGTCATGTCACGAAATGATTTTCCAGTGTAAGATCCGAACTTTTTTCGAAGGTACGGGGCATTGTTTATTCAGGAGTATATCAGCGTCCGATGAAAGGAGCGAGGTGGTTGGGACGGCAAGCCGCACGAACGTGGGAGGGTTGCGTGAATGGTGCTTCCGGTGGGACAGTGAGTCGAGGTCCGTTGGGCTCCGCAGACTCCCGTTTCCGGTGAGGCATCCAGCAATGCTAGCTCCCCCCGTCCAATGGTGTAGCCAGTGCCCAGATCTGCGTGTATTTCGTCCGGCAACCCCTCCAGGGCTTCTGTCCGGCGAAGAGTTCGCCCCGGTACATTCGACCACCGGCCGTCCGTTAATTAAGATATCGATTCTTATTGTCCACCGACCGTCCAGGCAAGCGGATGTCCTGACTGGCGCCTGCTTTCACGCCCACAATATATACTCCTATCGCTGGTGCGCAAGAACCAGCCTATGTATACGCTTCCTTTTTTTCCCTCGACGTATGTACTCGACGGTCAGGCAGTCAAATATCGAATAACTAGATTCCCAAAGTTAAGCTAGTTGGTAACGATTGCTTTAACGAATTCACGCTTTATAGAAAACACGAGGCTCGGGAATTTTTGCTATGTAATGTTGAACGAATTTATTAGGGTTGTATGATACATTTCTTTTCTAAGCGAAGAAGTTAAGATAAAAGTGGAAATTTATAATGCTTTTGAAACTATCTGAAAACCGAATATATGAAATGACTAGTTTTTTCAAGATGTTTAATCATTTTTTTTAGCTGTTGCATATATGATTATATCATATAATAAACTAAGTTGCGTAGTAATTGTGATAGCACTCCAATTTTCGGTTTTTTCATGATAAAATTATATTCTTTCCAAGAATGGATGCAGTTTTTATTTAAAGCATAACTTCAATTCTGATGGTAAAATTAAAAGTGAAAAAAACTCCTGTTTTTAATTGAACTCTGGTTGAGTTATAATCTTCTTTGCAAGTTATCAAAACTCCAGGTCATTCATAAGAAAAGTCGATTTGCTTAACAGCAACCTTAAACCTTACCAAATTTGACCACTCCACAATAAGAGCATATTCTGAAGGGAGATTACTATTTTCCTTCAGACAGGAAGGCGAACCCAAAAATCATCTAATCGCAATTAGAGATTAATATAATACTAAAGGAACTACAGTTTATATATAACTATTCTAATCGGAGCTCGTCATATGACCGGTTATAAAATAAAGCTCATATTTTCCGGTTCAGGTACAGCAAATTGTTAACTTAGTACGAGATCTAATGCACAAAATAACATTTACGTAATAACAAAAAAACTATATATTTTAATTTTTCCTTTCAACGAGAGCAAAAAAACAATTTCAAAGTTGAAACGAATTTTACACAAACGACGTGCGTAGTACATTCAACGTTAAAATGCAAAACTAGTTGAGTGAACATAACCTCTGAAAATTACTAGTGGTCAAAAGTCAAGTATATTCGAGTTGGCTGGCGTCATAAGTGTCACACGAGCCTGCGGTGAGAGTAAACTTTCTGTTAAACAGGGCATCGAGAACCGCAGGAGCGAAGGCTCACAAAGGATGACCGGGGTTGTCACCTGATAAATATCTTTATGGTCGAGCAAGCGTGCTCGCTCCCTGGATCGCCATTCAACCTGCCTAATGGGCCACCACCGTCCACTAGGATACACCACAGATGCTACAAGCTTGAAAACCGCCATATAAAAAGGAAATGCAGGAAAGGGCAAAGAGAACGGGATCGGGCAATTATGGGGATTAATCTTAAGTCCTGTAAAGTCCACCACTTGTGGAGTCGGTTCCCCTTTGGTGGAGATTCGCGTTTCAAGATATTCGCCAATCCATACGAAAAATCTTGTATTTTATTATTTCTGTGTAAATCCTTAATCGCGTATTGCTAATTTATTTAATCGAAGGGCGTAGCAGTTACATCCTGACAATTATGAAGTGTGCTTCTCAATAAATTAAATAAACTATTTTTTGTTAGGTTATGTAAATACGTTATACTACGTTTTTTGTTACAAGTTTCTCTTCTGCAAGAAAAAGAAAACCGTATAAATTTTAGGATCGTTTTCATTCGACACACTGAATGATTTTCCTTTTGAAAATAATAAAGTAATAATCACAGTCCAACCAATCTTTACTCATCCTGAATTACGTGTTAACCTTTCACTACTGACGTCAATTTTTTGTTAGTGCTAACAATAAAACAAAATATAACACAAAAGAAAAAGACTAAAACTGGAAACGAAATAATAATTATATACTCAACTTTTATTTGCCCTTCTGTAATAGTACAACACAAAACTCATTCTAATCATTTTCCACTAAATTGTTTGTTCCCTCTTAACACTAACTGTACCAATGTTTATAAATAAAGTTTATGTGTTGTCTAAGTTTAATACCAAAAAAATACACAAACTAACATTTAAATAACAATAACCAAATTATAAATATACATTTTTATTTTGAATAAGAACGAAAGAAATAAGTGTATCATAGACGCGAAGTTTAAAACCGGTCAACTGACCGAGCGACAGTCCAAAAAAGTTTCTCTTACTTGATAACTAGTTTAAAATCACCAGTTTAAGCTAGTAATAGTTCAAACTAAATCACCGTATAATCGAAATCCGAGTCATGTAAAAAATGTAATGTAAAAAATGTAATGTAAAAAATCCTCACCGGATACATTACTGTGATTATTGTATTTGAAGAGTAAAACTTGTAAAATAGCAATAATACTGTCAACTCATTCTTGATTGATATTGTAATATGTTACATTAACCTTCAAAAAAGTCTCTTACTCGATTGCACAGGATGTAAACTTTTATTTGTCATTAATTTAAACTCGCAACCGTTCAACCTAAGCAGCCATGTATATATAATCGTATAAATAAATGATGTATCTTGTCTTGCAATGAAAATTGTTATTATTTTAACAATATTCATAACCAAACAACACAATGACGTTTTAAAAACGTAAAATATTTAGCTTGAAAAAAATGTCGACCAACATTCTTACCAAAGCATACATAAAACCTTACTTTAACCTTCTCTAGCGCAAACAAAATAATCAGCGCTGTTTTCGGAAGCGTTACACAGGATTCACGCAAGAGCAACTAAAGAGTAAAGAGATCCTTTGTGACTGGCCTGGAAGCGTAACGGGTATATGCTTGTCTCGCAGTTGGCCAGAGCCATTCTTTCTGGTGGCGCGATAATTTTCTACTCCCTCTGGCGAAGGCTGGAGGGGGTGGGAGGCAGTGAGTAGGCACACTCGGTATATGTATTCACATATGTAGAACGCCGAAGCTACAGGTGTCAGCGAGAGCAGTATTTTTCACTAAGCTTTGAAGGAGGGTGTAGGTGATAGAGAAAGAGAAAGAGAGAGCAGGAGAGAGCATAGGGTAAAGAGCGTGCGGTGGTGCGACAGAGAGAGAGAGAGAGAGAGAGTGAAAGAGAGAGAAAGAGAGAGGTATAAGAGAGAAAGAAAGAGAGAGGTAGGAGAGAGAGAAAAAGAGAGGGCTGTCCTATAGTGGCAGGGTCCCAGCCGAGTGCCGGTACGCACGTTGAATCTGCTAAACGTTCTCGCTCGTGCGTGAAATGCCTCAATATCACTGTTTTATTTCAGCTCGTTCACTCGTCGGTGTTTTCTCGTTTCTGCAATTCTGTCCTTTTTACCCCACGCGCTGCCGCCGGGCGCGCGCAACCCCTGCGCTCTTTTCTGTGCCAGTGCACACCCGCCCGGATTTGATGATCCACCCCTCATTCAATTTCATGATGACTTAATCGTCTACGATTTATCGCGATCTATCTAGTTCGACCTCCGCCGATTCGATCGGCCGGTTTTATAGCCTCTGTTCTTTGATTTATTGCAGCGCTGCCGAGTTATTTTTATTTGATTGTGGAAAGGGATGAAGATTTGTTTGTTTCGTAGGTGATGCTCGGTGGGGTCTATTTTGGAAGCATGAATTTGTCACTTGCGAAGCGATTAGAGAAATAAATCTGTATTTGTTTTTGCTCTGGGTGTTACAATTGACATAATAAATGGATTTCCTTATTTAACGTTTAATATTATATTAATATTAATATTCACTAACTCATTTTTGGTGAGATTGTTTGCTTAAGGATTTGGCATACAGTAATAAGTTTTACTGGAGATCCATCGTGTTTTAAATAAAATAGTTATTTGGTAAAGTTAACAATCTTTCGGGAAACATTCCAAGTTCAAGAAAAATTCAATAAAAGTCCTCAATGGCTGAAAGATTTGATATTGCACTTTACTTCAAAGTGGTTGAAATGTATAACGGGAACTTTAAGCTCTACTTCAAATCTGGATTTCGAAACATAACATGTGCTTTCATATATCGGAGATTGGAAAGAGGGTCGAAGGTAATTCGCCGATGAATCGAGATAAAGCGCAACAGTCGAATTTGCCGGTTGGAATATTAACAACACCGCGTTAAAAATATGTGTATGATGCTGTAATCTCAACAATGCAATTGCAACGATGCAACCTGAATAATACTCCACAAAATATTCCAAAATTATAAAGCTTTTTTTGTATTAATAATATTTCCAAAGCCAAAATTTAACAGAAACGCTAATTAACTTATATCCTCGCTACTATATTCTATTTTAAAGTAGCGAGCTTGTATAATAAACTATATTCTGCTTATTATTATGTATTTGGCTTCTATAACAAACCATATTCTATTTCCCATATTCTGTTTTAAAGTGGTGAAGTTGTAAATGTTGTATAACACAAATTTTAAGTTCTACTCCAAGCTCATTCTGGTAGCAATCGGACCGGGCTATACCTGTATGTTTCTGTATTTCGAAGTGTAAAATAGGAATTGAAGGTAATTCGCCAATGAATAGACATAAACCGCAACAGTCGAATTGGTCGGGCCAATTTGATTAACAATCATCGGGCCGCCAAGAAGGAGCGCCTGATACAATGGCTGTACTTCCCTCTCGGATTTAATCGCTGGAATATTAACACCGTCACATTGAGGAGATGTACTTCAATCATGCCCCAGAAAATATTCCAAAATCATACAGCTTTTTTCCTTATAAATACTATTTCCCTAGTAAAAATTTAACAGAAACGTTGAACAACTTATAGCTTCTCTATAATATTCTATTTGAAATTAATCAGAAGTGTTGTATAACAGGAATTTTGATTTTTGCTCCAAGCGTAACATATCCTTTCTAAGTGCTGGCAAATCTAAAATAGGCGCGTTGAAGGTAATTCGCCGATGAATAGACGTAAAGCGCAACAGTCGAATTGGTCGGGCCAATTTGATTAACAATCATCGGGCCGTCGACGAGGAACGCCTGACACAATGGCTATACTTCCCTCTCGGATTTAATCCTTGGAATATTAACAACGCCACATTGAGAAGATGTATCTCACTTATTCGCCCGGTCTGCCTATAGATCGGTCTTTGTCTCCTTCCATCTTGCCTTTCTCTCTCGCTCCCTAGAGCCTTTATCTTTCTCAGAGGCACCCTATCTCCGCCGCAGCCACAAGACGCCATGCCGCGCCTTGCGGTGGTTGCGGCAAGAACCCTTGCCGTCCCCGCATTAACGCAATTATGAATTTGTCGCTTTGGGATCTGACAATACAAGATGTCGCTACCATTCCGCCACCACATCCTCCCAACCATAGCAAGGGTCGAGAGTCTAGGACATTCGTAGCATCGCTCTCAACGCTCCTAGTAAAACCGATTACGGCCGGTATCGACGCGAATTACAACGCGTAATGTCACCGTCTAGCTTCCACCTATACCGCAATATCGTTTGGTTTTCCAATCGAATTCCTTCGAGAAACCCTACTGTTTTACCAATTAGCAACATATAAATTTACGCGAATTACAATGTTATAGTTTGCGTGCGACCTGTACTACAATGTCACTCGATTTTCCAATCGAATTTGTTAAAGGGGTACATACACCTTGAACGCAAAAATTTATGGCTAACTTCAACATGTTGATAAAAATTATGAAAAACATTTTTGTTTTAAGTTTATCGAGGAACTCGGTAGTAGTCTCGTAGCCAAGTAGTTTGTGGCAAAATATATGTACAGGGTGATTCACTTGCCTTTGAATCGCCAATGATGGATATAGGCCGTTGAAAATAGTATAATTGTACGGTGTTGAGTAATTTTAATATAAAAGAGTATTTACCGAGTCTTTCCCACGCACTGACATTTATTTATAATATCAAATTGTACCAATAATGGCAATAATTGGAACTCGAGTGTGAAGAGGATGATTAAAAGACAAGTGACTCACCTTGTACAAGTAAATGATTAAAGAAATATTACAAATTAATTTCATTAATCTATCGGTCATAATTACCGAACTATTGTCATAAATGTAGGAACGTTGACGGGGTGTGAAACAGATGAAACAATTTTTTCTAGAACGTAAACAGTTAAAGCTAGTGCGTAACGGGGGTGATTTTCAAAATTTGAAAATTATTATACTTTTATAGCTTTTCGAGTTTAAAAGGGTGCCGTTAAAAACCGCAAATTTTCGTGCTTCTGGTATATGTACCCTCTTAAAAAAACACTATTTTTTGTTGCAAATTATGAATAAATGAAATAATCAACTATATATATACAAATCAACACAAATTGCAACGCGTAAGGACATTTACGTACGATATGCACCACAATATCATTCGTTTTTCCAGTCGAATTTGTTAAACAGACAATACTGTTTTGTGAATTATACATAGTAATGTTAGCTTTTAAATCGAAATATCACCAACTGCGTCCGACTTACACTGCAATATCACTCGGTTTTTCAATCGAATACCTTCAAGAAATACTACTGTTTTACGAAATGTAAATGGTAAACATACAAGTGGACGCAAATTACAAAGTGTATTCCTTTCGCTAAAAACTATGGTTTGTGTACGTATTCCTTATACCACGCAATTGCAAGTGGCACACTTTTAATTTTAGCATCAAAATAGACATTTTGATTTTGGTTAAATATGATAGGCTTATGGAAGAATATCATATAAATACTAGAAAAAATATTCCAAATTATTTCCCGCTTCATTAAAAATACCTCGTCCTGGAAAGACTGTTATGTTCTTATAAAACTGACGTTGTAGTATTGTCATCATTACTATGCGTTGGTCAAAATGTGCGAACTTAGCTGAAAGTTTTAAACAGTATGTGAAAAAGTTTTAAACATTCCTTATGTTTGACGTTTGACGAGTCTACAGTGCAAATACTGTCTTAAAAGGAAAGAAATTCTACGTTAAAAGGTTAATTACGATTACAAGATTGGTTTTGCATTCACATTAATTGTAGCATTTGGTAATAGCAAGGATAAATACGGTTCTAATGATTAATATGTATTAACAACTAACAATTAATTGCGATTATAAATTAGTTTTGTATTCGCATTAATTATAGTATTTGGTAATAGTAAGGGTAAATACGATTCTGACGATTAATTGCGATTACAAATTGGTTGTGCATTCGCATCAATTGTAGCATTTAGTAGTAGTAAGGGTGAACACGGATCTAACGATAGTAGCTTGGTTTGGAATGATTTTACACCTTGGGAAGCACCGACTGGATGCGGTGCCGTGCAACCGGTTCCAACGACAGAAGGTCGTTGCGGCTAGCCACAAGCGACATGTGCTACAGGTCTTTCATGACAAATTTCTACTGATAGCTAAACTATTTTACTGGGTGTTTTACTTCACTAGACACATTGATATTGTTTCTCTCCTTGAATTATAATTTATCTGATTACCTTCTACGTTGAATAGTGATTTTACTACTTCATTTTATACCTCATTGATGTATGTCGTATAGAGTATCGTATTATTTTGTATCTAATTTTGTTTGTTTGGATTTGTATTAAATTTGTATTTTGTATTAAAATAATCTTGATGGTTTTTAAATGGAATTGAAATCGATTAAATCTTGAATTTCCAAAAAATTGAGTCTTTAATTTCAACTACACGAATCAAATATATTTTAGTCTGAAGAATTGGTTTCATAAGGATAAATTAATGAATTTCAATAGACAAGTTATGCGTAAAAATTCTAAATCCGACTTCATCAACTGATATTAGATAGAGTTAAAATCTATTTGCATTTTTAGATTCCACAAAACTTTACGTTCCTTCAAGTACATGAATCGAGTGTGTTCTACTATCAGAGATTGGTTATACAGGGGTAGCCCGAGGAATGAAACACCAATAAGACAAATTGTCGTCAACAATCCGAAATCTGGTTGGTTAAATTCACTTCTCTATCTTATACAGCGAGGGATAAAGGTAAATGGACAGTTACAAGAAATGGTTGTGATACAAATTTTAGCAGAATAATATTATTGTTCTAAACTTAAAATGTAGTTTTTATGTATCTTTAGACTACATAGATTTATTAGTAAATAATAGTAATTATTCATTACGTAGGTGCACACGTGAAGTATATTTAGTGAATAAGTTAGCCAAGTATACACGGAGAAAAATAACTGGATAGGTTATAGCACAAGTAATACAGACAATCATTATTTTACGTGATGAACAATTAATAATTAGTCATTTTCAATGTAATCTCTACTAATGCATTCGAAAGCTAATTGCAAATTTTTGTAACTCTAAATTTATTTAACAGAGAAGATAACAAATAAGAAAGAATTAAGTATATAATACTAATATTCAAATCAAACTGTACAATACTGTTATTCAAGTGAAACTTATGTCATAACAATTTTAACTATTTATCCACTTATCTTTGTCCCCGACTGTGTATGGAGAGTAAAGGTGAGTCGAAATTCATTTACAGATTGAGATTTTCTAAAAGATATTGCATTTATAGAAGCAGATGAATGGAGTGAGCGACTGGTCACATAAGGGTATCCCGAAGAATGAGATTGCCCTAGGAAAGTGGTATGCTATAGAGGAGACTCGAGTAGGTTTAGTGAGGGAGTAGGTGTACCAGCGAGTGCCTAGTCAGCCCTTAATATTATAAGAGCTCGATCCATGCAAACAAGCTCTGCCGGTCCGGGCTGGCGCGGCGGACCAAACGCAGCCAACGGTTAAGCACTGGAAAGCCATGGTTCACCCCGGCTCGCCTTCCCAACGTTCGGCCACCGCTGGCCCTATTATCGCTAACTAATAAGGGACCTAATTGAAACGTCGGCCTTTTGTTTCCAGTACTCGAATACCGCTCGCTTTTCCCAATACGCACGCCGCAGCGCGCTTACTCCCGTTTGACCGGACTTGTGCAGCCGACCTCCGCTTCAAGTGCGGATTGAAATTAATTTCCGAACTCCGCTTCTCCCAGAAATCATTTCGCCGAAACGCTCCTCTACGCCCTGATCAACCTCGCCTTCTCTCGCTAATAATTCCCCCCCTTTCCGCCCCTTTGCCCACCTTTTCCCTCCAAGATCATTGTACGCCTGTATTGTTACCGGTAACCGTTTCAAGCGGGCTGTATGAGTACTCTTTGGAAGAATGGCAGTATTTTACGAATCGCCATTCTTTGGAAGCTTTAATATTGAACTTAAGGGGGCATTCCCGTATCGAGATGTGAAACAATTCACTCTTTTTTCATTGGATATTTGAAAAGTATATTACTTTCAAAATGTATTTTCAAAATTGTATTCTGGGTAGCGACGAAATGAGAATGTTGCAATTGTTTCGCAAAAATAGTGCATAAAATACAGCCAAGTGATGCAAACTTAAAGTTTAAGTTTGAAGTGTATTTTTTCGAAACCATGTTTTTCGAAATAGCTGACATGATTTTTCAATAATGGATTAAGTAAACGGTTTAAAATTTTATAGACATATAAGATATTCCTTTATCGTCCGTAACGAAATCAAACAAACAAGATGAATTACGGCCAATTAGCAGTCATGTTGATAGAAAATAGAGATCATGTCATGAAAATGTATTAAAGAACTATCCATGTTTCCGAAATACAAATGTTGTTTAAGTTCAATTATAGTAAATCGGAATTAAGTTTGTTTAAACAAATAAGTTTCATACAAACCTTACTCAGTGTTACACGAATTAAGCCTGTAATGTTCACGCCCTGTTTGAGTGACTGATATTCAACATTCAATATACATATAAGTTCATGTTGGCTCTCATTATATTGCTATACGCAATTGCATTATGTTTATAAAATATTCACTGTAATGTGTGGATAGTAGCAGTTTTCGACTTATATATTCTGAAAATGTAAAGAAATGTATTACCAGTTTATAGAGCCGTGTCTATAAATGTTGTGATACATTTAGTGATTCTATATGATTCTAAAATTAAATAACGAAAACACTTCTTCTCTATAACTTACATTATAGAATAAAATGAAAACAAATATAGAAGTAAGTCTGCTGACACAAACATCTTCTGGTGATCAGCTGCATTTATTTAAAGAGTATACTAATGTCTCGAATCTAGAAAAAAATAGTACTCGCCACTACCTTTGACTTGTTTCTTGGCATTTAATTTAACGTATTTAATAAACAAACAGTTTGTCGAATCTTGAATATCTGCAAACTGTATCACAAGGGACAGCGAAATGCGTTCGTTCGCCGTCGTCATCTTTAAAGTGCGAGGTGCACTGTGTTCGAACATTTAAATTCGAATAAAATATAAAATGATTGACAACTTTTCAGAATTTAATAATAATCATTTTTCAACCTCAAAAGGAATTTTATTCGTTCCTTTAAGACGTTACAACAATGAAAGCTTAATAATGCTCAATACTTTTCAGTGAAATGTACAGAACAATAAAATAATTACACAAATTATAATTCTGAATTCAGAACCAGAACTCTTCTTATAACTAAACATTTATTTACGTACGTGAGACTATTACAAAACTATAACTTACCCTGCAGTTGCACGGATGAGCTCGTGTACCTTCTGCAGGATACGTCGTTGAAAATCGTTCGGGGGGTTACCTTCTCTTTTCTTAGTCAAGTGCACCTGTAAAACAAAAGTAAACATTTGTTGAGAACACTTGATACCATATAATTCAATTTTATCAATTTATAACACTCGACTGAACTAAATTGGATGAGCCACATAAAAGTTCACCAGTAATTAAAAAAACATCGCAGCTGCTAATTATACAAAAATTAATAATTTAATAGCGTTTTGAAGTAATATTGAATGCGAACCCCTGAAAAAATAACAAGTTTTTATGGATACATTTAGAATAGAATGTCTAAAGATGATTCCACATTTGGTTAGCGCATTTGTAAAGGCTTAGAAGTAAACAAGTTTTGACTCTCTGATGAAGATTTGAATATATTCAAAACTCTATTAAAGTTACTGCATTTTCTCCAACCAATGTAAAATAACGCATGATTCACAAATGTGTTTTCAGAATTATATTTACGTCAATATCAAATTCTTTGAACTGGGGTTGAATTGAATGAATAAAAGTTGCATTGTATATTAGATAGAAGAGTGTAATATCAATATTAAAGCCAAGTTTCCCAGCATATGCTTAGTTTTCAAAATCGTATAACTTAAGTATTAATGTGTTAAAAATAAAGGGCAACTATGGCAAAATGCATATTAACGTTTCTTTCAACACATCAACTTTCATTGTCAAATTCATTTCTCCCTAGAACATCGGAGTATATAATATACCAAGGAACTACATTAACGAATATCCGAGTAATAAAACGCAAACATGAAATTAAGTAAAAATCATCTATACTTCCTACAATGATACAGCTGTTCTCAATATACTCGACTAATCCAGTGAACGTTGTAATTATATCTAAAATATTACAGGAATACAAATTGTACAAAACTGTCTATAACTTTAATTACTTCTTAACTCCTTTGTCCAGTGTGGAATTCCACAAATATTTGATCACAGCAAAGTTCCATTGCTATTTTCAGTATGATTAACACAAAAACTATTTCAATTAGTTCATCTCAATCACCTATCTTTCGAAGTACACTCCAAATAAAATACTTAAAATAACAGGAAATCGTGCAAAAGAAAATTGAAAAAGAATTAAGAGTATTCAGAGTTATCCATATTGTACTATTAACTGATAATAAAACTAAGGATACTAGAACGTTCAGGATGAGACTAGTCATGACACTTTTGAAGAGAAGGTCCTCTCATCGGAAGCTGAGAGAAGGACGTCTCGATCTATCGGATCGGAGAATTTGGGTATCCTGATCACGCGCTAAGGGTGACGCATCCCCTTTAATATTAGAAGCAGCTCGGACCAGACCGCCTTGGTATAAAATAAAGGGCTGACATGCGAGCAGGGGCTAGAAAGCCGGGAGCAGCGAGACGCGTCAGAACGGGAGGACTATCGCGAGGTAACGTCGAAGAGAGGAAGAAAGAAGGGCAGTCGAGGGCTGCCGGCTTCACCACCGCAGTGAGGGATGACTGAGCGAGTCGGTTAAACGGGCGTCTTCTTTCATAAATTTTGAGGGGCCCCGGATAAAGGTTTAGTATAAATCGTTCGGCCTGTTATCCACTCCGACGTCGAAAGATAACGTCAGCCGAGTGAGTCCGGATAGCTTAACAATCTCTTTGAACACTTTCTGCTACGCCTCGACGCCCACCAATGATTCGGCCTCCTATTTGCTAGTGAACTGGATAAATACTCTCTCCTTTAACGAAATATTTTTCAAAGGCCTAATAAACACATTTGATCCAACTTTTGTAGCGATTGGTTTATAATAGCATATATTAATAGTCTAATAATAAATTGGAGTCCACGAAGACGTATTTGTGTTTGAAAAAATAAAAAAATAGAGATAAAAGCAGCCTGCACTTTTTTTAAATTGGTTTATTGATAAAGGTCGCATCAACTTCGAGGTTATTAGCGACGACGATCTGTATATTTGTATATGTAATTATTAGGTTATTACTTTAGAATTAACACGTTGGTGAAGAATATGATTGTAACAATTGGATTAAATAGTATTGACAATGTTCAATGCGTTTATGTGCTTTACTATGTTGCGGACTGCCTTATCCGAGTATTTTATTTGTGTAAAAAATATTTTTGATTCAATCTGAATTTCTATAAGACGATAAAGAAATTCTTGGAGGACACAATACCGCGGATCGCAATGTGTAAAACAAACCATACACAATTTTCAGTACGCGACGACAGAAAATCCTTCAATACGCATTTCATGTTCGAACTACGAAAATGATTTAAAAATCATTATATAAATAATACTACGAAATGCTGATTACTACAAACATAACCTCGAAGTTACTGCACACCGCAGACTAATCCATTAAAACAAACTAATTCCAGCAGCAATAACCATAATCGGAATGTCTAAGCTTACAGCTTCCAACTTACACGCTACAAGTTACGATTTCCTCGTGCTGGTGGCAGGATCGATAAATGCAATATGAAAGCGAGAGAAGTGTTCCTGAGACAGTCATAAATACGTCTTGGTCGAGAATCGCACAAATCGTGGGTCGGAGGCCAATCCGGTAGGACGTAGCCTCGAAAAAAGATACGGGCTTCTCGATCCCCGTTCTCCCTGGCTCGCATAAAGATCCACTCTGGTGTCGCAAATATACATGTTGGGCGAAGATACCCGCCCGCTGGCGCACGTATGCCGTCCAGGCATATGCGCTATTTGCGATCGGGAGAGGATGAAAGGAAGGTGGCGTGGTCGAGGGAAAGAGAGGAGTCAAGGAGGGCATAGAGGCCCACCGAGCTTGAAAGCCAGTCCAATTTCTCAAACCTGTCCAATCCGTGTCGTATGCAAAATCAATCACGCTCTGCTCTCCCTCTCCTCCTACCCTCTCCCTTTCGTTCTCTCTTTCTCTCTCTTTGGCTCGCTCGCCGCCGATCTTCGAAGACCCCACGATTTTCAAATCCGGTCGAAGCCACGCGGTAATCCAACTCAGGGGTGAAACTTCTCACCCGTGATCACCCACCACTAGAACACCTTCGGTCTCTCCCAACCCCCTCGTCCTCTCTCTTTCACCCTCTCTCAGTCTCTCCGGTCCTCTTTCCCTCGAGCTCCCTGTCTCTCTTTCGGCTCACCCGCGAATATCACACGCTTGGGCACCCTGAGCGCGTCTTGCATGGCCAGGACGATTCGACCTAGGGGACACGCGTCAAAACTTGATTCATTATTCTGAAGGAGCAATATTTTACACGTCCCATTCCAAGCGTACTCTAATTGAACACAGGAGTCGTAAATCTCCCTTTTGGATCACCTAGAATTCTGTCCTAAAATGAAGCGCAGCTAATTTACCGACTTTCCAGTTTCCGGGCCTACTAGATTTTAGTTTCGTTATAGTCGAAAGAACGTGGAAGAGTGATGAAATATGCAACGTAATTTCGCATAAATGTTTGTCGCATTCTTTGTATACTTTTTGTATGGGAATTTGATCTTTCCTCTGCAATATGCCGTTTTCCGTTTTGTTGATACCTCTTGTTGTCGCGGAGCCAGAATTTTTCAAAGAAAAACTGATTTAGAATGGAACAGCTCTTAATTACATTTTGCAAGATTATGTGTTATATTATTGAAATAAAGCAGCTTCTTTGTGATATCATTTCTAAAGATTTACGGACTATTTTTTACGGCTGGAGAACTTTGATTAAGATTAATAGCACCTACTATATTCGCAACCCCTCTTAGAACTGCAGAACTATAATTTTGAAAGAATAACTGATCCAGCGTATAATAGCGCATTTATAGACGCCTCATATTTTATAAGTTTTGTATTATTTCGTTGAAATAGAACTAGTTCGTGGAGGTATCCTTTCTAGAAACTAACGTAATATTTTCTACGGCTAGAGGAGTTTGGTAAAGATTAATAGCAGCTACTGTATTTTGCAACATTTCTTATAGTTACGGAGCTAGATTTTTGGTTAAAAAAATTGATCTAGCGTGAAATATTTTGTTTATGGGTCCATATATTATAGACCTATATACAATATTATATTAGTGAAATAGAGCTTACAACCCCTATTATAGTTACGGAGCTATAATTTTTAATGAACAGCTAATTTAGCGTGCAACACCTCACTTCCATTTGTATTTTATTTGTAAAAGAGAAAATTTTATATTGTAAAAATACAGCAGTCACATTATTTGTAAAGCTTTGCAGGCTACTCTCTACGGCTAGAGGAGTTCGGCAAAGGTTAATGGCATCTACTTTATTTGCATCCCGTGTTACACTTGCAAAGTTATAATTTTAAGGAGCAACTGATCTAGCGTATTTACAGGTGTATCATATTTTGTAAGATTTTATATTTAATTATTAAAATATAGGTGGGTCTTTGCGACATCATTTGTAGAGGTTTGCGGGCTATTTTCTATGGCTAGAGGAGTTTGGCAAAGGTTAATAGCACCTACTCTATTTGCAACCCCTTCTAGCGGTGAAGCTATCAGACTTGCTGATTCCGTCCCTAGATCGCTCGATGGACTGCGGTCAACGGCGCTTTGCCTATCAAGAGCAAGCAGCGTCGAATTCAATTGGCGAAGACTGAGCCGGGGACAGAGCAGGAAAAGATTTTGGTTTGGAGAGGGTGCGAAAAGTTTCGTATACACATCTTGTACATTGGAATCCCGGCAAGTTCCTCCAAGTTTAAATTGAAATCCACTTGCAAGCCTGCCACCCTTCCTGCGAGCCATCCGCTGATAGCTCATTGCCGTAGTTGCCGCATCACTGCTGCTGCCGGCGACGTGCTTGAACTTCCCGACCAGAATGGCTTCGCGCGGAGTATTGTGACAAGTAAATGAAGTTTTCAAAATAGGAATTTCACCTTTATCAACGCTTCTTACGGCCTGGCACTGAAATGCCTTGGGAAACGATCCACAGTTTTATAAAATGTTTAATTTTGTATACACAGATTTGTGCGTATGACAGTGACAATTTTTCATTGTTTTCGAACACTTATTTGTGCATTTCAAAACAGAACAGTTTCAATAACGAATGTGTTAGTATGAAAGGACGTAATTATAAATATGTTTTTGATGTCATCATTACGTCTGGTTAAAAAATTCTGAAAAATTATCCCAAATCGGTAGCAAAACTTCAAGACAAAGTTCTCAGAGATATTATTCTTAACAATTAATAACCAATTTATAAGACCATTTAAATCCTTGCTGTGCAGTACTTTGGGAAACGAACATTACACTGAATATGTAGAAACTATTCAATTTCTCATAAATAGAAATCTGCACGTACGACAATGATAATTTTTCATAATCTTCGAACGTGTCATTGTGAGTTTTAATCCGCGACAGTTTCAATGCCGAATGTGTTGCTAGGCGCGAGCGCAATTAGAAATTTATTTCTGCCTACTCAACGAAGATGATCTTAATGAGGGCAAGGATTTTTAATTAAATAGTACTGATCGCCAAAGCCGTGGTCGGGGCGGGAGTGTGGGAAATCTCATCTGGTTCCTTCCTTTTTCTCAAACATAACTCTCGCTTCTGGCTGGCTTGGAAGCTATCTCCCTCTGTCTTCTGGATCCGCGAGAATCGTCCCTTTTTTGGACTTCGAATTGTAATTAACATTTGGTTCTCCCATTAGTGTAATTAAAGTGCCATTCCGTAATCTAGGAGCACGAAAGAGAGAAGAGGGGTACCTTATCTTTCAGACTTCAGCCTTGACTACGGGGGTCGTTTTAACCCCGCAGGGCCACTCCAGCCCCTTTCAGGAGATCGCCGTCGGAGGTGCCTGTAGCTTCCTTCAGCGATAACTCCTTTTTGGAATAGGACTCTCTCTTTGCCGGAAGGCAAAAGAGAATGAAGGGATCGAGTGAGGGAGAGTAAGAGAGAGAGAGAGAGAGAGAGAGAGACAGAAAGAAGGAGGGCGACACCATCCTGGGGTGAAGAAAGAAAAATAGACGGCCGAGAAATCGTGATTAAAACATTTAAAGATCCTTCGCCGAACTTTCTGTCGCTACAGGCAACCCTTTTTTTAATCATATTATAGAATTTGATTATTTATTAAATATATAACAAATAAAGTATAGGACATAATAAGTATAAAGTCTATATTGGATATTAAACGGCACTAAAATTCATTTAGAACATAATAAACAATTTTCTCTAAGCACTTCCATCACTTGTTCGCCTTAATCAGCGCTCGTTACAGTCAATTATGACTTATTCGAAAAAGGGGTAAATGGAGTTGCGTCGGTGGCCGCCTGTAAACCTCGCGAAAGCAATTAAATAAGAGTCCGGAGTCCGTTTGAAAACGTGATACGGCAATCACCCACTTAAGATGAGAATATCGTTGAAAGATGAGAGCGCGATAGGCGGGCGGCGTCGCTTCAACAGGAGAATCTCAAGAATGTCCTTCTAAAGAAGGTGTAATCTCAAAGTCGGATATGCCGAGAGGCTTGGAATCGGCCCGATGGAGATAAAAGTCGGGCCGGGGTGGGCTGGGGGGCAAATAGAAAAGGTGGGAGGTTGTCGTCGGTTTACGCCACTAGAATAAAGAGGAAAGCGTGGAAAGCGATAAGGAAGCGGGCCAGTTGACATTTTCCAGTGGTTGACTTAATAACGCGCACGGTACACAACGCGGCAAGAAAAAAGGCATGTTGGATAAGGATGGTGGTGGGGTGGTGGTGGGGGTGGGGATGTTGAGGTGGAGGTCGGCTGAGCTGCGTAAAGTGCCACCATAAAGAGGCGCGGATGTGTTTATTCGGGAATTTGCCTTTTTTCCCCCTCCCCTCCAGTGAGCCGTGGCGCCGAGTAAGATTTTATCTTATTTTCGTCGGCGATCCCAAAGGATTTATGCCCTCTCGCTCGGAAGCCATGGAACGCGACAGGAGAGCGAGAGCGAGGGAGCATCGGCCGGGAAGAAGAGAGCCGAGGAACGCAAGAACGGGAGTCAGGGGGGCAAAAGTAGAGAAGGAAAACTGAGGACGCAATTATTTTCGTTCCAGCTCGTGAACGGATTTTAAGGCTGTCCGGTTTTAGTCGCTGGACCGAGGAGGAAGACACTGGCCTGGCTGGAGGTTCGAGGCCAAAAAGAAGGATTAACCTCGTCAAGTGGGAAACTCCGTGAGAAAGACGTTGAAATGGTCGAAGGAAATGAGATATATCGGGCCGAATCTAGGGTCGACGGACACATCGCACCAGCATCCACCGACTCTGAGACACTAATGGCATTTTTATTATTTCTTTCGTGAGCCCTCCGATAATGGCTCGTCTATATGGTCCATTGGACATGTGACAGGGTTGACAGCTCTTCACCTTTTCTCCCTCTCACACTTGGGGATTGGACTGTCTCTCGATAGACACAGCCACCCTGATTCGTACCGGATGTCACTATCAATAAAAATCAAACTGTTTTATCGGATCAATTTTGTACTAAACTTTGTGATTTCAGTGAAAGTTGCGATCAATTTATATTAAATCCTTGGATCAACGAAATTAATTATACAGTTAAAGGACGCATTTGGCAGAAATTGGTTGTTGAATTTCTATTAATGAAAAATGATGGCTAAATGAGCCACTTTCTAAAGCTGTATTTGGCTGTCGTATCAAAAAGAACTTATTTCATTTGCATCTTCCTTGTCTTGATTGGGAAGACGAGCTCCTAGAAGTGCATTCCAAGTTTTAATGGAAGTAAAATATAACTTCAAAAATTTCGACATTAATACTTTATTTTTGAAGCGACTTTACGTAAAGAAGGGTGAGGGGTGAATTAATCTACATCACTTGAAACTTGACGCACTAGAGTACGTGGCAGTCTACAAAAGTCATTATATTAGGTCAGACGAATCTATCACCAGCGGCAAGCGTTTTGCCATTCCAAATGTCATAATCGCGTGTCATAAATTCATTGATTCTGCACCTCATCTTCTTAATGTTCGGTGTTTAAAATGCTTTTTTCTTTTTTCTAATTGTAACATAAAATAAACATTATTTTTATCCAAAAGTTCAATGAAGTTTGAAACAGTTTTTATGTCTTTAATCTCTATATTCAAAATTCGTGTGAAAACATGAATCATATAACAAGTAACTCTTGAATAATTTAATTTACTATAAACACAGGAGCATTAATCAGCAAAGCATTTTTACAATGTCGTTCTTGTGTAATATTCTGATTAGAACTTAGATTACTGTGATTAATTTTTACGTTGCGACATTCATTTGTAGTCGAATTTTCTAATGATGAATAAATGTTAATATAAATGGAAACAAATGTGAAATAATAATGCGATAAATGTGGATTTGTATGATCACGCTCTATGATCTAGTAAAGTGAAAAATGTAAAAGCATTGAGCATCCTTAACACTAGCAATTGTTTCAAGTAACTCATTATTTCAAATGTTTTATTTCAAATGTACTTCATAAGAGAGTTGATTGATAGGACTCAATTTATTTTTATTTTTTTACTAATTATGTTGAAAATAGCATTAGATCTTTCCTAGGATCAGATATTTGTGGAATTTCTCTGACATAGGAGTACTTGCCAATGAAATTAATATCGAGTCATACTTGACAAAGGAGTTCTAATGGTTAAAGCATGTCTTTCCCTCCATAATCGACATTTGCCAACAATTTCTAAGCTAGAGAAGCTGGTTACTCGACGCAAAGGTTATGCCTGTTTCGGAACTAGCGAAATACAAGGACACTTTGCCGGCCAGTCCCAAACCATATACATTAAAGATATATACAGGAGCAACCTTACACATATATACGAAACGGCATGTGCTCTGGAAATTTAATACCTCAATACGTAGGAAGCAGTACAAAGCAAATTATTGGTCCTCCTGAAAATAGCATAGGGTAGGGTCGCAAATCATCAGTAGCTGGCCGCAATATACGACCCACTGCCAAGCCAGGCACCCATGAAGCCGTTGGGCTCGTTGGGTTTTGATGAATGAGCCTCGCATAAAGCTGAAGTATGGTAAAAGCTGCCGCGGCTACCGCTGTAATATTCTACCCTGGGAGCTTTTAGAATCACTAATGACTAATGGCATCAAAAGAAGCCCTTGCCGATGCTTGTTGCCACGCTCCGTGAATTACTATCCTGCATGCTCGGATCACTTCAAGACTCTCTTTCAGAATTCATCAAGAATTCTAATAATTAACATTAAAACGAAGAAGTGAAAGGGTAATATAACCTATAAGGAGTCACTGTATCAATCGAAAGTGTTCATGAAGGTGTTAACGACATTTTCGAAATTCACTGATCCTTTTAATCACTTCGAGACTCTCTTACAGAATTCATCAAGAATGCTAATAATTAACATTAAAAGGAAGATATGAAAGATTAATATAACCTATAAGCAGTCACTGAGTAAATCATTAATGTCAAAGGCGTTAACGACTAGTTAAAAATTCATTGAATACTTCGATCGTTCCAAGACTTTCTTACAGAATTCATCAAGGATTCTAATAATTAATCTTGCCAATAAGAAATGCTGACGCAATATAACTTGTACAAAATCATCGAGTAAATCATGAATGCCGAAGGTGTTAACGATACGTTCGAAATCCGGAGGCAGCTTAGCTCGGACTTACGTGATTGCTCGCGGTCCGAATATCAACGAAGAGCGTTCATTGGGAAAGAAAGCAGCGTATAGAGATAGAAGAAGCTTAGGGTAAGTGAGGGAGAGCAGTGTGAGAGAGCGAGAGAGAGAGAGAGTGAGAGGGAGGGTGGTCGAGGGTGAAGACGAGAGGGATGGGAAGAGGACAGTAGACGGAGAGAATGGTACGGAAGGCAAAAGGGGAGTCGAAAAGTACTTTAATATACGGCAATCCCCTTGGCTCGAAACTCACAAACTCGGACCGACTCATCCTCTCATTGCTGCCTTCGCAGCCCCTTCTCTTCCCTTCTCTCTTCCGCTCTCTATACGTCTCTCATCGCCGTCGCATGGCTTCCAATGAAATTTCGTGTCTTCTCTACCTCCTACCTTTGATGCTTCCCGGCATTCTCATTGGCAAACTATGTAGAAATTATAGAAATTCACGCGTGCAAGGTTTACAAAGATCTAGCTGTCAGCCACTTTCGAGGAGTTGATGAGGAGTTAGGGTGGAGAGCGATCCGGTTCGGTCGAAGCCAAAGTGGCACTATCGTATTATAAGTGTCGACGTTGGACATTGTTGATGTTGTAATCTTTATTGTTATAGAATCAAACATGTGATGACGCATAAACGAGTTAATGATTAGTTTGCAAACAATGTCCATTAAGGTTACAAGGTTGTATTGAACCAATTAAAAGGGATCTATTTATGTTGTGTAACTATGTCATTCATTTAACTATACACTTAATGTTTTGGGCCAAAACTGGCTCCAATATATGAAATCTGTGTTTGTAATTATGCCGTTTAATTAAGAGGTCGAGAAACATATAAATCTATTATTTTAGAGTTACTTAAAATTAGTTATCATTCCAAATAACTTTAATATCAGTAATGATTTTGAGATATGCCTTAATTACTTAAGATCAAAAAAGACTCGAAAACTTTACACGTAACTATTTTTATTATTAACCTACCATTTTTCGAGGGACAATAGAACTTGACTGTAATGTTAAGTGAAGAAACAGAAGCATATGCAAGTACAGTTTTTAAAGAAATGAGAACGCGTTTGGTCGAAAAAGGGCCGATGATTTTTTGGCATATATATTTGGTAGAATAAACGAGTAAGAAAAAGATATTAAAATAGAGTATTAAATAAAACGGAGAATTTCGAATCAAACAATTTTATTTACTTGAGAAAATTGAAGTAAATATATCAATTTATAAGCATAAATATTTGGTAGAATAAATGAGTAATAAAAAGATATAAAAGGCAGAGCAAAGTGAATAGAGCATTAAGATGGAAAAGTCTAAAGCAAACGACTCTATTTACTTGAAATAGTATACATAATTGAATATGTTTTTTTTCAACATATATATTTAGTAAAATAAACGAGTAAGGAAAGATATTAAAGACACTGACAATTAAAAAGAGTATTACAATAGAGAATTTGGAAGCAAACAATTCTATTTACTTGAGATAATACAAGTAAATGAACTATTCTGTAGGTATCGGGACGAGTCGATAAATCGGAATCGTTGCCGGGATGGGGAAACTTGGGCCCTCGTTCGTTCGATGCTACTTTGGACAGTTAGCAGCTGAGATCAGTGCTGGCAGTGGAGGTCCCACGGGGGCGTAGCGCCAATAGGATGCTAGTTTACGAGTCAGCCAATCATTTGTCCTTTTATCAAGCACTCTCGTATTTGTCTACGACGCTCCTCGAGCAATCACGCTCTGGCTTCTTCTTAGTTTCCAAGAATAAACTTTGATTCCACTGCTTCAAATCAACTAATAACAAAGTTACCTTTCGTTCTTTACATCGCATTACACTCGTATTGCAACTGGCTCGTACGTTTTCGTTCTTTCAAAGATTTTATGCTGCTATTCATATTATGATATTAACAATTACAAATGCATCTACTAATAATTTAAACTCAACCACCAGGAACGCTTTGTATAAAATTCAACACTGCGAAATTCATTTTCCAAATATTTTGAAAATATAAAGCCACACACACATATATAATTTTAATGTTTTTTTAAATATTAAGTGATTTTTTCTCAATATTTCTTACACCAAAATTTATCCGCAAACGAACACTACAATTATAATTATGCTATTTTGTATTGGCAGTGATAATTAATATCGAAATCAATCAACTGCAATTCTATGTATACCTTTTTCATGTGTTACTAAAATTTTCGATAAAGTAATTGTTGATCAGAAATTTGACTGCAAATGCCTTTTTGCCTTTAGCAAGCTATTAACACTAAATGTATAACAGTTTACACTTTGACCGTAGTCGGTCAAATGACCGGTTATGAAACAATAGCCGCTTTGACCATCTGAGGACGGAAAAGCCAAGTTCATAATTGCAATTTCAAAACCGGTCATTTGACCGGACGTGGTATATTTAGTGTTAATTTCTTGTTGCATCAACGTGATTTTCGAGTTTATTTTCCTCTCTGAAGGAAAGTAATAGAATTGTAAATTAAATAGGAAAGTAAATAAAGATTATAACCTAACTAGAGTTTCGATTAAAAATAGCACTTTTTATCACGTTTAATTGTAGCATCAGAACTGATCTTGTGATTTAAATAAAAAACTGCAGAATTATAGAACAGTATAATAGGAACGTTAGAAAAGAATTCTTTGCGACGAGAATTATTCTTAAACGGCAAAAGTTCTGGGGAACTTCTTGGTCCAGTTCTTGTCATTCAAATAAAAAACTGTAGGATTATAGTGCAGTATGATATACACGTTAGAAGGAAATTCTGTGCAATGAGAGTTATTCTAAGAGGGCAAATTCTGGGAATGCCTCGAGACGAGAAACAAGAATGGCAAAATGACCTACTGCAGCAGTTGGCAGAAGGATTTTTACTGCGTGCAGAGATTATAACCTATAAAAAGACCATGGTTAAGTTTCGATTACAAACAGTACTTTTTCGAATTCTTAATTCGGGATCACAAAAATGACGTTATGATCCAAATAAAAAGCTAAAGGGTTATAATATTTCATAACGACATTCCCTAAGATATTTCACTGAAAATTATGATATGCACGTTAAAAGATAAATCCATGGGACGAGAATGATTCTTAAATAGCAAGTTCTGGGGAAGTCTCGAGGCGGGAAACAAGAATGCTAAAATGACCTATTGCAGCGAAGGCAGAAGGGTGCACTCTTTACGGCGAGGCGTAAACGGCGTAAAAGCAGGAGGAACCCTTATCTACATATCAAAAAGGTAATCCGGGGAACTCGCTTATGTAAACGGCGTAGGCGGGCCCGCGTGTCCCAGCCGTGGATGAAAAGAATTCCGAAATCTGCCCGCTAATAAACCTGCTCTCTGGCATCGGGGGAACCTCTGACGAGGTATTCGTCGGTTTAAGCTCTTTAAGCTGCGGATTAAGCCAGGCGGCATGAGAATTTAAAGTTCTATCACGACAGCCATTGATGCAGCTGAATGGGTCGCGGACCGCCCCCGTCGCGTTCAAGTACAGATCGAGAAATAAAAATTAGGTGTATGCCAATTCCTGCCCTGTTTTTATAATAGAACGTGATGTCTAATAGGATTTAGGTTGATTTTTTTTAGTAAAGTCATAAAGTTATTACGATTTTATGATAATAAAGAAAATATAATTGGTAATAGGATGTCTTCAATGAGTTATGTGAAGGAAAACTATTCAGGTTTGTTGAAAAATGTTGTTCCTTCTGAGCTTCCTAGAATTCTGGGAATAAGTTTTAGGGGTTATAAAGTGGCCATTTATAGTTGAATCTGTCACGTAAACTCAATCAGATTGGATGAAATCTTGCTACAGATTTGTCTGAAGTTGATAAAAATTAAACAGTTTACTATCCAGTTGACTCACATATTTCTCTTGTCACTGGGATACATTTTCGAACATTTTCAAGTAACATTATCGGTCCTTGATAGACCTTCTACAGCCACAAGGAAATATTGACACGCCTAGTATATTTAGCATAACATTTCTTAAAACAGAAAAGTGTCCCTTCTAAGGAAATTTATTTTTCCTCTTAAGTAAACACTTTTTGTAGAAGAAAATGTATTTCTCTTTAGAGAGGAAAGTTTTCTTCTATAAAAACCTTTTTTCCAAAAAGACTAGGTATGCGAATAATTTTTTTCATCCACTGTATATCTGACAGCACAATTCCAATGTTTTATGAGCCGTTTAATGCTGAATATTTCAACATTTAATGACCAATTGATATTATTTTCTTCCAGGGTGGAAGCCCGATGAAATAATACGCTTTCATAAGTATTCTTATTAGTCGCTTGGAAGCTGTGACAGAGGAGTTGCGAAGGTAATCAGGTAGTAACAAGTCCTTTCGTTTCATCTCTTTGGGTATCGCTTCGATCTAGAGGCTGGAAAACCCTAGCTTTGCCACCAACTCTTAGGAACCCTTTCAACACTAATTCGGCCATTCGTCGGGGTGCACACACGGACCATTATGCGGTCTGCTCTCATTAGCATTTAATGCCGGTGGAACTTTGATTTTCCAGCGGTCAGAGTCTACCACACTCAACGATTGCTATATCTGGCCGCCTGGCGGGGTCGGGAACCGCGTCTACAAAGTTTCGCCGCCACTGAATTTTAGCTCATTAACGAATATTCATTCCAACTATTCGCCCTTTTCCTTTCTCGGTATCCTATATCAAAAGCATCGTTCCAGCATACTTTAGGAATTCTTCGTCCGTAATTATCATACAGACATAATCATCACTCTCTAATAATATAAAGGGCGATTGTCTGTTCGCAGTAAATTCGAAACCGATTTTAATCCGATTTTCCCTCCTCTATAGAATTATAATTTAGTCATATGCGTAGTGGCGGCAGATGCTTGTTCATTCAGATTTTAGACTCTTGTTCGCGAAACTTTATCGTAAGCAAAATATGTACTACTTAAGCCGTGTGGTGGAGTACAGAGATGCAAATGGAGAACGTAGTTCATTAAAACTAATTATAATAGGCATAATTTTGCTTTCGAAATCTTCTATCCTCTTTATAATCTTCTCTATTAATATAAAAAGCAACGTTTGTCCGACTGTATGTTTGCAATAAACTCGAGAATGACTGAATTCATTTCTGAGTAATTTTTTTGTCAGTACAGAATTACGATCTAGGCATATTATAGACTATAAAGTATTGCAATATTTATTTCTTATACAGGATGTTGCAAGAACAACCAACAAATGCCCATAAGGAGTGGAAGTCGAGCTCATCATTGGACATAGTAATCAAAAAATATTTGTAACAACGATAGCTGCAATCACCCGGTTGAAAACGCAAGTCTCTATTAAAATTATCATTTGATTTTTCTCATCAAAAAGAGTAGGAATTTTTTTAATGAGTAATTAGAGTGTAAGTCTTCTATTATTGTTCTATTATTGTTTCGTTTAAACGAATACTACAATACATTAAAACCAATTATTTTATTCGCGATAGGGAGAGAACGTCTCAACCATGTAACATAAATATTATTTCTCATTTTAGTAAACATTTTTTATGAAAGATTATATATGTGTGCCGAATTTCTAAATGGTTGCCAAATGAGTCATCACACAGATACACTTGTTGCAACAAAAATGGTAGAATCTTACATTAAGGTTTGAGCTACATAATTAAATTCGCCTGCCTATTTTTGAAAAGTATTAATTGTAATTGAAGGTAGCATTTTTAAATTTGTAATCTTTACTGGGATATATTAGTCGTCGAAAAATTCCACTATCGTAACGTGTCGCAGTGTGAACGTTAAAAATATTTCCAACTTCCACGAAACCAAGATGAAGGTGGCAATCTAGAATAAGAGCAGGGGAAGTCACACATACCCAGATAATGCAGCCATAATTTTACTTAGCTGAGGCGTTTTATACTGGGCAATGGATCTGGTGGTCTCACCATTATCCCATCATCCCCGAAGCCAGCAACCTCGACAACCCTGTTGCCCTTCACGACCGCCTTTCACAGTCTGGCTAATGTCTTTTCTGTGTCGCGCTAGTCGCTGTCCCCCGTAGAAAGATTGCAACGCTCTCCTGCAAAGCATTATCCTCTTTCGCGAGTCACACTCTACTCTCGTTGAAGCTAAATTACATGGTCATCCTCTGATACCTACAACTTCGAAACCCCTCTCACCGACAACTCATGGCGACAGCGACCAAGGCCAATCTTCACAAACTATTCACTCATCATTTCTTTGTAGATAAACATTTTAATGACCGCTGAAAATTCAAAACGACTTTCCTACTACTTGTAAAAACTCTGAGCAGACTTTCTACTTTTGAAGCTAGTATTGGAGCAAATACTATTTTAGTGGTATGCAGTAGCATCGAAAAGTTCCTATGATTTGTGTAATTCAAGGTTACTATCAATGAAGTAGACTATTTGAATATTGTATTAAATCAAAACTGCTGAAGATGATTTCCATGGAATTAAAAAAACACATTGACACAATGATATTAGACTACAATTATTGCATACTTATAAAATTTTCCCAAATATTTTACTACTTCTATTTAATATATCATTTTTCGATTGTTGATATTTCTTCTAGTTACAGAATTATGATTTTTTAAACTGTTTTGGAGAAACTATTTGTATGGATTGTGATGACTCACAACTTGTAAGTCGATGACTCGTTTTTTTTAAGAAAAGACAAGTTTCCTATATTTATCCTGAGAAATTTAATTCTAGAGTCCTGACTATTTAAAGGAAAAGTTAATTCGAACAAAGTATGTGTATGAATTGTAATGATTCACAATAAGTCATTAGCCAGGCATAACTGATGTGCATGCAGGTTTGAAGTCGGTATTGTTTGGGTTGTGATACGTGGAGAAGAGTATAATATAAGAAGCGTGCTGCTAGTTAGTACCAATGTTTACTAACTACTGTATCTACTAACTTAATGTCAGCAAAATAAAAATATGGCTATTGGACATTTGACAGTTAAACAAAATAAAGTAAAATTATTGCAACTTAAACAACTGTTGCATATTTTGTATACTATTCCAGAGACATTTTATCCCTTATTCTTCTAATTCCAAAGTTATAATTTTTTAAAAGAAATGTCGTTTTGGAGAAAATGTGTGTATGGATATGAATTGTGATAACTCATAATGACTCGTTAGTCAGGTGGAGCCAATCTGGATGAAGGCTTAAAGTCAGTGTTGTTCGTGTTGGAATATCCGAGGAAGGGCGCGTAGTATCAGGTTGTAATAGGCGAAGCGGGCTGTTAATATTAGTATCTGCCAACTTATTTTCAGTAAAATGGAAATATGGTTATTGGACGCATTGACAATTAAACGAAACAAGTAAAAGTTACTAAAACTTAAACAACTATTGCATACGTCCTATATTATTCACAGAAATTTGATTTCTTCTTCTCCTAGTTGCAGAATTATGATTTTAGCCGTTTATACATATATGTATTTTTTGATTATTATTTTTAAAAAGAACCAAAGATAAAGTGCATCGTAGAATCAAAATCTAAAACCAGTTGTAAAGTAAAAAAGTAATTGATTCAGAGAAAGTGTATGTATGGACTGTGATGATTCACAATGACTCGTTAGTCAGGGGTACTAAATGTGCATGCAGGCTTAAATTGAGTGTTGTTCGGGTTGGGATATGTGGAGAGGAGCGCGCAGTATCAGGTTGTAATGTAAGAAGCGGGCTGTTAGTTAGTATCAGGTGCACGGGGTATCTCAAGTTGTAAGCCACGGTTTCGCTCGTTGCCGGCAATTAACTCCATTACCACCCTGTAACGTCGTGGGCCGACTTGCCTTCTACAAAGTACACGCAACTCGTTAAGCCTTTGGGCTTTAACTTTGCGTCCCTTACTCAGCTCAAAAGGACACTATCCAGAACAGTCTGGAAGTCCGAAGTAGCCGTACTAAAAGACTCCGACTACTGGATCACGAACACAGCCCAATAAAACAGTTGTAACTATGAGAAGCATCAATATTTATTATCACGATTTTGTAATTATCATTATGCGATAAGGATGTATGAGAGATACAGTCGTAGACAAAAGTACCCGAAATTCAAAATTCTTAAAGATCTACTCGCCACGTACAGAAAACATAGGCACAAATGACACAAATGATAACTAACATTGCATATTTACTCGTAGATAGCTATTTTTCGCTTTCCCAACGTTTTTGTAACAAAATTTACGATTTTTCTGATTTGCACAACAAAACTTTTAATGGTGAATGTGTCAGATTCCAACTTAGTAAAGTACCAATTTTTTCGAATCGACATCCAAAATTATACGTCGTACGAAGTCAGTGGCTATGTTCGTGTGCTATGTTTCTCACTTCCACTCATGAGCTACAGGTTAGTCTCAGTTGCTTAGCTGATTCCAACGATACCGCACTTCCATAGCATGTCAAGCTTCAGACCGTTTGCGAGAAGAAGTTTTTGCAGTTAATAATTAATTTCTACAAAACGGTATTGTGAAACATGATGATTTTTTGTACAGGCTTTCGATTGTTCATAAGCTATGCGTACAAAAAAAATCAGGAAGATGATACTGTTTTTTCAACATTTTTGTTGCTGTTTCGTTCAACGAAAGTGCTTTCCCCATAAGAACGCGTGTAAAATCAATAGATTTCAAGTCGTAATGACTCAATACCGGTTCAGTGAATTGCATTGAAAATTTTTGTGGCATTTCGAAAAGGGAAAGAGAACAACGTTACCAATTTTGATCAATTTGGCAATGTTTTGAATTAGGTCCAATATATCCTTAAAGTATAATGTCTATTTTAGTCAGCGGATGCCGACATAAATGCCTTTAAAGTGCATTTCAAATAAAATATTGAAAACAATCTGATGTTAATGAAAGGAAAATCGAAAAACAATTAGGAGTATGTCTGACTTGAGGATGTTAAGTAAATACGCGATGGTGGTCAGGTATGAAAACAGTGTGTCGACGGTGTTTTGAACTAATGACATTTCTCGATTACTGAAATAAATGTTGCCTAACTTAAAATGAAACTTCATGCGTGTATACACCGCAATTTAAGAAATAGGCAATCTTGTGTGACGCTAAAGACAAATCAGTTAACCCTTACAACTCCTTTGTCGAGAGGATCTCAGTATCAACTTCATCAACAGGAATATTAGCTCCGAGTAAAGTTCCGATGGTATTTTCAACATAAATATCTTTCAAGTGCATTTGAAAATAAAATATTGAAAATAATAGGGTGTTACTGGAAGGAAAATTGAAAAAGAATTAGGCGAGTATTTCTGGCTCGAGGACGTTAAGTAAATACACGAAGGTGGTCAGGTATGAAGATGATATGTTGGCGGTGGAATATTAGCGCCATGGGATGGAACCGCAATTCGAGTTCGGGCGCTTCATGTCGCTAATGTATGAGTGTCGAGCCCCATGAGTACGCTAGATCCATATAACTCCGTAGGTTCGATTCATATATTCATAGGCGACTAGCGGGGCGAAAGAGGCAGAGGAAGGAGTGGCTACTTGGGGAACGTATGTGCCACGATTGCCACCGGTTGCGACCTCATGCATACATCACAGATGGAAAGTGATGGAACACACTCGTGGCGCGGGTCACCTTCGTGACCAAACTTGTCAAGCTGACTGATCGTCAACTCCCGAGGCGCCCGAACCGCTATGAGTTCTCTTAACTACCGACAACCTGTCACCATCTATTGCTGCCTTTCCTTATAATGCCTCTGCAAATGCAACGCCCTTCCAAGCTTCTTAAAACCAGGATGGATATTACCATGGAAAATGATGTAACTTAAGTCTGCTTTGTTTTAATAGAGCGAAAGATGATGATTTTTTTTTGCTGGGTATTCCATTAAAAGCCAGGTGATTCGTTGGTCACTATTTATTGCTGCTTTTCCATCTGGAAGCTCTGCAAATGCAACGCCCTTCCAAGCTTCTTAAAATGAGGATGGATATTACCATGGAACTTAAGCCTGCTTTGTTTTAATAGTGCGAAAGATGATGATTTTTATTTCTTTAACTGCACTAAGAAACAAGTGATTTGTTGGACTGCTAATTATAGAAATAGCGCAAGAATGGAACACGCAAAACAAATCTTATAGAAAAGCACTGTTGGCAGTCTTGAAATATTTTTGAAATATTTTTAGTCATGCAAATGGCAAAGAATGTACGAGATTCATGGTCTAATGAAATTGCATCGCGCTAACTCGTTTAATTAGCCAGGAATTTCATTAATACAGTTACTTAAATGTATATTCGGTTAAAAGTAAGTTCGGTAAAATCACTTGAAGTTATACGTACTCATAATTTAATGTTGGACTGATCAATTATAGCCGAAAACAACTTGTACAACGTATACTAAAAATAAGAAAGAGTTGATTACTATAACTTCGACAATAACGCAATATATCAAGTAATTAGAGTATACCAAAATAAGTGAATTTCGAAATGGACGATTCTTCCGATTAAAGACGATAAAAAATGCGATGCAGGTAATAGAGGGTTGACCGATCTAAAAGTTGAGGTGGAGAAAGCCGGATTATAAAAGACTGGAAATTGAAGTCATTTACACAACGTATACTGAAAATAATAAGAGTGTCATTACTATAACTTCAACGATAACGGAATATAACAAGCAATTAGAGTAGACTAAAATAAGTGAATTTCGAAATGGACGATTCTTCCGATTAAAGACGATAAAAAAGGCGACGCAGGTAGTAGAGGCTTGACCGGGCTAAAAGTTGAGGTGGAGAGGCCGGAATATAAAAGACTAGAGGTTGAAGTCACAACAAGGATGTAGCGGAATGGCTCAAAGTGAGGGGATGGTTCAAGGCCTAAGCACGTTCTCACCCTTGGCGCTGCTCATGAGGACCCTCGGAAGGTCTAACGAGCGGCTTTGTCATTTCTGGGACTTCCCTCTCGTTCTCTCCTCGGATAGTATGCGCCCGCTTTCTGTCCGATAGTCTCTGTTAATGATGGCTTCAATACCAGCGCACGTAAATAGGTCCAAGTCCTTTCACGGTAGACGGGAGCGTACAGCCTGAGTAGAAGGCGGACACACACGCGCTCTCGGCCTCTCTCGGCACTACGCCCCATCTCCACGCATGTTGGTTTACCCGAGGACATTTTGAATGCGCATTTGTGGAAACTTGGGAGCCCACCCGGACACTTGTATTATCATTAACGACGATTAAGGCGCGTGCCAAGCACAGAGATTTCGCCGGATATTGCGATCCGCGGCGAAAATCGTCCTTGTTTACCGAATTCTCCAAAGTCGCCGGTTATGAATACATTATGCCAACAAGAGAAAGTTGGGGGGACATACTCGGGATACTTCGCGCTCTAACCCGAGAGGGGTTCCAAGTAATTTTCAGACCGAACGCTATACTACAATAGAGTCTAGTTGCTAGATTCAAAAAGTCCGTGAAAACTTGGTCTTTATGCAATAACAAAGTTTAATGCTAAATAGATTCGACATTTCTTTATAACTTTTTTCTAAGAATTTTATATTTCATCCTAATCGATCAATCCATCACCGAGATATCGCTGAACAAACACAACAAATAAAAAACGACACATTGCAAATTGAGTATCCGCTTCTTTTTTAAGTCGATTAAACATTCTTTACTATTAGAAAACTATAAAAATAAATTAAATCTTACATACCACGGCTTATAAAGCAAAAAAGAAAGTAAAAGAAGCATCGACTGCTGCAAAAGGCTGACGATGCCACAACTATTGTATATTCATTCGAGGAGGAAATGCTGATTAGTTTCCGAAGGCGAACTTTTTCGGGTAAGTAGAGGCAGCGGTCTGGCCGGAGTTTCTAATGGATTCTCATTTAAATAGAAATCTCATGCTGATATGGAGGGGTGGGGCGACTATGTAGAGCGATATCAGAGAACAGGCGAGCAGTTCAAGTGTGTTTGCCGTCTGAGTAATGGCCACGGAGGGTCTTCTTCTTGTCTGGCGACCCTGGCCAGGGTCAGTCAAGGATGGGCATACAAAGAATCGTCGTGCAAACACGGCACAGTGACCCTAGACTGGGCCATAAACTTTCGATCAGCAGCTCCCCTAATTTTATACCGATCATGAATACTCTCCAGCGTCCCCAGCTCCTCTCCAATATTCCTTCGCATTCTGGGCAATATGTATAATAGATAGTTGTTTGTGGAAAACAAATATTAGTACCTTATATTCGAATTCCGGCAGAGTCTTGCCAGATCGGACCACTTTTCAAATGGAAAGTATGGTTTGTTTAAAAATTCAAAACAGGATGAATGTGATACGATAATGTTATAGGTTAAATGCTTTTGTTATATGAAAATTATAGTTTTATTAAGAGGGAATCAATTTTTTCATATTTCAATAAAAGGTTTAATTATAGTCAGAATTCCTATGTCTTAAGCTTTATGTTGCATAATTAGTTTCGCGAATTTGCACAACAACTTTAATCTTAAACATCTTCGTATTTTTCACGTTACTAGTTAATTTATTATACTCTAACTCTAGTATACAACACTATGTTTTTAGTAACTTATTTGCGTCTGAAAAACTGAACTATAGTGAAATATCCCTGAATAAAGGTTAATGTTATTTTCTTAAATCAGTTTTGTCTTCAATTTACAGTGGATAAACGAAGTACTCGGGCATACACTGTTTTTAGAACAAATTTTCTTAGTGCAGCAAACTCTTTTCTCTAAATAGAAATACAATTTCTTGAACAAGGAAGTGTTCCTTTAAGAAAAAATAAATTTCCTATGGGGAAACAGTTCTCTTTTTTAAGAAAACTTATTCTAAAAATACTGGATGTAGCAATACTTTTTTTACACACTGTAGGTTCTGAATTGTAAGTATTGCATATGATAATTATAATAGCTTTTTTTGAAACCGGTGGGTAAAAAAGCAGGTTACAAAAAATGTTGTTTTCAGATATACAAATAACAATAATCTAATTCCTGTTACTTTCAATAGCAGAAAATAGTATTTTGTAAGAGTTAGTATTTAGTTAGGGAGCAGAAAAAAGCACGTTGCAAGAAATAAATGTATATCAATTATCATTTTTCTAAGTCGTACATTGATCGAACAAACTTGTAAATTTGTACTTTCAGACGAGCAAATAACAACAATTTAATTGCTGTTACTTTCAGTAATAGAAAGCAGTATTTTGTAAGAGTTAGTACTTAGTTAGGGAGGCAGCATCGTCGACACAGAAAGTACCTTCTCCAACTTTCTCCCGTTACAGACTTTTCACTCCATTTCGCAAGCACGTCACTTCCTGAGCGAGATCGCATCGTTCTCCGGGAACGGTCGGTTTGCAAATGTCTACGTTTATAGGTAGACGGAGCGTGGATAGGTTCGCACGGTAGCATATCTATCGGCGCTGGTCAGTCGACTGGCTATACTTTGCATGCAAACACAAACCGCTACATTTTCGTGGCCGCCGGCTAGACTATAAATTTTTAGAAGTGCTGACGCCGGGTATCTTTTCACTCCGGGCTTGACATTGTATGTTGCTCTCCTCGTAAATTCAATCGGTTCGATTGATAGTGATTTATTCTCGTGTAAATCGTTATTCTGTAAAAGAAAAATTTATCTTATTGTGAAGATCAAGGCTGGTTCTTTATGTCACCTTTGTCCCAAATTATTTGATGTTGATTTCGTATAAAAAATTCTTATTTAGCTTACGCTACTGTTTAACATTGAAAAAACTAGCACAATTCGAAAATTTGTGATTTGATTTTTTTTCATAAACCCTGAAGTGAGAATATATTTTTATGTGGAAAAATTACATAATATTGACTTACACATTGAAAAGGACAATTCTACTGAAACTTCTAAAATACATGCGTTCACAATTGATCTTTTCCAAATAGGACAGCGATATCTTATAATACTTTATATTACCCAGAATTAGCACCCCTGACAATCCTGAATAATAAATGTAAGATAACATTTTCATTTTAAAACGACGAATTAAGCAGAATTAAATTCCCACTTTATTTTCGCAAAAGTTAACCATTTACCGGTGTTTGGCGAATATACTCGCCACAAGGAAAAATAAATTACCTCTTCTTATAAAAAAATCATAATTATTATAAGAAATTAAAAATGTATTCCTTCATTAACGTTTTGTATTTTTATAAAAATATGTTATTATTAGGAACAAATGAATTAAAATTGCTAGAAATCGATTATTTGATTTTAACTGCACAAATAGATAGACATTTTCACAAACAAAAAGTCCACCGTTAAAGGGTTAAAGAATTATACAGTTATAAGAATAAATCTGTGCAACGCTTCGAGAATCACATGTACGTGCGCGTCAGTGTTTTATGTAGGGTAAAGGAATAAATGGAGAATCGGAAAAAGTGGGTAAAATCAAACCAACAATCCAATACCTGAATCGGTTGAGGGCGGAGGAAAAGTAGGGAGGGAAGTTGGGGGGATAACTGAAGGGAAAGAAGGCGAAACGGCACGCCGTCTGACTGTTCTCGCCGATCAAATTTCCAGAATGGCTCGAGCTCCATTAAACAGGACCTGCTTTTATTCCCGCTGTAAGAAATCCCAACTAACCCGTCACAGAATGCTCATCGAATACTTGTGTGGGCCCACGCAGAGATAGTTTCCTCTCCATTTTCTTCATTCTGTTACGTGTAAGCCTTATTTTCGGCTACGGGATCAAGGAATTCCTCAATTTTCTATGATTCCAACCAATTTTGCACGGAATTTATTGCTCAGAGCGCAGAAAGGATTTCAGCAATTTCTACAGAAGCCACGGAGATAATAATATTTTTTTCTGCTATCAACTGTAGTACATGTATAGTCATCGATGACACTTCCGGGGACATTCATTAACCTAATGTCTGCTATTTCTTACAATAGTTATATTTTTAACGTTCAATAACTGGTCGAAGATAGCCTGCCAAAGATATCAGTACTTTATTTTGTAGTTTTAAAAATAGAACGTTTTGCAATAAACCACAGACAAGATGTTACCTTTCCATAAATAAGTTCTATTTTTGATTTACCTACTTTTGAAATTTGTAGGCACAAGGTTTTAAGTATAAACTTAAAGACAATTCATCGAAACCCATAATACTTCAGTTTTACATTTCATAAGTATTAGCGCCTAGTATAATAGTACTTGTAAATGCAAATAGTGTTTGTGATTTAAACAATGTTTTACTGCTCAGAATAAAAGAAAGTCAGATGAAAAAATGCCCAATATTTTATTACAATGATTTATCTGTTAGTTGTAATTTGGCATTACTGTTACAGTAAAAAAGCCTTGTTTATTGTTTCTAAAAAATGCCAAGTTATTTATAACTAGCTGATGTTAGTTTTATTTGAAGTCGAAGTTGAATTTGAAAAATAATTTTAAATCGAAGTGTATCATTTAATTCCGAAAATATATTTCGAACTTATTAACAACAAATAATTGTAATTCCTTGCACCTATTTATGTGTCCACAATTATATACTTTCAACAGCAAAAAGAAATATAGAAAGAAGAAAGTTTGAAAGCTGCATGTGACTGCATTCTGACATCAACTGTTGATCTGGCTAGCTTTCATATCCGGATGGTTCAATATCGACATTGTATCGTTTCCTACATAGGCTTCTACGACATGTATCCCTCCATCTGTGCCTAAACACACACTTGGAAAAGTAGTAAGCCCACACTTTCCAAGTGGCTTGGTTCGCCCGAGACGTATATTCGACCTTTACTATTGGCTCGCCTTTTGTTGATGATGAGGCTATCAAATACATATTGTGCCTATCGATTCTCTAACAGATATCAGCCCAAATAATATCAAACTTCCGTCCAACCATGCATATTAGCACATTTGGCATAGCCATCAGTATTTTTGGCAGCAAACAAAAAGTAGTTTTTGCTACCACAAGACATGATCGGACTTTAACTTGAGCGGGATGCGGCAAGTTTAAAATGTAGGAGTATCAGTAAAATATTAACTAAATATTTGAAAATTATCTCGAAGCTTGTCAAATTTATTTGTATTCGACTATATTAAAATAAATATTTAAAAAATGTTAACGACTTGATTAATCCATGCTCTGAAGTTCAGTATATTAAAGATATATACAGAATTCAGAATAAATCATATTTGTTCTGCAAAATTCCTCAAAATCACTATAATAGGAATTAGAGAAAAATGGATTAGTATTATTACAGATTAATATAACGAAGATATATTCGCACTGAAGAAATGCAATGATCGTAAATAAAATATGTCTAGAATAAGGTTGATAGTAACGAATATTAAATCAACCCAAAGTACAAAATTCTCCTAGCAGTTTTCAGTATTTCAGTATTCCCATTCCCATATTCAAAAGCGACAGGGAGACTCTCAACGGGGCAGTAACAAAGAAGAATGTAGAGTACGCATGGGATCTTCTCTAGAGCTGGAAAGCAGCATCGAAAATACCTGTAATCTCGTATTCAAATAGCCAGGAGGGAAGAGGGGACAGTGAAACTAGCGGAATGGGAGGAATCCAGTGTTATAGTCCGTAAAGAGTTTATCGAAGAAAGAGGGATTGTTACGAGTAAAGGGTAGTTTTTGAGCGAGAAAGTCTAATCTTATAAGCAGTTGTGAAGAGAAAGAGACATACATGTTGACAATTCATTGTTAGATTGATCAATTTCTCTTAAACACAACTAAACAACGCATACTGAAAATAAGAAGAGCGCTATTACTATTTTATAACTATAACTTACTATTACTAACTATAACTTTACAAGATAACAAGTAAGTATAGCAGTTTGGCGTAAGTGAATTTGGAATTGCACTACTCGCATTTCTAACCTCAAAAGGGCAAATAGTCTCTCGACGAGTCAGTAACGAAAAAGAATGTAACAGCATCGAAAATACCTGTAATCTCGTATTCAAATAGCCAGAAGGGGGCAGTGAAACCGGTAGAATAGGAGGAATCCGGTCTCATAGTCCGTAAAGAGTTTATCGAAGAAAGAGGGATTGTTAGGGGTAAAGGGTAGTTTCTGAGGGAGGAAGTGCGGAGTTCTAAGGTGCCGGGAGTGGAAAGAGGACAGAAAAGAAAGTCTAGCGGGACAATCTCATCTCGATCCCGTCGTAGATCGTGCCACCCGAGGCCTTACATCTCCGATCTCGACCTACGTCCCTTAGAGAGATCCGTGCACCCTTCAGCCGAGCCTTTCGTCCCGTGCCGTCCTGTTTCGTCTCGTTCCGCCCCTCCTCATCCTCCTGTGCCGCGTTCTGCTTGGTACACCGGGTCCTGCGACCCTCGACGTGGCAAATTGAGCACACTCACCCCTCGCAACAGAGTGAGCAGCGTTACGAGCGATATATGTGGACCATTCCACAGACAAACGGCTTTTTCTCTTTCTCCCTTTCGGATCACTAACTCACTCATTGCGCCTTTGCTCTTTCCTCCAGACTGCCTCTGCGGAAGGCTTGCGCCCGCCTCTACCAGACCAGGACGTGTTAATTCAATCACGGAGTAAGACTTCCAAACCAGTCTTGAAAGACGGAATAAGCCGTATAAGTCTATCCTGTCAACGGCTAGTCTATTTGATTATTGTATTAGTTCTGCTTATTATCTTTACCCGTCGGTTACAATTAATTGTGACCTGGGATAATTTCTTATGTTTCTTACCTCATCAAATTAAGTATGATAATGTATACTAATACATATATAAAGAGCGGAAGTTTGTAAATATATGTACTCAAGGTAATTCCGGAAACGAATCAACTGATTTGAATCATCCTTCCACCATTGGAAAGTATATTTCCTTTGGATGGATAATCACTTGTGGCCTGGTATAATTTCTTATGTTTCCTACATCATACAAATAAGTATGATAATCTACACTAACATATAAAGAGAGATAGTTTATATGAGATACGTTCGCGATAATTATATACTCTATCGATTTGGATAATTCCGTCGCTATTGAAAAGTATATTTTCTACAAATACATACGGGCTGTATTTTATTACGCGTACTGGTCGGGAAAAGAGCGATGGGTATAAGTGCGCCATAGAATGAATTGAAGAAGTTTCTTTCACAAAAAAAACTTAATAAAAATTCGAAAACCACTAAACGGATTTTAATGCAATTGTTCATCCTGTGCCGAATTATGATTCAAGCAAACTATAACTTATAAAGTATTGCAGTATTTATCACTTACACGCGGTGTCTCAAAAGTAACTTCAAATTTCAAAAGGAACGGAAATCCAGCTATAAATCGTTAAAAGATTTTTTGCACAAAGATAGTTGCAACAAACTATCCATTATTAAATTTTGAATAGCTTGGCAACATATCAGAATTTTTTTTTATACTTTTAAAAATAAAAGAGTGTTACCCTTCTACACATACATTCAATTTTTAATTCAAACCCCAAAAAAATGTAATTAAACAATTCCGCCCCTAAATGACATTTTCTACCATAAACACAAATACTTTCGTGGAGACGAAAAAAGCGGAGGTTGTTGCAATGTTGAGTGAGCGTAACAATATAAGGTTGGCGAAGGGGTTGAGTATACGTTCGAGTGGGGGTGGGTTGAAGCGAGGCAGGGCGGGGGAGGAAAAAAAATAAAACTAAAAACAATTAGGGTTGGAAGCCAGGAAAAATGGGCTGGAAGCTTTTCATACATACTGAACGACACCTAGGGCGAAATCAGAGGCGGCGGCGGTCTCCTGAATCGGGCTCATCTCGCGGCAGAGGAAGAGCGGTGGTTTTCGCTCGAGTCTAATAAAGGGTTAATTAATACGCTTTAAACCGTCGCTCTTGAAAAGGGTGCCTAGGGTGGAAGCACGACCTACAAAGTGTTCAAGAGGATCAGAAAGAGACCGGGAGAAAAAGAGAAGAAGCAGAGAGGAAGAGGCGTTAGCTGACGCTTTCACACCACTCCGGCTCGACCTGACTCAATGGGTGTTATTGCGTGAAGCCCCCTTTCCGGCTTCTCTCGTCGAAAACTAACAACAGCCACGCCGGATTTTTCGCCTCGTTAAAGAGTATTGCACTTCGAGTGCAGCCAATTAAAAGGCAATCCTCCATCGCATATCGATTCTCACCTGATTTTGTAATCGACGATCGAGATAAGTTAAACCGTGTGCAAATCATTAAGTTTCCCATCGTTTTAATTGCTTTACTAATAAAGCTATATGTATATTTGTGTATGGCAGATTAAACTAGTATTTATATAATCCGAATATACTGCAAAGGTTATATTCCCATAAAATTAACTTCAGACTCTGTTACAAAATATAATATTTATATTATATTATCTACACCGCATTAATTAGAAATTGTGAAATCTGAGAATATATTGGTTTTAGATTCTTACACGTAATTCCATACGGAATATTCACTGTCATCTGAGTTCAAAGTAAGTTCAATCTTGTGTATGTCTTTATGGGAATGGGCAGAGAAACTAACAAGCATTCTTGCGTGAAGTTCCTTTTCCGGGTTTTCTAGCCGAAAACTAACAACAGTCACGTCAGATTGTTCGCCTTCAAGTACAGTCAATTAAAAAGCAATCCGCTATTGCATATCAATTCTCACCTTATTTTCAAATCGACGATTGAGATAAGCTAAATTTTGTGCAGATAATTAACTGTTCCGTACTTCTAATTGATTTATTTATAAAGCTCGCATGTACTGCGGGCTTATTAGCTGCCATGATATGAAAATCTTGGTATAGACAATTAAGGTAATATTGATATAGTCGGATTACACTCAAAAGTTCATAATATACTAAATTAATTTCGAACACTGTTATAAAACAACAAATTTATATTGTAATATTTATATCCTGTTAATTGGAAATTGTACAATCTCTGAATATATAAATTTCAGATTTTTGCACGAATTTAGATTTTAGAAAATATTTTATGTTATAGTTCATATGCTGAATGTATTACTTTCTTAATACACTTTTTTACAGAAGGGAGAACTGCAGGAAGGACCTTCTTCGTCCCTACATCTCGAAAATGGGATATTTTGTAATATTAAGGGCTTATGTTAAACAAAGTCGAAAAATATCATTCATCACAGGAATATCACTACCCAAACATTAAGAAAGTAAAGTATACGTGACGAATTGAGAACCTTCTATTCGAAGTCGGATAAAAACTAAAATAATAGTAACCTAGTGATTACGGTGAGCAGAAACTTTAGAGACCAAGAGTAAGTCGATTTACCAGAAATGTTCTACCAGCGACAATAACGTGCAATCGTGCCATAAATCCCATTGGAAGACTCCTATTTCGAGAAAAGTGTGGACTACCGTGTTGCGTGTTTTCCTTGGCGGGAAAAGTAGCTTATTGCTCGGTTGAGGAACTTCCCTATTTCTAGTTGCGCCTTAAAGGATTACGAGGGAGGGAAATTAGTACCGAGGGGAATAAAGCTGGAAACTATGGTCCAGAGAGCGCGGGTACTTATTGAAACGCGAGTAAGAGGAGCGGCGCCTGTTCCTCGGTAAACCTAATTTATTTCGTTCCGGACAAGGGAAGTGAGAGCGACACGAGAAAGCCCTTTTTGGGGTAGGCGCCAAACGGCGATGCCACCGGCGACTTGTGAACCACTTGTCGCTGTTACAGCCCCATAAATTCACCGCGCTGACGTAACGAAGAAGCGCTCTCCGCTCCTCCCGGATTGCTACTTGAGCTCTCCAGACGCGTGTTCGAATGCTTGCCTACTTACATTAACGCCAGTCCGGAATCCGCAAGTACAACGCCCCTAATAGAAATCAGCGTATTCACTAGTAATTCTATTATACCACAGACCTCGGACCAACCTACCGTTGTAAGCCTGCTAATTTTACACCTCTGTGTATCCTTTGTTATAATCCCTCATATATAATATGAACACCGATGAGACTTGACTTATTTTTATAATATATCTTATAATCCTTGCACAAATAAAATCTAGTGTTCGTTCCCTTACCCTTGACATTATCGGATGCTCGCTTTACGTTAATTTAAATCAATTAAGAATTAATATGAAAGCATATAATTAAATTTCGGTTCATTTTCCTCTTCGCATTTGTAAAGGTGACAGTCAGTTTCTTATCATTATAATTATTTTACTTGTGCTAATGGTCTTTAAGTCTATTAATGTTTGAGCGCACAGTAATTAACTATTCCCAATTAACTAATAAACAAACATGCTCCAACATGAAATTTTGGTGCGAATCTTCACGCGAGTACTTTTCATGTACTTAATAATATGAAATTGGCACTTGTGCAAATATCCGAGTCTGAACGGGTTAAGTGAAGGACTACTAATTTCGTTAAAGGTCCGAAAAGTGAGTATGCCTTCTTGGATGGTGAGAGACAGTTAACAGTAACTGGCGGTCAGAGTACGACTTTAGGGGGTGCTTTGGGATCATATTGATCTCTGTTTCCTATCTTCTATGTCATTCTCTGCGTTAAAGATCATTTACTAAATTTTAGAAATATTTAGGCCCTAATTAGTAGTCTAAGGAGGATCACTAATTTCCTCGAAACCAGCGAGTATGCCTTATTAGAAAATAAGGGACAATCAACAGTATCTTGTGGTCAGGATGCGACTTTCCAACGCACCTTTGACCATATTTATCTACGTCATTTGTCTTCTCTGTCTCTTCTGCGTTAAAGATGATTTACTAAATTTCAAAACTATCCAGGCCGATATGGATTAATCCAGGGACAACTACTAATTTCTTCAAAAGCAGTGAGAATGTCTTGTTAGAAAATGAGGGGCAGTGAAGAGTAGCTGGTGGTCAGGGTGCGACTTTTGGGGGGGCGCCTTGGGACCATATTGATCTCCGTTTTCTGTCTTGTCGAAAGGTTTGTGGCTTGTCGGGTCCGCCATGCGGGCCAGCCAAGGGTGAACGGGTTGAACGGGTTGAACGGCTGGAGAACGGAACGGAGTGGCGGCCGCTGGGAGAAAGGGAGCAGCAGCCTGAGCCACCCTGAGAGGGTGGTAAAGATACGCAGAAGCCACGGCGTCGAGATGAGGACAAGGATAAAAGAGGAGGGGAAACTGGAGAGGAAGAGTAGGCTTCCTGCATCCGACGTCTCGTCGAGAAACGTAACATAACGAGATGAAGTCAGTGGTGTATGACGTCACGGTGGTGGGCGCTTGCTTTCTCCTTGTGGTAACTGGCTTCCTGGTGACTGTTTCATGAAGCGACGGAGCCTGCCAACAAAGGACAGACGTCCATCCAGAGAGGAAGCGTTCCTCTCTACTCAGCATATCACTCTAGAACTACATCACCCTCCCAGATTCTCGGACACTCGCCTACTCTCTTCCTCGCTACACTTCCTATCAAGATTGGAAAAAAGCTTTCTACTTAAATTCGTGCTAGTATACTTTTTTTGTTATTTCACCTCTTAAACATTTAAGGCTGAACGGTTTTTTTTAAAAATGGCTGTCTGCTCGTGTTGTTAAAACCAAGCAATAACGAGTATAGTCGATTTCTTGCAATTTTAATAAAAATGCAAAAAGTTATTGCCTATTTGATTTTTTTATTCTAAGAGAAGAAACGCTGTTTTCATTTGTTATAATAATTGCGATTTTTTTTAGTAAAAGCCAATTTACTTTCCTCATGACGAGTGTAATTGACAAGCTGTTAGAGAATGAAAATATCTTTGAACAATATTCAATTAATTAGGTGAAGTAATTTCTTATTGAATTTCTTATTGAATTAAAATTATTATGGATGGGATAGATATAATATGGTACTTTCCCGGTCCTGTTTCTTTTATAACCGTATCACCTTGCTAGATTTTCGGATTAGAAATAAGAAAAAAACTCCCTACTTGAATTCATACAGGTACACTTAATTTATAATTAACACGAATGCACTTTCAAGATGCATAATATACATCAAGGAATTCTACCATCGTTTTCAGTAAGACTATCCGAATAGAACTTGTTTGTACAACATCTGAGGACGGATCTCTTATTGAATTAAAATCGATCAAAAAACTTTTAAATCAGTTTTAGGTCATTGAACATTCAACTTTTCTGTTCATCACTACAATTGCATTCAAACTTTAAAAAAGTCTTTCTATATCAATTCATACAAGTACACTTAATTTACAATTAACACAAATGCATAGTGTACACCAAGGAATTAAACCATTATTTTCACTAATACCATCGGAACAGAAGTTGTTTGCGCAGCATTCGAGAGTGGATCTCTTATTGAATTAAAATCGATGTGGAAATATTTAGTTAAGTTGGGGGTAATCTTATCAGGGTTGGGAGAGACATAAGATGGTCCGCGCGGGCTCCTGTTTTTGTCGCCTTGAGGATTTGGTGGAGAGTCGGCGGAGATCCGGAGCTATCTCGGTGTCTCGGGAAGCGCGTCAGCCTGAGAATGGAAGAGCATGGCCAGGACAAGGAGGGGGGGGGGGCGGTTCGGGGGTGGTTGCGGGGTGGTGGTTGGGGTAAAAAGGAGTGCGGGTGCTGCGGAGGCGGAGGCGGAGGCGGCGGATGGCGTGAGAGCAGGCGGTAGTAGCAGCCATATATACGATGGCCCCTATTGAACGTCGTACTTTGAAAACTTTGGACGTTAAGAGAAAGGGTAGCTGGCTGTTGAGGACGTATTGTAAAGGCTTCGTTCAGGCAATAGAGAAGGCTGACAGTGGTGCTGAATAGTGTAGGGTAGAGCTGCTGGGACGTCCTAGACATCGCCTCGATTTAAGGAGTACCGGAGTTCTGGGGTGGCAGAAATGCTAGGATTTTGGATTCTATCAGGGAGCGCCCCGCCGGATTCAGGATGGGGACGAAGCAATGAAATGCTTTCATCCAACAGAAATTTTCCGCCGGAGCTGAACCGACTTCGCGAAAACATCGCCGCCCGAAAGAGGAATACCCCGGAGAATAGTCGCTCTCTGCCAGTTGAAATATCAAAGACGATCGACCTAAGGAACCAACAGTGCGTATTCATATGCGTAAACATCGAATTTCGTCGATTCAGCGTCCAACCGTATTCGCCAAGAAATATTTCCCAATCGGAAAATTATTTTCATAATCTGTTTCCTATCAAAATAATAGCTGATGAAACTAAAATCTACGAATGTCCTGAAAATGTTAAAACTTTTATTAATACTTAAATTAACTGTCACCTATGAACTATGAGAAAATCTTGTTTAATCAAAGAATATTATTATAACCATGTTAATTTGACAGTAAGAAAATAATAAAATAAAATAAATAACAGATATGTGTTCATTTGTGTTATAGTAATGCTAACAAACATCGTAGTGTGGCTAAGTTGTACTTGAATGTATGAAATCAGAAAAACGTGTTAAGTCTCGCGCCCTGTCATTGTTAGGAGAGAAGTCAAAGGGAGGAAGGTTCGGGCACAATGGTTGAGGAGTCCGTCGGCGCTTTAACGGCACCCAAAGACAAAAGACTCGGAACTGAAAGAAAGGCTTTGAAGGAATCCCTTGCAATTTTGCTCGTTTTTACGGCGCAGGAGAGATCTACCACTCCCGCCTGCATTCTTTCAAAAAGAATCTTCCGCTTTGGTTAACAGTTACTCCGGTATATGAAACCCAGGAAGACTAAAAGCCATGTTCAAAGAATACTTTTACATAATGAGAACCACTCACTTTGAAAAGCAAAGCAAAATATCATGAAGGTATAAATATTAAATTAAATGTAACTTAATTAAATACAACATTGAATCCTCAAAACATCTTTGAAGAAAACTTGCAATAACCGGAGAATTTGAGATTTGAAAGTGTTATACTCTTCTGTATGTTCCATAAGTTCAAAAAAACAAATTGAAATTTTTGAATTGCGTTTTCGAGAATTTTCATAAATATAAACGCATAAGTATGCGAATTTAGAAAAAAGAATAACATGTTATTGAGTTATAATACATTTATATTATATTAAAACGTTTACTAACATGATCTTCTTATGTTACAATAAAAAATCGGAACAGCAGCATGTTCGTGAACAATTTTGTGCCTTATATTGCAAAAGTCTCTGTAAATCATATTTCGCAACTACATTGCACGTTTAAAATTTGTATTGCGAAAACACTAACACGATCTTATTACATTATAATAAAATAGCAACTCACCAGCATGTTCATGAATAATTTCGAGGTTTATATTGCAAAAGTCTCTGTAAAGGATATGTGATAATAACGTTGGAACTCTGAAATTTTTATTCATCGTCTTAAATAGTAGATGCTCCCAGCGGCGAGGCGGTTCCTTAAAATAATGCCCGGCGTCTTATGCGGCTCGGTCACGTAGTTAGGGAGGGAAAATTAAGCACAGGCGCAGCCACCACCAACCTGGCGTGTCTTCCTACCAGTACTTTCGCTTAGCCGACGATAGGAGAAAGAGGCAGCGATATGAAGCAGAAGGAAAAGGAGTGACGTCAACAGTATGCGAATACGACGTCACTCCCGAGAAGGAGTAGCTTGCGGTCTCTGCAATCCGGCGTGCTTTGTTCAGTCGGAGCCGACAATGGATCGGGCCACAAAGAGACCATTAAAAGATTATATCACGCCGTGTTGTAGTTTGCAGAGACTCGGCACGGCCTACATTATCCTGCATATCACGTAGAAAGAACAGCCAGCAGGACATTGAGCGGTTTTCAGATACGATCTACCAGGGACTTACCAGAAAAATCAAAATATAACAACATATTAAATAAGATTTGTAAAGTATACTCAAGTTCAAGAAGCAACATCATCTTCTTTGAAGCAGAAATAGAGTTGTGTTTCATTTATTATTTTTTGACTGAATAAATTCTTCCACCGAAAGAATTGTTGTTTTATTTAATGTGATAATACTACAATGTTCATAGGGCGTAAAGTGCTAGTAAATTATTAGCGTGGATTCGATGTTGACTCAAAATGATCCAGTAAATTGTTTTATAAAAATTGTTAAGTGTTGATTTGCACCGATAAAGTACTTTGGGTGGAATTTGTTTCCTCCAAGGGACTGCTATGGATGATTGGTGACCACCACGACATCACTGTAACATGAACTCTCAGTCACGAATACCGCCTGCAAGAGAAATTGTTGCTCTAGAGCAACTGATCTACGTGAGAGATTGGATTATATTACAACCTTTTCCTTTCGACAAAGTATTCTTTAATTATGATTTTTGTAAGCGAAAATACTTGTTCGACCTTTGCACTGGTAAATCGATTTCCCGTTTTCTTGTGTGAATTTGGAAAGAATCTAGTTTAGCGGAAAAAATTGTTTAATATTCAATTGTTTCGCATCCTTTATGTTACGAGACTATGTGTATATTAAAACACACACTCCATATTTATTATCATTATTGCATGTAGAAGTTCTACTTCTACTGTCGTGTTTGATATTAGAATTATTAGAAACGCACCTTTCTAGAACTTCATTTTTAACACTTGAAACTTTATTACTAAACTGTACGATGAAGTCTGGAACTACAGAAACGGTTTAAACGAACTAATATTGAAAAGCTAAACTTTACGGCTCTATGTTGGTTTCTTATATAAACCATAAGGTATAATAAAATAAGGTATAAAAACGTTTCTATGTTGAATGTATGATATACATATATGCACCTGCGAATATTTTAGTGTATATATTCGATAATGATTTCCCGTTCCTTTCTTTTACTTATTAATTCGGAGTGGATTATATTAGTTCATCTTTACTTTTGTAAATTTATGAATAATTAAGAAATTCGATTATAGTCGACTGTCGGAGCCTAAAGCTTGTCATATCGGGAGCGGATTATATTATGGGAGTCACAGCCTCGCTTATATTAGACTTTCCGAAAGGTGCGGTTACTGTAGCTGCGGCTTACAATAGACAGCACACCCCTGCTGCGCTTGTCCTTTCTCCTATAATGCAAGTTCCTCGACTTCGACACTCGAGACTCGCCACTCCACTTTCTTAATCTGTTTTACCGCATGCAAAATTATTTTACGATCCTCCGGTATCGAGGCATCAGCTGCGCCTTCCATACGATAGTGACTCGTCCCCTTCACCAGTAACTCCGATAGAAGAGGGAAGAGAAAAAGTATGCGGGCTCCTTGCCCTACTCTAATGCCAGTTAATAATACCTTCCCACCACCACGGCCCGGCTCATGTTTTTCGAGAATCACTATTTTATTTATTAGGCGCACCCCGCACCGCACTAGAGTACTCTTTAAGGGATCGAGACTAGGTTCTTACAGCCGAGCATCAAGAAGAGAATCAAAATAATAAATTATCGTTTGGTCCAATATCAGGAACACGTGGTAGTCTGAATTATTTTCTATGAATTTCGTTTACGTATTTATTGAATATATAAGATTTTTTGTGAATTCCTATCACAAAATTTTGCTCTTACTTGTATAATGTTATACAGCAAACCCTTTTTTTCAAATCACTTTATTCGAATTTGAAATACGTCAAGAGAATCATATAAAGTCCCCAAAATAGTATAACAGAGTGTTTCGGATAGTTGAAAATTTAGATAAGAAAGGTTATACCACATTACATACAAAATAATGTTACAAATCATTTAAACATCTAGATAATTTCGATTAATTGGTATTTTGTATTGCTAAGATGGAAATCTTGTAAGATTGTATATTATAGAAAAAGCATGGAAAAAGCGGTACTTTGGACATTTGCAGGTTTGGTATTGAAAGGGATTGCAGTGTGGAAAGCGGGGAGGAGAAGAACCTGGCCCTGAATCAGGAAGCTCATGCATAGCGATGCATTTTCCTTGAATTTCCGAGGCTGTGGGGGTAATGGGCGCAAGGTAACGTTTCAGGGAGTCCGTTGAGCGTCGGACAAAGGAGTTCTGGCTAGCGGGAGGAAACCTTGGCCTGGTACGAGCTGGACAAAAGCACTCGCCGCTGTAATTATCGTGACTGCGCGACCAAGAGGTGAGGACAAGGAGAAACGCGTCCACGTGGACGACGCGGTGGTCGTTCTCGTCCTCGTCGTCGTTACAGAATCCACCGACGACAACGGATGGGGAAGCTGACTGGGCGTCACAGAGTTTCAGCCAGCCAAGCATCCATCTAGAGTACCGGACAAAGTTTCTCCTGGCGGTCGGGGCTTCTACGCTTCTGCAAACTTTCGAGCCAATCCCCGACGGACATTGTCGCAGGATTGGCCTTCTTTGTCCAACCACCTGATTCAGCCACTCCGTGCAAATAGAGTTGCTCCAATAATTAAAAAAATACCATTGTTCTCACTAGAGCTCTTTTGAATTCTGTATTACATTCAATTCTGACAGAAATATTTTAAGATTTCGAAATAAGGTTTGACTTGTCAAACTGCCACGGAATTCTGTATCTAACTTTGAAGTAATGGAAAGTATATCTTGCACAATTAGGAAAAGACTAGTTTATTTGCTTTCTTTGCTTGTAATTTAACAAATAAAATAATGCGATAGAGGTAATCACGATTTAGTTTATTCTAACTTGTAAATTATGATTCCACGCTTCTGTAAACTTTCGAGCCAAACTCCGACGAACATTGCTGTTGGATTGTTCTGATTAGAGCCCTTTTGAATTCCGTATTATGTATAAGGATTGCCCTCAAATGTTTTACGCTTACTTCAAAGATGTGAGACATCTCGAAGTAAGTTTTGAGTTATAAACCCACGTAAAATTTATCTTCTACCTTTCCAGTGATGGAAAGTAGTTGGGCAGAATTAAAGAAGGACTAGTTTAAATTACTTGCTTACACGTTGAAAAATAAAATATTGCGAGACGATCAGTAGACGTACAGTTGAAGTAGAGATAGGAAAATAGTGTGAGTCACAAGTACTACATAAAGCAGCTACTTACACCATTGGAAAAAGTTTAAAATGCTCCAAGATTTTAATATTTCTCTTATCAAACTGAATCTACTAGAGTGGTCGAAACTACGCAGTCCATGCTCCACTGAATTGCTTCTACGAACATTCACTAGCCAATTACAGTCTTTTGAAAGTAACATCACTGCCTTTCACCCCTTCAACCATCTACGTTGCTCGTCTCGTGCGGATCCTATGTAAATTAGACACACTTTCTGAGCGCATCGGTTGCTTCAAAAGCGCGTCGATCGCGATTTCTGAGCACTCTCCGACTCTCTCACCCTCTTTATTAACACATGGGAATCCTAGGAGCGCGATCGTCGCCGTTGATGGGTTTGCATTCTAATTTCGGGGCTCAGTTTTCGCAGACATTTCCTTACTCGATCCGGGAAGGTGGCTTCTCCGGGGGTATCTGGTGCGAGAGCCGCGTCCTTTTAGGTGCGTGCACCCGCCAAGATGAAATCGCTTTCCAACTAATCCCTGCGGAGCCCGCTAACTCCGCATCTCGACATGATCCACCTTTCTTACCCTTCGGCTCTCTTCCACGCCCTCTCCCACCGGTTCCGCTAAGAATTCTCGATTTTAATACATGTAAAATTAAAATTAGACCCGCATTTGCATTTGCTAATGGAAAAAAGAACGCTCATTCCTGCTCGGTTTTCGTACAGCCAGCGCTGAAAACAATATTACTCCGGGTGGAGCATTCAATGCCGACGCCTTAATGTATTCTTCGTCCAAGTTCCTCGGCAAATTAAATATGCCAAACCAACTTCCCTATGCGGGCTTATCTCAAGTGATAAGTTTCCCGGAAACTTTCCTTTCGTAATGCCGAAAGGATTAAAGGATAAATAATGGTTAATTTGATGCCTTTTTGTCCGCGTATATCGGTCTACTGCCATTCTATTTTGGTACATGAAACTGGAGTGCCTTTTGTTTGATTAGCTGTTCTAACCGACATCGACCATGCGATATTTCTTGTGCACGTTAATAGTAACTTGATTGAAACAATAGTAGGTTGTTGAAAAAATCTTATAACGATGTAGAATTAGATATTCCATTATTTTTGATAAATAATAAATAACGCAATATTTTTAAAAATGACAGACAGACAAATTATGCGAAGAGAAAAGATCGTTTATATTACTAGAAAAAATAGAAATGACAGAAGTTCTCTAAAGCAAAGTTATAATCATTATGAACTTCATTGATGATGAAACACATTTTGTCTATAAAAAGATGCACTCCTTCAATAATCAAAAGCCAACATTATAGATTTACATTCTTTCTTCACAATTTCCATCGCTACACTACGTCACACATCGTAAATACCACAACCATCGCCTATAATAAACTTTCCACCACACTTTCGACCCAAAGAATTTTTAACTTCGCTTCCGAGTCTTTATGAACAAGCAACCAACCAGCAGCACGAGTATAATTTTTCTTTTCTCGGGTGTTGTTGAAACTGCGAAAGATTATCGTAAAGTGCAATGATCGCCGGCGCAGATGCCGAGCTAAGCTGTGCCGGCTTAATTCGCTGGTTTATATAGGACTAGGCGGACATTAATTTAGATTATAGGAGTAGCTGGTTGCGGCCAGCGCGGATAAGGGCCGGAGACGTGCGGAATTGAAACCTCCTGGAGGCGGCGGCCAGTGGGAGGTATACGTTACACAGCGTTCATTATTAAATCGGCTGCGTAACATTCTGGTGGAGTTCCACCGCAGAAACGTGATTCGAGGACTCGTCGTGCCGAGGAAACCCTTATCACATCGGTCAAGGGAAGCAAAGTATCGGAGACCCTGCAATGATACAAATAGAAGAGAGAGGGAGAGAGGGAGAGAGGGAGAGAGGGAGAGAAAGAGGAAGGAAGAGGAAGGAAGTCAGTGCAGGACCTTGCTTTCTAAGTGTTCGGTGGAGTCCTGACCGCGGCCTAACGACGGCTATCAGCGGTATATCTGAGAAGGAGATGCTCAGATCTTATCGATGCGTTACCACCTAAGCTGTTTGCGTCTTGCAAACTTGAAGATTACCGAAGTGGTTGCTCCCTCTATCATCCCATCGCCATACCCACCCCCGCCCTCTCCCTTCTCTCTATCCTATCATCATCTTCCTCCTGCTCGCCGGCTCTCTCGTTACTAGATAACATGGCCAGCGGCCGAGGGTCTCAAAACTGATAGAGGTGAAGCAACCTTCAAGTATATTGAATGTGTAAGTTGCGGCAGCTGGGGTCTCTTGACCCATCCTGATTCCGATTCGTCTCCGTAGACAGATTCGAGACCTTGCATAAGAACACAACCGCCACCCCTTTTGCCCACCGCTCCCACCGTTCATGGATTTCTCACTCACCGTTAACTTGTCGAACTCCAAGACGCTCGGCGACGCTTTGAACAGTTCATTTCCAATCGTTCTCTGCCAACTTGCATATTCGCGATACGAAGCGGCTGTTCGTTATTTTATACGGGGACAATTATTTTTATTGTTAAGTGTTGTATTTAAATATAAAACTTTTCTTGTATTATATTTTCCAAAAAAGATATAGATGTCATACAAGAAAGCCAAGTTCTTATTCAATGATACCTCGATTTAACTTGCAGTTATAATATTAGAAAGAACTTGACGTGTGGACGCTTCATACGAGGCACTTGCTCTGGCAATATTGTTAAACACAATGGTTCCATTGATACTTTTGATACTCCTTGAAATACTCATGAAAGCTTGAGTACTGTGAAGGAAGGGACAAATTCTGAATCAAGACCATTACACATTAAAGTTGCTATTAAGTTCAAAATGGTTTTCTACTGTTTTTTTTTACCTCGCCATGAAACGCACATGCGCTAAGTTTTTTTTATTATTGGAACTCCAAGTTAAATTAAAATATTATTGAATAAAAACTTGACTTTCTTGACTGATATCTATATCTTTGTTGGACAATCTAATACAAGAAAAACTATGTTTTACTTCATGCTAAAGTGCTACTTGGCGGCTTATTTATATTTGAATGTTTTTTTGGAAATTGTAGTAAAATAATTATTCGGATGAAAATGAATTGTATGGTGATACAATTTATAGCAGTCGAATCGCCAATCATTTCCTGCTTCGACGGTAAGTATGGAAAATGATATCTTAACATGACAAAATATTTAGTATGTTAATATTAAGTTACACTCAATGAGTAATTGATTAATCTTCGATTGCATGATTGCACAACTTAGTCCTTTCAAGATTTGAAACTTATATTTTTCGAAAATTATGAAGCATGACACGTTCCACTTCCTACAATCAGGCACATTTGATCTTGTTCATTAAGATTATAAATTAATAGTAAAGTAAATTGTAAATAGTAAAAACTTTGCTGCTCTAACAAATTCCAGTAATGATATATTCTTAGTTTCGTATTGCCAGTTTCTATTGATACCGAATAATTAAACATGTTTTTTTCTGAATTTGTGATTGTCGAAGATCCAAACATTTTCACATGAAAGTGATATAATATAAGCTTCATTTATTGTTTTTCGTGGTCAAAATTTTAGTTTTGAAAGAAACGGCAGCCTGTGAAATCCAGAAGGCTGTAAAAGTATAGTAATTGTCAAGGGTAGAAAAACTATTTTTGGGTTTAATAGGCTGCCGATTCGTTATAAATTAAAATGTTGAAAATTACTCCCGTTGCACATTAGCTTCAAGTGTTTATTTTCTAAAAAAAAATTATGGCATGTGTTTCATATAAAAATTGTTTGGCATAAGTTCTCATTAAGTACGAAAATGAGTACCCTAATTCGCGATTTATAAAAAAACCACATACATCCATGACAATAATTTTGTAATTATGACCGATAGATTAATGAAATTAATTTATAATATACCTTAAATCATGTACTTGTACGTATATTTTATAAGCTTAAAACAAACGTGTTTATATACTTTTTCAAAATGTTGAAATTAACTCCCAATTTTTGCACGTACATACTCCGAATCGAATGAAACCGGGTAAGACAACTAATATGTGTATATGTATAAATTGCTGCATGACAAAGGAACAGCAATATGATCAAGAATAATCGTAGCAGGAAGTTGTACCGAACACATAAAAAGAACCGAAAGCAGTGCCGCTGTTGTTTTCTGTATTAAATAAAGACAATTACGAGGAAGTTGTTTCTTACATTCTTATCATTGGTGTATGCGTAGAGGGAATTCTGGGATTTGGTCTCGACGTGGATGCGAAGTAGCGCAAACTCAATCAAAGGTTATAGAGAATTATCAGGTTCACGGTTTTGGCCGGCGAACTAATACTTCGGATGAAGCTTAGGTCTGTTGCGAAATCGCGTTGAGGGAACACGTACGAAGGTGGATAAGCAACCGACGGATGAAGAGCGTTCGTAACGTGTCCGGAATAGGTTATGGGTGATAGGAGGCCCACGTACACTACTAATTCTCCCCCGGTTGTCTTCACTAGCCTTTCCTATCACGCAGCCTATACCTGTTTTTCCATTCTTCCCTCTGCATGCAATATCAACTGAGAATACCCAGATTTATTTCATATCAACTTCTATCAATAACAAAAATCCTTTTTTCCTATTTTTGGCCTTCGTTTGATGTCACATAATCGCTGCGTCTGGTGTAATTTTACGTTATTTGAAAACATATAGCTGGTTGGTGCTGACGTATTTTTTTTAATATAGTGCGTTTACACTTTAATGTTAATAATTCTTTTACTATTCTGTATGTTTCTGTTTCACGATCTTAATTCATTTTAAAAGTGTCACTTTGATGGAGTTCGTTATTTACCCCATTAGATATCTTAAAACATTTGTTGTGTCCACCGAATTCTTGCCTGCCCTCGTGTCGGAACACACAAAATAAATAATGTCAGACTATAAGTAAAAACAAGAATACAGTTGCAAACTAAGAAAATTCCTACTTTTCATAAAGCTTCTTTACAACTTTCGAGTGCAGTGAGTAAGCCGGACTTTCGAAAATGAAAATCATTCTTTTACTGTCATGAAGAACAGTAGCACTGCAGCGAGCACGAAAGGTCGAGCGGCGCCCTCGTTAAGAGCGAGGATAATTAAAACGCTATGGAAGTATCGAGCAAACGTTTTCACCCTGACAGTCGGTGTTAAGCTCGGTACACACGGCGTGGTGGGGCGGGGGTGGTTCGAGGTGGGGCGATGTAATTATTGATCAAAAAGCAGGGGGTTTGCTGGGCGCGTCAGATAATTCGCGGAAGAGAATCAAAATCGGTAGCTATTAGTTGGCGAAGCCGACCCCTTCGTCACGAGACGAATACGAAATCGGCAAGACGGTCGCTCCCGAGGGTCGCAGGGTCGACGCCGCCGTCGCCGTCGCCTTACAGATTCCTGCTAAACCAAATTAACCATGAATGGCCAATTAACCTGGATACTGTGCCAAACGGCCGCTACCACCGACGGCGCCCACCTAACCAAATTCAACCTCCGCCTTCTGTCTGGACAGTTAATCGTCGCCGACTATCTAACGAATTCTCAATGAACACCCACTGAACTCGACTCGACGCCTTCCCGCTTGACTCTTCACTCGGCATTTCCAACTAATTACTAACAAATTCCTATACAAGGATTACACTTGAAAATAAATAGAATTAGGTTTGTATCAATCAAGTGACTTACCATTCTATTTGTGAAGTTTAGTTAACTCAACTGTGCATTTAGTCAACGCACTCGAACTCAACTGTTGACTTTGGATTTTTAACTAATTATTTTGAATTCAAATGTGAGGAATACAGTTGAAATGACGTAATATTACATTTGTAAACGGAATAGTGCACGAGTTGACTGATACAAAGTTTGGCTAACCAGACTGTAAAATTAGTTAACCGTTTTTCAATGGCAAATAAGGAACATAGTTAAAAGCAACTAAAATAGTGTTCATAAATCGAATGGTATGCTGGCGCACGAATTAAATTGAACTAAGCTAAAATAAACTAAACTTTGTATGAGTCAACTAGCCTCTTATTCCGCTTATAAACATTATTTTATCTTATTTCAATGGTATTCCTTATACACGAATTTGTCAATTCAGTGATGTTTGGTATACAATAGACAAGTATCTGTTAGTAAGAATATGTTTACGGTGTCACACGATGGTTTTTATTACGCAAGTAAATATAGTCTCTAGTTTAATGCACAATACAACAGATATTAATATAATGAATATATAAAAGTATCATTTAAATATTTCACAGCAACACAGTTTCGCGAATATTTCATTCCTCAACATAATAATATTAATTTATAAGAAAATCAAACATATCTAAATGCTGAACTAAAAGTAGCTAGCTATAAATAGCATAACATTTTATTCCAAATATGAATCAAGGTATCATCGTTACAATAACGCCAACCTCCAAATTACAGACGAAATACTGCAAGGCAGCATTGTTCGATCTAGTTTCTTTTGTTTCCAACAATATAACATTGTTTGGGTTACGAAAAAAGAATATTTCTATCGCATGTACTCCATGTACATGATTTAATAGCAAATAAATATGTGCAAACTAACAAAACAATAAGAAAAGCGAGTAGTGAAAGAAAAAGTTGGAAAGTCGAATAATTTTCTTAAGATGATTTCCAACGAAAAAGTGGAGCACGCATAAATTTGTATTGGTCTGTTTTAAAATGTTGATTCAAGGGCTAGGTGTTATTAAGAATTCAAGGAAAGAATTGGAGGCCGCGTACCCACACCCTTGGCGGTTCATCCTAAACCAGGCTGCTTGAGAGGAAGACGGCCACGATACCACGCGATGCTACATTTTTAATTACTTATACCCACGCAGCTGCATCGCGCAATGACTATAAATCAAGTAAAGCGCCGCCCAGAAAAGTAATTACAGCCTGAATTTTAGATAATGCCGCGAGCACATTTCGCCCCCGACGCCTCCCCTTGGAACCTTCGGCATCCCTACCGCGCCGCCTTTTTTAGACTTAATCTTCGTAAATGAACTCCTACTTCACTCTGCACTGCGTTCATCATTACCTGCATTCTTCCTTCGAAACTATCATCTTTATATATTTATTCTCAGTGTATGTATATATATGTATTATTAGTATCATTATATACTACTAGGTGTCCTACTCGGCTTTGCAAGGGTGGTATTTCATGTGTCTGGAGTGGACTTTAGGGGTGATTGAGGGGTGACTACCATCACATGATTTTTTGTTAAATATCGAAGAATACCCGCGCCAAATTTAATTCGGATACGTTGAATGGTACAGGAGCTTTTGCGAAACATATATACATACATATTTTGACTTTTATATATGAAGATATCAAGATCATTAAAGGTTACATTTTTCCGATTTCGGCACAGCTAATTGTCGATTTACTATAAAACCAAATGCATAAAATAAAATTTGAATAATAATACAAAAAATTATGTATTTCTATTTTTACTTTTAACAAGAAGGAACAATAAGTACGTAGTTGAATCAAATTTTAAAATTGGTCATTTGACCAGTCATGGTGCGGTTAGTGTGAATACAAAGTTCTAAGCTATCAGTTACAGTAGAACCGTTCTTATCGGAATTACGTTATCGGAATTTTCTGATTCAAATACTCTCTTATGTGATTCACGGTGTGTATGACAAGATTAAATCAGTTATTCTTTATGTAATATTTTATACTTCTTTTACTTTTTTACAAATATTTTTTTTACATAAATTATATTTAGGTTTATACTTATTATTTATTACCGTATTACTATTGCGGTATTGACACTGATTTTTCGAATTTTGTACTATCCGGACACTATTATACTATTTTCATGCATTTTTTGAAAAAAAATGTGTATAACGTGATTCGAATACGAGACGTTCTACTGCACTGATGAAGTAGCAATCGCAATATAGACGATTTGTGTCAATACCGCAATAATAAAATATTAATAGCTATAAATTGAAGTATAATTAAATTAAAAAAATAAGTGCAAAAATGCAAACTGTATAAAATAATAAATGTAATATGTTTCGTTAAACGTTTCGTTTGACGTACATAAGTGAACCAACCTATAAAATAAATGATCTTCACTAGTTAATGCTAATCATGCTCTGTCATACGTATGCAATGTTAATGCCCTTCTAAAATATTTATATAACATTATAATGAGCCTTCTGAAAACAAGTATTTGAAACCAACCGAATTAGTCTCCAATTAAATAAACCCAGAAACCTAAGTACTGCAGTGGCTAATTCTCAATTATCATAGTTACAGATTATAATACTAGCAACTGCACGCGAGCCAATTTTGCCCAAGCACCACTTGGCGAGACCATTGAGAGATTGGCAGGAAAAAGTCCAAGTTTTGATGACGCAGCGATGCAGGCGAAAATTGGGAACGAAGCCGCCTACATAATTATACGCCAATTAAGAGAGTGCGGCGAAGGAGTGGATCAAGGAAAAGGCAGACGGGAGAGAATTGGTAGCAGGAAGTGGCTGCTGAGGGCAACAACCATCCCGATTCCCGCGCAATCGAGGCGCGCTTGAGAAGACCTAAAAAATGCAGGCTAGGAAAGAGTGGAATTTAATTAGGAGCTCCGATGCTCTCCTGCTTTTTCGAAAGCCCGGGGAACGCGAAGAAGACAGAGAGAGGATCGCTCACGTATCAAGAAGCTACGCTACACTTCTCCGAGGAAAGGCGTATCACCGGATCTGGAATACAGGGAGGGAGAAGAGGTCGACTGGAGTAAGAGCGACAGAGACGGCGAAAATTATTGAAGCAAACAATTGAGAAAAAGAGAGGGGAATCGAGGGGAAGATCAGTGGTACGCGCGGGTGGATGAAGAGGGTGGTGGAGGAGCGGTAGTGGCAGGTTCCTGGAGAAGAGAAAGTAGCGGTAGTAGTAAGGTATCGTCGGCGAAGACATAACAATCAGGAATATGATAACACGCAGGATGGATGCTTACCTTCACCTCAGACCATCCTAAGGAATCCGAGGATCCTCCCAGGATGACGGAGAGGATAGGCAGAGCAAGATGAAGGATGATGAGTGAAGGAAGCATGGCAGGGGTAGAGGCGCTTAATTAGAGCCAGACTTCCGTAGGATGCTTGAGGTTTCCCTACGTTCTAAACTTCTATCTTCCCACAGTTTATCCGCGTAAAGTGGCTATCTCGAAATTACCCTCGAAATTATATCGAACTTTGGACCGCGTCCGCGTCTTGATCCTTCGACTTTCATCTAACCTGTCAAAGGGAGCGCAAGTAGACGAATTCTTTCCCACTGCTAGATTAGAAGGAAGATGAGATCCCTCCGCAAAATAACCCGTACATTTCCTGCCTGCTCAAGTTGGAGTTTGTTCAAAGATATTCTGGACAGATTCAGCCTTCCATATGATTTCATATGAGACACGATATTGGTGTGTCACTTTCTTAGTGAAAGTTATTCTATGAATTTGCTAGCGAGGCGTAACCCCGACTGGGGACGAATGTTTACTTTGTACTCACTAATCACGACACGTATTTGCATTCTATAATCCTTGCTTCGCTAAAAGCTGCTCCTTCACTTACCATTACTGATTATCTATTATTTTGTACAACAATTCTGTACAAATTGACACACTGGTTGTTAAGGTTTAATTCGGCAACTAGCAGTATAAATAAACAAGGGAGTCAGGCAACAAATTGATATTATCTGTAACAACATTTCTACCTCATTAGCAATAAATAATATTTAACAAATATTTCTACGAAATTGCCTGGTTATAGCAACAAAATGCATACAGTGCTAAATAAGTCGGTTTAAATATGAGCTAAACGTTGTTTAGCGAAAATTATTCCATGAATTAGCTGGTGAGAAGCAACCCTGACTGGAAACGAATGTTTACTTTGTTTTGACTAATGAAGAAACATGTTTACGTTCTATAATCATTGCAAATTAAGTATTTTCGCCTTTTAATAAAAACATGTTTTCTTGTTTCAAATAAAAAGTCGGCCTCATTCAATGAATTTTTTTCAATTGCTGTTTATCTAGTCGATTAGCCATTGTTTTCAACAAATCTTCATAACCTTATATACCGATTGTCGGAGAATTATTAAGTTTTAGTATTATTACGTTATTTTATTTATTATTTTATATTATATTAAAAGTATTAAGCTCAACCACTAGCAGTACAAATGAACAAGAGAGTAGGAGAACAAATCAATATTGTTCGAATCAACATTTCTAGTATAGAATTCGTTATAAAATTAATAGTATTTGTTAGTATTTCTAGTTAATTCCCTGGTTACATGGGGCATTAAATAACCCAGCCTAACTATAAACAAAAAGTTATTGATCGAAACTTATTGTATGAACTACTATGGAGAATAGTATTTAACAAACATTTCTACCAAATTCGACAGTAGTATCTGTTAGGATTTCTTCCGAATTCTCTAGCTGCATGCAGCGTTGAGTAAGCTAAACTAACTATAAACAAGAAGTTATTTAGCGAAAGTTATTGTATGAACTAGCGGGTGAGGAGGCGCTGTGACTGGAGACCGATGTTTACTTTATTCTCACTAATCAAGGGACGTATTTGCGTTTTATAATCCTTGGTTGGCTAAGAGGGTAAAATCTGAAAGCTTAGTGGAATCTCCTTTCGGTCGGATGGGTAATCCTGGCTGCGACCCTCGATGCCATCCCTACCGACCTCCATCTTCCCGAACCGCTTCGGAGGAGGGCGTCTTCATGAACGTCTTGGTATAATGTCGAAGAAGAGACTCCGAGGCAGCATCGCCGACTTAATGGCTTATTTTATCCGCTGATATTGCTACCCACTTCCGAATATTCTTTGCCAGTGAGTCATAGTACAATCGCAATTCACATGGCCAACCAACGCGCCATTGAACATGGCAACCCCGACGAGAATGCCGCTATAATATGAAATATTAGATCATATTTTCTTTCGAGCGGTATGCCTAGGCCGAATTCAGATTTTACAGGTTTTATTTATGCTGTCTGCTCGTTCCAGTACTCGCCAAACACGGCAAACACGGCAAACACGGCTTTTGTAGTAAAATAAACTCCTTCGCACACCGCTCAAGCTTGTTACGAAAGTTTAAATGTGGAATTCCAGATCCGGATCGTGTGTACTTCGAAAAATGTGCGAGAAATACGCTGTGTTAAAGCGAATTTCAACAGAATAGTTTTAATATAATATGACATCAGTCTTGATGTTTCTGTAGTTTAAAAATGAGATGGATAACACCACTTCATTTGGTAGAAACTATTTTTGTAATTCTTAATGTTAACATTTTTTACTCGTTTTTAATGTGGTAGTTTTAAATATTGTGTTTATAATATCTCAAACATATTATTCAAAGAACTTAATTTTTTAGGCGAACTGTTAACCCTCCGCACATGAATTTTATATTTTTTACAAGCATACTACGTAACATGTAAATGAGAAATATTATTAATATTTAGCTGTGTGTTTCTTTACGGAACAATGAACTTTTGGTTAATATTTCGTGTTTCTTAGACAAATGCTTTATGTTTGCAAACGTTTATTAATGCTTCCTAATATTTTTCTTGTCAGCGATAAAAGTGGCTGCTTATCGATCATATGTTGACGGTAGTGTCGAGAAAATTCCAACACATATTACATCATAAAATTTAACAACAATGTGAAAATATTTCGCAGATTTTGCGAAAATATAACAATCATGTAAACTTACGTTAATGCTTGAAAATGGGATGCAGTGTTTAGAACACAGAAACTGTAGTATCCAGTAGCCGACGATGAAATTCTTCGATGTATTGGTATACAACACTATCCAAGACACACATCACAATGTTCAAACAAACATGTTCAAAGCCATTGGTGCTCCGCTTTAGAAATAAAAATATTTCAATTGTTCACGGTCCTAATGTTACTAATCAACATAAATTATTTACACTAGTAATTGCACTTTGTCAGGATCGTTTAAACAGGCAACGATTTCGAATCACCGATGACAGATTATTTCCATGCGTCCACAGTTCTAATGTTAGCAATCATCACAGGTTATTCGCAGTAACAATTACACTCCGTTAAAGTTGTTTAAAAGGGCAACAACTTAGAATCTTCGACGACAAATTACTTCAGGTCAACTAGTTCGATCATTCACTCGCGTTAAAGTCACTGAAAAAGCTGAAAATTGTGCCAAGATTTGCGAAACACTAACGTTGCCTCAGTGGAAACTGCGGAAAGCGTTCGACGCCGCCAGAAACTGTGGTGGTGTAAAAGCGCACCAACTTCGAGTCTACGAAGACAAATTAGTTGAGTACAACCGGTTGAATTATCCACTGGCGTGAAAGTGAAGGAAAAAGTTGAAAATCCTGGAGACTGTGTGTGATAGGAGAAATCGTGCCAAGGCTTAAGAAGCACTAACGACTCGCCAGCGGAAAGTACGGAAAGCGGTTGACGCCGTCGCAAAGCTCCGATTCTCGTCGTACGTAGGCCACGTGGCCTTTTGCTAGTAGAAGAACGTTCCAGTAGTATAACAATCGTGGCTCCCTTTGGCCCCCGCCGATTCCATTATTCGTAGAGAGTGAGTGGTATGCGGTGTGGTATAGCTCGGGTGGAATACGTGGCTTTGGGAGACGTGGGAAAAGGCGCGTGTGAAACGAGCAACACACTCGCCGCGGAGCTACTTTCATAATAAATGTCGCGGCTATAAGAGACCACCGCTCGGTCTACCTTCGACCAAATAATACACATTCGCCACTCATTTCCCCAATGATCGGCCATCACGAGACACACGATGTCGATCGTCTCTGCACTCCACCTGCCACTTAAAGCATTTTTCACCGCGCGCACGGTTTACAGCTCGGCTATGCAATCAAACTTGATGATTTGCGCAATGCAACATGATGACGTCGGGATGAGAAATTAGTTTGATTTCATTGTAATAATTAGTCAACTATGCACTCCTTTTTATTTTTGTTACTATTATCCGAATGTTACATTGTACCAGAAAAATGGAACCTTTATTTCATTACCGGTCATCTGACCGATTACATCAAGAATGGCTATCTGTGAATATGTATGTAAAAGGTGCCAGTACGTTTGGTGTTAATATTATATTTTTAATATCTCGGATGTTGCGGGGTTACACGGGAATTTACAATATAGAGTTAAAAAATAAATAAATATTTTATCCACAGAAACTGATCGTTGTTTAAAAGATTAGAAGATCATTTTTTTAGAGATCAGAGTATCTGTTTCATATGTAATATAAAATAAAATTTATATGTGATATAAAAAAGAATGTTACAGGTATTACATTGGAAGTATAAAGCTTTTCTCGTCATTCCAGCGAACTATTCTTTTACGATTAGCAAGAAAAAGACTGTGTTCGGGCATTAGGAGACACGATGCGGAACGCCAATGCACTCCCCACCTGCCGCTTAAAGCATTTTTCGCGATCTGCTAAGTTTGCAGTGTGCTATGTGATCGTACCTGGTTCTCGTGTAAGATTGATCACATTAACCCTTTTATGGAACGCATGGTGCGAAAGTTTTCTTTTCGAGACCTGCGTATTGTGCAGAAAGTGGCCGATTCCCGCACTCTAATCTATATTCACTCTATTACTCCACGCGTGCTGAAAGTAGCATTTTATTTCATTTTGTCGATCGCTTTACCGCACTAATACGATAATGAGAAACAAATTATTAACGATATTGTGTTACATTTTCTGCCAAATTCAGAGACGTATGTCAATCTGTCGATCTAACCAGTAATAGAAATCATAGATTTATCTGTCGAAATGGAATTACATTAAACTTGTAGCATTTTTAAAAAGATGATGTACTGGATTTAAAATTAAAAAATCTAAAATCTTAACATCAAATGACGTACAAAGGTTTATTAATGAAGCACTAGATGAGACATATCTGGCAACAAAGGTAATCCTCAAAATGTATGTAACATTAACTTCACTACAGTATTCATTATTAACAATACATACTATTGATTTCTGCCGTAATAATCTGTTAGAAATTTCGGTTTTTGCCGATTCACTCAAAGTAAACTTTCGCAGCATTCATTGCATAAAATATAGTGTCCTACTAGTGCGTAAGGCAGCTAACCTCCAGACGCATGAATTTACATGATTCGCCTTAGCGTACGCGGCATTGACAGGAGGACTCGTGTGATTATCGCACTCGCCTTTGGTGTTCGTGCGACAACTTCCACACTCATCCTCCTGTCAATGCTGCTACGCCTTCGACTCATGCAGCAACTTCACGCGCCTGGAAATTGGTCACTTTCCGCACTTGTATTACAATATACTATAACGGTGAACTGTTTTGTATTGACAATGTCTATCTGCGTAGTTAAAATCAAGCGACGACGAGTATATACACAGCTTCTTGCAATTTTAATTACATTTCATGTGTTGTTTCAAATATAACAATATTCTAATAAAAATGCAAAAAGTTATTGCCTGTTTGATTTCAGTATTCTACGAGAAAAAACATATTTTTCAGTTGTTATAATCATCATGATTTTGATAACAAGAGGTAATTTATTTTTCCTCATGACGCGTATAATCGTCAAACATCGTTAAAAGATTAAGACTTGTAATAATTTGAGTACTTTAATTTAAAAAATAATAAGTTATTCCAGCTATCTTCGTTGGAAATATCTGCCAACTATATATAAAAAAGAAGTATATTTTGTTTCCCTTTATCATAATTTTGGTTTACCTGTTTTCGTGTTTATCGCGAGCATATATAGACAAACAGGGAAACGCTGTTCTTTATATTAGCAGCGATAATAATGTTAAACTTTCTAACGGTTTTAAAATATGAATCTTATATCTAAAGATAAGTGAAAAATATATTTCAATCGGAAATAGAATATAATTCCAACATTAGTTAAAGTAACTTCCAAATTCTGCAATCATTTTTTTATATCTCCCTAAAGAAACATTGCAAAAAGCCTGATGCGTTAAAAAAACCTATATAAGAAATAAACAATGTTATAGTTTCCTGCGTACATATTCAAACTTATGCAAACCTTCTATTAAACTGGCAGTTAAAGATGCATATATTTTCCGCTTCTTCTATTTATACGTGTGTATAAATAGCTGACATGTAGGCAAGTGCAGTATCATCGACATTGGAATCGATGCATATTACAAAAGAAAGAGAAGCCTGGAGAAATGAAAGGGCAGCAGGAGGATATGCTGCTTCGTAAAACCTACGATTTTCTGGGCAATGCTTGCGTTCTCGAAGTTTATGGAAGGGTGAGTAGGCCGGTTGCTCAGTCTATTTAACTGTAACCCAGCAATTACCTGTAGGGGTGTAATTGTCATCCCTTACATTTTCTGGGGTAATCCGACGCGCAACCTTGCCACTAATACAAGTTTCGGTAACAACCTGTATAATTGTATAAGTATTTACTGGACTTCCAACATTCTTTAACCCTTCATAACCAAGTAGGGTTAAATCATTTGAGACTGTATTCAAACTAAAATATATTTCCATATAAATAATACTTAACTTGTATCCCAAGATTCTTTAACCCTCGATAAACCAGGTTGATTTAAATCAAGTGCAACTTTTTTCAAACAACATATACTTGTGCATGAATAATATTTGAGATAAAATAAACTCCACTTGGTTATACAAATTGATATAACAATTGGGTAAAACTGGCGTGAAACATTCAAACATAAAGAAACATTCCTGAACGTTTGACGCATATAAAGAATGTACTATTTTATGGGTACTTATAAAAATTTCTAGAAAAATTTGGTAAAACTGGAGGTTATAAATGAGCGGTATTTTAGGTTTCTTCTGTAGATGTGTAATCTACGTGCGATGGAGTACTCAGACATGTAGGGCAAGTGCATGCACCAGCGGCATTGAAATCGATGCATATTGCAAAAGGAAGAGAAGCGTGGAGAAATGAAAGGGCGGCAGGAGGACATGGTGCTTTATAAAACCTACGATTTTCTGGGCAATGCTTGTGTTCTCGAAGTTTATGCAAGGGCGAGGAGGCCGGTTGCTCAGTCTATTTAACTGTAACCCAGTAATTACCTGTAGGGCATAATTGTCATCCGTTAGGTTTTCTGGGGTAATCTGCTGCGCTGGCTAGCCGGGAGCTCGCACGATCGCACCCCATACAACCGAGTGAACCGAGTGAATGGGGCGTCGGGTCACGCGAGGCTGTGCCTGTCGCAGAAGTCCACGCAACGCGCAAAACCACGCGAAGCCGAAACCACACCGTCTTATTCTACCTCTATCATGTAGCTAATTACTAATTTACCCCTCACGGTCTGGAAGCCGGAACAACCGTTGCCCATTGCACCAATCTTTCAAGCTAAAGCGCCCCTCACAATCGATCACCTTACGCTCACATTCTTTCTCCTTATTAGTACAAATTTAACGTTCTATTATGGCACGATTGTTATTGCTTCTATATTACTATTTGCGAATTTTTGCTGTATTGCTGTTGCTCGCGGACTTTTTGTTGCTCGTTGTTGCTGACTGTTTTTTGGAACATTACTAAGATTGCTATCTGTCATTGTTTGCAATCTTGCTGTTGCTCGTTGTTGCTGAATGCTTTTTGGAACATTACCAATATTGCTATCTGCCACTGTTTGCAATATTGTTGTTGTCCGCGGACTTTTTATTCCTCGTTGATGCCGAATGTTTTTTTGTTATTGCTCATTGCACCAATCTTTCAAGCTAAAGCGCCCCTCACAATCGACCACCTTTCGTTCAGACTGTTCCCCATTATTATTAGAAATTGAAGGTTCTGTTATTCAAAGATTACCAATGTTGCTATTTCTGAATGTTTGCAATATTGGTGTTACTTGCGGACTTTTTATTACTTGTTGATGCCGAATGTCTTTGTCATTGCACCTTGCACTAATCTTTCCAGACTGTACTTTTCACTCTTACCTTATTATTATATCTTTGAGGTTATGTCACTGAAGAAATAATAATGAACTTTTGTTGCCTAGTTGTTGTCGAATATTTCGGAAGCCGGGACAACCATTGCCTATTACATTATGCTTTCTAGTTAAAGCTTTTTTTCATTATCGACTGTTTTCGATCACATTCTTCCTTTACAGACTTTCCCTCTTTACTTATTGTTGGAAATTCAAAAAGGTTAAGTCCTTGAAGGAGTACGATCGAATTTTTTCTTGGACGTTGTTGTTAAAAGTTTTGGTAGCGGGAACAAGCATTCCCCATTGCATCAACCTTTCCATCTAAAGCTTCTCGTACAAACAGCTACCGTTGATTCATATTCTTGTTTTATAGACTATCACCTTTTACTCACAGCTACAACCCCAAAGTTGTATCATTAGAAGAATCCCAAGGAACTTTGTATTGATTATTAATATTCAGTGTTTTCGTATTATCTGTATTGCTACGTTGTCGACTGGTAATAGAAACGTTAAGGAACTTCAACAATACTTTGATAAGAATGAACAACTCTTTGAAGAAGTACAAAATGTGAAAAAGAAGTTCCTTGTTGTTCCTGCAATTTGGACACAGCTTAAGGTTAACCGCACATTTGAAATACTTTCAAGAATACATTTGTAAAACTTCTATCTTGCGAATAATCGCAGATCAGAAAAATCGCCAGTATGAGTTTGGCCTAAAGTGGCGAGAAATATCGAGCAACGTGAATACTTTTTATAAATGTTGAACAGAAGTGTGGACTTACCACTTGGATGGACAACGATAGGGACTTGATATTTCTACGGCAGAACTTCCAATGTTCCGTTAGTTACCTGGAAGCAAAAGTATTGTTGATTAAAACAATTTAATGTAAACATTCCATCTGTAATATTATTATACGAATAACTATGAAAAAATCTTTGCAAGATTATTTCCGCTTGTATAAAAGTAGTATGCAATAATAGTTTAAAGCATGCTCTTGATATAATATTGAGTTTCTGTTCCTGAAAAATGTTAAACAAGCCCGAAAACATAAAACAATACGTACCATGTTACAGGATAATAATTTATAATCAACGAACGCCAGTTGGTTATATGCAGTATTTCTACTGTATACAGTAGAAATATACATGTAAAAATAAAAAATAACACTTAAACGACTGATGCAATACAAACATTTATAATTGTACATTATAGATTTCATGTGTTTGTATTTCAAGTATACCTTCAAACTTATTGATATTTTAATCCGTAGTATACTAACACAGATAAGTATTTCAAAACAGCCCTATTTAAGAAAAGAAGTACCAAAGATTTTATAAACTCTGTGAAATATTTCTTTTAAAGTAGTAAATATTGTTGGTAGTATTCTAGATACTTATAAATAAAAGGCTGATTAAACAAAGAAGGTATTATAGCAGAATATGTAATTTGCCTGCCAAAGTTTTCTCACCCAAATGTTTTTTTAAATCCTTAAATTACAGGACAGAACTATTGTCAACAAATTAAAACTTACGTAAATGACTGTTTCTCTTTTGTTGTTGTAGCAAAGAGTGCAGGTTTGCCTCATTTTAAGTTTACAAGAGATAGTCGAGCGTTGAACGTACGCTGTTTATAGCAGTGCGATGCTTTAGATCGGAATTTTTTAGAGCACCGGACGGTCAATCGGAGATAGCAGAACCTACTTACTTAGAGCTCATACGCGAAGTAGAGTCATTCAACTCTACAACTGATCAAAGATTAACATCAACCAGGGACACAATGGGCCAGCAGCGAAACTCACTGACAATGCTCTTTGAGAGACGCATTTCACCTTAAAGGGATAGTTCAGTCTAAATTCGGGGGAAATCGAGACGCACCCGGAACTTGTTTCGTATTCGTATTTATCTTTTGACATGCTTTAGTAACTTAAAGTATGTATAAATTTTATTGCAAAAAACTTACAATGGAACTCAAAATAGAAATTTGAATCAACGAAGACACAAAAATCTGCTGAGCAATATGATTTGATTTAACAAATATTAGTATTGATTTAAAATATTATGGCGTTGATTGGTTCATCTCGGAATAATTAAGGTTTAAAACAATTAGCTAAATTGTGTAAATTTACATTAGTGATGAAAAATACAGATTGGTGATTTTGATTGCTATTTTTATTCGTTTAATCAAATTACTAAAGAAATGTATACTGGTGACTTTAGAATCTGTGCTACTGTTGATTTTCAATTTCATCAATGTCTGGTAATACCTACTTGCTAGTAGATCACGTCGATTAGATAGTGCTGAGCCACGGCATAACAAGATTAACATCATACTATATTACTAATTAAATCACATAGTATGTATGAACTGATTTTGAAGTACATAAAGTTTTGTCTTCGCTGGAACACCGACATACTTCTTTTTGTTCGCTCTTGTTTAACGTTTTAACCATTTTGACTATACTACCATTGCCATATGGACAATAAAGAGCAACCTTTGTTACGGATAATAGAAATATTAAGGAACTTCTAGCACTTTTTGTTTTTGTCATAAATTAAATTTCACTGTATACAGTATAATACCTAATAACGGTTTTATTATTACATCCTAAGTTCTATTTGTGGCAGAACACCAAGGATCTTTTTGTTTCTTGTTGTTATTGAATATTATTTTCCAACTAAATCTTCCCGCACAGTCAACGCCTTTAGATTCATATTATTTCTTTACAGATTTTAACACTTTATTTTTTATTAATAGTTCACGGTTGTGTCGTTGGAAGAATAATGCATTACCTTATTCAAGCATTACTGATTACACCATTTTCATTCAATCAACATTCTTTTCAAAACATATTAACAACAATTCCAATCCATACCTCCTCATCAATCTTCATACGTTTCGTCCTTGTTATGGTTTAAATTTTTCCGTATATAGTGGAATGTCTATTAACGTTTTTAGCACTCGGATATTCCAGTGCAATAACGAATTAAAAAAATTGCAATACTGCAATAGGATGGAAGAGGCTAGGTATCGCACGGAAAATATTCATACGAGGGAACAATGGTAGGGCAGACGAATTTGTTTAGGGGTCATCCTAAGGGGTTGGCCTTGATGTGGCTTGCGGCCTGGATGAGCTTAATAACCGTCGGCTGTCGGCTTTCTCAAACAAACGTCCCTAAACGTCGCTCGTGTCTCGCTGCTCCCCGCAACACTCGGGGACGCTATCGAAAAAGAATGCGCGATGAATTCCCGCTATCGACCTCAAAACATTCCAGCATGCGGCGCATCACTTGTTAATAACTCTCGGTATTTGTAATGAAATGGAAGTTACAGAAGCATCAATGCAACAAACATGAATTTCCAATAAAAATAATAATTCGGTCATTCTGAATAATTGAAGTTGATTGTTTCTGAATACTTTTGGATAAAATTCTTTTTGTGCTGCAATCCAGAATTACGTAAGTGATTAAGAAAACAACTTGGGCAAAATTGAAGATGGATGAAATGAAAAGTGCCATCACAACGAATTTTAAAATTTGGAAATATGAAAAACTACACTGTTCTGTTAACAAGTTGTACAAATTTCACAGCGAATGAGTTAATATTAACTTTGCGACAATTGGAATGTAGAATTGGCTACCAGTATCGTAAACGTATTCTTGTTCTTCATTACAGCGAGTGGCATCATTTGTTAACCCTTTAATTGTGAACTTTTTTTGACATGTCTATCTGCTGACATAGTTAAAATGAAATGATGACGAGTATACTCAATTATTTGCAATTTCAATTCATTTGTTTCAAATATAACAATATTTTCGTCACAATGCAAAAAGTTCATGATCATTTGATTCCTTTACTTTTAGAGAAGAGACACATTCTTTATTTGTTATAATAATTGCAATTTTTATAGTAAACGGTAATTCATTTTTCATCATGACAACTATACTCATCAAACACCGTTAAAGGGTTATTAATCCTCGGTATGTTTAATATGATCGAAGTTACAGCAACTTCACATTCAACAAGTATGAATTTCAAACAGAGATAACAATTCAATAATTTCAAGCTGTGTTATTCTAAATGAAATAAATAGTTACAATGTCTTTTAAAAAAATAAAAACATTTCAAGATATTAACATTTGCGATACATGGATTCGTAGAAAAAGTTTGGAAGCTTTATTGACCTTTCTCTAATGCAATTTTTGGAACTACTGTGGACACGCTGACTTGAGTTTTTTGAATCATGTGTAAAACAAAATCTTGAATGTTTCCCTGCAGGAGCACGTAAAGAGAATAATTTCAATAGATTTTGTTTAACGCTTACCCTCTGTCATCCATTTCCCCAAGAAAATTTTCAGAACGTGTCAATTATGGACGAAAAAAGCATTCTTCAATTTTTACCATTTTTCCATCCCTCGTATTGCCAGCATATATCTTACCAGCATATACTGCAGTATATAGTGTTCACATTTGTTAACAATGCATTGGTTTACCTTCATTTTTCATCACTTATCCATGCATGAAAAGTTCCTCTATGCCAAAGTTCGTATCTCAAAATGTAATACAACTTTCAAACCGTCCATGTCATTTATTATAACCCTCTGTAACTACAATCAATATAAACACCGTCAATATGGACAATAACAATGCATCTCAAAACAGGAATTCTTCCCAAAGAAAGGTATTTGTTTCGCGAATAATGTTATATTTTCCTAATTGCAAAAAAATCTTCTACAAATTACTTATAAAAATTTATGCAAAAGCGCACTCGACAATCTCCTAAGTGCGTTTTATGTAATAATAAAAGATGTAAACAAAGAACGTGCAGAAATTTTTCACTGCCGAAAGGTACTTGTTGGGGGTAGGAAAATAATGATTAGATCGTTGGCGCAGGCATTTCTGATGTGCGGAGAGCAATGCAAAAGGAGTCAACAAGAGAGGCCGGCGTGGTGGGTGGCACATCGACTGGTACAGACTAGTACCGATATTACCCTGCACCCACGACCGAAACAGTGAGCGAGGGTGAGAACATCAGAAGAGGGATAAAGATAGAGGGAGAGTGAAAGAGAATGAGAGGGGGGGAAGAATCACGGCAAGTAAGGGGTGAGAGGACTCAAGAGAGAAGCATGTAAGCTTATAGGCACTTCCCTTCCGCGATCAATTAATTCCCGACGGTAATGCTTTTCTAAAGATACACAGTTAGCGTGGCTTCAACACTCCGCGCTTAAATCACCAAACCCTAAAATAAAATCGTTCTTCGGGTTTGGTAAGAACGAAGTTTCACTATAGAATTTTTGGAGTTGCCTTTAGGGTGATCGTTTGAGTTGAAGCCTGCAAGAATTTGAGTCTACATCCAAATTTATGAAAGAAATTAGTTTATTAGTATGTCTTGTTGTTGGAATAAATTGCTAGGTAACCATTGATAGTTGGCATTTAATATTTATAGTATATGTAATATATTATAGATCGATCACACGCTCGGTAATATCGACGTTGCTGATTTCAAGATAAATGCACCAACCAAACTTTAATTATTACAGATCACGTATTTTCTGATGTACTGTAATGTAATTATATTTCTAAGTGTAATAGCAGGTCCTTTTCGCTGAATAATGAACAATTCAAAATTGTTTAAATGCTACAGTGCAATTACTAATCTCAATTAATTGTTACACAATTACTTTGCATTGCTATTTGAACAAACCATATATTTCTACATTTCTAGAAACAAAAAGAATTATTTAAAGTATAATATCTTAAGTTGGGTAACACAACTTTAAATTGTTTAAATGCTGCCGCATATCTAGTATTTCAAATTAATCGCCACCCTAGACCTTGAATGATAAAAAATAAGGTGTAGGCAAATGCAAGTATTACTTTAAATTAATTGTCACTTAAGAACTTGCACGATCAAAATATATTATAAACAATTAGTCTCATTGCTTTTTAAAGAGATTCCATATTCTGAGACTACAGCACTAGTCATCACGTTTCCAAGTAGAATGACAAGTCCTTTAAATAGAAGAACGTGCACCTTCAGATTGTTTAAGTGCAGCAATGAAACAATTAATCAAAATTAATCATCAAGCCAGATCTTGAATGATAGAAATACGTTGTAGATAATTAGTTTCAATGCATTCAAAGAGATCCCCTATTCCCAGAGTAAGACATACTATTACTCGAAGTTGTAGATAATTAGTCTCACTGCTTTTTAAATAGATTCCATATTCTCAGACGTGCAGCACTAGTCATCGCATTCCCAACTACAGGGACAACTCCTTTAAATAGAATAACGCGCTGCTCCAAATTGTTTAACTGCAAGAGCGGGACTATTAATCTAAATTAATCGTGGCGGCAAGAACTCTCGGAGCATTTTCGAGTGGCCGCGCGGTAATATCGGCGCGGCGCAGTGCATTAAACTCATTGCGTTCCGAGAACGCACATTCCCCTGGCACAATAAATCATTATTCCATGCCGCCCTCACCTTTTCCGTCTCTACTTTCGGAAAATCGAGGACGGCTCGGCTGGCGCTAGCTGCGCTAATAGCCACCTATCTGCACGTTACGCCGCCTCTCTACGAGTACCAGCACACACACTCTCTCTCTCTCCCTTTCTCTCTCTCTCTCTCTCTTTCTCTCCCCGGAGTATTCTAATTGTGAGAGACAGTCCTGGGAAAATACTCCTCGGAAGTTTCCTCGGAGTCTGCAGCATCCTCCGTATATCGCCGGTATTTCAATGTGCCACTAACACCACACCGTGCCTTCCTCCTGGCACTGCCACTGCCGTCGCCGTCTCTACGACTACGACGTGGCAATTCTTACCTTTGGCTAACACCTACGCTCTTTCCCACCCTTCTCCACCCTCTACCCACCCTCCCCCGAAGGGCGGACTTAATTCCGAGAGGAAAATTAAGTATCTAAGAGAGAGAGAGCGAGAGAGAGAGAGAGCGAGAGAGGGTAAATACAGTTGACGGCGCTTCCCTCTGGTTATAGATAGAAAGTAAACTCTCCGCGGAGTCTATGCCCATGTAAGAAAAGGGAGACTATTCTGCTGGCGTTTCCTTCCCCACGTGTAAGTAAATATCACCGGATACCACTTGCAATTAGGGAAACGTCGACGCTGATTTAGTTATTCGCGATCGAGGCGAGGAGTAATTCATTAAAGATTTTGTTGCCAGCTAATATTAATATTTAATATATAATAATTAATATTCTGTTTTGAGGTAATAATAAGAGAAAAATGTAGTTTTCTGGTGTCTATTATTTATTCATAAAAAACTGTTAAATGAAAAAAACACAGACGTGTGTGTTTTTTAAAGAGAGAAAATAATTTTAGTTTTGATAATATTAAGAAAAATGTATTTTTTCTGCGGCTCTTGGTTATTGATGAAGATAGTTTAATAATTTGTCCGGATTCGACAACTTGAAAGCATTAGGCGTTTTTGATGAAAATATTTTTGGACGGGCCGTTTAAAAATATTTGTATGCCGCCGTCATGTCGAGTTTAAAAATGTTGAAAATTTTGAAAACTTAATTTTTCTGTTTGTACGTTACATAGACTTGGAATGCAGAATTGGGTAATAGCATTGAAAAAGCAGCATTACTCAACAATAACCAAACATCCGATAATTTTGAAAAGGTAGGAATTTTTAAATCGACGTTTTCCAATACGTCGCGAATTCCTGTCCTCTACAGGAATTCAGTAGGAATTCTTTGGAAAGAGGAAGAGCGTCGACAGGCGTTTTGAGAACTTCTAAAGTGACGTTGATCCTTCTCCTATTACCCGTTGCGACTGTCGCTCACAATTAGCCGTCCCCGAGGATCTGCCAGCAGGAAGAAGAGAGCGGAAGGAGCGTCAAGAAAATAGAGGAGAACAAAATGAAGGAGGAAGGTATAAGATAGCACAAGGTAGCAACGAGGAGGAAGCGACTGGTGCTCGACGGCACATCTTACATGACAGACTTTGTATTAACTATCAGGTAACTCCTTCCTGTCATCCCCTTTGCCATCCTCTCCACTCCCCCATTTTCCTAAGCCGAGGACCCTTTAGTAATATCACTCACTATCCTCAACGACTACTTTGAGTATCTGCCCAAAAGATAATGAATGCATCATACGTTAATGGAAGATGACAAAAACAACTTATTCATTCATACGGATTTTATTAGTTTTTTTTCTTCCTACTTATTTGTGTTGTGTTTGTATGAATTATCAAATAACTCCTTTCTGTCATCCCCTTTGACAGCCCTTTCCACTTCCCATTTTCCTAAGCTCAGGATCCTTTAGTAATATTGGTTACTATCATCAACGGCTACTATGAGTATCTGCTGTTAAGATAATGCAACTTACGTTACTGAAATACGACAAAATAGCTATTCGTTCATATGGTTTTTTTTTTATTAGAATTCTTGTTTCTAGGTTACATTAATGCATCATCCTTGGATTCATTTATATGACTTTTAGCAACCCTTTAATATCACTCACTATCGTTAATTCTTTTTATAATTAACTGTTGCAATGAAGCAAAGCCATGCGTTTACTAATTTTCTCTTATTTTATCTTCCAATGTATGTTTAAATTCCGAATGTAAGAGGTGCATATTATAAATCGAGGTAGTTACACTTTTGATCACTACTTTCTGTTGCAAACTGCTGACTAGTGTTAAACTTTCCATTAGAAAACACTTTGCATACCCGTAGTAGAAAAGATTCATTCTTCTCTGTTCCAAAATGTCAGCTCCTAACTTTTAACTCAAAATATGAACCCAATGACTGTCATTAGTTGTCCAGAAACTTAAATAAAAGTTAAGTAAAGTAAACGTACAGGGCGACGTATTTCTGTTAGAATATCAGCAAGAACTTTCAGACACGATGAATTTTGTAAAATAAATGAGTTTTATGTCATTTATTGTTACCTATTAGTTGTTTTAATGTGCTTATTATTTCTAAAATTATTCTGCAATACCGAGATCTTTGGTTCCAAAGGAAAAGCATTACCCTGAACCATTTGAAGCCACTCTTGTATTTATTCCGATATATTAAATATTCTTAGAGATTCGTTTCATTATAATCAATGAACTTGCCTACGAAGAGTGATGGTTATATTGGCACCATTACGTATAACTATTTGCTTCTTTAATTGTATTATTTAACATAATAAATACACATTAAAAATTAAAGCGGTTGCTTTTTTATTAAACGGTTTTGTTGAGCTTGATAGCACTTTCTTGATCATATCTTGTAACTAATTTTTAGCCCATTTCTATCGAGCCAATTTTCTTGAGATTTTGTAGACATAGTATGTAAGTTGCGGTGACAATACAAAGTTTCATCAAATTGTAATTGATCGACCCTCCCCACTTCCGCATTTTACCCACCCTCCTTTTGTATTACCAGACAATCCTAGCAATATTTATAAAAAAGTCTTAGTGGAAAAGTTTTAGTGCAATGCTTTAAGAAATAAAAAATAATTTGTTAACTATCACACCGTTCTTGGTCATATGTTACTAACAAAATCGTGAGGCGACCATAAATGAAACCAAATCAACACTTCCAGAGTTTGATCTACCCCTATTCTGTATTGCCTGCCGACCCTAATTATACGGATATCTATGAAGAGGTGTTAATAAGTAGAAATCAAATTGAGTTATGATATATAGGTGGGTAACAATATGAAAAGAAACAATATGATGTAAACATTAAAGAGAAATTTAGCGGTTTATGAGATATTATAGTATAAGTGTAACAAAATCAGTGTCGAAAATCCTGGCGAGTGTAAGAGAAAGTGCGAATGATGATTACAAAGAAAATGTAAAAAGACGAAAAACTTTACTTTATAACTAGCTTTACGAAAGACAACACTTTTAAGTTACACAGTTTTAGTGACATGCTCCAAAAAATAAATGATGAATTGTTTAGTTATCACAACATTCTTAGTCATGTGTGACTAAGAAAATTGTGGGTGCGATCATAAATAAATCTCAACCACTTCAATTATGAGTGCTCTACAATTTTCTTAGTCACATGTGGCCAAAAATGTGACGTTAAACAAATTATTTTTCAGTTGTAGAGTATTACACTAAAATCTTTGTTTAATGTAATTTAAATAAAATTTTATTTTTCCATTGGTTTTTGTTTCAAACTGCAGACTAATGGTCAGCTTTATCGTAGAAAATGTTAAGCAGACTCTGAACATGCAGCTCTTCCACCCTGTCAAACGTACGTGCACTTTGCATGCCCGTAGCAGAGGAGATTCGTGTCTCTCCATTCCCATATGCCGGCTGCGAACACTATAATATCAAGAGACTTAAAGTAGACTTCGGATGGAAAGTGCACAAGTATTAGGGGCCGGCTCACGACAACGGCTGCCTTGTGTCTGAGTGGAATATTAAATTCGCTTCTCTGCACGCCTTTCAGTCTGAGAGTCCTCAGGATTCGGTGAAAACGGAATTCTTGTAATAAAATGGACCGCCGAGAAATAGTGTTACTGATATGTGTTTATTTTTCAATTCACGAAAAGTTGTATTATCATACAACTTGTATTGTCAAATTGTATTGTATTATCCTGTATACTTGTAAGTTGTGTTTGTATTATCTTGTATACTTGTATTATCAATTGTATAATGATAGTACATTCCGGTTACGAGAATAGAAATAAGCACGAGTTCTTAGTCAAATTTAACTGAAGTTGTTTTTTGTTTATGAATTTTAGATATATTTTTGCATAACATTCTACGGTTCACTGCTATGTATTTGTTTAATATCCATCAGAGTTTCGCTAATGTTTCCGTCGACAACGCAATAATATTATTTTAGAAATATATGGCGGACACTTAAATGCTCACCGAAATTAACTAATTATAAATGATAGATGATTTCTTAGAAATATTAGACCAGTTTTTTTCACTATAGCAATAATACTATTGTAGTTTACAACTGAAGACGAAACATTGCAAAAGAAATGGTCTTGATTATGTTTTCTAACATGAGTTCTTGAACAAAATCGTTTTGTCACGATGTGTTAAGTCAAACATGTACCATGATCATCAATCCACAACAAAACATTTTGAATAATGTATGACAATGAGTGTCAGTCCTGTCAGGTCGAAATCTTTGCTCATTTTTTTGTATAAGTTCGTAAACCAATGTAGAATGCTTGTCCAAAAAAATCAGCTGCCATGATCAACTACAGATATTTTTAAAAATCATCGAAGAGTCAGATTTTTTCTATTCAACGGCGCTTAGGCACTGCGTCCGTTATATTTTCATGCACTTGAAATGCATCATGACAGTTCAAATTTTTAAGGTGCTTTTTATATCACATTATGAGCAAATTCCGAAACTATCATGGGCAGTTTCCACCTGACAGGCCTGATCCTTTAAAGTAACAGGCGTTGTACTTAAGCGTCGGCGAAGAGGTAAAATCTGGCGTTTCGATAATTTTTAAGGATACCTATAGTTGATCATGGCAGCCAAATTTTTTGGGAAGTATTCTAGATTGCCTTACGAACTTATCCAAAAAAAATGAGCACAGGCTTCGACTTAACAGGCTTCACATTCTACTTGTAAATATTTTAGTCACCCAAAACTAAGGCATTATTTACTTTATCAACTTTTATTATATAACGTATATAATTGTTTAAAATAAATTATTCACTCTCATTCGTAACGTTAAATCACTCATTATTAGACAAAAATATCCAGGTCCATTGCTTCATAAACGACTGAAACATCGAGGCACAACTTTAGCAATAGACTAGTATCCGCATAATTTTATCATTCACTGTGCATGTTCGCGACTCTATGTTGATCTAGATATTCGGGAACACACAGAGAACTTTAAACGTTGACTTTTAAGAGTGTTTTATAAGACTTTGCTCTATGAATTGCAGCTGTATTTTTGATGTTGTATTTCGAAATTTAATCACAGGTCCTTTAAACTGAAAAAAAAATCACTGATCATTGTCTGAATGCTGTGATGGGTCAATCAAAATTAATCGTTACGCAAAAGCTTGTGCCATAAGAAATATGTGTCACAGAATTAGTTTCGTTGCTGTTTGAACAACCACTATATTTTCATATGTATAGAAACAGAAAAGATATTTGAAAGCGTAATAAGAACTCCTTTAAATGAAATAATTCAGAATTCAGACTTCTTCAAGTGCTAAATGCGGCGGAATTATAAATCTAAATTAACCGTCATTTAAGAACTTGCGCAACTAATAATAGTTTTTAACCAATTTCTTAGTTAACCTCACAATTATTATATGAATCTAAATATTCGAGATCACACAGAGAACTTCTGACACTGATTTCTAAGAGTATTTTGAACAGCATTTGTTTATCGCTCTTTTTAGATGGTCTGCTTTGTTGATTGATGTTATATTTCTGAACGTATATGGGAATCCAGTTGCGTGATCATTACAGTTAAGGAAAACCCTTCTCCGATTTCTTCAGCTGGCGTAACCGAAAACCGCACACAAGTCGTTTAAAACAAGCTGATGGCTTTAAAGATCGATGTTGGGTGTTCCCGTCACGCACGCTCCACTTCAATTCTGCTGCGCTCAGTTCACGTTAAACTGCAGTGTTTCGCCCGAGTATCCGACTGTGTGTGAACAGCCAAAAATATGAGCTTGCGTCCTGCAAGTATGGCTAGATTTTAAGACAGCTGCCGTCGGAATTCCGAAGGACCAGTAGCGTTTGAAACTTTATAATTCTCTAAACAATATCTGTCGTAATTGACAAGCAATTATACATTTCGAAAAGTGGGATATGGACAGTCGAAAATATGAGCTTGCGTCCTGCAAGGACGACTAGATTTTAAAAGCTTTGCCGACGGAATTCTACCAGTCAGATTTGGAAGATTATAATTCTCTAAACAATGTCTGTCGTAATTGACAAGCAATTATACACTTTGAAAAGTTGAATATCCACAGCTGAAAACACGAGCTTTTATACTGCAACTGCGGCTAGATTTTAAAGGCTCCACCATTGGAATGCCAAAGATCGAATTGGATTTCAAGTATTGTCATTTTTTGAAGTGCAGATTTTTATTATAATTGGTGTATTGTATGCGTATATTTTACCGGTGGAAAAACTTCGATATTAGAATTTGAAGAGTGCAATTCAAGCTTGCAGCCTTTCAAGCTTTGTAACGTTTTGAATGTCTGTTATAATTGACCAGCAATTCTACATTTTGAAGAGTCGAATATAAATATTCGAAAGTATAAACTTGTGTTGCATCCCTACGGATATTTTTGATAGGTTGGAAAGCTCTCGGAAACAAAATTCCAAGGATCCAATGAGATTTCAAGCGTTATAACTTGTTGAACAACAGACATCTATCATAATTTTCAAACAATTGCACACTTTGAGAAACCCAATGTGACTATTCAATACACGAAAATGTGAACCTAAGAAAATATCTATCGGAATGTGAGACTTGATAATTCTTTTAAAGAACGCGTAAAAATTTCCAAGGAGAATTACACACTCCGAAGAGATCGGCTTAGGCCGACACTATGAATTCTGAAGATGCATTCCTCGCTCGTTGAGACACGACGCGCACCGCACGATTATTTAATGGCAGTTCGCCGGGTCTACGTCTTTGTATTAATTTTGCACTGGCACACACTTTTCGACACTCGCGGGACACTCATACGCGAACGGACGTGCGTGCGCGCGCGTGCGACATTTTCCCGGGAAAGCGTGAATATCCGGCGGGCGGTGGTGCGCCGGAGGCAAGGACAGCTCATTAATATTTAGACGTATTTTGAACAGCGGGCCGCCACCATCACCGTCGCTAACTCCAACCTCATCGCCGTAGTCCTCCTTCTCCTCGCCGTCCTCCTCTCCACCACCACCTCCTCCTCCTCTTCGTCGTCGTCGTCGTCGCCTTTATACATAATTATACGCGCGAGATTGGTTAGCGCCGAGTGAGTAACATCACTCCCGAGCCCACAGCTAGATTCTAAATGTAATATTTTGTAAGTCAATGCTAATCAGCCCTGGCCGAACATTTTTTCCCTTTGAAATGTAGTCGAACTTTTTTTTAAATCATTCATTGGATTTTATGTTGCGGAATTATATCACAGTTATGAATAAGTTAGGAGAAATATAGACAAACTCTAAATATGTGCTAGTAACATGCAAAATGCACAAAAGTTCAAGTCGAAGTTAGACAAACTAACTATGCTATTATACTTAATTATAGGTATAGGATTGGTTAGTACCGAGTGAGTAACATCACTCCTAAGCCCACAGCTAGATTCTAAATGTAATATTTTGTAAGTTAGTGCTAATCAGCCCTGGCTGAACATTCTTTTCCTTTGAAATGTAGTCGAACTCTTTTTTAAATCATTCATTGGACTTTGTGTTGTGGCATTTTAACACAGTTATTAGTAAGAAACTCGCAATATGCGCTAGTAATATGCAAAATGCATGAAAAATTACCGAAACTGATTGTCTGTTTCGATATGATTATAAGCATAGAATTAGTCAGTGTTGAGTGAGTACCATCACTCCCAAGCCCACAGCTAGATTGCAAATGTAATATTCTGTAAAGCAATGCTAATCAGTCTCGGCCTTTCAGTCTCAGCGCATTCTTTTCCTTTGAAGTATGTTCGACATTTGTTTCAGTGATGAATAACTTAGGAAAAATTTAAAGAAACCCGAAATATGTGCTAATAGCAAGCTAAGTTTACAAAAAGCTTCAGATCTGAGCTTGTTGTCTCTATAATTAATACTTTTTAGGAATTTGTAAATTGAGGATAATGATGTTGCTAAAGTAAACTACGTAATAATGCAAGGATCATAAATTTTCTCTCGATATACATAAAATCTATCTTAAATGACACTGCATTTCCAATTATAGAAATGTAAAAGAAATGTTTGTGAACTATTTTGCAACCACTTGAGACTAAATACGCCGTACCATTTTTCATGTTCTATGATTGAAGGTAATTTTTGTTCAATTTCGAAGGAGATTAATAACATCCTGAAACTACCCTTAATGGATATCCAACCTGCAGCGAGTACTATTTCAATATTCTAAATAAACTACTACCATTTAGCAATTTTTTGATGCAATACTACATCTTGGTACTTGAAAGTAGAGAGAAATTTTGGCTGCAATACATTTTTAAAAATTCCCGACGGTATATTTTTGCAGCAATCAAAATGGAGAACTGTTTTTATTTGATTCAAGAGGACATTAATAACATCCTGAAACTGGCCTTAATGGATATCCAAACTGTAGCGAGTACTATTTCATTAAACTAATTACGCCACTACCATTTATTCATTTTTCGACACTACTATTGACACTATTTCTTGGTACTTGAAGGTAGCGACAAATTATGATCGCGACATATTTTTAAAAATTCCTGCCAGTATATTTTTATAACAAGTAAAGTGAAGAGCTGTTTTTACATGATTTAGGAGGGGATTAATAACATCGTGGAACTAGCCTTAATGGATATCCAAACTGCAGCGAGTACTATTTCAATAACTTCTCCCCTATTATCTTGCGTATAATCTCTGTCTATAGGTGAGCTAGGTAGAGGGTTCGTGCAAGCGTGTGGGGGAAACGATTAATTGAGAGATTCCAATACCGTTTTCGAGAATTGGGGGGAGAATTGAAAGTCGCCGAAAATAGTTCGGTCGTTGCCTCTTATACTGCCTCTCACGTAATCTCCGGCGATTAACTCGCATTCATTTGCTTTCTACTAATTAACTCTTCCCTATAATAGCTTCGCAGGACATTCCGCTGAACGACGAAAGCCTACAAATGGTACTTCTATTTTGTACTTTTATTTTATACAGTGGTATGTCTGTTTTTATCATAAATATGACAATGTTTTCTATTTTTAACGGACTTCGAAAAGAAGGAAGTTCACAATTCAACATGTATGTATTTTGTTTTTTTAATAAACTAAACGTGTATATTACAATATTAATTGTTCTACTTTAAAATGATTGTCGTTTCTCTAATAATGAGAATTCGGTCATCGTTTCACCATTTGCAACTTTTGCGCTAATGTTACAAGGAATTGGTATTGACTGGTATAATTGTACGAAAATATTAATCTTGGGAGCAAATGTTACTTTCCCACGCACAGGATGTTTACAATACAAACACTAGATATTATAATAAATAGATCAATTGAAGATGAATCATTTAGGGTTAGTTGAAAAATCAGTAAAATTGACTGCTGATTTATGATATCATAGAAATTGATCTTGACTCACTTTAACCCTTTAATGGCGAAATTGTTTCTACAAACTTTGTATCTGCTTGCGTAGTTAAAATCAAGTGATGACGAGTAGACTCAATTTTTTGCAGTTTTAATTCAGTTCTTTCAAATATGACTTTATATTCATAAAATGTGAAGGTCCAATGACTGTTACTAGTATCACAGAAATCTAAAGAAAAGTTGACTAGCGTTGATGTACGATTTGTGGCTACTGTTTTAGTTATTCTGATATATTACGCATGTTATAGGTTGGTATCATTATATCATTAATGAACTTGTTTAACAAAAGCGTGGTTTATGTCAGCCCCATTGCGTATTACTTTTTATTGTTTTGTCACACTGATTAATGGAGGAATCTCAGATTTTTATTGCAACAAGATCTTGGACGAAAATGTTACGCATTTTCTGTATATTTAAGACCACATCGACATATCTTTCACGTCTTCGCACGTCTTTTCTTTTTTAAGTCCCATATGACTGAATAATACAGAAATCCTTAACCTAGCTAGAAATGATACATCCACCCCAATTACTATTTTCTTTTCACTTCGAGCTTTCTCTTATTTTACTCCATTTTCCAATGCAATCCAGCGCGACCAAAAATCCCCGTCAGCATCCAGCAGTTAATGCCTCCAATAAGTGAAATATGGTCTCGATTAGAATACTCGGGGTTCCGAGATGAAAGAAGGAAACGACTGTGCGATCAAGCCGCGCGGCAAAGCTGGCCCTCCTTTTCCAAGGTTCCTAATCGATTCCGCGAGTTTTAAACTTTATGCCACCGTTGCCGTCACCGGTACACCACACCACCACACCACTACCGACGCTCCCGACGCCGTCGTCCTCGTCTTTGTCCTCGTCCTCTCTGTCTCCTGCTCCTTGCCGCTATTCTTTCGCCCTACCCGCAACGACGGCGGCGTCGCCGACGTCGGCTGCTGCTGCTGCTGCCGCTCGCAAGATGGAACAGTGGACGGAGAGAACGAAGCAGAACCGGCGCGGCGGGAACAGCGAGCAGGGCGAAGTCTGTAAATTTTCTTACATTTTATGAGCCATCAGAATTTCATAACCTCGAGCCAGTCCGTGTAGTACTTTGCACGGTAAAAGTTTCTCCCGGTTCCGTTCTCTTACCTACCCGTTCTCTCACCCTCTCCTTCTCTCTTTCTCCCTTTCTCTCGGCTCTGCCGTCCTTCCATTCGTTCCTCCCCCTCGCCCCTGAGAGGGGCGCGCGATAGGTACTGAAGCACGGCGCGAGAGAAGAGTTCAGAATATTTGAGGATTATAATTATGTGAGTATTTGTGGTGAAGTACTTGCTTGCTTTATAAATGAAACGTGCGCCGATTTGGATAGCGTATGTACAGTATAAAAGGTTTTATCAATGGTTATGTGTGTTTTAACGCAAGGAATTACTGTTTAAATTATCATGACGAATTCAGATGGGCAGTTGTCGTAAAAATCTTCTGGAGACAGTTTTTTTTCATTTATGTTGAAAACAGTTGGAGTTACATCAAAACGAGATGTGTCAATGTATTTCTAGCATGATTTCATATGGAAAATGGTTATCTTAAATCATCGTATTAGGCATTGAAGCGCGGCGCGAGAGAAGAGTTAAGAATATTGAGGATTATAATTACTTGAGCATTTGTGGTGTAGTACTCATTCGCTTTTTATACATGGAATTCATGTGTGACGATTGTATTGCATAGGTGCGCAAAGTAATAGTTTCCACAATGGTTTCGTATGTTTTAACGCAAGAAGTCACGGTTTTAAGAATATGTTAATAGTATTATGCATTATTCTGTATTATTATATATGCCACGAGCATATCCTACTGAATATGACTAAAATGAATATAATCAGTAGAATGTTTGATAAAGATACCTTCGATGCACTTATACACTTTAATTCTCAACGTTAATTGAGCAGACTTCAAATACACAAACAGTATTAAATCAGTGTCAAAAGAAAACGTTAATTGAAAATCTGTTCTGAATTTTTTGGCAACAGAATTACTAAAAATACTGTAGAAACTGAATATTACCGAAAGCTGAGCAATGAAGTTTAAATTATGAAATAAGCCAGTGGTTTCATTGACTCGAAGAGTTAGTCATTCTTGGTAGATGCGAAACTTTAACTTGACGTGTAGACTCGGAAAATTCTCCTGAACGTCGAACTTATGATAGTTGGAAACTGCAGTTATTGATAAGTGATGCCGGAAATCAAAGCACAGAATAGTTTTGACACATGTGTGATGTCTATTTTAAATAAGTTATTGTTACACCCTGATGTTTGTCAAACGTTTCATATTACCAATTACAACATATTACAGGCTGTCACAACTTCTCACAATTTTTAAAGCCTTATATGCAAAATTCATATCAATTTGTAAATGACTGGAAATGGGAAAAATTCATAACCACTCTTTTATATGATTCTGAAATAATGTTTGCTAAAATCAACACTGTTCCCAGCAGATTGTTAAAATCTTTTGTTATAATCGTAAGTTTCACTGTCGGTGATTTTTCTAGTTACCGTCGACCTTATGCACTTTTTTCACTGATACTAAGACAAACGCTACACACGAACGGCTTTGTTGTTTATAATGATTACAATATTATGTTTCGATGAAGGCAGAATATCCGTCGGAAAACGTATCACAGCAGGTATAACAATAAAAGAAATATGTTTAAATTCATTGAAGTGTCGAACTTTGAATTGAACTTAATTACAATTGTGTAATATAAAATAAGTTCTTCAACGAGGTCGCTATTTTTATCAAGTGTGGGAAACGTTCAACTCTTATAGACGAAATTGCAACTGTCTACCACTGTTGAATGCGACAAACATTCCAAACTAACAATAAGTTCAAACTCTCTGCTAACACAAACCACGAATGATATCTTTCCAAGCCTCTAATTACCTCCAATAAACATTGTGTAAAAATCATATCATAAACATTCTCACCCATCCCTACAATCATTTATCTCACTTTCGTATAGCATCGATTTTTCCCGAAGAAACTAGCCAAGCCGCAAGTAGCAACTTAGAAAACTTTCCGCTATGAGTTAGTCATACGAATAGTAATGAGAACCCAAGAGAGTAAACTAGCAACAGTGAACAAGATTTAAATAATTGCCCGCAGGTATAATTATAAATTCATTCCGAGCTTGCTATCAACCAGAAATGCATACGAAATATCATAGAGCAACAGAATGGAAGAGCAAGCAATATTTTAGGAGATCGAAAGCGACGAAATGGTTTAGAAAGATCGAATCATTCGCGCTTTGCCCGAACGATTCATGCACACAGCACTATGTTCCTCTTCCCGCTTCTCCCACTGCCGATTCTTTCTCTCCGCGTTCCCACATGCCTGCCTGGTTACACCGTTTTTCTCTGAGGCACATGTGCCCACTCAACCGAATCCCAAGCACGAGCTCTCTTTTCCCAGTCAGCTATAAAATTGTACTTATCGCTGATTTATGAGTTATCACACCGAGAAACGAGTGGCTTCGACGAGGAAGCGGCGGATCTCCGTCAAATAAAAAACACAGTCCAACGGATCCCCGTGTCTCATCGACGACATTTACACCTACCAATCCCCAAAGCCGAATACGAAAATAAAAAAAGAACAGACACGTAAACCTTCATCACTGGCTCTACAATCTCGAAAACTTACCAAAGAGACAATAACTTTAACACACACCGACTCACAAACTCGTATTAATCACTTTGACAAGGAACCTCAGACATCAACGAAGACACTAAAACGATTCTCCAACATGGAAGCAGATAGCTCCACAATTTCTCCAAAGTCCAAGTCGATTTGTGAGTCACTGTGCATGCAGAGAGAAAAGCGATTCCTTCTACTTACTGGTGGTCTAACTGATGCGGCAGGGTCGAGGAGTGGTGCGAGCGGTATTAATCTGAGGGTGGCCCTCGAGTGTCGGAGCACTAGGCGCGGAAGAGCTCGGCGTTGGAGCCGGCCGAGCGAGCGGCGAAGTCCGCGCGAGTCGTGGGGTGCAGGAGCGCGCGTGTTGTTGGCCGATGCACCGGTAAATAATGGGAATGCGCGTAAAACTGGAGTGAAAAAGGCTTGTTGTCGTGATGGTTGAGTATGGTGAGACGGTGGCCGGTGGGTAACGATCCCTGCTCATACCGTGAGAATTTCTCGCGGGCACTTGTCTTGGGCAGCCGGCAGGGCCGCGGGGGATTCAGGCGAGGCAGGCAGGCAAGCAGGCAGGCAGGCAGGCGAGCAGGCAGGGAGGCAGGCGAGGCGAGGCGCGGCGAGGCGAGGCAGGCGAGCAGGCAGGAGAGATCGAGCTTAGGGCGTAGGAGGCGAGGGTGGAGTAGGAGAAAGAAGGTGGCTGGCGTCGGTAGTGGTGGTGGTGGTGGTGGGCAAAGGTGGCGGTGATTCCAACCTCCGGGAACGGGAGGTTGAGGCGGGCTGCAAGAGGGTTGCAAGAGGACTGCAAGAGGGAGAGGGCGGAGGTATTCCGCCCCACCCGTACTCGCCTCTGATTGGACCACCCCCGCTTGGTTACCTTGGCCATCCCTCTACACTTAGTCCTCCTCCGCATCCTCCTGGTCCTCTTGCTTCTCTTGCTTCGATCCTGGTTCACCTCGGTCGCTTCATTCTCCTTCTGCTTCCCTTGCTATTGCTCTTCCATCTTCCACATCCACCGCCTACGAGACCGTTCGCCGATTCAAGCACCGACCCGCTACCGACTCCTCTCCTTTCCTCTCCTTTCCTCTCCTTTCCTCTCCTCACCCTCTCCTTACCCTCTCCTCTCCCAACCCTCTCCTCCTCGCCCTTTCGCGATCGGCTCTTCCTCCTCACCTCCAGCCTTCCTAGCCACCGCCTAGACATTGCTCCAACGCCACCTTCAACAGCGCGGCCTATAAGAATGCCCGCCTCTTTTTCGATATACCGGAAAACAGGTGTATAGCAGCTCTCCGTCTGGAACCCGAGATTTCTACTGGCTGGTGCAAACTATTGCCAGTCAGCTAGAATTCTATGCGATCTCCTCAGCTTCCCTCCCATCAAGGACACCCTCCCTTAAGGGATTTTGAATATTCGGGAAAACGGCGCAGCGTACTCGACGCGTCCTCAAATCCGAAAGCTAGTGCGGTAGCCTCGTTCTGCGTATTATAATTAAATATAAATCGCTCGAAGGAATGTCGCGACGGTATAATTTTGAAATAAAAGTAGACTGTATTAAGGTTGAGAAAGTTAGCATATTCTCTGTCAAATAATATGTTATTTGTAGTATTAAAGTGTAGAATTGTACCTTCTTACTGTAAATTGTGGAGAAATTAATAGGATACGTTGATTTATGCGGACTGTTTGCTTTCGAGTTGCACCTACTTTAGCAGTAGTATACTGGTTTGGCAAGTTGATCCGACGAGTCGACACTCAACGTCAAAGAATGTTCAGTTGGCGGTAATAAATTACGTGAGATTTTGCGGCGAGTGGTTGGAAGGGAAATTGTAAGTGGGCTGCAGGCGGGAGCCCGATGCCTTAAGGCGTCGGCATTTCGATAATTAGAAACCAATGAGGCGGCAGCGGGAAGGCTGGAGGCTCGGGGACGAAAAATCATCCCTTCTACTGTACGGTAGGGCCCTAATGAAGCAAACCTCGAGCGTTGCCTGCCAACGTGCATGCCTTCGCGTCGTATTAATTGCCTACCCCGCCGACCCAAAACCCTTCGTCCTTCCTGACTCTCTTGACAGCCGCTACCACCCTTTCGGCTTGGTGGATATAGCCTCGTCCTTGCGCGCTCATCTACCCCTTTCGACCTTTGCTACTTCCGCCGCGCAGAGAGCCGCGCCGAGCCGAGCCGTACCGTCTCCGAGTTACCCATGATAGTGTATTCTTTGAGAGATTGGCCCACAGCACCTACCGCCGATATTACAAGAGAGCCCCTAACATCATTAAATCCGGCAAGACTTAGGATTCCTTGGGATCATTCAGGAATTACTAAAGTGAATCGCGTAGATCGGGTCGATCGTGCTTCAATTCCATCATTTCAAATGTATCTTAGATTCATTTAAAGATGTATAATCAAAATCCAATTTACCACTAATATTACTCGAGAGCCCCTAGCATCATTAAATCCGGCAAAACTTCGGACTCCTGGGGATCATTCAGGAATTACTAAAGCGAATCGAGTGGATCCGAGTACCGTGGAATCGTATCATTTGAGATGAATTTCAGATTCGTTTAAAGATATATCATTAAGGTAAGATTTAACTATTAATTATCTTGTTTTAATGTCATCAAAACTTAATACGTATAGGAATTAGGGATCATTGAGGCATTACCATAGCCAATTTCGATCATCCAGGTGTTCTTTAGTTATATCATAGGACAGAATCACTTAAAAGATGTCGTCGAAATCCTATTCGCAATATTTTGTATGTATCAAGTTCTCGAAACCTTTGAATTTTTGGGGATCATTGTACAATTATTACTTCTTGATTCAGTGAAAGACACACAGTAAGACGCTACGTCGTTTATATATTTGTATATTTTACGTACTGTGTACAAACTGCGAGCTGCTAATATGAATAATTTTGTGAGTCACTATCATCGAAGACAGATTGTCAGTATTTAGCAACTATATCATTAAATTCAACAAAATTTCAGGTTCCCACAGATCATTATGGAATTATTAAACCCAATTGCACGTATTTGGGCGTTCTTGAATTGTATAGCACGATAGATTGTCTTAAAGACACGGCATTGAAATCCAATTCCCACTATTAACTATCTTTCATTAATACAATCAAAACTGCAGATTCTTATAGATCATTGACGAAATACTAATGCCAATTGCGTGTAATTATTATTCTTGAATTATAACACTCGACACATTGATTTAAAGACGTGTTAGCGAAAACATTCGAACAGTTAACTATTTCGGATTACGTTCACGGGAACTTTAAATTCACAGTGATCATTGAGGAGTTACTAAAGGCAATTCCACACATCAGGGCAATCTTGAATTCTATCTCTCGATAGATTAACTTAAAGGTATATCATCAAGTTCCAATTTGTCCTATTAACTATATCTGACAGTGCTATAATATGTTCGAGATTTTGCCGAAGATGAAGTTTTATTAGTTTTGAAATGCTTCCTGTTTCCTTCTTCATGACACATTTATCTAACGATAATAAAGTTTATAAGATTCGTAAATTCAAAAGCGGAATTTGGGTCGACTTGATAACTATAATACGAGTATAATTTGACTCTTCTGACGTATTTCATTCGAAAATGTATTCAATCCTTGTACAATGTAATGAATTCTTTGTACTCGCAAGCAGCAATTTATTATTTTGGAGCAGTTTTTCATAATGTCGTAGGTTTAAGTACTCTTACAGACATTGTTTAGCATAGGAATCCGAAAATGTAAGTATTGTATACAAAATCAGTAAACCTGACACGAAATAAAAAGTAATCGCGTAACGTATAGCGAGAGCAGTCAATTTCCCCGAATTATTATGAATTTTAATTCATATATTAATTATTAAGCAGTGGTTTGATTATATGCACTTACACCAATATTGATCAAAAACAATGCAGTTTAACAGGTAACTGTTTATTGTCTGTTTCTAAATTCGTAGAAATTGTTTGTGGCTATTAATAATATGTTTTCTTGATTGACCAGACGTTGAAAAGCTTACAGAGTGTTGCAAGATGAATAATATTTTGGATACACTCCGATTGGTTAAATTGACAGTTCAGTGTGAATGGTAATAATTCTTCCAAATTGTAAATCATAGTTATAGCTAAAGAAATTAATAATTTAAAACTCGTTGTTAATAAAAGTGCAGTTGTCTTATTGCATGTCGTTCCAACGAAAATTAAATTTAGATATGCAACGGAATGATTTCAGAATTATTCCAATGTTCTCGGTGGTTTCCTGAATTTGGCAACAGTTAGTTACACGATATTCATTTATACTGATGTAAGACGAGCATAAACAAATATATGTAACATAATATGCTTGAATGTAAAGTGAAACTGGAATAGTAAGAAAGGGAAACTCTTTGACAGATGTTTCCTTGCATAGACGTATAATTGCATGTAAAAAGTACAAACCATTCATAAACATCGTTAATAATCTTGACTACAATGCATGATTTGGTTGATTGTCATTGTACCATGGCAATCGACAATGATTGTACTATGCAGTTAAGGTTTGAAAAAATACGTTGTTTGCCAAAATAAACAAATCGATTGGATATCTTTTAATAGTTTTTGTCCTCGCATAACTTTCCATACGTATCAATAACAATTACTGATAAGATGAAATTCAGACTTTGATTGAAGGAATAGCTTGCACCGACGGCATAACTACTTTATTTCCTTCATTTCACTTTTGTCATTACTAATGCGATTACTCCTTTCAATATTACGGATTATTCAGTTAATGTTTTATTAATTGCAAGAATTACGTGTCAAGACGTCGAAAGCCACAAATATCAGTTCGTATGTAAAAATAATACAACCAAGCATAATCCACTTATTCTATTATGTCGTGTAAGATGACAGCTTGTTTAACAAAATAGCGTCACTCACAAATAGAGTGACGACTTTTGACTGACTTGGAAAAGAAGGAAATACCCAATTAGGTAGGTATATTTATTGTTGAAAATTTGTTTTATATCATGGATCAAATTCAAAACCTTGTTCATATCTATCTCGATATCGTCCTTTTTCTTGCAGACACTAAGCCACATTCGACGATGAACACTCGCATAGTCTCAACCAATTTATAATAATTGTTACTATTTCAATCCTTTTTTTAGTGAATATGTTACACGATAATATTCTTCTGTTGCTTATCAAAGTGTATTCAGTTTTGAATTTATTAATAACAAAGGAAGATTTAGTATAGCAAGTGGAAGAGGGAATACAAAATAGTAGCTTGTCTAAAGAGTAAAAATTGCGTAGGCATGTCGCGAACATGAGAGAATGTCTTCTGAGTCTTTAGCTTTAAGGTTGAGGAAGGTTAGGGCCACTCTTGACGTAATTCCTTTAGGTAGGCCTGGAATCGATATAATCAGTGAACGCGCAGGGAGTGAATCTTCACCCTCAGCGGTTGCTTCAGTATGATTCTTCCACCCAAATTCAAGCCCCACAACCTTCGCAATCCCCCGGTTCTCGCGACGATAGCACTTATGCTCCAGAAAAGGGAGCGCAACCCCAATACACGGATATCATCGGTTCAACTGATACGAACACAAAAGATTGTTTTAAAGCTCAAACTAAAAAGCTCACCAATTTGCGTCACGTGCAACATAAGTTCCGATTTTATTGTTTGTAATATGGCTAGTAATTAGAATCTGGCATATTTTTTTGGTTCATAATGGTGTTCTTCGTGTCAAATAACAGTATTTATTTCATAATGTCTTCGATCTATCGCCGACGGGAAAACTACTTCGTTTCCTTGTTCCAGTTTATACGAATACAAACAATTGTTTTAAAGCACAAATTGAAAAGATCACCAATTTGGGACGATTGTCGCATAAGTTTAAATTTTATTGTTTGTAATATGGCTAGTAATTAGGACTTAGTATATTTTATCGGTCCTATTAGCGGTTTAGTCTTAATATTACTATAACTGGATTATGATAGGTTATGCAGCATCAAGAATATATAATATAATGTATAATAAATAACAGCAATTGTTCATATTTTCAATTTCACTTAAGGTGAAAAATGAAATACCCTCTAAACACGAGTCTAATGATTCTTAATTTTGGGGAATTGCAATCATTTATAACGTGCATTTTTGGTGTCGGTTATCGCAATTCTAATGTCAAACAAAACTAGGAAATTCGAATCCCGCAATGTGACGAGTTTATGCTTCATGAAATCGTACAATTTTCACATTTATCTATGAAAGGGATGAGTTGTATAACATATATTGTAACTTTTAAATTATCATAAAGTAATTGGTTCGTCTAAATTTATCCGAAAACGATTTCGTCCGGATGAAATTTCGCGTGCACGTTAGAAATGATTTAATTTAAAGAATTACATGTTATTCCACCGTCATTTTGAAATTTTGTTAAAGTTTTTCACTGACATCGTCGCTTGTGCAAAAGATGCGACCGCGGAAATATTTTGAATGAAAGTTTAGAGTAGAACAGTTAATCTACACTTCTCAATACTTCTACGTTTATATTTATACTTGTTACACTTTGTGCTTTGCCAATACACAACAACGGTATATACAACATATGTCTTCGGAAGAAGAAAGCTTGATAATGAAAGAATGTTTCAAACCTGTTCTGTAATTTCAAAGATTACCTATTACATCCTAAGAAATACTTCACGTTTTCAGATATTAGTATAGATAGTAAAAAACTTGCCTAACTGTGTGAGTATGAAGCAGAATAGCAACCACACATATGTTAAAAATGAGAAGACAAGTGTCTCGGTTGATCTCTTGCACACCTTCCAATCAAAATAATCTAAGAACGCATGTTTCCATTTTGAAAGCAAAATTACACAAATAACTTTGAAAAGCTCCGGAAGTAACTTTGCAGCACATTGTATCGCTATTTTTCTTTATAATAAATATAGTTTGTATTTGTGCATACAATATTATCAAAGTCGAGTGCATTTGTCACTTTAACTTACAAAAAAAGGAAATGAAGGAATATTTCGAATGCAGAGCAAATAAATAATGATAAATTTATGAGCGATTACAATTTTTTTATTATAAAAACAAAGTACAAACCCCCAAGACTGTGTAGCGTAGCACTAACATAGTTTCAGTGTTGATTCGAGTTTTCATGTTCCGACAGAAAGTTTTGACAGAAGTTTCAACAGAACAGACAAAGCGAACACGTGAACGATTATAACAATAGTACGAGTTAGATCTGAATCATGGGAAGACTGTCGAACAGTTGAATTACTTGACGACTGTATGAAGACTGAATAATATTGAAAAGGATAACCTGTATCATTCCGAATAAAACCCATTGAATAATTTGCTCCAGACAGAATGAAAACATGAAGATTAGCTTCCACTGTTATTTAAGGAAGCCGTTGTAATTAAAAACCCAAATATTTAACTTCATATGCAGGAAATGGCTTTGGCTCACTTACGTCTTCTTCGGGGAGTTTCTTTGTTATCCCGAAAGACTGATTCAATATTACATTTAGTCAGAGTAATACTTTCTTTCTTACAAAAGCATTTTGTGAACATTCACCCAGAAATGTATTATTATTAGTGTGAGTTTGCTGTTTGATATAAATATCGTTTGCACCAGTTGTAGAGCTTTGCGATCTCAAGGCACATAAGGAACGTTTAGTATCCGCCACGTGCGCATGAGAGATGCTGAGAAATGTCATAAATACAAAGCATGCAACCAACGTTAAATTTCCCCTGCAATTTCACACTCTCGAAAACTCAAGGCGTACCAAATTCACTTCGAGGAAGTTAATAATATCACGTCTTAAAATTCTTAATGTTTTCAGTCCAGGAAAGAAGTTTATATGCAATTAAATAGAGTTTTGTCTTACAAAAATTCCCTCTGAACACACAATTGTTTCGTGAACTTTAAATACAATTATTATCTGCAGTGTATAAAGTAACAACATATTCCGGTTTCTTCCTATGTCGTTCACAATAAATATAATTACGAAATTGCATACAAATTTAGGGACTGACATACTTAATTGAGTGGTGATTATGGTCACTATTATCGAGATATGCTTACTGTTCGCACTCCTTAACAGCTACTTCCGTCGCAAGCGTAGAATCATCGAAGCAAAGTTGAGTGACTGATTTCCAAACGTCGTCAAACATGCACCGATACAACGTGATCACACCGCGTCTTTGACGATCCACCTTTTGTACATTGGAAAACCACATGAATCAAAAAGAGCACAGAGCCGAGAGCATCACAGGGTCGATGATCGCGGGCACCGAGTCCAGGCATTCACTGTTTCTCATTGACGAGGAGTCTTGGAGGAAGTTTGCCGCTAATTCACTTGGAATATGAAATGGGAAAAGTCCGATAACCGCCCGGCGATTACTACTTTCAGTGATAAAGAGGCGACGAGGTGATGAACATGGGTGCGAGATGTGGCACACCCCGAGACCTAGACACTACTGAACCAGCCCCATGGCAAACCTTGTTAACGGCAGTCGACAACCAAGTTTAAACTTCGGCTAACAATTCCCCTACTAACTCACACTCCCTTACTTCCTCTCCTCCTGTCTCTCTCTCTCTCTCGCTCTCTCCTCGCCTATTCTCTCCCTGCCTCCCGAAACACAATCTTCCCTTTGTCTCACTACTTTATTGCGCGGGGGACTGTCACTTTTCTGCAATGTTTAAAACGAAACGAGCCACCTTTTCTCCCCGACAAAAACTGCCTCGGTACCAGTATCCTCACGGTGTACCAGCTTCTAGTACGATGTTCATGGAACACTTGTACTTGGAGGTCTGCGAGGCTTAACTACCTTTCACACAATGTACCCATATGTAGAGTCAGACGCACCACTCGAGCAACTGTTCTGCCTTTCGTTTAAAATGTGATCCTGGAGATTAGTTGTTAGTGATACTCCAAGGTGGATGTGACACATTATTTCTTTCACTCAAGTAACATCAGTAGTATCATGAGCAATGAAGCATTACTGCTTCCTGGTGAACGATTAGAGAGTTAATTCGAAACAGAAGTCCCCTTGAGAAAGTCTAGCAGCAATATGTTGACTGTCGTTAACCCGTCGCCCAGTTTCACGGAGGTTCTCGGCTCTAGGCATGGCCTTAGACAAAATCGCAAGAAACTGAGAGTAGAAGAAGAAAGTAAAGTAAGGGGTTCGGGTCGGGGGGAGGGATGGTGGTGGATGAGGGGGGTGGAAGAGACCAAGTTCACGGCCCAACGTTTCGAAGGCAGCGGATTGGCGCAAAACTTGATAGCCGCGTAACAAGAAAGAAGTAAGTATCGCTGGGGTCGGCTAGTTTGTTCATTGGTACGGGTTAAGCCCGGGCAGGAGGTACACCGGGGGCCACCAAAGGTAAGGAACGCACCCCCAACCTCGGTGGAAGCAGAGGGCAAGAGGAATCCTAAGGTGCAGCCAAGTTCCGCGGAAGAACAAGAACAAAGTTTGAGACTGGGACCACCCTTCGCTACTTTTCCTGATCCTATCTCGAGACTGAGTATGTGTATAGGTGCTCTTGCATATCACGCAATTCGCCTAATCAGCTTACCTCGCAAACTTTCCCCCGAACTAAATTTCGAGTGTCTCCTTTGTCTGTGTCAAGATGTTTTTCAACCTATTTTCGGGTGAATCGTAATATCAATATCTACGTTGGAATGTAGTTCCTTAAGAGCTTTCTGGGACGAAGCGTCGTTACAATTGCATCTGTTGACGCTTTATGTATCTTGTGGGTAACTTAAAACTGTATCCTTTTCAGGGAACTAAATTTCGAGTTTCTCCTTTGTCTGTGTCAAGATGTTTCTCAACCTATTTTGGGGTGAATCGTAATATCAATATTTGCGTTGGAATGCAGTTCTTTAAGAGCTTTTTGGGACGAAGCTTCATGACAATTGGACCTGTTGATGGTTTGTATCTTGTGGGAAATTTAAAACTGTATCCTTTTCAGGGAACTAAAGTTCGACTGCTTCCTTTGTCTGTGTCAAGATACTTTTCAACCTATTTTGGCAGGAATTGTAATATCAATAGTTCTTATGAAAGAGGCGATTTCTAAGACGAAGCTTCATGACAATTGTGTCTGTTGATGCTTTATGTATCTTGCAGGGGATTTAAAACTGTGCCTTTTCCGGAGGAAGAACGAGGAACTTTATATTGGTATCTTGTGCTTTTTTGGAAAAGTTCCAGTTTCTTCAAATTTCTTAAAGTTCCTTAGTTCTGTCCTTAGCTTCTGTTGTCAAAATACGAATACGAGGAATAGCAGAACATTCACGAACAATGAGAAAGAAAAAGTTCCACAGTGTTCCTCTACTGAGGACAGAACTTGAGAGAAATCAATGAACGGAAAGACCATTAGCATAAAGCATGGAATTTATCGTGACCAGGTGTTAGTCACTTTGGAAGAAAACTTCTCACTAATAATAACAAACATCCGAAAAATTATGCTCCCAAACTTACTGTTGATTATTAAATGTTGATATGAATACGCAAAATTCTCCTTTAATTCGTAACTAAGTGTCTAGGCATATGTGCAATTTGTATAAGTAGCACTATGTTCGGCTAATTCTAAGCTAAACGCATACCGTAACTATACAAAAACAACGCCCTTCCGAGTGTACTGCTTCCACCGCATACACAATTTAATGAAAGGCTGGTAACCAACAAAAAGTTCAACAATAATTACTTCGAGTAATATAATATTGTGCACTTTTTAATCAGATAATAATATTTAAGAAACACTTTCTATAAATTAATCGTTTTAGTATTTACTGTACAATCTATTTAATAAACACTATTGTTTACGAAATGTATTAACCACTGGTGACGTAAAAATCATTAAGCAGCTAACAATTTTATCGTAGATGCTTTTCGAAACACATAGTTTAACTCTGGTAGAGACACAAAGGAGTTTTTGTTTGAAATTCATAATTTTCTCGTTGAAAATTTGATTTTTCGATTTCTTTGCCTGTTCGCGCCCTTATTTTATCACTTCTGATATAAAAATACCCCTGATCATGCAAGTTCAATTAAGTGGGACGGAAACGATTTTAATTTTTACTTTACCGCATTGAAATATACTCGAATATTTTCACCATCAACAAGCAAAGACAATACAATATAACACTTAACAAATAGATTTTTCCGCTACCACGATACTTTGCCAAAAAGTGGAAGATAAAAGAATGTTTTCATACTCTAACATAAATATTTCCAAAATCCACACAACAATATTAGAAGAATCCAATTACACAACGCAAGGGTTAATATTTAATCACAGACAGGAATCGTTTGACAGTGCCAGAATGGCCAGGAACAGAAGAAACCAAATTAAAAATAAACAGGACACAATACCAAAATACTCAACTCTCATCCGAACTTCCGCGATACAACAAACGATCTTTGCACCCACGTTTCTATAAAAAATCGGCCAAATCAATTTTCTCGACACACCACGAGTACAAGAGCATGCAGAGTCAAACACCGACTCAACAACACTACCAACAGGAACTGGACTACTTACAGCAGCAGTTGTAAACACGGCGAGCGGAAGTGGCGAGTAGAATCGGCCGCAGCAGGTATCACAAGGGGGGCAGAACGAAGGGGTTCGAGTGTGGGGCGCACTACGCGTGTATCACAGACCGCCTGGTTCACAGTTGACTTGGAAGAGTGGCAGTGTTTGGGAAAAACGAGCGAGGGATTCAGCGAGAAGAGAGAGAGATAAAGAGAGAGAGACAAAGTGGAGAGAGAGAGAGAGAGGGAGAGAGAGAGGGTGAGAGAGAGCAGCGTGGCGCGGTGATCGACGTCGGGCAGGGCAAACAAGAGCGGGTCCAAACCGGGTGCGCGCTAGGACGTGAGCGCGAGCGAGCGGCGCCGATTTTCCACGAGCGGCGGCGCCGAGAGATCGTGTGCCGCGGCGAGAGCCAGTCTCGGTAGGAGGACGCGCGGAAGGACCAGGAGGTGGAGAGTAACCAGGAGGAATCGGGAGAGCTGGAGGTGGAAAGAGCCCTAGGAGGATTTCGCCCCGGTATTGGTGAGCGGGAATCTCTCCGCGGGCAAGTGTGCGCGCGTGTCCGCTCGCTCTCCTTCAGCGTCATCGTTGCGCGTGCGGCTATGTATGAGTTCGCGAGGAGTTAAATTAGAGGAGGGAGGGAAAACCTGGGTCCACCGGAGAAAGATGGCGAGAGACAGACTCGGAGAGGGAGAGGACCAGAATGGGAGGAGGATCGGGAGAATGTGTCAGTGAGAGAGGTGTTCCCTGGTGTTGGTGAAAGTAAAACTTTTCTTGGTTGTGTTCGTACGCACGCATCGACTCGTCTCCGTGGGAGGTGATCGAGGGGGAGAGGAGGCGAGGAGGCCAGGAGGCAAGCGAGAAAGAGGGTGGAGAGAGGAAGAGAGCGGCTGAACGGAGAGCCGGATGAAGGTGGAGGATGAGGAGAACGAGGAGGAGGAGACGGATAGGGCGTAGTGCGATTTTGCTGGGACGGAGACGAACTCCCAAGCAAAATGTGTGGTCCACCTCCGAGTTATTTTCTTTTCCACCAAGGCACCCCCCCCCCCCCACCCACCCCTTAACTATCGCTCCATCTCGCGTTCTCTCTCTCTCTCTCTCTCTCTCTCTCTCTCTCTCTCGACGACTCACGCTCGGCACTCCTCCTGCTTGGACCCCAGGAATTATTACTCGACGCAGGTGCATTTTTCCTATTCTCCTCTTCCGTTCCTCAGTATCCATCTGTCTTTCGTCCTTGAGTCGGAAAATACCAAGTCCGCGTCTGCGTCCGCTTATCCGTTTCAGCTCAGAAATCCGAGCGATCATCGGGCCACTCGAATCATCTTCCTGCCATGTCGTGATGACTAAATAGATCCAACAAAGACGAAAATTGAATATACTCGATTAATTTAGACAAATCTAATAATTTATTTTGGGTCGAATGGTTAAATGGTTGAATGCGATAAGCGGAGAATTCGATAGATTTTAAAGACTGGGCTTCTAAAGCTAATTCATCAAGTTCGCAGTAAAGCGTGTTATTTGAGAGATTCGTATGTAATACTCGGTAGTTTTATATAAGAAACAAATAATTATTTTAATATTAGTGTAGTTTTCTATCTAACAATACGGGTACATTATTTTTATTGCTTTACTTTGCAGAGACTGTGCTTTAAAGCATTTCCTTAGACGATATTTTCTGTAAATGCTGTATTATTTTTTTAAGTCTTCTCTGCACCCCTGGAACGCAGCCAAAATCCAAAGTATACAACGTTAATCCACCCCGAATTACCCCGATTAAAGCTATTTTCTGAAGGAAACAATTACATTTCGGAATCTCGATTTCCATGTTGCAGTATACACTTCTAAAGATGCGGAATAGACATTTACTGTAGCTTTTAACATTAACAGAAACTACAGAATTATAACACTTACCATTTGGGGCTGGTTCGATCAAAGTTAAGTATTCCAGGACAGTTTTAAATCAAGAATTAACTTAAATTTCAGCTTTCCAAAGAGTTGCAGGGTTCGTCTTTTTTCTAGTTTCCCATCATTGGTCGTGAGTTAGACTCAATTATTTAAATTGAACATGAGTCGAACAAGTGTTCAATGATATAAACATAGAAACGATACTTAAAGGTTACAAATATATTGCAATTTCATTGAGTTTCATCAGAATGTTATGTTACTCTATAAATATGCATTACAATTTCGTGTTTTTTATATAATTCTTATTGGTTAAAAATGGTGTATTATTGCTTTTTATGAGTTACAGAAATGAGTTTTACGTCTAAAGTTTAAAAACCTTCTGTCCCAGGTTATATTATCCACATGCATGAAAAACAAAAAATTGTTAACACCGCAAACTTTTGTGAATAAGATTGCAGTACAGAACAGGAGAATGTATATAATTCCCAAGAGTTCCATCCTCCCCAACCCTCTACAGAAAATCAGCTTGCGTAACATTCGGACAAACATTTTACGAAGATCGAATTCCATTAATATTTAAATATATAAATGTTAATCACAAGTATAATTTTTTTCGTTAATTTTAATTAAATTCCTTACTGCACAGCCTACTAAAAATAAGTATTATTGAAAATCATCGAATGAATAATTCACATAGCTGCAAGCACTATTTCTAACTGTATTTGCAGATGTATATACTCAGAGCACTTATCCTATCATTTAATAGAGAATGCAACGAGTCTAATGCAAAATGTGTTTAATTAAATTGTAACATTCGATTGTTGTTAAAAATATATGAAACCAATTTTTCTTCTATCGAAATACCACAATTTTCTAATACCATAGAAACATTACAGAGTACGACTGATTACATTAATTTGTCATATATTTGAAACACACATAGGGATTACGTCATTCACAAAACGACGTACTAAACTAATTATAAGATTCGAATGGAAGGGTTATTAACACTTTCGGAGCCGGCGGTTCTAACGCGACAGCTTTAACTGGATGCGACGTACAATTTCGAAGAATCTATAGGTGAATGCCTCAGGGTTGTTGCCCTTGGTGTCCATAAAAAATATAAGATGACATAAAAATAAATTAAAATTATATGAGCGTCTACGAATATATTAACACATTAATGACTAGTTTTTGTTATCAGAACATTATTTATCGGGGATGAATTCAGACATCCTTAGAAAGTAATACAATTGAAATCACCGTTGACGTTGTCATAATTTAAAATCGATAAAGACTACATTATAATCATTATACAATACAGAATCATTCACATTCCAACAAAATATTACAATGCTTTACTAAGGAACGTTTGGTAACTGTTAAATAGATATCTTATGTACCAATAAGGTTTTTGTTGATTAAATGTACGAAAAATAGTGAACCACAGGCTTTAAATTCTGTTAAAATTCCTCAATAACTCTGCAATAAGACAACTTCACGTTTGTAGTAAACATCGTTAATTAGAGAATTTTTGCAGAAACTAACGCCTTGACTGTTTTTCGTACAAGTAAATATTACAACACTTCCGTTTAATTTGTATATTCTGCAAACTGTCTACACTTTTGAAAAGTCTGAAGCTATCGCATATCAAAGAACGTGATGTATGCTGCGTCGCAAGCGTCGAGGGAAGGAAGACGCGAGGCGTCGTGCATGTGAAAATCGAAGATGGGTTGCAGCGGTGGGTGGAGCGGGTTGGTACGTTCATCAGCGGTAGGCTGGCTAGCAAACGTTGAGTTTAATGCAGATTAAGGAGTGCAGGGCTGGAGGGTCCTTTGTAGAACGCGTTTCGTTCGGTATTAGCTGGAAGTAGCTCGTAGAACCATGGTATTACCTGGAATTACGTCTCAATCTACCGTGGCCGTCGACTAAACTAATATTAAAACTTTTAACATAGTTAGAGCGCGGCCCGTGGTTGCTTTACCGTCCGTGAAGCCCCTCTCTCTGTCCCCTCTTCAGCCACCCCCAACCACCCCGCCTGCACCACCCCCTTAGCATCCATCCTCTCAACTTCCTCTCAATTCGTCTCACACACTCCTCTCCACTCGTTTACTGCCCTCTCGCTTCTTCTATGTCTACGTGTGTATGCGCCCGGCTTGCGTTGACCGTTACTGAACTTTGATGTGTTTCCTGCACAAAATTCACCGCCGAAGTCATAAATTAACTACGGAGACCGATGCGTCTGCCTTCGGCTGCCGCTCCCTTCGACCCGCGTCCGCGTCGTTCCTCACCCTTCCCACAATACTACCCCAATCTCAAAGACTCGAAATTAGCACATCGCGCATTTGCTGGTCAATCAGCGACAAAATTTCTGTGTGCCTCCAAGCGAACTTGGAAGTATTTAAGAAATCGTATGATTCAATTTTTTTCAATTACTTAGCTTTCCTTTGTTACTAATATTCTGTTTGTGAAAAATTCTTTTGTGCTTCAGTGGAAATAGCTATTAAATTTGTTCGTGTTTAGGTGGAAATTCGAAGTATCTAAAACATCGTATTGAGTCGAATTGTATAAGTTACTTTATTTTTCCTCATTGCGGACATGTCTGTCGTTTTAATAGTATTAAGCATAAGTAAAAACATACAATTTTGCGCGAAGTTTGTCAAAATGAACGAATATGTGAACAAAAGTTTTGTTTAGATTAGGAAAACGCATAAATATGTGCACATGGATTGTAAGGAGCAAAATATTGTCAGCTGCCGAACGTAAATCTATAGAATCACTTAAAAATTGCATTCACTTTCATTCGCAGAGTATCAATATTTATCTCATCAATTATAACAATTATGCTCAATCATGAGAATTGTGTTGGAAAGCTTTAGAATGCGTCACAGTTCGGCTTCTGAAATTAAATCAGATGTTTTATGGTGCTTATAATCAGCAGTATTATGATGAGTATTGTATTTTTTCTTCTAGAAGGAGAATATTCGAAAATGGTCAAACCTTCGCAAACCCTTTAAGTAATAAATGTCTCAAAAAGAAAAATGTGTTTCAGTATAGCAACTTCTAACCAGAATTGAATAACTATTGAAATTAAAGGGCTTCCAAAACTGAAATTAATCAAAGTGACTTGTCTAAATTCATACGTATTTGACTACAAAAAGGCGATTATGAACGCCTAATCGGAATTAAACGAGCAATTATACTCAAACGCACATTATTTAAAATTAGATGTACGACTCCGACTTGCGCTGTCAAATATACCGTTATCTCTAATTGACCTGCTTTCCGAGTAACAAACTATTGCCAACGTCTAACAATTATCATATTTTGTAAAAAGTGAATTTAAAAGCAATATTTACCCGTGTCTCAAAGTCAAATTGAAGATCCCCTTAAAATTTCATGTTAATAATCACGAAATTACGGCTCGTATTCCATAGAATTAAATGCTCATATTAATCTGTGTATAACGATCCAGTTTTCTAATCAATTATCCTGAAGTAAGTGGGGCAAAAATACTGAACCAAGAATTTTAACTTGAGTCATTATTACACGCATTCTCTTCTTCTTACAAATACGTACAGATACGTACACATCTTAAAACTAGGATATGTTTGTAAAAATGTACAATCCTCTGTACAATAATTATTATATAGACGTATAATAACATACTAAACAAAAAATAATATCCTTCACGTTTGCCTGTCATATTTCTTCTTATCGTTCCATAGTTACCAATAATTAATTCAGCGCAATGAACGCGAAACAGCAACATCTTGTAAGCCATCAATATTTAACAGTAGCAACTGAAATACAAGCAGGACGAAGTAGCAATCGCAGTTCAGATTGCAGAAGCACGAAAGCGCAAACCGACAGTTACCAAAATAGCAAAGCGTAGAACTCCAATTCCAAACTCTACAGGGTATAAATCTTCATGTATCATTAATTTAAACGAGCCACCCTTGCGAAGCTAATTGCGAGACAAGTACGTGTATCAATGAACATCGCAATTTCGACCCACACTTGTCAACTGGATCGAATAACTTAACCTAAGAAGAACTACTTCCAAATTAATAACAACAAAAACACCCAACTTTACACTGTATTTACATAAAAACGCGATTTCTCTGTTTTACAAAGCTATCGGAAAACGCTCGACTGATTGCCGACAAATGGCCAATCACTTTTATAACCCTAAACTCCTAAAGTTAGAAAGAACTAACAAACAACCACACAAATTGTGAAATCCTTTCGTACATACAATAATAATAGGATAAACTTCAACTCTGGTTACTTTAAGTAATTAAGACACATATGCACTCTGCATTCTTTAAGAATTGGAGGTACGTGGGAGGGGCAGGGCAGGATGCTCGAAGGATGATTTATTAGGAGGAAGGATGATTTGGAGAGGGTGGCAATGATTTCATGAGCGATTGCTAGAGCGTCGCGTAGCATGGTAGAGAGGAAGGTGCTCCGGCGCTCGATTCCCGGAGAGGAGTGCCGGAGATCTGACGCGGCAATCCTTTCTCCTACCGAGGAGCGAAGAGAGGGGTTGGTGGGGGTCGGTGGTACCAAATCCTAGAGAGCTTTCCATCCTTCTCCGCTCGCCTTACGTCATATCAGCTAAGCTCGTTCGGCCTCCTCTTCTGGCCGCGCTTCCTTATCTATCTTTGATTTCGGCCTCTCGCTTCCCCAGTGGAAGAGGGCCGCGCAAGCGCGCCGGCTCGCTCCTATCCTCGGAAAGCTCGACAAGCTTCCGAGGGTGGAAGGAGGGAAAAGCCACGCGATCCACGCCTTCCACGATAGGCTTACTTTCCTGTAACTTTTTCCCGTTGTCGTCATGGTCGTAGGTGGCCGTAATCATACGTGCGCGTGTCCCGAGGAAAAAGCTCTACCACCACCCCTTTCTCTAACTCTCTCCACCCCTCTCGCGCTATTTCTCTCTCTCCCTCTCTCCCTCTCTCCCTCTCGCCCTCTCACGCTCTCCCTTCTTTCCTATCTTTTTCCCAGAGTCTGTCCGCCTCTCTCGTGCGCGCAGGGCGGGCACACGCGCGTTCCCTGGTACATTCAAAGAGTTTTTCTTCGGCTTCGAGTATTGCTCTTTCCTTTTTTCTGCCGTTTCTCCTTTCGCCTCGCAATCTCCACTCTCTTCTGTCTGCGATGCTGCTGGATTTTTTTCTCCTTATGGCACACCGCGGACCAATGGAAATAGCAGTCGGCCTCGCCTAGGATCGGCGATATTTTCTAGGGGTTGTTTGCCTGTTTATAGTGACATTATTGTAATTGTTGTTGAAGTTATTCTTGAGTCACTAATTTGAACCTGGTGTTACATTAGTTAGAATTCTTTAGTAGGTACATGCGGGCTTCCAGGTGATTTTAAAGAGTTTTTTTTCGGATATTGTGAAATTATGTTAATTGGAGTGATGAGAGATTGCTGAAATGTTAGTCATATATGTATAAGTAACTAATTTTCAACCTCGCATTATTATAGTTAAAATTCTCCCAACGTATATGCAAGCTCCGAGGTGCATTCAGAGTTTTTCTTCAGCTTCGTGTATTGCTCTTTGCTTTTTTCTACCTTTTCTCCTTTCGCCCCGCAATTTCTACTCTACTGTTTGTGATACTGTCGGATTTTGTCTCTTTGCTGCAGACTCCTGAAATAACATCCGGGTTCATTTAGAACAAATAATATTATGTTATGAATTACTATTTAGTTGGTTTAATTGTTGGGTAGAAAGAAAGATTGACAGGTAACAGGTAGATGTTGAAGAAGAATGATTGGTTTCTTAGCAATTTAGTGGGACATTAACACTCTTTCCGAGGGTTCCAGCCAGGAAGAGAGTGGACAAAATGGCAATTATGCAAATGTGCTCCGGCGGTCAGCACAGGGCTGGGGAAAACACTGGTGAAAAGTGTGTTAATGGCCGAGAAATAAAAGGGGTGTTGCTGGGTCATTCGTGAAGTCAAATTCCCAGCTTAATCGTGAATGGAATATCAACGCCTTTGAGTTCTCCTCAACGTGAGGATTATTTATTGCTTTCATAAATTTTTTACCAATACAAACAGTCGTATTCACAGATGTTCTTGAAAAAAATAAGATTTTTTTATTGACTAAAGGTGTGTTTTTCTTGGAGCAACATCGAGTAACTTTTGTGGGTCATTGTTGCTGAGTATTTTGGTGTTATTTGTAATGCTGTTTTATTTATACAAGGATCATTTTATTTACCAACAGAACCACTAACTTTTAGCAGTCCTCATTCCTTTTGAATTTTCCTTTAAGAAACTCTCTTTTATTTTAACTGCTTCATTTGGAATATACTTGATTGATAAGCATCAATTTGAACATTTTTTATTTGTAAATTACATTGAAAATAGCATTGAAACTTTCCTCGAATTTGATATTTGTGGAATTTCTTTCGTTTTCACTCGACATAAGAGTGCCTGTAAATGAAATTGGTGTCGAAACACACTTGGCAAAGCAATTCTAAGGATTGAAGGAGCTTTAAGGAATTTTCCATAACCATCAGCATCTAGTTAAAGAAATACAAAATATCAACAAAATGTTCCTCGTTATTTCTGCCGTTAGGACACAACTTAATAACTGCATTTCAGTAAAGACAACTTATTTCTTAACGCTTACATTGGTCTTAGCATCAGTTGATGTATGGACCTATAATAATTTATTTATTTCATATATAAAATTTATATATTTTATAGTATTATAGTATATAGTATAGTATAGTATATAGTAAGTACTGTTCTAAGTTATAGTATTTTATATTTCATACTTTTAATTTCCTTTTAATAATAATAGACTATTCACTCCAAAACGCATTTTCGAATAACAATTTACAATTAGAGAATAGAGAACTAAATTTCAGTGAATTTTTGAAAAAACATTAAATATAAAATCTCGAACTAAGAATAATTGATTGCGCGCGGGAAGAGTGGAAACTTAAACTTTTTGCGTAGTTCGAAAGGTTAAAGAACATCAATGAATCTGGCTGGAAGAATTCGAATTAATCCACTCGTCTTTATTGAGTGAACATTGACGTTGTTAGAAATCGATCAGAGTCTTGTACTGGCAATTGCGAGTTACAAATGAACTTTGATTCCCGAATTACTACATATTCACGACGACTTGCGCTGAAAACTTTTGAAATCACTTAGGTCAGTAAGTTTCTTATCGTGTCTGAAGAATAACTTGCCGAAAGTTCGATGAGTCAACTTCGAGAAACTTGTGGCACAGTCAAGCTTTCTGGCACTTGGTTAAGGCTAAGTTTGTATACGTGAGTAACCTTGTCGGAGCTTTTAGACATTCCTGTTAAAAGCGCGTATTTTCACAGTAATAATGACAATACAATAATTTCTGGCATTTCTACCATTTTTAAATGTCTGTGAATTCGATGTGAACGCCATAATATGACAAAACATGGACACAAATTTTCAAAATTTTAAGATTTAACCATTGTATTTATCAAAGACATATATTTCTTCAATAACGACAACCATCCAAGAATTTTATAAATATTTGATAGTATTATACTTAGATCCTTGCGAATTTGATGAAAATGTCTTATAATGTGATAAAACTGGGATTTTTGAGATACTTTAATAATTATACTATACAATCATAAGTGAGTGAATAAATGTAAACGTAAACTAATCCAATATTGGTAAATATGGGGTTCTTTGCTCTAAAATTGACTCTTTCAAAATTGACATAGGCAACAGTCGAGTTAAATACACAAGTACGCAATTTCTTACTAATAACTATTCGCCAGTCCTTTTTGGAACTAATTCAAGCGAAAGAAATTAAACCCGCAAACACTATAAATTATTCTCGGTTCTCCCATTTATCATTTCTAACCCAGTGCGGCTTCGAACAGTGATGACATTAAAACCATCACACGAATTTAATATACCAAATTAAAACCGCCAAAATTACAAACTGTGTTGAGCTTTACCAAAGTGGCAAGTCAAAGTTTCAGTGAAATAAAAATAATTCAATCTTTCACCAACTTACCTTTCGATACAATCTCGGAAACAGTTCCAACTACCCCAAACTAGCTGTGAGAGCGCAGGGTGCGTAAGTTGAGCTCGAAACAGGTTGGAGGAAAAAATCAGCTGAAGTGGGAAAAACAGAGTTTGAAATATACCATGTTTGTCGATAGGATTTGACGAAGGAGGGCAGAGGAGGGCGGAGCAGGGCAGGGCAGGGAAGGGCAGGGGTCCGGGTGCTAGGTTCTGAGGGCAACTACTAGACAGTAGGAGCGCGCTATGTGTGCGACCATATATAAGAAGGTAAACAAGAAGGACACATGTACGTGCGTACATCTATATATGCGTATTTGTCTGCAAATACGGGCTCCCATGGCGTTGTAGACGAGGGTAAACATCGGGGAGAGAAGAAGTAAAGAGAGATAGAAACACAAAGAAGCGTATATGTAGGTCCATATATTCATCCACCGAGAGCGGTGATACCTCCTTGTCCGGTACATAAACCCATTGGTTCCTTCCCAACATCCACTGTCTGTCGTCAGGCAGCGGATCTTAGGCGAGCTAGATATCGACACAACAAATAGGCGTTAATAAGATATGCATTGTGGAATATCTATAAAGTGCCGGTACGTGTAGGTTTAAGGTACCTCATACAAGTAGAGTAGCAAAAAGGAAGGTAAAAATTAACAAATTTCTTCTCACACACTAGATTTTTTATTGAAAATTACATAGTAAAGTACATAGTTTGAGCTAACTGTATACTTTCTGTGTGTATTGAACTTGCGGAGCTTAGGGGAACTAAAATCGACGTAATAAATCGGCGTTAATAAGTTAGGAATTCTCCTTTATTAACTTGAAAAATAATTTTCTTTTCTGAAGAAATAGTGGTGGAGTATAAATTTTCGTGTTGTTAAGTTAAATTGCTTGTTGTAAATCTCCTAATTCACGATGAAATTAGGACCTGTTTCCAAGAGATAATTGTTTATTGGCCAAGCATGCACCTCTGATAAATATGTTTCCATCGGTCGATTGGAGCTGATGGCAAAGCCTTCATTTCTAATTGTGTACTACTTATACTAAAGATTACACTCTTGGAATCGTTTAATGTTACCATTTGTGTCTTGGGTAGGAGCACTCGAAACACGTCCTTCTCTTTCGGCTCTGTTTCGTTGCATCAATCTATTTTGGAATCGTTAGAGCGACGTGTTACAAATTAAAAAAAAATAGCAAATTTCTAAACTTGCAACTTTGTTATAATGCATATACTTATATATAAATCTTGTGATTGGTGCAAATAAGCTTTATTCTTGATTTTCAAGTCCACACATTATAAAGACAGAATTTTCCTATTTCTATGCTCAGCATTCTATATGTTAAATGCAAACAGCACTGTATACTCAAAAGACTGAAAAAATAAATAACGCGTATTTGCTAGCCTTCTCAAAATCTCTAGAATTTTATAGAAATCGTCGACAATTGCAGGAGCGTTTGAGGCATGATGCGAAGAGGAATTCAGGGGTAATTGTTATCGGTGGAATATCAAGTGCGCAACCGCGCAGTAATGCCGATTTTCCATCGGCATTACGCCTCACTTTTTCATTTTTTATTCGTTCAGCGGTTGCAATCGATACTGACCAATATGGTTGGGCAATTAAAGAGAACCTTCCTGAAGAGGTCTTGGTTTAAGCAGATATTTCAATCCGCCCCTGCGTACGACTTTGGGGCCGAGCGGGACACCTTCATCAACTGAAACTTTCCCTTTAAACCACGCGCACGCACAAAGCCAGCTCGATGCTGCAAATGTTTATAATATCTGCGCTGCGTAATATTGTGTAATTAATTGTTGCGGGTTTGGATTCGGTAAAATGTATTGCACATATTGGTGGATGGATTAGAATAACTATATTGATACATGTATGAGGACATAAGGTGTTTGTTGAGATTTCAGAGGCAATCTCAGATATTAGTGAATAAATTTAAAAAATTCGTTGGCTATGTAGAAGCTTACTTCTTGATAAGTGACAAAGTATATACATGACATCGTTATACTATATTAGCAAAGTATAAAGTATAACGATTATAGATTTAGATAAAGAAATATAGATTAGAATAGATTCACTGTTCCCCCTTAAACTTTCATTCAAAATATTTCCACCGTTACGAGAACTCTTTCACAAACGACATATCAGTGGAAAAGTTGAACGAAACTCGTAAGTGGCAATGGAATAACCTATTATTCTTTAAATTAAATCTTTCTTAGCATGCACGCGAAATTCCATCCGGTCGTAGTGGTGTTAGATACATTTATACGAACCAGAGTTTTATGAAACTGGTTTTAAGTATCGTGAATATAATATTAGAATCTTCATCTTAATATAAAAATTACAGTATGCGTTGTACAACTCATCTTTTCCAAATCTAAATATGAAACGATAATGTAACTTGAAAAGTATCACGAAATTCTTAAGTGACGGTAAAATAATCGATTCTCTAAATTAAATCATTATTAATATAAACATAAAATTCCGGTCGGATCTAGTCATTTTAGATAAATTTCTGTATACGAGTTACTTTATGTGAATAGTCTTAGAAAAGTTATAACATACATTATGAGACCGCTTTCATAGCTAAGTGTGAAACTACGATATGATTGAAAAACTGAAACCTATTATTCTTGAAATGAAATCATTGCTAGCGCAGACAGGAAAGTCGAGTAGAACAGCTAGTAGTGTAATATAGGTGTAATATATATTACAGAATATAAATGGCTGATCAAGTGTTAGGAGAATGGATGATGAGGTCGAAGGGTGAGAAAGCTGTACCGGCGACATCCCCCTAGCGATGCTCACCATTGCGATATTAATTGACGCAAGAAATTAGGTCCGCGATCCCTGGGAATGATTGATCGCATAATGAGAAATCCCTAATAATGAGCCTGCCGTTTCGGGGATAGGAAGACCAGCACTGGATAGGGATGGAAAGGTATTAAGAAACGACATTAGATTATAATTTATATTAAAATCTGCGCAAGAAGATAAAGAGAGAACACACCCACTGCCGGTCGATCTCAACCCTTTAGCATAGGCGTAAAACCTTGTCCCTTCGTGTAATGAAGAGGACTTTCCTCTTGACGCTTATTATACTTGTGCAACTACAGTTTTAAATAATCATATTTTTCAGAGGACTATACAAAACCGTTATGAATGTCTCTATTCAGTTTTATAATATACTTTCTTAAACAAAGGAGAATAATCATACTCCTATTTAATTTGGTATTACAACACTGTTGAAAAGTATGAAGCGCCATTGTCGACAATGTATTAAACCCTTCAAGGATGCGGCGTATTTCGATTTAATAGAGGAGTGCTCCAGTTATTACCGATATACGGCGGCCTCGAATTTTAATTAGATTCTACGCCATTGGGAAATAATCGAGAAGGCCAAAGGACGCTTTATAAGGGAGGGCGGGGGTGGCTAGAAGGGACGCAAGGGGTGGTCGATATAGAAGGGAGAGAAGCAGGAGTGGAAGATGAAGTGCGGACGGAGAATGAGACAAACATCACGGGATAGTTTTATTGTAAAATAACTCTCGCGCGACGTCATAGTTAATCAAATAATTTTACTCTAAAATGTTATTTGAAAACGTACTTAAGAAAAGAATTTACCAAATATCATATATGTTAGCAGTGGGATAGGAGGAACCTTAAAGCGAACGAGTAAGGCAAATGTAACACCCAATGTTAAAACTAAACTTGCATATAATTTAAGAAAGGGATTTACCAAATATCATATACATCAGCAGTGAGATAGTAAGATTCTTAAAGCGAGCGAGTGAGGGAAATATATGTCGAGCCGATGATATACATTTCCTGGCGGTTAGCATGTAACAGCGTCCCGGTTTCTTAACACGACAGGCGCGCGCGGCGCCGCTTAGTTTTCCGGCACGGCAGGTCGCTTTTCCCCTACAAGCCAGGATCCCTCGTTCCCGATAATAAAATGCATGATTTACCTTTCCGTTTACCCGACGGGCTTCGGCGACGAGGCGCGCACGAAAACGCAGCAATGCTAACCGGGGCAATAGCAGGAGGAGCACTGGCAGTAGCAGGAGCGCCCAGCACCACTACTACCACCACCACCACCACCACCCCGGCAAAGCAAGAGAGGGACCCTCTTTACTCAGCGGCGACGTTACGAAAGGCGACCCGTGTTACATCCACGCGACAGGACGACGCCATGAATTATAAAATGATGGTAAAAGCGAAAGTTTCCAGCGGTTTCGCGGATCTAGAGAGACAGAGGGAGGCAGAGGGGGGTTGAAGGGGGGCTGTGGGGGTGGTGGCTGCCGGAGAAACTGGAGGTTGGCTCTCGGAGGTAGGCTACACCGGGCCAACTAACCAGCCAGCTTCCTTCTAATTTAATGAAATAGCGAAGGGTTACGCTATTCCTAACAGGTGGAGTATCCGGCAAATGTTTAGGTAAAATACCGCTTCTACACACTGGCCGACTCGTAAATGGAGGAGAGTGCAACGCTTACACGCCTGCCTGACTGCCTGGCTGCCTGGCTGCCTGGTTGCCTGGTTGCTTGCCTCGTGTCTCTAATTCTCTTTCGCATCTGGTATCTAGCTGCTCTGCCCCCTCCTCCCACCCAACCACCCTCCGCTCTACCTTTCTGACTCTCTTTTTTACCCTTTCAGTTTCCCCTCCTCGCCCAATGCACGCCTCGCTTCCTCTCCGCTGATTTGACTATCCTCTGTTGAGCATGCAACTCTTAGAAACGGGCTTCCTTTGTGCCGGCCGGTGAAACCCATTAAAATGGATGCGAGACAGTTTTTGGCTATAGGAAGCTTACCGCCTCGCAACATGCCTGTCGGCCCTCCGACATTACGATGTGCGATCCATCCGGCGCCGGCTTCGAGTGACGTACATGCAAATTTGAAAATGCCGATACCAGCTTCCTGCCTGCGATCGAGTGTAAGACGCGTCCTGCAATATCACCCTGCCAATTGCAGTTTCGCCTAACCGTCTAAAGTCGGTTTTACAATATCCTCGTTATACTAAAAAGAGTTTGTTTAATTGGAAAATTCTGCAATACAATTTTTATGACTCGAAATAGAATGTCCGAGTCTTATAATAAAGAAGAATATACTTGTTTGTTTCTTTTAATACAAATTTATTTTTATTTCAATATGCCACGCAGCATATTATTACATTCGGCCCCGGTTTTGAAAGGATTGCATTTATAATATGATTGTTCTAATAAAAAGAGTTTGTTTAATTGGAAAATTTCGTAATACTATTTTCATGACTCTAAATACAATGTCCCAGTCTTATAACGAAGGACAATATGCTTGTTTGTTTCTTTTAATAAGAATTTATTTCTATTTTACTATGTCATACAGTAAATTATTACGTCGGAGGCCGATTTTCAGTGACGTGCATGTGGATTCCGTAATGCCGATACCAACTTCCCGCTTGCGATCGAGTGTAAGACGCGCGGTGCAATATCACTCTGCCAATAGCAGTTTCGCCTCACCAACTATACTTGAATTTATAATATGGTTGTTATAATAAAAAGCACAAATTCTTAGTATTATAATAAAGGAAAATATTCTTGTTCGTCTCAAAGTTTTTTTTAATAATAAGTATTTATTTTGATGTTAGTGTGACAGTACATTGTGTGACAGTACATTTCGAAGAAACCTTAACGATGTAAGTAGAATTATGAAAAAGGAAGTCTTCAGCAATTATACAATCGCAACATAACTATATGTGAAGTTTGTATAAGTTTGTATAACGAGGATAACTTTATTAAAACAGAAATGGTGCTAAATAATTGCTTAATTGACGTGGTTTAATGACATCATGAACTTATCACATGTGGAAAATACTGCGTACTCGTCTCAAAGTTCGCTCTTATATTCAAGGATTTTATAGAGTAGAATACGAAGAGAGGAAGTACTTACGACTAGCTTGTTTCACCCCTTTCAGCTTCCGCATTTTCATAAATTCCTAAAAATGATTTTTATTCTATACAAAGTAGAAAAGAACATCTTCTGACTTATACACTACTGGAATACTTGGCCCCGCACATATCAGCATGAGCATATGATAGAGTTACAAATAAAAATGTAGTACTTGTTTAATCGTTCGATATTGTTGCTAACGCCATGGTAATACATAGATGCACTCTTTAATATATTCAAACTTCAAGTTCTAATGTCAAAAACCTAGTTTCTGTAGGTTTCTAACATTAGAACTACCAACAATATCACAATGATTTACTTAACATTTGTTCACACTTATTATTCATTTTTAAAATTTCTTAAGTTATTAAATTTGTTCTGATTTGTGATCCACACGTCAACATGAGTACATGATTCTTTCGTGAATGTAACTAGTAGTTGTTTATTCATTCAATATTGTTGCTAACGCCCCACCAATGTAAAAATGTATTCCCTAATTTATTAAAACTTGAAGTTCTACAACAGTAGTTTGTAACAAAAGAGCTACAGAAAGTAGTTCTAGTGTCGCAAACTCTTATATTCAAGGGTTTTCTACTGTACTCGGAAGACTGGGAGTACTTACACCTAGTTTACTTTAACCCTTTCAGTCTCAGAATTTTTATAAATTCCTAAAAATTATCTTTATTTTCTGCAAACTAGGAAGGAACAGGAAAGTGTGGGTGTCCTCCCTCGTTCAATCCCCTACACATTCTCCCACACATTGCCCCAATCCCTTTCATTCTGTCACTTTCTACTCAACAGAGAGAGAAGATAGTAGGTATTGAAAATACTGGAAACTGTATGTGAAACTAAATATGTCCTCATACACTTTTTTAAAGGATTAATACTATTGAAGGAGATACATACACCCGGAGCACTAAAATTGAACATTTTCCAACTTCAACATTTTGAAGAAATATGAAAAACATTTTTGTTTTAAGCTTATAAAATATATGTACAAGTGCATGATTAAAGATATATTATAAATTAATTTCATTCATTTATCAGTTATAATTACAAAATTATTGTCATAGATGTTGGGACGTTTTTTACATATCATGATTTAATTTTTATCTGTAACAGATGGAACAATTTTTTCTAGGAAATAAACATTTAAAGCTAGTGTACAGCGAGGGTGATTTTCGAAATTTTAGTTCTTAACGAAACGGCAGTTTTTTAAACTTGAAAATGTTTTCACATGACTGGAAAGGTTAATAATTCCCACATGGAGGGAAATATTAGAATGATTAAGGCTAAGTACAGACATAAAATTTGTATTGCACAACTAAATAGTTGTATGAATGACGGCCACAGAACTTTATGTACAATGAAAAAATTAAATAATTAAATAAAAACAGTTGTGCAATTAAACAATTCCTCATCGGTACAGCCCTGTAAAATCCTATATGTATTGGTCATTTATGAAATTAATCTGTTGCTTAATCAAAATTTGTATCCGAACGCTTAGCGTAAGCACTCGAGTACAAAGCAGATGTATTCAATGATGCAAAGTATTTTTACGTCTATATAAAGTATATATTACTAATTAGATTTAATTTAATAGATTCACTATTATGTAATAGTTATTAGCCGAAAATACAATAAAAATACCATAATGCTGAATAAAGAATATGAACAAATTATACGCGTCAAATCGAGTAGCTCTTCCCTTTCCAAGATGGTTAAAAATAACACTTCAACTTGAAATTCGGAAAACTGAAAAAATATTTTATTGTATTACAGTCCATATATGCTCATATTTATCCGTTCTACTAAACTTCGATAGAGGATGCATCAACTTCAAACAACGGCCGTGTGCACATGCGCGTGTAAATAACCACAAGGTCACATATGCACTGTACAACAAAATACAGGAATATCTTCATCTCTTCCGGATTAAGGGGACTATTGAAATAATTTACATTTTGACGCAACCAAATGAAAAAAATACTACGGCGCAACTTGTTAATTAACTCGACACGGAAAATTCCCCATTCAGGATCTTGGGGAAGTGCGAGCGGAATTAAGCAGGGCATAACTTGAGGGGTGGGGAGGCATCGGCAGACGATATCATCAAGGAAATCCGTCGAGGCGTTGGCGGTGGCGAGCAAAACGAATAGAGGAAACTCGGTGTCCAGTGGCAGCAATCTGAAGGTATTCCCCGAGCAGAGAGGGCCAGGCCAGAGCTAGTGGCAAGGGAGGAAGGAGGAAGAGGAGTGCGCGCGAGCGTGTAGGGCGCGATTGGCGAAGAGAGTGTAAGAGTGTCGGGACGGGCGGGAGAGGAAGCGAGCCAGAAAGAGTGAGAGGTGACATTGTCATGATTACAATGCCGTGTATTCAAATGGTCAGGCGGAACCACACCAATCACAACGAGCAGCCCCCTGTGCATCTCGAATACCCTCGCCTAATGCCAGAGGGACTATCGCCGGCTCCATACAGCCAGCCGGCCGGTCACGTGTGCGTGTTACCTTCGTACAGACGTTTCGTGTTCCTCTTCGCACGTCGAATCGAGAAATGGTAATATGCAACTTGACCGACAAGCTTCCCTCGGACAACTGGAAAATTCGAAGGACCTCCCCAGAGATCGGCCTGACCGCTCGAGTACACCGAAAGACCCCGGCGACATTCGTTTCCCCGACTAAAGCCACCGCGCCATACATCACCACTCACCAATACCACTCGCCGCCAACTTCCAAACCTAATTATTTTCATAATAATTGCGCCACCTCTCTCCACGCTCCTTTACTTCGCCTGCACTTTAAGTACAATGTACTGCTGAACTCGAATTTATATTTTCAACCGAGTTCATTCCTTGCTTCCTGCTTTCGCAAATTGCAAATGTGACCCTCTGAATATGATACAATGATTCTTTTCGCGTCGTAAGTTTAGGTTGAAACTGTCTTCCGGTAATAAAAATATGCAGGGACTATATAAAAGAAGCATTCTGGGATTAATTGTAATGCTTCGCATTTGATTTAATACATTGTGGTAAAACAAATTTATTTGACGACTCGTTGTTAGAAAAAATTATCGAAACTAATTTACAATAAGTTGTTTAAATAACAAAATATCGAGTTATAACATTTCCCATACTAGGTATCCTACGCTGTTTGTAGGTTAGCTAGTATGTTAGAATTACTAATAGATTGTTGCAAATATCTTTTAACAATGTATATCTAAACCTTCTTTGTAAACTCTCTTTAATCCTTTAATGGTAGACTTTTCTTTTAAAAATGTCTGTCCTTGCGTAGTTAAACTCAAGTAATGACGAGTGTATTCAATTTCTTACTATTTTCATAAAAACGCAAAAAGTTATTACGCATTTAATGTCTTTATTCTAAGAGAAGAAACTCATTTTTCATCTGTTGTAATAATTACGATGTTTATAGCAAAAGGTAATGTATTTTCCCCGTGATGAATATATTCGTCAAACAAGTTAAAGGGTTAAACTGGTTTACTTCGCCCACACTTTAAGCACAATGGACGGGTATGCTCATTTAAATTTTGAACCGTGTCTCTCTTCCGAGTTTCGCAAATTACAAATGTGATTTTGTAAAGATGATGAAATCATTGTTTCTATGTTTGTAGGCTTAGCACGTAAGTAATCGACATAAAGGAGGAAAATAGATTAAAACTTAAAACACCTTAGGGAATCCAAAACTATGTTTTTATTGTCAGATAAACTGCATGGTTGTTAGTGATATAAAATACATGAAATATATATCATTATTGGTTCTATTTTACAGTGTTTTTGATCTGTTATATGCATTATTTGCAGCTTTATATCATACTAGCCGTCTTACCCGACTTCGCACGGGTGATATTTCGCGTGTCTGGGGTGGACTTTAGGGGTGGTTAGGGTTAGGGACCGTCACAGTATTTTTTCAAGGGTATAGAAGGATACTCGTGCCAAATTTGGCATGGAGACGTTGAACGATATAGGCACCTTTGCGGAACGTGCATACATACATACATATTTTGAATTTTATATATGTATATTAGGGTGACACTTATTTAGGTGATTTTTGCATTTTTATGAGTGCACCCCCTAGATTGATTCCAAATAATTAAAAAAAAAATAATCCCAAAGTTTCAATACTGCATCTCAATATTAACACGTACCACAAACCACCTATTGTTTCCCATTTGATGACCATGGGGTTTGTATCGACTTTAGCTCAGAATTCTGTAACATAAGTAATACCCACGCAAAAAATATGATACTTGTACAGTTTTCATATAAAATCCATATACTTTTTTAGCAAATCTTTATTTTTCAATCATTCAAAATGGCGTACCCAATATTTGATGCAATCTTATCCAAATGTCATGAATTTCGTTTTTTTAGCCGCCATATTGGGTCCGCCATTTTGAATTTTTTCAAAATAACAATTTGTTAAAAAACGTATATACATTTCATAAGAAAACTGTACAAGTATCATATTTTTGCGTGGGTATTACTTATGTTATAGAATTATGAACTAAAGTCGATAAAAACCCCATAGTTACCAAATGGGAAACAATAGGTGGCTTGTGGCACGTGTTAATATTGAGATGGGGCATTGAAATTTTGGGAGTGTTTTTTTTTAATTATTTGGAATCAATGTAGGGGATGCACTCATAAAAATTCAAAAATCACCTAAATAAGTGTCACCCTAACGTATATACATAAAATAATAGTGTTTATTTCAGAGATTCGCGAATTTAAGAATTATCAAGCTTATCAGTATCGCATTCAATAAGTAAACATCCTATAAAATGAAGACGTCTTTAAGCCAGTGTGTGCTATTTGGGTAGCAACTATAACTGATATCGACTTATGGGCAAATGGAAAACCTGCTATCAATATATTTCTCTTTTTACCAGACATATTTATATAGAATGACATTCGATATATTTCCGATATATGTATGGATATAAGTTGCTCTATATACAATAATTATAATTTATCTAGTAATAAATAATTATGTACGACTGTTTGTCGACTCTTTCCAATGCTTCCCTAAATCCAACATAGTATTATATAATATTCCTAGCTGTCCTGTCTGGCTTCGCCCGGGTGGGGTTTTGTGTGCCTGGGATGGCCTTAAGGCGTGGCGCGCGTCATAGTATATTTGTTAAGATACCGAAGAATACTTATACCGAATTTGGTGCGAATATGTTAAACAGTATAGGAACCTTATCGAAGCATGCATACATGTTTAAGACATTGAGCGCTATTTGGGAGTACTATTCGACTTAAAACTCGACTTGGTTTAAGGAGCACTAGGATTGCAGCAGTTTATCTATTATCCACTTATGCCGATAGACTGATCTTAGAGGGTGGAGAGGAGCGGGTGTACAGGGTGCCAGGAACAGATTAGCAGAAAATCATTCCCCTTTCTCGGGACTCAGCAGAAACTGGCGATACCGTAGAGTAAACAGCTGGTGAGGGGTGGAGTCACCTCGGGCTCCTGTCTCACCCTCGTCGGACAGCTCCGTTGCGACATCGACGACAACAGGCGACCAGAAAGTGTGCCTTATCAGCCGATGGGAATATAAATTTCGTCAAAAGCCCCGCAATACATTATGATAGAATACACAGCCAGGACCCCGCGTGTCTGTGTTACGCGTCCCTTATCCTCTCCCGCTGGCTTATACACTCCCGCGATACTTGACCCCGTGCATACCACCATCACCGCATGATTGAGCCGCAAATAAAACTTTACTACTTGTTTACTCGCTTCACATTGTTGCTAACACCATCCTAATATTCTAATATATTAATGTACTCTCTAATATATTAAAGCTTAAAGTTCTAAAAAAGCTCCAGAAAGTATCCTTTTGACACAAGAATTACCGACGATGCCAGTATAATTTGTTTAAGATTTTGTTTGTATTTATCACTCATTCCTAAAACCTTTTGGTTTGTCAATTTTCTTCCTGATTTTGATCCCGCATACTAGCAAGAACACATGACTGTGCCGTAAATAAAACTTTGCTACTTGTTTACTCGCTTGATATTGTTCTTAATACCATCTTAACGTATTCTCTATTACATTAAAGCTTAAAGTTCTAGTGTCAAAAGCTGCAGACAGTGGTTGTAGTGTGGAAAGTGTACTATCCGTGAGTTTCTGATATTAGAACTACGAACAATATCATAATAATTGCCTTAATGTTTATTTACAGTAATTACTCATTTATAAAACATTTACTTTATGTAATTTGTTCTGATTTGTGACTTCACACATTAACATGAGTACGTGATTGAGCCGCAAATAACACTTTACAACTTGTTTACTTGCTTGATATTGTTGCTAACACCATGCTAATGGAAAAGTGTGTTCTCTAATTTATTAAAGTTTAAAGTTCTAGTGCCAAAAAGCTATAGAAAATAGTTCTAGTATCAGTAGACTACAAAAGTAATTCTACTGGCAAAAGGTCTTATTTTAAGGGATTCCCTAGTGGAATAGGAAGAGAGGAAGTTTGACTAGAAACTTATGACTAGCTAGTTTGAATCCTGTCAGCCCCGGCATTTTTATAAATTTCTATAAAAATGATCTTTATTCTGTACATTGTAGAAAAAAACTTCTTCTAACTTATATACTCCTGCGATAGTTCATCCAGCACATACCACCATCAGCATTTGATTTAGTCGAAAATAAATCTTTACTACTTGTTTACTTGTTTACTTGTTAGATATTGTTTCTAATGCCATGTTAATACATGAATATATTCTCGATACTAGAACTACCAAACATGTTACATTTTTTTAATACATATTAGTTTCTGACATTTTTTTATTTTTATTTTATTTTTCTGTACTTTTTAGCGACTAATGTGTCAATTAACATTGTAAAACTGTTCCACATTTATACAAAATAACCAAAGTCATGTATCATTAATTAAAATCAGCGATTGCTACTGCAAACATAAGAATGAAGATTAGCTAATGACGAAGTGTCGACTAAACAGTATAATTCCCCATATATGATAAGCTATAAATTTTAAATCACATTTGGAGAGTGAAATATTCATTTTGGACTTAGAGCTCCCTCAGATTAGATACAGTGTACGTCACAAACATCCATGTTGTTAATCTGATAATAAAAGAACAAAACCAAGTTTTCAATCTAGTTGTTTACAAAGTTTTTCGCAAGGCAATAAATGTGCATATTCGGAGATTCTAACAGTCGCCTGCGAATGTACCAAATTCAATATGTTGACCACCAGCGAAAAGAGAAAGGCAGTCAGTATGAAGCTTGCGGAATGGCTTGAAACGGTGGTTGCGGGCTATTGTGAATGCAAAAACGGGCGAAATGAAACCGAACAGCCGGCAGCGATTTTTGCCAGTTATTCAGTTATTAGTCTCATTCGTAGCTACTCGCATTTTGCCTGCCAGATCCTTTCCATTCCAAACGCTTCATTGTTTTGCATTCACTGCCGAACTCTATCGATAGCTTGCGTCGCTTCTCACAAGAAATCATATAAAATAGAATTCTTCCAATTTTTGGTCAAGTGTGTTTGGTCAAATTTATATTTACAAGGAAAGTGTCACCCGTGTCAGGTTAAAACTTGTACTGATTTTTGTTGTTGTATAAGTTCGTATACCAATTTAGAATACTTCTTCAAAAAAATCAGCTGTTATAATCAACTATAGGTATTTCTTAAAAATCATAAAAAATCCTGAGGTTACCTATTCCCGTTCAATTCCCATCCACCTGAAATTGCATTATAGCAACTGAAATTTTTTTTTAAAGGTAGTTATATCAGTACTGTACCATCGAAAACTCAATCGCTGGCCGAAGGAACTGTTAACTTCGCTTTGCATAGTGTTGGTGGGCTAAACTTTTGCCGGCGCCTGTCCCCAACACACACAAGCTTGCATATACCGATAGATTCTAGAACCATACACACGCACTTGAAGCCGATAGCCGCAACGGCACTCAGTTTCTTTAGTCAACAAGCGCCTTCAATTTCTCGGAAATTTGACTTTTATTAACTTTATTACGCAAAAACGAGATGGTGAAAAATTCTGCCAAAATTTGTACACATTCGTAGAATATCAATGAAATATGGATTAATTTCTTATAAGATTCTATGGAAAAGTTAAGCCGTGAAAATTGCTATTGTGATTAACTGACGGGTTTTGGCTATGTCGCATGTGTTAAACGTGCCAACTTCGAAGTCCATTATCTCAGAAATAACGTGGTCAAGTCCAATCGAATTTGGCCAGCAGTTGCAGAACCTTATAAAAATTGTTCTGTCAAAGTTTAAACAAAATCTACAGAAAACTGTTTTTTTTAAACAACTACTTTAATAGTCGTTTATTGCCACAGCAACTACATGTGGTTATTAGTAACATAACACATTAGTAACACATATGATACTTTTTACACTATCATTCATGGACCTGGTTTATAATTCTGTGGGCCATTTTGTTTATATTTCCTAGAACAACTGTGTTTCTTTGCGGAACTGAATTACTCCTAAAATCTGTTCTTTTTTTATGAGAAGTTCTATCATATTGTTCGACAGATTCAGCCGGTCTCGGATTTACGCACATTTTACGCAATCAATAGTAGTGTAACTTACCGATAACTCGCAGTTACATTGGTTGCAGCAGCTGAAATTTTGTGAGTACTTTTTACTTCGTATTATGAGCAAATACCGAAGGTGTGTTTGGGGGTTTTGACCTTACAGGTTCCCAAAATAGCGGAATCAGTTCTTAAGCGTCTTCGAATAGGTACAATCTGGCTTTCCGATGATTTTTCAAAAATACTATAATAGATTATGTAGGGTGCGTTTATATATGCATATGCGTACGGTATAGTATTGTGTGTGTGGTCAGCGTCGAAAAGAAAAGACGAGCGTCGCTTGGCGAGGCGAAAGCCGGAGAAGCGTTTGAGCGGGGCAGAGTCGAGCGAAGCGTGGAACAGCGAAGATTGTGAGAGGATAGCGTGGCAGCGTCGAGCAAAGCGTGGATGGGCGCAGTTAAAAGTGTATTGCTGAATACATTTATATATCTTCTCAAATAAAACATTACGTATCCTGAGAAGCGAGAAAGGATTAGTATCCCACTCAGACTTATTTCCTACAGATTATAATAGTAAATTTTTTAGAGAGGGATTCTACATTCCTTTACGAATTTATACAAAAAATGAGCACAAGTTTCAACCTGGCAGGTCTGATATTCTATTTGTTAGTTAGTGATGTAACTTTCAAATTTAATTTTTAAGAATAATACGTCTTACATTGACACTACGCGTTGCACTATAAATTTATAGGATATTTAAAGTCGATGTAAAAAGTATTCATGGGGTGATCAATTTTAAATAAATAGCTGGATATGAATACGACTGCGAATAACACAAAAGTTTTGTTTCTTGATGCCTCTAAAATAAATATCCGATAAAAGTTGAATAGCGTATGTATTGTCATTTTGTTTGGCCGATATTTGTAGTACTATATATTAATTAAAATTAATCGCTGTACTCATATTTGTTACGCCGACTTTACATATTACGAATGTAATCGAATGCGAAAATAAAAAGCTTGTTCAAAAATATGATTGTAATTTTTCGGATAAATTATTACACTTTTGAATACACTTTTGCATTTTCTTGTGTAAAATCGCAAAAAGTAAAACCTTTTTACTAAACAGGATTTTCAAATGTTTACGGTAATTGACATTTGGCCCTAAAATTGCTTGTATTACGCCAAAACTTCAACTTACTATCCCATTTGATGATTTTAATATTATTAACATTCAGATTCGTTTTGCATAAAAAAAAATTTACGTAATAGAACATCAAGAACGTTTATTGCATACTGCATCATAGTGCACTATAACCTTTTTTTACCCACTGCGCAGAAGGATTTTCATTTTGCTAACATTCGTATCCGAAAGAATGACAGCACGCTAAGTACACTTCTCGTTAATCGTACTCTGGAGAGACCGATTAGAACGAATGGAGCAAATCAGTAGCAATAAAACTGGGAACTATACATAACGATAGAATCCCCAAGGATTTATGGGTGATAAGAAGATCTGTTAGTACCTGATCTATCAGGAATTGACATTGAAGATGAAGTGTGATAACTTTTGTTGCGTTCGTGCCGTGATAACGATGTCGGGAACAATAGTAGCCGAAACTCATCACATCTGGCCTATCTGATCTACGCCGATATCAGACTCCGATCCAAACCAATAGGAGCTACGTAATCGAGGGTTGCATTGTATCCGATGTCTTAATGACGCTCTACGATGTATGTACATCATTTTCTTTTTCTACTGTTATGTCACCTGTTTCTTTTTACTTTGTAATTTATACCAGAGTAACATCCTGTTATCTGATGCAGCGATACATTCACCATTGCACCGGTTATATCGATTAATTCTGCGAATATCGATAAGGCCCTTCGGCCCAATCGCACGGACAAAGGCAAAGCAGACTTTAAAAACTTTAGCACCCATCGCAAAGGGTCTTCAGTCTGTGATGAGCTAGCATCAAGACACCTGCCACAATTAGTATCGTAATCATTGTTTGTAACTTCCAATCCTTTCAACTTAAGGGGGTTCATACGCTTGAAGCATAAAAATTGAGGATTAACTTCAACATTTTCAATAAATATAAAAAACATTTTTATGTACATGATTTAAGGTATATTATAAATTAATTGGATTAATCTATCGGTCACTATTACAAAATTATTGTGGACGATTTTTTACAAGTCACGATTTATGGTGCCCATTGTAGGTTAGACAATTTTTATTTGCAACACATGAAACAATTTTTTCTAGAATGTAGTGTAGTTTTTAACGAAACAGCAGCCTTTCAACTTAAAAATAGCTTTTTCACCCTTGACAATGACTACACTCCTTTTTGGGAAAAATTGTTTCATCTGTTTCAGACAAAAATCTTATGTCCTACAATGGGTACCGCATGACAATAGTTTTGCAATTATGACCGATACATTAACAAAATTAATTTACGTGATACCTTAAATCATGTACTTGTACACATATTTTAGAAACTTAAAATAAAGAAAGTTTTTTATATTTTGTCAAAATATTGAAGTTACCCCTTAATTTTTGCTCTCCTGGTATGTATACCCCTATAAAAGGAGGGATGTTTACCTAGAAGCCTAAAAATAGACGCATTTTCAGGATTTTTTTTAAAAAACCATACGCAACATCTGATAAATCAATATTTTTTTATTTAAAGACGTATCTTTTGCTGAATTTTAGTTATTTTTAAATCACATATAATGAAATTGTAAGTGAAACTAATTAATTTATTGTAACACTATTTTATAATATTGTTTTGCCGTGATCACTGCTGCTCGTAACTGAATCATCTAAAATCTAAAAATGATACGTGTTTGGATCTTATTAAATTACCTAGAACAGTATACAGTCAGATTTCGAAATGTCAGAACATCTTCGAAATGTTTTACAAATGTCGTAAGACGTAAAGACGTGAAAATGCCATAGATAAGATGTCTTTAAAACATTGTATACTCTTTGGGATGTACGTACTTGTAAGAGAATAATCACCAACGCAACTTCAACCTATGTCGCGCCGGAAGAAACGCCTAGTCGGGGCAACGATTGGGTGTGTTCGTTTACGTACTGCGCGCACTGCCAGTACTGAATGAGCGCTCGATTATAGGTCAAAGTAAACTTTGTCAGTACTCACAAAGATTTATGACGTCACGAATTTTGACGTCACTTCCTCCTGCGGGTACTGCGGTTGCAGAGGTAGGGTAACGTTAGTAGCGTCAGCACACTGCACGACCGTTCGGTTTTATGGTTGTAATCCTTAGAGGAAATATACTTTCGAACCTTAGAGGAAATATACTTTCGAATAGCCGAACGCTACTCGCAGTATACTTTGTGACGTCACATTGCTAGTACTTGCAGTACAAAAAGTTCAGATGATGAACAGAAGGATCGTGCGATGTGCGTGTTGCGAATGTTCGAGAAGAGCCTAATCCTGTACCAACCTTAATAAACCTTTGACATCATATCGTACATATACTTTTGCCGTTTTTTCTATACTACTTTAAATTGGGAGCTATAAAAAACTAGGTTTCTAAGAGCGAAAGATCATAAAAACTGAAGTCATGCTGGGTGCTGAATTTTTAGAACTACCCTTTGGCAGTTCTAAAAACTAATGAAGATTCGAACTTCGAACTTGTTCGTAAGATCGAGGGAAACAAAGGGACTGAAAGCGGGACACCACTGTATCATATAAATCGGGTGTAATAGAAGTATTATTCCATTATTAGTTGACACTACTAGCTATGTGGACCACCAAAGTGATCCACATAGTTTCAGATTGATTAATAATCATTTATTATTCTTCTTAATCTATAACAATAATTTATTATTAGTCTGTTTAATATAAACCATTTTAGTACAGTATTTAATATAATATAATATAATATAATATAATATAAAAGGAAAAGGAATAAATCAGTATAATATCAATAATAATTTCAGGTTAAGTTTCACGTATGGTATGTGTTGCAAGGAAACTTGAAAAATTTTACAGCGTCGCGTGAAAAAAAGCAAGGACGATGGTGTTAGATCTTGCGAACTCGGAATATTTATAACGAACAATAATGACTCGAGATTTATCGGGGTACTTTCTCATGTTGCCACGTTCCACCATAAACTCTCTCTCGATGGAAGAGAATTCGATGAGTTCGGCTAAGACAAAGAGCACACCAATGGAAGGCGAGAAGAGGTTCGGGAAAGTTTTATAAGTTTGGGCGAGTGAGTCTGGGGAAAAGAAGAAGAGGGTAACATCGGGCAAAAACGTGTCACACGCCCGGACCTTGCTAACACTTCGGAAAGCTAATTGGTCGAGCGCGAATTTTTACTTTCAGTAACACCATTTTTCGATATGTATACTTGCGTTATATATTGCATTAACCTTTGTGCTGTGATACTCATCAATAGTCGATGTTCTTTAGTATGAGTAAGTGGACAAAAGTGAAAGCAAACTAATACTACATTGATAATTACTCAACTGGGTATCACAATACACATACATATGTACCAACCCAATACCGACATCCTGCTTCAAATCAATGCCAAGACGACTAAAAAGACGATTAAAAGGAAGTGATTAAGTAGTTAGACAAGAAACAGACAAATTAGGAGCTCTCCTAACATAGGCGCGACGAATTGCATGATAACGTCCCATTACATATATTTACTTATTGGCATGTATACTGGCAGATTATAAATAATAAGGGAGGGATACAAAAGAATATGCCATGAAGTATGCAGAAAAGATGCAAATTAAGGAATGTTTTCTTTGCTCTCAAATTGACACTTTCAAAATTGACAGAAGAGTACGCGAAATGAATTGACAGTGTAAGACTAACAAATTACATGTCACTGAATAAGTTGACGTGTGCCTAAACACAAAGATAGTTTGTCGAGGATCAGTTACAAAAATAATTCATCAATTATACAATTTGTAACAAAAATATTCGGCCGGCTCTGCTAAATTATTTATTTTATCCCTTTTAAGTATAAGTAGAGTTTCTGTAAGTGTTCCAACATGTATAATGCCAAATTGCTCATGTGTAATTTAGAGTGATCAACTTTTGATGTTTATATCCTCTTTTTAAGAGGACTTCACAAAACTATTCGATTTTATCGCTGTCTCAAAAGAAAGCCAATACAACTCGTAGAACACATACTTTGAGAAAACACAGCTTAAACATTTTAGAGAATATTTGTTGTCTTCAGAAAACTAATGTAATTTATTTCTGGTTCACAAGTTGAACTTTTCAATATAAAAATATATCACGTTTCTATTACATTTGTGGAAGAAATCCAAATACATTTGTTTTTGTTATCTCAGTTACCTTTCGAGATACCGATATGTTAAATTACAAATCTATAATTTAATCCAATTATAATAAACTGTCTAATCTATATAATAATAGATAAAAGTTCTGAAGATGAATTATTAGATTATATTTAAAAATAATGATCTATAATTAACAAGAGATATAGATAGATAATAGATTATAAATATATATATATAACTGTTATTAATATAAACAAATTGGTACGTTTGTTTGTCTATATGATTACAATAAATTCGAAAACGGTATAACCGATTTTAATAAGATTTTCTCTTCTGTATAAACTTTTGATTGAGGATTTCTTACGAAGATTTGTACAAAAAGATAGTCGTAACAACCTATTATTCTTTAACTTGAATAACTCCCAGCGAAATGCCGCCCAAGCGAAGCCAGGTAAGAGATCTGGTATGTAATAAACTAAAAAGCAATTGAATAGATGACTTTAAATTTCCCTTGCCAAATTGTGTAAAAAGATAGAAACTACCAAGCAAAACTAAAGATTAATTCCCTTAACGGTTTTTCTACAATTCATTAACAACGATTACTGCATAGTGCATCAAATTTGTAACTTCGAGATTAAACATTTTTTGCGAAAATACTTGCGAGGAAGATAGTTGCTACAACCTACTTTTTAAATTTAATAATTATTGAGACACACATGAAACATCATCCAGGGGAACCGCTTGGGACAGTTGATATGTAATAAACTAAACAAGCAATTGAGTAGAAGGCTTAAAATTCCGCCTCTCAAAATGTGTAAAAAGATCAAAACTAACGAGAAGTGTGTCAGACCCGACCAGTGTAAACTTGTGCTCATTTCTTTTTTATGTTCATAAACCGATGTAGAATACTTCTCCAAAAAGTCAACTCGTATGATCAACTATAGGTATTTTTAAAAATCATCGAAGAGCTTGATTTTACCTATTCGTCAGCGCTTAAGAACGGCGTTCGATGGACTTTCATGCACTTTAAATGCATCATGGCAGTTGAAATTTCGGAAATACTTTTTACTTTATATTATGAGTAAATACCGAAAATACGTTTGAAACTCTGACAGGCCTGACACTTCAACATAACGGACGTAGTGCTTAAGTGCCGCCAAATAAGTAAAACTTGGCTTTTCGATGATTTTTAAAAATATCTATAGTTGATCATCGCAACCGAATTTCTGGGAATGTATTATACATTTGTTTACGAACTTATATAAAAAAATGAGCATAAGTTTCGACCTCGTACGTCTGACACTCCCCTTGTTAACATTAGTTATATTAAGGATTTTTACAGACAGCATTAGATACAATTCATTAGAAAGATAGTTGCGACAACCTATTATTCTTTAAATGAAGTTATTCCTCGGAAAATCCGATGCGGGTTAAGCCAGATAGGACAGCTAGTGAGATATCTACTAGTCTCTAGGAAACCATAAATCTAGCTTTAGTGAGGATATTAAAATAGTGTGATAGGGTTGAGGAAGCGGTGACACCTGAGCCAGGGCGCAGATAGAATAACTCGATATGTCAACGATGCGATGGTACGTGCAAGGGAGGTGGAGTCGGTGAGGGATTTAATAAATTTCGTCGGATGGATATTCAGGTAAGGGAAGGCTATTACAAGGCGATATCTATCGAAAAGGGGTGGATGGGAGGGCCGCCTGGAGAGAAATAAAGACCGATTGCCTCGGTAAATCAGAGTCCCTCCAGCGAGCCGATGTCGATCGCCAACTAACCCCCTTTGCCTCCGACACTTTCTACTGGGAGGTTTGTCGTACTGCATACCAGCTACGAAACGAGGAACACGAAGAACATACGTATCGGAGCATTAACGGACCTTTGTCGTCCCAACGGCCTTTTTCTCCCTCGCTCCTTTGCTTCCCTTCCATCCTTCTCTCTCCAATCGCTTCAACCCATTCGCCTTGTATAAACGTGATGTCTCGTATTACCGAGAAAACCCACCCCACCGCCGCCAAACATTTCTCCAACAGCGATAAAGCACCACAATGCGTTATTCGTCCTGGCAAATAAATTCCGCCCGCCGAACACGAGTCGAATCTTCACTGACTCATTTTTAGCCAATAGCGCGACGAAGCTTCTTATGCCATTTCAAGAATCTTTTGTTTCGTTTTCATTTCGATCGTATTAACGTTTGGACTTTCACATTTGATTATAGTTGAAGTTTTTAGTTGTAAATAAGACATCAAAACTTATGTGAAAGTAATTATTAATAATAATTGCATTGCGTGTCACGATAAATCTTTATAATACAGGATGATTCACGATATATGTAAACGTTTTTGACAACCAATTGTTCATGACAACCGGGAAATGCATGAAAGTAGGAATTGTACTAATTAAAAGAAAATACTGAAATTTCGGCATTCGAAATGATCGAGACACACACAGTTTAGGAATACGAATCGAAATGTATTAGAATCACAAAAGTAGCGAATTACAGAAAGTATCGAAACTGAGGACCTCCGTCAGCGTGCCCGAGTTTGTGGGTTTATTACATTCTCGGTTTTCTCTGAAGGGGAGTAGTGCCCTGCACAACCTCCACGTGGCGCGGTCTACACACGCATTCCTACACCTATTTCAGATTTCCTAACAAAGTAATTGTACAATTTTTAAAATGAGTATAACGAACAAACTAAACTGAAAATGTTCTATGGTGGATAAAAAACATGCACACTTTTTCGAAAAAAATGTTTTTAATGAAGAAAATTTTTCTCGAAATAGAAATACATTTTCTTACACAAGAAAGTAGCCGGACTAAGAAAAAATAATGTTTCTTTAAGGAGACGTTTTTCTTTTTTAAGAAAATTTGTTGGAAAAATACTAGGTGTACCAACACTTTTTCTAACCGGCTGTATAAGAAATAATTTGCATAGTGTCTGAATATTTTTGATACCAGACAATAAAGCATTATTTACTTTATGAATTGTTATTATGTAATGTATATATTTTTAAAATGTATTACACATCTTTGTTAACAATATTGAATCGTTCATTGTTAGAAAAATACCCAAGACTTTACTTTACAAATAATTGAAATATCAAGTTATATTGTTATTAACGTACATTTGTTCGAATATTTTCGTTAATCACTGTGTCTTCCTTTCGCATTTTAGTTGGGATTATTTATCATCATTATACTTGCCTCGAAGATAAACGATGGCGCGATAACTAATAGTGGCATACGTAACATAGGTCAGAATAGATATACATGTGCGGGGTTGTGCTTTGCAGCTGTATTAACTTCGGAAGCTAGCGCGCGCAATAATAAATCGCCTGATCGCTTTCGATAAGACGAACAAAGATATGGCGTTATCTCGTGGAGCGAACGGTCTGGCTGTTTTATACACAATTTATTAGTCCAGCAGTTTGTAAGGGTCCGAAAAAGGTTCCAGAAGCTAACAGAATAATAAATCAGAACTTTATTGTTGGCAACCATATGTGAGCGGAGAGTGAATTGCGGTTAAAGGTGAGGATGAAACACGCATCGAACACATCACCGTCATGTAAATTGTTTCCTTTGTAAATCTAACCTTATTTGTACAGGGTGATTCAGTTACCTTTTCAGTGCTACCATGAATTTCACTTTATATTGGAGGACAATCTATATTATTTGTACATTCTTATGAATAGTTCTGGCTTATGATTCGTATTTAAATAATAATTAAAAAATAAGAGAAAGACGCAAGCATAATGAAAATAACAATGCGGTGTAAATTCGAAACGTAATATATGTATGTTAAATATGTCTGTATATTGAAGTGCTTAAAACGACCGATGATTCCAACAATCGCATTTGTATAATTTTAAATTACACAAACATGTATTCTATTCAATATCTATGAGTAATTATTTCGTTATTTGTACAATTTTCTATTTCTTAAGTAGAAAGTTAAATCAATCTTGGACAACGACGAATTCAAAAAGTTTCATTACCCACAATTGAAGACCCCAAACTTTGAATAGCTCAGCAATAAAATATTCCCAATTTTCGAAAGAATCGTCCTAGAAATACTCGGATTGCATTAGGTGTCAATGGTAAAATTTATTCGAGTAAACTTCTCGGACGATTTGCGCATTCCGCGAGGATGGGAGCAGTGATTTATGGGTGCAGTCTAAAGTGACAGGATAACGACTTATTCATGAGTCGGGTTTATACCGGGATGTTGATTCCTGAGCGGACCGAACGTAAGAGCAGAGCTTAGGTGAATGGACGACGCGTTAATGATCTGCTTCCTGCCTTTGCGGTCTGGTGTGGGATTTCTCGAGGATTCGTTAAAAGCCTCGTTAATGCCTGGGAGCGGCCCACTTTTTCGGAGGACTTGACAAGTAGCCAAGAAGAGACTTGTTGCTTACGGTTGATGGTAGCTGCTTGATCCCACGCTTGCTAGACCGTTTCATTATCTCCTGTTTTTATAGGACTCTCTTCACCCCGTGCATTAACTTTAAGCCGGGGTTTTACCCGATGTTCGCTCACGTATTACGGATTATTGCGCGTCATGTCCAACGGGATTCCGGAATTTCGACTTCTTCATTATGGGTACATCAGCCTCCCCAAAATTCCGATTCGTGGCAATCTTCTATACATATAGTATCGAGTTTCCGAATTAAATAATACACAGGGTTTTCCTTTTTTAATACTGATATTGATATTCATGATGTTCGACATGGATGTATTTATTCGATTTACACCAATTTTTGTGTATTAAGAGGTACATCAATAACTAGATATGTGTGTATTCATCGATCTTATTTGGACTATAGCTACGTTGTTACAAAGTTGAGGAAACATATATTCAGCAAGTACCACCAACCGGAGTTTGCAACCTTTTAAAGATTTAACGCTAAATTTTGTAACTTAAACATACAACTTTCTAATAATATTCCGCTTTTAAGGATTCCCTCTTAGAACTTTTATCATTGAGATATCTCAATGATTATACTAACATAAAGCTGTATTTTTGTAGTTACCTTTGCCAAATACAGTTACGAGAACTCTTTTTTCAGTAATCATCAGTTCTAGCAAATATTTGCAATTATCTTTAATATTTTGTTCTTCTAGAAATGTATTCCACTACATTAAGAATAAAGATCTTTACGCTGCGTAATTAGTTTCTCGTATTTGAAAATTAATATAGTGTCAATCATACAGCCGGAGTTTTAGCCGATGTTGATTCATGTATTAGTGATTATGGTGCTCTGGTTCAGCGAGATTGTGGAATTGGAACCATTTTATTACGGGTACATCAACCTTCCCCAATTCTCCTACAGAGGAACCTTCTATAATACCAAATTTCAATACATTAGGATCCTTTTTATCTAAAATCCTGTTATTTGAAGTTTCTACTAATCAAATAACAATTTTTGGGTTTCTACGTATCATTATTATCGATTTTGTTTAATTTTAACCATTTTCGAAAGGGAGGAGGTTCTCGTTTTGTGGCGTCATTGTTATTTTTTACAAAATATTTGTCGAGCGATATCTCTGCGACGGATGGACTGATCTGAAATCTTTTCTACCTTATAGAGGTAGAAAAAACCCATTGTTATTGCAAAATACCATATCTTCGTATATCCTAGGATCACTTTCGCAAGAATGATTGGATTGACATAAAATCTTTTGTACTCTGTGGAAAATGTTTTCGCTGTTGTCTCCATCGGAAAGGAATGTCGTACATTAGCGCGAAGAAAATATTTTTTAAAACATGTAAGTCGGTTACAAAAATAGATAATACAAAAATGCTGTAAATAGCTAAACATTATTTCCATCTTATTTACTGTTACTGTAGGCAGACACTTAATAAGTATAAATAAGACAGGAATTACTTTGAACTTTTTAGCATATGTATGTGCTATATATTTTATGTTTAAAAAAGAATAAAGTTTTGCTCCAAAAGTTCTTACTACGTTAACAAAAAAACGAGGACAACTGGAAACTCGGTAGAGTCTCGCGCTAAATAGTAACTGTACATACCAGCGCGGAAGCGGAGGCAACTTATCGCGAAACACAGCGGTTTTCGTCTGCTAGAATTTGTTTTGCCCTTAACCCTCTTTAATCGCGCGTAACTTATTCTTCTAGGCATTGTACTACAAAAATAGTATAACCTCTTTTATATTCTATGGATTTTATGTTACTAATAACCACACAATTAATGTGACAATAAAAAGATAAATGAACAATCATGCAGGGTAAACAAAACGTACAATTTTCAGTCGAGCGCAGAACGAGATTTATTTCTTACTCTTGAGAGTCTTAGGAGAATGCAATCGATTTGAGAGAAAGCCTGAAGGCTCCGCACCAAACAGGAGGTTCTACGAGCGGCGTGGATGCGGAAGTTGCTGCTCAGATATCGGATTGACGTATTGCCTCGAAAATAGCGCTCCGGGTAAACAAGCGATACATATTCGCGTCACAGCGAGCCTCTCCAGGGACGTTAGTCCTCTGGCTGCATCTTCGGCTTCCGATAGAGAACTCTGCTCGCCGGGAAGAAACAGAGGACTATCCGGGATTGGACAGTGTGTGGCATCCTGGGTAGTGGTGGTTGGGAGTTGGAGAGGTTCGAGGGGTTGGGGACGCTCGGACAGCACGAGGGTTCCTCCAGAAAGAAGAGGCGTTGTAACTATTTTGCGTAGCAGATGGAAATTCCATGTGCTACATCTCACGCACGAGAGTTCCTCCGCCAAATTGATTGATCGTCGAATTTCGGTCATTCATTTTTTCCGTCTTATCGCTGGATTTCTGTTTGGCCGATATATTCATGCCGACGATGGGTCCAACGCGCACAACATTTTGGTGTTTATTGAGGTAACATGCGGTCAAATAAGGTCATCTGCTTCTATCTGAGTTTTTTTCAGGATTTTCTGAATTTATGCAGACGTTTAGTGAGTATAATATATTTAACACCAAACGTTAGTCATTTTACAGATTGTGAAATAACTGATATACTTTTTCAATTTTGGGTATAATTAATTATTAATTTGATACGAACACTAATGCAGAAAGTAATATTTAGATAATCAAAATAAAAAAATTGGTTTTTATTTTTAGGAGAATGTAGAAAAATGATCGCATAGTTCAATCTAATTTTAAAACCGGTCATTTAACTGGACGTGGTACGTTTATCATTTAATACTTATTTTACAACATAAATATGACACGCGGGATGTCAATCTGCGCACGTTATTAATTGAAATCCTCGATTTTTGAGTCTAATTTATGTATATGCGTAAAAGAATTTTGCAATCGATTTTTCGAATTCTAAATTGTTTTACATATGTGAATTTATTTACTATAGAAAAATATATATACTATAAAAAAATTAAGATTTTGGCTTAATTTAAGTTCATGAAAGTTTGCTGCCTGTGGAAACAGTTTAAAGTTATGTTATAATTACTAATATAATTATGTCGCATAATATATTTACTGTAAACATCATTATGTCGTGCACAAAACAAAACAGTAAAAAAAGTCTGAAAGCGTAAAGTTTATTGTTATTAATACTTAGGTGCAGTTGGCTTTATTAAAGATATACTAATACTTATTAAGTAACAGGTAACAATTTAATGACTGACTATCATCTAATTTTTCACCCGTTATAACTAACAAATGACGTACTGATTGCAAAATCGAGTAGTAGAAATATGTATCTAAGATTCAAGAATAACTTGGTTTAATAATCAAAGTATACTTCGTGTATAATAAACAAAGAGATTATGAGAAACATTCGAAATGCGAAAGTTTCAAATCACGATTTAGAATTCCAAGAAACATATGAGACAATTTTTTCTATAAAGTAGACACTCAAAGCTAGTGCAAAACCTGGATGATTTAGAAGATTTTAGTTTGTAACGGAACGGCAGCTTTTTAAATCGAAAAATAGAATGTTTACCCTTGAAAATTACTGTAATTTTATTGCTGTTAGTGAGTTTAAAACGTTACTCCTTTTATAAGTTAAACCACCTCTCAATCTCACATTCCTTGCATGTTTGCTACTCTGACGCAAACATCATTGAAGCAATGTGAATGGTTCTTTCCGACGTAATCCGAGCTACGAACCTTTCAAACTTTTATGAATGTTATACGCGATTGCGTGAGACATTAAGTATATTGTCGAATAATGGTGGGAAACGAGCAATAGGAAGAGATAAATCGGGTGTTCGGAGCGCTTGAAGAAAATTGCTCGTAAAATGAACGGAAGAGTGGTCATAATGCCGGCGCCGTTAGGAAAATTGGTAGTGAATTTGAAGGAGCGATCACAAAGAACTTTATGTAGTGAGGGTATACGGATGTAACTGGCGGTGAATTTCATAATTGCAGCAATACCCACTGACCCCTTGCGCTTTCTACTCCTTTTCCCAACATTAACCGCCTACTAATGACAGATCAGCTTTCCGGAAGCACATTTCTTACGTACCAAGTAGAACTCAATTCCAGTTATAACTATCTCTATTATTCATTTTTAGTTTTTGTTTATTCCTACTATTGTATTTAGTATTATTATTTATTTCTGTATTTTAGGTGTTTTACAACAACATCAATCTTTCAGCTACTTTATTAACCTTCACATAATAGAATGTGTTTATACATTTTGTTTGATTAATTAATATCTCCTTAACTCAAACTTTTAATAGTACTTACTATTTATTTTGCGCTTTTAGCTTCGGATTTTTGTTACGCAAGTCTCACGTGTCGAAATGAGAAAGTAACGTTGAAAAAACGAATGGAAATATAAAGAAACAAAACTAAAAACCCCATCTAAAAGTATAGAAAGTTAAGTATGGAAAATCATTGTATTCTTCCAACTGTGGCTAAAATGAAAATAAACACTGTAAGTTATGTCAAGTGGATCTTTAAGTCTTTGAAGTAATTTTCAACTAGTATTTCCACACATGTGTTAATAGTATTTTATATTTAACTAACTGTCTTACCCGGCTTCCTCCGGGTGCTTTTCGTATGCCTGGTGTGAGCTTTAGAGGTGGCTGAGGGATAGGGACCATCATATTCTTTTTTCTAAGGTATCGAAGAATACTTGTGCCGAATTTAATGCGGATATATTGAACGGTATAGGAACCTTTGCGGAACATATATACATATTTTCACTATTATATATTAAGAAGATAGTAGCATATTTTTTCATTAGATTCAAAATAACATTGATGCAATCCTTTTTTTCTGTAATTTTGATAGGGGCGGTTTTGATACTGAAATAATACAGGAGATATTAATATTTAGTAAACTTTTGGTGATCGAAATGACTTTATTTACTAAATTTATCCCAAGTGTTACATTTGTAATTGCAATGTGTCTATATATCAATAAATAGATGCATGAGAATTTATAGATATTTGGACTATCGTTACGTGCTTATAAAGTTGCGGAAACATAGATTCAGAAAGTATCGCCAGCCAAAGCTTGCAAGCTTTTAAAGATATTAACTTGAAATTTTCTAACTTATACATACGACTTCGCAGTAGCATTCGGCTTTCCATACTTCCGTTTTAGAACTTTTATTATTGAGATATCTCGATGATCATAATAACATAAACCAATATTTTTGTAGTCATCTTCGTTACTTATAGTTACGCGTACGCTTATTTCTAGCATGCATTTACAAGTATTTTAAATTTCTTATTCTTCTAGAAATGCATTCTTCTACAGTAATAGTCAGTAAGATTTGTAACCTTTATGCTGCGTAATTAGTTTCTCGAACTTAAAAATTGATAGAAATTGTCAATGATAACGGGGAAAAAATGATAAAGTGCTTTAATCTTAACCTTTCTCGGTATTTCTCATGTTACTTGCACATAAGAGAAGTTCGGACAAAGTGGATAGGTTAAAGGTTTGAAGCTGCCTCTTTCGTCTATTCCCTTTGCTCAGACTTTCATTGCATCATAGCAAACAACTCCACATTCAGCAATATTGCATTGTTATTACAATCTTTTTAACATCTTTGCTCACTTACAATTAGTCATGATTAAAAAGTTTCACTATAATATATTTTTGTATTTTTCATGTCACTAGCAGACACATCATTGTATATTAACCATATTAACAATATCACAATATTATTACAAGCTTCTTTTCATCTTTATTCCCTTATTTATATCCGAAGAATAAGGCCATAGACAAATATCGCAGCACAAATGTGAAAGACGAGCACCATTAAAACTGTCTTCAGAGTCAATCGAGCCAATTATACACTAACAGCCGTCATTATCAGGAACATTTCCCGTATCCAGATTACAATCGAAAGAGACTGATTAGCTGAGATGAAACATCCCCAGATTATCCTACGAACCATCGAGCAAGCGAGACGGGCCGGTGATTGGGCACAGATATTTCTGGGTCAGTCCGAGCAATCTCCTCCGGTACGCGTCCTACTCCTGGCGACTTGTCTCCGGAATAATGTGGGTTCTCCCGCGGCAGGCAATCTCTTCTCGTCCGTAGGATTGGTAATCGTTGCTTATGTAACGGCAGCATTTAGCGTAGGGAAGAGGGGGAGGGGTGGGCTCGTCGAGCGAGCATTAGAAAAATTGACCGGGGCGGCGTATTAAGGGAAAGGGGGCGGGAAAGGCTGACCGCATTAGTTCCGGCTCGTATGTACAGGAGAGAAAGTGGCAGTAAAGGGCCGACTAATCATAAAGGACGCAGGAATGAAGTGAATTAATCAATGGATTAAACGCGTGCTACGTGGAGTAGGGTGGAAGGGTGAGGGGAAAAAGAGGAAGAGGATGATATAAAGAGGGCGAGAGCAAAAGGGAGTGAGGGAATGAGCGAGGGGTGTGGAGGAGAGGCGGCGGGCATGAAGTGGCCAGGACGATGGAACAGGGGTGACCGAGAGTATTTTGACGGGGGTACCGTAACCCTGACATCTCTCGTTTGTCACACAAATATCCGAGCATTTGGCGGGAACACTATGCCCGATGGACGAACTCCGCAGAGGATGACGAATTCCTATGGGAGCTTGTACAACCGCGCGCGCTACATCGCTAATTCAGCAAGACTAATGCCTACTTCCTAACAATAAGTCTGGAAGGCTACGCCGCGTTGCGAACTTGCGTGGTCTGGTTCGTTGGACTCCTACGCTTTTCGGGGTTGGTGGTGATTTAAGGGGATATTAACACAGTGGTAAAATTGTCTAGTTGTAAATAATGGTTGACGCTAGGATGATTATGATATTTATTTTATTTCAGAGTTTTGTATTTATATTGGTAGAATAATAAAACTGTCTAATTATAACTGGTGTTTGAAACTAGGATTACGAGCGATTACAATATTTCATTTTTTAGGTTAGTTTACTTATAAAAGTCGCATTAACTTTACAGTTATTAGCTACTACGATGTGTGCATTTGTTTTATAGGTTAATACTTATTAACCTTACTTTTACTGATGTGACGGTTCATTTACTGGCACGGAAATATTCATTCGGCATCGGCGTGTTTCCCATGAAATCGTAAATTTGTATGGAAATCCATCGGCATGTATGCATATCAGAGTAATGGTTGCCAAAATCGCACAAAAGATAAGATAAATAATAATGCTTGCTAGAACTGATAATGATTACAATACTGTTGAATTTAGATCTCAAAAATAGGAATTTTTGCTAACAAAACTTATTAACCCACTTTTAGGTATTTTCCAGTAACTTCCTTTATTAAAATATTATAATATATTAAATATTAAATATATTTTTTGAAAATATTAATCCATTTAGTGTATTACCCCTATTTCCAAGTGCAGGACGAGTTTGGCACCCTCGAGTGCGATTTAGGAACGAGCTACCTAAATTACACCATTTGGAAGGTTTGCAAAGTCAATTATCTTTAAACTAATTATTACCTATTAAAATTATAAAACAAATACATAACAAAGTGGAAATACTGCCGTTTATTTTGACGTGATTTACGTAACCGTATCTTAACATTGTTTTCATCATGAAAGCAGATTCTTTCTATATCCATACTCCTCATTATAGATAAATCAATGTCCTTAAATGATAAGAAGGCCTTGGAAATGATGTGTTCTAGTTGGTAGGAGGAGTGGCAATACATTAGTTGGGGATGTTGGAAGGGCCCGAAACGTCGGGCGGTTGAATGGGGGGGAGGAGGTGCACCGAGAATTCAATATCAGGCATCGCCGCAACATATCAAACATCCAACGGTACTTCTGAGATTCTCCTGTCGAAGATCGTCAAAGTACAGGCATAGAGAAGACATCTGCAGCCGCATACGTCAGGAGCACGGCCTTTGATGCCAAAGTTTTCCGACCGGCAAACATAGCTCGACGCGAATGGCATCGAGTATTTCCACGTAGAGGTAAGTTCATTTTAATCGAAGGAAAATTGGGGGGGGGGGGGGGTTGGCTTGGAAATGTCTCCTTTTAAAGGATGCCGCAACCTAAAAATGTCAAGTCCAATTTTCATCCGTATCAAGATACTTTGCTTGGAGCGAAACAAGAAAATTCATTTAATATTATAAGAGTAATTGTATTCCTACTGTAATAATAGATTAGTATTAAAATATAAAAGTTTGCATTAATTTTTATGCTGCATGATTAACAAGTTTTAATCTCCGACTTAACAATTCTCGGAATATAACAATTGCAGAAGTTAAAAAATGTTTTAAACTCGAACTTTTTTTGCATTATTCTTGTTACTAGCACCTATACCATAGCATACAAATCTATGTGTTTTAATTTTGCATTCTTATTTTTAAATGCCGCATTATACTAAGAAAAAGAATTATATAAGAATTATAATAATAGTAGCCTTGAAGGTCGATATATAACAACATTAGCTTGGCCACGAATGCAGTACTGGCACGACAAAGCTGCTAGAATGTCCAAATAGACAAGGGCTGTCTAATGGCGGTTATGGCTAATAACCTACGAATCTATGCATGCTAATGGCCGTTGCCCTCTCTAGTCGGAAACCACTTGTACTTAATACGCTTAATACCCAGCCAACTTGGCACTCAAGACAAGTTCCAGCGTGGACTTTGCTACAAGAGGTGAAACGAGCAGCAAATGCTCGAAAGACGTGTGTCACATTACCGATCCAAACCCTAATACTGCTGGAAGTCAGGAAGGAGACACAAAACAAAGGCAATATAATGTTATGCGTATCAATATGGAACTAATACTTATTGCGCAAGAAAACAAGACCAAAAATGAATAATGCAACAATCAGATTGTTGTCGTAAACTTTTTAAAGAAACTGTTCACAAATCAACTATAAGAAATAAATCATATTTTCAGTGGGTAAAAAAAAGTATTTGCACTTTCAGTGTTTTTTGCATACATTTTATTGTAAAAAAACAACTTCCTTTTAAATAATTAATATTTTTTTAAAAACAAGAGTTCGTTCCTCCATAAAATTTATTTCTTTTTCGAAAAGAGAGCTTTCTTTAAGATATGTTTACTTTAAAACACTGGAATTGCAAATACATTGTTTATCCATTGCATATCCTATCGTTTCTGATGGAGATTTTTGACTTCATTTGTTTATAGTAGAACGTTTCGTATTTGAATAATGTTTTCGAGGTGTCGACTATCCGAATACTATATTATATTCTTTTTTCTTATTTTTCTAAAAATTCGTGAAGACTGGCACCAAGAACAGTCATAATGTAATATAGTAAAGTGTTTGGATAGCAAAATACTCGGATAACGTAATTCAGATAATAAAGGTTTTACTATACTTTCGAGTTTTACACATCGAAGCATCATATATGAATACACCCATATATGATATACAATATCCATATAATACACAGTAAGTGTCGCGGTAATCCTGGCAATCCTCCACATTAGTTTTGTAAAAGAATAACACAGATTTATATCTATTTAATACAACAGTCAATAATTTTTAATATTTTATATAATATTTGTACTCTACTATCGATAAATATATTAGTAACATATAGTAACACAAATTATATAAATAATACATTAGAAACATTTTATTTTAGTAACAAGCTAAAGATCATTTTCTGTTACTCTAAAAATCTCGTAAGAATAGAAGAAATAAATTATGCAACGTAAGAGTTAATGAGAGAGACAATCATAGAGCAAACATGTAAAATAATCATTTGCGCTTGGCCTCAATATTTGTGATGCTTCGCAGTAAATCGATAGCTAGATTCTCAGACGTTTCAGGGGATTTCATACACGAAACATATTGGGAATTTCGAAACCCTAGACATTGCAGTCTAACATATTCGCTTCGCTTTTCGAATCGAACTATGTTTGGGTTGTTTGAAGATGTAACAACAATATGTCGGCGAAACACTAGCCAGTAAAATTATCCCGCAATAGAACTCAATAAAAGATCGACCTGACTTAATTGATTATTGTAGAATATCGCTCAGAAATCGTAATGCGATGACCATAGCCATAAATTATTTATTATGGCTTACATAACTGTAAATTATTTACCATGCCCGAAGAGAATGTTTGTATGGGTTTTATAGACTATACGTATGGATAATTGCTATTTCATAAATACTTCTCAAAATTGAACAGAAGTTATTGATCATTTGTACATTTCGGAATGTATTTTTACATAACATTACATAAGTTAGCGATATGTATTCTTTGAAAATCTACGAATGTTTCACGAATATTATCTTCTGCAACATAAAAATATTAATTTAGAAATAATTAGATTTTGTTTAAGTGCATATTTTAACAAAGCTTCTTCTTGTCAAAATCATTCCTAGAATAGGATTCAATAAAGGATTAACTTTGACCTTAGTTACACTTAACCTACAGTTCTCTGTACAGTTTTAAAAAAAAAAAAGTTTATTATGGTACAAAATTGTTTTTTCGTGGCTTTTATAGACTGTATTCTCAATTTTAATTTCAAGTTACTAAACATATTATATAATTAACATAGTTGTTTAGTTCTATACTCAAAAACGATCACGTATGCCAATTGATCAAAAACGATTCGTACTTTCATCAGTCCTGCAAAACAGACTTGTCATGCCGAATTTGGTACTTACAGTAGGTAAGAAAAGTACTCGTACACCCAGCGTTTTTGGAAAAATGTTCCAAAAGAACAAAACTCTTCTCTCTCTCAATAGAAATACATTTTCTTGAACAAAAAAGCCTCCTTCTTAAGAAGAAAAAAAAGTTCTAGAGAAGACAGTTTGCTCTTTTCAAAAATCTATTCCAAAATTACTGAGGCTGTAGATACTTTTTATAGCCGCTGATTATAGTTTGCATTATTTAAAACAAGGGAAAGCACGTAATAGAATGACATAAGCATGCCGTACAAGCAGCAATCAATAGGAGCCAGCCGAATTTAAAGTACATAACCTCTCGAGTGCTCGATTATCGCAACTGCTTGATTCGCTCCTTCCACGTTAGCTGGTGTACAACTGTGCGTACTCAGGGAAAGGGTGACTGGTCGAAGGCAGAGATTAAAAAAGAAAGAGAGATTAAAGGGAGCAAAGGGAGAGTATAAGTAAAGGAGCGAAGGGGCGGAGAGAGGGAGAGAGAAAAAAAGAGAGAAAAAGGGGGGTGGATGGAGTAGATGGACAGGGAGTAAAAGTCAGAGTTTTTAAGGGCTTCATGGAGACCACGGGACGTGGTGGATAAGCAAGGTGACGGCCTGTCAAACGGCGAGCGGAAGGAAATTATTGAGCTAATTGCTGATAAGTTGGGACGTTCGGCGTCCGTGGAGACACTCGAGGCAAAGGTGTACCAGCGCCGAAGCGGTAAGGGCCGTAGAGGAGGCCCGAGCAGAGCGGAGCGGAGCGGAAGAGGGTGGCGTGGGGGTGGGCAGTGCAGATTGGGATGTACGCCGCAGCAATCACCCTGAAGGAGAGTTTTTCCTCTTTTCCGCGTCGTGGCGAGAGACCCTCTCTCGGCAGACGGCCCTCCAGACAGAAATATGCGAAGCCGCGCGGGTCGCCGCTCGAAAAGCTCGGACGCTTAATTGGACAAAGCCCCAACCTTAGTTCTGCCGGGGCTGGGCACTCAACCTCGTTCGCAATATGCCAAAATAATCTGAATCACTTCTCCCAGAAGTTCGGGGTGCGTGCGAGTGGATGACAGAGCGGCCACCGCACACACCCCCGCGCACACCCAACTCCCAACCCCCGAGCACCACCGATGCTTAGCGCGGATGGAACAAGAATTAACGCGGCAACCTCAAAGAGAGAAATGCTAGACAAGCGGGAAGCCTCTGCTTCCGGACCTCGCAGCCTTCGGATTACGTCCTCGATCGAGATGAGAAACGCGCTACGGCTCAAGCCGGGCTTTACTTTAGGCATCTGGCTTTATCGACTTACTTCAATTCAATCAACATGCACATCAATTCGACCGATGTTTCAATCAATAAGTCGTGTCAGTGCTTCATATAAATGGATTCATATCAAATATGTAGAAATCATGAGTTTACATGACTAATCGTAAATATGGGTTTATATTAGAGATGGAAATACTTGGTTTGTGTTAATGTGCACATGAGTTAAACATGAAAATCCAATGGTTCATGTCAGTTGTTTATATTCAACATGTGTAAATATCAAATGAAATCATTTGAGTTGATAAGTTTACATCATTAAATCTGAGTTTATATTGGTCATATAAGTTGATCAACTAACTTGTCTTAATATCGCGCATATGAATTGAACATCTGAATCCAATTGTATCCAATTGATGCATACCAATTGTTTACGTGGAACACGTATGAATTTCAAGTAAATGTAATTTACATTACAGGTTTACATTAAAGATGTGAACAGATCTACTGACTTAGGTTCAGTCAACAAGCACGCGTGTACATCTAAATCCAATGATTCGTGTCGATTTTTTCTATGAAACAGATACAAAAGTTAAATCAATTCAACTGTTCGTCATCTCGCGTAACAAATATAAAGTCAGCCTAATATAAACGCTCTATTTTGCTTGTACAAGTATACGCATTTCTAGACAAATTAAATGATTAATTAAAAGACACTATGAATTGCCAAAAGATAATCTTCTTCATACATCAACAAAATTACAGATAGTAAGAAAAGTGGATTTATGCGACAGCCCCTTTAAATAGATCGGCTCATTGTGTGAACAGTATTTCAGAAAAGTGTAAAACAGCGTAAATTGCTAATGAGCCCAAAGCTGTTAATAACTGGATATCTCATCAAGCATTTCATTTTCAGAAACCCCTCCAATTCCGCTTCAAAGTTAAGGTACCATTAAGACCGTCTGTTTGCACTGCCGACAGCGACGTCGTTTGATATTACTGTTTTTCTTGCCATGTATTTCGTGTGTCAGTAATTACCAGAGCAAATACTCGGCACAGAAGAACGACGAATGGCGGTAACGAACTATGATACCGAAGTACAAGGGTACAAATAAAGAATCAACTTTTGCCCCTGCCGAACTAATTAAGAAGTATAATAATGAGATGGAGCATAATATGTTCTCCTGCTTGCATCGACCTTTCAATTACAGTTACATTTATTGGTGAGACACAATTCTTGAGGATCATTATAAGAGACAGTGAATGTGCAGGTTTAATTAATATACTTTTTAAACCATGAAGAAAATGCCTAAGGCTGGGCGCACTCTAGTGACTTTTCTGTCGCTACGAAAAGCAATTGCAAAAGTAAAATATTGCGGATTTTCAGTTGTCAATGTACACGCGTCTGTAAAAAGTACGATTTTATTCAAAGATCACTGAATTCCATTTTAGCACAAAAATATGTGTTCAAATGGATGTGCTCATGGGCTAAATTTGATTAGGCACAGTTACTCAGAAAATGAAACGCACAACGTTGTATAGATAGTGAGCTTTATGACGAAAATAAATACAACCGTACATATTTAACAGAAACACACAATATATATATATATATGATATATATGATATTTTTTCAAAACATACTTACTTACTATATTTTAGATTAAATTTGATTTCATGGTTAATTGTAGGTACAAAATCTATGATTTCGAATATTCAGTTATCTTTAAAACAGTTTTGTAAGTATGGTCAAATTTGAAACGGCCAATGAAACATTGAATAGCGAACTATTCCAGCCCTTTGAGTTTTCACGCACACTTCCAGCTGTGATGGGTTAGGTATAACGTGCCCACCCAGGAATAGAAAGAAGAAGAAAAAAGATGTTAATGAAATGCGCGTCCTCGTAACGTACCACCCGCTGACAGTTTGCAGACGACGGCTGATAGTGTGCGTGAAAACTCAAGGGGCTGGAATAGTTCGCTTTTCAATGTTTCCTTGGCCATCTTAAATTCGACCATACTTACAAAGCTGTTTTTAAGATCACTGAATATTCGAAATCATAGATTTTGTACGTACGATTAACCATGAAATCCAATTTAATTTGAAATATAGTGAGTAAGTATGTTTTCGGATAATTTTAAAATTACTGCCCAAATACGGAGACGACGGGAAAAAAATGAAAAACTAAAAAAATGGAGGCATTTTTTGTTTACCATTTGGAGCTGATCTGTCGGCCTCCAACCTGAAAATTTGTTTAGACTCCAAATAAGAACCATCCTAATGTATTATACAAAACGAGTTTGGATAAATAAAGTTCTACTGTTTTTACAGTAACATTCTTTTGTATAGTAATTCTATGTATAGTATAACTAGAAGAACGAGGATCGCCCAATAATGCGGAACTGAATGCATGACATAATTGGATTCCTTAATTTTTTTGTCTACATTACAGTAAGAACTGTTAAAATAAAATTGTATTCTTTTCTCAACGTAAAATGCAAAACACATAAAACATATGATATTAATGCCTGGAAGGCCGAGCATCGCGCGGTAAAAAGGGTCAATCTGGGTATTTAACCCCCTAAATGAGTTTGCCCCAAGTGAACACCTAGCTAAATCACTTTCTCAGACCCGAAAACGGCAGATTCGACCCTTTCATTGGAATCCCTAAGTCCGTTTTCAAAATAAAATTTAATAGAATTCCTCATTCAATACTTTACGTACCACTTCTGGTGAAATGATTGGTTTTAAACTGAAGTACGTCCCTATTTTATGGTTCTTGTTAAAAATAAAAATAAAAATGAAAATGTATAGCTTTTTGTATTATTATCTAATTGTTATTTTGTGCAGTATTTTCGTATTAATATGACATTTAGCTATATCGAAATCAAAAAAATATGACAAACTTTTGGTAAGTTTTGTGTTAAACACACAATACTTAGTGTTGTGTTAAACACACAATACTTAGTTTTGTGTTAAATACACAATACATATTACTTATAATTAGTTTCAATTTTTTAGTCTTTTGGCACCTTATATTGCAGCATTCAACCATAGGTGAGTTTTCAATTGACTTCGAAAAAAGGGGAGATCTCAATTCGTCGTAAGTGAACTAAAGTACAAGTAACCTACTGCAATATTAAGAAACAAAGAATTGCATGACACAATATTCATATGTACGATATGTGCTAATACCATAAATTATACAGAACAATTGAGGATCAAACTGAATTTTTTCTAAACAAAATTGACACTTTCGAAATCGATCCAAGAATAGGAAAAACTCATTATGTAAAATAAGAGTTGAAGTACGTACAGTGGATAAAAAAGACATTCCCAATTCTGTTGTTTTGAAATAACTTTATCCTAAAGAAGACTCTTCTTTCTAAAAAAACGTTATTCAGGAAACTCAAATTTTATTTGTAAGAATATATTCATATATAAAAGGAGATTTGTGATAAAGCTTCATTGAAAAACACTGTATATAAATACTTTTTTTACCCCCTGCATATGCATAACCCAAATAGCACACAGTCTTAAAGATGTCTTCTTTACACGATGTCCAGGTCTGCACATCTTGCGACATTCGTAGGACGTTTTAAAAATGTTCTGCCGAGGACGTTTCAAAGATGTCCACATTTTCTCATTTTTAAAACATCACCGATACGTCATCTTCACGTTTGCCTTCTTATAGTATTCTTAGAGCGTCCCAAATACATCAAGCAAAAGACGTTTTAACAAAGTTTCAACTTGATATCTTTTAAACGTTTTGAAAATGCCTTTAATATACACTTGTTTGGTAATTGCACATTGCTCCAATAGTATGTATGTATGATCTCGAAATTGGTTGTTTTCTTCAAACTAAACGTTGATTTTGCTAAACTAACATTTTGAAATACTGCTTTTAAAATGATGATATTGCAGACGTATTTAAAACGGCTTCTGCACGTTTTCTTGTAGCTTGGTCAGACGTGCTCTAGACATGTTAGAGATGTATTCGTAACGTCTTTTATATCTTCTTTCCGACATGTGTGGACGCTTGTAAAATGTTCCATTTTGTAACATCGAACATTTCTTAAACGTACGTGAGACATTTTTGGGATATTGGTCGACATCCCAAAGACGCCTCGAATATTCCCCTCGTGTGTTTTAAAGACACCTTTAAAACGTCATTGTGTTGTCCGGGAAACTGCCGGTACATTTACTCTTAATAATATCTGATATATTACAACACACACATGTCCCATGTAGACGTGTGTGCTGAATTTGATGAGTAACCACATAAGCATCGTCTCAGGACTGAAAGCCTACACGGCATAGGCGGGGGTGGGGGAGAAAATCCAATGGCGTGAGGAGGCAGTGGCTGGCAATTCCCGCTCATTTGTCTCATGGCGGGTAATGAAATTATAGCCACCGGCTTGGCACGGTCATCTAGAAAGCGGGGGCTGACTGTACGCGGCGGCAAAACTTCCGGCACTCTTTTCGGCGGGATCAACGCAGCCGGCGGACGAAAATTCCGGCTGGAGGGAGAGAGGCGAGGAGAGCCAACCGGCATTCCCACGGGAGTGGAAGGGAAAATTGTGCGAAAACTTGTTTCGTGGATATCTCGGAACACTTCTCGCAGATGACGGCAATCGACGGCTGATATTGCGACAGTCCGCCGGCATCATCTCGCCCCATCAGGGCTGCGTCATTATGGGGACACGGGATGTACTAACCTAGAAGCTGCCAGACGAGATTCCTTCGTGTAGAGAGAGACACGCCTGCACTTGAGAGCGCAAACGCTTGTTGGTTGAATTGTCGCTGCTGAGGTGAATTTCTTGTTGGCGGTGGAATGAAATAGAATGGAAACAAGAAGGCGTGGAAATAAAGAGAAAATAGTTATTACATAATTAACTTTAGTTACAGGGAGTGTGTTACACTTGTATCGCAACCTGTGCTCATTTTTTTTATAAGCTCGTAAACTAATGTAAATACTTCTCCAAAAAATCATCTGCCATGATCGACTAGAGATTTTATTCAAAAACCATCGATAAACCAGATTGTTATCACTATCCTGCAGCATTCAGCTATAGATTTTTGGAAATTGTATGTCGCATCGAACCGAACCTCTCATGTAAGAACCGCGGGCTATGGAAGTTTAAAATCAATTTCTGTGAGACCACACGTCAGCAGTTAGAGTTTACCGACGAAGCTATTTCTAGCTATTTCTATCAAAACGGTCAAAATGTGTTGTTTCTGAAAAAGACGGTTATTCAAGAGGTAAATATCTATATTAATATACATATTTTAACATTGGTTTCGTAGAAATACGAAATAAGATTATTATTCTAAAAATATAGAACATCCTCGTTACTATGAAAACGTAAATATAAAAAGACAATGTATGTTTTGCTTTTAGCATATTATAATTCAATAATTTCTCGGAAGTAAATAGTAGCATTATAGGTTGCATGTGTCGTATTTTCTAAACTATTCGTGTATTATTTCCGGATATCCTAGCGCTAGAGAATTACTAAAAGTTTCTAAGAATTCATTGAAATATAGATGTTATCAAGGTTTACCTCTATTTTGTAACCTGGCAAAATGACTTCGTCCAGTATATTTAGACATACTACAGAAAACCCTACCTCAAAAAACTTAAAGAGGAAAACCGATTTAATACAATTAACTATCTACATATTTTAATAAAAGTCAGAAGACGTTGCATAAACTGAAATGTTTAGACCTGAATAATAAGTATCAATAAATGTTGAACCAGTCATTTTGACCCCATTGTTAGTTCCAGTGTTATTTGAGAGTAATGTAAGAGTAAAAATCTCGAGAACAACTCTCGGAAATGATATTTGTTAATGCACACACCTCTGACAATTCAGACAGCAGCTATTTGAGGTGCTAAATCAACAGATATCACTGTTGGGAGGAACCTCCCGAAAATGTTACCCTCAAATGGGCACTTAGTTTCACTGAACTAACTGTTTTAGTTGGCTTCACTCGGATAGCATTTCGTGTACACACCAACAATGATTTAATTTAAAGAGTATTAAGTTGTTGCATCATCATTGAGCAGTTGTTTTCAACTTTTACACTGATATCATCCTTTATGCAAAAGAAAGATAGTTAATCCATACTTCTTATACTTATACATCGTTATACATATAATACAGCACTAAAAGTTTCGGGAAAATCGTTTCAGCTGTTTCGAAGATTATTCGTTACATACAAAACAACATTATGTTTTTATATATAAGTAGTAGTTTTTACTATTTTAATTCCCTTTTCTGTTGAACAATTAACATGAAAAATAACTCCGTTTGATTCGCTGTATCGAATGACAACGACGTTTTGAAGTTTACGTATATTATCTTGTTTTCCTTTTGACCACTGATTAATACCATTTGAAAAGAACACTTGTCAGGAAACATAATATAATGGGTTCAAATAATAAAGACAAAAATAGTTTTTCTGATCTATTTCCCAACACATTTCACGATGGGTCAGATGAGGGCCAACGCGAACTTTGAGAGTCCGACGGTTAAATATCATTAGTCTTCAGCGAACTCTATTATAACCTCAAACTTACGACGATACTCGTATTAAACGACCAGGGAGGATATGCTAATTCTATGAAGCATATTACATGAAGTGGCCTTAGATTATGGTGAAAGTGATCCTTGGACGCAATTAACAAAAGAAATAACTTTGCCTGATTCATTCTTTTCTTCTCAGTTATTGATAAATAATATCATTTAAAAATTAAAGTCTAAAATAGTTAGATAAAAATAGTTTGTCTAATCTATTTCCTAACACAATTCATGATGGGTCAGATGGGAGCTAAGGGGAACTTCCGGGGTTGAACGGTTAAATATTATTACTCTTCAGCGAACCCTATTTTAACCTCAAATTTACTGCGATACTCGCATTATACGGCCAGGGAAGATATGCTAATTCGATGAAGACATATTATATGAAGTGGGCTTCGATTATGGTGAAGGTGATTCTTGGGCGGGAGTTAAAAGTGTCATTCGTAGGCGAGGCGTATCTTGGCATCCAGTTATCAGCTAATGAAAAGGAGAACAGCGGCATAATCAGCGAGAGTCGCGGGGCATAGGAGGCGGCTCAAAGATCAGGGGTGAAGCGAACTTCGCCCCCAGGAAAGGGCTTATCTCGCTCTTGGATTTTTTAAGATTAGCCTCCTGTGTCGTATTAAGCAAGGACCAGTTAAGCCAGCTTGCACGGATTAGGGTGGTTACTTGCTGCTCTCCTTTTTTTTCGCTCCCCCCAACACTCCCCCGAGGACGGCCCCGTGCTGCACGTAAATAGCTACTTGTCGGATCGTTTCGAAAACATGCATACGCCTCTTACGACCGGTACAAATTAGCTCTCACTTCCGGTAAATTTATTGGGAAAAATTGCAGCCCACTTTGCCGAATATCTACCAGCTTTTGTATTAGATACATGAAATTGACGTTATATTTTTTGCTAATCTTCTGTTTTTTGTCACATAATTACAAGTGTATGTACTGTCTGCGACACCGATATTTAAACATTAATAATTGTAAAGAAACAGTAAGTTATTTTTTTGATTGTTGTAGCTAAGGAGTAAGGTTATAATTAAAAACAAAACCAGCTCTTATTTCCAACGAATCTATTGAAAAAGGTTGAATGCAACATTACTGAACTACCAGCTTTTGAAACACGTACGTACGAAATTGACGTTATTTTTTAAGTTTCATTTTTTTGCAGTACAAAGTTTTAAAATAACATTAATAATGATACTGCTTTTATCACATAACTGCTGACAAGCGATCTGAGAAACCGCTGTATTTAAAGAATTATTTTAAAGACAAAAAGTAACTTTTGTTTTTGATTACGATAGATATGAATAGTAGAAAGGTTAGAAATAAAAATAAAGTACTAATTACGTAGCTAACTTCTGTTTAGACTTCTGTAATACTAATAAGAGTCTGGTGGCGAAGGCGGTCAAGTAGCGTTTTGCAAACTTTGAGGGGTCTGTCAGACCACACGTCAGCAGTTAACGGTTGAAAAGAGGACGATCGATGAAATAGGCAAGTCTTGCTGAAGTTATCACGAGTCTAGTATAGTTATAGGCCGATCGAAACTAAGTTTCTAATACTTTTTCATTGGTAACGACCTTAGGCTCATAGAACAGTAGCCCATTTGTTGGATGCGACTTACATTAAATTTATAAATAACTACAGTATTCTATTGATAACATTTTAGATTAGTACTTATACTATGTATAATTTAATAAGATGATAAGTATTTGTTCATCCATGGTTGGTAAACACTTCAACAAGCATCTTATGTATTATTATTTGGATCTATAGATTTTTATTATAATATATATAACTGTTTAACCTAAGATTAACTTATAATAAAGAGAGGCAATTTCGGTCTAAGGTAACTTATAGTAAAATTTATAATACTATGAATAATAATAAATGGGGAGCTTTTTTAATAGTCTTAAAGCGTTTCTGATTCTATATAATATTTGAACTTAATACGGAAATCGAATTGATTGGCACGATTTGAATATAACAACATGAACCTCCAATGCTTACTTATTAATTTCGATATTCACGAAACTCTCGTGCGGAATTCATAAAAATCATACAACGGTTGAACGTCACAGTGAAGAGATCTTAAAAATAGATATGAATTAAAGTGGTACGCAATTACTATTATAAACATTGTGTGCAAAAATATGAAAGCGCAATGTTTTTAATTAGCTCTAACATATTCTCCCTTTTTAGAAAATCGATACAAGTCATTCCACTTCACATCCTTACGATACGTTGCAAAATTTAGTCATAAAAAATCGGATAATATACAATACTTATTTAACGATCAGAAAACTTATATTTATTGACCAGTGCAAAACAGTTAATGATATTAGAACACGGCTTCAAAATATTACTTTCGAAATATTTAAATTATTGTAACAAGGAAATACTAATAATAATTGTGGTGCTATTTGTAATATTATGTCTACATTATTATACATAATGCATTAATTAATATCGAAATAAAGGACTGCGACCATACAATTATATCGAAGAAAATCCTAACCACAACGAATGATATTTCCGATCAGAATTAGTGAACTATTGGATTATTATTTGAAGCATCGAGGCTGCCGGGAGGAGTCGTTTATTTTTCTTGGTAGTAGCCGAAGCCTCCCCTCCGCAACTTTCATTCGTTCGCGGCAAACGGTTTTTCCCGCAATTTCCCCGGGACTGCTTGTTACGCAAGTTTTCCACCCCAATTGACTGCCCCCTCCTCGGCCAGATTATTTTTATAATTTTTCTTGGCGCCCGCCCTCTCGCCGTGGGAGAGCAACCCTTTGGCCGCCTTGAAACGAGGTTACTCACCCCTCGCACGGCCCCGCTGCACCTGCTCGCCGTTAATTTTTATTAGGCGAGCGAATGACGCGGGAGCACCTCCAGCTCGATTAACAAAGCTGTCTGTAAGGTCTCTTTGCCTCGTATAAGGCATTTTAATTATACCTGCCGAGGAAGAAACTTTTTTCATTTTCGCCCGGGAATCACTTGAAAAATCGCAAGATTTTATCGCCCTGCCGAGATATGTTCGACTATATTCATATCGAGCACCCATTCTCATTTAAGGGAGAATGCTTTCCGATTTCATACTTATTATTGTTGAATGATTGTTTTTGTGGCGAACATTTATCCTTATTTAACACTCGATATACAGAATCTCTCTTATCTCTAAATTTTTTATTAACCGAGCTTTCTGTAATATTGTTTTTTTTAGGTTTCCCTTGCAATACATGAATTAGCATAAATAGAAACCATAAAAATAGTACAACAAAGTGTTAGGATAGTAGATAATTCAGATAAGAGAGGTTCTATTGAATGTATTCGAGTACAAAGCATACATGCTTTAACACTTTAAGAGCGAATATACCAAGATTCGTTACAACATATTCGTATTGTCATTTTGTAAACAGAACAGATTGGTTTGCCCAGGATTTATTAAATGTTTTTTGAAAAATATTCTATAAATTTGATTAAATTACAGTAATAACGAAGCTATAGACACGGAGGTGATGCCATTTTCGAAAATAGGGGTTGTGTTACCCATTGCTACTCAATCATGGTTTATTTGAAAAAGTAACACAATTTTTTTAAGCGAAAATACAAAACTAGTTAGTCATATATGGAGTTGGTTTCTTTAACAAAGCTATTACTAATTTAAGTTCTCTAATAATTCTTTTTCAATTTTCCGCAAATCTTCACCGAACTCGTTGACTGTCAAATTCATTTCATTTTGAAGAAATAAATATGCGCGTGTATAGACATGCTCGTGTTACCCCCGCATTCAGTTGATATGACAGTCAAAGTGTTAACCTTATTATTAAGAAAATGCAAAAAATAATGCAACTAATAATAGCAATAATAGTAATTTTATCTAAAGTTCTGGATAGCGCTTTAGGACTCATAATTACATTCGGAGCCAATTAATGGCAGTATGTTGCGATGACGACGAAATAATTGCTAGAATTTAGTGTAAATGGCTCTAACTATTCACTGTACGTCGATCGATTGGGCAAAATATTCGTCTATCCAAAACAAATACAATTTGATGAACCATATAGCAAATTCCTTATAAACCTAATGAAACTCCTTAAAGGAACATTGGTTATTTCTCGAAATATTAACAGTATACATACGAACAGGATATAAATCTCCAACTAATACATGAAACAAATATAAAATAGCGTAAAAAAAATCCGTATTTATGTATAGTATGTCACTTAATGTTGCTGGTGTGATAAATAATTAATTAAATAAATATGTTATAATTTCTCGCAGCACGTGCGCATTTCGAATATTTTTATTAGAAGGTCATAAGCACTCTTTAATGCTTCCCTGGACTATATTGACTGAGGAGGAATTGTCTTGAGCCGGAAACGAATTATTTCGGCGTCCTCGCGGAAGTTTTCTGTGTAAAAGAAATATATTTAAACATTTGTCATGAATCGTATTGCTGGCCATCCTGCGTTCACCGCCACTTTCATTCAAAGAATTCAACAACAATAGTTTCTTCCCTGAGAAGTTACTGTCCTAAAAAATCCATAGTGTCTAAATATTTTTGGAAGCTCAAAATCAGGCATTGCGATTTTGATAAATAGGTTAGTCAAGAAAAATATTCAAGACGGTTGGTGTATACCGAAAGTGTAACTGAAATTTCGAGTCATAAGCTTAAACATACACTAGTGTCAAGATATTGCTCTGACCAATCGTATATCATTTGCTGAAAGTATAAATAATGAATACGACAAGTTCCATTTATATAATTAGCCTTTCCGTTAAGAAAATTTGGTATATCACCTGACTCTTGGCACGCCAGACCACAAAGCCCACTCAAGTAGATGCGGTCATTCTAGTACTAAGGTGAATAACATTTTGATTTATGGTTACAGTTTATAGATTTCATCGTTCTATTTTAATCTTAATATATCAAAATTAAAATATGTATGTATGTATGTTCCGCAAAGGCTTCTATATGTACAGTTCAACATATTCGCATTACATTTGGCAAAGTATTCTTTGATATCGTAGAAAAAATACTGTGACGACCCACCCTTCAACCACCCCTAAAGCCTAAAAAAACCACACTCTCTAAAGGGCTCTTAAAGCGTTCAACATATTCGCATCAAATTTAACATGAGTATTCTCCCATACCTTTGAAAAAATACTGTGGCGGTCGCCACCCCCCAATTGCCCCTAAAGCCCACCCAGGCACACGAAATTCCACCTGGGCAAAGTCGCGCAGGACAGCTAATAAACTATATGTACGAACATTAATAGTATTTAAGCTTCAAGCATTACACCATCGAATTCTCTTTTCTTTAGACGATCTGAAAAAGAAAAATGTTACCAGTACCTTTTAAGCAAAATCTATCTGTGCGAAGCCAGGCTAGGGAATTCAGCGTTAATAGAGAAACAAAAGATCGGAGTTAAACAGGGGTGTATCTCACCGCTCAAACGAGTGGATTGCAATATAAATTCAGCTCCGATGAGATGGTTCGATGTGCTAGGTGGGAGAAAGGGCGAACGAGGGCAAGCGTGCATGCAAGACAATAAAGTAATCAGTGGAGCTTTTCAAATCGTAGGTCGAAGAGAGAGTTGGGCATCGGTGGAAAACTCTCGGCGTGAGTTTAGAATGTGGTCAACCAGTGAGTGCTCGGGGGATACTAGATCCAGGAGTTTCCATGTTTCACGAGCCATTGTGCACGCCCTTTCCGCATCGAAAGAATTTTAATATTTGCCAATTTAGCGAGCTGCCCTGGCGCGAGCTAAAGAGGCGAGCTTCCCTCAGCACGATAACCACATCAAGGCCTCTCTCGGGCTACGCAACTTTTACCATCGCGCCAGCCAGCCAGCCAACCTGACCGGTCAGCTTTCTGCGCCAACTAAACGAAGAAGCCCGAGCCAGCCGAAATTCACGCCAAGCGCAATATCGTAATCGACAGCTGCCACGAATAATAGGAATAGAATTTCCTTGCCCCCGCACTCTAATTACGATTGCTGATAAGTAAAACGAATGGGAACCGTGGCCTTTCATTAACGAAGAAATTACTGGCGGGCCCGTGCCTCCCGCTACCATTTCTCCATGATTGCTTAATCAACAAGACGCCAATAAAATTAGCTTCCTTTTAAATTTCGTTTATCCTTTATGACTCAATATTTTTTATACTACGATTTTTCAAACAGTTATAACTAATGACAAACGGATTCGAATTTTGAGAAAGCCACATTAACATTCTCGATTCGCATTAACATAAAGAATCCATGGTTAAATTTGTTCATACTTGACGTATGGCAGACCGTAATGATTCAAAAGAGTCGTTCTATAAAAGTCATAGCATTTCCTTGTTTTTCTTGGTGTACAGTAAAAGTTAGAGGATAATTAATAATTACAGTATATATGTATAGCAAGATATACTGGGCAGTGGTGATTCGAAGGGAAGTGAATCGGACTGTAGAAGCCATAGCGTCTTCTTGTTTTTCTTGGTGTATAATGGGCAGAGTAAGGGTTGCAGGGAATAGTAGCGTAAAACGGGAGGGAGCTTACGAAGTGGACGCTCACAGTGTTGAGGCTAACTTTGATATTTCGTAATTCCATTCCTCGCAATTAGGGCTGGTAATTACCATAACCATTAGCGGGCCAGGAGGACGAAGGCTTGAGAAACTACCCGGAACACTCATGATAGCCCGGCTGTGTCCTGGACATAAATACTGGTGGTCAAGCCGCCAAAGGTGCAGCCACCATCCACTGGGAGGAAAGCGCGAACTCTCTCGAGCTAGCTAGACACACAATCAGGAACTTGTCTGAGGAATGCGACCGCAACCAGTTTCTTAGGGCGATCGAATTAAACTCCTACCACGCGCCAGCCTCGGGGACTAACGTTCCGTGTCCTCCGTGTCCTCCGTGTCCTTCCTTGTCCTCGGTGTCCTCGGTGTCCTCCGTGTCCTCGGTCTCCTCCGTGTCCATGCCAGAGAAAGGTACTCGTTCCACTCAAAAGACGCGAGAGATGACTCTCGAGCCATTCATGGCTTTCCGGACACCGTGGAATACCGCCAAATAGCAAACCTTTCCTCGACTGTATCCAATCCTTGCACGTGCATTTCCTCCAAATAAACCGATTAGATTCACAACTTGTAACGGCTAGTGTGCTTCATTTCAATTTGAAGAAATAACTAATCTTTCAAAGCCAATCATGACAAGAATGATTATTAGTTTAACAATTCAATCCAGTTGTAAGACCGAAAACTCTCAAGAAACCAGATATAAGAAATGGTGGTTCCAACTAATTGCAATTTGAAGAAATAACTGATTTGTCAAAGTTAATTATAAAGCGGGGAATTATGAAACGCAAAGACTATTTTATTTTGCCGAGCCAACATAATAGTCAAGCAAAAATCTCTGCATATGCGAATCTTCGAAATTGATTGATTAGCTTCATACTTTGTACCGTTGCTACCCTTGCTTTAAATTTGAAAAAATAACTAATTTACCAAAATTAGTCATGAGAAAACAAAGATTATCAGTTTCACAATTGAATGGAGTAATTATGTTAGTGTACTACTTTACAAGAAATATTTGCTTATTTATAAGAGACTTTTCAGTAATAATCTCAAAGAAGTCGAACAACAAGATTTGACAATCTCCATGCTCTAAATAGTGATTCTTGATACTTTTTCATGCAAAGCTCAAAGGTAGCATTGACCTACGTTCGCCCAATGCTTTTAAGTTTGCACGAGTTCGTAACAAGCGTAACGGGAGATATTAAGTTTAATCAATAAAAATGTTGCTTTCGACGAATGCCCAACGCTTGGCGGGCAGAAAATCTGAATCCGTGTCTGACACATTATATTAATTTGTTACCGCAATAAAACATTCTATACAAAGCTGTATTAATCAAAATAATCAGAGGCTGTACAAATTTAAGAATAAACAACGAAGGATTGACAGCATCAATATAAATTTTTCTCATAGGTTTGTAATATATAAACCTATGTTTCTTATATATCTTTTCTTATAGGTTTGAACTACAATACTTCAATACTAGCATCAAACTTGCGAAAGTAGGATTGCCTAAATCGCTCTGCTTTTCACATTAAGGCTTATTACTCAAAAATGAAGAATCATATCTTTATATTCTTCACGTCATACTAAACGGCAATATTTCCCCCTTTTTACGGATTTTTTTTATAATTTTAATACATGATGATAAATTTGCAAGTAATTGATATTGTAAACCTTCTAAATCGTGCGATTTAGACAACTGGTATCCTAAATCACACTCGAGGTTTCCAAAATCGCCCTCCAATTGGAAACCATAATTTTAATAAGGAGTTAGCACGTAGAGCAAAATGAAATAAATCATTTTTATTTGCAGAAGTAACACACTCAATAGTTGAGTATTTTCAATCAACGCATTAATCTGAATAGCTAAAAAAATATATTACTAAAGGAAGCTATTGAACAACACGTAAAAACGAGTTAAAATGTTTTGTTAGCACAAATACCTATTTTTGGAATCTGAATGTAACAGTATTGTAACCATTACCAGCTTTAAAAAGCGCTACTATTCATCTTATCTTTTTTACAAATCGGCTACAAAATGTAGTATAAAAGAAAACCAATGACATAGTAAGAAAGAAAATCGCATCAGTGCGATTTGGCCAACGCCAAGGTGGTGTGATTTAGGAAACCTGGCAACATGGAAGTTTTTTTTATTTATTAACTTAGAAACATTAGTGGAAAAAAGTTGAATGTGTCAATTTAAATCTAACATTGTGGTAGTCATTGCCTATTTTTGCAAACATGATTATGTGCCTTACTTTTTCTGGAATTCAAATACAAAATTTGTCAAAAAATAGCATGAATGTAACGACTTTTCTGTAAACATTAATAATAACTCTGGCTTTTGCGGCAAATATTTAAAGACAATTGGACCATTACTGCTATACTCTGAAGGTGTAAACTAATGTAATAAAAAATCAGATGGTGCTACGCGTTTTTAGGCAAGGGGGTGCGATTTTGGCAACTTATTCTGGTATAGTTTATTATCGAAATTTCACGTGTCGAATGGACAACGTTCCAAGTCGGCATTGCCCGAATTCGCAGCTGAGTCTCCTAAAACACTTAGGAATATTCCCCATTGTCCCCTGGTCAGACCTAATGACCAGAGGGTTACTAGAATGCGTGTACCTAGTAATAAAATATGATAGGGAATTGAGCATTCCGAGACTCGAGACAACCGCGATCTGAATACATTTGTGTTGAATACGTGTATGAGAATGAGTATAGAGTGTGGGATGAGAGTGGGAGTAGGAGAGACGAATGCGTAGAGTGTGGAATCATGGGAGGGTGCGACTGTCATCTGCCCCTTTGTCCACAGTTTGAGAGTCAGTCCAAGTCGAGAGTCGTGGACGGGAAACGTGTATACTCATCGATATGAGTTGAAGGGTGCCATGGTGGTAGCCGATATGCTATTAACAACACCTTTATATTCTTTGTATACCAGAAAATATATTTAATCTCAATATATATAGAAGTCAAAATATGCTTTGGGTGTCTACTTTCTAGAAAAAATTGTTTCATTTGTTTCAGATAAAAATTGTTTGACCTGCAATAGGCACCGTGAATGGTGATTTGTAAAAAACGTCCATACATCTATGGCAATAATGTTGTAATTATGACAGATAGATTAATAAAATTAATTTACGATACACCTTACATAATGTACTTGTCCATATATGTATTTTATAAGTTTAAAACAAACATGTTTTTTTTTAAATGTTGAAATTAACCATCTTTTTTTACGCTCCAGGTGTATGTACCTTCTTAATTTACGGCCATGCAATTTTGTGTAAAAGCTCAACTAATTTGTTTTCAATAATTTTTTAAATTTCAATAATTCAATAATTTCTTAAAAAACATTGTACAAAGTACAACTATGTACTTTGAACATGTACATCAACTATGAACATTTTTCTTTCAAGTATAAAACGTTAGCCTCAAATATAATAGTATTGATTCCGAAATAAACGGTATATACATCAATACCCGAGCAAAATCTGCAGATTTTACACGATTTAAGACTTTTTAGAAACATTCACTAAAAGTTCTTCACAGCAGCAATATTCACAACTTTTAATTAACAGACGAAATATGGCAAGCAAGAATCGTTAAATCGGATTTGCTTTTATTTTCAACAGTTTATTTTCAACTGTTTGAGTTATAAAGTCAGAATACTTTTATTTAACCGCACACGATTTTACACCGAAAAATCTGTAATATCATAATGGTAATAGAGAGACAGCCGAAATTAAATTCGCACATGCATACGAATTCTCCCACTGAAAGCAAATAAAATCACACAAGTCGAAACGTTTCTGGATCCGCTCGGACGGCTCGTTTTTTACACCTGTTGGAATGCCGAGTCCGCTTATGATTGCAGCTATCAAGAAAGTGGGGGGCTTAATAAATTAACGGTTGAGGGAGAGCAAGCGCTAAACGAGCAAATGAATTCAGTTAATCCGGAGCGCCTATCGAGGCAGAGGTCGTAACGCATATCGAGCGGGCGGGCGTCTGAAATATCCAATTTTCTGAATGGAAAAGCACATTAGCCGAATGTTTAATTGCTACTCAGCTCCTGAAGTGGTCAGTCGCTGGGGGCCAGGCAGAATCCGGTAGTAACTGCACTTCCCCTGCACCAGCCTCGTAACTTTGACTCCACCTCCTCCACTTCTTGTTTGTGGCATCGCTCCATGCTTTCTCTTCATCCACCTCCTCCCACCCAACCCTCACCCTCTCCCACTCTCTCTCTCTCTCTCTCTCTTCGCCCTCTTGCTCACCCTCTTGCTCGCTCTCCGTCCGTCTGCCTTTCCTCTTACTCTTTTTCTCTTGGCCCCGTCTATTTTGCATTTCCTTTTTCCCACCGCAAAATTCAATTTGAGCTTAAAGCACACTCTTCGCTGCCTTTGCTGTCTATACGGTGGTACTAATTTAACTCATCTTTTCAAACCCTCCTCGCTCTGTATTTCTGCAATGACACTTTCGAACTTGTTTTATGTTTTTAGTTCGAGGCACGTTTCGCGTGGCCCGAGCAAGGTTTAATAATCATATTGAAATATGCTTGTATTAAATCATTCGCTGTCAAGTCTGTAAAATTTACAAGCAGAGTAGATGGTTCATGGATGAATTGGAGTATTATGCGATTCTTCTTGTTGTTTCATTGCACTCCATTTTTGTACAAGGTTCATCAAGTATGGCGTATATCGACCTTAGTGTATACTGCACTTTCGAGTTTATCGTACTTGGCTAAATTAATAAATACCTTTAGCAATAAACAAGAGACACAGGTAATATATGCTGTTCTCTTATTTTTATCGCACATACTAGTATTTTCATTCATAAAAAAGTCGAATGAACAATCGAAAAGAATAATCTTGTTAATTGTTAATGTGAAATAATGCAAAAATGTTAATAATTAATATTGTGCGTGAGTGAATAGAATTAATTTTAATTTCTAAATTTGTCTTCGAAACCTAAAATGATATACATACGTCAATATGTTATACAAATATTCAGGAAAAACCTGCTGGTTATAAATAACAAGGTTTTTTGCAATTAGTTTCCACAGATGACAATCGTATATAACTACTGTGTTTATTTAATATTAAAGAAACATTCTTAAAATGTGATGTGTAACAAAAATAAGCTACTTTCCACGGATGATAATTCTATATAATCATTGATATTTTTATAGAATCTTGACGAAATAATCTTAACCATTAGTATGTAAAGAAAGACAATCACTGATAAATTAAACACGCTTCATTCTTTAGAGTCAAGTGAGTTGTTATCTAGCTGAATGATACTTACAATTTCAATAGAAATACACATCTGCAAGTTCATGCCGAGGATTCAGTAAATCCCAGGCGGTTTGAGACGTTCCAAAGTCAGTAGTGATTAAAACTTTGACTTAAACTACCCGTCTAGAGGTCGGTTGGCTATTTGAGAATCGATTTAGTATTCCAGATATGTGAGAGCTCACGAATCCGACGCAAGAGTATGACTGGCTGCGCCATGAATAAGAATTGACACGAACGCGGTAACAATAGTCAATGACGATCGTAGAATATAGTATGTAGGCTTTGTTACTGAGAGAGAGGGCAAATGATCATGACGTGGAACAGCAAAATTATTCTCTAATTTTTAAGATTATTTACTTCGCTATCTCCAATACGGATTTCAAAATCCTTATGACATGCAATGGTTTAAAAATCTACTTGCAGACCCAGTGATTTTGAAAAAAAGGTTCTTAAAGAAGAAAACTCTTCTTTCTAAATAGAAATATCTTTTCTCGGACAAGAAAAAATGTATGTCTTTAGAGGAGACACTTTTCAACAGAGAGTCAAATGTTAAGACTAAAGCTATTATTTAAGTAAATGTAGATGTAAAGTGGATAAAAAATAATACTGGCACTCCCAGTGTTTTTGGAAAAAATTTTCTTAAAGAAGAAAAGTCCACTCTGTAAATAGCAATAGTTTCTTAACGAATAAAGTGTCTTTCTAAAGGAAAAATAAATTTTCTCGAAGGAGGCAAATGTCTTTTTTAGGAATATTTATTATAGAAATACTGAGTGTGCGAATACTTTCTTTAGCCGCTGTAGGTACATCGTGACGTATTTGCCATCAAATAAACGATGCGGATATTAAGATATTACAAATATTAAAAACGTCAGGACTATCAATGCTTATCCTGTAATAAGTAGCAATAAATGCGATAAAACTCATTTATTTCATAAAATTAAGAGTGAGTGGTAATTCTTGCTGCATAGCGGAAATATCATTGTATACATTCAAATTGGGTTATTAAATCTCAAAAATTGATATTGTAGACAATTGATTAACCTCTAAAATTCAAGTCAACAATTTTTATTCCATATATCGACTCCACTTATCGAGATACAAAGCCTGAAATATGCTCAAAAATAATATTTTACCCTGAAAATAAAGATTAAAATTTATAGCTAATCTAAAGTATGAAAAACAGTATTATTTATCTGACACTTTGTCATTAGCTAATTCTTTTTCTTATTTTTGCCATAACTATTACTAATTTGAATTAATGATACATAAGATTGATTATTTTGTCTAAATATGGAAAAGTTTTACAAGGGTAACTGACACATCCTGTCACCAGAGAGTAGTCAGTTGCGGCAATTTAGAAAAAATAAACAGAAAGTTTTAAATCATGTTCTTTCAAAACTTGCGTCTGTCAAGTTCTGTTCGTATTCTCCTAAAGTAACCTCATATTTAGATTATTCGTGGCATGCAGGTTAGCGCATATCATCATTTATTTTCTTTACAGACTTTCGATTAATTTTCTATACCAGTCTGCATGTATTCAGACGTGGGTGTATTCAAATATGTTAGATGTCATCTAACTTAATATTCCTTTAAAACAACCGATCAGGGTCGTATGATTTTTTAAACTAGAAAACTGTTATGTTACGCGATAAGTTAGGTTATTGACTCAACCAAAATGAATTGTTTGTAAACAACTTAAGACTTTTGGAAACGTTAACCAAGTCTTCTCCACTATAACAATAATCGTAACTTATGACTAAAGTACAAAGTGTTACAAAGAATACATTTTCTTTTCTTAACCCTACAAAATTGTTTAAATTATGCGTCGTGAACTGCATATGTTATTAAATATCGACGCAATAAATAGGCGTTAATAAGATAGGAATTATCTTTTACCAACTTAAAAAAAAACAGAAAAATGATTTTCTTTTCTGAAGAGATAGTGGTGGAATATAAGTTTCCATGCAGGTTAAGTTTAATTCCTTGTTGTAAATCATCTAATGCACTATGGCATTCGAAGTTATTTCCAATAGACAAATGTGTATTATTGGCGAAACATGCGCCTTTAATAAATATATGTTGATGCCGAAGCATTCCCTTCTAATAATAACAATATTTCCATCAGTTACTAGAACTGATCGTGAGACTTTCATTGTATTACTCATATTAAAAATTGCACTTTTGGAATCTTTTAATGTTACTCGTTTTGTTTTGTCCCTCTTGGCTTCTTCTTCGGCTCAGTTTCTTTATATCAATCGATAAAAAGCAGCAGTTGCCTAAACTTGCAACTTTGTTATAATGTATATACATATACATAAGCCTAGTGGTTGGTTCCAAATTTACAAATCCAAACATTATCAAGACAAAATTTTCCTATTTGAATACTCGCCATTCTATATGTTAAATACAAACAGCACTGTATACTCAAAAAGACTGAGAAAAGAAATAACGCACATTTGCTAGTATGGTCCTCAAAATCTCTTGAATTTCATGGAGATCGCCGACAATTACAGAAGCGTTGGAGGCATGAAGCGAAGAGGAATTCAGGGATAATTGTTATCGCCAGAATATCAAGTGCGATTCCCTCTTTGGCAGGATTTCGGGGGGGAATTTCCTTGCGCAGAGAGTCCGAAGTGAATAAGCCATCTTTCCTATAAGCGCAAGCAGACACAGCGGAGGCCCCTACTGCTAGCCTCTCATGCATTTTCATCACGTCTCGCTCTTGTAATATCGTCCCTTGGTCTCTTTCATGTGAGTCGGCCCCGTTCACAGGGTAAGTACTCGCGAGTGGCATAATGATTGTCGGCTGATATAGGAACGCCCGCGCCTCACAATGCCCAGACCGACACATTACGCAACGAGGATTTCAACCCTGTCGCCGAGAGGCATCTAATTAATAGCCCATCGACAATAGAACGCCAGATTCCTCGCACTCTATGAATCCTGCCAAATCTCGCTCTCCTTATCCTTCGATATAATCTCGTACATTCTACGATTATCCTATCGTCTTAACACTAAACGTACCGGCAGTTTCTATGTACCCGTTCCTACCGGACAATTTGGATACTCTAAAGTTAAACTTTATACGAGAATTAATTGTATGCTCGCTACTATCGAGTAATCAACACTCGCTTATTAAGTTTCCGTTTTTTATCGGATACTCCTAGCGTAACCTGTCAAAGGACCTGTTATGAAATAAAGGTTAACTGTCAATTTAATACGAAAACTACGTTTGGACTATAAGAAAAAAAGAATTGTATATTTCAATTTTTAACATAAACGTAAAGAACAAGAGTATATAATTGAATCGAATTTTAAATTTGATTATTTGACCAAGCGTGGTATGTTTAATTTTAATCTTTATGTTAAGATATTTGACTGAAGTCGAATTTTCCAATCATGACTGAGTTAACAAATGTGCAAAGAAAGTCGAAATTATAATACGATGTTTCGACTATTTTTTGATAAACCGTATTCTTATTTCTTTAAGATTTGTGTTTCCAAAGAACATGTATCGATTGTGGTGAATATGCTTGACTCTGTTCACTTGATATTATACTAAAGTGAATTTGTCCTTGATTAAATGGTGTGTTAGTAATAAAAATATTTGCACACACGCTCTTCTGGTCTCTTTTGACCCTAAACAATTAGGACACAAAGAAAAGATGGCAATTGCTCTCTGAAGTAAAATATTTTAAAATCATACCTGTTAATACTGTCAAATGAAATGATAAGTCATTTGAGGTAACTTATTGCACAGAATTAAACCATAAAATTAAGAATACGCATTTCGAATGTTTAACTAATGTTTGTCTCAAAGATCTCATTGTCAAATATATAAGCAATTTGAAAAAGAGCAATTACGAAGTAAACTAAAATCATTCTTCCATCCTCAAGTTTCCGACACCTTTTGTACCAATAGAATATGTTAGTATGTAAGTATGTCATATATAGCGAGCTTTGACAAAGTTCTGAACAAAACACTGTATATTACCATATTCCATAGATATACAGTAGATAAAAAAGTGATCACGCAACTAGTGTTTTTAGAAAAAATGTTCTTTATTGAAAAAACTCTTCTCTCTAAATAGAACTACATTTTCTCAAGCAAAAAAGTATCCCTCTTACTAAAAAATAAATTTTCTTAGAGAAGACAATTTTCCTATTTACGAAAATTTATTCCAAAAATACTGGGTGTGCCAATAATTCTTGTAGTTACAGTATTACATTTTACCAAAGTATAGAAACTTATTTTTCCCAATTCTAAACAGATTCTCTTCGCAATTTCAAAGACATTGAAAATCCAAGAAAATATGTTGAGAATACGAAGGAAATGTCTTAAATATTACAACAGTTTACTAAGAAAAACAGACATTATGAGAATGGATTAGACTGATTGCATAGTTGTGAGGTAAAGCAGACTGAAATCGATTAGGGGAAACACACAAGTCTCGCATAGACGAGTGGTGAAACAGATTTAAGCCGACTGCAAGTAGCACAGTACTGCATAGTGTTGCATAGTACTAGGTCAAACCCATTCGACCGGCATGCACTTGCTCCAGATATGTTACTGTAGGAACGTGGCGAGTAAAACGTTAAAGCTTTACGCGCTACGTACATTGTATGAGTGTAGTGGGCATGGGTATAACGATCTCATCGTTATAAACGTAACTTTTCATGGATGTGTAAGTAGCAGACTGTGTCAAATGATTATTTGTTAAATTAATAAAAAATAATTATCATTTATAATAGAATCAAAAAATAATTACTTCGTATTAAATACTAACATGATTAATATTATTTAACATATAAACATTTGCATTTCCTTTTTTATGTTTTTGTTCTATGATTTGTGTATAGTTGTGACGGTTCCGCCGCTACCTTACAAGGCAGTGAGTGTTAGTACTGGATTTTCGTCACAGTCACCGCTCTTCGTCTAGTTGTAGCACGTTGAGTTTGGGTTTGCGATCATTCGCAAGCTTGACCCGGTCGCCACTTGGTTTGTACGTACAAGAACGTTGAAAAATTCTCCATAAAGGAGTTTGTAGGTTGCTTACTGTACGCCGGGGAAATGCGAGACAGAATCTATTTTATTTCTATTTTCTGTGGTCCGTGACCATCAGCTGCAGATCAGGAAAATCCTTATTTTCCCTTCAGATCTGTATGACCGTTTCCCTATCTTCAAACCTGGCTGATTCGTAGGAATGCTGACTGCCGGATGATGGATAGGCGTTTTAGGAAAATTGTTCAACAACAATTTCTGTCGATGATTAGACCAACTAGCTTTATTTCCTCGAAACGGTACACTGTCTTCGCCCTGGTATTTAAACCCTTTTTATAACGCGACTATTGCGGAGCTCGATAAGGCTTGTGAATAGTTACGTATGACTGTACGCGGAAACCTTCTAGCTCAACGTCAACTAACAATTCCGATTCGCGAAGGGTTCTTCTAGCCTTGCTAGTTCATGGTCAAATCCAAATTGAAACTGTGGGCTTTGCGATCCGTATTTATACCCCTGAATAGTTCGCCCCTCTCAAACAATGATTTTGTTAAATAATTGACGTTAAGTTGAAACAAGCATATAAATATATCTCTAACTTAGAAGAAAGGCAGCATAACTCAGAAATAAGCAATTTAGATTTTTCACCCAAAAAGTGTAACAAAAATGCGATATTTATACGTTACAGTGTTTCATAATTTTAACTTATAGATTCAGCCGTCAGAGGGCAGTTGCGTCAATTACTACGAAAGAAACTGACATATTTAAATTGCGTTTCCTTAAAGCTTACCGTTTGCAAGTCGTACAGACTTTCTTCCAAGGTAGCAATGTCAATATTGAATTAGTTTATTCTAGAACTGAGTGGACAAACATGACATTAAAATTGTTTAAAATAAATATTATTAACTATTGATATTAGGAAATTTAACTGGCATTCTTTTATCATAGCACTGCTATGTAACTGATTTGTATGTTACATGTAACACACGAATAAATAGCAACCGTTTTGTTATCAATCAGGCACAAGATTATTAGCAGCGCATAGCTTACGACGCACCAACATCTGGCGCAGTCCCGTCTTTCATAAATCACTAAAATTCAGCTGGATAAAAAAAGCCTGCTCGGATTTTCCTTAATAATCCCGGTTACGTGCTTAAATCGTTGCTCCTTAAGAAAGCAGGCTGCGACAGATTCGGAGGCGGAATGCGATCGCTCCTAATCGTAGCGTAAAAAGAGCGGCGGAAAGATGTCGGCAATTAAAATCAGTAAGGACGGTGATGATGGGATCCGTCAAGCCGGAGCGTAGTAGGGTTGAGGAGAGAAAAAGAAGTTTAATTATAAACAGCCGTGCAGAACGAGCAACCGGTGCTTAGGAAAAGTACGAATCGGGGCTGTGGGTGTGGATGGTGAAAGAGTGGGTGGAAGGGTGGAGGTTGAGGGGGTGATGAGGGGGTAGTAATGGCGGTGAAGCCGAGGACTGTGTTCGCGACGACGTCGTCGAGGACGATGATGACGGCGACGTTGGCCAAATGGTCACGGCTTAACACTGGGGAAAACTCTTTCAGCCAAACGAAGGGAATCCGTCTAGAGATTATCCCTTGGCTTCAAAAAGTTGTTAATTACTTGGATTTCCTCCTGCCACGTTAATCTCCCTTCTCGATTCCGCGTTCTTATAGCTGGAACTACTGTTCCATCGCTTATATCGGGACATTTTTTAATCCCTTCGCCTTCGGTGTACCTCGCTGCCCCGACACAATCGCAATTAGCCGCGGATCGTTAAACGGTTGTTAAGCCAGAGATTCCCGCCGTTATTTGACGGCCGATAGTCATCTGCTTTTGTGCTCCGCTCGAGCTTATTCGATTTAGGATATATCCTCAAACGCGCCCAATTCCGGCTTCCTTTCTTTCGCCAGAGCTTTATTCACAATTTTAACTTCATGCAGAAATAAAAAATTACACTTAATTATTCCGGGTGCCAATTATGATTGGCATTATAATATATTAGTAAGACAACATGACTCTAATGAATATTCGTTTTTGCAGAATTTTTTGTTGTTAAGCCAGATATGATTCCCGCCGATATTCGGCAGCCGATTGTCATCCGTTTTTGTGCCTCCCTCGATCTTCGATCCAAGATACATCATGAAACACATCCTATTCTTCCGGAATGACAGTATTTAAAACAAACGTATAAGAAAAGCAGTAATTTACAAAAATATCCAAAAGAAAAACAAATTGTTTAGCAATATAACAAATCTCATCGAAAGCAATGAACAACTTGCAAACTGGACTTAATCTAACCTAACTAACCTAGGCTTGGTTAACCTAAGTTTTAGATTAACTAAGTTAAGTTCGTTAATTCAATCTTAAAGTTAGTATAAAATTAACTAAGTTAACTTTCAGTTATTAACTTAATCTTTAAGTGAGTCTAAAGCTAACTAACCTTAACCTAAAAGTTAAGTTTGCAGAGTGTGTTTGGGGTTAGTTTGGCGTCAGCCAAAGCATACCACTTGTGTCGAGCAACGAGAATCATAAGATGAGACGAGCGTAGAGTGGTTGACCGATCAAAATATTCCGTCATCGAGTTACCGAGCTGATACCGATAAATAGGAGGATTATGCGTGCAAACACGGAAGCCGAGGAGAAAGAAAATAATATAAGAGAGTCTTATGTCGAGCGGGGCGCTGGAAGCTATTACAGCTTACAAGCTTCCCTAGTGACGAAATGTGTAATTCGTTATAAGGCGAGGGTCTGACAACTCTGGTCAATATTATCTACAAATATGACTACGAGCTGTTTCTCCGTGGCCGTCACGTCGTGTGTCACCGCGCCACTTCCACCCTCTGCCACGTTCTCGTATATATGTATTTTGGGAAAGAATCCGTAAGAGCCGGGCGTTAAACCGATTAACAGATACGTGGTCCGAATTCTTAACCGAATATTCTCTCCAAGGATCGTTGGATACCCACCAATCTGATGTGTTTTTGATTACAGTACAAAAAGTTCTTGGACATATGTCTTGGAAAAGCTGGCATAACTCGAACAAAATAGAATATGGGAAAGCATGATTTAAAAATGTCAATTTTTTTGGAGGAAAATTCAGAAAATTACCTTGTTATGCATACACCTATAAAAACTGGTTTTCTTTTTCGAAAACTATGGATATTTCTTAGACATAATCTGTAAGTTCACACTGTGAAACTTGTTAAAGCTAAAATACCACTTTCATATAAATTTTCCACAATAAATCGAGAGTACAACTTTTCGAGTTGTGCTGATTGTTTGTAAGGCGGTGATATGTTTTGTGGTATATGCAATACATACTTGATTGTTGACTCTCAGGGAAGAAAATTGACATACTATCTTTTGAATAATTCTCATGCAAATAACTGTTAGTAAATGTCTTTAAATCAATCTTAGAATGTTTGACCTGTAAGAGCTTATAATGAGAGAATCTCGTCAGAGAGTTTGTCTTACTTATTTCTGTTTTGCTTACCTATTCAACACACTTTTATTTATTCTGGTATATAAAGTATTTTTAGGTTGATTTCAATACGCAATGGATCCAACTTATTCTATTTTCCACGCTTAGTGTTATTGTTAAACATACTTTATTGTTAAAAATACTTAATACCTCAAAATAATCAAATCAGTGACCAACAACGATACATCCATTTTAACTGACCCCGAATATTTCATCAACAGCCTTCTCGGAGTTTCCAACTCATAAACCTATTACCTTCTATTCTATGTATACTTGCATGGATATTAGGGCAAGGTTGCCAAAATCGCACTTCCCCTCTAACAATTTACACATGGCACTATCTGGTTTTCTAATAGGCTAGTTTTTACCCTTAAAGTACAACAATGATACTTCACTTGTTTTTAAACATTTGCGACATAACAAATTAATATTACCATCCACAAAAGGGTTACATTCTTGTCATGACATTATTACTGTTTTATATTACATTATGTAGTTGATTTGCAAAAAGGATAAAATAATTAGTTCTGCTTCCTAAAATTAATAATAGTTGCAATTCTGTTAGATTTAGATCCTAATATTTTTACGTACTTTCAGTGGCTTCTTGTAATAAAATATTTGTTTATCCCAGCTATTCAGGTCACTGCTTCAATTGAAAGTATTAATCTATTTAGTGTGCTACCCCTATAAATAAGAATTATTTATTTCATTTTGTTCTACGTTCAAAATCCTTATTAAAATTATGATTTCCAATTGCAAGGCGACATTAACAACCTAGGGTGCGATTTAGAATATCTCTTACCTAAATCGCACGACTCAGAAGGTTTGCAAAATCAATCATTTTCAAACTGATCATCGCCTATTAAAATTATACAAAAATTACAGAAGAAACGGCGAAAGAAATACTGCCGTTCATTAGGACGTAAAGAATATAAAGCGATTTACGCAACCTTACCTTACATACATTATATTATAATTTCTGACATTTTTGGCAAAAACTACACGATTGTGGTGGTTCAGTTTCAATCTCCTCACCGCGTATAAAATCGACGGAAGACTGCGTGCTGATAGAGCGGCGTTTAGTAGGTGAAAGCCGCATAACTCCGAGGGAGCGGAAAAAAGTCATTCGGCATCGGCGTGTTTCGCGTGGAATCGTAAAGTTGTGCGTAAATCCACAGGCACGTATGCATATTACATGTGTATTTTCAAGCATTGATATCGGTGCCCGCCGGCACCGGGAGTGTGACCCGCGGGCGGAATCCTTCATAAATTCAGACCGGCTGAACTCCACCAGCGTCGCCGACGTCGCCGTCGCTGTCGCCCGTCGCCCGATATATCGCTACGAAGATGAAATGCATTTCGGGGCCGGCATGGAGGATTGATTTGCTCGAATACACTGGGGGAAAAATACGGATCCCACACGGCCGCTGTGATCGTAAAATTGTTGACAACCAAATGTCTCGGAGCGGAGACGGCGGAGCGTCGCTCTCGGGGATTTGGCATTACAATTGGAACTTAGGGAACTCCTTGCTTACGTCGAGATATTGTCCCAATGCACTCTTGCCACTGTAAGTATCATATTATTATAATAACCATTATTAAAGGGTTAGGTTACTTAAATTGCACCCGTTCCTAAATCGCACCCTCTGCTTAAAAATTCGCTTGTATCGACATATGATTTTTTTATAAAATTAGTTTACACTTTCAGAGTATACCAGTGATGTTTCAATTGTCTTTAAACATTTGCCGCAAGAATCACAGTTATTATTAATGTTTACAGGAAAAGTCATTATATTGATTAGTTAGATTCAGATCCCAAAGGTAGGCATTTTTGCTAACAAAACATTTTAATCCATTTTTATGTATACTTCCATGGCTTTCCTTAATAAAATACTTTGTTATTTTAACTATTGAGATTGATGCGTCGATGTTAAATATTAATATTAATCTATAGTGTTACCCTTACAACTAAGAATTTTTTATTTGATTGTGTTCTACATATAAAATCCCTATTAAAACTATGACTTCAAATTGCAGAGCGATTTTAGTGGTCTGGGGTCTGATTTAGGATGTCAGGTGCCTAAATTGCTCTATTTAGAAGGTTTGCAAGGTCAATTATTTTCAAACCGATTATACATTAAAGTTATAAGCAAATTATAGAAGAAAGGAGAAATCCTGCCGTTTATTATGACGTGAAGAATACAAAGATATGAATAATTAGTTTTAATGTGAAGAGTGGGGCGATTTAGGCATCATTACGCTCAGACGCATGTTAACTAGAACCTTGTACTGCTCCAGAACAAATTACAGGTGGACAAACAATGTGGAACAAAATGAAATTACCTATTCTCCATGAGTTCGTAAATACATTAAAACTTTCTTTAAAAGTTACATACAACAACTATTCGGATATTAAACTGAAGTTATCGACGTATTAAGTATTTAGCAGAACCCAAAACTTTTCATAAGTAGAAGACATTAGGCGAGTTGTTAGGAATTGGTGATATTTACTATTGTAGACGGTGCATAGGGAAAGTCCGGCCAAAGATACGCAATACATTAGCATTTTGGATTCTTCTTCGCTAGAACATGTCACTTTTATCCATATTTTGTCTTAACTTTTCTTATGACGTCGCAATTGCAAATTGAATACGGCAGACCTGTCTTATTGGTATCATATTTTTAAGTTCGATATTGTTTAATAACAGTATTACATTCATCTTGCACCATCTCCGAAACCGTAGATATTTGGTCAAACATCTTAGAGTTATAGGGGAATATGAATACAAGTCATGAATCTATTCTAACACTTTATTGAAGAGAAACAATATGATTTCGATACAATATCCATGCCACGCGTTCACTCCGGTGACGAGAACATGAACGGAAGTACACACAGGCACTCGTGGCCATCATCTAACAAAAGAACGCTCGAACTCAAGAACACACTTCCGCCACAACAATCGGGCGAATTGCCCAAAAACATAATCTCTAACAAAACATTTAATAAGTATAAATAAGAGGTAAATATTTTTATATACTTTTTGCGTATTTTTCTATCAATTTTCCAAGTCAGTGCACATTTGTTTAAAAATATGTTTTCTGTTTGTTGGTTGTGTGGAGTCTTTTTTCAAAGGAAATTACAGTGGGTGGGTAGTTTCACTAAAAAGTAAGAAAATGTTTTATTCCAACTGGTTCATCCGCCGTAAACATTTTCATCAAAGAAAGGGAAGTAGGGTGTTTTAATAAGATGTTTCAAGATGCGTTTTTATGCAATCACAGTGGTTACTGTTAAAAAAATCGATTTTTTGTATACCTGCACCATCTGAGGAATTACTGTACAAGATGCAAAAAGTTTCGCTCCCGTATCGATGCAAATCATAACGAATTCGTGTAACACATATCAAACGTACTTACAGTCAATAAAAGAAGAATTCGCACATCCAGTGTTTCTGAAGTACATTTTCTTAAAGAAGATAGCTTTTTTTTAAGACAACTTATTCCAAAAATACTGGGTGCGCCAATACTTTGTTTAGAAACTGTGCATGCTAAGACGAAATGACGTGCCATTACTACAGTTCAAGACTATTCTAAAATAAAAACAGTGGTCGTGTTACATACTCATCCTTATCGGACTACTTTCCCCCTTTCCTTCATACGCAGACTCAATAATTTTAGCTCACTAGTCTCCTACATAGAATTTCCCTGCGTATTTTTCGAGCCTTAAAATTGTGACTTTCATTTTTTCGGTCCACGTTATCTCTTTAGCATTCAACCGAATTCTTAATAGGAATGCACTATGCAGCTGTGCACTCTCACCCCCATAAATTATTATACCTCAATCATAGTGAGATTTCTGGCGCCTATACTCCCGTCATACCTCATTTTCATTGGGTTTTTCGGGAGTTTAAGCCCTAAATTCTAGTGGAAAGCGGGGGAATCAGTTCTTTGTCTCTCGGACCAGCGAAGAACACCGTAGTAAATCGACCACCAGTCTCTTTCGAAGCAGACACAATTACCGTACATACATTGTAAATAACCGCGATCATTAAGCAAGTCACAGTTCTTGCGATTACTTTCTCCCCCGTTCGATTCGTAACGTTAAGGGGGTGTAGGACAGTTAACCTTTACATTTTTATAAATTGTATAAATGTTGGTGTGACTAAACCAATCACTTGGTGAGGACAGTCATTTTACCTTTAATTAGTATACTTGTACAGAGTAATTTGAGGTAAAAACATTTAAAATCAAATAAACAATAAGGCAGTTATTAATTGTTAAACATTACAATATTAATTATGCATAATAGTACTCTGCGGAGGATTTCTTTGGTACGGTTGGTCAAGTGAAGATCAGTTTTTACAGAGTTCTTTTTTAAGATCATAGCTAAGGCAGGGACCAAAATCATGCAGATAAGTCATGTGGAAGTTGGTTAAAACCAATTGTTTATATTGTTAACCAATAAAACTCTATTTTCTGTAACTATTTGGTTATGCTAAATGTACTAAATGATTGAATATAATAACAACTGTGGTCCCCGCTGTAACAGGTGGTACAGTGAATAATTGTGCAAAAGCGGAACCCATTTGAACCAATAGTTTTGAAAAAATCATCCGCAGAGTACTATTGTGCATAATTAATATTGTAATGTTTAACAATTAATAACTGCCTTATTGTTTATTTGATTTTAAATGTTTTTACCTCAAATGACTCTGTACAAGTATACTAATTAAAGGTAAAATGACTGTGCTCACCAAGTGATTGGTTTAGTCACACCAACATTTATACAATTTATAAAAATGTAAAGGTTAACTGTCCTACATCCCCTTAAACGAACTCGCAATAAGATTATTGTAACAACACTTCATATCCACCGAAACTCTCATTGTATTTTGCGTTATATAATTATCCAGAATGTATTGAACTTTATTCTAGTTTTCAATAAGAAAATCAACTGTCTAATCATTTCTCGAGTCTTGTTTAGTCAACCACATTTCAAGTATTCATAATAAAGGAAACGAGTAATAAAAGATCCCACTAGGATACATCTTTACCGTTCGAGGTGTATCCGGCGAGTCTTAGCGAAGTTTAATTTCAGATTAGGGCATTCTTTCATGAACAACGTCCAGTCTTACTGCCCTCTCTACCAGACGCAAAGAGAAAAACACTGCAGAAGCAACAACTTCGCTGGAATTTTTAACAAAGAAAGCAACTGCACGAACATCATCAAATTGTTGAAAGACACACACTTACTCAACAAAATATGATAATACTGTATATCTAACCACCGTACAAACCTATGTATACATTCAAAATCCAAATGATGTAACTAAATTAACTCCTCATGAAGTAGGCACAACTGTAACCCAATGACAAAGAGATTGTCACTAATACCTTAAAGAGGGATATGACAGTAATAAACTATTTGAAAAAGAACGTTTAGTCTTGACTCTGGCTATGATAAAATAGCTCTTAGCACGATTTCTGAGCATATTTAGGAGTCGCGAAACCTGGCTCGTAACAGCGACAGTAAATTTGAATGAATTAAGTAGATAAAAGTAATTTCTAAGTCGGATCCAACAAATAAGGACGCTCCACGCTGCAACACGTAGATATTCGTATGAGTTGCAAGCTCGAGTTTTCAAAGTTTCACGACGACATCAATTGATAGAGCGATTCATCAATATCGAGATAGGCAAATATATGTTGAAATTTGCATCACGATACTCATACTTCCGATATGTATTGATTCAAATGTTATTCTGTTTGCCAATTCGGTGGCCTAAAGCGTACGGAAATTCTGCATATTCAAGTTGCAAAATTTTCTCAAACAACACTTTCACGTATTTTTTCATAAAAATCGATATTACAAGTTTTCGAATTGTGCTGATTTTTTGTAAGATGGTGATATGTTATGCGGTGCATGCAAACAATACTTCGCATACGCAGATTTTCAAAAATAAATTTTTTAAGGAAGAAACACTTTTGCATTGAAGACATTTATATTCTTCTAAAAGGGAAACTTTCTTCTTTAACAAAATTTGTTTTTTCTTTTTTTATCGAGTGTATATGTCTGTCTGATGATTCTTAGGAAAGAAAATGTACATACTAGCATTTGAACAATTCTTATGCCAATAAAATGCCGATAGAAATCTCATTGTGTATCGGGTCATTTAAACAGGCGAGCGTCAATTCGATTGGCCAAAGTGCATTGAAATTCTCACGTCGTCTCCCTCCGGCTTTTCTACGCCTCTTCCTTACTACCATCGCTGTTTACCGGCTAGTCATTTTACCTGGAAGGAGCGGCAGGAGAAGCGAATTCTGGATAAACTTTGCGCCCGATCCGCGGTCACACTCAGGGCCAGCGGGGTTGCAGATGGCATATTTGCAAACTCGAATGGGATCTGTCCGCTCCAGACCCTAGCACTCCTGCCATTTTGGCGAGAAAGCAGCCCGGACCGTATCCGTATTCCACCTACAACCAAGAAACAGAGTATCACCAATGACAATACGAGACTTTCCTATACCCTCGATCCGCTCCTATCCAATTTTACATTCCGAATCCTAGTCAACACTAAACGTACCGGCAACGTATTATATGGTAAACATACTGATTAAAAAAAGTATTCACACACTCTGTGTTTCTGGAATAAATTTTCTTATCAAAGAAAACTGTCTCTGTTAAGGAAAATGAGTTTCTTCTTAAAAAGAACACTTTCTTGTTTAAAAAATGTATTTCTTTTTAAAGAGAAGAGTTTTCTTCTATAAGAATATTTTTCCAAAACTTTGAATGCAATCGTGGTAGATGAAAATTCGTATGGACTTAAACACAGTAAGTCCTGATAATAATAAAACCATCAAAATAAATTTATGACCGAGTTAGAAAAGGAGGAGGAAATCAATTCATCGCGTATATACATTTATTCTTTTATATATTGTTAATTATTGTGGCTATAATTATGGCTTACAATTGTGTTCGGTTTTTCCGTTTACTCTTTGTAACTCTGTGTGACTTTGAATCGTGTTAATAATAAAACCATCAAAAGAATTTTATATAGCAAATTAAAACCGTCAACTTTACAAATTGTAATGTCACTAAGAAAAATGATTTTTTTTCTTAAAAAGAACATTTTCTTGTTCAGAAAAATGCTTTTCTATTTAGAGAAAAGAGTTTCTTTTTGAAGAACACTTTTTCCAAACATGTTAGGTGTGCAAGTACTTTTTTTATCCATTGTATACCTATTCCTACCTTAATTTAATACGAAAACTAATGTATAAGATGAGATTGAGGATAATAAACCATATTATGCATATACTATAAACTTCATTACGATATTTACAATCAGTGTCACGCTTCAGTATAATACAATAGAACAATATCGTTGAAACGTGGTTTACGGTAACCACTCTAGTACCGTAATTTTTATTTTAAATGAACCAAACAATTTTTTTATTCAAAAGGCAAATATGGTCGCTTAACCCCGAAGCCAATCCTTTAAATTTTGCTTTTAGTCAAAGATATTGCTATTTAAAAACGAACAAACCATGATGTAACTGGCATAGAAGAAAAGTTAGTTTGGTATCTATAATCCCAAAGTTTGTTGCCTAATTACATACCGATTCATACTGCTGCGTCACTTATAATACTTTCTCGAAATATTGTCTACGGAATGCTCACGTACACTCGAGCTACGTCTATCCAATCACTTAATAACGAAGGCTCGAGTAGCTCTGTTATATAGGAACGGACGCTTAGAGGCTTCGATATTACCAATTTGTTAGCCTGAGAAAGCAGCTATATTGGGTGAGCTCGTCAGTTCATAGATTTGTCAAGGGCCGGCAGATAAACTAATAAAACCAAAAGCGGAGCTACGTATGTGTATGAGTATAAATATAGAATATATATTAGTTACGTTTATTTACTTACGCAGAGTGTGGTAGATCAAGTATGAAATCATTGAAACCTAGATTGTTTATGCCAAACCGAATCGAAAATAAAAAGGTCATTTCGCAAAAATCAACTTCGTTTCTCAGTTATAGCCATTTGAAAAATCGTGATATCAGTCGGGTATTTCCTATTACATGAACAATTCATTGTTTAATTATTTCATACTTTAACTGACTCACTCTGTATTTATCACTATAAACTGGTATGATGTAAATATAATCAGTATGGGTCGGTATTTCTCGGAACTCATTAGAGTACGGAAATCGTTGTGCACATAAATATTTTTTCCCGAGTTATGATATTTTATATATTCAACTATACATTGTGTGTTCTACTCTAACTATGTCAACTATGCCACATTGTTTCCATATGAGTCTTTCAGAACAACTTACAAGGGAAGCTTCCAATCCGTTGGACTCCGATTATTATGATATTTACACAGAGTGTAGTTTTCGAAAAATCATTCGACACATATTTTTTTTAGATTACTAATATTCACTTTATGGAGTTGAACCATAGGGTCAAAGTTGGGTGTGATATGTGTCATATAGATATATATATGAGTATCTCGGAAGCAATTATAGATAAACGAGAACTGTAAATTGCGAAATTTTGCAGCAAGATGCAAGGGACAAAACTACCGAGACAAATTGTTGCAATAGTTGAAAGTTTGCAATACACCCCAGTTTTTCGTATATTTTTAATAACAAAGTCAACATAAACAAGTGCAATTCCAATCGTGCTTGGAGTGTGTATACTACAGGTTATGATGTAAAATGCGGATAAAATGAATTCTTCAAATTCCCCTTTCAATAAACAATTCCGAGATATTCGTACATATAGGTTTTCCGGCACGTTTCACCATCCACTTTGTCCCCATGGTTCACCCCCACAAAGTGAATATTAGCAGCTAATAAAAAATACGTCTCAAATTTTTCCCCGAGAACTACTTTATGTAAATTTCACCAAAATCGAACTGCCACGGGCTGGAAGCTTTTTTTGGTAGTGTGTAACAGTACATTCGTTTTGTATGGTCTATTCTAATTGGACTGAACATTACAATCAATCTCTTCGATTGATCTCTAACGAAACTACATTCCATGTCTCATCATCTGTACTTATTTGTTATTGTGGTAATATATTTTGTTTTACATTTTTAGTCGAGTAATAATTATATGTAATTTTCATCCCTTCGGTCCGGTTATTTTATTAGTTCCCAATAATTATTTTTATTCTATATAAAGTAAGGAGATCTTATTATATGATGTCTATAACTTTTTTGGAAGATTTCGTTGAATAAGCTGTTGTACACAGGAATAAGCTACCATTTAGCGTTTTTGTTATTTTTAAACGTTTTTTTGAGAGGATTGGGACTTGGTTAGATCTTAACAATGCCTACAAAAAAGAGAGGAATAATTGTTTGATACTTATATCTTTTTTTGGAAAATCTACTTCAGGAAGCTATTTTTACAGGAGAATAAACTATTACTTTGCGTTTTTTAAATTTTAGTAATTTTCGGACGGGTTAGGTTGGATTAGACCTGTGTTAGTTTATTCTGTACAAGTTAAGGAGGAACAGGGAAGCGTGTATTTGTATAAACATCCTCCCACTCCCTCTCTTACGAACCACGGCATATTTTTTTACAGCTTTCCCCAGCAGTTTCCATTCAGTCAGTTTATACACTGCTGAGAATTAAGATTGTATGGAAGGTTTAAAAAAATCTGTTCGAACGTACATTTGTGTTTCGATAGAGTTTATTAAATACTAAACTCGATTAGATTATATATGAGCGTCTTTTCGGGCCTGAAAAGGTTACGACAAATGTTAACATGTGTATTGCCGCGTAAAATACAGGTAATTTCATTATATTTATTAGTAGTTACCAGCTGATATGTTGGATTTCACGTTGGTATCTTATATGTAGTTATTTTCTCCTTTTGTATTACGTATACTCAACCGATTATTCTAATATCTTAATGAATATTCTACCCTTTTTCTTATATTCTTAATCTTACTATAAATATAAGACGAACTATAAGAAGACTAGTTCGAAAGAAATCACATTAATCTATCACATGGAATTATAATAGTGTTTCCACTAACTCCTGTTTGAATATGTATTTGTATTCAAATGGAATTTATCAAAGATTAAAACTCTATTTAATTATACACTAGAATCTTCCCGAAACTTTTATGAAAAGTTTAAACATATGTGTGTACGCTCAGAATATAGCTAATTACATTATATCAATTAGTTGCTACCAGTTTATATGCTTGGGTTTATGTTGATACCTTATATGTAGATCTTTTCTCCCTTTGTATTAGGTTTACTGTCCTGCCAATTGAAATAATGTGGCGGACTATATTCTATATTAATAATTCCAGTAAAAATATAAGAATTATAAGAGGAATAAATAGAAAGAAATCATATTAGTCTGTCACATGGAATTTTGATAGTGCTTTAATTCTCCATTTACAGAAGGTGTTATATTTACCTGATTATAATTCGAATCTGTAAATTAGGGTTTTACACTCGAAATTATATCTTCTCCCCTTGGGTGTTTTCTCGTCTAGTCGGCGCAGAATTCCCCTCGTCGCTTTCCTTTTTCGATACCGGCAAGTGTTACGCATCCTAGACACGTACCGCCGCAGTATTAGCTTTCCATACGGTTGCGACCCATGCAGACGATCTACATATCGGTCCTTTGTGTAAAAAGGACTGCCAAACAGAATTTAAGGTTGTTTCGCTGGAATAAGAATGCGCTAGTGAGAGTCGCGGATACTCAGCAGTTCCGTGAAAATTTACATCTTAATAGGACAGTGTTGAAGCTCTGTTTCTACTGTGCGCCGTTTCTTCTCCAACACTATATTGTTCCACATACAATACATGTAGGAAGAAATGACTATTAAACAATTTTGAAGTCGTAACGGTCACCGTGACAAAAAGCGATCGTTACTGTAGGGCAGCGAAATGAAAGCCGCTAGACTTACTTACAAGGGGAAGCCACAACTTGGTAATACTACTTTTTGATGGGATATCAGTTAAACAGCCGGGGTTTGCGAGTACATCAACACCCTAGAATATCAGATGTGTATGAGCAGCCATTATTACACAAAAATTTTTGAAATAATAAAATTTGGAAGTCGTGAAAATGGCTTGAAATAAATATTGTTTTAAGAACGTGACAGTGGATTCAAAAAGCCCTTTGTAAGTCCGTAGTATCGTTAGAATTTCTTTTTCCCACGGTATCTCGTTCTAGCATATTCCGTAATTTTTTAGCATCTTGTACCGAGGCTGATTGAGAATCTGCATCAATATAATCTTTTCTTTTGGTTATTTCAACCCACACGTCACCTTCTATAACACAATATTTTTTTCAAGATGTTTTCACCACCATCAAATTTTATTCTTTAAATAATTTTTGTGCAAAAATTGCTGCTCATATACATCTAATATTCTAAGGTGTTCTTGTACTCGCAAACCCCGACTGTTCCAGCTCTATCCCGTTAATAAGTAGCGTTTCCAGGTTGTGACTTCCCTTGTTAGTTTTAAAGTGAGCATCGATGGGCGATGGTCATCCCAGTCCTCATGTAATCTAACTATATCGTAATAAAAACCGTTCTTCTTAATCAATATATCAATCATTCATCAACCCTATAAATTGAGGACTTGCCGCCGGGATATTGAGTAAGAGCATTAAAGTGATTGAAACTGTGAGTATTTTAGAAAAAACGCACCGCAAACGAAAGTTCAAGAGAATTCTAACGAAGACGTATAAGATGAAGACGATCTCTCAGTGACACGAGCCAAAGCGTGCTTTATTGAAACAAGTAAGATGGCCAGGGAATAAATTAAGACGATTTCGAAGCTCAAATGCTGAATTGCAGACAGTGCTAAGCTCACACAAGAGAGGAAAGACGACTCAAGACGGTAATAACGACATAAAGACAATAAAAAACGAGCGAAAAGTTATCCAGTGTCGCAAGACTGTGAATATGTAGAGTGCGCTTACTGTACAATTATGTACTGTATATTGTGGGGTGTGTATGCCAGAGGACTCGGATGACGCGAGGACAGAGTGGTGTGTGTGTGTGTGTGTGAGCAGAGAAAAGGTGAGCGTCGCGTGGCAAGGCGGAAGGCCGAGGACCGTATGTGCGAGAACAGTGTGAAGAAGAGCGTTGTCCAGTGAAGAGAGTGTCGCAGCGTCGTCCAAAGGATTGACGGGCGTTGTAACGAGAACGTAGTGGATTTGTATTATTAATAATAAAACGTCTGCTTATGTATATGGCTTGAAGTATGAGGAGGGAGTAAGCATCCCAGTCACGAAATTCCTACAGAATATAACAATCATGCGACAGTGCGGGCTAAAACGTGGTCATACGTAGCAAGGCTTTTGTTGACGGCCATTCTGCACGGTCGGACAGTTTCGAACAAGTTAGGATTGAATCGATAGACGGAACGAAATCTGCCGTACCTACCATATTGAATGTGTCGACAGTTACGATCTCGATCTGCGTATCGATCACTCGAAATGTCCAGTTTGCCAACAGCTATGGAAAGGTTAGGTCAGATCGCGGTGATTGAGCAAAACATTGAATCAGCGTCTGCTAAGGTTTTGCACTGCATTTGATTGCTTTCGAAACGGAAAGTGATGACGAGTTAAACCGAAAAGGATTGCAAGGATTTTCAGGTTTTAAATTTGACGACGCATCTAATATAGTTGAAGAGAAATTAAAATTCATTAGTCACCACTTGACACTCAGCGACCTAACCTCTGTCTGCAATATACTCAGGCTAGATCATGATCGCAAAAAAGCAGAGCAAACAAACCGAATCTATGCAGGGTTAACGGATTTGGATTCTCTACAAAGGGACAATATAACGAAGATACTGATGACAATGACGATGATGAATAAAGGGAAAATGAAAATAACCTACGTAATAATGTTGAAAATTGTGCCGAACCGGTAATAATCGCTGCCACGGAAGAAGCAAGTCGACCGGATATGAGGATTCACCATACAGAGTACTTGTCTCAGTCACTTTCATTCCAGTATAAGGATAATAAAAATACTATACTACCTTTCGATGATACAGAAGCCTATGCTGTTGAGAATTGGATTAGCAAATTTGCGGACGCTGCTGGTCTTTGCAATTGGACTGAATTACAAAAAGTCACGAGTCTAACAAAACTCTTCGTTTAAAATGAGCGCCGATTGAACACCTGAATGGTTCATTGAAGTCAGATTGGAGAATGAATTTGGAACACGAATTAGTAGTTCCCAGTTGCACCAAATGCTTGCGAAACGATACATTAAAACAGAAGAATCGGTTGATGAATATTACTTGAAAATGAAGGAACTGGCTGCTAATGGTTGCATCAAAGACGAAGGACTAATTACACATGTATTATGTTATTGAAGGCATTAACCCCTTGTTGTACCATTTAGTTCAACGAAATCCGAGAAAACAGGCCAGAGTGATGCTCAAGAACAATTGCAATGCCCAATCCTCAAAATATCCAAAAAAACAATGCAATAATGTTCGCTCAATTATTGTTCCATGGATCTGACTCGTGATATTCATGTTTGGTACAAAATTAGTATCACGAGTCAGACTTGTCAAAGTACGGTAAGGGGTTAAAGACGACAGCGGTCGAAAAGTCATACTAGACGGAGGGCACAAACTTTAACGGATTTCAAGAATCGACTGCATCCATATGCGGAAATGCCTAAGGGTAATTGGAAAAAGAACTGGGAGTTCTAAGGAGTCAAAGAGGATTCAGCTGGAAGAGTGGCGACAGCGGGGAAGGAAATGCACGGTGTGAGACCAACTGGTCGTTGTTTCGACTGTCGTGCACTAGATCACAGATCAACAGATTGTAAATCCAAATCTTTGGGACTTAAGTGTTTTAAATGCAATAAGTTTGGACATGTTACATCTAATTGTAACGAATGTCGCGTTAACATTGGAGCTGCAGAAAAGACTGTTAATGTGAGCAGTATCGTAGCGAGAAAAATCGATTTGGCGTTTACGATTATGAGATTAATTGGCAAACAGGAAGCGGCTTTGGTTGACAGGTAGTGATATTATTTTACTTAGCAAATATGAGCATTAACGAGTCGGGTCACCAAAACTGACAATTGATCTTATCATAAGAAACGGATTTAGTAAGTAAGAAACATCGAGAAACTACAAGTTGACGGTACACGTGGTTCGAAATAATGTTATTATGGACTATACACTATTATTTGGAAAGAATATTTTATAACAAGTAAACATTAATGTTGCAAAGGAAGGTACCAACATTTCTAAGATTTCAAATTGGATTAGATCTCGATCACATCGACTATAAGACTATTAACGCAGAAGTCGAGGAAATTGTAAATCCGTATGGGTTAGCGGCAACGCATTCGAATCGCATAAAGTACATGTGGTCAGCCTACCGCCACCCGAAGCTGGAAAAGCTCCGGACAAATGAATTCATGTATCGAATTATGCACATTGATGTTTGAATATCAAAACTGTCATTAAGGCATTCCTTTTTGAACCTTCAAATAAAGAGGACGGTCTTTCATGTTGCTCTGTGTCTCGTCTTGTGTCTAACGTTTTTCGCATCTCGTCTTGTCTTGTCTTGTGTCTAACATATACGTCTGTGGAAACCAAGACGACTGAAGTCGAAATGAAAATTATTGTAAAAGTGGATCGGCGGATATATACACGTCCCCGTAAACTTCCATTGCCAGAAAGAGAGATTGTCGAAAACTAAGTCGTTGCCTGGATTACTTGCGGCGTGCTAGTCCAGTCTTAGTCGCAAAGAAGAAAGACGGCTCGCCGAGGGTTTGCATAGATTATCGCAGAATCAATGAGATAATAGTAAAGGACAAGTATAATCTGCCTGTTATATGTAGAGGACCAATTGGATAAATTGAGCTCGAGTGTTTAGTACTCTCGATCCCCGCAATGGCGTTTTTCATGTCAGAATTGAAAAAGATAGTCAAAAGTGTTTCTCGTAAGTCAGCTTTTAACAGGAGATGGAACTGGATTAATTAGTTACAACACATTATATTGTAAAATTGGATTATTTATTATCGATCAATGGGCAGGAGCTCTCTTCAATTCATTTCCTTAATTCACGCTACTTCCGTAGAAATCTTACGTCAACCAAATATGTTGGCAATCATGTGGGCTACGCCATCTTTTACTATTGTAGACAAAACGACAAAAGTATATGTATGTTACAATGTCAAAGGTTTATTAAGATTGGTAGAGGATTAGTCGTCAATACCCGCCACACGTACACCGCACGCACCTTCTGTCCGTAATCTGAACACAGTACTGAATACACGCACACTCTACTGGGGCGCATTACATTGTTGTCTCGGCTAGGTGCTTCTTCCGGCGTGACATTTAAAGCGAATCCTACATTATTAATAATGCAGTGATTGGGTGTGTAAGGTCCATCACTCTTTCTCTAGTTATAAGAAAAACAGAGTTACAATGGATGCCTTCGTGGAGCAGCTCTCTGTATTTTTTAATCGATCTCGTCCTGGATTTGGCCTTCTATTATAATCCGTCTTCGGATTCCCTTTTTTTACCTCTGTGCCATGTGCTTATGTTGAGCGTCTCTTCGAGAGTGGCTGCGCCGCTCATTTCTTCACGGCAGCTTTTGTTTTATTCCAGAAGCTTGTGTCTATATTTTATTGGTCATATATGGTTCGAAAATTCGTATGGGTGTCACCCACATCATGAACTCTGTCGGTGTCACATTACGGACACGTGACAGTTCTTTCTTCCTTTACCACCGTGTACCGCAGCGGTTTCTTTCGCTTGCTTCTTACCCCCTTGACATACAATTACGATTTGGAGTCGTTATTCATTTCATGTGCCACTGTAGACTTTGAAAAGTCTACTCATCAAGAGCTTGCACATAACTGTTCAGTTGAGCCAAATTAAATAGTGTTTTTCGGACGCATAAAATTCCGTTTTATTTGTATGTTAAGGGGTTAAAAGCCACGAGACATCAGGCTCTCACTGTGCTACACGCAGCCTTTTCATTGCTCCTCAAGAACCACAAATCCATACTCATGAACAGAGCTAAGCGCAGTATCGACATCTTTATTCGATCTTAGAATTAAGTTAAAAACGATGCTGATCGTTATCAGGAGGTAACAAAAAGTATACTGCATTTGTTACAGATAGTGAACAGTATAAGTTTCTGTTGAAAATAATTTTTTATTTGGCGCTGTCGTGCACTCGATCTAGACTTATCGATAACGACGTGGACAGTTGAGTTTAGTCTGAAATATAACAAAAAGTAATCTGCTAGAGGATACGTTCTGTGGCTTGAGGTGTCAGATCAATATAGAAGCTTGACAGCGTAGAACTTATTATATCATATAGATTGGCTATTGAGCAATTAAAATACAATACTAAAAAGCAAGAACGAATACGCTTAGAAATTTCAACAGTTTCTAAAAGTTTCCTCTGGTCTATGCAACTCTCCAGCCGTATTCCAAAGATTTATAAACTGTGTATAATAAACACCATTGTTCTTAATTAATATAGTATCAATCATTCATCAATCCTCTATACATTGCAAATGACAAATCTAGTAAGGTAAAAATCGCTTCAACTTTTCTGTATAAGTGAATGCGTGGAAGAAGGGTGAGCGACGTAGAGTAAGATAGAAAAAATTTCTCTACGCCTTCGGCCTCGCCCTAAAAATTCATGGATAACGCTATCTGGTTTTTAATAAATCAGTTTATACCTTGGAAGTATAACAATGATGTTCCAATTGTCTTTAGACATTTGCAGCTGTTACGAGTCAGGCTTCGCGAATCCCAAAATATGCTCTAAGATCGTGCTAAGGGCTATTTCACCTTAGCAAGACTCAAGACTGGACCTTGTTAAATAAAAGAATGGCTAGTTGCTTCCAGTAGCCCAGAACAGAGATTTGGGATCGTGCTAAGGGCTATTTCACCTTAATCAGACTCAACACTGCTCATTGATCATGGAAGAATGCCTTAAGCTAGAGTTAAACTTTACTATGGCTCGCTAGATACACCTCGAGCGGTAAAGATGTGTCCTCGTGGGATCTTTTATTATTCCTTTCCTAATTGTGATTAATTGAAACAAGATTGACTAAACAGGAATTTAGTAATGATGACACAATTGATTTCTTAATGAAAACTAGAATAATGTTCAATATATTCTGAATGATCCAATAATGCAAACACAAAAATATACAATGAGAGTTTCTGTGGTTTTGAGATGTTGTTACAAAATAATATGAGTTCGTTTTACGTTACGATTTGAACGGGGGAGAAACTAACGAAAGAACTGTGACTTGCCTAACGATCGCGATGAGACACGATGTACGTACGGTAATTGTAACTGCTTCGAAAGAGACTAGTGCTCGATCTACTGCGGTGTTCTTCGCTGGTCCGATTGACAGACCTTCGCCGTCGATGAGAGTTCGGAACTGATTCCCCCGCTTTCCACTAGAATTTAGGGTTTAAATACCCGAAAACCCCAGTGAAAAGGGGATATGGTGGGAGTATAGGCGCCAAGGGTTTGACTATGCTTATGTGGGAGACTAGTGAAATAAGGCTAAGAAAAGTAGTAGTCCGATGAGGATGAATATGTAACACAGCAAAAGCCAGAGTTATTATTAATGTTTACAGAAAATTCGTTACATTGATGTTAATTTTGACACATTTTATAATTGAATTGCAGAAAAGGTAAGGCGAATAATCATGCTTGCGAAAACTGCTAATGACTATAACATTGTTAGATTTAGACCATTTTAATCCATTTTAACGTATCTTCCTCTATTAAAATATTTTTTTTATTTTAGTTGTTGAGGTCAATGCTTCGATTGAAAGTATTAATACATTTAGTATCTTACCCCTACAAATAGAAATTATTTATTTCATTTTGCTCTACGTGCAAAATTCTTATTAAAGTTATGATTTGATTAGCAGGACGATAGGTAGACTACATTACAAGCATGAGCCGAAGGCGTAGCGGCATTGACAGGAGGACGAGCGTGGAAGTTGTCGCACGAGCCGAAGGCGAGTGCGATAATCACACGGGTCCTCCTGTCAATGCCGCGTACGCTAAGGCGAATGATGTAAATTCTTGCGTCTGGAGGTTGGCTACTTTACGCACTAGTAGGACACTATATTTTATGCAATGAATGGTGCGAAAGTTTACTTTGAGTGAATTCACAAAGAACAAACTTCCTAACAGATTATCAAGGCAGAAATCTATAGTAAACATTTTATTTACCTAAAAAAATACTCGAGAAATTATAACATTTATTGCTGCTGTTTAGATCGACGGATTGACATATGTCTCTGAATTTGGCAGAAAATGTAATATATAATACCATTAATCGTTTGTTTCTCATTACCGCACTAGTGCGGTAATAATTTACTTTCCGCACTAGTGCGGTAAAGCGATCGATAAAACGAAATAAAATGCTACTTTCAGCACGCATGCAATAATAGAGTGAATATAGATTAGAGTGCGGAAATCAGCCACTTTCTGCACAATACGCAGGCCTCGAAAAGTGAACTTTCGCACCATGCGTTGCATAAAATTATTGTCACCGATGTATGGATACTTTTTTATAAATTACGATTCACAGTACCCATTATAGATTAGACAATTTCTATCCTCAACAGATGAAAAAATTTTTTCTAGATAGTAGGTACTTAAAGCTAGTGGCAACGTAGGCGATTTGGAAAATTTTAGTTCTTAACGAAACGGCAGCCTTTTAAACTCAAAAACAGCTATAAGCGTATAGTAATTTTCAAGGATGAAAAAATTATTTTTGAGTCTTAAGCTCGAGTTTAAGAGCATTGATCAAGACGTAATCTGCGTTGAATGAGAGTTAGTTATAACACCCCAAAGACATTTACTAACTATTCACTTGCTAATCACGATATTGTCCTAGCCGAAGATGATAATTCAGAGTGCAGAATTGGCGAGCGCAGAGAAGCAATCTGGATATTAGGATCATCAATTCTACTTGGCCGTAATCAATTAGCTGGCAAAATCGGACACGGACATCTCCGGTGCGGTGAAAAATGTGGGTTTCAGTCTGATTTTCATGTGTGCAAACCGTCCTATAATGTTATTAATTAAAAAGTTTCGGGGCAGACAAATGGTCTCGCACTTTTCCTGCTTCTGGCTCCTCCTCCACCTCACTTCCCCCACCCCCTTCGGCTTTGTCCGGCGTGTAGTTGGGTAATTGATTTGCCCATGTGGACCCCTTGTTCTCAGCTATTTAGTATACACTAGGAAAATCCGAAATCATGTGTATACATTAAACATACGGACAATTCGTTATGGCTAGAAAGTTTCGACTGCTTTTCTCCCGGCATTCCCTCTTCTTCCGGACAGCCGGAATTCGAGCTAACAAATGTTTTCACCGGCGTGCCGCCGATGCTTTTGATTTAGCAATTGGATAATAGTATACGATAAATAGTTCCACCCGGAAAGTTTCGACCCTCCGATGCGCGGAATGCTCGAGAAAACTACAAATCATTCATTGAATTCCATCTCTCTCTGCCAAGTATTAATATTAACCGACCGTCGATGGAGCTGGATCATCTGTAATTATTACTGTAAATGTGTTCACGCATGGTTTGAATTACCACTATTTACTACTATGTATAGAACAATTATAAATCATCTGGTGATTTTCTCGCGACTATCATATGAATCATTTATGAGTTTATTTACCATGTGTAGGGAAAGACTGCCAAAATCGCATTGGCCTCAAAAAAGAACATTTGTGGCAGTTTTAAATAGAAAAGTGCGATTTGAAGTCCTGTCTGATTTTGGCAACCGTCCCTTATGGGCAGATGTAAGCCAATATCGAATTACCATTTTTGCCGCGGACTGAATTGTCCAGGAATCTTTTATTGTTTTTAATAAATCGCATCATTAATTTTAAAATAGCTAATATATATTTATTTTAAAATATAGTATACAGATTGCCATTTATCAGTCATTTATCGGATATTTTATTCCACAGTTAACCTTCTGTCAATCTGCTGAAAAATGTAGGGATGATTTTAGCTTCCCATGATTTACGAAAGGTTAACGGCAATCTATGTACCGTATTTTAAAATAAAAATATTACGAATTTTAAAATAAATAATGCGATTTATTATAACATTACAATAGGCGTCCTTGCTGGGACAGCTTGTACTTATAAGTCGATTCTATTTGCATGTCCCACGGGATTTACTTCCATTGAATGAATGAACCAGGTTTTTCTCCGGCAGGAGATTCCAGGGACATCGGGGAATTATTTTCTAGAGGAAGAATGGGCGGACAGTGTTGGGAGTGCCTCTCGGAAGGACACAATCGTCGTTGGACATTAATTGGCGCTGGAGATCTTTGTTCGGAGGTGCGATTCCTCTATTATCGTCCCGGTTGAACACCGAGAGCGGAGTCGACCTGTTACGGTTCGGTTGTCGCATTCAGAGAATTAGCCAGGATCCCCGCGAATGCGGCCACGGCACGTAATTGCGGTAGGTATTTCTATGGGTTAGCCGAGAGGGGGCACGTAGCCTAGTGTCTTCTCTGCTTTTCGATACTCCCTGCTACTGCTCCTACTCCTCCTCCTCCCTCCTCCTCTTCCTCCTCCTCATCCTCCTCCGGCTCCTGCTCCTGCCCAAGTTCTTCATCTGCTCAGCATTCCATACAGAATATATAGCTTCCATCGCTTCTGGCGAAATTTTGCCTTTCAGTGAATGCAATAATTTCGCAGTTATAAAATATTGGTGCTAGATATTCATATTTGTTATCAGTGGAGTGTTGATCAAAATAGCATTTAAGTTTTAAAAAGTTAACTTTTTACAAAATTTTAACAAATACTCACCAATACCGTACTAATATTAGATAGACATTTTTCATCACTGTAGTATTAATTATGTGGACGTTTTAATTTCTAAAGCTTAAATTTAAACGAACTTTTAACAGAATTTCACAGAAACTTTCCACACATTTCGAAAATACTTGTTACCCTTGTTTCTTAGTGCATTGCAACTAGTAATAGAGTGCGATTAGTGCTTAAATAAAAGTATGTTTATCGCAATTGACGTAAGCACTAGAACAACAACTATTTTAATGTTTAGCGATTCAATAGGTCAAAATATAACATACTAACTTTAGTACTTAGAAATGACTATTCCGACGTTTATTCGACACTTTCCCAATTGTACGTTTCCTTCTAGTTTTAACATCTCTATGAACATTCAAAAAATAATTTATTTCAGTATGTTCATGAACAGTTGTCAGCTGATCTGCTGGATTAATAACACAGTAAAATAGTGTATATAACTGAACAAAGGACGTTATCCGAAATGGCAATGAACAACTACAGTTTTTGGCACTCCGGTGCAATTACTTGGCTAAAGACGTACAATAACACGGCTGGTGGATGCAGAGCTTCTAATTACTAATCAATGGTTAGGAAAACCTAGGCCGCGCGTGGGCTAGTATACATCAACAAGAAAGCGGGTTAATCAGCGAGGAAGCCCCACGTTGTGGCATAACACGTAATGAAAATTGATGGGATAATCGAATCGAGTGCACTCTCGACCTCCGAGGGGATAAGGAAATACGAGGATGTTTTTGCCGAGGTATACTGCGAAAGCTATATTAGCAGGCTCCAGCGTCTACCAATCTGCCTCCCAAGATGGACCAGTGCTTTTAGTAATGAAGAATAATTGTAAGATAAATATAATTATTATACTGCTTAGTTACAAATAGGAAATTAGCTGAGGATGAAAACGGAAAGTGTTTGTTGCAATTGAACAAAAACTTGAATTCGGACAATTTCGTGAGCTAGTTACGTATCGTAATTAATTTTTTTACATTGTGTAGCTAAACAGAATAATTTTAATACAATATATTAAAGCCAAATATATAGGACTATAATCAATCGGGAACAAAGTTTTGCACAATCTCCAAATAATTTTGTCACCTCAAAATATGACATAATTTACTCTATCAGCTATTACTACACATATAATGTGTGCAATTTTTTAAAAGAAATTATGTATATTTGTTAACAACACAGAATCACACATTGGTAGAAAAATAACTCTAATAGTTGCTTTATAAACAACTGAAATATCAAGCTATGATGTTAATAATTTTCTAACATTCGAATATTTTCATTACAGACTGTATATAAAGAAATTTAGCTTAACTTTTACATCATGCGGTGCAGATGACAAAGCACTCACAGTCTGCAAAAGACGTAATTTCACCTTTTCATCATGAACCATTCAAAAAAATTTGGTATCTCAAAAAGAGATTTATGATTAACATATTTATTTGACAGTAAATTGTATTAAGTACATAAGGCATTATTTTATTTTTCCGTAAATATCTTTTTGAAACTTGTCATTTATTTTAATTGGCATTTTATAAAATTTTAACACTAAGGAACGTAACATTTTAATATAAAAATAATATTTGAGGAATCAGTCGGATTAATAAGCGTGATACTAAACGAACCACCATTTTATAATACTTATTCCTTCGTATCCGGACCAAGAACCGGTTATAAAGCAAAAGTCATATTTTTCTACATCGAGTATATCTAATTCTTAATATAATACAAAAACAAATAATCAAAGAATAAAATTGATCAAAATGACTGGTTACTAACAATAAGTCAGCAAAAAGAATGTAAATTATAGAGAATAGGAATTAGAAAAACAGTGGAACGAGCATGTTTATAACACAAACGTATACACCGCCAACAAACGTGTTAGAAGTTATTATACAAGGAGTCACAAGAACTGCAGCTGTTATTGTTCCGTTCTTATATCGCCTTCAGTGCTTCTCACGATACGCGAAGTATTTTCTTTATATTTGATAACCACCCTTCTCTCGTTCATTTGTTATTACTTGTTAGTCACACGAAAACTTTGACGGTGTATAGTTCGCGTTTCGAAATAAGTAACTTACAAATCAGTTTATACCTGATTAATCGTTGTAATATTATTTTTCATTTGATATTCTTTCTAAAATGATATTTACTAAAATATAAAGGTAAGGTATACACATGTAGAATGAAAAAGAAAATAGAACATAATCTATAAATATTTCATCCTTATATTTGCTGAGTCATTATGAAAAAATTCTATTTTTCTTGGATATAATATTTCATCAATAAACAGACATTTTGACAGGTCTGGTAGAAGTAGGTACAAATGAATTGTCGGTGGTTCGACTGTTAAAGGAAGTGACGTACAAGTATGTTCATTAGTACCGGGACAATAATGTCTTCATGTCTGGATCGATAAAAAAGATTGCATATTCAACGGAGAATAACGAGTCTATGAGCGGATGGGGCTGTTTCCAGCGGGCGAGCGGCAGCCAGTTCGTTACTTCCCTGTTAATTAATGCAACTTTTATTATTGTTTCCTTGAACAATTCAGGCGCACACGCGACCTTCCCTACATCGCGCACTCCCTTTCACACTCCGCGCCCACGGAGATGAGCTGCTACTGCTCCATGGCCGCTCTCGCTCCCTTGAAATATTCCACCACCTCGGCGCCGTGAATGCCTCAAAAGCGCGCGGAGCATCATTCAAACAAGTTTCAAAACGAACAGGTAGGAAACAGTGGAGGACATGTCCACCGGAGCGTGAAGCGTGCGTTCCGTTCAAAAGTTTCGAGGATATAAAAGCGATTCGACGAGTGCGCGCCGTTCCGTTACTCCGAAGGACCTTTATTATTTGATGTTTCATATTAACGATATTTCGCGCCCCGCCCTAATCCTCTTCTCGCCAGAGTTCCCGCGAGAATTTACCTTAACAATCCTTCGCATCAATTCAATTGCGCTGCCATTACAAAATTCGCTTATCATTTGTTGCTCTCGCGTATTACTAATTTAGAAAAGCAACCGCCGCGCAAATTAAATGCAGACTTTTCTGCGTTAAAATGTAATTTAGTATTTTATTTCACTTTAATTGGTTTATTTATAAAGGGCACATGAACTCCGAGGTCATTAGCGACAAGTATGTCTAGATTTGTTTATGTTGAATTTTAGGTGCCGATGAGTCTAACAGCAAATGCGTTGCACAATACATAATTACAATAACACCTTTCTAATTTAAACAAGTGATATAATTTCAATATAAAAACTGCATGAAAAACTAATCACGCGGTTCTGTTGTAATGAGTAGATTACACTGCGGATTGTACGTTAATTTTCGTATTAAATCGTCAAAATAGGTATACAAAAATCGGAAGAATATGACCGTTGTTACATAATTGGTTAAGCAAGGAGTACAGCTGTATATAATAAACTACCGGAGCGTTTAGTGTTAACAATATTGGAGATTTCTCATGAGACTGTTTCTCAAGAACAATAGGGGATGAGCCACAAGTGTCAGAACAACTTGATCGTGATCACGCTTTATCAATATAAATATATCATAGATAGGACTTGCGCCAGGAAAATGCGAGATTCTCGTGAGAAACCGCAATCCTATGAAGGTTAGCTAATCTATAGGGCGCCAATGAAAACTATGATTATCGACGTGGGCAGTTATAATGGAACGTTAATGATCATCAATTGCATCCACGTAATTACAACGATAAATCGAGCGTCCCCATGTTACAGTGCATTCCTCTCGGGATTCTTTCTACCGTCCTTTTGTTTTCCTTCCCGTCATTCTCTGGGGAGTAAAAATGCTCAGATTTGCTATCTTCCCATTTACCAAGCATTCATTTTGTTTATCTTTTTATTTTAGATTGGTTTGGCACAAAACGTGCCGGCGCTTTACACAATGGGTAAACAAAGTGCTGGCACACCCAGTATTTTTACAATAACGTTTTTTAAAGGGGAAAACTGTCACCTCTGAAGGAATTCATTGTTTCTTAAGAAGAACACTTTCTTTCTCAAAAAATGTATTTCTATTGGGGGAGTGCACTTTTGTGCTATAATGAAATAAAGGTTATGTTTTCTCAATTTGTGTATAGCCCAGTGTCGGTTTTACGCGAAAACTAATGTATAAAATAACATTTACAGACTACTAAGAAAATGTATATCTTCATTTTTATTTGTAATAAAAATGAAAAAGAAACAAGCGCTTCTAGTTCTTTCAATTAGATATTTCATTAAAAGCAGTAATTTAACCAGGCGTAGTATGTCTAGTGTCAAAAATATGCCTGGCCTTCTGACAACCACATTGAGATTAATAAATAAATAATGTATTGGCACTCCCAGAATTTCGAGAATAAATTTCTTCTTTAAGAAAATGTATAGCTATTTATAGAGACGAGTATTCTTCTTTAAGAACATACTGTCCAAAACGAGGTGAAGTTGAATTAACTTCAGTCATTTATTGGATGGTCAATGCTTCTATTGTGAGTGACAACAATTGCTCATATGAAAATGTTAACATAGACAAAATATCCATAAAAATAATAGAAAAGCATTCAGCAACAACAAGCAATAAAATATTTCTCGTTGTTGCCCTAGTGAAGTACGTAAGTAGTGACGTTTGTACCTACATTCATTGTTTAAATATTCCACTGATGATAAATGTAGAAGCAAGATTGTGAAAGCAATAGTTGTTGATCGTTGTTGCTCTAGTGCAGTGATTGCCAACCTCCTTTTTACATATGTATTATTTGGTTTAAAAATGAACTAAAATTCAAAAACAGGACATTTTTTTATCGGCCCCAAGGGGTCCACGTGAACCCCGTTTGGAATCCCTGCGCTACTGTATACGTTTATATTTACACTTATTTTTTAAACATTCTATTACGAATTAATGTAGAAAGAAAATTCTGAAAGCAGTAAGAAAGAGTGCGTTTCTAGATAGTAGCAGGCTTCCCCTAGCGCTACCCTTCGAATTCGAGGGGTGGGGAATCACAGAGAATAGAAGAGGCATAGTTGGAGTGAATGGCCGGAGCTCGATGGAAAAGGGTTGCATGAGCTGAGACAATATCGATTTCGATTCTCTCTCTGAAGTCGCGAAAGTCGAGGCGTCAATCCTTTCAATCAGACAGGCTGGAGCGCAGAAGCCTTTTGTTTTTGCCTTCGGTCTTGATTTGACCTTCTTACAATGCTGATTTCACCCTCCAATGCCAACGGACTCGCCACCTGTTCTAGCTTGTTGAATCTCCTTCTATCTTTTTATAATTACTCCCTGCGCCTATTGTTGGCAAAAGCAATTGTCAGCGCCAGGAGAACGAGCGTCGCGAGTCGATTATGGGACATTTCGGATTTCCCAATAATCCTGAGATTTCTTTATGGTGTCCATAATCGAACGCCCCCGGCCAAGAAGCTGTAGGGGATCCTGAAGACGCAGCGAGAGATGATCTGTCTCTTTTTCAATCCGTTATTGCTTCCCATTGGCGGAATCACTTAGACTGCTAGTCGGTTAGTTCATCGGCTGTTAGTGGATTCGTCTCTTCTATCTCGAACGATTTCTTTCCCAGTAATAAAAGGAATACGCTACGCGGGCATTTGTTGGCTTCATAGGTATAAAGGATCCATTTCATTTCGCAGTTATCGTCACCGGGCCAAAGGGAGCCGGAATCCACGATACCCTGAAGAATCTTCCTCTAGACGAACTACTTCGTAAAATTTTATCGTTCGAACCCGCCCCGCTGCAAATTTACAAAGAGACTTCTCATTGCCTCTGAAATGCAATCATTTAAACCAAAGGAATAATAAAAAATACGCATATGGTACTCATTCGCTTCACAAATACGGAATTTGTTCATTATAAGCGAATTCCTGTACAAATTTTGCAATAGTCTGCAATAGTAACTGATGGAATGATGAAGTGATAGTGTAAATCGAACCAAGCATGCTTTTTAGGTTACAGATATTCAAGAGCACACTTTAACAACTAATTCAGCGATTTTTATGACTGTTTACAAACGTCCGTACATGAGCAACTCTCTCTTTCAATTGCTTCCGGCATTGGCACAATTTCTCTTTATGTGCCACCTGCGATCGTCTTTGTATTACTGGGTTTTACTTACAAGGGTAAGCCACAACCTGGAAACACTACTTTTTGACGGGATATGGCACAAACAGTCAGAGTTTGCGAGTACACGAACACCCTAGAATACCAAATGTATATGAGCAGCTATTTTTACCCAAAAATTGTTTAAATAATAAAATTTGGAGGTCGTGAAATCGACTTTGAAAAAATATTGCATTATGGAACGTGCCAAGTGGATTGAAAAAACCTTTCGGGATATTTTCGAAACATCAATAATATCGTCAGAAAAAAATATTTGTTGTCCAATGTATCTCGTAGCGTATTCCTTGATTTTCTAGTATCTTGTACCGGGGCTGATTAACCCCTTGACAGTGTATAGCACATATATGGCCGGAAAAAGGTCGTCAAAACATCAAATTTGATTATTCTTGGATATCTTAAGGTTTTTGACGTCGCTGAATCCAAATCTGAAGTCAGATTTTCAAAATTCAACATGGCGGATCCAATATGGTTGATGCAAATTTGGAAAACAGCTCGGTTTCGATGCAAGTAGGTATGCTACCTTTTAAAAGTCAGAGAAGAAAGTTTCCAACTGTTGGTGTGTGAGGTTGCAAATTTTGAATTCGTGTCCTGACATTATGAATATGAAACTTGAGTCCAGCATGATAAATCAATTGAACAAACCATTTATAGCAAATTATTATCCACTAGAAAAAATGATAAAGAATATTCAGTGACCTTAAAAACGTCAATACAAAACGAAAAGTTCATTTTCTCCACATTGCGAAGGGGTTAAGAATCTGCATCCTTAGAACGGCTATCAAGAAATGAGGGTAGTGGTTGAATGCAATCTTGCATTACGCTGCAGTGTCTTAATCAAATCTTGTAACCAATTTTTGACCCACATATGTATATGTAGTTGCGATGACAATATAATACTTCATCAAATTTGAGTTGATCGCCTCCTCATCACTTCAGGAGCTTTACCCACCCCCCATTCTGTCAGACAACAACAGACAACTCTAGCAATATGAGTATCTATGAGAAGATCTTAATGAGCAGAAATCAAATTAAATTACGGTATGAAGGTCGTTAACAATACGAAATGACAAAATATAATGCAAACATTAAATAGAAATCTGATGGCTTATAAGATATTATACAAAGTGTAACAAGATCAGTGTCGAAAGTCATGTCGAGTGTAAGAGAAAATACAAACGATGATTACAAGAAAGATGTAAAGGGACGAAAAAGTATGTAAATAGAAATAAATAAATTCCTTTTTTTAAGTTACACAGTTTCAGTAGAATACTTTAAAAAGGAAAGAATAATGTCTTTAGCTATCATTACATTCTTGGTCGTATGTGACTGAAAAAACCGTGGGGTGGCCATAAATAAAACTCAACCAGTACAAGCATATGCGCTCCACGATTTTCTTACCCACATATGACCAAGAATGCTGTGATAGCTAAATAAATTTACTTACAACATTTTTTTCATGTATTTTTATTTTGAACATGCACACATGCTCGTTCTCTCGCTGTCAGTAACAACGCTTACACAATCATACTGCTCATCCAGCTGTCATCCGACTCAGTCTAATCATTATTTTCACTCCTTACATTTCCACACTCACTCTCATTCGTCGTCCCCAATCTCCTGCATTCATGAGACTGTGTGCCTGCGTGCGTGTGTGCAACGGATATCTCGAGAACAGCTTGACGGATCTCCATGAAAGTTAACCATTCTAGATTCCGAAGATCAGTGCGAAGTGAAATGATAATGATCCGAACTGAGTACTCAACACGATTGCGGTGGAGTACTCGAGAACTATTTATAATCGGTACGTTATTTCTAATTAGTCACAAAAAGAGGCCAATCGATAATGCAGCTGCTATTAAAAGCAAATTCCAAATTAAAAAGTAAAAATTAATAAAAAATTGTACGAGAATTTGCGGACCCAAGAAGAAAATGTTGTTGGTTCTGCTTTTTATAGTTTGCTTTAACTGCGCTAACAAGATGTTCATTACCCACACACTTTTTGTTTTTTTACTTTTTAGTGCAATTTTATGTAAAAATCTTTTTTAGCTATTTTCTTACCCGGTATTTTAAACAAATATAATATCAACTGATGGCGTACAGCTGACAGGTGTTCAAATATCGATTGGTTTTAAGAGCGGATGTACTGACAACTACATTTTTTATATATTGTTTAGTATTTTTAAAAGAGGATAGTTAGGTCATCTTCAAATTTCAAAGATTTCTTACATGTACAACCGTAGTTATAATTTTTGTATCTTTATGTTATATAAATTTGCAATAAGTTTTCGAATGCATTAGTAAAGATTACATCGAGAACTTTGTAAATAGTATGGTAGGACGTTTGAGGGTAGTAATACTAGCAAAGCGAGGCATCACCAAGCACTAATTATTAATTATTCACTATCTCAAATAATGACTGTCTGTATTACGTATGCAATAAGGTATCCACTTATTTTTAACCCTGCATAATTTGCTAACTTATTCACTAAACACACTTCACACACACACTTATGTAATTAATAATTATAATTAATAACTAATAAATTTTATGTAACGTAAAGAAAAATAAGGAATAAAATCTAGGCTTATAACTAATATTATTCTTGGTAAACTTTTATCACAACCATTTCTACTAATTGTCTACTTACTTTTGTCCGCGACTGTTGCTATGTTGCTATGCTTCTTATAGCAAGATCAACTATAACAACAATTATTGCTGACATTTAGAATAGTATCTTGCGCAGCCCTTCACTCCTCTCACAACATCCCCACCACCTTTCCCCTTAGCACAAAATAATTAGGTCGAAATAATAACAAATGCAGCAATATCTAATATATCGAATCACCAATTTACAGCAGTACAATATTGGAGAATATTGAATATTGAATATTGAATATTGAAGCAAAATTTGGCCCAGTTGGAAACGAACCCTCTTATTGGTATGGAACCATCAATTTTTCCTGTAATTGTTGATGATGATAGTGACTAATTTTTGGATTTTCAAATCAGACTATTTTTGAAGTTTAAGAAAAGAGTTGGTAAAAGGGTTGTAAGAATTTGTGATGAAATCTGTCTTCTCTTCATTATGATTGCTCGCACACTTTGTAGCAGCTCCCTTCCTTGCGTCTTTGTCATCCTGTTTCTCTTCACACTGTACAGAGTATGTATTTGTATTAGTACCGGATATTCGTTTTCCTTGCCGTAATTCTCCAAGGCGTAAAAATGCTCAATTTTGGTAATTACTTATTTAACACACGACTGGTCTTCTGACGGCCTCGTTGAGGTTAACATAAGATGATATATGTTTACATTTACTTAACTGATAACTATAATCTCAACCTTTAACCCACCATGTACCAAGTTAGGTTAAATTACGCTATGCGCTTTGTTTTAAAATTCATTCTTATTAAAATCAAATTTATTTGGGATAAAATTAACACCACATGATTCACGACGTGACAATTCTTCATCTGGTTCGTGGAGAGTTAAAAACAAGCATTCACGCATAAAAGTCTTGCTAGGATTTTACTATATGTATAGCACAAGAGAAATTTGAGGTTATGACTCGCATTTAAATATGCAATTGAGACTGAAACTCAATTGCTGATCGCATAAAATGTTCAATAGCTTGGTACAATCAATATGCCTTTGAAAACGACGTAAGTGTATTGATTATTAAACCGGCTGGTCATAGAGCCGTTCGAACATTGCGGACTCCTCGATGTGTCAAATTACGAACCCTCGTAAGTTATGACTGCTGACGCTGAACCTTTATCGCAGCACACCTACAAGAGAACAAACTCCGTAGCTAATATTCGAATGGTATCCTTTGCGACCCCTACCATACGTCAAAAACTCTAAAGTAATGCCAAATACACTCTGTACAGTTATGAATAGCCTCAAAATTCCCAATTTCAAGCACCATCCAATGAAAGTACTAAGTGAATTCTATCAAAACATTTAACTTACTAATATTTAAACTTACTTTGTTAATTCGTACATTTTTGCACTACGTAAGAATGAAACTTAAAAACCATTTGTACAATTATTCTTTTGTTTATTTTATACTAGCTGTCCCACTTGACTTCACTTAGCTAATATTTTATTTAAAATATCAATTTATAATGTTGTGTCAATATGGCTGCATTTTGAAAGTGCTTTCATAATATTTAAATACAATTCTCTGAAGGGTATCCGCTTATATTAATATATTCGTTGTAAATCAAGATCGTCCTCTAGCCAGCTTTACCTAGGAGGTAGTTCGCAAGCAAGTTAACACTAACTTAATTGAAAGAATAATATTTTGTTGGAAAAATCTTCTAACGATGTGTAACTCGACCTTTCACTTTTTTTGTAATGTTGAAATTACTCGGGAAATATAATATAATTTGCTTGAATCATAATTCGATTAATACAGAAAAAACAATTATATTAAAATTGGTTTAGCCGTTTTCGAATTCGTTGCGCACATGTAGACAAATAGATAAATGTTGCTCTTTGTACAGGAAAACAGGAATTTTGTATTATCTGTTATTTAACGCTGCTTCACCTTTTCATTTATCAGTTTTGCACTTGTGAAGGAGCGTCTACATACATATTTTTGATTTATACATCACAATATAAATTCGTATCATATAAATATTCGATTAGTATAGATAAATTTCTTGTTAAACTCTTTAGAATTTCGAAATCATAACATATATCAGTATTTAAATAAACTAATGAAACTAATTTTTCATATTCAGTACATGTGTTTTCTTATACTCCAAGACCTTTAGCGCTCAATCACCGAACATTTAACACTATTACTACTGATTACTAAAAAGATATAAATAAGCTTGAATGTGTTACAGACGGATAAAATAACTTTATAATTTCGAAAACCACTCAATGTATTTTAATGCAGTTTCTTTCCCTGTGTAAACTTATGATCCAGGCTAATTCTAATGCCAGATCACATATAAATAATATAAAATATTGCGATATATATTACTTGTACAGGGTATTGCAAAAGTAACACCAAAATTTCAAAAGTATTGGAGCGTCGAACTATACATCGCTAAAAGATTTTTGCACCAAAGATAGTACAACGAGCTAATTAAATCATTGTTACCGAAAACACGAACTGTCATTCCACTAAAGCCTGGTAGAAGGCAGCTAATATTAATATAAGCGATAACCTTCAGAAAATTCTACTCAAATATTATAAAAGCAGTTTTGAGTAGCAGTTATATTGCTATAAAATTACAAATTTATATATTAATTAGATATCACCTGGGAGTAGTTAGTTGGGACAACTAGTATATAATAAACGAAAAGGTCGGTATCATCAAGATTAAAAGATTTTTCTAATAAAGATAGTTACAACAGCCCATTACTCTTTAAAGTAAGTTACCATCAACGTGCGCCCAAAATACCATCCGGGCGAAGTTGGGTAGGATAGCTAGCGGCTAATAAGTATGAAAAAGAGTAGGAGAAGTGATGTTGACTGCGTCAGTAGTTCTAGTATTAAGGGCGCAGGTATCGAAGGGTGGCCCAGTGGGCAAGCTCGCCAGAAGAAATGCTATAAGTTTTACAATTTAAATCGAGGTATCGTGTAACTTTGCATAATGCCCCGGTGGAATTCGCCGGTGGTAAAACGGCTTTCGACTAAGAAAGATAAGATAGGATGGCCGGGAGCATGGCTTCAGTCACGTTCTCAGTCCTGCGTCCGTCACGTATGCATATCTTGGGACACCGTGGTGAAACTACCCTTGCAACGGCTATCGAACACCACGGTTTAACTCAGCCTCCCCGGTCTACTCCGGCATTCACCCTCGCACATCCTCCAATCCGCTCCCGCGGGATCCTCCCAGTTGGACGTACGTGGTCAACGTCGGCCAAACTGTCTGCAAAGTTACGTAAAATAGTTAGCGACACTTTCCGCCACCTACGACTCACTCATTCTAGCATCGAGCATCGCCCGATCCACCACTGCCTCATCCTCCTCCCACATCGATACGGAAATCACTAGCGATTCTCCCGCAAAGTCAACCGCTCACCAATCCAGCATTACACACTTTTAACACTAAATTTACCGCCGTTTTGTATACAGCTAATATTCCTACGATAATCGATGGAATGAGTGATTATGAAACAAAGGCCATATGTTTCCAATTTGAATAGGATAATGTTACCTAAATCGCCTTACTTTTCAGATTAAGGTTAATAACAAACGGCAATATTTCCCCTTTCATATGTAATTCTTTTACATTTTTAATACATGATGATCAGTTTGAAAATAATTAATTTTACAAACCTTCTAAATGGTGCGATTTAGGTAACTGGCATCCTCAATCGCACCCCAAGTTGCCACAATCGTTCTGCAATTGGTAATCATAATTTTAGAAAGGATGAAATAAATAATTCGTATTTGTAGGAGTAGTACACTAAATAGATTAATATTTGCAATTGACGCATTAATCTCAATAGCTAAAGCAAAAGAATATTTTATTAAAATAAACCATTGAAGAACACCTAAAAATGGTTTAAAATGTATTGTTTGCAAAAATGCTTGTTGTCGGAATTTAAATTGAAATAGTATTGTAACCATTACTAGTTTCAGCAACCCCTACTATTTATCTTACCTTTTCAACAATTCGACTACAAAATATGTCAAAAAATAGCATTAATGTAACGACTTTTCTGTAAGCATTAATAATAACTCTGACTTTTACGGAAAATGTTTAAAGACGATTGGAACATCACTGCTATACTCTGAAGCTATAAACTAATTTAATAACAAACCATATGGCGGTACGCCTGAATTTTTGGCCAGAAGGATGCGATTTTAGCAACCTTACCCTACAAACACTCGTCAATTGAATACAACATTCATACATAAAATAGTATCTAAATAATAATAAATAAGGAGGAAGAAAACGTGTGTCGTTCAAGCGAATTTTAAAACCGATTATTTGACTCTTTGACGCGAAGGATTTGACAACAAAAGCACTGCCCTGTTTCGTAAAATTACCCTTATTAAATTTACCTTCTATTAAATTTCTGAATTTCAATATCATCCGCCTCTGTTTCATCCTGCTACATCCATATGGAAATCGCTGGTAATTATCTCCCAAAGCCAACCATTTACCATCCAGTATTACAGACTTTTAACTCTTTAAAACAAAGGATTACACAATAAAAAAAATGAATCGTTACAGACAACACACTTCTATGTTTCTTGTAAGTTTAAGATTTAACAAAGAGTTAAATCAACCTCAACGCAGGGTAGTTCTTTGTAGCTGGGAAATTCTTGAAAAGTATTAATTATAAGACGGAAAAAATGTTTCCATCTCAAACTATTTTTGCATTTTCGTGTTATATATTTGTATCTTTAACATATTTATTAAGCAGTATTATTTCAATTATCTTGGCATTTTTGTTACATTATTCATGATTGAGTAGTTTTGGGTTATTCCATAATCCCTACAAGTTTACAGGAAAAATCATTCTTCAATGTTTAAATTTTCTATGATTGTCGTGTTACTTGCGTACGTGTATTGTAGCACACACTACATATTTATTCATTTTGAATTGGTATGCCTTCACTTTTGTTTCCCTTAAGTTAAGGTGCATAGCATTACAAATTTATTGGATTATCAATACATTTAGTCAGGTGTGTGTTAACTTGGTACTGATTCTATGTAACAACATAATCATGTATTCGTTTTGCTGGGGAATATGAGTGTATTTTACTATAAATTCTACTTAACACTTTGACGGCCGGACTCACGCACATACACGTGAGTTCACTGAGCCAGCAGTTATCGGCCGGACTCACATATACTTGAGTTCACTGAGCCAGTGATTTTCAGTTGGACTGACATAACATACGAAAGACAAAACTGAAAATCCATGCAAAAAAACAGAATCTCGGTAGAAATAGTTAATGACGTTTGACATTAATGGGAGAGAGATATAAATTTCCATAATCTTTCAACATTATTTTGGGGAATTTTTAGGAAAAATATCAAAAACGACATGCACCTTTAATCATACAATTTTCTGTTTCGAACAAATAATAGGAATCGGAAACGTCAACCAACATTTGTTATATTTTTTGTATACAAAGTTGAATTTAAAGCGAAGGGAATAATCTAGTTTTTGTGTGGACATTTCTATTTCTGAGCAAGTTGTAACAACTTGAAAATTGTCAAGTAAGCAAATTCCCAAATTTTTAGAAATTCATAAGTTTTTAAAAGGTTGAGGTAAAAATGTACTACTTTCAAGAGGCACTAAAAGAAAACAAATTTTAGTGAAATGAAAAATGGTTCGTGTTACGGCCTTGTTGATTTGTCGTGGAATAGTAGCGATCAGCAGTATTGCCGACGGCAAGAGCAAACTTTTTTGTTAAAAGTGCGGCCATCAAAGTGTTAATAACTACGAACCGTTGTGAGCCAGGAATACGTGATGTTATTTCAAATATTGAATAAATTGTATGAGTGAAATGGTTGCATCAATCAAAATGGAACTTCCACCATAAACTGTTGAAAATCAAAATCACACAATCCCAAAATGTCTTAAAAGCATATTACTTCCTATTACCATGCCACAAGTGAATGGTCATCCCTTCTATTCTAATGTACAGTTAACACTAAATGTACCGGTACTTTACACATACCTATTTTTACCATAAGGGGCCATTTGACCCCTTATGAAATAAACGTTGATTTTTAGAAAGAAATTCTTAATTTAATTGAAAAAAAAAAATTATTTTAAAGTAAATTTTGGAAGAGGTCATTTGATCCCGCTTGATACGTTTAGTGTTAATTAGTATTACAGCACATAAACGTCAATTTCTAAATGCTAATAGACAATATGTAGTTGCTAAGCAACTGGTGAATATTGATTATCACCAAAACCATTTCAGCCCTCTATTAATCATTATCATGAACATAATATTAATATTATAGCAATCTGGTCTCTACATAATTATTAAACAAAAACATTTCAAAAAATTCATAAAGAATGGATTTCAGTAGCAACTAGCTTAAAAGCGAGGATCGAGCACAAGACGCTCTAATGCAAATAAATGATTTAGTGGTCGAGCTGGATGTAACAAGACGATAAGCCTTAGGATATCGGTTCACGTACTCCTGCTTGTGTTTCTAGAACACGGTCCACACTGGCTGCATCTCTGCTCTTCATATCCCGCTTGTTCTCCTAGGGATTCTGCGGACTTGCTGGGAGCGCCCGGAGCTACGGTGGTCCCGGGTACACCATCAACGCAGCCCGGCTCTCACCAACCGGCAGCACCATTTTATTCCATTGGCTACAACACGAAACTTACTTGGTCCTGGTACTAACCCTGGGTACCCGTCGACCGTCCTTCCTACACCATTCCACTCGCTCTCTCTCCCTCTCTCCTTTCTCTTTCCTTCCCTTGCCTGACCCTTTCCCTCTGCTCTCTTCTCTTCTCCCCGAAGGCTCGCGCCTTCCCTTCAAACCCAGACTGTGTCCTTCCCGACAGCAGACTTCACTCTCTGCCGCTGGTGCACCCGGTTAAACAGCAACTTCCATCGTCCCGTTCTTCCTTTACCTCCTAGTGACGTATAAATTCTAACCTCTCCACTCGACGCCAAAATGAATTGTCATCACCGCTATTTTATTAGTATTTACAAATTGACAACACGTATTTTCTAAGTAAACGGATACTATTGATTATAACTGAAAGTATTTAAACTATTTATCCATTATTGTCATGAGTAAAATACTATATTCACTTTATTTCATTTTCTTTATACATTTACTTATTCGTATTATTTATACACATATTCGATTAAAAGCTTCAGTTTAAGAGTAATGAGGGAAGTTTCTAATTACGTATAAGTTAATAGAATAAATTTGAAAGAATATAACATGATGCACGTGCTGGTAACAGGAAGAATACAACAAAAACTGCTTGACACTTTTTCTCTGCACTCTGCTTTTCTCCACGAAGACTAGCGCCTTTCCTTCCGACTCAGACTGTATCCTTCTTAACACCAGACTCCACTCTCTGCCGCAGGAGCACTCTGTGAAACACTAATTTCTACCATCCCGGCATCCTAACAATGTACTAATTCTAAGCTCTCCACTGAAATTGTTGGTTCAAAGCAGAAAATAACACTTCAAAAATATACTTTTATATTACAAATCTCCAACAAAAACAGCGTTAAAATGGGATAATACTAATTTACAAATGCATTTGAGGCCTGATGCACAAGTATTTTCAAATGTAGGGTTCGGTTAAAAATGATGATTATTCTATGTCGTGCCAAAGTACTAACGATTACTTTTCAGGATAATAGAAATCATAAATACCAACAATTATAATACCTCTTACAATAGGATGTTTAGACATCCAATATTACTATTGTTGCTTAAGGGGGAGGGGCTATCCAGAAGCCGTAAGGAAGATGCATTTTCGGGATTTTTCGATCAATATTTTTTTATTTCAAGAGGCATGTTTTGTGGAAATTTGAGTAATCTTTTAATTCACATATAATTAAAATTGTATGTGACACTTTCTTTTAACATTATTCTGCCGTGACCGCTACTGCTCAAAGCTGGATCATCCAAAATAAAAAAATGATATGCATTTGGATCGCCCATTAAATTACCTAGGACCTACATACATATATTTAGGATCAGATTTTTGTAAAAAAAATGCAACAGAATGGTGGATTAAATACGGAATGTCGACTTTTCGCCAAAATATTGCTCCAAAAAAACTGGACTGTACAGAAACAAGTCCAGCTCGGTAGGTATCCACCCTTAACCCCTTGCCGTACTTTGACGAGTCCGATCATAATACGAATTTTGTACGAAACATGAATATTACGAGTTAGACTCGTGGTACAAAGATTGGGCGAACATTGTTGCATTGTTTTTTGGATATTTTGGGGATTGAATATTGTAACTGTTTTCGAACATCACTCTGACCTATTTTCTCAGATTTTATCGAACTAAATGGTACGATAAGGGGTTAAAGATGCAATCATACATATAAAGAGTGAAATAGGCTTTTGAAGGACGCTTGGAGGAAGACAATACTGCATACTACCGAAACATCAAATATAAGGAATAATTATCTGAGCTATGCTCTTTGATCAAAAAGTTGTAACTACGTGGCACACTTTGAATCCTTACATATGCAAATATCACATATACATATGTGTATAAACTTCCGGTACATTTAGTGTTAAGAGGGTACATACACCTGGAGCACAATTCAACGTTAACTTCAAAATTTTGAGAAAAATAAAAAAACTTTTTCTGTTTTAGACTTATAAAATATACGTACAAGTATATGATTTAAGGTATATTATAAATGAATTTCATTAATCTATTACTCATAATTATAAAATTATTGTCATGGACGTATGTATGGATGGAACGTTTTTTTACAAGTCACGATTTACAGTACCCATTGTAGGTCAAACACTTTTAATCTGAAACACATGAAACAATTTTTTCTAGTAATAGTAGATATTTAAAGCAAGTGCGCAATGGGAGTGATTCTCAAATTGTTAGTTTTTAACAGTACGACAGCGTTTTAAACTATCTCGAAGTGTCTACTATCCAGAAAAAAATCTTTCAACCGTTTCAGATTAAAATTTTCAGACCTACAATGGATGCTGTAAATAATAATTTGAAAGAAAACGTCCATGCATCTACGACAATAATTTTGTAATTATGACCGATAGATTAATAAATCGTGCACTTGTACATACATTTTATAAGGTTAAAACAACAATGTTTTTGCGCTCCAGGTGTATGCACCTCCTTAATCATCTACTCTGTACGTAAAAAAAGAATCTGGCAAGTCCTCAGAAAAATGATTCGAGACAACTAGCTCAACTCGACTCTCGTTAAGACACGGCAAATGTAGACATTGAGATCTTGACGGGGAGAAGTGCAGAGACCGTAGTCGAATGCGGTCACGTGGCAGTGACGCCGGCGAAGTTCCGGCGAACAACGATGAAGAGAGAAAATAAGTATTCAGAATTTAGCACACTTATTTCACGGCCGCGGACGAGAGTGTTTTCAACAAAGTTTTAATCTTGTCTAACGGCGGAACTTGGCGAACTCGGTCGGAATTCGACGCCCGGCGAGCATCGAAAACTGCCTCGTAACAATTATTTTTACACACAACTGGAAGACGAAATTGATTGGTACATGCTTGACTAACCCAATCCACCAACTTCTCTTCCAATTTGCCGATCATCTCCCGGTCTTTTTTTCACCTCGCAAACTTTTTCCGCAAACGATCACTAATTACACTCATATTGCCTTACAGATATCTTACACATAATATCAGTCATTCTGTAATTAACTGTAATTCTTTGTGTATCTTTCTCACGTTTTGTTAAAATTGTCGATAAAGTCCTTATTGATAAACTGAAAAACGTCATGACCGATTTTAATAGGATTTTTCTTCCTCTACAGAGTTCTGACTTAATTAAACTATTTCTATAGCCTATAGACTATAATATTTTATAGCCCATCACATATTGCAATATTTATCAGGAGACTTGGTAAAGTCTAGCGCTAAGTAGTTAGCTGTATATACCAGTGCGAGAACGGAGGCAACTTATCCCGAATCATAGCGGTTTTCAATCGATACAAAACGTTCACCTCGATTTTCGAAAAAGTTACAGCTCGCAGGCATAACTTATGAATTGAACACAGCCTAATTTATTTTTCTGAGTCCAATGAGCTAAAGAGCAAAGAAATTGGTCTATGTGTTCTAGAAATAGGAATTTCCTCCTGTTATTTTCTCGAGCGAAAACAGGTTCAGAAGAAGATTCAGACCAAAAATGTTTTCCTAACATAATTCATGGTAGATGGCATTTCGTGATGGACCTGTGCGATGATGTTAGAGAGAGAAGACTGATGAAAGATAATGCTAAAGAGAGACGATAGACATATAGAAAGATTCTGCATTTGTCAATTAATCGATAGGCTACCGGTATCTGTTATGATTCACTCCGTGACACAGCGATACACGACATAAGTGACATTATACGGCTAACAAAACAATTACGCAAATATCAGTATTACCGATAATTCAATGATAAAAAGCTGATTTCAGGTTTAGTGCAACTTTATGAAAGTGATTGAACTCATCCCTACTCAAGTTCTAACACAAATAAGCAATATCCTCTTTTTCAATACAATTATAGACCACCGCAGTTGGCTAGTCCACAGTTAGGAGCCACTTAAACGAGAAAGTTAACATTTCTTAAGCAAGTACTACTTGAGGGCTTTCGCACACATAATTTCTAAACTAACTAAATGAAATGAAATTCGCCCCAAACAATATTCAAATGTAGCCCCCCCCCCCCTAACCACCAACCCTCCAACCTCCTCAAAATCATTTAAAAATGATGAAAAATAGAAATGTATATCACTGGAAAACGAAAGCTAAGTCATGATTCAGACATAATTAACATACAATAAAGCCAAGTTTTAATTCAATGATACTTTAATTTAACTTGCAGTACCACGTATTTGACAAGGACACCATTGTTTTCAGCAATATCACCATCGGTAAGTGCCTCGAATAAAGAGAAATTTAAGTATCATTGAATGAAAACTTGGCGTTATTGTATGTTAATTATGTCTAAATCATAACTTGGCTTTCGTTTTTCAGTGATATTTATATTTTTGATCATTTTTAAATGATTCTGAGGAGGTTGATGGTTGATCGTTGGGGGGGGGGGTATTTATATTACGAATGCACAAAATACCAATAATTAATCTACGAACCATTCGAAAAATATAGTTACATAAAACGGCCTTTTCCAAGTAAAACAAAATTTGAATCATATCGATACGACCAATAGTTTCTTCAGAAAAAATTTTCGCGCAATGGTGTATTTTCGCCAATGCGCGAAAACGTCGGCTTTGGCGGTCTGTATTTTCCAACCAAACACGAATCTAGGGAAACGATGTGGCTGACCCCCGCCCCTTATATCATCTCAAGTACAACATACTGGATTTTCAGCAAAATCTCTGACATCACCAAAATCCAGCTTCTCAGTTGGCGTGGAATGACCAAGGGCTGAAAGTGAACAGTTTAATTGATTATCAAAAGAATTTTAGTATAATTATTATAAGAAACGCAAAAAGAGTTGGTGTGCCAACAACACGCGGTGTTCCCAAGCGGTCACCCATCCAAGTACTGATCGCGCTCAACCCTGTTTAACTGCGGTGATCGAACGAGAACCGGTTTTTTGCAAGGTGATATGGACGTTGGCTTGAAAACTTTTGCTCTTTCATCCCCTTTTAAACTGAACTTGCATTTGGAACAAAATTTAATGTCAATGTAATAATTAAGTTTACTTATTTTTCTCGTTACACTGGTTTTTATTATTTTAATTTAGGTTACGAACTCCATGTCACCGCCCTTTCGATCTTTTCGAATTCGGGTATAAAAAAAATGCCCTGAAAAGTAAAAAATAATTTGTTGTTGTCATGGATACAGAAATTTGTAGACATAATATGCGATTTAGGGTTAATAGGGAAATGTTGCCAAAATCGCATATTATGTCTGCAAATTTCTGTATCCATGACAACAACAACAACAACTTATTTTCTACTTTTCAGGGCATTTTTTGTGCGGCTTGTTTTTTCGTTTTCAGCTCTCTTAGTTTCAGCTCTCTTAGCTCTCTGGAACTTTGTCAGGTTTCAAAGTCGGTCACATTTTTTTAAATATTTTTTTTATTTAATGCTTTTTAATATAGGAAATGAATAAACCGATGGTTCGCGGTCGATTTCATTTCGAATTTCATCGCTGCACTGGTGTAGCCAGTTATAGACGAACAAATGTAGCCGAATTTGTTGAAGAAAGAAAAGCTTGTATATTGCGAAATTTATGCAAGAGGGTGTACCGCGAGAACTTCCCTTATAAGTTACTAAAAGTTTCATCCCTATCGAACAAGCTGTCCCAAAGTTATCACCAAACAATCGAAAGTTCAGTGTTTATGCAATAATAGTTGTTAATGTTAAAGAATTTCGGTAAAACTTAGACTGGGACTAAAGTACGAGCATCCTCTATAAGATAGAAAAGGTTTCATCCCGATCAGTCCATCCATCGCAGAGATATCGCCGGGCAAACATTTAAAAAAAAAATATATATATGTCGGCGTTTTCGTCGCCAGCGGGAAGGGATATTGGAGGGGTACTCATGACTCGTCAAAAGTTTCGTCAATCACGATTTTATTCCGCGATGCGTCTGCTTTGGCTTCGTCAGGATAACTGACTCGCGTCGTCAAAATGGAAAACTTAGAGACAATCGCCACCCACCCCACGGGTGGACCTTTGGAGGAAAAAGGGGTCCGCAGGTATAGCGGCGCATGTGGGCCGACACCTGCTTCGCATCGGTAGGCAACCCGTGCCACATGCAACCAGGATCGTCCTCGCGCCGACATATATATATACATATAGCGTTCGACTTGCGTACCTTCTCCTTTTCGAAGTCGGTAAAAATAGTCCTGATTGGGGGTAGTTAAACAACACGTATGCGCACTTTTCACTTCCACCCTTCCCACTTCTATTAGTGAAAAACTAAAATGAATCGAATCGGTTATCTGAAAATTAACTGTAACCCAGCACTCTGAAATTACTTTGTTCTCGGATAAAAATTGGGATTTTGTTCAACATGCTCCATTCCTACTGTAAAAAACCGATTTTCGTTTTTCCTGGCATATCTGTTTAACGAATGTTTCGATGGAAATGTAATCTTTTGCATTTTGTGGAATGTAGGCTACATTATATTGTTTTCCAGTAGAGACTAGATAGTGCATGTTATATGGGGTGCAATATCCAACTTGATCTAATAATCCAACATTTTCGTTATGTGGCTATTACCAGTCTCAAGCCCAGAAAACACAGAGAGGAAAAAGTGTTTATGACTTTATAGTCAATCCGAGGTTCAGGATGAACTTTACCATTCACGTGGTCAATGATTACTGCAGGTAATCACTAAAAGACTCTGTCTTGAATAGACGAGCAGGTATCGCGCGAGTCACGACGCTCTTTGGCTGGCCGTGCGGTGACACGCCCAGCTGGTCGGCTTCCTGGTTAATTGTGTTCATCCAATACGTGGATTATTTTCTCCACTCTCGAGAAAACAATTTTCCATAAACAAAGGTTTAAGGTACATTTTGAAATACATTACAATTTGGGCAAGAGTTACCTTCGATATTTTATTTAAAAGTCAAAAGTTTATGCAAATTTTTTACATTGATGAATTAATCTGCGAATCATTAAAAAAAATATAGTTACATAGAGCGACCTTTTCCAAGTAAAAGAAAACGTGAATCATATCGATACGACCAGTAGTTTTTTCAGAAAAAAATCTCCTGCAATGGTCTATTTTCGCCGACGCGTAAAAATGTCGACTTTGGCGGTCTGTACTTTCCAAACAAAGACGAATCTTGGGAAACGATAAGGCGGATCCCTCCCCCCTCCCTTTATGTCATTGCAGGAACAATATACTGAATTCTCAGTAAAATCCCTGACATCACCAAAATCCAGCTTCTCAGTTGGTGAGGAATGACACAGCTGTCCTATCCGGCTTTGCCTGAATGGCAGTATTTGAAGTGAATAGCGTTACTCGGGTTTGGAACGGGGCTTTAGGTGAATAAGAGCTAGTTATACTTTGTATTATTGAAAACAGATTATTTGAACTACTGCACAAAGTTGCTCGGCCCTAAGTTAAAAGGGGTAGGCTTTAGAGATAGTTAAAGCGGTGAGGAACATAGTATTTTTTCTAAGTTATCGAAGAATACTCATGCTGAATTGGGTACGAATCCATTGAACAATAAAGGAACATCTTATATTCTCAAGATTCTCAAGTATCATAGGATACCCGAATTTGATACGACTATGATAAACGGCATAGGAGCTTTGCAGAACATACATACATACATATTTTTACTTTTCCATGTAAACATTATATATCATATCCCCTCAAAAACATTAAAATGGTAAAAACGCCAAGTAGTCCGCCCCCAACCCACCAATCTCGCCAGTCATTTAAAAATTATCAAAAATAGAAATGGATATCATTGGTAAACGGAAGCCAAGTTATAATTCAGATATAATTAATAACATACAAAAAAGCCAAGTTTTCATTCAAAGATACCTCGATTTAACTCGCATCAGCAATTAACAATAAATTCACAATAAATTAGCGATTAACAATAATACAAAAAACTTGGCGTGTCGCGCTTCTGCGTCGCACATCATCGAGAACTCTGGGATGGATGGACCGATCGGGATGAAACCTTGCCTATCTTATAGAGGATGCTCGCACTTTGGTCCCAATATAAGTTTTTCCGAAATTCTTTGACATTAACAACTATTATTACATAAACACTGAACTTCGATTGTTCGGCGATAGCTTTGGGACGGCTTGTTCGATAGGGATGAAACTTTTAGTAACTTATAAGGGAAGTTCTCGCGGTACACCCTCTTGCATAAATTTCGCAATGTACAAGCTTTTCTTTCTTCAATAAATTCGGCTACATTTGTTCGTCTATAACTGGGTACACCAGTGCAGCGATGAAATTCGAAATGAAATCGACCGCAAATCATCGTTTTATACATTTCTTACACTAAAAAGCATTAAATAAAAAAATATATTTAAAAAAATGTGACCGACTTTGGAAACTTACAAAGTTCCAGAGAGCTGAAAACGAAAAAACAAGCCGCGCAAAAATGCCCTGAAAAGTAAAAAATAATTTGTTTTTGTCATGGATACAGAAATTTGCAAACATAAAATGGATGTTTCGGAACATTCCCCAATTAAGCCTAAATATTCTGCATCTTTTCGGAGGCGTATATTTGCGCCACCATTTTACAAATTATTTTTTACCTTTCAGGGCATTTTTTATACCCGAATTCGAAAAGATCGAAAGGGCGGCGAGATGGAGTTCGTAACCTAAATTAAAATAATAAAAACCAGTGTAACGAGAAAAATAAGTAAATTTAATCATTACATTGACATTAAATTTTGTTCCAAATGCAAGTTCAGTTTAAAAGGGGATGAAAGAGCAAAAGTTTTCAAGCCAACGTCCATATCACCTTGCAAAAGACCGGTTCTCGTCCGATCACCGCAGTTAAACAGGGTTGAGCGCGATCAGTACTTGGATGGGTGACCGCTTGGGAACACCGCGTGTTGTTGGCACACCAACTCTTTTGCGTTTCTTATAATAATTATAGTCAAATTCTTTTGATAATCCATTAAACTGTTCCCAATCCAATTTTGGCAACATTCCCTCATTGAACCTAAATATTCTGCAAGTTTTCGTAGGCGGCGCAAATATAAGTAAAACATTATAAAAGTCACGAAGCCATCATACTGAAATTTGGGAATACTCATAGTCTCTATCTACAGATATCTCTACAAGTCGAACGGACGAAGTATCCCCTATCTAATATATTAACATTGTTAACATTAACTGCTCTGGTATACGACAATTCCGTACAATTCCGACATCTCATAGGTGTAGGTTAATCTAGCAAACACGCATATACATAGAACAGAGTGCAGGCAATAGGACAATCGTTGCTTTCGTGTGTATCATTTTGTCTTCGTCAATCATTAAAGTCACCCTGTGGTTGGACAGGTAGATATATAGGGATAGCGAAAGGTCAAGAGAGAGAGATTGAGAGGCGGGAGAGAGAGTACGAAAGCAAGAGTGAGAAAGCACTGGTAAGAAAGAAAATACGGATAAGCCCGGGTAAGACACATATGATTGCCAGTAATATTTTAGTTATATTTGCGCCCTCTCAGAAAAGTTGCAGAATATTTGGGCTTAATGAGGGAATGTTGCCAAAATCGCACATTATGACTGCAAATTTCTGTATCCATGACAACAATTAATTATTTTTTACTTTTCAGGGCAGTTTTTGTGCGGCTTATTTTTTCGTTTTCAGCTCTCTGGAACTTTGTCAGTTTTCGAAGTCGGTCACATTTTTTTAAATATTTTTTTTTTATTACTTTGGTTGATAAGACTCATGTAGAGGCTCCGCAGGGAGCAGAGTCATGAAGAGTACGGCAGAGATGAGATGTGCAGGAGACTTTTGAGAGAATTGTAGTGTTGTCAGAGTCGTTGTGTCGTGAATGTTGTTGGTGTGCATGTGTAATAAATTGAAACTATAACCGTTTAATTGCCTTCCCTCTTTCCGTTCCCACCACTACATAATTTTGTAATTATGACCGATAAACTAATGAAATTAATGTATAATATATTTTAGACCGTATTAATCTCTCTGTTACGTATTAAAAAAGTATGTTTATATTTTTTCAAAATGTTGATGTTAACCCTCAATTTTCAGCTGCAGATGTATGTGCCCACTTACAGTACAACAATTACTTGTATTGATCTGTATCATCAACAATTTAAACTAGTAGTAATTGGAGCTAAGATAAGTACATGTAACAAAGAATTTTTACAATTCCCGAATATGTATATTTATTAGTTATACGCAGTTAATTACTCTGGAAGAATATAACTGCAACCGAGCAGTTATATTCTTGTCATGTCATTGACTCAGTCATGATTCCTATGAGTATCGACTGTTTTTTCGATTAAGTATAACAATTAATAGTGCAAGATTGTTTTGTTCTACTGATTTTTCCGAGTGTACACAATGTATTAGTTTGCAAAATCAGTACCATTGATAGAAATTAAGCCTGGTATGCCCGGCTTGTAACCGGATCCCGGTAGGGGAATAACCTGGTGATTTGGCCTATTTTGCCTGTTCGGGGCACGGAGCTAACTTCAGGTAGGCTAGCCCGGCTGGGGGAACTGAACCGGGCTGCGAACCGGCGCTAGCAGACCTAGGCTTCCTCGACAGACCTCGTGTGCCTTCCAATTAGAGGGACACTGTGTAACATTGCGTTGGAGACACAGTACTCCATCTACAACACAGCAGGACACAAGAAAAAGTTGTGTTCGAGCGAGTCCACACACCAAACTACCAACATTTTAAAGTTTTATCCTTAATTTTTAACCGTATGGTTGATATCAGATGTTCTATTCCAAATTTCAAGCCTTTCAGACGTTCCCTTCCATAGTAAACCGAGCGATGCTACAATAGTTTTCTTTGAACTATTATAGGTGTTCCATTTGGCACTTAAACTCTCCGAAACACAGTGCCCAGCAGTGCAACACAGTGCCTCTTTGTGTCGCTCTGTGTCTCTTAATTGGAAAGCACACCTTATCTGTGAAAGATCAGCCGCTGCCTGTGAAACTTTAAGTGTTACAGTATTATTTATGTATAGGAATTTTCACATTACTTACGTGTCCAAGATAGCAGTATACTGTCTCTATGTTTTTGTATCCTTGGAGGTATTATTTTCATCGTAATTTATAGATAAAATTCAATATAGTTATGATCTTTATAAATATGAATATTTATTGTAGTTATATATGCGAGGATTCGGACCGCATGAGCATTCTCAAACTTCACACTCAAGCAAACTTCGTGTACTACAAGTAACGTTGGCGCTTCCGTGGAGCCTTGAGCTCCCTCATCGCATCGCGGCGTCCTTCAGTTTCTTGACGACCACGCACGCACTCAGTGCTGTTTCATTATCCTAAATCATTTATCCATCTCCAGTTTCGAATTGATTTATTTCCTAACCTCGGGAAAATGCAGCCTGACAAACTGAAATATAAAACGTTCAAGCTTTTCGGGGCAACTCAGGTACCCATCAGTGGTCAAAGTGTTAAAAAGTAATACATGCATTAATACCATACAAAGACCAAGAACTAGTATTAGCGGCATACAAGAAGACCTTGCTTATTCAGAGTTAGCACAAGTGTTGATCGTATATTGGTTTTATTCAATAAGCTTTGGTTTTCGATTCAAAGCCCCTTTACAGTGGGATTAGTCCCCGGCGGCGGCTGAATTAACAAGTAAGCTTGCTTTACGATAACTTATCGTTATTACTTATGGATACTTATGGCTACACTTTTCCGCGACTCGTCGCACGGCACGTGTGGGCAGAAAGGGAGACACACCGGTCAGTGAGAGCGCTTCCGTTGGCTTTCTTTCTTAAGTAGCAGCCCCCTCTGCTCACCGACTTAGTTTCCCGTTTGGTACCGGGACATTTGAACACATATATTTTACCTAGTGCTAACAAGAAGCAGGGGAACAACAAGCAAGGGAACACAGCGGAAAATCATAACCTAAACCAAGACGATAAGAATAGCGAGTATACTGAAGAAAATACGGATATGACTACTGAAGGGAACGATGCAGATAATTCCGAAAGTGAAACGGAAGAGAGTGATAGAGGAAATGCTTTTGACAATATGGTTGACACGGACAAGAGAGAGGAAGAAAATTATGAAGACAGCTTGCGCTGTTGGCTTTCGAACAAATTTTTTTAAAAATGTGACCGACCTCGAAAATCTGACAGCGTCTCATAGAACTGAAAACTAAAAAATGAACTGCACAAAAACTGCGGTCAAAAGTAAAAAATAATTTGCTGTTTTCGTGCTTACAGAAATTTGCGGTCATAATATGCGATTTTGGCAACCTTTCCCCATTAAGCTAAATATGCTACAATTTTTCGAAGTCGGTGTAAATATAAGTAAAATATTATGGCAATGATCTGTCTTAGCCGCGCTTATCTCCGAAAAGTTGTAGTATATGTTTAGGGAGAACATTGCCAAAATCGCATAATATGACTGCAAATTTCTCTGAGCATGAAAACAGCAAATTATTTGTTACTTTACAACGCATTTTTCTATGCTGCTTATTTTTTAGTTTTCAACTCTCTGGGACGCTGTCATTTTTTCGAGGTCCGTCATATTTGTTTTTAAAATCTATTTTTTATGTAATGCTTTTTAGTGTAGCAAATGAATAGAAGGATAGAGCGCGGTCGATTTCACCTCGAATTTCATCGTTCCACTGGTGTTACCAGTTACAGACGGACAAATGTAGCCGAATTTGTTGAAGAAAGGCTTGTCCATTTTGAAATTTATACAAATGGGAGTAGCGCGAGAACTTTCTCTACAAGTTAGTAAAGGTTTTATCCCAATCGGTCCATTCATTGTATAATTATCGCCGGATATACGAAATATCGATTTTTATACAATGACAATAGTTAGCGTTAAACAATTTCGAAAAAAATATAATGGGGCCAAACTGTGAGCTTCCTCTGTAAAATAGAAATAGAAAAGGTTTCATCCCGATCGGTCTATCCATCGCAGAAATATCGCTGGACAAACCTCCTCCTTTTCGAAGTCTGTAAAAATAGAATATCACACATAGCTCTTGATGAATTGCTTACTATACCTGGCTAGAGGCCGCGAAGGGTGCCCGCCTTGGGCCCCCTAGGGCTGCTCACGAGGGATGCTTATCAGAAGTGGAACACCAATTGGGCTGAAACAAATTGTGGAAGTACAGTTCGACCCCATAAATAAAATCCTATAATACTTTGTAAGAATGCGCCTTGGTTGACGACAAAAAAATTGGTGTAGACCGGTCATGTAGTGTATAACCTTTATATTATTAACAAATTCTCGAGTACCAGGATGGCACAGAGATCGCAGCAGTTTTTGCAGACATACCTAAAGAGTAAGTTCGGTCATACACATCGCATGACCAATCTTCACCATTTTTTTTCTCGACAACCAAGACGCATTCTGAAAAAGTGTTATAGAGTTTCGTTTAGGGGGTCGAACCGTACGTCCACAAATTTATTCAGCCCCGTTGGTGTTTCAGTCCTGACAAGCACTCCTTCTCAGTTAGATACTGGCTAGATTAGTGTCTACTAGACTGCCTGCGGCCGAACTTGGATTCCTGGCTGGGCCCCCGTTTGAAAACGGGCAGTTTGAGTCGTAGCCTAGTCGAGGCCCGGTCGGGGCCTGGATCCCATTTCTACTTTGGACGTATTTGGATATCCTTTTTTTTTAATTCTTTGTTTCTTGTCGCATCCCCCTTTTCAGGAATTCGCGACACTATCACATACATTTACATTAATTACTATCCACCACTTAGTGTTTGAGGATATTTGTTTAAATTAGGTGTGGTAGGTAGATTGTGTATAGATATTTCAATGTCTGTTTGCTTTCCTGCTTTTCGTTAAGTATTGATGGGGATGCAGAAATTTCTTCTTTGGGTAATGAATCGTGGGCAATAGTATAAAATCTGTTCGACTGTAATGGGAATGCTACAATGGGTGCAATTCTTCGGCTTTTCTTTTTTCATTAGGTAGGAGTGTGTAAGGTTGATGTGTCCCATTCTAAGCCTTGTTATTTTGACTTGGTTGTTTCTTCGCTCAGATAAATATGGGTTTGGTTTGAAGGTGTTTTTCCTTATCTTATGTAGTTTTGAGCTCTGCGATTTCCAAAAAATATCCCATTTGTTTCTGACTAACTTCTTTGGATGTTTGTTGAAGTTGGTGTGGTTTAGTTGATGGTAATCGTTTGTGTTTACCAGGGAGCATGCATTTTTTGCGGCGTTTTTTATTTATTTGTGTATTTTTGTGCCTTCTTTTGTCGTGTATTGTTCAAAGATAATTTTAACATTGTGTGATTGATTTCTTGTATTAGTTCGAGTATTTTCTTGATAATTGTATCATCTGAGCCTTTTTGTTTTTTATTGCTCTTATAATGTTGGATGAGCTTGTGAGTATTATGAATTTATCTTCTTTCAGCGTATTTATATATTTTATTGTCTCTACTATTGTCGTGGCAATAGTTGATGTGCTAGAGTACTAATTGGAGAATCGCAGAAAAATTTTTGCGCCATTGGGAAGTATTGTTGCTCTGCCAACTGATGTCGTGGTCCACCTACTATAATAAGTTTGAGCGTTGGGTATTTTTGTTACATTTCCAATAGTAAGTCTTGCTCTTCGAGCGGGTGGTGTTTGCTGAGTTCTCTTTGATGATGGGTATTTATACTTGGTGAAATATACTTGGAGGGGGGGGGGGGTCTTGTGGGATTGGGTTTTCCATCAGTTTAGATATTTTTATGTTGCTGTCTTTTAAGTATCTCTTAACTCGGGTGTGAAGTGGTTTGGGTGTGTGTGCCTTTTTTTGTATATTCGTTCTTTGGTTTGTCTTTATATTGTTTCGTATGCTTGGTTGTTGGGAGCCGTGATGATGGTGGTTGCATACGTAAGAATGAGTTTCTCGCGTCTATATTTCAGTGGAGTTATGTTAGCCTCGGCAAGTATGCTTCTGATTGGACTGCTTCGGAAAGCTTATCATCGAAAGTTAATCCCAGTATTGTTACTTGTTTTTTAGTGGGGAGTTGACTATTTCCGAGGTATAGTTTTAGTTCTTTTTCTGGTTTCTTGGTCGGTTCGGTTCACTTTGGTCTGGGAAATTTGAAGTCTGTAGAGTTAGAAAATTCTTGTAGTTTGTTGAGTGTTACATGTACACACATAAAGCACATGATATCATCGACGTACGTATAGTAGGCATGCAATCGGTCGGATTATTAATATTTGGCCGTCATTAATTGCTAGTAAGAAAAGTGTTACACTTATTACCGAGCCTTGCGGTACTCCATTGGTTATGGTAATTTTTTTCCCTATTTTTGGGGTTGCTGTGGTGTGATTTGCTGATGATAGGTACTCGCACCAAGATCTTTTCTTACATTCTTTTATTGTTTTCCTTGCGATTGTTTGTAATGCTTTATACTCGACTTTATTCGTATCTGTTTTGTGGCGCTCGAAGATGCTGAGTGCGTGTTTTGTCATTTGGATTGCCTGTTCGCAGTCGGTGTTCCACCATACATTACTTTCTTGGCGCGAGTGATTCTTTGTTTTCGATATACTTTCTTCGGTTACATTTTGTATTATTCTGTTTAAATTGTCAATCGTCTCATTTATGTTGTCATGTTCAGATAAGTCTGGAAGACTCTTGATGCTCTTCTCTATTATTTCGCTGTAAAGTGGCCAGTTTGCCTTCTTTATTCTCCATCTGAGGGTGGGGTTTAGTGGCCTATTCTTAGTTGCGGTTGTTTTCAGTATAATGGGGAAGTGATCGCTATTGTATTGGTCATCAAGAACAGTCCAGTCTAGTTGATCGGCTATATTCGGACTGCAGAAAGTTAGATCAAGTGAAGTGGTGGTTCCGTTTGATATATTGAAGTGAGTAGGGTCTTGTCGTTTAATACGTTATTGTTATTGTTTTTGATTATTTTTATGGTTTGTTTACCTCTAGTGTCCGTTTTATTTGACCACCATAAACTGCTATGGATGTTAAAATCGCCTACTAGTATGAATGTTTTCGATAGATGGGATATAAGATTTTCTAGTCCGTGAGATTCTGTAGATGTTTTGTTGTTGATGTATACGTTGCATATACATATTTTTTTTGTTATTGATGATGGTTTTTTTCATAAATCGCTACTCCTCCGCTTGCCGTTAGCGCGCCCGTTCTGTTTTTATAGAATGAGTTCAAGTTCTTAATTTTGAAGTGCTTATCATCCTTGTCATTTGTTTCTTGAATATTCAAGAAACTTTTATCTTCCAAGAAAGTTCCAAAAACAAGAAAGATCACTTTCATGTTGCACCAGTGGAAATGATAAATAATGGTCTATTGTTTTCAAATCCACGCATTTTCATGCATCCAGGATGATACGGTTGCCTTTGCATCAACAATGGCGGTGTTATAATGTATATTACAAATATCAAAAAGTGGGAAGTTTCAATTCCCATCCAACAGTTTGTGCAAATAGACAGAATAGACAGTGTATAGCAAGAATAGACAGTGAGTAGAAATTAATAGTCACTGACAATATATGCTAATTGTGACGCAAACCATATATTAATAGTATTTTTAAAACATTCAAAAGATGTAAAGTTTAGACCTCGGTAAAACGTCTTTTGCTGACGTTTGCTAAAAATGAAAAAACATGGACATGTTTGAAACGTCCCCGGCAGAACATCTTTAAAACGTCCTATAAATATCGAAAGAAGTGCAGACGCGGAATGACATAGAGAAAACATCTTTGGGACGTTGTGCACTATTTGGGGAGTGTGCAGGAGATCGTGAGACACAGGACACACATAGACACTTTTCTTTTTCAGAATAAATGTAATTATTGGGAATTTATAACATGTGGGTTCTAAAAGTTTAAACTAAAATTACCGAAGATATACACACAAACTTTGTATAATTCTGTATGGCCTAAGTTCTTTTTTGACTGTTTTCAATGACACACGATTGGTGTGTCTATTTAAATTCATACCAGCATATTTGTTAAAACGTTCGAAAGATGTAAAACTCTAAGAATACCACAAAAAGGCAGACGTAAAGCTGACGTGTCGAGGACGTTTTAAACATGAAAAAATATGGATATCTTCGAAACGTGTTCGGCAGAACATCTTTAAAACATCTTACGAATGTATTAAGACGTGCAGTCGTGAAAATTGCATAAACAAGACTTCCTTAATACATTGCATGTTATTTGGGTAGTTATGTATAAATGCACTTATAATGTGAATGAAGCTTTATGGGAAAGGTATTCTGGAACTTTAGGAAATACGGTTTCGGTTGGGTGGGAGTGAAGCAGTGAAAGAAACAGTATTTTGAAAGGACGAAACTAATTATTATCGAACGAAAGATCGAACAGAGTGACCGTAAGTCTGATGGCACAAATATTGTCAATTACTTTATGCAATATATTTTTTAAAAATCATTGACTTGGTCTTGCTGCAATATCTTAGGTTCTTAGCAATAAATTGACTTATATTAGGTTATGTGTAGCGCTATGTTGAGATTATTACAGGTATCTTATCACATGTCACAGTATAATTTCGTTCTATGCAGATATTCAATAAATACCATTAAATTTTTCCGTGCGCTTATTATGTGAGATTTATTCTAGCGTAAATGACAAATAATGTTATGTATTTGTTTTTAATTAGTACTACGTTTTATTTGAAACTACCTTTCCTACCCGGGTTTACCTGGGGTGGGCTTTAGGGGTGGTTTGGGAGTGGGCACCCTAACAGTATTTTGTCTAAACTACAAAAGAATACTCATGTTGAATTTGGTGCGAATACGTTGAACGATACAGAAGTCTTTCAGAGGGAGGGGGGGGGGGGGCGTCAGGGTGGTTATGGGGGTTCGGGACCATGACAGTATTTTTTCTAGGATATGAAAGAATACTCGTGGCAAATTTTATGCGGCTACGTTGAACGATATAGGAGCCTTCTTCGGAACATACATACACACATATTTTTACTTTTATATATTAAGATTCATTGTTGTACGAGTACTTGTTGTACAGACTGTATAACATAAGTGTATTCGACAGTGGTACATTAAGTTCCCTGATATGTGTAAATGCACTTATAATGTGAATGGAGCTTTATGGGAAATGGTATTCTGGAACATTAGGAAATACGGTTTGGGGTGGGCGGGAGTGAAGGAGTGAAAGAAGCAGTATTTCGAAAGGAGGAAGCTAATTGTCCTCGAACGAAAGGTCCGACAGGGTGACCGTAAGCCCGATGGCATAAACATGGCAAGGCACTCAAGTTCGGTCGTCTTTTAACTCGTGTGGTACACGTTCTCTTCTAGCCTACGAGAGGGTTAAATGCAGAGTTTCTCGGTCCCCCCGTTAAGCCTGTTATACGTCTCGAGAGGGTAATCCAGTCTACTTCCCTCTTTCCTGCTTGGATGCAAAAGCCAAACGGTCTCCGTGTCTTTTACTACATTTTATCATCCATCCTTTGCAGTTCCAACCAGCTCCTGCTGCCTCCGTGGAAACTCTGCCTCTAATTCGATTGATATCGTTTTGAAAACTTAACATTCAAAATATTAAAGTCAAAATAACATAGCCCAAAGGGAAAGGAATAAATAGTATAAATGTAATCCAAAGTTACTTTTTAAAAAAGGAGGGAGTATCACAAAATCATTCACAATTCAACTATTTTTTTGAAACTGAAATTCAGAATATTAAATTCAAATAATATGAAAAAGTAATGTATACAGGAATAGTATAAAGGGGAAAAATGGGTAATACAAAATAATTCATAGTTTGACTATTTGTTGAATCTGGAAATTCATATTTTTGTTACAAATATTTTTATTCATTTCTAAAGGGTTAAGCTGCCTAAATCGTTCTACTTTTCACATTAAGGTTTATTACTCAGAAATGAAGAATCGTATCTTTATATTCTTTGCGTCATAATAAACAGCAGCATTTCCCCTTTGTTATGGAATTTTCTTATAATTTTAATACATAATGATGATCGGGGTGAAAATAATTGATTTTTCAAACCTTGTAAATCGTGTGATTTAGGCAATTGGTATCCAAAATCGCATCTCAGGTTGCTAAAATCGCAATGCAATTGGAAATCATAATTTTAATACGGATTTTGCACTTAGAACAAAATGAAATAAATAATTCGATTTGTAGGGGTAATACACTAAATAGATTAATATTTTCAATCGGAGTATTATCTTCAAAAGCTAAAAGACAAAAAAATTGTTAATAAAAAAAACTAGCGGAAAGCACGTAGAAATGCGATTTTGCGATTTGGGCAACCTTACCCTAATAAAATTGAAACTGAAAAGAAACAAAATAATGAGGAGTGCAAAAGCAAATACTAATCAATATTTTCATTATTCTCCCACTCTTTAAGTATTAAAAAAGAAGATGTTTATATTTTATACCTATTTGTCTGTGACGAAAATACCAGAAGCCAAGGACAACCAAATATAACAATGGAATGGAAAAACGATCCCTATTATGAAACCGAAATCTTAACTATAATAAATACTAAGATTGTCATGAGAAAGGTATGAAAAAATTTGTCCAATGGGTAGGGTTCTTAATGTACCAATCACGATGAATAAGAATAGTAAAAATTGCAGATTGTATCATTTTATTAGTGCATCAAAATGAAGAATAAGAAGTCACTATTGAAATGAGGAGAACTCTACTGCACAAATTGAATAATAAAATATCTAATTGAATAATAAAATAACTACACTACACTGTGTGATCGATAAACGGCATTTATTAAAAAAAAGTATTCTTCATAAATAGGTAAAGTGTCTCAGACTATGCTCACAAAATATAATCAGGAAGAGCATTATAGAGGGATTAAAAGGCACTACGTAGTCGATCCTGCAAACACCTACCATATCTAACGAACCAATCGTGTCACACGTCTGTTCGGATAAGAGATTTTTCGTGTTAGAAAACAGTTAATTTCTTAATGGTGATCTTCGTATATTTAAAAAAAAGATCATAAATATGAAATACTGAATATTGGAATACTGGCAGTACTGAAATTAAATGAATCGATTAAAGGTTTGTGGGTACCAAATCTTTGTAGTTTTTTAAGCTTTATTGTGACCGGCTTCACTGCTAGACATACAGTGAAACGTCTACAGAGTGTTTCACTTGCTCTTGAATCGCTTGTATCAGCAAATATACCTCACAGTCTACTTTACGGGGCACTTATAGATTATCTAAGACTTTTAATCATGCGCGAATGTTTTCCCACATTTCCATAAAAGACTTTTTACAATATAAAATATACTCACACTTGATTGAAAGTGGGATTTCACACTCTTGATTGAAAGGCTAGTGAATCACTCTGTATACAAACTACTACTGTACTAAACTACAAACAAAAATCATTTGTACATATTTGTACATTTTATTACACTTCCGATGAAGGCTGCATATGGTAAAATAAGGTAACACCTACATTTTGGATAAAAAGTATTACTTAATAAATATTAACTTTCACTCGACCATACAAGGATTTTTAGCAAAAAGAATGTCGGAGTATAATGTCATAATAAACCAATCAATTTTGCCAACAGATTTTTTAAATTTAACACAATACTGTAATTATTATCAATTATTATAATCGCATAAAATAGTAGTCGATTCATATACGTATACCATATAACTACATACAGAAATCAAACTGTCACTTTTTGAAACCGATACATAGGGCAAGGTGGTCAAAATCATTCTGGGCCTCAAATCTCACTTTTCTCGCATTTTTAAACCGAAAAATAAACTTTGGGGACTTGACCGATTTCGGTAAGCTTCTCCTAAGTGGTACAAGGGGGTATGTACTGTTATACCATTCAGTATGTTAGCATTCAGTAATGTCACATTTTACCAAAGTACACTAAGTGGAAAAACTATTCGCACACCCAGATTTTCCGAAATAAATCTTGTTAGAGGAGAATACATTCTGCTTTGAGAACATTTACTTTCTCTTAAAAAGGAAGTGTCTTCTTTAACGAGATACATACACTTGGAGCACAAAAATTGAGAGTTAATTTCAAAATTAGAAAACATAAACAACATTTTTGTTTTAAGCCTATAAAATATATGTAGAAGTACATGATTTAAGGTATATTATAAATTAATTTCATGTTGAAAATGGCCCTCGTTCACATTAGCCTTAAGTGTCTATTATTTAGAAAAAATTATTTCATCTATTGTACATAAAAATGATCTGAACTGTAATGGGTACCGTCAATCGTGATTTTTAAAAAAACCTCCACGATAGATTAATGAAATTCATTTATAATATAACTTTAATCATGTACTTATACATATATTTTATAAGCTTAAAACAAAAATCTTTTTTATATTTTTTCAAAATGTTGGTGTGAACCTTTAATTTTTGCGCTCCAGGTATATATACCCCCTTGAAACAATTTCTTTCTTCTTAAAAAATAAACTTTCTTCTATTTCAAAATTTATTCCAAGAAAAGAGGTGTATGCAAATACTTTTTTATCCACTGTATATGTATATGGTGCGAACCGAGTGACCATAAAATTTGCCCGTGCATTTTTATATTTTCGTAAAACAATACTGCCACATGGCTATTGACAATCCTTACGTCTTCAATATTTGTAGTTTGTTATACAATACAAACATTGTGGATTTAAAGGCAAACATTTTAGGATCATCCTGTACAGTTTGATATTTTTTTCTGTACCGATTGCTTCCAAGGAATTCGTTCTCACTTCCCTATAAAGATAAAAAGGAAGGCAGAGAGTGGGATTACTATAGGGCATGCTCCCCTTCCATTGGGGAGTCTGGAATCCTGCTTCCACCCGAGGATTCCTGAAGGCTCATCCTTCCGATATTCGTAAACTTGCAGAAATGCATGGGATTTTGTGATAGGCCCGACCGCTATCTGCAGTAAGATTTTTCTCTTTTTTGTGAACAAAGATTCATCACACTGTCTGTAATTTACAAATCTATAACACTTTTTTATGCTATTTCTTATATTTCATTTCAATTATTCTGTAATAATTGTTAATTCTGGTCTGTTAACAAATTTTCATTAAAGTGGAATTCTGTACTTGCGCGCTTTTTATGCTGCAAATTTTATTAATTAACAGTGTTAATATAGAATTCGGAGACAAAGACAACAGGTCTAATGTACTCATTAAAGGTGGACCTAGATTTATCGTAAAAATTTTGAAATCAATTCAATCTAATTAATTCACTGCAAAAGCAAAACAGCCAGAATTTGGTTTATGTTTCCCAAATCCTCATAATTGTAACTAAGAGTTATCAGCGAATTACTCGTCCGAATTAAGAGGAAAATCGAGGCCGAATGAAGCGCGGTTAGTACACTAATCGATTGCGAATTTATAGTGCAAAAAATTCTAATTAATTGTGTCAAATTAATTCAGTGTAAAACCAGAGTAATAGACATTTTGTATGGTTCAAAAAGTACCTGCTGTCGTAATTCGAAACTTTTTTGAACTAAAAATATTAGCACATTACTTGTTACATCAGTAATCCAATCCTTAACAAATTTTTCTCAGATTCCGAGTCGATTAAGTGTAACAGTTAAATGTAAGTGTTGTAAAATGTATAATTTTATTTAATATTCAAAATGTATCTGCAACTATAACTTTTGGAACTAAAAACAGAATTAACAAATTACTCGCTCCAAGGTATCCAGCTGTTAACAGGTTTTTCTCATAAACGGTCATCGGGAATGCAAGGATACTTAAATGTAACAGAATTAGTAAACTCATTGAATGTAATCCTTAATTTACATTGCAAAGTTTCTAATAAATTAGCTGTAATTAATTCAATGCAAGGACACCATACACACATTTTTGTATGATTCGAAAACTACTTGTGCTTAGAACTTCAGGCTTTTTAGAACTAACTAGAATTACCAAATCACTCATTACATCATCAATCTAGCTGTTAACACTCATTTCCAAGAAGTGCTAATAGGCAATTAGATGGCAAGTAATCATTAGAAATAAACCTTAATTTACAGTGCAAAATTTCTAATGAATTCAATGTAACTAATACACACATTTCTTCACGATTCGAAAACTATCTAGCTTCGTAACTTGACTCTTTTTAGAACCAACCAGAATGAATAACTTACTCATTAGATCATAAATCCAGCCATTAACAGATTTTTCTCAGCAACACTAATAGGAAATTGGACGGCGAAGGTAACTAGTGTACTCATTGAATATGATAAGGTCGTTTCCCCCGGGCTGAATAATTTGCACCGGGCATTTAGGTATACATAAGGACTAAGGACTGCCGCCCCAGTGATCAAGCCATCTAAACTATCGAGCCCGACCACGATTAATCTGCTATATCGCGCACCACTGGGAATCATTAGGCGTCGTCGCTTCCGCCCTAAGGATCATCAATAGGATCAGCAGTAGTATTGGCCGTCGACGTTAAGCACCGAGCTCGACATAGGAGGCGCGCCGCGCGCTCAGTGCCCAAGAGAACACGTGGTGGGAGCGCTTATGTGCGATGCCTTGACTGAATTAAAGGCACATTACACTGCTCCAAAGGGCTCCTAATTAGATCCGGAAAGAAGCAAAGGGTTCTGCTGGAGTCGCTTAACTCGGTTTACCGAAGGGAGACCTGACTAAACTTTCTCTCTTTCTCGGCCGCTCCCGACCGCCCCTCTCTCTCTCTCTCCTTCTATCCCGCTCATCTCCCTCTCTCCTTCTCTCTTTCTCCCTCTCTTCATTCCAGCATTAACGGCTTTTGCGACCACTGAGAGGTAACCTTTTGCCGTCCTAACTCCGCTGCAGACTTTCCCGTCTGTTTGTAGCTGTGTTCCGCTATCGATACTCACTCCCGCCGTTCGACTTTGTAAGCAAAAATACTTCTGATCCAACCTTTTCCAGGACTCACAGTATTCATCGCATTTACTATTATTTACACATATCTGCGTGCTAGTTGGTTTCTTGTAACTGTGCATATCAGTTATTGTATTAGCAATTATAAAAGTTGTGCAGTATCATTAATATAAAAACAAATGTAGTCTTACCTTTCGTACGGCTCACAGCATTCAGCATATTTATTATTAGTTATACATATGTGGAGAATAGTTGAAGCTGAAAAGATAATGTAATTGACCTTTCCATTGATTATATGTTATTCCATTGAAACAGTAGGAACAACGATGATCAAGTTCTTTATTGCTTTTACATGAGAACTCAAATTGCGGGTACTCAAAAATAAAAAGTGAATTTCCATTATAATTATAGTCTGAAGAAATTAATCAATATTTATATCTATGGTTGAATTCTAGGGAATTATTGATACATTTTTTGTTCAGAACTAAATTGATTTACTTATTAACAAAAGTGTTTTGAAATTTGGATGGATAGTGGGTTTGTTACCGCTTGTGCATATCACGTATTGTATTAGCAATTATACAAGTTGTGGATAATCATTAATATTGTAAAAAGCGAAATTACAACAAATATAAAAGAAAACAATACTTTTGATTCGACTTTTTCCAGGACTTGCACATGTATCGCATTTGTTATAGCTTGAACATGCCAGTTATTCCGTCAGCATTAATAACAGTTGTGCAGTTTTAGAAATATTTTAATGATATGTAATTGGTTTTTTCAAATTCAGAGTTCTTTTTGAAGAGTATCAATTCCGGAGAGAGAAATATATTTCGATGTTACATTTACGTATTTAGAGTTTCTCTACGATTTCAGCTTCAATCATTAGTAGATGGAAGCATATTTTGCAACGAATCAAAGATATAGAAATCTTGAACATTTTTACATTCAGCAGTTGTTTGTAAGAAAAGGATCAATCATCCAAATTGTAATTAACTTTTTAAAAATTAGCACAGAAAGTCAGGTAGGATAATGAAAGTGGATACTTGAATCTAATTTTAAAATCAGTTATTTGACCGTTTAGTGTTAACAGCGACTGTAACTATTTATTAACAATATTAGTGATTCCTCCTGAGACTGTTTTTCAGTAAGAATCGGTGACAAGCTTAAAGTATTAAAACAACTTAATCGTGATTATGCTTTATGCTAATTTACCGTCGCGTCCAAATGATTGTAGAAACGTATAGTGTTAAAGGTTGCGGATACGTAAAATTGTGATACAACGTGTAATACGTGAGGATAAAACTGTTTTACTACAAGGAAGAACCTCTCAAGGGTAGGCTTCTTATTGGGGAAAGTCCGAACTTGGGTTTTATGGGTAGCGAGGCGCGCATACGTAAACAGTAAATCCCCCGGAATGTCCCGAATAATGATGTAACAGATAGGACACGGGTAGATGAGCGAATCCATATGGGCTGTCGAAAGTGATCGGCAAACAGAGCCACGGTTTTCTACGAGATTGCTGGAACTTCGCTCGGAAGCTGCGTTTTCTGCCGATCGATGCCAACCTACAAGATAACAGATAAAATAGTTCGCAACACCCTTAAAATGTTGCCAGGAACATCTTACACGTTTTATCTGCGGTTACTCTACCTATATTTTATCTGCAATTCAAACTGATTTGATTAGTTAAGTAGAAATCTTGTCTATTTCACGTTACAATTGTAGGCAATTGGAAAGAAAAGTGGATTAACGTGATTATAGTCAATAAAAAAAGTACTCGCACACCTAGTGTTTTTGGAAAAAATGTTCTTAAAGAAGAAAAATCTTCTCTGTAAATAAACACATTTTCTTGAAGAAAAAATAAATTTCCTTAGGAAAAACAATTTTTTTATTCAGGAAAATTTGTTCTAAAAATAGTACGTGCGCCAATACATTTTTTGCACACTGTATCTTAAAGAAAAGATGTACTTCAATTGATTTTCGCTAATAGAGTGTGTTCACATCGGTTATACAAACTGATTGATTCACTTGAATCCGTTTGATACTTAAACGGGTTTTTAAACACAAAAAATAGGTTTTCTTGAAAATTACTATACTTTTAGACCTATTTTTAAATTTAAAGGGCTGCTGTATTATTCAAAACTAAAATTTTGAAAATCAGTCCGGCTGCGCAGTAGTTTTAAGTGTCTACTTTCTAGAAAAAATTGTTTTGTTTGGTTCAGATAAAAATTGACTGACCTGCTTTATATCCATGGCAATAATTTTGTCATCGTGTACTTGTATATATATTTTATGAGTTTAATGCAAAAATGTTGTTTATACTTTTTCAACATGTTAAAGTTAACCATCAGTTTTTGTAATCCAAGTGGATGTACCTCCCTTAATGCACGAATTGTGTACAGTGTTAAGCTCAAGTTTTTGGTGTATAACAGTCTTTCCCTCGACACTTTAAGAAGTACTTCTGTAGTTACACAACTTTATTTTACTGAATTCTGACCTTATTTACCTTAATTTTATAGAATCTGTTTACAAAGATATTGTATATTGTTCATCTACATACAATCTTCAATGTTCGCAATAAGCACAAATGTTTCCTCACGATCGAATGATATTCTATCATTTTTACGAAGAAGCAGTATTTAATGATATTGTCGTTTTTAGATCGTAATAATACTTATTCAGGTAAAATGTTAAAGATGACACACTGTATTTCTTAAAACTGTATAACATGTATGTAACTGTATATTCTTTTGCATAAGATACAATATCCTCGTTGTGAATGCAACACACGGTTTCAATGAAATAACAGGTGTACAGTTATTATGTACTTTCGCATAAATAGTTCATTTCTGTCATTTACACCTATTTTAGCTAAACATTAATTAAAATTGATACACGGAAATCTGAAAAGACTGACAAGCAACGTAATATTTCATTCAGTTAGTAAAGTAGCAATTTTATTTCTCGCATTTCTCTCTGCGTGAAGAAGCCAACAACTTTCCTACCAAATCAATGCTAATAGTCGAATGCCACGGCGCAAAGGCTAACGAGCTTTCGAAACTTTTGTATTTCCTCGAGTCATAAGAAATGCACTGCATTTCAGATCCAAAAAGTCTGTTAAGCCTATCCTGCGCATTCAATTGGAGAATCTTATTTATTATTTATTAACACTAACATATTGCGAAGAGGATCGCGTATGTGTAGTAAATTGTTAATTAGTTTCGTATGAAACTAATGCTTATAGTTGAATGTCACAGTACACACTCCAAATTTCTTTATTTCCTCGAATCATAAGAAATGTATCAAATTTGAAGTTCAAATATCACAAACTGAATTAAACAAACTTATTTACAATTATTACTAATTATTTACATAAGCTCTAACATATTACAAAGAGTGAGAATTCGGTATCAACTTTCCTCCCTAATCAATACTAATTCGTCGATACATGGGCTAGCTAGGAAACAGAGTCGAGGCTAACAAACAATCGGCACTTATCTATTTCCTCGAATCATAAGAAATGCACCCAATTTGTTTGCAATTCATCAATACTAACGTACTACAGAGAGGGTCACATATACGAACTCGTTACCCACTTTCCTCCCAAATCAATATTGAAACAAACGAGGAAAGGAAATATCGCAACATCCCATTACTACGTTTGGTCGTCCGTAAGTACGGTTTCGAATCATAAAAAACGTACCGGAATCCAGAATCAAAAAACCATCCTAAAACCATCCAATAAATTAATTTCAGACATCTTATTTACGAATATTATATTCTCAATTCATCGGCACTAACGCATTACAAAGAGTGTGCTATACCAATACTAACATGTTTCCCATTTTTCTCCCAAATCAATGCTAATTCAAACGAACAAGAGAAATATCGCAATATCGAATGCCCCGTTTCGTCGTCCGTAAATGCAGTGAGCCAGCGTGAGAACATTATAAAAACTGTTGTATTTTCTCGAATTGTAAGAAATATATCAAATTTCAGAATCAAAAACCTATCTTAAAACTATTCTACAAACTCCGCTCAAAAGTCTTATTTACATCTCATCGGCACTAACATATTAGGAACAGTAAAAACTCGTTGACACCCATTTCTTCCCTATTTCCTCCAAAAAGTTCGTTTGTAGAATCTTATTTAGAATTTATTCGCACTAACACATTACAAAAAGAGTCCCATACCAATACTAGCTAACTTGTTACCAATTTTTTCCCCGAATCAATGCTAATTCAAAGGAGCAAGAGAAATATTGCAACATCGATAGCCCCGTTCGGTCGCCCGTAAACACGGTGGGAGCCAGTGAGAAAGCGGTGAGAGCGGTGGCGGCGCTCCTTGCCAGGGCAGCTGCGAGCTCGGCACTCCCGGCGGCCGGCAGGCAAGTGAGAAAAAGATGCGAGGGGAAAACGTAACAGGTAAAGGAGGCCCGGTCGGTGCGCGCGGGGCGTATGCTGCCGCCCACGTACGCCGGATTCCGCGAGTTTTCGCCTGTCCTGGGCGTTCCTGGTAGCAGCGAGGGAGCCCAATCGGTGGTTCGGGGTGTCGGGCGCCGGCCGGCGCACTGAGTACGCCGCGACGCCCACTGCCCGACGCATCCCACCTTCTGCACCGTGGCGCTCCTCTCTCGCCCCGCGCACCCTCGCACCCGCGATGCGCGTTGCGCGCACGCGAAAAACCAGCTGACCTCGATACCACCTTGCCGCCTCCACCTTCTCCTCCAACCCCCCCACCTCCTCGCCACCCTACTCCTCCTCGACAACCGCCCCTCTCACCCACCCTCCACCCCCTAGGCACCTGAAGAACGTGCCCACTCACGTACAGCAGCCCACCTCGGCCAGCATCCTGCCCTACACTTTAAACGCCTACACTGCACCAACCCACCCTCCAACTACCCGCACCCCTCTACTATATCTATCTATCTATATATATGTATATGCATGCATGTGCATTTATCCGCTACTGCCACTCGACATAACGACATGAGTGTCGCTTAACAATGCCCCTTAATCACGCACCCTCCTAGTAACTCTTCTTCGCTGATCGCAGACCTACTCATCGCTTTCTCTGGAAAATTTATTAAAGACCGTCCGATTCCTCACCTGCTAGAGTCTTTGACGTTCCTTCCCTTGCACGTCCTTCTCAAGTGATTCGTTTCGATTTGTGGTATTGTACATTAGTTTTTTTCATATATGTGTTTGTATTGTGTGTCTGTTTTCGTTTTCCGATCGTTGAGGTGATCATCATATTTTCTGGAAAGTGTATTAAAGACTGTACGATTGCTTCCTTGGGAAATGGAGTCCTTTGACCCTTTAAGGATGGTTGATCAGTATACTTGTTGTAAGGAAAAGAAATTAGCTTTTGGTATAAAAATTGTAATTATTATAATAAATGAAACATGTGTTTCTGCTTTTGGAGTAAAAGGAATCAATTGAATATATTCATCACCGCTGGATTTTAAGTACGCAAGATAAATATTTTTAAAGAGAAAGTCTAGCTGTTAATGCAAATAATAATATAAATAATAGACAGCAGTAAATACGATAACACTGATTTATTTCGCAAAATTACATATCTGTGAAATTGATAGATGATTGAAACACAAACACATTGCGCTGTATGTACAGTGAACAAAAAAGTTTGCACGCATCCCTTTTCTTGGAGTAAATTTTGATATTCTGATTCCTTTTTAAGAAAACACAAATTTGCCTAAAGAAAAACGTTTCCTTTTTTAGTGAAAATAAATGCTTTCGTAGCAGAACGTTTTCTCCTTTAAGAGAATTTACTGCAAAAGATCTTGATGCGCGAATATTTTTTTTACCCATTGTATGTAAATGGAGTTTAGTTGTAGGAAAATTTAAACGCCAAATGTATGTGCAAACGAGAAATTAAAACCAATCGCTATAACTTCAAAAGTGAGTGAATTAAGTGGGCTAGGGGAAAAAGTGAGAGAGTTTGAGAGAGAGAGAAATAAAACCGTATATAATTCTGAGTATTGTATATATGAGATGATGTTGTGATAGGACGTGATATGCAATCATGCAATAATTGATAATACTAGGTGATTTGCAATTATTCTGGATATAAGCGACGTATAAATGACAGTGGTGATGTGAAAGTAACCGAATCGCGTTGTGCGTGATAAGTTCTTCGATACTATCACAGGAATCATTGTACCGCTTCATAATTATTATTTGTTCTCTTAAAGTTTACTTAATACAGAATAAGTACGTCACTTGAATTGAGAGTAACTTAATAAAAAAGAGAAGTATAAACTATGTAGAGCGGGATGCACCTATGTTAGAATCAGCAAGTATTTTCACCCATTCTAGATTTTGCAAAATACAACACCTTCATTGCGTTTAATGCTATCTATTAGTTGTGTTATTATTTGCAGAAGTTGCAAGATGAGCTAGTCTTCACGTTTTTAATATTAGTCATACATTATACAATGCAAACATCGTGGATCCCATAGCAGATGCATCACCCTGACTGCACTTTGCTTTGCACAGTTCTTTGCGTATTCTTTTAATATTTCAATACAACAAGCTGTTCCGAAAGGAAGTGCGAACCAATGTGTTATATAATATAAATCATATTTTCCTTTATTTCATTTCGAAATCCTGTAATGACGATTTTGATCTAATTTTTGTATTTTTAACCATTTTACATTTTTTCTACAGCTTTCTAACTCTCTCTCTCTCTCTCTTTCTCTTTAAAAAGTACTTGTTTCGTATAATGCAAAATGTGTAAACTCTTACTCTTTCCAAATGTAGCTCAGTTAATAAACAAACAGTCAATAAGTTATTACACAACAATGCAGCAGATTGGTAAGGAGTGTAGCATACTTTCGAAATATTTAATGTGTAGCACCATGAAATTTATCACCTGTTTGCCGTTGATATTGATCGAGTAATTATTCTTCATTCGCGTGTTTCTATCATAACTAGCATCCCTATCATTATTACTACACTTTTTTGGACATATACTTGTCGCACCCGATTGCCGGACGTGAAATTTCTGATTCAAAACAAGGTAGCAGTCATAATAAAGTATACTAAGATTGAAGTTTGCTAACTTTACTATTAATTATTTTCTATTTAAACTGGATAACGAATTTGCATTAGCAAGCGAGGTACTTTTAAAAGTACTTTACAGTGACCATGTCTTGACGTAGAAAAACGAATATCATCTTTTCATGAATGTCGATATCTACATGATTATCATTGTTCGGTAGTTGCATTGAGAGCATCTTTAAAATATTAAATTCTTCAAAACAATAAAGCAAGTAGTTTTGGACTGTCTGGCAAGAATGGAGAAACGTTTCCAAATAAAAATCGATAGCAAATAACTCTTATTAACTCTAAAGCATTTAATAATTCCTACGTTTGGGATTTTAAGTACATTTCTACACTTGCATAAGAAATTCACAGTTTAGAGTCTGTCGATCAATAACAGCGCACCGACCACAAGAACTAACATTCCCCAACATATAACACGTTGTTTGATGATTTTCATGCAGTTTGCAAAAGATACGCAATATTAATATTTACATGAAAGAAAAAGTCTGATTAAAGTCTAGATTTTCAAAATACGGACAGTCAATGATAGCTTACTTTAAAATAATGTAAACATGTAAAAGAGCACTGTGAAACACGTGCACGCATTGTGTAATTATTATTGAACTATCGTCGAGTCTCACAAAACGACTGTGCGTCGCGTCAGCCGTAGTCTTTAAAGCTGTACGTTCCTTAAGGTTTAAGACTATCCGTCGTTTTCGGGAGCTTTAAGTCGCACGAGTGGAAGCTGTCTTAATCCTGGCGAGGTAATGCCATGTTTCCATATCCTTTGTTAGTTCAACAGTTTAGATGATATTGCATGCATTTAATTACAAAAAGTATGGGGTTGGATTCGAAAAAGATTAGAACATAAAACATCGTTTACATAAGACTTATCAATAGGTTGAGTTAGTGGTCTATTGTTCTCTGATTGACTAGTAAACATTATAAGACAGAAATGTCGACTCTAGTTAACACTAGTTAATACAATAACTGACGAACGCGTAATCCGATTGACGCTAAATGTGAACTACTTGTTGGAAGTGCCTAGAGAAGAATCCATGTTGATTTTCAAACAGCTGTAATGAAAATTAGAGAAATTACTAGACAAATTAAAGATTACAGTTCAGCAAAAGTAGCAGAATTATTATAAGAAACCAAGAATGTTTCTTTTTACTTAGTTGTTGTAATCACTAAATCACCCATCATTAGTAATTCTTTTCACTTCGCTCATACTACACACTGATCCTGTATGATAGTTTAGACACTCGAAACAATACACTGAAAACAATGAACCCTTTTCCGCCCCGAAAAAACGCTTAGTGTAATCAAATGGTGTTTATCCTTATAAAATTTTGTATTACACTATTTGTTACATTTACGGTGAGTTAGACCAAGCATAAAATAATGTCGGCGTAACAAGTATTCGTACATCGATCAATATGAAGTAAAACGTAGTACTGTTCTGGAGCAAACATCAAATAAACAAAATGACAATACATGAACTATCCAAACTTGATCCTATGTTTGTTCCAAAGTCATTAGAGAACATATACCTACACCTTTTTCGGATACAGGCTTTGTTTATAAACATCACAGTAATAGGGTAAGGTTGCCTAAATCGCCCAGATTTTGACATTAAGGCTTATTACTCGCAAATAAAAATTATATTTTTATTATATTTCCCCTTTCTTATGTAATTTCTGTATAATTTTAATACACGATGATTAGTTTGAATATTTTCCAAACCTTCTAAACTCTGCAATTTACGCAACTGGTATCCTAAATCGCATCTCAGGATGCCAAAATCGTCATGCGATTGGAAATCATAACTTTTATAAGGACTTTGCATGTAAAGCAATATGAAATAAATAATTCTTATTTGTAGGGCTAGCACACTAAATACATTAATATTTGGAATCGAAGCATTAGCCTCAATAGTTAAAAAAAATATTACAGGAAGCCACTGAAAAACACGTAGAAATGGAGTTAAATATTTTGTTTGCAAAAATTTCCAAAAAGTAACTATTACCAGTTTTACAAAGCATTACTACTTATCTTACCTTTTTTGCAAATCGTCTGTAAAATGTATAAAGCAGTAACAATGTCATAGGAGGAACTCTTTTGTGGACGGAAATATTATTTGGTTTTTGCGACAAATTTTTAAAGACAATTGAAACATCACTGCCATACTCTGAATGTGTTAACTAATTTAATAAAACACAAGGTAGCAATTCTTGTGTGGATTTTTAGCGAAGGAGGTGCGATTTAGAAACCGGTGCAATTGGGCAACGTGTATTTTTCTTATCTGTTAATATTACAAAAAGTAATCGAGACATTGCTTTTGTAAATAAAATGTCACGTGAAAACGTTAACCATACGCTGTATCCAAATATTTTCATGACTTCATGATGATGATGATGCTGATGATGATTTTCATGAACATATGTATAACTCTGACATTAACAGTAAACGAATTGGCAGTTTATACAGCAATTGCTACTGAAACCAGTCAAAGGGCCAGTTACGAAACAAACATCATATTTTATAAGAAATTGACAATTTAACATGAAAATTAATGCACACAATAGCATTTCAATAATATTAGAAGATAAAATCTTTTCATTTTTACTTTTAACAAGCGCGAAAAAAGTGCGTAGTTAGATCGTATTTTAAACCCGGTTTTCTGTTGACCCTCAAAATCACTGCAGTACTGATTGCGGCGGATTTCGTGCACAAGTTAGAGTGTTTAAATATTGAACAGATGGTAAACATATTTTCGACAAAATGAGCATAAGTTTACTTGTTTTGCTTGGATGGACATTCGATATCGGCAGAACCAGTTCGCCTGTTCTTGAGTACATTCATTTGCTCGTATGAGTATCATCCGACAGTTTTCCACTCTGGAAGGATTTTCGGTATGGCGGCAGTGTTGCGGGTAAATTCGTTACGCATGCATTCACAGGCGCACGCGAACGCAGGATGATTTCAGCATGAATGTTATAAAACGCATGAAAGGTTAGGAGGATTTCTCGATGAGTGTTTGTAATTTTTCGGAAGCCTCTTATAGTTTGCCAGAGTGGCGTGTGTGGCCATACGGTGAATTTGTTTGAATTTTGAGGTTGCGGAAAACGTTATTTAGTATTTTGCATTTTGGGTAGATGCGCATATTTAGAGATGAAGTGTATATTCATAAAATGTATTTGGCCCAATGTTTGGTAAGATTGTAGATATTTCGAACTTTAAGGACGAATAAAAAACGGAGATCTGACAATGTCAGATTTATCAGATTTATACCCTGCCACTTTACGTAATAATTAATTAATATGTAATAATGTATATATCACATAAGCTCTGAACTATACGATGTAACAAGTAACTTTAACCTAAATCAGACTGTTTCATTTAGGTCGAGAAATATCAAACCAAAACAGATTAAACCGATGCATATAGGAAATGATGAACAGATGAATATAATATCTATAGGATCACAGAGTGATCGATTCGGAGAAGGGTGTTCTCCAAATGGGTAGCAATGCAAGTATATCATTGTCATATAGTTAGGAAGTTAAAAAATGTAATTAATGTAAGAAAATGAACCTAAAGAGAATACGATCTCTAAAAAGCAATTTTAGAATGTAATACACATATCATAAAATCAGTTGGTTCGGTTTAATTAGCTTCCTTACTTCCGATGCTGGGTTGCTGTTTGTAAAAGCATTCAACATTACATAAAACGCTTATTTAATCAACGATAAACAATAGTCCGCCGTGTAAGTTACTCTGATACACAAAAGGTGACAAAAAATCGGGTTTTTTCACTACAGTGCACCTAACCACAAAATCTTGAACAAAAATCAGAGTAAAAGTATTAATAATATATTCTTACTCGAAAAATGTAAACGCGGATCCGCGACTCCTTCAATATAAAATGATCTTTTTTTCCAGTACGTTTTCGGTTTTTTCTTATTTACAACGCGGGTTTTCAGTTTATAAATCTGAAAAAATTACATAGTATTTGCCTTATTAACGGAAGCGCCTCTGATTTTTTTCCAAATTTTTCATTCACTGAGATTGGAAAAAGTAAGCAAAAACGTGATTTTTAATTTTCGCCCTTTACTACCCTCTCAGTCGAGATACCAACTTAAAACTGGACACAAATTGTTTTTCTTTGATATGCTATCGAATGAGCCATCGCAAGTCGAACGAATAATAAACTTGGATTTCAGGAATACATAAATAGAAATATGTGTTTCACCAGGAGTGAAAGGTGAAATACATCGAAAAAGGATGTTCCTAATCCTTTCAGTCCAGGCATTTTTTTTAATTATCAAGAATTATTTTTTAACTAGAGCGATAGCGTGTCTATATGCGTACATGTATGTGTCACTCTCTCATTTCTTTTCTATCATTACTGCGCATCGCGTAAAAATCATCCTTGAAGTTCAGGAATACATAAACCGAAATGTCTGTTAAATGGAGTTATCCATGAGACAAACTGAATTTGATAGTAAAAGAGTTTGACCGAGAGTGAAAGGGGTAATCGGTAAGCGCGAGAGAAGCTTTATCCGTGAGGTAGAAATCTCAGAGTGGAGAATCGTTCGCGAACAGTAATCGGAAGTGCTCCGTTAGCGGGGCATTAACTTCAGAGGGCAACATACGTCCGGGGAAGTTAGAGCCCTAGATAGTTGATTCGTCTTGAAGAAAGTTCCCTCACCGTAAACAACAAGTAGTTACCCAACCGGGGAACATTCTCACGGACATTTCGCTCACGACACGTCGCTCGCGTCGGGAAAGTAGAAAGTTGCAAGGTTGATCGTCAGTCGCCGCCGCTCTCGCCGCTCTCTCTGCAACGCGCATACCTATGCACCCAGTAACTAATGCAGGTTTCAAAAACACACTGTTTTTCCATTGTTGGATTAATATTTAAAATGTATATGTGACACTCACACTAGATTTTATAGTTTATGGTTTACAGATTTCACTGTGACAATTTTAACTTCTAATGTTTACATATTTATTAGTCGTTTGCTCTGATCGTACTTTGACTGTTTAAGAATAATGTCCAATTAACTAGTAAAGTTTTCTAAAGGATCTTTTACCTAATTTATATGCCGATAAGGAATGAACTTTCAACATCTGTAACATACAGAAAATTCGAATGCAAAATTGCATTCAATTTTATTACATTTTAAAATTTCATTGTGTAACCTTATGTATATATTAACTTAAGGATGTCTGTAAAATACACTTAAACTATATATGTTCTAAGGTACTTTTGTAGGTTTTTAAACAATGAAACTGGAAGATACAAAGATATCTGTATTTGGAACCAGTCCTGCCAAAAATGCAACACAAGATACCAAGTAATTATTAGAAAACTTTTAATAAATTAATAGTTAATTCTACTGTAATAAATTATTAATAGGACATATAAATCTCACTCACTGCCGTATTATTAAGAAGAAGCAATAACATATTCAAGATATTCTATGGGATTGTCCACATTATGTTGTCATTAGCAGGGTGAAAAGCAATTCCAAAAAAGTGACAAAAAATGTAAGACGGTACTAAAATTTAGCACTCCTAAAATGTGGGTGGGTCGATCATGTCTTATTTAAATAAATATAGAGATGCCACAATTATACGCGTACCTTGATTATATAATTAAATTAAGTTGTATACAATCACGGAAATAATAATAATGTAGTCACTCGTATCCAAAAGGTGATGTGATAGAAGATAAATTATTAAAACAAATTACAAGATGATTTCTAAAACACATGAGAATATTGCAGCAATATTTTCAAAATTCATAAGAAACTTACGGTGAAAAACCTTTCAAACTGCACGTTTTATTAAGTTCAACTAAGTTTCTCGAACTGTAGTTTTTACTGCTAATAATGTACTTCGCGAATTATAGATTTAAAAAATACAGGGTTGCTAGAAATTACATGGATTGAACAGAATAGTTTTAATTATTTAAAAAACTAAATCTGTTGTAGATATTGAGATGTTTTTGACAAGTTAACACCTTGGTATTGATACTGACAACATCATTATGACAAGATATTAAACAATCAAACTAATCTTTAAGAAAAGTTCGATTGTAATTATACGATCTTTATTATCTTATTCGAAGATAATGAGAAAATACAAGTATAGTAGAAGTTGACGTCTTGATATTGCTATTGGTAACGACATTACCACAAGATATTAACACTCGCTATAGGTTTGTAGGGAAACATCCTTGTTGTCCCACGATTTTTTCTTCTGGGTGTTCATTAAAGATAATAATTCTGCAACACTTTTACCTGCTAATTTCCGTAACTTGCGATAAAAATCACTCCCGTGATTGCTTAAGTCACTAAGAATATGTTGGTATGAATTTAAACAGAATTCAACTGTTTGCTCTGCGGTTGAGAGTGTAATTTACACATGACGCTATTCAGTGTTTTATTAGGTTAGTTTGTACCTTCAAACTAGAACAATGATACTTCAATTGCTTTTAAACATCATCCGTAGAAACCAATTCTCATTACCGTATACAAAAGAGTTACATTCTTGCTGTGATATTTTGGTTTTATAATACATTTTGTAGCCGATTTGCAACAAAGTAGGTTAAATAGTGATGCGTGTTAACACTAGAAATGGTTGCAATATTGTTAGATTTAGGTGCCAAAAATGACCATGTTTGCTAATAAAACATTCAAACCCACTTTTACATGTTTTACAGCGTTATCCTATATTAACAAATTTTTTTATTTTAGTTATTGAGGTTAATGCTTTGATTGAAAATATTATTTTATTTGGTGTGTTACCCCTACAGTAAAAATTATTTGTTTTACGTTGCTCTACTTGCAATATCCTTATTACAATTATGATTTCCAGATGAAGGGCTATAGTGGCAACGTAAGGTGTGATTTAGGATATCAATTGCCTAAATCGCACAATTTAGAAGGTTTGCAAAATCAATTACTTTCGAACTCATTATCTATTAAAATTATAAAAAATTACATAAGAAAAAGGAAATACTGCCGTATATTATGACGCAAGGAATATAAAGGTATCATTCTTCATTTTTGGGTAAAAAGCCCTAATGTGAAAAGTTAAGCGATTTGGGCAACCTTGACCACCATATGTGAATGCATGTACAAGACACGGGCACTGATACATCAGTGGTATATATGAACCAGTTTTAATTTTATAAAACTTCGTCATTTGGAAATACAAGAAACAAAAGTGGCTAAACATCCATTGTAGCAGAACCTAAATCTAAATTCCTACTGGAATATATAAAGCAGCTTTAATTGTGTAGAATTTCGTCTTTTGCAAGTTTGAGAATCAAAAGTCGCCAAACATTTGTTTAAGTTCCTTAAAGTTTCTGTTGCCAACAACGAAAGTGCGCGTTGCTCTGGTGTCAATATTAAGGTGTGTTCTCACTGGGGGAACAACCAGAAACTTTTCGTTGATACTTCGTGGCTCTTGAAAAAGTTGTTAGTTAGTTCTTGCCGAAAATTTGTTAAAGCTCCCTTAAGGATGTATGAGAGGTACAGTCGTGGACAAACGTACCCGAAATTCAAAATCCTCAAATATCTACTCGCCACGTGTAGAAAACATAGGCATAAATGATACAAATGATAGCTGACATTACATATTTACTCGTAGAAAGCGATTTTTCACTTTCCCAACGTTTTTGTAGCTAAGTTTACGATTTTTTTGATGTATACAACAAAACTTTTAATGGTGAATGTGCCTTAAATCCAACTTAGTAACGTACAAATTTTTTCGAATCGACATCCAAAATTATACGTCGTACGAAGTCAGTGACTATGTTCGTATGCTATGTTTCTCACTTCCACTCATGAGCTACAGGTTAGTCTCAGTTGCTTAGCTAATTCAACGATACCGCACTTCCATAGCATGTCAAGCTTCAGGCCGTTTGGAAGGGAGAACTTCTTGCAGTTAATAATTAATTTCTACAAAACGGTATTGTGAAACATGATGAATTTTTGTACAGGCTTTAGGTTGTTCATAAGCTATGCGTACAAAAAAAATCAAGAAGTTGACACTATTTTTTCAACATTTCTTTTGCTGCTTTGCTCAACGAAAATGCTTTCCCCATAAGAACGTGTGTAAAATCAATGGAATTTCAAATCGTAATAACTCAATAACGGTCCAGTGAATTACTTTGAAACTTTTTGTGGCACTCCGAAAACGGAAACAGAATAACGTCACCAATTTTTATCAATTCGGCACTGTTTTGAAATAGGTCTAATACATCCTTAATGTTTCTGCTGCCAATGACAAAAGTTGTTAAGAGTTGCTCATATATCGATGCTAATGCAGATAAAGTAGCAATGTCGGTAATACCAGAATATTCAGTAACAATGGGCAACAAAAAGTTGCTTGTTACAGCTCCAATCAGAACACAGCTTCAGATGTTTGATATTAGTGTGGATAAACTAGCAATTTGGGAAATACCAAAACATTAAGCAAAACTGAGCAAAAAACAATTTTTCAATGTTGCTCTAGTAAGTACACAACTTGACATGTCGATATTATTGTAAATGGAACACCAATACCGATAATACTAAAACACTCACCAATAATAAGCATCAAAAAGATTCTCAATATTGCTCCAGTAACGACAAACTATAAATAAAACTAAATATTACAACAGTAAAACATTGTGTAAAACAAAGCAACAAAAAGTTTCTCAATGTTCCTCCAGTGAAGGTACAGCTTTAGAATATGTTGAATGTTACTCCAACATAGGGCAGGGAGGGTGCGTATGCCCAGGATAAGCTAAATATCTTTCATCTTAGCTTTCCCCAATACTAACGTGTTTTCCTGAGATACGCTGAATATCTCTCACCCCAGTTTTCCTCAGTATGTGATCCTCGGGATAAACCGAATATCTCTCACCTCGGCTTTCCCCAAGACTGTGTTGTCTCCTCTAGAAATGTCTGCAGCGGTAAAGATTCACGTGAATGACTCCGCAATAGTCACTTTCTCTGCGTATAATTATTATTAACAATTACATAATCCGGTGAAAGAGTGCAAGATAACAGAGGGGCGAGCGGCGTAGATGGAACAATATCCTGTATAAACAATCGTAGATACTGTTTACAGCGTTAGTGGATCGCACAGGAACTATTAGTTGTAAAGGGTAAAGGCATTATGTTTGACAAACTTGATTTAATGAGGGTTGAATACGAAAGGAATTGTTCCATTAGCTCCGTGGAACCAATGGCGTGGCATGTAATTCTAATTGGATTATTCAAGGCTTGGTTGCGTAGTTCTATTTCTAGCAGATCAGAGGTCTAGTAAGTAATACTAGTAAGTAATAAGTACCAGACCAATAAGTAATAAATAGAGGCATAATAAGTAACCAAAGGTCTCGTAAATAATAACTAATAAGTAATTTGACATTTTAAATTAAGGGGGGATGTCCATCTAGAAATTTCAGAAATAGAGGTAATTTCAAATTTTTTTATTCAAAAAACCTTACGAATGTGATTGACTAACATTTTTTTTATTTCAAGAAGCATCGTTTACGAAAGTTTTAGTAATTTTTAAATTCACATATCATTAATATCGTAAGTTAAGGAATAACTTATAAGAGATAAGGTCCATTATTTCTCTAATGGACTCCCATTTCTTTCGAAATGACAAAGGAACAATTGTTTGGCAAAAAATTTATATTTTGTAGTTAATCCATCGTCATTCTGTAGTTGCAACTTTTTTTGTAAAGATCAATAATTACACTGTTGATTTTCGAATTTCTATATAATATATATACATTTTTATGGTACAATGCGTTGTTACTACTTTTTTCCGATAATGGCATAGAAAATGCAAAAAATACCTTATACTATAAATTCCTACCAACATTTAATAAAAGAAAAACAGTCGATATAAATAAATTAAAAACTTGTCTTTCACTAATGTTTCTAGGTTAATAAATAAAAAAACTACATTGTTGCCAGGTTGCCCAAATCGCACCCGAACGATTTTGGCAACCTGGACCTCTACATATGTATCATCGCACTGATTCCTAAATTGCCCCCCCCCCCCCTCCCTCATAACAATTTACACGTGGCGCTATTTGGTTTTTCATTAGGCCAGTTTCTATCTCCAAAAAACAATAATGATACTTCAATTGTTTCTAAACATTTTCTGGAAAAACTCATTTCTGTTCTATTTCTGTATATTTTCTTCAGTGCTGTTCAGTGGCTCCCTTTAATAACAAATTTTATTCTTTTAGCTTTTGAGGTTAATGTTTCGATTGAAAATATTAACTTATTTAGTGTTTTATCCCTATAAATAAGAATTATTTATTTCATTTCGCACTAAGTGCAAAATTCTTATTAAACTTATGGTTTCCTATTGTAGCGCGATTTTGGCAACCGGGAGTGCGATGTTGAATACCAGTTGCCTAAATCGGACCATTTAGAAAATTCGTAAAATCAGTTAGTTTCAAACTGATCATCGTGTATTAAAAATATAATAAAATTACCTAAGAAAAGAGAAATACTGCCGTTTATTATGACATAAAAAATATAAAAACATGATTCTTCATTTCTAAAAAATATGCCACAATGTGAAACATAGGGCGATTTAGGCAACCTTATCCTATTTTCCGAATTTCTATATTTTTAAACAAGTAATTTTTGTATATTGTGAACTTTATCTTAAAAATAGGCCGGTGTGTTTTAATGACCTGGAGTAAATATATCGTTTTTGGGTGCCGGAAAGCGATTTATTGAGGACCGACTTTGAAAACACTCAGTTAAGGAATTAAATAACCAGATTGATTTATTCAAACTATCAATTTACTTATAATAAAAATAGAATAAATCTAAGGGCATATTTGTTGGTCGAACAAAAAAAGCCATTTCCTGGACAGTAATACATGAATCAGGAGACTCGGTAGAGTCTCGCGCCAAGTAGTTAGGTATACAATACTATACAGCTGGTTATACAAGTGCTCACACGCGAAGTTTTTTTTATTATTGTTAATCGCTAATTTATTGTGAATTTATTGTTAATGGCTGATGCGAGTTAAATCGAGGTATCTTTGAATGAAAACTTGGCTTTCTTGTATATTATTTATTATATCTGAATTATAATTTAGCTTTCGTTTACCAATAATATCTATTTCTATTTTTGATTATTTTTTAATGACTTTGGCGAATTTGGTGAGTTGGTGAGTCGGTGGTTTGGGCGGTGGGGGGATTAATCTATGTTCAACTCCGCGACCGCCCCTCCCTCGTTCGTGCCTCCTTCATGCATAATGTAAGCCAAACACCAAATGTGTTGTACCAAAATGCCAATGATACTTTTATAATTTATACAACTAATATATTACCAATATGAATGTCTGAAAAGTATATACACTGTCCTGTTGCAATTAGTGGGTAGAGCTTGGCAACACAAAAGTGAATCTGAGCAAGAATTTGTCACCTTGCATTTCTTAGAGCAGAAGTCCTCCCCTTTTTTCATTACATCCTGCTATTTAATCATCATTACAAATATTATGCATCATATGTACAGGGTGATGTACTAGACGGGGAATCAGCTTTTTACCATCGATTTATCGATAATATCGATATTACGTAATTGTTTTGGTAGCAGTGTAATGTCAGTTGCCGTGTAATCATCATGACAGATATCGGCGGCTTATCAATTAATTAACAAATACTAAATTAGGGTCCTATTAGGGTCTACTGATAGGTCTACGGATAATAAACCTATCAGAAATGTGTCTGAAAAGTTTCTAAAAAGATATTTTTAAGTTACAGAATATTCAGAATAAAGACTAAAACAGTTTCACTGGAGTGTACATATAAATAATGCTTGCTCAAGATTCAGCATTTGTCAATTAATCGATAGATTGCCAGTATCTAACACGATTCACTCCGTGTAGTGCTGAGGGACACGCGACACAGGTGACATTATGCGGCTAAGAAAACAATTACGCTCGTCGGTATTACCGATAATTCGATGGTAAAAAGCTGATTCCAGGTCTAGTGCATCACCCTATATGTATATGACACATCGTTCTTCCAATACACAAAAAACCATATACGCTATCTGCAATAGTAAAAAGAAGTTTTGGTTTATGTTTTTGCTAACTATTTATTGCTAGAAAGTAGATAAAATAAAAGGAATTTACAATACACGCGTGGCTCACTGCAAACACGTATCACACATCATGCTCAAGCAAAACCCGAGGCAGATCGAAAGAAAAAGATACAAAGAGAGCTATCATAACAACATAACATGTTCCTCTCTCGCTTATAAGTTCTACAGTCCGATTGATCCATCTTTAGTATTGGAAAAGTGTTTGGACAATTTCTGCGTTAAATGTTCCGTCATTCTCACTGAGTATCTTATTAATTCTTGCATTCATTCATCCATGTTATGTTGGTGCAAGCTGTATGACTTCCTGTAAACGCTGTTTAATATCTGTTAGTAAAATATCTTTCTTTGTCATATAAAACCTCCATTTATAATTATTAAAGCAATTATAAAATGCCAGGTATACTTCATCATTTAAGCACATTGGTAGCACTTTGTCTATCCTTGCGGTGTCATTTACTTCGATGAAATCCGGGAAAACAGGCCAGAGTGATGCTCAAGAACAGTTGCAATACCCAATCTCCAAAATATAAAAAAAACACCCTCACATAATAAACATATACCACAATTGATGCGAAACGCGAAAGACGCGTATATTTACGAATATATATTGGCAGATGTGTTAAGCAACTTTAAGACAGTACTTTAAAGGGGCGTACAGTTTAAAGGGTCGTCGACTGCTCCGCAAGGGTGACCAGATCGATCCTAATCCACATTACCTAAGAAATAGGTAGAAGAATGCAAGGACGCATATATTGATCATATCCAATGATTTCATTACCAATAATATGTTATACAAGCATTCGATTCCTCGAAACTTACAAGACATCTCCTTTCTTTTATTTGACGTTTTTTAAGGTCGCATTAACAGCCCAGGTCATGAGCGACCCACAGACTGTTACATAACTTTTTTCGATTGGGTAAATTTTTGAATATATGTGAATGTCTTTCATAAATCTAATTACATTTATAATATTGTCGGTCGTACTGAAAGTCTAATTTATATCTGTTTTTAGGCTGTACTTGTTTCTGTTGTAGGTAAAGCGGCTACATTCGGAGATGATGCGTTTAATAGATAAATCATCATTACACATATTAAATTTGGGTTTATTCTCCCTTTATTTTTAGGTAACACTTTGTTAAGTTACTGCGGCCAATAATTAGTCATGATTTTCACGTGGTCATTTCTGCCTAGTTTGTTCAGGTTCGGTTTGTATTCCTCTGGTTTGTTCCATAGGATTTTGTCGGAAATTAGCAATTTCAGTTTTTTGTCCAGTTATTGTGTAGTCTTCCGCTAATTTCGTTTTTTATATCTTTATAAGGTATAAATTCTGCAGGACTTTTTAGGTTCAATATTGCTGCAGACCTAGCTGCTGCATCTGTCTTCTCATTTTCTTCAATCCCTACATGTGAAAGAATCGATATGAATTCGACGTCTTGTTAATCTTTGTAGCATTGGAGAGCATTATTATGAGATCAGGAGACTCGGTAGAATTTCGCGCCAAGTAGTAGTATATATAGTACGGTGAGAGACAGCCGAGGATATTTATTCCAAAGTGTAGCGGCTTTCGCCTGCTATAAAATGTTCACCTTAATTTATCAAAAGTTAGAGCTCTAAGGATTTATCTCTAAATTTTGGATTTCATTGCTGATTTTTCTAAATCCAATGTTTCATGCTTATTCTTCTGGTTGTAAAAGCAAGGCGGATTAAGAATCATTTAGGGTATTTGTCAAGAATTCCTAAAAATGTGGCTTTCACTTTTCTCACACGAGCGGGCGTCACTCCGAAATGCTGCGGGCTGCGGAGACAATATGTATGGTTGTGCCGTGTTTATGTTGCCGACACTGGTTAAACCGGTTATGTGTCATAACGGTTATGTGAAACAGTCTGATTTTATTATTTTATTTCAGGTTCAATGCTTTATTTGGTTAATAAAATAGCATACTGTCGTTCTCCCTGCCCCTGTGATCTTGTGATTATTGAGATTTATTATGAAATGTCAAAAGTGTTCATTGGGTAACTCACAAACCACTGCATTTGGTAAATGAGTAGTGATTACCAATAGTTGACATTGTCAAGTGTGTACCATATGAATCTTTTATGAAATAATTAGCAATTACTACAAAACTAATTTCAGCACTTTTGGTTTGCGCCTCGTCAGCTAGACACTTGACAGTCAGGAATAACTTGTAAAGTGTTAAGTCAAATAATTTACAATTTCAATACATTCTAGCTATTGGTAATCTCTCTTTTGCTAATCTGAATTATTGTTCGACTTAATGTTAATGTCACAATGTATTTATAACTTAAACATACATATAGGAGATGGCACATATTTTAACATAAACGACACTTGACATTTTAATAAAATTATACCTTGACATTTTTTAATTAAACTATTGGTAAATAATTACAAATTTTCTTATATTTATTCTTAAGGATTAACCAACAAAAAGGCATGAAATCCTTCCCAAAACATTAAAAGGTAAAAAAAATGCGACAAGTAGCATTTTCTTTCCCCCACAAAAACTGCTTCTTATGATTTCGCCCCCCACCCCCCCAAAATGTGCCATTCACTAAAACTCTTAAAAAGATAATACGAAAAAAGATATAGAGACATCCAGGTATCTATATCTTTCATTCAAAGATACCTCGTTTTCATTCAAGTTTTCATTCAAAGATACCTCGATTTAACTCGCATTAGCAACTAACAATAAATTAACAAAAAATAACTTGGCTTGTTCTGGTAATATTGCTAAGAAACTTTTAAAGAAATTATATTGTCGTAAAATCAGTGTTAGGTTTACATTAGTTTCCCATTGTTTTTTTACCTCGCAAAGAAGCGCGCACACGCCAAGTTTTTTTCATCGTTAATCGCTAATTCATTATGAATTTATTGTTAGTTGCTGATGCGAGTTGAATCGAGGTATCTTTGAATGAACACTTGACTTTCTTGTATCATATCTATATCTTTTTTCTTATTATCTTTTTAAGAGTTTTAATGAATGGCACATTTTTGGAGGGGAATCTATATTATTTTTAGAAAATGAAATCATAAGAGGCGATTTTTGTGGGGGAAAGAAACTGCTACTTGGCGTATTTTTGTACGTTTGAATCATTTTGGAAGTATAAATATTCAGCATATTTTCAAGCTGAATATAAGTATTCATACCGTAAAAGTATGCACTATTGCGCATCCCTGATGGTAAGGCATCTCCTTGTTAAATGTTTAATGTCTATAAAGCTTGGAATGTCGAGGGGTGTGGCTCAGCAGACTATATTTCCCCTTTCAATAGCCGTAAAATCTTCGGAGACAAATATAACCTATTACATAGAGAATAGTTTGTAGAACAATTTGTAGAACAAAGTTTCCACATTTTATTTTACCCAAATAATTCACAAGGTATTCTTGATGACATGACAAGACGTTATTGTTTGATTGTGATGTGCCTTGCAAAGAAATACTTAAGTACGTATAAAGCTACCGAAGAAGCTTCGAAATCTTGGATGCTAATTTTGACGAAATCTCTATAAAATGTAGTTCTAACAAAAGTGCTCAATACGTATTTGTTTAGTTGCTAATGTTTATTTTGTGGAGGTGAAAGTATGGAGTCAAAGTTAGGGGCAATATGCGTCCACAAACTTTATATACGAATATCTGGGGAACTGTGACCAATAGGAGAAGAGTATAAATTGCCAAATTTCACAGCAAATTGTGAGTTTGCTATGCACGCTAAGAATGTTCTTCATTAATATCTATGTCAATTCAAAAAACAATTGTACAAAAATGTTACTTTACATTTTAAAAATGCCCTGAAATTTATGTTAAAATCTAGATTTGGTCAATTAATAGATCCTTTCAACTTTTAATCCCAAAGATTAGTGACAACATGACACAGTTAGGTGCAACATGCTCGAAAGAAAAAGAAAAAAAATGTTAATGAAATGCGCGTCCTCGTAACGTATCACCCGCTGACAGTTTGCAGACGACGACTGATACTATGTGTGAAAACTTAAGGGGCAGGAATAGTTCGCTTTTCAATGTTTCTTTGGCCCTTTCGAATTCGACCATACTTACAAAACTGTTTTTAACCACCCAGATAAGAACCACCCTAATATTACATACATATAAAGTGTCTGTACGTTCAGTGTTAAGCGTGAACGATTATTAGGATCTATCATTGTATGCATATACTCTTATTTAGTTTCGAAATAATCGGTTAAATGGTAATAAAAAAATCAAAAAGAAATGGATCATTTACAAGGTAATATTAAGTTTCTCCACAGTCGTACCTATTTATACATATGTTCACCAGTGTATACGTGTAGCAGTAGATTCATTAACTTTGCTTGACATCGGTTCGGAGAGGCCAGAGTCTCCTGCAGTCTCCCACCCTCCGATGGGATCGTATTTCTCTTCTCTTATTGCAGAGTCTGTCCTTCACGAATAACATTGCGTTAAATTCGATTAAAACTTCCGCAGTCCTCCGAGCTATCGATCCATTTGTACTGCCGGCCCACTGCACTGCTGGTTCGACGTGGCAAGAACTCTTCGAAAATCTCGTAAACAGCCCTACTGTGAATAATTACCTCGACATATGGCGCTGGTAAATCATGCAATTAACGTTTCAACTTTTTATATTATCTGTATTTTTATTCGGTCGTGAATAATTTTGGGACTTAACTTAGACTTTTTTCAAAAATCTCGTAAAAAATTATACTGCATATAATCAGCCGCACTTCATAAACATAGTTATCATTCATAAAGATATGGTATTAATAAACGATGCAATTAACGCTCCGCTTTTTCAGTAAACTATATTTCTGTTTAAATTCGAAAAAACATCAAACATTTTTTCAGAATGTTCTTTCCAATATGTGTACAATTTTTGCGTGATATCGACGCCTGCAAGAAACATCATCTTTGACGATACATACAACATTTATTTACCTGCACTTACGTTCACTATCTAATAATTGAAAAAATCGAAAAAAGGATCAAAAAGGAATTTGTGAATGAAAGACGCTTTTCGTACAAAGCTTAAAGCTAGCGTTTACATATCCTTTCCTGTAGGTTGGGACTAAAAAGCTGCAAGTTATGGGACGCCGGTTTTGAGTGTTGTTAAATCTATTCACAAAATTTCTATATTAAACTGTGGGATTTTTCCAATTTTGATGGTAGTCGAAATTGTCAAAGCGTTGGAATGTTATAGTTCTAACTTATAAGAAAAGCATAGGCCAACGCTAGCTTTGAGCTTTGTATGAAAAGGTACGTTAATTTCATATACTTGAAAAAGGTGATTACAGAACGGTCCGCATGAGAAAGCGACATCGTAGATGACAATACCTACTTCATCAAGGGCGTGACCAAGGGTTCAAGGGCTTAAAGGGTCCTTCATGCATGTAATGCATGCACAGTATTTACACTGAGAGCACGAAATAACAGCAAATTATACCTGAATATACATTTTGAACGGTCTAAATCAGTATACATAAAATGGTTTTTGTTTATGTAGAGTGTAATGGCCAATTACAAGTGAAATAACGTAAAGCGTATCTTCTCTGAAAAAGAATATAATTACGTTACAGTTTCACTTTTGTTCTCAAGATAACAAATATTCAAGGTATTCATAGATATAGTCAATTAAAGAAATCCCCGCAATTATTTATGTACTTGACATAATTCTTGCCTTTCGACTTAGGATGGCAACCATTCATTTTTATATCATCTACATGCAATACATTGTACATAAAAAATAACAAAGAATAACGTTTTATAGAATTCCTTCTTCCATCTTTGCTTTTTTATGCCTTTGGATTTGTTCTGATTACTGCCTCTTTTCCTTTTCCAAGATTATATTTATTATTGCTATTACTTCTTCAGCTTCACCACTAAGAAAGTCTTGTACTTAGATAGCATGTGAAACCCTCGTAATTAATTTGTGTTTTAATTTACTGATTTTAATTCATAATTTTTATTCGCAGATGTATAATTCTGTAGATTATGATATAATTCGCTTTTAAACTTTAATTTACACTGGCTTTTGTAAAGTTCTCAACTCTAAAAATTGTATTGGAAAATGTAAATTGTCAGGAACATATTTAAAAAAAAGTAAAATAATTTAAGTAAGCATGCGGCTTAAGTATTGAGAACATTTTGCTTTCATACCATATGTATCTGTATTTTATGTCTATCTGTGTACTGAATTTGTGAAGATGTGCGAAACTTTTTTTTTTAAGTCAGTTAAAAATAAACCCACTTATACAAACAGTGGATGAAAAGAGTACTCGCACATGCAATGTTTTTGGAATAAATGTTCATAAAGAAGAAAACTTGTTTCTCTAAATAGAAATAAATTTTCTTGATCAAGGAAGCGTCCTTTTTAAGAAAAAATACACTTTCTTACGATAGGCAGTTTTATTTTTTACTACAATTTATTATAAAAACACTGGATGTGCCTGTACTTTTTTAGTCATTGTACATTCCGGAAGACATTGATGCTAATCATGTGACTGTGCACTCACAGTACACTGCACACTATAATTGAATGTATAAAATATATCGATCCGTGTTATGATGTCCAAGCACAAATCGGTTCAATGGAAAATTTATTCGTAATGCATAATTTATCTATTTACTTCTTTGAGCAGTTTTCACTCTCACACGTGCATAACATTCTATATTATTTTCATATTATCAATATACAAATTATTTTCTACATACTGACATTATTTGTTACACTAGTTTTATAAGATGAACGATTCCAGAAAACTTCTGCAGTGAGTGGTGAAATATCCAGCTGTCATTGATGTGATCAAGTGTGATTGAGCGTTGGGACACCTGGTTGGTTACAAAACAGAGCTGGCTCACAACTATAAGCGAGCTTGACTCCTAGTTTATTTGTGGAAATTTTTAGCCGAATTTCATATCGATACTTGTGTGTAGAACATTATTGCTAGCAGTTCTTTTGTACTGATTAAAGTAAAAAACAAAAACCACAGGTAAGTAAGTCCATCCTTATGAGTATGTATGAACTGTTTGAAAGTGAGGAAGACGAAAAATTTCATGGTTTAAGTTCGTATTGAACTCGATTTTGAATATGATTTTCATTATTACATTAACGGTCCTGCCACGAGAATACACACTTGGAAGAAAATTAAGGTCAACTCGAAAAGTTGTGATATTGATTTTTTTGTTACTTGAAACGTGTGTTTTATATTTTTATGTGAAAATAATTCAGAATCTTAATCTGAAAATTGGAAACTGTGAAACAAAACGCCACGTTTTCCCAAACCTAACTTTTCTGAGTTGTCACGGTTTTCTACAGAGGATTTTCATTCCTGATGCAGAAGAATTTACGTGCATGATTATTCACTTGTAATCAGCTGGTAAGCTATAATTGAGTTGTCATTCGGAACGAAAATAAAAAGCTACCATTTCGCATTACGCCACTTAGTAATTTCTTCTAATGATTGATAATAAAATTGGTACGTGCAATTTTGGACAAATTTGAACATAAGCAAGGAGTATTCATATTCAATTGAACGCAATTATTCAAATGTCATTCGAAAAGAAAAGAAAAAACGCTCCAGTTTATATTCATAAACTAATTATTTGTTCCGATAATTGACAATGTCATTGTCATTTAAAGAAGAGGAAGAAATAGGTGGCGACGTTCCAGCAGTTCATAATTCACTCCCAGGAGGAAGAAAAAAGGCTTCCTGAACGAGAAGGTTCATGGCACGTGAGAGTGAAATCATCGGAAGCGAAGAAGGCCGCTTTCGTTTCTATGCCACATACTTGAGAAAGTTTCGGTGGCGATCCGATATAGCAGACCTAACAGTCAGTGCGAAGCAGTTTGAAGTGCTTGCTAAATGTTGCGGAAAATAATGACTGATGGCTGTTGCACCCTCCGCGCTAGCTGGCCACGGCCCCAATAGCCGTCGGCAGCAGTCCCGACCCTTCACGGCCGATACAGTTACCTACACCTTCCCACTTTTTCCTTATTCGCCCTGACGCCTAGTCATTTGTTCACGATCTATTAATGACTGGCAGTGTTGCCTTTGACAAGAGAAACCAGCTATTAATACACCTCGGGTGTCTTCCCTCTAAATAACTCATTAGCAGATATCATAGAAATACAGTGCAACATCTTTTAACATCAAACATCAGTATTAAGGAAAATTGCTAATTCAGAATCTTATGATCAATAACAAACGCCCCACGTCGCATAATAGTAAAAAAATATATTTCTAAAAAATGTGAACCGAGTTCCGAAATAGACAATGCAAAAATTGCGCTAAAAAGTACAAAATAATTTGCGACTTTTTATATTTATTGAATATCTCTCATTTCGGAAACAGCATATTAATATTATTAGAAAGAGTCGTAATCATTTTGGGCCGTCTTCCAATTTCTTTCACGCTTTTTCGCAAGGGGAACCATTGCTGGAATGTTATCCACAAAATGCAAAAGACTGCATTTCGATCTGAGCTTTCGTTCAAAAATAATGTCTGGAGAAACAAAAATTGGGTATTTTGCAACAACAATGGAGTATACTAACATAATTCAAAATTTGTACAAGTTGCATCACCGCGAGAATTCCCTCTGTAAGATAGACAAGATTTCATTACGATCGGTCAATCTGTTACAAAATTAAAGTTTGTCGTCGGAGGAACGAAATCTCGGCTTTAATGCAATAATAATAGTTATTATTAAAGAATTTCGTAAATCGTATGTAGCGGGGCTTCTGGGAGCATCTTCCATAAGATAGAAAATGTTCATCCTGATCAATCCATCATTCGCAGAAATATCGCTCACAAACATTAAAAAAAATATACATGCATGCGTAAGATCATTGGCTAGCAAATTAGTTCATAGATGTTATTGTATTTCAGATTGCTAATAAATAAATAAAGAAATAAAACTTCTCTTAACACTTGCACTAGTCAGCCCGTCAAAATAACGGATTTAAATATTTTTCGTTAAAAATATTAATGTCATGTTGGTGTAATTGAAGAAATTTACTATGACTTCATTAAGATGGAAGAAATATTATATTTGTCTATTTGTTTCTTTTCAAATGTTTTAATTATTAATTGTCTGCCTATTGCACACCTAAATACACCTAGGCCCGCCTAAATGTTGGGCCAGTAAAATGTGTTATAAAATGAATAACATGAATATAAACCAACGGACACTTCAGAAATTCAAAAGAAACTTCTAATACGTGCAAATCCTGTCAAATGGATTGTACAACAAAACAGAATGGATTCTATTTGTATTGATTGTAAGAAGTATGTTTGTGCACACGTGAATTCTGTACATTCAAAATTAGTTCAATTTGCGAACAATGCGATTCTTAAGGGAATTATCAAGTAAAACTGTTTTAATAGTAAATGCCTTAATAAAAAAAGTTGTTTTTATATATATTCTACTTAAAAAGAAATTGTTTAATACATTAAATGACGTTTGTATTTACTTAGAATTTTTCTATAAAAAAAACTACGCATAAAAGTACACTTTTCAAATCCTTATCAAATTGACGGGTATTTATGCAAGGGACTCGCTGTGGAAATATTGCTAAAAAGAACTGTAATTACATTGTAGAGTTGTAGGTATGCGTTTACGTGTTAGTCCATGCTATGTTTTCTGCTCCCTGCAGTCTTGAGGTCACTTTCCATTAATGTTATAGTTCGGAATCAAGCACGCACATGCCAAGTTTTTTTTAATGTTAGTAACTCTAATAAAAGAAATTCTGCAGTAGTTGTAAAGAAACAAAAAATAAACTACTTATGTCTTGTTAGGTAAGTAATAAATACTTCATTAACAAATACTGTAAAGCGATCTAAAAAACAAAAGACAAAATACTTCTTGCGTATTATTAGATATCATTAAGAAAATTGGAATAATTTTTAGTCACGGCAATTAATAACGTAGTAGTGGCAGAAATATTTCATTGAATTTCGAGGCTCGTATTGACTTGCAGTATAGAGCGGCAGGCTAGAGCTCGAAATAGTGGCTTATTGTTCGGCAGTTGAGCGGGGGTACTTCGGACCCATTCAATATATCATCGCACCAGGACACCAACTTCGCCCCATAATCCCCTAAACTTACTTAAACCAACCAAATCTCAGCAACGCTCACCAGCACGTATATCGAATTGGAAATGAATCATTCCCGATGCTCTCTTCAAAACGGAAGATCTAAGCACGCTATCAAATTTAATCGTTTCAGTACTCGGAAGACACTTATACAGTGCATGAAAAAGTGTTCACCCACACCCCTTTTACTGGAGTAAATTTTTATGAGGAAGAAGTCTCTTTTTCAGAAATAAACCAATTTTCCTTAAGACAAAGGTTTTACAATTTTTCCTTAAGACAAAATCTTTTCCCCTTTAACAAAGTTTACTTCAGAAAACTCAGATGTGCGAATACTTTTCCTATCCACTGCATGTATGTCTAAGAGAGGGTAATGAATCCATATATGTATATATATACGCATTGTATGTAATTAAGTGGAGTTTAATCATAGGAAAATTTGAATACCAAACGTATGTGCAAATGATAAATTAAAAACTATCGTTATAATTTTAGAAGTGACAGAATTTCGGAAACTAGAAAAAAGAGTGAAAGAGTGTGAAGGACAAGAATGTATCCATACACATGCACGCGCTGTTTGATTACCCATATGTAGAGAAGAGAAGAGAAACACTGCTTAGAAGACTGCGTAGACATAAACAAAAGTAGAATAAGATCAGCACTTTGCGCTTTTATGTCGAGTGTGGCTCGACATCACATTTTGTTCTGGTAAGTCCTACGTTGAGTGTGACCCGACACCAGTATAATTGGCGACTAATAGAAATAAGATACGAACTACGTCGTCGCATATCCGGAATCCTGAGTGTAGCGCGCACTATAATGAAATTGTAAAATTGCGCGGACCGTAAAGGGTCAGAACCTATTATAGAAAAGAGACAATACAAAACAATGTTAACTTGGCTAAGAACCCTAGAGAAAATAAAGTTGACAAAAATGATAATAATACAAAAAGCTTAGAGATAGAACAAAAAAGAAAAAATATTATAGTTGGTAGGAAGGAAAGAATATTATGACCAAAAAATACAGATAAATAACAGATAAGAAAACGAAATGAATGTGAGTGAATGATACGAAATATAATCTGTAAACTGAATCTTCTACACTGCTGTAATACTGGAGTTAAATAAATACATACATATAATCAACCATCTGGGTGTATCAATAAAAATCAGTACATTTTTCGTTGGATGCAGGACATTGTTTTTAAAATGAGCAATACGTAAGAACCAATATTAAACAAGTAATTATAAACCCGGTGGTAGCCCCAGTGTAAAAGTGCAATTATTTTTCCAAACAAGCGATATACTACAATAGCTTTGTCAAGAAGGCTCTAAAGCTCACATGTAAGGTTATGTTGTATTATACGTATAGCGTGGTGGGCCTGTGATTACAGCCGAAAGAGATGGATCGACCGGCTCATTGCCACAAAGACAAAGCGCCGAATACATTCTATGGAGCACAATAGTGAGAGATTTGGTATCGTTCTGGCAGATTACAAGCATCAAAGGATGGTTAGGTGAGTGACTAAACGGGAAAAGTGCTCATCGAGTTGAGGATTCTTGCTGGCTCTACAGGAAAGGGACGACAGCCCGTTCACACAAGGCGCACCGGCGTTTTTACATATTGCTTCGAATATACCGGACAATCTTGAGATTAAAGCCGGACAAATCAGTCTCGGGCCTGTCACTTAAAAAAACTTTCTCCAAATATCGTACCTTTACCAGTGGCCATAAAAGGTACATAAAAGGACGACGGGATTGGTTGCTTCCATATATTCCGACACTCCATACCCACCCTCAAAGCTAGACCTTAAAGTATTCGTCCGAAGTAATTCCATATCGGAACGACATGATCAAGAGCGCCAAGTGGAAAGTACAAAGTGCACTGGAAGGTACGAAGTATAACTCACCCTCCCATTCCGAATATTTTATGGTATTCTTTTATTATTATTAATGGTTTATTGTCACATCCACAACTGGCTTATTAGCGACATTTGTCATACATTTATATTTACATTTTTATATTTTGAAATATTTTGCTATCTTTTAAATATTGTAATATATTCTTGCATGAATTTGGTGTATGTATTATATTCTGTTATAATATTCCATGATATTTTTCGATGCTTTACATAATCAATAACAAATACATGGTACCAGGTTTCCGGCGTACATTTCCTTGAAACAAATTTTTCTTCTTTAAGAAACTTTATTTTTTCCTAAAGGAGAAAGATTTTTTCGTTGAGAAAATGTATTCTCGTAAAACTCAGTATGCGACCACTTTTATCACCTACGCCAGTAGAAACAGTAATCCTTAAGGAGTCTCATACATCTCAGACATTAAATCTGTAGAAATAATTTTATTGATTCTCGCCATAGTTTTATTAAAGTTCTCGTGTTTGAAACATCTGTGATGAATTGTATTTTTGCAATATCAAGATAAGTTGTTTATTTTATAAACTCTATGGCAAACACTGATAATTAAATTAACAAAATTGGAAGTTTCTCTTTCTTTCTCCTGTATTTATACTGTAAATCGCAATACATATGTTAAATAATATTTGTTTATTGTAAACCGATTAACGTTTGTATAATTTTAGTATTGAATAACAAATATGACGTGATTTAATACTAAAACTTCCAACGGGGTCAAACTGACTTGTGTAGCATTTCTTTAAATTTGTGACAAATTTTCATAACATTTTTATTTATGAAAATTTTTATGACTTTCATTGAAATGTACAAGTGATTAATACTATTACACGGTTTTCCCTTTATACATTTTTTTAAAGATTTCTACGTATATATGTACAATATAAATAGTAAAAGGGGTTATTATGACCCTCCATAAAATGTACGTAAAACTTGATGATATTGGCATTTCAAAAATTTCTTATAAATTCTTAGGACGCTTTCGGTACTGAAATACCTATGAATAATACACAGAAATTTGAGAAATATTCTATCTGCAATGTGTAATGTTATTACCTGCTTTAGATAAACGGTTGAATTTGGATTTATTGAAAAGTAAAATATATGCACATTTTTTTATATTTGAGGTTTTAATAAACAAAATATTACGTATACTTGATTTTGAAAAATATTCCTATTTTGTGTTTCAGCTAAAACGTATCGTATTCTTCTAAAACAAGTCATTTTTACCTCTTTAATAGAAATACGTACAAATTAATCTTTAGTAGCTCTAGTATTAACTACTGTAAAATCATTTTAACATTTTATGAATTTTGCCAAAGATAGAATCATTTAAAAAGTATCTTTTAATATATCGCCTGCTTTGGTGCTATTTTATAATTTGTAAAACGGTTCTTTATTTTGTTATTGATTTTTGAAAGAATGACAAAGTTCTGGAAAATCAATCGGACTTTACCAACCTACATACATATTAATGTTCGGGACACGCCGTATAACATTGTACCAATGAATTATATACAATCTGTGTAAAAAGTATTCGTAGAGGGATCAACGTTAACTACCACGTAATACTATGATGTTTATAATAAATGCCTGTATAACGAGGAGGTTGTACATATTCTCTGATGCCACTACAACAATTATCCGATCAAATTCGCATAGTGTATGCTTATTGTTCATTTGTTTATCAGATATCTTGCATTTTCATCAAAATTGGTTTGTACAAATACATGTTACATCATAGTTACCGACTAACATGTACATTGGCAGATTGGAAATAAAAAGATGGAGTTATGCGAAGAAATTAGTCTAAATTAGTACAGATTATTCAGCAGAAGGGGCAAAAGTTTCTGGAAAATCAGTAAGACTTATCGCGGAGCTTAATACACATTTGGCAATGCTGGCGGTAGTGCATGAAGAGTTTTATTTCTGACAAGTGACCCTCGTTCGCTGCTCGTACAACAGCTCGTGAATGTAAGGACGTTAGATCAGTAGGGTCGGAACGAAAAGGAGTCTCCGTAGGGCACTTAAGGGCGCCCTTGTGCTACTCCGACGAGCCCCGTGCTTGGATTCTCCCAACAACTTCATGATTTGCTTGATTGCGCCCGCCGATAACTGCTGTAGGATACATGCGAGAGATTCCAGTCGAAGCCTCGCTACTTTATCGTAGACTTCGAATCTGTTGGTCCTCTATCACTGGACTGCATCATTGATTTATGTGTTCTTCTAAGCTGTTCTTCAGATTGCCAATACCACATAACTTTAAGAGTAATACATCACTTTAAGAGGGGATGCCGTGGCCGTTGGCTCCTTAAAACGAGGAGGTAAAAAGGGATTTAAGCAGAATCGTTGTTCAAAAAAGTCAAGTATATTTATTCCTATTTACAGTAAAGGTGCCGCGCCCGTTCAAGTAATCAATTTTAAATTTCGATTTAACTGTACACTATTTTCGTTCTTCTTAAAAGTAAAAATTGATGAATTGATCAATGAAATTGATCAATGTTAAATATAATAGACATTACTATAATCGCGCATGAATATTAATTAATTCAGTGTTTTTCAAAGATAGGTATTCATAATCCCTCGATAATCATCTAGGAATGAAATGGTGCACAGTATAGAAAGGTCAATATTAATTATTGGCCAAAAAGGAAAAAAGGGGAAAACCATAGAAGTTAATAGGATACGTGAATAATGTAAAAATCTAGAAGATACTTATTTATCATACTCATCATTGGCAGAGCGGAACAATTTTTTACACCATCAGGTAAGCTAATAATAGATAGTACAACAATATTAGTACGTAAAATAATATGACTTGGACTTAATGAAGAACAAGTAAAATGAAATTTAAATTTAAAAAAGTTATGTGCCCTGCCGAATAAGATATAACACATAACGTTCTATTGTTTTTGTGTACACGTACTTACACAAGTATACGCAATACATATATGGATATTGATATGGTGCAGCACTGGCATATGACGTTCAATAATACGTGTGAATGGACTTTAAAAGTTTCTGTTCTATGTTTAGTTCTTAAATAATCATGTAGTGATACAAAAATACAAAGTATAGAAACGATAATAGTAATTTATGTCAAAAATAGGCGTTGTTCAAATGGATATTAAAAATCCATTTGCACATGCAATTGTGCCGGACCATGTCAATACACATGCGTTCCGGGTACGTGTGAAAATACGTGTATTAGAAAACCATAAAATATTATTTGCCATTTCCACTAGCAATGCACGAACACGAGTACATTAAAAATATGTGTGAGGTGGCCATTAGTCGGTTAATTTCTGTGATATTAGCTGGCTTGTTTTAATTCGAATTTAACATTACAGTTGGAACTTTATAGAAAAAGTTAGAAGAAAACAAGACTTTGCATGTCGAAGCAAGCAGTAAAAGACTACGGAAGATGCAGGAAAGAGGGGAATGAAATGTGTGTTAAGGTAGTGTCTCGCGACAGTACCATCATAAAGTTGATGGCAGGGTGTATGCAAGGAACCTCGAATAATATAAGTCAAATAAAACTAGACTTTTGGTCGTGTATACTCGTTCTGCGCACTTACACATAGAAGTTTGTGTATACAGTATGTGTATGCATACTCATGCACATTGACGGCTTGACAATCGCATCAGAAATCCAGTGACGAAACGGTAGTCGTTTAAACTCAAAAATAGCTATAAAATTATAGTAATTTTCAATGGTGAAGAAGCTATTTTAGAGTTTAAAAGGCTGCCGTTTTTTCTATTCTCGATTACTTTCTAGAAAAAAATATTTCATCTATTTCAGATAAAAATTTACTGTCCTGCTTTAGGTACTGTAAATCACGATTTGTAAAAGAACGTCCATATACATCCATAGCAATGATTTTGTTGAATAGATTAATGTAATTAATTTATAACATTCCTTAAATCATGTACTTGTACATATATTTTATAAGGTTAAAACAACAATTTTGTTTATATTTTTCAAAATGTTGAAGTTGACCTTCAATTTTTGCAGTCCCGGTGTATGTAGCTTTTTGGATAATTCTATGTTTTAAATCAATCAAAGAATACTTTGGATTCCTTTTTCTGAATGTTTATTTGAACTCTTTCGGGCAATAAAATACCTAAGTTTAATATACGTTATTAGTAGATCCCTAGTATAGGCGATACGTGCGGAAAGCGTTAACTTTGACGGCCTTTATCTCATGTTTGGAACTGAAAATTTAACTTTAACTGCGCGAGGTTTCCGATATGTCTTCTAAATATATCTATGTAGCACGAATTTTAATAAATTATAGTAAAACAAATCTACACTACAAGTACCTTAAATAGACAGACGACGCGTCATCCTAGTCTTAATCGTTTAAAAACAATTCGTGGATGGAAGTGGGATAGCGTGAAAATAGAAAATAAAATTTATATAATTCGTCTCTAAAATGCAGTTGTGTTGCGTTGTTTGGAATTAGACCTTATTCATCGTGCCCGTGTGAAAGTCCATTTGCACATACGAGTAATCGTGCCACAAAAGTTTTCGCCAATAAATTATGATAAAGAAAAAAGTTTATTTTTTAAGAAAAAGCAATTTTTTTTAAAGAATAAAGCTTCCTCATCAACAGAAAATAAATGTTCTCAAAGCACAATCTTTTAAGAAAATTACCTCTACTGTCCATATGTGTGAATCTGCGTACTTAACAACAATTGAACGCTATTTGCCATCTCCACTGGTAGGGAACGGGAATTGACACGACACGGTTGTATGATTCCAAAACTAATGCCTTTCCGCTGTATTAGTTGAAAGCTTTAACTTCACTAAATATAAAATAATGTTTTATGACATCGTGCTTGTAATCACCTATTGTTTCAAATAGAAAACTGTGTAGAAATAACAAATGCAAACTGACAATATTAAATATTTCGAAATATGTAAATACTATATATCGCCCATTTTCCTAATGAATATAAAATGATGTAAAATTGTGTCAATCGCAACCAGCCTGACTTTTAAAAATAACGCAGAACTACGTTAGTGGATGCAAATGCGTTACCACTACACTTACAACGCTATAGAGAAAACCGCATGAAAGCAAGACTTTAAATTCCGAAGCAGACATTGAAAGACTACAGGTGATGCAGCAAAGAGGAAGGACTACTTTCCGAGTGAGGGAAGAAAAATGTGTGTTAAATAGACGGACGATGCGTCATCCTAATCTCAGCGGTGATCAGAAGCGCGGCGCTATCAGAAGCCTAATAAGGTCCTTAACCGTTTACACGATCCCTCTCGGTAAAGAAAATTGGTATGTTGGTAACCTCGGAAGAAGCATCGGGTAGCCCGAAGCGGTGGTTGCTAACGCGGGAGCTTTATTTCCACTAAATGCCCGTAACCCGGTGGGCAAGTTACTGATACGGGGCGAGCCAAGAGGAATGTAGGAGTGCATGGCACATAGGCCGTCGCATGTCGGTTTGTGTGGATGCGCCAGGGAACTCGGAAGGACGCAATGCCGAGACTACAAGTCAGACTTTAACGAACGTGAAAGGCCCTCGACCAACCAGATTTACCACGCTCGCCTGTAATTATCATCATAAAGTCGACTTTACGAGCAGTAAGAGCCCTCGTAAAGGAATGCTTCATTTCGCCCTCTTGGCCTACCCGCATCCCCTTCCCAATAGCCTCCGGCTACGCCACCTACTAGAAACCACCTTCCTCTACCTTCAACCACCCCCTACTCCTCCTCCCACCGCCACCACCACCACCACCCCCATCCGACCAACCAAGCTCTTCTCCAGCGTCCGCGCTCTTCTATTAACAACCTTTCTTTCGGACCTCGGCAAAACTCCCGCAACCACATTGCTCGCGTTAAAGCCGGCCAAAGTCAAGGAGAGGACTACCCTTCACTTACCAGGCTTCTCGATATTTACCAAGAAGCAATTACCAAAGGATCAGCCAGTTGTACATTCATGTTAAGGGAGCGGTGGAAAATCCACTTTTCTCCACGATCACCTAAATCTATAACGACGTTTAGAGGAGATTATGAGTTAAACAGACATACTAGTTTCAACTCGATTGAGCGTCTACGAAAGTCTCTAATTTTCAATAAAAAATACTCCTTTTGTTCGCGTTCCTTATACATGGCAAATGGAGATTTCACACTTTTTTCCTAAATGGTTCTTTTTTAGAGGTCGCATCAACTCTGATGTTATTAATAAACACGTTGTGTACATTTGTTTTAACAGTTATTAGACTATTACTTCGGTAATTAACAATTTAGTAATGAATTTGACTAATCTAACTATTGGTTTAAATATTGCTGATAATGTTCTATGCGCTTATACACTTGAATATGTTGAGTGTTATTGTTTCGTTGTTGAAATTTTCTTTTCTGTTGGTTGGTATGTTGTGTTTGTTTTGTAGTTAACGGAGGAGTATACATTCGGATAGAAAGTGCGCAAATATTAGTTGTGTGTTGCAGTAGTTACATTTATTTGGGGGGCTTCTTGATAAATAGAAATCCGAGACAACGATTATTTATGCAAGGTAACAGGCAGCTTGGTTATCAACTTTTCACCATTTTGGTTTGGATAGAGACGAGGAGGCTTTATATGAAAAACATTTCTAGGAAGCGAAATTAACAATATTGACAAATGAGATATTGACAAGTGGCAGTTAAAGGGATGCCTGCTTAATGCGTGCGTAAAGTTTGAAGCTTATTGGTTTAATATGCTCATTCATTTAACGTATTATTTATAAGGAAACATTTTAAAAAAAGTTGCAGAATCCGTAAAAGTACGCTACTACGGAACCCGAATGCCATGACATAGAAATAACTGCATGGCTATGATTATTAATCCATTTAGTCTACATTGTATGGGTTATTGTCTGTATTGCAGTCTATATTTCATATAAAAAAAAGTTTCCCCGTTATCCTTTAACGGAGGACGTTTTTTTTGTAAAAGTTTTTCTGCTTACGTAGTTAAAATCAAACAATGACGAGTATATTCAATTTCTTGCAATTTTAATTTATATGTTTCAAATATGCAAATATTTTCAAAAAGTGCAAATAGTTATTGTCCATTTGGTGTCTTTATTCTAAGAGTAGAAATACATTTTTCATCTGTTATAATAATCACGATTTTTATGCCTCCATCTGACGAGCATACTTGTCAAACAGCGTTAAAGTTTAAGAGGAAATAAATGTTTTTTCACAGCTAAGAGGAAGTGAAGGACTCTCAACAATCTTAATGAAAACGGAAATGAATACCCTCTTTTAACGGATATCTCAATTCTAGACTCCAATATTTAGAAACCGGTCGCATAATATTTCTTGCACGCTAACACTGATTTAGTTTGAAGGGTAATAGCTTCTTGCACCGAGACTGAGGGGATTTGTCAAACTTTTCCACTGATACCATCATTTATTGTACACGTTATGGTGATCATGCGAACACTTTGAAAGTTTAGAGTTGGATAGTTAATTTCTACAAATCTTTTAATTTATTACAAACTTAAGTCAATAACTGTTTCTTTATATATTTACATAAATATAAATGTATTTCCTAACAATATTCAGTATTTCTCATATATCACTGTTGGGACAATCGTGTTAACGATCGGTTTTATGCTGCACATTTGGAACCTACCAAATGGTCTAATTTCGTTACCTTCATTAGCGCCGGAACCAGCATGGATTACAATAGCTAATGAAGCAGCGGGCGGCTTTCTGGACTGGACGGAGACAACTTTTTCGTTTTTCTTTCAACCGCTCTTCCCCACTTACGCAGCCGTCCGCCTTGTGTTTTCTTGTCTCGATCTTCAAGGATGTTTGTATTACCCGCTGCTAATCTCCTTTTCCCTGCGGACGCTCGAGTCAGGCAAAAATACATAAATTTGTTTGTGTCGCGAATGCGCGTTCTAAAGGACTTCAAAGCGTGCCCCCTCCACGAAGTGGGAGGGCCAAGTGCCCTCTTAATTATCAGTTTAATTACGCGCAGTCAGAAAAAATGTACGAAAACAGAACTCATCGTATTATGCACTATGTGTACAGGGCGATTCCCTTGTCTTTGAATCATCACTGTTAAGTTACGCTGCTTTATATTGGACAATTATAAGCCGAGTATTAATAATATTTATATCTTCAACATCAAACATCAACACTGTGCAAAGCTTATTTATTATAGCTTTAAAGTGTAACCGTAACTGTTGGTTGTTACTAAGGCTCCGAATAACAACTGGTAACCGAATTGATTCTTATCAAATGGTTGTTGGTCTTGTTTAGCATATACAGTGAGCGTCTACGTAAGTACATTGAACATGTTGGGTAATGTAATATCAAGTTATCGTTGTATATTTCACCCAAGGAAAAACGAAGCGGGACTTGTATTGTGAACAATACAAGCCATTCCACCCCTCCGCCTCTCCGCCTCTCCGCCACAGGTAAGAGAAGTGTATTATAACTTTTTTTTAACCTCTATGGCTACCAGCCGAAATTCGGATACGTGATATGTACAGATTGAGTGTGAATGGTATTGAGTGTTAGCTCTCAGGGGACAGAAATAAGTCTGATTCTTACTAATATTCAGCCGAGTTGATGAGAAAATAAGTGTTCACAAATTCATGCGAACTTAGAGACGTGTTCGCACTGCGTAATAATGACGGCAGGCGAAAATATCTTGATTCGTTGAAAAATGAATTAGTTCTGTCTTAGAATCTAGGAACATGGAAATATATAGACTAACAAAGAATACCCCTCTTGGAGGAACATTAAGATGGAGAAGTAAAGATGGTTGGTCGAAAAATTCAAATAGGAGGTGGTGAGGGAAAAATGGAGATCCCGGAAAAAGAGAGAGAGTTTTTCCGCGCCCGAATGGAGCGATTGGAGATTCGTCGTCTCTCATACCTGGTCGGCAACAGGACATACACGAGGACCAGGAATTGGGCGCTAATCCGGGTGGAGCGGAGTCTGGAGAGACACATTTGCAGACCACATGATTAAAATAAAATGAATTAGAGGTAATAAAATGCAGAAAAGAAGAAAATAAGCGATGGTGAAATGAGCGAAAGGCAAGTACGGAGGGATTATGTCTGCAGATGTACGGTTAAAATGACAAAATCAACGAGGCTTGACAACCCCAACGGAATGTCAGAACAAGCAGATGTCCGAATAATTAAGAATTTCGTGAAGGGTATTCGGCGAAAGAGATTCGATGACGTGGGGGCTCGCGAATCCCAACAGACTTGAGTTTGGCTAAGGTGAAATAGTCCTTAACACGATCGCTGAGCATATTTAGGACTCGCGAAGCCTAGCTCGTAACACCCTTTACTATATCTTTCGCTTATATTGCGGGGATGAATTATTCAGGAATATATCATATAATAAGCATATCAGTTTTTTAATAGGCTATAATACAATGTTACGTACGTGTAACAAGTAGAATATTATGTAATAAACAGTAACATAATCGAAAAAGTAAGTATTAATAAACTTATGCATACTTTCATTCGCGTTTAGAAAATAATTTGTACTTTCCTTTTGGTTTCTTTTGTATGCTTTCTAGGTTTCTCAGTATATATAAAAACAACTATGTGACATATTTACGAGCTATTGTGTCCGAAAAGGGGACAAGCGAAAAGTTAAGAACTAAGGCTTTTTATTCTTTCGTTGACACATTATCTAAACCTTTGAGAGACGATAATGCCTGCCTAATGTAATATGTATAACTTCTTATACACTCACTTTAAGGAGTCGAGTCAAATAGATAAATTGTTGTATTAAATTTATGCATAAATACCGTTGGGTTTTTGTATACAATTTTTTTCCAAAAAATAATTTTTTCATTTCACTGCATTTGTAATATTGTAATTATTATTGTTGAGAAGCATAAGTGATAATTTTGAAAATTATGGCACTCAAACAAAACGGAAATACTCCAGCAAAATAAAAAGAAAGCAAAGACTTTCGCTGTGAGTTGAAGCGACGAGACAAGTGATTGAATAAACAAAATCTCAGAAAAATGAGTTGAGCGACCTGTTGCCACGTACTGTCAAGCTGCTTAAAAAATTTAAAAGGTCTCAAAACTGTTATATACGTTCCAACTGCAGAAATTAGTGTAAATACCCTTTATTAATAAAATACAAAAACGTTGTAAAGTATGTGAAAGTTATATTTCCTTGATTCAATCACGGTTTCACTTTGTCATCTATTTTCACATAAATTACAACGATTATAAATACAGTGAATTATTATTAATTTGATGCGTTAATATTATGTTGAAATAACTACTTCTCATTTCGATTTTCTTCAAACAAAATTGCTTTCCAACCGTAACTGCCAGTGCCTATTTATCAGTCCAACAAGTGTGAGTTCTCTACAACATATTGATTCTTGCATAATAAAATGCCTCTCGTTACATAACAAACCATACCTCTTATTTTACACCGAAAATATGGCAGTTTGCATCTGAATTTTTAATCGTTAATGTAAAATCCACCATGCGTCATATATTAAATAAAAGCTATCATGTTCTCTCTCCATTTCTTTCCTCGGTAAAAAAAATAAGATATTCCAAACAGAAAATTGTATTCGACGGATCCGAATGGTGGGTCGAACGGATTCTCGGCACATCTTTTCCTGACAAGTACGGGATTCGATGTGTAATGGAAAATTTAGGGTTGGCCCGCACGATAAATTTGCGGCTGTCCACTTGAATATTTTCCATGTTTTAGGTACCCAGGGAATCGGGAACTATCTTGACCGTCGGCCTCTCTCCAAGGAAGCGTCTCATTGCCCTTGCATATTCACAAATCATTCGTAGATAGGCAGCGAATCCCTTTCCCCGAGGGATTCCGTGCTCCTGTCTTCCCTGTCGACGTTTCCCTTTTTCGAGGTTATTCACAACTCTCCTAAGGGTACTGGTGACCTTTCTCATATTCCACTCGCTGCAAAAGAGGGCTCGCTAGAGTCGGACAGACATCCAGGATACTCTTTTCCACTTTCTTCTTCGATAAATGCTATTATCCTATTAGCATACAATGAAATACAGTTGGTCACGAAGATATTCGAGGACTATCCTACGATTTATTCCTTATACAGGACGCTTTAAAAACAACTCAAAATTTCAAATAAAATTGGAGCGTCGATTATACATTATTGAAAGATATTTCTAACAATTTATTATTATATGGTTTTGCAACAACTTCTTTAAATTAAATGCAAAAAACGGCTAACTAGAGCGACTTTGACATTTAAGATACCGGTTACCGACGTGCCAGTTCATATATTATAATGATGTTACCGACACGTCAATACTTATAATTCGACACAAAATAAAAAGTATCGACAAATTCGGAAGGAACTGCTTTACCAATGGAAATAGATAGAAGCGCAAATTTAACACTAAACGTACCAAGTGGGGTCAAATAACCCCTTTCAAAATTTACTTTAAAATCGTTTTTTCTAAATTAAATTAAGAATTTCTTTCTAAATATCAACATTTATTTCATAAGGGGTGAAATGACCCCTTATGGTAAGAATAGGTATGTGTAAAATACCGGTAGGTTTAGTGTTAATGAAGTTAGGCGGTCAGAGAAAAAGGGGAAGAATGGCTAGAAAGAAGAAAGGAGGAGAGTGAATAGGGTGGGAGATTTTTTGGGAAAGAAAAATATAATTTGATTCATCACATAGAAGGTAAGCGACATTTCAAATCGTAAAACTAAGTATGAATTGCGGGGAGGGTGACTAACGACGAGGAAAGTGCCCTGAAATGTCCTAAAGCTCAAATAGGAGCTAGTTCGTGCCAAATAGGGCATTTCAGTAGTGACCCAATGGCAAGGGTTATCTAGCTTGAGGTGCACACTGGGCACGTTGAGAGGTACGTACACTCACATAGGAGTGACCACGTGCCCACTGTACTCTCTCGACTTCACCATACCCGATGGCAAAGGTGCGTGCACATAGAGCACTAGTTCGATGGCAAGAACGAAACTGTGTCAAACACGCGATATACTAGCGCGTCATCCTCCATAAGTGGTTCCGTCAAAAAGCACGACGTGCTTTCCTCTAGTCCTCTCGATCGTGTCCTATTATAGCAAGATGTTATGCGTCGCGATGCTATAGCGATGATGTTTGGTACAGTACCCTTTCTCACTTCCTTCTTCAATAAATGCTAGTATCCTATTAGCATTTAATAAATACAATGAAGTTGAAATACAGTGCCACTCTTCACCAATGCACACTTATTCCTACTTATTTTGATAAAATAAGTACGATAAAGGTCTTTTAATATTAGAACTACGTAATAACACCACTACGTATAACACTAGAATTACGCAATAAACGAGTAATTTTATTACATAGGCGTATATACATATGTATGTACACCGCCGACAAACGCGTAAGAAAGAGATACAAGGACACAGCAGCTATTATTTTTTCTTTCTTATGTCGCCTTCGGCGTTTCTCACTAATCGCGCTGTCTCTTGCTTACATTTGATAACCACCCCTATCTCATCCTTTTATTGTTACCTGTTACTCATATGAATACTTTGATGAAGTATGGTATGCGTTTCTAAATAAGCGAATTGCAAATCACTTTGGCCCCGATAATCGTTATATTATTATTTTCTATTTCATATTCCTTCTAAGATTGTATTTGCCAAAGTATAAAGCTATGTAATGTACTTACATACATAATGAAAAAGAAAATCAGACGTAATTTATAAATGTTTCCTAGATCATCCTTAATATTTCACTCTTAGATTGGCTGAGTAATTATGAAAAAATTTTATTTTCCTTAGATATAATATTTTATCAATTAATAACAGATCCATTTATAGGGTAAGATTAACAAAATCGTACCAGTTCATAAATCGCACTCCCCTAGCTAAAAATTCACACATACCGTCATCTGTTTTTTCACTATATTAGTTTACACCTCCTGAGTGTAGCAGTGATGTTTGAAATGTATGTAAACATTTGCTGCAAAAACCAGAGTTATTATTAATGTTTGCAGAAAAAATGCTATTTTTTGACAGATTTTGAAGTCGAATTGCAGAAAAGGTAAAGTACATAGTCATGTGTGTGAAAATACAACAATGATACTTCAATTGTTTCTAACCATTTGCCGCAAAACCCCATTTCTACGTAGTTTTCAGTAGCTTCCTTTATTAAAATATTTCTTTATTTTAGATTTTGAAGTTAATGCTTCAATTGAAAATATTAATCTATTTAGTGTGTTACTTCTACAAAGACTAATTATTTGTTGAATTTTATTCTACGTCCAAAATCCTTATCAAAATTATGATTTCTTATTGCAGGGCTATTTTGGCAACCTGGGATGTGAGTTTGAATACCAGATACCTAAATTCCACCATTTGGAAGGTTTGCAAAATCGATTATTTTTACCGACTTCGAAAAGGAGGAGGTACTCAATTCGAACGCTATGTATTTTTTTAATGTTTGTCCGGCAAAAACTCAGAGATGGATGGACCAATCGGGATTAAACCTTGCCTATTTTATAGAGGATGCTCACAGCTTGGTTCCAATATAAATTTTTCCGAAATTATTTAATGTTAACCATTGTTATTGCATAAAAACCGAACTTTCGATTGTTCGGCGATAGCTTTGGGACGGCTTCTTCGATAGGGATGAAACTTTTAGTACCTTATAAGGGAAGTTCTCGCGGTACACCCTGTTGCATAAATTTCGCAATGTACAAGCTTTTCTTTCTTCAACAAATTCGGCTACATTTGTTCGTCTATAACTGGCTACACCGGTGCAGCGATGAAATTCGAAATGAAAACGATCGCGAACCATCGTTTTATTCATTTCCTATACTAAAAAGCATTAAATAAAAAAAAATATTTTAAAGAAAATGAGACCGACTTCGAAATCTGACAAAGTTCCAGAGAGCTGAAGACGAATATACAAGCTGCACAAAAAATGCCCTGAAAAGTAAAAAATAATTTGTTGTTGTCATGGATACAGAAATTTGCAGCCATAATGTACGATTTTGGCAACATTCCCGCATTGAGCCTAAAACTCTGCAACTTTTCGGAGGCGGCGCAAATACAAGTAAAATATTACAAAAGTCACGAAGCCTTCACACTGAAATTTGGGAATACTCATGGTCTTTATGTACCTCTCTACATCTCTACAAGATATCTCTACAAGTTGAACGGGCGGAGTATCCCCTATCTAATATACTAACATTATTAACATTAACTGCTCTGGTATACGACAATTCCGTACAATTTCGACATCTCATAGGCGTAGGTTAATCTAGCAAACACGCATATACATACATATAACAGACTGCAGGCACTAGAACACTCGTTACTTTCGTGTGTATCATTTTGTCTTCGTCAATTATTAAAGTCACCCTGTGGTTGGACAGGTAGATATGTAGGGATAGCGAAAGATCGAGAGAGAGAGATTGATTGAGAGGCGGGAGGAAGAGCACGAAAATACGGGTAAGAAAGAGAATACGAATAAACGTGGGTAAGACACATGATTACCAGTAATATTTTACTTATATTTGCGCCGCCTCTGAAAAGTTGCAGAATATTTATCTTATAATATATTTTAGTCATTGCGTATTAAAATTATTTAAAAAATCCATAAAAACGGGGAAATACTGCCATTTATTATGACGTAAAGAATATAAAGATATATGAAATAATGGTTATGAAATAAAAGTTATATTTTTCCGATTTGGATATAGCTAATTGTTAATTTAATACGGAAACAAATCCACAAAGTAACATTTAGATAATAATAAAAGAATTATACATTTAAATTTCTATTTTTAACAAGAACGAAAGAAACAAGTGCATCATAGAATTGAAGTGCAAAATCTGTCAATTGACCAGGTGTTGATATGATTAGTGTTAACACATTATTCCTACTAAAAAGTTAATACATTGTTCATCACAAAGTCCGTAGAACACACATAATCTGATATTATATTATTAACCAACTTCAAACAAGAGAAAGTTTTCAACTTGCAACGAATACATACATTTTCATTTTTTTTGTAAACATACTCCAGACAATGTTCATTAAATTGTTCTTATATTCCTCCAAAGTTTGCTATTTTTCCTGGAACGATGGTGATGGTACAACATTGTCACCAAATGTATCGGCATTTTATATTTACCAATTTCTATCGAAACCGGTCAAATGACGGTTATTAACCTTTTAACGGTGAACTTTCTTTTCGAAAATATTTATGTGCTTGCGTTGTTAAATTCAAATGATGGTGAGTATAGTACATCTCATAATTTGCATGAAAATCCAAAAAGTTATTTTCCATTAGATTTCTTTATTCTAAGAGACGAAACAGATTTTTTATTTGTTATAAGAATTAGAATTTTTATAACAAAAGGCAATTTATTTTCCTCATGACCAGTATATTCGTCAAACACCGTTAAAGGGTAAAAAATAAAGGTCATATTCTTCTGATTTTTACATAGCTAATTTGCAATTTAATACCAAAACTAATGGACAAAATAGCATTTAGATAATTATAAAAAATATATATATTTTAATTTTTACTTATAACAAGAACGAAAAAGAAGTGCATCGTTGAATCTAATATTAAAACCGGTGACTTGATCGAGAGCGTTTCCTGAATAAAGTTCTTGTTACAAAAAGTAATCATAATTTTCATCGGTCAAATTCACACAGCTTAGAAAGAGGAATCGATAATTGGGGAAAACTCGATTTCATATAGCTTCGTTGAAAGTGTACGTGCGTCCTGCGTCAAACAAGTGCAGCCAACAAAAGTCGGGAGAAGTTCTGGTGGCGCGGAAGGGTTGTCTATCACGAAACCTGGTGTAAATCCATTCGCAGCCCTGTGCGCCGACAAACATGACGAAAGTAACGAAAGCCCTGGAAGTTTTTTAATGTGAGAATTTAGCACGTGTGATTATTCATGTCTCGGCGCAGTATGCATATTGTAATCAGACAAAAAACGAGCAGGTGCACCCGTTCAAGAAAGTTCCGGAACGGCACAAGCACGTTTCCCAGCTTTACATTTTAAATGAATATGCGTGTTTAATTTACATTACGCTTAAGGCTGAGCAAGCCGCATACTTGCTTTCGTTGAAAATGCGATTGTTGTAATCTACTCACCATTTAACAGAAAAAATGCAGACATAAATGGAAAAACGTTGCTTTTTGTGCAAAACAGACTGAGTTTTCAAGGACTATTACATAATAACGTCAATTTATATCTAAAATAGTTTTTCATCGATATTTTATCGTGCAATGAAGCACGCAAAGGCCAACTTTTAACGTTGTATTTAGATGGAAGTTAATTTGTGGTGTCTTTGAATGAAATCTTGGCTGTTTTGTATAATATCTATTCTTTCGAAACAACCTAGTTCAAAATATTGCTGTTTAGGGGACCAAACTAGTGGGCGTTTTATTTACATTTTCTCGTGTTTGGGTGGTATTTTGCTACCCACATACTTATTCGAAAGTAACTGAAAAAAATATTGAAGTTTCGCTCAAACTCACGTAAAAAGTTGCATTTAATTTCTGTGTTATTTATACTTTCAAAATATCACCCGTCTCGAAGGCAGTTCATTGACATCAGAAAGCATCGGTTTTATCTTAATAGTGCGATATTTCTAAGTTTGGACTCGTTTAATAACAGTGGCATATTCATTTTGCGCCGTTCTCAAATCGAACGACATTCAGTATAAATAAGACGGAAATTATTTTCAACTTTTCAGCGCATTTTTGTCTTAATTATTTTCAAACTCGGTTGAAATGTTGTTACACATATTGTTTTGGATTGTTACATCCCATGTGGCGTTTATTGTTGATCGTACGGTTTTAGATTGGCTATTTTCCATAATAATAATGTTTTTATGCTTTTTAGTATAGGACAATGTTTGCAAAAACCACTGCTGTGAGAACATCCTTCTCAGAGTGCAAAAGATTTCATGTTGATGTGATCATTCTTGCAAAAGTTATGAAGAGATGGACGATAATAATACTGTCTTGCAATAACACCGACTTGTGTTAAACAAAATCATTAATTTTGCTAACGGGACTATTCTGAAAACTACCTCCATAAGGTAAAAAAGGTTTTATTTCAATTGATCCATCCATTGCAGGTCATATCGCTGGACCAATATTGAAAAAATGAAAACGGCTCGACAAATTGAGAACTTCCTCCTTCTAAAAGTTGGTTAAAACTGACGAGGTTGCTTATATGTGTCCAGGATACGCAATACTTGCCGGTATCAAAAAACGTTAGTGACGAAGAAATTCTACGCGGGTTCGACGAGAAAACACCCAAAGGAGAAGGAATTTCAAGTGTAAAACCTCAAATTCGCTAAAATTAATTGTAATCAGATCAATAAGATCGTTCAAATGGAAAATAAAAAAGGTAATTTCCGATAAAATATTTAAATTGTCAGTATAATAAATTTAATACAAAGATAAAACCTACTTTAGAAACTGATAAGTAACTATTTATGAATGTAATAAAATTACATGTTTTTCGTGCGCCAACAAACATGTTAAAATTCGCATTAAAACCACATACAATAATGACTCGGTTAAAAATCTAAAAGAAAGTGTAATGCAATGAAAGCCGCGACAAATGAGTGCTTGCAACAAAACATCATTTCTGTCATTTTGACTGTTTGGTAAATCTAACACAAAAGTTTATCGTAGCAGAGTAACACTTTAGCAGAGGATTTATAGTTTTCAAGGTGCTATTTTACAGTGTTGAAGCGGATGTTCGGATAACAGATATGTTAACTAGGCGGCACTGCTCAGGAGCGGGAGCAGTAAATGACGGGGAAAAGGGTGCGGCGGATTAAAATAGGCCGTGTGTATAATCTACTTTGCATTTCCACGAACCCTTTCTAAGCGCGGCGACTAATACGGTAATGCATCGGAACTTCTAGAACGGGCATGGTAGTTCCCACTAGTCGTAAAGCTGGAGTAAGTAATTCCCTTTAGAGATTCCGCAAGTCTGTAGTGTCTGCTGCTGGATGAGTCCAAATGCATCTCAGAGTAGCTACCCCTCAATCAATGTTCTAACGCCGTGTATTTAATACTAAACGTACCGGGACTTTTTATATGTAGCTATTCCTATCGCAACCGGTGAAATGACGTCTTCTGATGTACTGTGAAGTATTGGCAGCTATTCCTAGCGTAATCAGTCAAATGACCAGGTTAAGAAAGAAAGATCATATTTTTCCGATTTGCGTATAACTAATTGCAAATTTAATACGGAAACAAATGCACAAAATAACATCTGGATAATAATTACAAAAAGTATATACTTCCATTTATATTTAGAGTTAAAGTAAGACCACAGACCCGGTACAGAATAGAGTGGACAACCGGGGCATTCGAGTGGCCCCGGCGTTGGGGTCCTAACACCCAGTATAACGCTCCGTGTTACCGGCCATTCCAATCTTAGTATAGGTGAAGTATCGTACTAATAATTGATGTCGACAAAAGTTGAATGATATTCCATTTTGGAAGATAAATCTATGATTTTTATTGCTAGTTAGATCGGCAGATTGACATACGTCTCTGAATTTGGCAGAAAATGTAACATAATACCGTTAATCACTTGTTTCTTATTACCGCACTAGTGCGGTAAAGCGATCGATAATAGTAGATTGCGATACAAGTGCGAAAAGTGGCTAATTTCCAGACGCGTGAAGTTGCTGCATGAGCCGAAGGCGTAGCGGCATTGACAGGAGGACGAGTGTGGAAGTTATTGCACGAACCGAAGGCGAGTGCGATAATCACACGAGTCCTCCTGTCAATGCCGCGTACGCTAAGGCGAATGATGTAAATTCTTGTGTCTGGAGGTTGGCTACTTTAGGCACTAGTAGGACACTATATTTTATGCAATGAATGGTGCGAAAGTTTACTTTGAGTGGATTCACAAAGAACGAAGTTCCTAACAGATTATCAAGGCAGAAATCTATAGTAAACATTTTATTTACCTAAAAAAATACTCGAGAAGTTATAACATTTATTGGTGCTGTTTAGATCGACGGATTGACATATGTCTCTGAATTTGGCAGAAAATGTAATATAATACCGTTAATCGTTTGTTTCTCATTACCGCACTAGTGCGGTAATCATTTACTTTCCGCACTAGTGCGGTGAAGCGATCGATAAAATGAAATAAAATGCTACTTTCAGCACGCATACAATAACAGAGTGAATATAGATTAGAATGCGGAAATCAGCCACTTTCTGCACAATACACAGGCCTCGAAAAGTGAACTTTCGCATCATGCGTTGCATAAAATTCATGGAATGGCGAAACCTTAAAAATACAACATCAGTGTCAGAGACTGTGTTGCTAGCATATTTTAGTAAACTTTCGGAAACATTAAAACCATCATCATTATGGTCTCAATATTCGATGTTAAAAGCTACGTTTAATCTAAGTGATAACATTAATATTCAATATTACACTAAACTTATAGCATTTTTAAAACGAAAGTCTACTGGTTTTAAAACTAAAAATCTGAAATATTAACGTCAGAAGACGTAGAAAAGTTTATTAACGAAGCACCAGATGAGACATATCTGATAACAAAGGTATTCTACAAAATATATACATATAACGTTAACCCCACTACAGTATTCATTATTAAAATATTTTTTAGGTAGCATTAATCTTTGGAATTACTGGTGCGTGTCGAAGACAAGAACTATGTAATATAACTATGAGTGATATTATTGAATGCGATTCATCAACAATCCTGGTAAAATTGACGCAAACCAAAACTCATGTTACACGATCATTCACAATTACGGATAAATTTTATAATATTGTAAAAAAGTATACAACATTGCGGCCTGTAAATGCAAGCTCTAACAGATACTTTTTAAAGTATCAAAATGGAAAATGTTTCCATCAACCAATTGGTATTAACACATTCGAAACTATGCCCAAGAAAATTGCAAGTTATCTTAATTTACCAGATCCTGAAAGTTATACAGGTCACAGCTTCCGTCGAACATCAGCAACACTGCTTGTTGATGCTGGAGCTGATATGACCACATTAAAACGGCACGGCGGATGGAGATCAAGTCAAGTTGCTCAGGGTTATATCGACGATTCGATGAACATCAAGCGTCAAATTAGCAAAAAAATTGGGCAGTTCATAAATTTAAATATCGAAGAAAGTGATCCGAAACCGTCAACATCGAAAGCTATTGAAACTCGTAATGAAAATGATGAGAATAAGTTGGAATCATTACCAGAAGTAGGACCCTCTCAAACAGTGAAGATATCACAGTCAATATCATCACAAGAATGCAACTCTGCTTTTCATGAACGAAATGGAGTTTCATCTTCAAACATTAAATTTCCATGTACAAATCTCAATCTTACACTGAATAACTGTTCAAATGTTACATTTAATTTTTATGATAAAAAGTAGTATTGTTATTATACTTATATACGTATTCTTGTTCAAATGTTGTAATTTCTCGAGTATTTTTTTAGGTAAATAAAATGTTTACTATAGATTTTTGCCTTGATAATCTGTTAGGAACTTCGTTCTTTGTGAATTCACCCCAAGTAAACTTTCGCAGCATTCATTGCATAAAATATAGTGTCCTACTAGTGCGTAAGGTAGCCAACCTCCCGACGCAAGAATTTACATCATTCGCCTTAGCGTACGCGGCATTGACAGGAGGACTCGTGTGATTATCGCACTCGCCTTCGGTTCGTGCAACAACTTCCACACTCGTCCTCCTGTCAATGCCGCTACGCCTTCGGCTCATGCAGCAACTTCACGCGTCTGGAAATTAGCCACTTTCCGCACATGTATCACAATCTACTAAAATGTACGCGTAAACGAGAGGAGAAAAGTAATCCGATAAGGATGAATATGTAACACCTGCACAACCTTTTGAAAGAGGGGTTCGCTTGCGCATTATCTGCGGTAATTGTTGACCATTTGGAAGGTAGAAAATGTAGAAATGCTTGTCCTCACCTTCGAGGCGATCATAAAGTAATAATACGAAAAACTTATTTCTCCTTCAGGAAGGAAACGGTATTTGATCATAAGGAGCGCAGAACAACTCTTCATGTGTATAGCTGCTGAGGGTCAAAAATCCAAATGTCCTAATAGCGCAAGCAGTAAGGCGTACGGTTTCCAAATCGTCGATACGGGTTCGATTCGAATTCTGTCATCTTTTTTCGTATTTTTCATTTTTTTTGTTACTTTCCAACCTTTCTTATTTTCAAATTATGTTGAATAACATGCCTTACTATCGCAGTAGCAGTTCACAAAAGGAGGTATCAAATTCCATCTCAACATTCACACTTGTTTCCGAATGATGTCGTTGTAATTTCTCAGTATAACAACAGTTACTACATTTAAATTTTCAATATGACATTTATTGGTAGGGTTTACGTATTATATTATACTTAAAATATTCAAGTGTTGATAGTTTTCTCCTTTCCTTTCTCCTTTCATGGATTTCCGCGGCCCGTGCTGTTAACAGAACTTACAGTAGATGTAAATGGACAAGAAGTAATTCATACCCTATAGGAAACGAATGCGTTACCACTGAGATTGGACTTGGATGATCAAAGGGGACTCCAAAAATTGGCAACCTCGAGATTACTCTGTATGATTTGACAACTTTGTATGCACGGTTACAGTTTCTACTTTCACCGTTCTATGCGGATAGAGTGCACCACTATAACTCAGAATTTTGACCGTATCGGTAACTCAGCGGGGTGGCCACTCAATCCGATATACTTGCTCGGTCTATTCTGTATGTACCTGGTTTGTGGTATTATAACAAGTAATCTTTGTTTAATTATCCGATAATTTTAATTATACAGAATCATGTCGTAAGTCTTGTGTAATAATATTTTCTATGTACAATGCCTGTAATACAATACACATACATGTCAGATAAAAAGTAGTGTACAATAACGATGGTTAAAAGGGAAGTGCCTAATCTTATACCTGATGGGGATTTTCACGATAACTAAAAAAAATTCAGGGCACAAGGACAAGAGTCGGCGAGTTTGCCGCTCCCCGACTATCATAGATCACTGTGGCGCAGCAATTGAGTTAGGAAGGAAGGAAACAGTTTAGCAAATACTGTTCCTTCCCACCTTCTCCTCTTTCGTTTCCTTCTTCAGTCACTCCCGACCACAGAATTTATAGCTTAAAAAACTCCCGCGCCGCCGACTCGTGCGCTTTATCTGTAATGTACTGATCTTTCCCTACTCGCGGAGATCGGCGTCCCTCCTGCTTCTTTGCTTTCCCGGGCGATCTCGAAGCCGGCGTGGACCGGGGCCACCCTATCATCTCGATACGGAAGCCACTTGCGTCCCTTCGAACACAATATGAACCACCAGGATTTATATTCCTGATAAAGACAGGATATCGGAGCAGAACAAGGAGAGTCGAGCACGAGTACAAGCCAAAGTAAAACACTCGGAGAATCAATGGATCGGGCAAGCTTTTTTAATACTGAATGTACTATGCCCGGTCAAACAACCGATTTTAAAATTCGATTCAACTGTGCACTTGTTTTTTTCGTTCTTGTTACAAATACAAATGAACATATATCATTTTTAAAAACATAAAAATATAAAAAAATACAAAAATATTTTTTGAAAATATATAAAAAATATTAAAAAAGCTTTAGTATTAAATTGGCAGTTACCGAAACCAAAATCAGAAAATTATGGCTTTTATTTCATAACAGGTCTATTGACTGGTTACGGTAGGAATAGATGTGCATTCTAAAGTGCTGATACATGTAGCATGTATCAGTATGCTCATACAAGTAGAATTGCAAAAAAGGAGGGGAAATTTGGCAAGTGTTTCCTCACACACTAGATTTTTTATTCAAAATTCACCGAGTACTTAGTAAAGTGTATAGTTTCAACTAACTATGTACTTCCTGTGTGTTATGAGTTAGTGGATGTTAGAGGAGCTAATAAGATATAAATTGCCCTTTATTAACGTGAAAGATAATTTTGTTTCTCCTTCTCATACGGCTCGGTTTCGTTATATCAATCTTTCTTGGAGTCGTTAGGGAGACGTATTACGAATGAATAAAAAAAAGCAGATGTCCAACTTGCAACTTCGTTATAATGCATATGTATAAATTTTGTGGTTGGTTCATATATATGTCTTATCCTTGATACACAAGTCCAAGCGCTGTGAACAATTTTTCTTATTAACACTAAACCCACCGACACTTATTTTATACGTGTATGTACAATCCTATTGAAAAAGGTCAATTCGATCGGTAGTTGGTAGGTTTAGTGTTAAGAGATCGTGTTTTTGTAAAAGAAATTTGTACCACCTTCGCACTACTTATTATATAGAAAAAAAAGAGAAGCATTGAGAAACCTCCCATAGTCAAGTAGGTATTTCTGTTGAGAAGAACTGGTAAAAATTTCAGCTGAATCGATTTGTTCATTCACAAATTATCATGTGTTCTTTTACAACGACTATAGCCTCACGAATATTGCTGTAGCGTGTTTATTATTGCAAATATCGAAAAGAAGTTTAAAGAATAGTTCATTCTAGATATCTACTTTAATAAGTATATAAAAAGTTTTTAAAAAAAATATTGCGCCTAAGGGAAGAACTGGCAATTTTGTTCTTATTCTAATTTTCTAATCTTTTCGAAGCTTTTTTGCTAATCTAATTATATGCGATACCTTAAGATATTTTAACTGATAACAAACACGCTAATATGATCTGATCAAAATGATATGAAAAGTGGAACGAAGATTAGCTTTCAAACGCACCCCCAAAAGCATTGAGAATATGGAAAAACGTATTCTGTAAAAAATACGAGAAAGCAAGTCATAAACAGAATATAGGATAATCGAAAATAACACATATTCTCAATTATTAAAGCAGGGGCAAACATCCTATTGTCGCTACAATCAATCATTATGGATTACTCACATTATAACTGACACGATTTATAAGATGACTATCACTAACAATTAAAGCCGGATTTTGGAAAATAACCTTATGATTTTCGATTTGGTTCGGTATGGCAGTCATTCATGGTTAAATTGTGTCACATTTTGTCTGAATCACTCTATGTAATTAATTAAGAAATGAATTTAATATATCACACAATGTGTAAAAAGCATTCAGTAATAGAGAAATAACCCCGAGTGTAATAAAATTCATCAACGTCTGTAATATAGGTAAAAAATATAGAATTACCAGTTCAATGTACAATGTATAATTATAAGATGAATGTTCAATCGATATAAATGAGGTCACTAAAAATCTAAATATCGATGCGAGTTAAAATAAACCCACAACGAAAGGTCTCAAAAAAACTTAAGCCAAATCGATTGTTTGGTTGAATAGTTATAGTCGATGCCGCTTCAAGGATGGCTCCATAGATATTTTGCGAAGTCTGTATTTTCAACCGACTTTGATAAAGAGGAACTATATTTGCACCACCCCCAAAAAGGTATAATATACAACATAGTATCTTATAAAGATTCTACACAACTTATTTTAATTGCTGTGTATACATTACACATCTGTGCATCAGATGTAGATGTGATTACACGTAAGATGTATAATGTTGCACAATATATTAAATCGACAATCTTTCATACATTTTAGCGCATTTTCTTCGTAGTTGAACATTTCTATAAGTATATAAGTAAATCTTATTTGTTTACGTTTTAACGCACCGTTTTGTGTTGCTAGTTTTCCTAAAGCACAAACGTCCCTTAATGCGGGGCGGCCGCTTGACGCCAGTTTAAGGACGGCTTAATCTCAAATTTCTTAATTTCAAACTAAACCCACGAAATTTAGTTAATTAAATAAATCTTTAAGAAACTCAACATTTCAATTTCTTTTATTTGTCTATTACGTATAAAAATATATCAGGACGCCTACCAGGAAGCTTTAAAAATAGATGCATTTTCGTTTTTTTCAAAAACCTTACGTAGTATGTGATCGGACAAAATGTCTTTTATTTAAACATCTCTTGCAGAAATTTTAGTAATTTTTTAATTCACTTATAATTAAAGTTGTAAGTGCCACTAATCAATTTAGTGTAACACCTTTATTTAACTTTGTTTTGCCCTGACGTCTGCTGGTCGGAGCTGCATCATCTAAAATAAAAAAAATAATCGGTGTTTGTGTATCGGTGATAGTGTATTAGATTACCTAGTCATATAATGTAAAAAAATTGCAATAAAGTGATGACGGTTTAAATAGGAAATAATAATTTTTCGCAAACGAATTGCTTCGTTTTCATTTAGAAACAAAGAACTGGAGCATACAACAAAAATCTGTTTTAACTACCTATCAAAGGTAGTTTAACTATCGATTTTAATTATTTAAGACAAGTTACAGGCCTCGCGAAATTATTTTTCAATTTCGTTTTCTCAAAACCTTAAATCACCATAACGATTTAAATAAAAAGGATTGGACAAAAGAGGAAAATTTGGACTGATCAACCCTAAGTACCAAAAGTCTAAATCAATATAACGATTTTAATAAAACGTGTTTTAGTGAAAAAACGGGATAAAAAATGTAAAATAATATAAATATGAAGTTCTGACAGTTCTTGTCTGGAGGAATCGGGAAGTCTGGGTCGGCTCAAGGGACTACGGATCTTCGGCGCATCTGCTAGGCATGATAGCGATCATTACTTATGCGAGTCGTGCTTCTCCCCCGCAGAAGCTTCTGGCTACACTCTTGGTATCGCGAGCGTTTCATGGGATGGGCGTGCGACCGGTGGTACGGTTAAAGCGGTGGGTGAGGAGTTAACGCGAACATATAAATTAGCAGGACATCTTAGCAGGCCGCTTGAAACTTAGTCACGTAGCAGGTTTAAACTTGACAAGAGGTAGATCACCCCGCGCGTTGGCGTTCACTACCATCTAGCACTGTTGGCACCCCGTCATCTCTTCCTCCTCCTATATTCGACAGCTGGGAAAAGCCGGGAATTATCCTAAATTCCAACCTCAATTTGCAATCATCCTGCGCTTGCCGCAGCTGTGTCGCTTCTCTCAATTCGCCCCGAATCCAAGAAAATCAACACCACGCCTTATAATAGTATAGATAGTGTTGTAAATTATGTATAATTTTTCAAAATAACAAACTAGGTTTATTATCGCTATCTTTACAGAAAAACTAAGTTACAGTCGTTGTTTGGTCTCTTCATCCTTCCAACTCATGTTCCTCCTGGGTCGGAAAGGGTTAAAGTATTTTGATTACACCTAAGAATAGGAGATACGATAGGATGATTAGGGATTATTTGTACTATTTACTATAATTTTTCTATTTCATTGCAATTGTCTACTCACACAGATACAAACACATACTCGCCTTCTTACAATCAGCGGCAGTTCCCCAACATGCATGCAGCATTGCTCATGTATCTGTTTCCTTTATGCAGTCTCCATCCACATTCTTAAATTATCATCTTCGTACGCAGACAACAGTTTACAATGTTCTATAGCAGCAGTATAAGCATAGTTGAGGATAAAAGGAAATGTTTTTGTACAAGGCGGGCCAAAACAACAACACGATTGACATTTTACGCCACTCGAAAATCGTGAATGAAAAGTTTTGGAGAAAAATATTACGATACCAAAATATTACTCTATTTGTGTTCAAATAGTAAATTCAACCTGCGTGGGCGTAGCCAGAGTCATATTATAACATGTTATTATAATGATCACAATTGCAACATAATTACAAATTTGAATGACAGATAAATTATTCAATATAATCTCTATTATAAAAGTCAACATAAGTATGTATGAATGTTCCACACAGGTTGCTGTACCGTTCATCGTATCCGTACCAAATTTGACATGAGTGTTCTTCAGTAGCTTACAAATGCCTAACAAAGGCCAAAGACATGCGAAATGCCGCCCGGGCGAAGCCGGGTAGGTCAGCCAATATACTATGACAAGATTACAATCAGAAGACTCGGCAGAGTCTCGCGCCAAACAGTTAGCTATATATACCAGCAAGAGAGCCGAGGCAACTTATCCCGAAGTATAACGTTTTTCGTCTGTTATAAAACTTTCACCTCCATTATGAATTGAGCATAGCGTAATTTATTTTCCTGAATCCAATGACTTAAAGAGCAAGGAAATTGGTCCATGCGAGATATGTACCAAGAGGTATGAATTTCCTACTGTAATTTTCCCGAGCGAAAACGGGTTCAGAAGAAGATTCAGACCAAAAATATCCATCAGATATTTTTCACGGTAGATGGCAGAACGTTCACATATTTTCCACGCTAGATGGCAGAACGTGATGAAGCTATGAGATGATGTTAGAGAGAGAAGGCAGACGTGAGATAATGTTAGAGAGAGAAGATAGGCATATAGAGAAACGCTACCTAACACAAGATGGGCTGCTTTATTTATTTGACGTTCGACTGCTTGGTTGTGCAGGCTATTATATGACAGTACCATGTAAGGATATCTGAAAAATTTAACAGTTCTATTGTCTTATTCAACACAAAATAGAAATGTGAAACTTGTGAGGTGCATTGATCGAGTACCATGAACGCGACAGACTTGATGCTGTCTGAGCAAAGACTGATTATATTATCAATAGTTAGTACAACTTTATGAAAATAATCAAACTCACTCCTACTCAAATTCTAACACTAATAAGCATTATTTTCTTATTCAATACAATTATAGACTACCAAAGTTGCCAATTGCGTAGCCAGGACCCACTTAAACGAAAAAGCTACAATTTGTTAAGCAACTACTACTCCAGGTCTTTCACGTAAATGGTTTCTGAACTACGGATTTTACAGGTAATCAGTTTTTGCTTAGAAAACTTTGGATCTTTCACTATTGTAGTATTTGAATTATGTATCTGTTCAGCAAGTTTGGAATCTGTCACTGAAGTGGTTTTTGGGTACGTCCTTGAAAAATTTGACACTACAACTGTGTTGAATAAGAGGATTAATTATATATTAACTTAGGGACATACTATTCGTGGAAAATCAGTATTTGCTCATCAAATTTCAAGCCAGTTCCACAATTTTCACATGTCTCGAATGAGGAGAGGATGTATAACTTAAGCGAAGGATTTTAAATTTGCTGGACAAATATAAATTGCCAATAGATAGCATGCTCTTGAATTGCATATAATTAAGTCCAACGCTTCATGTGTTAAATTATACAGAATGCTGTATCCTCCTTGTATTTGTCACATTGTTGAAGTAAACTTGTTAAATTTGTAATTTGAGAATTATTTAAGCCCAAGACCTGAAATTTACTAAGCTGTAGTATGCAAATACTGATTGCTCATGGTTAGCATGTCCCTAAGTTGTATTAATATTCAGTATTGTCTCAGCCAATTTTGAACCCTATGCTTAAGTGGTTCTTGACTATTCACTTGACTTTGGAAAAGACATGAAATCCCCCCAAAACCATTAAAATGAAAAAAAACGCCAAGTGCCCCCCCCCCCCCCCTCCCCCTTCCCGCCACCCATAACCACCAACCTCGCCAAAGTCATTTAAAAATTATAAAAAATAGAAATAGATATCATTTGTAAACGAAAGCCAAGTTATAATTCAGGTATAATTAACATACAAGAAATCCAAGTCTTCATTCAAAGATTCCTCGATTTAACTCGCATTAGTAATTAACAATAAATTAAGAATAAATGAGCAATTAACAATAATACAAAAAACTTGGTGTGCGCGCTTCATTGCGAGGTAAGAAACCAATAAGAAACTAATTTAAATCTAAAATCTAATGAAGCGCTACTTAACGTTTTTTTCATTTCAATGTTTTTGGGGGGATATGAATAATTTTTACATTAAATTTCATGACCGAACTGAAGCAACAAATTGAGATAAAGTACTACAATTCGGATTCGTAGCATCTATATTTATTATATGTGAAAAAATCACTTCAACACAGTGCGCCTATACCAGATTTACTTGAGTTTAGCGATACGAATAGAGAACAGATTTACAAACAGAATGAGTGAAGCAAAGGACATCCTCGCTTAATTACGAGTTTATAGCGAAATACGAGCTTGCCATCGACTCCCCTACTTCAGCTTCCATGTCGGTCAGAGCTAAACCAGCGCCATCATGGTAATTGCAAGCTCGAGTTGTGGTGATTAATGCCACTCCGCTACTAGGATGGCACTCAAAGATCTCCACGAATCCTGATTCCCCTTCAAAGAATAAATCCGTACTTTCTTGGACCCTTAACCCAATTTCTGGTGGACGAAGGGAAGCTCAAATACAAGGAAAAATTTGACCATTTTTTATTGCATACGTAACTTTCTCATCAGATTTCATCATATACTTATTAAACTACTTAAACTAGATTAGAACATCAATTTCTTCGATTACTTGTATTTTGATCGAAACTACCAAATGATCAGAAGTAGGAATGTACATCACTGGAAAACGAAAGCCAAGTTAAAATTTAAAAAAACTTGGCTTGTGCTCTTTGTTCGAGCCTCTTACCTATGATAATATTACTAAAAACAGTAGTAATCTTGTCAATTACGTGATACTGGATAATACTCATGAAAGCTCACACGCCAAGTTTTTTTTAATTTTAACTTGGCTTTTGTTTTCCAGTAATGTACATTTCTATTTTTGATCATTTTCAAATGATTTTTATGAGGTTGGCGGGTTGATGGTTAGGACGACGGGCGGACTACTTGGCGTTTTTTTGCATTTTAAAGTTTTTGGGAGGATTTCATGTCTTTTTGATAGTTTTTGAATTATGTGTGGAAAATACCCGAAGTAGTACATGCTTAATAAATTTTAGCTTTCTCGTTTAAATGCCCCCTAGCTGCAGACTTGGTAACTGGGGTAGTCTATAATTATATTGAAAAAGTGGATACTGCTTATCTGCGTTAGAACTTGAATAGGAATGAGTTTAATTACTTTCATAAAGTTGCATTAAACGTGAAATCAGCTTGTTATCAACGAATTATCAGAAATTCCGACATTTGCGTAATTGTTTTGTTAGCAGTGTAATGTCACTTGTGTTATGTGTCGCCGAGTACTACACGGAGTGAATCGTGACAGATACTGACAACCTATCGATTAATTGAGAAATGCAAAATCTCGAGGAAACGTTACTCGTACATACACTCCAATGAAACTGTTTTATTTTTAATTCTGAATTATATGGTAACCATATTCACTTACCCCATACTAAACTTCTGTGAACTGAATCTATGAAGAGCGGGCAATAATTATTAGGATGAAAGTTTGTTAGTTTAAATTAATATAATTTCAATAACAAGAGTAGGAATTGAACTAGAGCTATAAGATTGTAAATTAAGCATCTTACCACGGTGGCTACTTTTGTTATTGGAATTGTATTAATTTAAACTAATAAGCGTTCCTTCTAATAATTATAGTCCACTCCCCAGAGATTTAGTTCAGGGAAGTTTGAAATAACATAAAACTTAATATGGTTACCGTATAATTTAGAAGTTACGGGCCTTATAGTCTAATGACTTAAAGTAAAGACTCGTTATAATAGAAAATCCCGTAATATGTTTCTGTATCTATCCTACTCTATTGTTGTGCATTATAAGATCCAAAATTCCATTATGCCCTTCTACAATACATTATGTATTATACGGCTCCACTATCCAAAACTTGTTGTCATTTTAAACAAGCACTCGGCATATACACGTGTTAACACGCCAATGAATCCTTTATCGTTTGCGGAATGCGAACGCTGCTTGGACAATTCTCTTATAATTAATGAGCAAAGTATTCAGAATGGACCATAGTAGCAGCGGAGTAGCGAAAGGGTGTATCTAAGAAGCATGGGGCTGCCTTCTAAACTCTAGAGCATTCCAGGAATTCTGCCTCTGCGTTTATCTGCTTTTCTGGCTGGTACTGCTGGTCCTGCTGCTCTTCTGGAATGCCGAGCCGTTATTGGCTACGTTTATCATCGTGGTTAGAAACACACATGGAATCTTTCAAAGGGAAGCACTCTTCGAAACTAGATGGCTTTTACTTAGCTATGAGTATTTCTTTAATGAAAGATATAGAAATATATATAATGTACAGTGGTGTAGTGGAAAGTATGCGCCACCTTGCACTTATAGTATTTGTTTTTTCAATGTAAAGTGTAGAAGTATTAAATAAATTAAAAATAATTGTTTTTTAATAACTTCGTTTTTCTTCACAATTTGACGCTAGGATTCTCTGGTAAATTTGAGTGTAGATATTAATCCAGATACTAACGTGCAGATGAATTCCTAATAGAATAGCATGTTTACCAAATTTGAATGTTACATCGAATTATAGTACATAATGCTTTCATCTAGTATTGTAGGAGATTTTGTTTATTATAACAGTGTTTCGTGTTTAGTCTTCTTAGTAAGCGAGTTACGTAGAGGCGGTTGGCAAGTGAATATGGAAATCTTTTAGCACTAATATCTTTTGCTTAGTCGTAGTATTTCTAATTTCATATAAATTGTGCAATGATGCCATTTAGTTTACGTAGCCCCAGTTTATCCCATTACAATTTATTCCAGTCCGTGGATCTATTGATCCCGATGTTGTATCAAAATTTATAGTTTTATTTAACGAACGTTATCTAAACAATATATCTGATTTAATTATAATTATCCTTTACTTTCTTGTCTTGCCTCTGCATACCATAATACATTGACTATTATTATGGGTATGAATGAGAACTAATACATTGCAGCTGTAATAACAAAGTCTAATTGTTCGACTTAAATAAAGTTCCTGTGTCCGTTTGATTCGATGCTGTTCAGCTCGGCATCTGGCTTTCTCTTTCACGCGAAGCAGTCTGGCTTGGCTTTCTGCCTTTCGTTTTTACAACCCCTCCTTTTGCTACTACACCATCTAACGGGCGGTCTGCCTCCACGAAATTGCGTGGCGGTCGGATTTAATTATGTCTGGAATTCGGCGCTAATTAAGTTTGATCGAACGAATCCGCGGGTTTGTTACTCGGCTCGCCCCGCTCTGCTTACGAAACAACGGTGTACCCCACTATGGGCATAATGCAAATTAAATTTCCCTACACGCTGCCCAGTCTCGAGTTCTAGTGGTGTCGGTGTTGTTCCGAAATATTCTCTTTTTTTCATTTCTACAAAAAATTACGCTTTGTTATCCTAAGTATGCGAAACATTCCAGTTTCTGTCGTTTGCCGGCAGATATGAAACGACAAACCTAGTTGAACAGACGTACTCGCGTATCTCTCACTCAAAATAAAGACTGCGTATTCGTTTAAATCGGATGTATTGGTGTAAATCTTGAATGAAGCAAGCAGAACTCCGGAAAATTTATGATTGTGATTTGTTTACATACAAACTATGTAATTTAAGAGAATGAACCAATGAATTATCATCATGATATAATTATCTAGTGGGCATTGTAGGATCTTTTTCGTTTGCTCTCTCAATTTTCTCATTATGCATATATATGTATAGAGTTCAATTCTGTTAATAAATCTATCGGTGACTTAAAACAATAACTTCTTCGATAAGAAGCAATGACTAAAATCGCCTCTGTAATCAAATAGCATCATCGGTAATTATTTGCAAAGTGGGATTCAGTACCGATTTCAATAACCTTGAAACATATTACTGGGGATGCGATTCTCGGTAAAAAAAAGGGCATAGGCGGATAAGAACGGCAAAAGTGCCCCCGGCCCAAAAATAATTCTTTCATGCTCCACAGTTTCCTCTTCAAAACAAACAATTTTTCTCAAAATATCAGCCTTGTAACCGTTCCTGTTAAAAGGTCTAAGCAAAAATGTGTTTTTCTGTTTTTATTTGATTTCCTTAATAATATCGCTTGTAGAATTTTCCCAATTTTTTTTACGATCTTACTAATAAAATGTATCACATGTAATTTTTATAGATTTTTTCATTAATACGTAAAAAGTTACGATTTTTTTAAAACGTAATTCGGGTGGATTTTCGGGTTTTTGGTGTGATTCTTTCGGGTGTCAATCACGAAAAAATTTCACAATGTGTCTTTTTTGCATACAATTACACTGTATTTTTTCAGATTTTTCGATTTGGTGCTTCAATGTTAAAAAAATTAAAAACTATTTTTTAGTTGTCCTTTTACCTTCAAAGATTTACACAAAAATATTTTGAAGATTATATATTTAATGGTATGTTGGAATATTATGATTGTGATGTTTGATCGCTCCTCGTACTTCAAGACAGCTGCAAAAATAGACGTTTTATTAATATTGATCCAGATTCATTACCATGCTTATCAACGCTTTGTTCAACGCTGCGACACTGCACTCGCCTTCTACTCTCTTCGTTGGGCTACGTTCCTTTCAACACCGCCCCCGCTCGTCGGTCTTCCGCCTTGTCACGCGACGCTCATCTTTTTCTCCGTTTTGCTCACACACTCTCGCACTCACAAAATTGCATTCTCTTGTCCTCCCAGTCCTTTGATGCATTCATTCGTATACATAATTATAACTGAATTGTGTCCGCTGAATAGCTACTTGATCTCCCTGCTTATAACTAAGGTTGTTTTCTTCTTTTTACCGAATTCGAAAAGGAGGAGGTACTGAATTCGACCGCTATATATCTTTTGTTTTTTTAATGTTTGTCGGGCGAGAACTCTGAGACAGATTGACCGACCGGTATAAACCCTGGCCTGTCTTATAGAAGAAGTTCACAGTTTGGCCCCATTATAAATTTTTCGAAATTGTTTAACGCTAACCACTGTTATTACATAAAACCCGATTTTTTGCTGATTTCACGATAGCGATAGCTTTGGGACGGCTTGTTCGATGGGGATGAAACTTTTAGTAACTTATAAGGGAAGTTCTCGCGGTACACCCTCTTGCATAAATTTCGCAATATACAAGCTTTTCTTTCTTCAACAAATTCGGCTACATTTGTTCGTCTATAACTGGCTACACCAGTGCAGCGATGAAATTCGAAATGAAATTGACCGTGAACCATCGTTTTATTAATTTCCTATACTGAAAAGCATTAAATAGAAAAATATATTTAAAAAAAATGTGACCAACTTCGAAAACTGACAAAGTTCCATAGAGCTGAACACGAAAAAACAAGTAGCACAAAAAATGCCCTGAAAAGTAAAAAATATTTTTGTTTGTCATGGGTACAGAAATTTGCAGTCATAATATGCGATTTTGGCAACCTTCCCCCATTAAGCCTAAATATTCTCCAACTTTTCAAAGGCGGCGCAAATATAAGTAAAATATTACAAAAGTCACGAAGCCCTCACACTGAAATTTGGGAATACTCGTGGTCTCCATGTACAGATATCTCTACAAGTTGAACAGACGAAGTATCCCCTATCTAATATACTAATATTGTTAACACTAACTGCTCTGGTATACGACAATTCCGTACAATTCCGACATCTCATAGATGTAGGTTAATCTAGCAAACACGCATATACATATAACAGACTGCACTCAATAGAACAATCGTTACTTTCGTGTGTATCATTTTGTCTCCGTCAATCATTAACGTCATCCTGTGGTTGGATAGGTAGCTATTGTTAGGAATGTCGCGCATCGCGGTCGTAGAACGCATAAGCGGCATTAAAAGTCAGAGACCATAAATGTGGGACGGGTCGTGTATTAGAGGCAATACAAGGAGCGTGCTCGTAGAATAGGATCCAGGACTGGACTGACAAATGTAGCCCGATGTTATCCAAACGAAGAGCAAGTCGTTAGGGACAATCCCCACAACTTCAGGCCAGGGATGTCGATTGTTTGGTGCGAATGGGGTAACATGGGAGCCAGGCCCGTAACAATATATAGGGATAGAGAAAAATTGAGAGAGAGAGAGAGGTTGGGAGGCGGGAGGGAGAGTGGGTAAGACACATGATTGCCAGTACTATGTGTTTTACTTATATTTGCACCGCCTCCGAAAAGTTGCAGAATATTTAGGCTTATTAGGGAAGGTTGCCAAAATCGCATATTATGACTGAAAATCTCTGTATCCATGACAACAACAAATTATATTTTACTTTTCAGGGTATTTTTTGTGGTGCTTGTTTTTTCATTTTCGGCTCTTTTAGTTTTCAGTTCTCTGGAACTTTGTCAGTTTTCGAAGTCGATCTCATTTTTTTATTATATGCCCATCTGTTCTCTTCCTGAACCAGCGCTGTTTGTTCTCTCGCTTTTCCCTGCAATTCTTCTTTGAGGTATGGAATTTAAGTATTTTTGCGCCATATCCAAATCCCACCCCGAAGCAATTAGGCAAAGGTCGTCGGCTAAGCGCGTCTAACATGAGACGTTTGTTTCTCTGATTTGTACTCAATCGTGTATTGAAACACCTCAAAAAGTAAATCCCATCTGGCCACGCGCACATATAGATCCTTGTTATTTTCATTGTCAATGCGAATACCTCATAATCCCTAACTACTTTAAAAGAGATTCCTAATAAGTATGCTCTATGTTTTTTGAGTGCTCTCACTATCGCTAATGCTTCCAGCTCGTAAATCGAGTATTTTTCTTCCGTCGCGCTGGTCTTTCCGCTCGCTTAGTAAATTGGATGCAATGAATGCTAATCAGCACGTTGCAACAAAATCGCTCCGTAACCGAAACTCGAAGCATCAGTGTCAAGTTCTGTGCCCGCACCCACTCGATACAGCTTGAGTACTGGCTTTTCGCACAAGATAGATTTCAACTGCTCAAATGCGACGATTTTGTTCACTTCTAGACGGAATTCGGTATTGGCTTTATGCAAATTTGTCAACGGTCAGGAAATTAACGAGTAGTTATAGTAGTTATAAACAAAAAAAGTTGTTTCACTATCTGAAGTTCTGAAAATTCTTAACCGCCGCAATCTCTCGCTCAGAAGGTCGCACAAGTCCATTCTCAATCAAATGTGTAGTAGTGGGAACGGAAAGACGGAAGGCAATTAAACGGGTATAGTTTCAATTTATGACACATGCACATCAACAACGTCCACGACTAAACGGCTCTGACAACACTAAGTTCTCTCATAACTCTGCTGCACATCTCATCTCTGCGATACTTTTCACGACTCTGCCTTCAACGCAATGCCTTCAATGCGACTCATACTGCCTCTCTTTCTTTCTTACGCCACGAAACAAAAGATCAGCGCTACCGTCACCAACTATCCATGCTTCGACCGCTCAGCCACACTCATACGCGTGCTCATACACACACAGGCAGTCACACTTTCACCGTAGGCCTAAACCAGTATCCCACATATGTCCAAACAAATTTTACACGGCGCTGAAGAAACATGCACTTTTTCCAATTTATCAAAAGACCAAAATCTGCAACAACGCAAATCATGAGATTTAAATTCTTGACACCAGCTGCATAATTAGATGACAGGTTGATCAGATCATCCTTGTAGACGATTCGTTTCACTTTTAAATCTTTGAATACAGCGTTTATTATGAACTTCTAGAATACTGCGGGAGTGTTACATAAGCCAAATGAACCTTTAAAAACTCGTACTGCCATCCGGCATTACGAACGAAGTGTATTTTTTGCTATTTTCTTCGGCAGATACGTGAAAGAATCCATTTTTCAAGTCACGGGTAAACACTTCGGCCCCAGCAGTAAATTTACTGGTCCTCGATGAGAGAGAGGGGATAACGATCCTTAATTGTTTTTCTGTTTAAAAGATCACAATCTTTTTGAACCGTCCTTTTTTTCCAACTAACACCATGGGACTGGCGTAATCCGACAAACATGGCTGAATTATTTCATCCCGCAACCACTCGTCAATCTGCACAGTATCCGTTTTCTTCCCTAATGGCGATAAACGCCTTGCCTTCTGATATACCGGTTCCTCGTCTTTCAACAAAATGGTCATCTTAATCGGCGCTACTCGCGTCTTGTCAGGTCTATAACATTCAATGAAATTTGCAACAGCTTCGCAACAATTCATGTCCGAAATATACGACACATCCACGTTACATGATCCAAATATTTCTATTTTTGAAAGTTGTGCTTCATTCTCGCCGATTTGTGAAACTTCGGGAACTGCAATGATCGAAAACTCTCCGTCTTTTATCCAAGTTGTTAGAAAATCAGAAATAAGTATGCGAATGTGCGTGTAGAGGGAGGAGATTGTACAGGGCACCTCTCCCCTTCAGGGAAAACCCAGGGTGTCATAAACCCCCAGACTTGGCCACGCTGACACAGGTAACCTGACGGCGAGCGATGTGCGAGAGCATCACTTTTGGACTGACTTCAGCCTTGAGACCACTGTATCACTGATCTTCGCACCAATATACTTGTACTCTACATTTGTTAATTGGATCCCTGACGAGTTACATTATTTACGAGTACCCACACCAACTTAAGACGCCGTTTAATCTTACAAAGTCTTCACATAGTTCAAAAAACCCGTGCCAATTATCAAATCATGCATCGATAGGCTATCCGGAATCACGAATAACGTTATTCGGAATGTGCTACCATCAGTTATAATATCAGTCGTAAAAACTCATCAAGAGTCGTATTATCTCCCGAACCTATACAGCGAAAAGTTATTTTTCTTGGCGACATTGTCGCGGCACCGACTTCTACAAACTTACTCGCACGTATCAGGCACAAGTTGTTCCCTGTATCGATTAAGGTACCACATACAAGTAAAATGTTGATAATGTTCAGAATGTCGTATTTTTTTTATACATCAATTTTGTTTTCAAAACTTATATTATTATATGTATTATATACATATTTAAGTACACATTGCAAGCTATATACCCTGTCAATTTCATTACGATGTTTGCAGCAGTTAGCGCGCCACAACACCTTTCGTGATGTCCTAGTCAGTAAAACATGCCTTGCGGTGACCGGTCTAGCTCCACCATTTTTTATCTGAAATGAATAACAATCTTTTGTTGTTGAGAAGACAGATAACCCTACTGCACTACGGAGCGTTTTTTTTAAATACCCATTCCATTTTTTTTGCATTAATATATAGTGCTTAATTTTATAACAAAACTTGCCCTGATGATTCTAAACAGCGATATGTTCGGCTAAAAATTAATTTAATAAAAGCCCTTACCGTAGTGCAGTAGGGTTATTTATCTACTAAATAAAAAAAATGTGTTTCGCTTCAGATAAAAAATGTATAGCTTGCAATATGTACTTAAATATGTATATAATACATTTTTGAGAAAAAAATTGATGTTAGAAAAAAATACGACATTTTGATCCATTTTTCAACATTTTATTTGTATGTGGTACCTTAAAGCTCACACACGGCATCCATGCCACATCATATCCTTATAGCAATTTTCAGATAGAATCGGTCGCGAAATACTACAGCTAGTTGGCAGTCCGCAATTAAATCCCCTAACATCCCACACTGTGACATCGCATCTCAGTGTTCTTTCTTAGCGCTGATGATGCTGCTACATTGTTGCCAGCTGATCTGCAACGATTTCGCTGCTCGGAGTGAGTCTCGGAAGATTTTGCGACATATTGAAGCGATACGTTTTCCAATGCTGCAAGCAACGACGTTTTCAATTGAAAGTGCTGAATGCATGATTGGATCCTTAACACGGGATCAGGTATTCCTTCGATGACGCTATCCACCATCTCGCTTTCCTCGATCAGAACACGGTGGCTAAGGATAACCTAATCGTGGAAGAAATTATTAAAGAATTCTCCTTTCCTGCAGGAGCGTTACTCGAAGAGCTTTCTGCGCACTGACTTGCTCGGTTCATGATGAAACATTGAGCGTAATTCCGCTAACAAATCCAGTACATGTTTTTCCACTAGCTCAGACTTTGAGTGCAACCATTCCAAAGCTTTCCCCTTTAGACGCATGCCAGCTAAAATTCTGCAATCTGTTTTCGAAAGATTGTACCAGGTTTTCAAGAATGTAAGCTGCTTTTCCCATCGTTCGTAAAGATCGGATTCGCCATCGAAATTACTTAATAAATCAGCAACGGCAGTAATGTTTGACCTTGCATTTCGCAATTCGGTCGAGCGTAACGGATGCGAAGGGGTAACATCCTGTCTTCGCGGCGTCATCGCTTCGAGGCACGCCACCTTCATCTCCCGCTTCAGCAATTCGTTCTCGCACCGCAAGAATTCTGCTTCACACCGGGCAAGCAATATTTCGCTCACTTGTAACTCTAGTTGTACTCTTAGCTTATTGTTAAACCTTTCGTATTTGCTTCCATCAACCTCAGCACCAATTCCGCTTTTACACCACTCGTCGGCAATCCCAAGGTTTTAAGTTCTTGTCTCACAAGGGGTACTTGTCAGAACTGGAACACTAATTGGGCTGAAAAAAATGTGGACGTACTGTTCGACCCCCTAAACAAAACCCCATAACACTTTTTCAGAATGCGCCTTGGTTAGCAAGAAAAAATTGGTGTAGATCGGTCATGTAGTGCATTTCTATTATTAACAAATTTTCGCGTACCAGGATGGCACAGAGATCGAAACAGTTTGTACATACAGACATGCCTAGACGAGTAAGTATCGATCATACACACCGTATGATCGATCTTCGTCATTTTGTTCTCAGCAACCAAGACGTATTCTGAAAAAGTGATATAGGGTTTTATTTAGGGGGCCGAACCGTAGTTCCAGAATTTTTTTCTGCCCAATTGGGGTTCCAGTGTTTCAACACTGCCCCCGTTCCTCGCTTCCCCCATGCCTCGCGATCATCTTTGTCAACCCTCTGCACGCACGCACGTACACACACACACGCGCGTGCGCGCGCGCGATATATGTTCATTTGGGGTTAATTTTGAATTAATTTTTGGAAAACTTTATGTTAGTATTTATGTTTACAGCACACTATTTTTCAAAAGTAATGGCGGTGCCTCCAAGGAACAGGGATTAACGTTTTTAACAAATGTATAAGGGAGTGAACTAATAATAATACATTTGGAACAAATACAATTTCTGAGCGATGGTAATATATATAGAGAAAAGTTGCTCAGAATCGCGCTTCCAACAACACATTTGAAGTTCATGAAAATCAGTAATGAACCTCCTTTTATAAATAATTACCGCCTCATCAATCATGTTTTAACAAAGATGACACAACCGATGTTACTATGGAGTATATATTATTACAAATATCAAATTTGCTATTATAGATCAGCCAAAGCTACAGATTTTAAAATGCTTTTACCGAAAATTTCTTATATTAACATGAACAATTATCAGTTAAAATACTAGCAACATGAAGTTAAATATATCATGGTTGTCAATTTTACCTTTCTGGATTTCCCCTCTTCGGAAATTATTGGTATTACGTGCACAATGAATATTATAACACTTTATATAACAAGGTTGAAACTTAGTTTAACTTAATACGAATTGTGTAGTAGCACAATACTTCGGTCAACCGCGGACAGGATCATTTCGCCGGCCGGATTTTTCCGACCAAAGCATTAATGTTAGAGCTTTGCGGTTTTCAATATGCTTTACCATTTCCTCAGGTACAATCCAGTTGGTGCAATTTGATGTGTATGCATAAAATCTTATCGTATTGCGTTAAAGAAACAAAAATAAAACAGATATGTACTGTAAGTACATACATGGCATTTAATTTTTAGCACCTGATATGTGATCCTGCTGAAAATGGTCAGAGTGATTGTTTACTCAAAATACGGGTCCAAAGATTGGCATTAATGTTACAGAAGTCTCAATAAAATTTAACTATCTAATTACTATATTTTTATTTCTAGTATTTCGTTCTTCCATTTTCTTCCACTTTATCACTAATCAAAATTCCACGTTAGTAGTCAGAGGTAAAGTCAAAATAATATTGTTAGTAGTAATGCAGGCAAAATATCATTAATTATCAAATTGTCAAATTACATCTACCAGTATGTAAAGAGTGTTACACATTTACATGAATCTAAATGGGCGAAATTTCATGTTATTAAGAATAATGCAATATAAAGAATAATATTGTTTTGCAACATTCCTTTGAAATTTTGGAGTTATCTTTGCAACTTCATGTACGCATCCGACAAAATAGTATAGGATTGTTAACGAAAAAGACTGCGAACGAATGGTGAGAGAATGAGATGTGCGATTGTTGATGCAATTGTGGATGCGTGTAAGGTCTAAGACCGGGTGGTATGATCAGCAGAATGTATCGGGATGACTGGGATTGGTTGAAAGGTACGACAATAACAGTAAGTGTGATTGGCAGGTGAATGGGCTACCGAAAGGGTATAAGAGGAAGTGTGAGTTTGAAGACTGTTGTTGTTATTACGGTCGAACCAGAGTGCGTGCGAGGAGCAGAGTGCAAACATCCGAGCCTTACAAAGTGTATCGAAAGAGAACGGAGAAAGCAACGTAATAAAGAAAGAACTGAAAAATCCTATAATAGTTGTCACAATCTTCAAAACGGTTGTCGGACAGAAAATGAAATTTAGTAGCATGTACACCCAGTATGCATGACTTTTTAAAAACCACTTTTTAGGGGAGTAGGGCCCCCGGTTGCAGCCACTTAAAAAAGTCTTGGATACCGGGTGTACATGCTACCAAACGTCATTTTCTCTCCGACGGCCGTTTTGCAGATTGTAACAACTATTTTGACGGATGCAGTATAAGTAATAAATATTACAATATATTGCAGTCGATAGTTCGCATGGATCATTATTCGGTTCAGGAGAGAAAATCATATTAAAATTGGCACCGGTATTTTTGAGTTTACTTTGAACATACAGACAATCCGAGAACGTTGTCCTTTATAGTAGTAGAGACCAGTGTGCGTTCATTCGTTCCCAGCGCGACTCACTTCCATGTCTGCGGCTCCCGACTTCGACTGACTGTAAGAGGCAGTTGCCAGTTGCACCCTTCTCAACGATCCCACACACCATACTTTCGTATCTTACACTCACAGACATATCTCATATCCACATTCAATTCTCACGAACGCATCCCATACTCATATTAACCCTCATACTCTCATTTCAGAGTAATATTGTTACTACACAATAGAATATACTATATACAGCAGAGAAATTTGTCAATGTTTTTCTTCCGCACAATATACTTTTTTAAAAATCCATGACGTACATGTTAAAGCACGTAGTTTGCATTAACTATCTTTTAGATTTTATTACGATTTTCCCAATAACAAACACGCTATAGCGATATTCGTCAAGCTATCATCATTGAAATGATGTCCACGATAATGTGTCTACCGATGAATCGCTTCGGTTGAAATTTTGAAAAGATCTTCATAATAGGATTTCTTCCTTCACTAGAATAGTTTTTTTCGATGCACCTTTTATTTTTTTTAACCAATAGTGCGCACATAATACAACATTTTTCCAAAATAACTATTCTAAGGTATGTTTGATTACAATCAAAATTTTAAAAATTGATCCCGTAGTCAAGAAGAACTTTATCTACGTCTTAATTATGAGAAATTATGTGGTCCATTTCAAATTTGAAATGACGAACCTAAAGTAGCTTCACCGTTCACGATAGCTCTACTGCAGTAGTTATTGTAAATATTGTTGTGAAATTTAGTGTATTTACTTCGAACTATCTACTGTAGGTCAGAATCCGTGGACCGGGGCAGGTAGGGTGATCAAACAAAAGAATTATCGGATAGATCCCTTTATTACGCGCTTGAAGTACGCTCTCTTACACGTGTGGATGTCCCACGATACACCGGTAGCTTGCGATCTCATAAGGTGGAGACGCCCGGCAGTTGGGGCGCGTATCGACGCCAAGGGGTACCACCATACCAACATCTACTTTAGTAAGTACATTATGTGATTTAAAAAAAACATATTGGCATGTAAAGGAAATTGTTAAATTTTTAAGAAAATTCCAAATGTTATGAAATATGAGATAGGAGATAAGCACAAGGCGGGCAACTCAGAAGTTGTCCTGCCTACCTGATCCCTTCAGATAATAAGCCGGATACTTAGGGTAGAAAAACACATGGTGGGCCACGCTGGCGGGAGGTTTTGCCTACAGACCTACAGTACCGACGGGCGCTCTTAGATTTAGACACTGTTACTGTGGGTTTTTCATTTAGACACAGAGAGACCCTGTGTAACACTGTGTTCGAGACACAGTGTTCCATCTACGACACAACAGTGCACTGCGCGACACGGCGGGACACAAGAAAACGTTGTGTTCGAGCGAGTCGAAACACCAAACTACCAATATTTTAAATTTTATCCTTAATTTTGAACCGTATGGTTGATATCAGATGTTCTATTCCAAATTTCAGGTCTTTTAGATGTTCGATTGTTCCGTAGTAACCGAGCAATGCTACAACAATCGCTTCCTTTGAACTGTATAGTGTTCCATTTAACCCGAAGCACAGTGGTCAGCTGTGTAACACAGTGCCTCTCTGTGTCTCTAAAGGGAAAACCCACACTGTGACCGTCAAACCAGCAACATTGTACATTTGCCAAATATACGTCTCGACTTCTACTGATTCGCCCGACTCTTTCACCACCCACAAGTGTAATACCGAAATTCCTTACACAAATGCTTGCACGAATATTGACAGAGATGTACTTGTACCTACATATCAATCTTTTCTTCAAAAAATTGGAAAGTGTACTCACTAGCAAGGACATTTGAATATTCATTACAAAAGTCTAATAGAATTATTATAATGTTTTTTGTTTAGACAGATGTTACAAATGCAGACGCTCATAAAAGTGGGTTTCATTTGTCAATTATTATTTTTTAAATATCTGTGAAACTACGCACTAAAACAAAAATTGTTTATACAGAAGTTGTTTACTTTTTTGCAAAGAATAAGAATGAAAAATTACAAATATTGGTTTCCATTTGGAAACATAGCCTTCAAATTATCTTGAAAACGTTCACGAAATAAAACATAAATAATACCACGCGTTTTCTCCTTTGAAATCAATTAATTTTTATATAAAACATTTCGTTTTTGAGATATTTCACATTAGCAATTTAAACGGACCATCCTGTAAGTAGCGCCGCACATAACTATTAGTTGTTCATTATGTTTACGTCTGTCTCCATAAATATTTAAATAAGCATTTAACCGTACGCTAAAGTGTCGATCGCTTCTTTCTCAGGGACCGGAAATCATCAATATCGCTTTGAATTTGCGCAGCGACTGTAAATAACTATGCAAAAACACGCACCAGTGGAGGAAGTTTCATTTTTTCCTCTAAGCGAGCAGTTTTTTTTTATTCCTTCTTGCGAACGGACGAACGCATATAACGAATAGCGATATCGGGGTCAGGGAGAACAAGGAATCGGAGGTAAAGGTGACACCCTCGGGCATGGCTTACTCCCCGATTGGATGAATATTAAATTCTGGTGACCGTCCAACGAGAATTCCGATCACGACGATTGAAATATGTGAGTCCCACGAAGTCAAACATACTAACGCAGTCCATGAACCGCACCATGATTTAAATTTGTTTTATGGATTTCGCCGATGAATATTCGCAGTTGAGTCAACACTTGATAGTAAAAATGCCTGATTTATGTTCGCCCCTTTTACTATTTTAAAATTTGTTCCACTCTTGTTGAAACCGGAAATACTAAAATTACACCGAGCAATTTTTATTTGGATAATTATTTAGAAAGACGGCTCATCACCGATTTCAATGATTTTGATATATGTTATAGAGCGATTTAAGCTGATTATTTTCATACGCAAATATATGTGGGGAAAACCTGTAGAAAAAAATAGACACACTTAAAGGCGGATCTTATATATCGGTATATAATAGTCGAACAATCAATATAAATTGTAACGTAAACATAGCTGTGGTCTTGTGACATCATTTTAAATACCTATAGAGACCTAATACAGATGTAACGCAGACTTAAAACCCAAACCCAACCAACACAGACTGCGGCAAATGTATAGAATTACGTCTAATTTCTAGGTTAGATCGCCTTATTTGAAATACTGTCACAAAATCACTGTACTGTAGTACACACAGCTATGTTTACTTTACGATTTGTCTTGATTATTCGACTATTAGATATCGATATTTCTACCGAGAGGTGTCAAAAGACACTTTTTTCATTTCAACTTTAAATTATTCTCTAAGTTTAATCATTTATCTACAAGTAATTTGATGACTTGTCGAATAATAGCTGTTAAATTAATTCAGCGATATCATTTTCCTCCAGCTCACACTGGATCTAAAAATATGCATATGGTATACCTATTTCTACCATGACGTGTCTTTTGACAGCTTAAGAATTTCATAACAAATTCTAATTTTAAATCATTTTATATATAAATATCAACACCATTTTATAGCATCATATCAATTATAATCAGATTAGAGAATCCCGACAGTTTTGTCAATCATTTCCATACAAACGCAAAGGTGTCAAAAGATACCTTTTGGTCGGAATACGTATACACAAAATCGTGGTAGAAATAGTGTTAAGAGTATCTAACTTTTTTCCTATAGGTTTCCCCCACATATATATGTATATGAAAATGATCAGGAGAGCGTACTCTATAACATATATAAAAATCATTAAAATCGGTGATGGGCCGTCTTTCTAAATAATTACTTTTATTTGTTACTGGCTGTCCTATCCGGCTTCGACTGGGTGGTATTTCATTTGCCTTTCGATAGTCGGACTTGTAAGGGGGCATTAGGTGAATAAGAGCTAGCTGAACTTTGTACAATATTTTTTCAGGAATTGAAATGCTTGGAGTTTGATTGCGTTTATTTTTCTCACATGTTTTCCCGTAACATTATTGAAAATAAATTGTATGAGATACTACATAGCTTTGCTCGACCCTAAGTTAAGAGGTAGTGTGATTTAGTGGTGAGGTGGATGGGGGGAGGGGGGCGTCGTAGTATTTTTTCTAAGCTATCGACGAATACTCATGCGGAATTTGGTACGGATATATTAAATAAATGGTATATGAGCTTTTGCGAAATATACATACATACAACTTTGACTTTCATATAATAACATTTATCGTCACACAAACTACATGATTATTAATGACATATCATACATATAATACATATCGTAATTGGTTTTCTTTTGTATTGATTGTTGTTCTGTTACATATACTATTTACATTTCTATTTCGTGAAACAGTAATGTTTCTTCGAGGAATTTGTTTCGAGGTTTTTTGTTGTTCTGTTACGTCCTGGTAAAGACCAGGGTCGTTTCCAACTTAATTCTAAGAACGAATGAAGATGTTGAGACTGCGCCTAGCGTAGTCAATAAGTATGAATTTGTGGCTCTTGAGGAGCAATGAGAAAGCTGCGTGTAGCACAGCAAGAAACAGATGTCTCGTGGCTCTGAAGGAGCAAGTGAAAGAAAGGCGCTAAAGATGGAAAGAATAATCGCGTGTTCGCAGAGTGACACCGACAGAGTTCATGATATTGGTGACATCCATACGAAGGTTCAAACCATATATGGTCAATAAGGCAGAAACTTCTAGAATAAAATAAAAGGCTGCCGTGAGCGAGATGAGCGATGCAGTAGGTGACACTCGAATAGACGCTTGCAGTACGCGCACGTGATGCATCAGACAGAGCAGTGATACAGATAAGAATTGGACATAGCGAACTGCTCCACGAAGGCATCACTGTAAGTCTGGTACTGCTATAATTAGAGAAAGAGTGATAGGCCTTACATGTCCAATCGCTCCATTATTAATATAAAAAGATGGCATATGTCCACATAGATAGCGTAAGACTTCTATGGAAGCAGCATATTTGGTTGGCGTCAGACTTCTACGGAAGCAGCATGAATTAAAGAAATTGAATGACCGTACAAAAACATTAAAATGTAAGAAAATGCGCCAAGTAGCAGTTGGATTTCCCCACAAAAATATAACAAATATAATATACAATGAAATATAACAAAAAAAAATAGATATCATACAAGAAAGCCAAGCTTTCATTCAAAGATATCTCGATTTAACTCGCATTAGCAATTAACAATAAATTAACAATAAATTACCGATTAACAATACAAAAAATCTTGGCGTGTGCGCGCTTCATTGTGAGGTAAAAAGGCAATGGAAGACTGATTTAACACTAGAACTACCGATGATTGTTATGGTGTTATATCGAACCACGTAAAAAAAAGTAATTTCGACTCGTTCGGTAGTACTGGTGTTGAACCTAACACGGACTTTACTACAATATGAGTAAATCCTAATAAATCTTTCATTTTCAATCATATATACTATATACAGCGGCCTTGTTATCCCATTTTTGCCTCCAACATAACTGACAAGGAGATCATTTTCCTCGATATTGATAAGAAGGAGGTTCTCTCAGTTCATCGCGTATATGTTTCTTTAAAAGCTTTTTAGTAATATTACCGGAGCAAGTGCCTCGAATGAAGCGCGCACACGCCAAGATTTTTTGTATTGTTAATCGGTAATTTATTGTTAATTTATTGTTAATTGCTAATGCGAGTTAAATCGAGATATCTTTGAATGAAAGCTTGGCTTTCTTGTATGATATCTATTTTTTTTTGTTATATTTCATTGTATATTATATTTGTTATATTTTTGTGGGGAAATCCAACTGCTACTTGGCGCATTTTCTTACATTTTAATGTTTTTGTACGGATTTCATGTCTTTTTGTTAGTTAATGCTTAACAATAAAGGCAATACAATTTTTAATTATTTATCAATGTTTCATTTTTGTGGGAAAATCAAACTGCTACTTGACGAATTTTTTGCAGTTTAATGTTTTTCGACGGATTTCATGCCTTTTTGTTAGTTAATGCTTAACAATAAAGACAATAAAAATTCTAAGTATTTATCAATGGTTTAATTAATAAATATAAAAGTAAAATTTTATTAAAATGTCAAGTGCCATTTCTGTTCAAATATGCACCATCATCTATGTGCATGTTTATGTTATAATGTAACTTTAATGTTACAATGTATTTATAACTTAATCATGCACATAGGAGGAGATCTAAGAAATTGAGCTGAATGTGAGAATATAGATTCCTCAGATAATATACTTTGCACTTGACAAATTCACATTAGCAAAAGAAAAATTACCAATAGCTAGGATGCATTTAAATTGCAAATTAGATAAGCTATACCCTCACACGCACTCTAACATTGGTGTATCTTGACAGCCAAATGCGTACCTCAGGGAGCGCATAATCTAATGTAATAAAATTTGTTAAATAAGTACTGATTACCAATAGCTAGTATGTCGCTAAATGACACATGATTGATAATTATTGCTTGCTTAATTCATTTAATTCTTTAGCTGAAGTGTTCCTTGAGAGATGAACTTGACAGTCATGATCATGATACAACTAAATTAGATTGCCTATGAGCATTCTGCTTGGTTTATATATTATAATTCTGAAGCGTTAAATCAAATAATGATTCAGAGTAGCAAAAGAGAGATTCCCAATAGCTATAATATATTGAAATTTTAAATGATTGGACTTAACACTTTACAAATTATTCCTGACTGTCAAATACCTAGCTGACGGAGCGCAAACCTAATGTACTGAAATTAGTTTGAGCAAGTACTGATTATTAATACCGAGCATTCCCTTGAACTGTAAATAAATAATTGCTAATATTGCTTTAAAGATAAATATGCTACACTCTTGACAATTTTAATTATTGGAAATCAGCACTCGTTCACCAAACACATTTGACACTTCGTAATTCTTAATAATGACAAGATTACAGGGACAGGGGCAAGGACACTATACTCTTTTATTAACTAAATAAAAGCATGGAATCTGGAATAAAATAAAATAATAAAATTGGACTGTATCACATAACCATTATGACACATAACCAGCCATAGCATAACTGGCTTAACCAATGTGTCGGTATGACACAGATTACAGATTATAGATCGGTAACGTAAATACGATATTCCCGTTTGCTGCCATCTCGTATGAGAAAAGTGAAAACCACATTTTTAGGAATTAGTTCCCCTGATGAATCTTAATTTGCCTTGCCGTTTTCACGAGAAGAATAAGCAGGAGAAATCCATATCTCTTGAACGACTGAACCGATTCGCTTGATTCTTAGCTCATTCGATTCAGAAAAATCAACGAAAAAATACAAAATTTAGAAATAAATCCTTGGAGCTGTAACTTTTCCATAAATCGAGGTGAAAGTTTTATAGCGGACGAAAACCGCTACACTTCGGGATAAGTATCCTCAGTAGTCGCGCGCTGTACTATATATATAACTACTACTTGGCGCGAGACTCTACCGAGTCTCCTGAAAGAGAACATGGACGCTAGTCCAGTGACTGATAATAAATAATCATGTTTATAAGATAATGTGTGTTGTAATTGATTAATCCATCCCCATCTCCTGGTAGAAGTGCACTTGCGAGAAAACATGTTCTTTATTAGCAAGGAAATTTAAATGATATTTACCATCATTATTTCGCAAATAATACATATGGAAATAAGAAATGCTGCAAATACTTGTGTGTGGCTTCGATAAAAAATGTGGAGTAATCACGACAAGATGACGGAATAAATTTCTTTCAGAGCGTCTCTGGTAGTAATTGGCTAGGATGAGATGGCACTTTTTAAACAATGCAATTTAGTTCTAACGTGCCCGCGATCATGTAGTAGTAATTTCGTTCTTCATCGCTTGAATTACTACTAACTGTTGCAGTACGGAAATGATAATTACGTATTTCAGGCAGTGATAGCACATAATCAAATTGTTATAAACTATATTAACGTAACAAATACAACGGAAAGTAATACAACTGCAAAATTATACCTATATAATCTATATTAACGCGTAAAGAGAAATAATTTGTATGTTGCGTGTTCGTGGTAACCTAAGAACCTACTCAACCGATTGGAATAATTTTCTTACCAATAGAAAGATCGTGATGGACATAGGCTGCATTTTATTACACTTGCTCTTCAGGGAACCGAGCAACGAGCATATTTGCGTCACGAAACAGGTTAAAGCAGCTTCTTACGCACAGAAAACATATAATTACGAGAATCGCTGAACGCATTTTAATCCAGTTTTCTATCTTGTACAAAGTAACGATCCAGGCATACTATAGGCTATAAACTATAACTCCAAAATATCAAGAGAAATGGACTGTTATGGTCCTCGACATCGCTGGGGCATATTTGTCACAAAAATAGTTACAAAAATCTATTATTTTTTAAATTAAGTTATTGCTAACGTGCATACGAAATGTTATTTGAGTGAACCTGGGTAAGCCAGCCAATAGCTAATAAAAATAAGAAACATACATGTGTACCTTGCACGAACGAAGTCCGAAATATCAAGGAGCACGGAATTCCTTCAACGATTTCGAAAAGACAGGAGGAATTCCATTTCGAAGTACGTTGGAAGCGACCGCGCGAGTCAAGATGGCATCGCTCGAGCCGAAAGATAAATTTCGGCGCAAATTAAAGTGCCGAATATAATGCAAGGGGAGTGACGCAGGACTTTCAAAAGAATGTAATTTAGCTTTAGATCTCTGCGTCGGGGAGAATCATTATCAATTGGCCGAGTGAGGAGCGCAAAACCGATTATCATGATGGTTATACCTACAGGAAGCAGCAATTATCTTCGAGAAATTAAGGGCGAGGATATGCGAAACATGGTGGGCAGGAGGGGAAAAGGACGATGTCTTGACGGAAGAGCAGTATTTCGGCAAGAAGGGTGGCACGCTTAATTTCATAGACGTGGCACACGGTCCATGCGAGCAAGAACAATCGACCCCAAGAGCGCGTGCGAAGAGGGTTTTGCCGAGGGTTCGAGTTACGTACTCTGAAGGGATAATTACAATAAGCAACCCTCACTGCTCTCACCTTCGCTTCGGACTAAGAAATCCACTACTGTACTTTACACAGACTCGAATTCGATGGGACTAAAATCCAGCAGGACACCCGCCGACATATCCAAATTTGTTGCCAGCAGTGTACACTGGGTAAAAGAGTATGATACACCCTATATTTTTAGAATCAATTTTCTTAAAAAAGAAAACTGTCTCTAAGGAAATTTATTATTGATTAAAAAAAGCACTTTCTTGTCCAAGGAAATGTATTTAAAGAGACGAGTTTTCTTCTTTGAGAATAATTTTTCCAAAAACACTGGGTGTGCGAGTAATTTTTTTATCTACCCTAGATACACATAGCTATTCCTGGCATAATTAGTCAAATGACCGGTTATGAAAGAATACTTTTCCGATTTGAGTGTAGCTTACTGTTATTTTCTACCAAAGCTAATGCAAAGAATAATATTCAGATGATAATAACAGAAATTGTATATTTTCATTTTTACTTCTATGAAGAGCGAAAACAAGTGCATAGTTGTGTCGAATTTTGAAACCGGTCATATGAGCAGATGTGGTACGACTAGTGCTAAGGAGTTGTTCAATAAGATAGAATAATAGTGTATATATCTGTTTGGTAAGTATTTCTGGGCTATCTTGGAGATATTGTCGTATCTTGTGGGTAAAGTAATAGTCAGGAATTAATTTTTCGTTAAGATTGTCGACTAGGCTTCCGGATGAGCAGAAGCATACTGTTTTCTTTGAAGTTTATTGATTTCTTGTCTTAGTGAGCCGAAGTTGCCTCTGATTATAGTGGTAAGTTCTGAATTTTTACCAGATTCGAAAATGGGAAGGTTCCCAATTTGTTGCATATATCCCCCCCCCCCCCCCCCCCATATTTACTTAATTTTTTACCCTTACACTCGAACAGCCGACCATAGACGAAATTGTGCGACACGAATAAGTTAAAAAAAATGCGGCGACACTGGAGATAACAATTGAATATTGTTAAATAGGGTGTTGCATGCCACAGTATTAATCAGGGGACTCAGTATAATCTCGCGCCAAGTAGTTCGCTATAACTATACAACGCGAGACGCCGAGGCTACTTATCTCGACGTATAGCATTTTTCGCATGTTATGAAACTTTCACCTTGATTTGCAAAAAAGTTATAGCTTGCCAGTATAATGAGTTAAATGCAAGTTAAAAAGTTAAAGAGCAAGGAAATTGGTCCATGCATTCAAGAGATATGAATTTCCTCCTGTTATTTTCTCAAGCGAAAACAGGTTCAGAAAAAGATTCAGACCAAAAATGTCCATCACATATTTTCTACGCTAGATGGCAGAACGTGATCGAACTGTAAGATGATGTTAGAGAGAGAAGGCAAATGTGAGATGAAGTTAGAGAAAGAAGACAGACATATTTTATATAAGGTAAATATGCTATCGCAGATTGACATGTGTCACAATGATTGAAATTTAGTAGGGTGAACTGACTTAAATAATTTATAACAATTTTGTTACTAATTGCAATGAAACGTTTTAGAGCAATACACAAGCCATATGAAAGCCTTTCGAGGATTACACCCTTTCCCACAAAGAGAGAAATATCCCTCACCATTCGATTTTGAGAAAATTGAGAAATTTTGAAAGAATGTTGCACTTCGCGAATCGAACCGTCTAAAACCAGTTCTTGGTTATAATCACTTTATATAAGTAACTTGCCGATTAGGCTCGTTTTGCTCTCCCTCTCGTCTAGCCGGGGGCTTCGTCCCCTGGACCCCCATTCGTCCATCAACTTTTTGGTTTGCTCAGTCCGCTAGGTAAATGGGCTTGTGTACCATCATATTGAGATATCATATGTAAATAACCTTCTTGATTTTACGTATCTATCGTAATGCTTCTTTATGAATGTCTATGAAATACACTCATATGTTTAAAAGACTCGCGCGCCACGTATTGTAAAAAGGTTATACTAAGTCAGAAACCTTCGCGGGCGTGCACACAACTCACCAAAGTCTCGTCACAATCGGATGAATGGTATAGGAACGAATAGAGTACATACATACAGTCAAACATTCATTTTTATATATAAGTAATGTGAAACGTCAAAGACTAAAAGGGAGAAAATAAATCATTTTTATGTAACAAATTTTTTCTACCAAAATATTGGTTAATAAACTCATACTCTGCCAGATCTCCATCAGTTCACTAATAAAAAAATATTTTTTAAACAAATGTGTCTGACTGCGAAAACTGACAGAGTTCCAGAGAGCTGAAAAGTAAAAAATAAGCAGTTCAAAAATGCCCTGAAAAGTAAAAAATAATTTGTTGTTTTCATGCTTATATAAATTTGCTGTTTGCGATTTTAGGAACCTTTCCCCATTAAGCCTAAGTATTCTTCAACTTTTCGGAGGCGGCGCAAATATATGTATGAGGAGGGAGTAACCATCCCAGTCACTATATTCCTACATGTACTAGCAAGCGCGTAGACGCGAAGTTTTTTTTATTGTTAATCGCTAATTTATTGTTAATTGTTAATGCAAGTTAAACTGAGGTATTTTTGAATGAAAACTTGGCTTTCTTGTGTGATATCTATAACTTTTTTGTTATATCTCAATTTTGTGGGGGAATCAAACTGCTTTTTTACATTTTAATGTTTTTGGACGGATGTTTGCTATACGGTTATACACATGGATTCATGCAGACTGACGGCGCATCGATCACGTCAAAAGCCGACCGAAACTACTTCAAATTTCAGATTTTCAAACAGAGAATATTTAAAATTTTTTTAAATATCCATACCATATCCTTCTATTAGAAAGTAGTTTTTCATTCGAATCCAACCAGTAGATAAAACACAAAAATTTAATATACGTCATTAGCAGAAGCCTAGTATAGACGGAACGAGAATTTTCTTTAAATGCGTCAGGTTTTAGATATTACTTCCAAATATGAAACCCAAATTTCAATAAATTTTCGAAAAAAGAGACCTACGTTACAATTACCTTAAGGCGATTTTCTCTCCTTTATTGTCTTATGATCCAGAGAAATTATAGGTTATAAAATATTGCAATAGTTATCACTTATGCAGGATGTCTCAAGAGTGACATAAGAATTTTAAACTTAATGAAAAGTCGAACAATACATGGTTAAAAGATTTTTACAACAATGATAGCTACAATAATTTATTGTTTCTTTAAATTAAGTTAATATGCACACGAAATTTCACCCACGTGGAACCAAGTAACATTGTATTAGAATGGATCGATACAGCCGCTTTTAAATTTATCGTGAACTTATGTGCAGCATACAAACAAATGTTGCCCTTTGCATTAGTAGAGATAGAGAACTAAAAAGGAGAATGCAGTTATGTGCTACGATACGTGTGATAGTAAAGAAAGTTCCAGATTTTTTAGCCAACTTCGAAAAGCAGAAGCCACATATCAATTAATGAGATAATGTCCCTTGCATTCTGTACATTCAAGTAAATAACTTAAGAATTTTTCAAAATGCTAAGCAAGGCTTCTTCACTACTGCAATGTAACTATATAGCAGACAACACTGTCCAAACGGGCATCGTTCTATCTGATTTTCGTCTATTTCTAATAATATCACATTGTTTGTGTTACGAAATCACAATGTTCTTATTTATACGCATGCCACGGTTTGTTCATGCATGAATTTTAGACATTTATCTTCATTCAATGTCGCTAAATGTTCTCACTCATTATAGATAATAATTGATGTTAAATTCATAATCTTATTAGTCTTCGGCTATTTACTTGCTAAGCTCTAATTTTAGCTATATGCTTAGCAAACCTTGAACTGCGTAAGTCTACATCCTAAATCTACAACACTCACTACTTTAACATATATGTGGTGAAATATGTCCAGTGCAAAGTAAAAATATACCCTTGAAGCATGTTTGGAATCAAACTAGTTTCACAGGCATCTTTGGTAAAGTACAATTTTACAATTTCGTGGTGCTCTTACCAACGCATTGCACTCCGATAAAACATCAGGGAATTTGCGCGATTGAATTACAGCTTAATTAACTCGGAGGCAATTAAGGGCCTTGCCACGGCGGCTTTCCGAAATAGAAGGAAAGACACAGAAAATGGGAAGGAACGAGTGAGGAAACCGGCAGGTCCGCTCGCCATCGAATTTCGTGCACCTGCGGGTTGCTGAACCTCTGCGGGTTACAAGTTTCGAGAGTACTCACGATTTCATTGAAAACTTTTGCACCCCTCAATCGCTTCTTTTTTATCATCTCGTCCGTCGACTGCCGCCTCTGGCTCGCTTCAAATCCCCCTTTTCTCTTTTTTCCCTTGGTTTAGCGAATCGTTCTTCAGCCTGTTTCCCTTCAGACTCCAACCATACCGCCGGGCTTATAAACTGTGGCACGCGTATACCAATAATTCGAGAGAAATTCACGTGATTCGTTAATTATAACTTTCAATCAGTTACCATACGAGATGTTCATAGATTGGTTGACATAATACCTTTTTTAAAGAGTGCCATACACGGCGATTTTTTTGATTTTTTTTAAGTTTATTGCCGCATAAACTGCTAACGATTATTAACTACATACCACTGTATGGGTCGGATAATTCTTTTACAGTTTACATCGCGTTCTTTTTATACACATGCTGTGATCTATATCAGTTTGTGGTATAATCCTGTCATTTCGGAGTGAGCTATTTAATATATTTTATAGATTTTCAGGGTCCTTAATATTATTTTTTAAGTTGGGGGGTAGTCAAAGTTTATTCCACATAGAGTGTATTAGGCTGGCTGGCATGATGCAAATTTTACGGTTATGGTTATATTGCACTTATCATCACATTTGAGTGTCAGTTTGATGTAGCCGATTTATAATTTCCTAATACTTCATCACTATTCGCTGGGTCGATCAGATAATTAATCCATGTTTAATTGCTATTAAGAATCGAGGAAAGAGTAACACAACGAAATTCCTTGTAAGTAATGTAGAAATGTTTTGACCGCCTCAGCCGCCGCAGTCTTTGACTTTCGGAGGATACCGAGCGCGACTTATTTCATCAAAAATTAGCTGCCTTCCTTTATACAATTAGGGTAGAGAAAAAATACTGCCTAATAGAACGTGGCAAACAAATTTAAAAAACTGTGTCCGGTATTTTGTAGAAATCCATTCTTTGGACAGAATAATATAATATCACTTCTGCAATATAACTGCAGTAGTGCAGAGAACAAAGTGTAGTCCTCATAATCAACGTGCCCTGCCCCCTGGAATTTTTTTTTTTCGTTCACCTTGAATTTATACAAAAATGTATTTATTTCATGTAACTCAAGTATCTGTACCAACATCGTTACAGAAACGCATTTTCCATGCACGTAAAGAGGTTTTCCATGTGCCCTTTCTACCAAAATTTGTTAGCTTGCTTCTCTTTATAATGAATTTCAAGCCATACCACCTCGCTCGCACATCCCTGCGTTAGCGAAAAGCCGTCATTGGAAATACGTACAACTTACCACCTTTCTTCCCTTTCTTCCCTACTCACCCAGCAACCCTCTACAAATTTTATATGCACTTATTATAGCTTGGACTTTGCTCTTTCGAAAGCATCGAACCAAACTTTGATTTTCGTTATGCTGGTGGAATCATCTGTGAAATTCAGGGGGCCGTCACCGAAAAGTTCGCGCCCTTCTGATACCTGCACTTCCAAGGGATGGCACACAGACCGACGGCCGGTAGTTCGTGTGTACCTAAACAAGTGTAACAGCGATATACGAGCGAGGTGAACAAGGCGGATGTAAATACTAGTAGTTCTCTGCCTTGCAAATTTCAAAGATAATTCCACCAGTTTGACAAAAAGCAAATTTTGGTATAATGCTTTCGAAAAAGCAATGTGCATGCTATAAGTACGCATACAATTTGTGGGGGCTTGCCGGGTATACGGGAAAGAAAACGTCGTCGAAACTAAGAGGTATTGGGAATGCGCCGACTTTCGGCGGAGCACAGACAGGTGACCGACTGTCCGTGAGCATCAATACAGGCGTCGCGGGAGTGTGCGTGCGAGGCCGACAAGGTTAGCAGGTCTCCAAATTTTGCAGGTGATCCCTCTAGCTTGCTAAGAATCAATGTTTGGCCTGATGGTCTCGAAAGACCGAAATCTCAGCTACAACTGCATATAGCGTTTGCAAGGGGTGGTGTAGTAGGCAGGGTGAAAAACGCGATTATAAAGAGCAGGGATTGGAAGCGCGCCGATTTCTCGGTATGGCGTACGAGCTGACAGCTGCCTTTCCATGTTACCGACGATGATCTGCCGTTCCGAGCAAATAGCGCTAGCGCACCAAACGGCCATTTATTCAAGTTCTAGGCGTGAAATAATACGCGTTCCGTATTTTACACTTGTTCCTTACTTTAATGTAAAATTTTGTTAGGAAAATGGTTCCGATTGAATGAGTAGATCAGAAGGTTTAACTGCAGATACAGAATTTCTCACATAATACAGCAAGAAAGTTGAATCCATTGAAAAGTTTCAGCAGCGTCTTAGTTTGGTTAGATGACAGTACTGGCCGCTGAGCAAACCTAACTTTCAAATCGGATTTTCTGAATTTCAGCATGTGTATACTAGAAATCCTTATATTTAGTTATTCCTTGGAATAGAAACTTTCGATTATTCTAACTAGTTTTACAAAACTCTGCAATATGTTTAATTTAAGTGTAAAATTCATCTACGCTTAGAGCTCCATGTGGTAGTATATCCATGAGAGTTGAGGCGCACGCGTGTGACTGAACGTTCTCCCTTTGCAGCGTATTGGTTCCTTTATTTCTGTATCTGTACAGTCGAAGTCTGAACTAGACGTGAATAGAGGAGCATCAGCTTTCTGGAGTGGGGGTTTTCTTTTTCACTTTCCTGGAATAGAATTTTGGGAAATTTCCACGCCCCTCGGCGTACCGGGCAGCTTGGCTGTCGTGATTCAACCTTACGGTCTCATCGCACCACTGATCCTTGATCCCTGGGAACAAATCCCTGATCGGGTCGTATCGGCCTGAGATAGTCAAACCCTGTCCCTACTGCTAGCCTATAGGACACGGTATGTCTCCTGCATACCACGTCCTAAAGATACAACGAGGAGTACTGCCCTTTTGAAATACTGACTATCTCGCGTGGCGCCCTCCCGCTAATCTCTTCCTTCTATCTGTACACGATTTTAAAATTGTTTTACAATATCGTTCTTAATAACTAACCGGTCGTGATACAAACATAATCATAATCGCTCGCATCTCTGAATCATTTCGTTATACCTTTAATATTAGAAAGTGTCTCAACTTCGCAAATAGAAGCAGGTCGATGGTAGCTCTGCTATTGAACACAAATTTAAAACAAAATAACAAGAAACTAAAAAAACAAGCAGCACAAAAATGCCTTGAAAAGTACAAAATGAGCAGCACAAAAAATGCTTTGAAAAGTAAAAAATAATTTGTTGTTTTCATGGATACAGAAATTTGCAGTCATAATATGCGATTTTGGCAACCTTCCCCCATTAAGCCTAAATATTCTGCAACTTTTCGGAGGCGGCGCAAATATAAGTAAAATATTACAAAAGTCACGAAACCCTCACACTCAAATTTGGAAATACTCATGGTCTCTATGTACATTTATGTCTACAAGTTGAAAGGGCGAAGTATACCCTATCTAATATACTAATACTGTTAACATTAACTGCTCTGGTATACGACATTTCCGTGCAATTCCGACATCTCATAGGTGTACGTTAATCTAGCAAATATGCATATACATATTTAGACTGCATAGACTGCAGGCAATAGAACTATCGTTACTCTCCTGTGTACCATTTTGTCTTCGTCCATCATTAGTCATCCTGTGGTTGGACAGATAGATATATAGGAATAGAGGTAGATTGAGAGAGGGGGGGGGGGGGGGGAGAGAGAAAATACGGATAAGCGCGGGTAAGACACACGATTGCCAGTAATATTTTACTTATATTTGTGCCGCCTCCGAAAAGTTGCAGAACATTTAGGCTTAATGGGGGAATGTTGCCAAAATCGCATATTATGACTGCAAATTTCTGTATCCATGAAAACAACAAATTATTTTGTACTTTTCAGGGCATTTTTTGTGCTCCTTGTTTTTTTAGTTTTCATCTCTCTGGAACTCTGTCAGTTTTCAAAGTCGGTCACATTTTTTTTTTTAAATATTTTTTCTTGAAAAGAAAATTGTGAAATTTTCCATTCCGCATCCATATTTCTATTTCGTGAAACTATATCTGCTTGAATATTTTCAGCTGAACGAATATACGATCCTGTCACCCATAACTTCCTAAGTTTACACCATTTCCAAATTTCTCTAGCCAAATTCCTAAGGTGTGGGAACTGAACAGCACCAGCCTTATTTATATAAGAAATAGCTCTGGTGTTATCTGATCGAAGAAGAATTTCGCAACGAAAAAGTTTTGATACAAAACATTCTAATGAGAAGAAAGCGGTCAAAAGGTCGAGATAGTTTATATGTTTTTCTGTTCCTCCTCATTCCAAAAACCATATGCAATTTTATTATTGCAATGACAACCCCAGCCTGATAATGAGGCGTCAGAAAATATTTCAATTCCAAAATTATGTGCCCTTATTGGATTTGAGCTAATTTCTGTATTCCTTTTCCACCAACTCAGATCGTCTATCATACATTCCTTTATATACATTGTCCCTTCGTAATTATCCCCATTGAATTTCAGTGCTAAAAATGTTTGTCTTTCTAGCCATTTACAATGAAAATACCATATTCAACTGCTGCGCAAGCAAGAGTTAAGCAAATTCACGAATTTTATAAGTGTTTCCTATTTTAACTTCATTTGTAAATTCCGTTATTTGTTTCTTCTTTTTGTCCGTTAAATTTACAGAATAATTCAACGAATTGATAATGAAACCCAAATATTTACACTTTTGGTTTGCAGTTAACATACTTTTTTCAAAATTGATTATAAAACCTAATCTGTCTAAAAGATCTATTGCTTCGTTTATTTTTGATTCACATGAACTTTTAGAATTACTAATAAAAAGAAAATCAACCAAACATAAGATGAACAATGTTCCTGTTGCTCTTAGTTTATTGATTACCGGTTTCATTATTTTTGTAAAAATATATGGAGTGGTGCATAATCCAAATGGCAAATACACAAATTCAAAAAGTTTCCCTTGGAATTTAAGCCGAAGGAATTTTCTGTATTTCTTATAAATGAGAACTACGAAATATGCGTGTTTTACGGAGCTAGGGTACCCACGTGACTTTTAGCGAGTTGGCCGCTCGCTGTGTTACCTACACAATTTAATGGGCGAGATGGAGCTGCTCGCAATATCTATTGCATGATCCAACCTACAAATGTGTGTGTGTCAGCTCTTAACACATGCATATGTTCATCTGTTTCGATCCCCTTTTTTTGCGGCACTCGCTTATCGCTTTGACGATCTTGAACTGGGGAACTCCCAGCTCCTGAAGTTCCGAGACCGAGTCCGAGCCGATTCCGAAGTACACATACTATACGTATAGTATGTACGTATGCGTACTATAGCATATTATACAATATATAGGGATCGGTGTGCCTCTGTTTCCTTTCGACTGTAATAGACTGTCTCATATTATACGCATGTTACGTATATATCTATTGCCAAAAGTATAGCGATACATAGAATTCATTGAATGTCGATTTTATAAAAACATAAACTAAAAGAAAAAGCAGGAAATATAAAAAGAGACGCGAATTGCGATTCCGCTCTATGTCTGTAATTAAATTTTGAATAACCAAATATTTATGGAACGCCGCAACTATCCTGTTTCATATTATACAATTGTGTCCAAAACGTGGTATTATTACCATTTAAACTGTTTTTAGTATGGCAGGAACATATGAGTTTGATGGAAAAAGAATATGACCAGACAAAATCTTATACATTATGATTTGAATGATTCGTATAACGTTGAATGATTCGAATGATTACATACGCGTATATAATTTTCTACAAAATCAATAACTTTTTTTATGAAATATTACTCTATGTGTAGAGATCGAAACTGTAGCCGACTAACCGTAGCTGTAACATTTTTTCTAATAAATGGTGTTTGCAGTCTTTTTTCGGAAAGAAAATACATAATGAGAACAGTTGAAGTAGTGCGTCAGTATGGCAAAGAGATTGGAATAGTAAGTCATGAGTTCGATTCCCAGTGTGAGATGTGTTACAACAGTTTCTATAGGGTGTCCCAAAAATGTTGGATAATATTATAGCCATCTTGTCGGGAAGGGGGCGGGGATGATGATGCCGTTTTTAAAAATTTGCGTTAGGCCTCCAATTCCGAGTTATTCAACAACAAAGTTAAGTAACGCCCACCGAGCTCTTGGCGAGTCCTGGCCGGTGGTCCCTTGCTCCTAGAAAAAGGGAGGTGACGGAAAACATCTTGCCAGTCGGCCTGCGAGAATTGCGATGAAGGACCAACCGGTGCCCAACCGTTCGGTTTTCCCGAAACGAGGTAATTGCTGTCTTGGTGCGCTCGCACCGAAGACCCAGCCGGCGGCCCGCTCCATGTGTCGTTCTCGACATCCAAATACGGCACGGCATCACCCGCTTCTTTGCCTTTCCTCTTGCTTTCCCACTTTCTTAATATGCGCTTGCGATAACCAATACCCCTGATTAGTTGTTTCGCGACGTCCGATTAGATCTAATTGAATCCGACCAAATCCAGTGAATCAAATTTATCAAGGGCCTGTGATACTTTTCCTTACAAATGTCGAAGTGGCGCCGTGGCAAAGCGTTGGAATAGTGACCGTGGTGACCCGAGCTTCGGTTCCCGGTTGTCGCAATGGTTTTTTTGCATTTTCTTCCCCTATCACCATTACGTTCAATACCCGGGAGTGGTGATACTTTTTCTTTGACGGTTCCCGCCTTTCCCCCTATTTCCTCATTTGTACTTGACTAGTGTATCGCGATTCTCGATTAAATTCGTAATCTCGCGCCGACGGGAACCCGAACTCGGGTCATCACGATCGCTGTTCTAAAGCTTTAATACAGTGCCACTTCGGTACTTGTAAACAAAATGTACAGGATCCTGGTAAAGCATAATGCAACTGGAAGCGTAAAGTACTCATTGAGAAAAAGAGAAACGAAGTCATGTTCTCAAAATTAAAGACCTATCGCTTTAAACTACTGTGAGCAGGCTTACGCAGGGAGGAATAAAAACAGGAAGAAGGAGTAAGATGCTTGTGGTTATGACCTGCGACGCAAACTGTGAATTGAGTTGATAGAAGCGCTAGCGTACATAACCGGGGGGCTAGCGTAGCGCGTTCGCAAAAGGGGACTTGCTTGTCCAAGGGAGCAGCACGGTGACCGCGCATCGCCGGTGTGCAGAACACACTCTCCTACACTTCCCCTCGAGATGCGGTCACACCCTTTTATTTTGATGAGGAGTCTCTGATGCCGAGCAGCCAGGTACACTTCTTGAATTTGGGGCCTGGTAACGCCTTTGTTAGCATGTCGGCTACCATGTCGTCTGTAGAAATGTAGGAGACTTTCAGTAGCTTGTTCAGCAATGTCTCCCGAATGAAATGATGTCGCACATCACTATGTTTGGTCCGCGCGTGGAACATAGGATTTTCAGCCAATTTCAAAGCACCCAAGTTGTCGTTGTAGATTTTAATCTTGGCCATACTTTCAAAACCCAGATCGGTCAACAGGGACCGCAGGTACAAGCCTTGCTTCGTAGCCTCAGCTAATCCCATGTACTCAGCTTCCGTTGAAGAGAGAGCCACGGTCCTTTGCTTCTTGGAGTCCCAAGAAATGGCCCCACCGCTCAATATAAAGGCGTGTCCCGTGTAGGAACGTCTGTCGATTATACACCCGGCCCAATCTGCATCTACGTAACCCGTTAGTGGATTCTCCGATGGTTCAAAGTTGAGGCCCATGCCTATCGTACCTTTTAGGTAGCGGAGCACGCGTTTAGCAGCCGTCCAATGAGATCGCCCATTCTTGTCATTGAATTGGCTTAAGACACTGACGGCGTGTGCGATGTCTGGCCTAGTGGCAACTGCGAGATACATTAATGAGCCCACTAGTTCTCGGTATGGCAGCAGTTTTTCTTCTTCGCTCGGACTCTCAGTTGGCATGGTTAACTTTACATTGATGTCCAGCGGTGTATTAACAGGCTTCGATTCGCTCATTCCAAAGCGTGCCAAGAGCTCGAGTATGTAAGTTCCTTGACGTAAACTTATCTTATTTCCTTCGCGAGAGAATTCGATTCCGAGACAATATTTGGGTTCTCCGAGGTCCTTAACTGCGAACTGTCGACAAATGTGATCCTTAAAATTCGTTATCAACTCAGAGCTTCGGGAGAACGTCAAAATGTCGTCCACGTATATGACGATGTATAAAGCATCTTCCCCTCGCTGAAAACTGTACACACAGGGGTCCGACTTCGAAGGCCTCGCACCGAAATGCCTTAGAGTTTCGTCTAGTTCTTGGTGCCAGTTTCTTCCTGCCTGGCGCAGACCGTATAGAGATTTCCTCAGTCGACAAACTTTATCTCCAGTTTCTAAGGTCTGTAACATGTGCTTCGTTTTAATGTAGATATCGCTTCCATCGGGTTCCGTTTGAATGATCATTAACAGCGTCTTCGCCAATGAGGGTGGTGTCTCCATGAAAATCTCTTCGTCAATCGTACCGTTCAGATAGGCAGTCTCAATATCGAACTGTCTCATCTTCATCCCTTGACGAGCCGCTAGGGCCACCAGCAGGCGTATCGAGCTCAACCTAGCCACTGGTTGGGCGAACCCTTTAGCCACAACGCGTGCGTTTCTTCTTTCAAGCGTGCCGTCGGGATTGTATTTATTTCGCAATACCATTCGGCAGCCGATGACAAGACTGTTGCTTGGACGCTCGACCAATTCCCAAGTATCGTTCTTTACTATGGATTTGACTTCCGTCGCCATAGCGCGATACCATTCCTCAGAGTCCTCACCTGAAATAGCTTCTTTTATGGGAATTTCCGCCATGAACGCGTATTCGGCGTCTGCGTGTTGGGCCTCTTCACGTCGTTCGTGAAATAATTTCCGAGGCCTTCCTCTTCTACCGGTCTGCAAATTCTTGAGCCTTCCAGGGCCTCTTCTGGGCGCCGCCACTGCCTGGTTCGGGTTGACTTCGATAATCTCATTAAGAGGCGATTCGACAATAGAAATATCCTGCTCGTTGTTCTCCAGAGGCATCACTTCTACTTCTATCTCCCTATGGTCGGAATTTGTATTTTCGATGCGCCCAACACCCGGGTCAGGAACCTCTTCGGGAACGAAGTCTTCATAGATGAAGTTCGGCGGTATCACGCTGTCGTCGAGAAATTTGACATCCCTTGATATTTCGATTTTCTTCTCTTCAGGGAGCCATATTCTATATCCTTTGGAGTTAACTGCATAACCTAGGAAAACTCCCTTTCTGGCACGATGATCCAATTTTCCCTTGCCGGGTAATCTGTCGAGACAGAACACATTAGATCCAAATTCACGTAAATGACTTACGTCAGGGATCCTTCCTGTCCACAGCTCGTGTGGTGTCCGGCCGTGTAAACTCTTAGTTGGACACCTATTCCGAATATAGTTAGCTGTTGATACTGCTTCTGCCCAAAATGAACGAGGTAATCCGGACTGGATCAGAAGACAACGAGCCATTTCGACGAGTGTCCTATTTCTTCGCTCGGCAGTACCATTCTGCTCAGGGTTGTATGCAACAGAGAGACGTCGTTGAATACCATTTGTTTTCAAGAATAGTTTGAATTCAGAACTTAAGTACTCTCGTCCGTTGTCGGATTGCAGGTACTTTATCTTCTTCCCCTTTTGGTTTTCCACCATAGCCTTAAATTCTTTGAACGCTCCAAAGGCGTCGCTTTTATTTTTGAGAAAATGTATCTCACACCATCTAGAATGCTCATCGATGAAGGTAATGAAGTATTTGGCATGATTGTTGGATTCTGTTCGCATTGGGCCGCAGAGATCGGAGTGAATAATTTCTAAGATTTCAAACTCGCCTTTTGATTTGGTTGGAAAGGGGGTTTTAGTCATCTTTCCTTGTATGCAGATTTCACATTCCAATTTATCTCCACTTTCGCCCAGCTTCAATCCCTGTATTGCCTGATTCCGTACAGCTTTCTTGAGATCCTGGATGTTGAGATGGCCCAAGCGACGATGCCACATCTTCAAAATTCTTGAAGAATCCCAACAGTTTTCTCGTTCTGTGACAATATTGCATTTGGCACTTTCGTGCTCCCGAACGTAGTAAAGATTGCCGATTCGATCGGCGCTCAGCTTTACGGTACCGCACTGGTCTACGACGATGGCATTGTTTTTACTGAAATTCACTGCGAATCCTTTTGCGTGGATTTCCGTCGACGTGTTACTAGCTAGATTTAATTTATCGTGCTTGGATTTGTCTATTTCCGTAAAGTCACCCATTCGTCCACACAGGTGCGACGTCGCGCCGCTATCCAGACACCATTCCAAACCGCATGTACTGCCTTCGACGCATAGCGCGTCCTGCGTCTCGGAGGATACTTCTGCCGCGCGCAATGCCACGTTTTCCGCATTGCCCGCTGTTTGCTGGTATTGGTCTGGTTTCTTACTTCTACAATCTGCTGACTTATGCCCTATCTTCTTGCACCGATAGCACCGATATGGAAATTCGTTTTTGTTGTCGGGTTTGGGACTGCCCGTCTTTCCTTTGTGGTGATATCGAACCTTGCTCACGATCATCGCGTTCTGTAACGTGCCGCGCTTGTCGCTGTTTCGTGCTTCGCTTTCGTCAATTATCTTCACACGAAGCACTTCCGGTAACGGCAATTCGTCGCGCGATTCGATTGCGCACCGAAAATTCTCAAATGACGGTGGCAAACTATATAGAAGCATAACTGCCAATAAATCTGGGTTAATTTCAACTTCCATTTCGCTTAGTTTGTCGATCGTATCGAAGAATTTGCGCACGTGTTCCCGCACGTCACCATTGTCTTCCATTCGTTGTAGCGTAAGCTGTTTTAACAAGGTTGCCTTACGGGCTGGTCCTCTCGATTGATAAATACTCTCCAGTTTTAACCAAACTTCACGGGATGTGCTACATCCTTTTATTTGTTTCAACTCGGTCGGACTAATCGCCAGAATGATATCTGAATTTGCTTTGTTGTCGCTGTTCGTCCACGATCTTACCGCATTTTCTGATGTTGCGTCACCCGCTTCCAGTACCGGTTTCTGGCACACACCGTTCACGTAGACCCACGCATCATTTTTCACAAGTAAAGCTTCCATTTGCATTTTCCATGTGTCATAATTTTCTTTATTCAGGGTCTCGATTCGTACGGAGCTTGACGCACTCATTTTTCTTCTTGTGATGTGCAACGTATAACAGCCACGTGCACCGGATCGCGGTCGATTCCAACCTCGCTAATCTCAGTTGACTGTTTGTTGCATTTTTCACTTTTGCGATTCCAATTACTATTTATTCCCTTCTACCCTGGGCCCATAACCTGTGAGCAGGCTTACGCAGGGAGGAATAAAAACAGGAAGAAGGAGTAAGATGCTTGTGGTTATGACCTGCGACGCAAACTGTGAATTGAGTTGATAGAAGCGCTAGCGTACATAACCGGGGGGCTAGCGTAGCGCGTTCGCAAAAGGGGACTTGCTTGTCCAAGGGGGCAGCACGGTGACCGCACATCGCCGGTGTGCAGAACACACTCTCCTACAACTACTGACTACATTTCGTAGCATATCAAGAAATGTGTACCGGGAGTAATTGATGCTTAACATAATTTAACAAGCTAATCCAATTTCAATCAAGTTTGTTCAATTGTGGTTCAAAAGGTTAACATTTATTCCAATTTATTCGGGAGTCGCGAGACGACTAATGAGGGACCTTACTTATCGTAAGCATATACAAGAAAAATGAAAATGTCAGAAAAAAGACGTAAAACTGTAAAAAAAAATAAATATGCAAGACAAATAATATACATCTATTCCCTGCGAATGCATAGTAATTCTGTTGAGGAGGAATGTTATTAGACATCTGTGCTAGTAATATTAGGGTGTATGTATGCATTTGAGCTATGGGAAATATTTCTATTTTGCGAAAACAAATACAGGATTGCATTTTTAGAAATCCAGAAAATAAAATATTATGCCACTTCAACTTGAGTTAATACAAATTCGCACAATAATTTGAGGCCTATAGACCTTAAAAACTTTGTATTGAAATATTCTACATAACAGTCTTCTGATTCTAGTAACAGATATAGCAAAACCAAGGATGCTTGATATATTACCTTCATTCATATATTTTTGACAGGGAAGCATTTAATATAATGAAGAGTACTTTGGCAAAAAGTATGCACAACTCCATTTCGTGCCAGTTTATACTATAACGATACAAGTAACTATGAAATAACAGATCTCGATTCGACAATCCATTTCCCGAAAATTATTTGCAAAGAACTGTAACGCAGATCTAAATAATTAAATTCAAAGATATGTTTGCGAACCTATAACTTCCTTTTGGTTACTAAGATTCAAAAGTCTCATATTATTGAATAAATATCTATTGATCCAAACTCAAACAGCTGTATTTTGGAAACATACAAAAACTGGAAGACCAACTGTTCATGATAATTTTATAGGATCAAAAACAACACAGTTATGTAGGCTCTCATTCATAGTAGGAATGGCCCAAATTATTACAACAGCTTAAGAATATTTAAATAACAAGACACTGCATAAGGTAAAGACATTGGAATATTGTTGCACTATTTACTAGAATCCGATAAATCACAAAACTAAAAAACATAAGTATAAGGGTAGGGCATTCTTGTAAAACCATATTTTTGTGATGTATACCTGCATCGCGTGTATGCCTAACCTCAGAACTTGCTGTCAAAGCTGCCAAACAGCGCAGAGTAGCCCTCTCACTTAGGCGTCACCTCGAGGGCGCGGGCTGAACTAAAGTGTGGCGGCTTCGAGGGATCGAGGACACCGACCGCAGAGGGCAGGCCAACCGTCTCGAACATCGAGACCGAGAAGTCGAGAGCAGCGCAACCGACCGGACTGCAACGTGACGTCCGCCACGCTAGCGTAGCAGCCGCCGGCCGCCAGTTTGAATCCCGATCAGCGACGACCGATATCGACTCGATCGTTAATCCGACAGCCTCGCGCTGTAACACGCTTCGCCGACAAAATAAAGTTTCTTGCTAAATCGACCGATCGTCGCTTTTCCTTCCCGATTCTCGCGACCGCCTCTCGAACCCGTTCGTTGGAGTGGCCAGAGGTAATCCGATCTCTGCCAACGTCTCGCGCTCGCCCCGGCCGGAACCTCGGACGTTTCCGGCAAGGTACAAGCCGTACCCGAGGCCGAAGCCACAAAAGTACTCAGCTATACCGATCTGCATATCAACAACATGGCCACAGTATACATATACTTAAGAATCATGCTTCCGAATTCCCGCTTTTGCTCGCTGATATGAAATGATTTTGGGTTAGAAAAGGTCTCAATCGAAAGATGAAAGTCCAATGCAGCGCACTACGTTGAGAGTTTCTTGAAAAATGCTATTACTATGTTACAAAAACCCCTGTGAAAAGACCTCCTCAGCGCTGAAAGCATCGTAATCTTGCAAAAATGAGGACGTAGCGCACTAGATTGGACTTTCATCTTTCGATTGAGACTTTTCCCAACCCAAAATCATTTCATATCAGCGAGCAAAGACGGGAATTCGGAAGCATGATTTGGGCGATTTGGGCCGGCTAAGCAGCGCCCCTACCTTTCGGATTCTAGCCCCTTAAGCGCAAGCTTGTTTTCTCTTTTTTGTCAACTGATGAAGAACTGGCAGGATATCAGTTTAACCAATTTTTTGATAGAAAAAAGTTGTCACATAAAAATGATTTATTTTCCTCCTTTTAGTCTTTGATATTTCACATTACTTATCTACGTAATTAGATAAGAATACTAAGAAGCAAATAAACGAACAAAGTGATTATAACCAAGAAGTTTCTCTCAAAATCAAACGGTGTACGGGTATTCCCCTCTTTGCGGGGGAAAGATTTATTTATAGAAATGCTTCGATTCGAGAAGTACAATATTTTTTCCAAATGTCTCGATTTTCTCGAACTCGAAAGGTAAGGGATATTCCTTTCTTTGCGGAGCAGGGGTTTATTCATCAAGACGCTTCTGTTCACAATGTGCAACATTTATTTATAATTTTTCGATTTTCTCAAAATCAAACGGTAAGGAGTACATCTTTCTTTCAGTTCACCCTACTAAACTTCAATCATTGTGACACATGTCAATCTGCCATAGCATAACCGATGCTGCATTCATATAAGACGCAGCCATCTCTCTGCTGGAGACTGCTGGAGGTAGAGACCCTGCAGCTGCGCTCTTACTTCTGAAGACCCTGCAGCAGCGCTGCCGGTGTCAGGAATGTGAAACCGACATCTTACGAATCAGGAGACTCGGTAGAGTCTCGCGCCAAGTAGTAGTTATATATATACTGTGACGTTACGCATGGCGCCTGTCACAAAGCGTCTCCTCACTCAAATTTAGCGCCGCTGCAGCAGCGGCAAATAGCGTCTCCAATACTGTTCGAGCGAGATCAAGAAATCATGTATTAACGTCTATACTATCGTCCGAGCCTATAAGGAAGCAGCAAGCAGGGACGACCATCCACCCTGCGAACCCGAAGTCACCAAATCTGCCAGCCCAGAGGAATCGGCTCGACCAGGACGGACATTAAGGGGTCAGCAGCCTCCGAAGGGGTCTCCAACGAGGAGGTCATCGAGGGAGATCACCGGGTGGTGAGGCAGGCGACCCCGAGGCACCCAGCTCAGAAGAGGACGACCTCCCTTGCCGTCTCTTCCAAGCGGGTTTGGCGCCCTGTTGGGCACACGGCCCTGGCGTCGTTCGTCCGAGGGCACTGCGAGTCCCTGAGCGCGCGGTAGGACCCGGCGACCAATAAGCGATCGATTTCGGGGACAAAGACGGCTAGGCGAACGTTAGGGCAAAGCGAGGAGAATTCGGCACTCTTGTGCTGACGATTAACGCGAGCGGACGTGCGTTCCTGAATTAGCGAGCGATATACTGGCGAACCAAGGGCAATACGAGCGAGCTAAACGTAGTCAAGGAAGGAAGGAAGGAAGGAAGGCGACCGATCCCACTCATTCGCGTCACTGCCGAATTGTAAAACTAGCGGTAAGCGAACCTCCTTCCCAACTAGCTTTTGTAAGGGACCACCTCCTTCGGTGGATCCCAGCTAGTCGCTTCGTTGTCTCTCAGCCCTTCTGGCTTTCGATCTACCGACTGTAAGCTTCCGTTCTCACTTTCGCGACTTGATCTCTCTTTTGGTGTTTGATCCTTTGCTTTTCCGAATGAGATATTGTGTAGACTGAGATCTTCCTGCAGGCTGATAGCGTCAGCCAAGAGTCACTTCATAGAGTTCAGATTTTGCGGATTCTGTTCAATCATTAGCGCTGGTCAACTGCGTCGAGCTATCGATCATCTCCATGTAACTTTCGACTTGTCCAACTTGCAACCACGTGCTTCGCCCGAGGTTGCTAATGAACACCTCGAGCGGAGACCATTCTTTCTGCTTCATTGTCGAAATAAACCATCAACTAGCTCAATCCTGGCTTGTTCACTCGTGTCGAACCCACGTGCTCTCCTTATTGTCTGATCTAGCCGAAGCAATCTTGTCAGCCGCCTCGGGGGGATTCTCTGTTGCCGTTCCCTAGCGCCTTAGTTGTTAAGTGGCTGTTCGAGGCCGATTGTGTTAGAGTTTTGAGTGGCTGTCCGAAGCCCATTTTGTTGAAGTTTTGTGTGGCTGTTTGAAGCCTAAGGAATCTATTTGAGTGGCATCTCTGATGCCTGGCGCCCATTCCGGATTTGCTAAGGAATCGTAGGCTTCGATTCTCCCGAGCCGAAGTATCGGGAAAATTATCGTGAGAGGAAAATTATAAGAGTTGGGAAATTCAGTTCTCCCCTTTAGATTCAGAGACCCCAGACACTAACGTCTCGATTTCACTATTAACCATTAACGTAAAAGTCTCTCTCTTTTTTCATTATTCTCGAGTCTAGCTCAAAAGCCAGACTCGAGATTATTCTTTTATTTTCCTGATAAATTGGCGCCCAACGTGGGGCCCGATAGCGACGCGATACATTATTCTCGAGCCTTGCTTTCGAGCGAGACTCGAGAATATTTCTTTATTTTCCTGATAAATTGGCGCCCAACTGCCAATGACGAGCTGAGCAAGCCAGAGCAGGTAGACCGTTAGCGACGAAAATAGAAAAAAAGGTCGGGGGGAAAGCCGAGCCTGTAAACAGGACACTTGAAAGGCGAAACTGAGGGTCTCGAACCGTTGTGCATGGCTATTCTTCCCCTTAGGAATTACACTTTCACTTCTGAACCTTGCTTATAGAAATTGAGAAAATTTATGAAAGAATTCATACTTTTGGCATATTGGCATTACCGGAAATTAAGATTTCACTGGCATGGGTCACAGACCATATTAACGCAAAAACATTGGAAATTTGAATTCGGAATTGAGGAATTATGGAATATTGATACAATTTATGTGCTATATATTGTGTTTTAGGAATGTTATTTAATGTGCAATATTAAGGGTGTGCGAGCTCGCTGAGCGAATCTGTGTAACATTGAACTGAAAGAAAGGAATTACGAATACTGGGAAAAGTAGAAGTTCTCTAAGAAAAAGAAAAAAAAAAAAAAATAAATAACTTTTAATTGTTGGAAATACGAAATTGTAAATAATAGAATTAACGGAACTTACGCGGACAATAACCCACGTAAGAAAGTCCGAATTGTAAATAGAAATTGTTTAATGTTAAATGTGAAAAGTCAAATTTAATTTATCAATTGTCGTTGTCTTGAAAATTATAGATTATCCTTGTTAGTAAATTAATGAATAAATAGTGATAGTAGTATTGTAGTAAGAAATTACAAAAAGAAAAGAGAACAAAATAGAGAAATAACACAGATTCAATTTGCTTAGCGCTCTCGTCAAATAATTGTTGCAAATATTGAAGTACTAGCGTTGGGAATATTACCCACGCAGAAATTATCTGTTTTTTGCATAAATTGATAAATTTTCAGTAAGAATCAGCGAAAGTTGGAGAGAATATTCGGAATCATACGGGTAGAAATTTAGCGTTCGAATTTAAGAGAATACGATTTAGGAAGAGATTATCGAGCACGGTTAGCCTGGGTAGAGAAAGAAATCGCGCACGGGTCGGACCGAACAAAGCGCGCGACGTAAACAAACACCACGCGATACCCAAGACACTAGCGAAGCTCAACATAAGAAAGACTTTCAGAATTAATACAACATAAACGGTGACCGAAAAGTATAGTAGAATGAAACTATAATATTACTTGCTGAATATTGATCGGGTTTCAATCCTACTAACGGGCATAATAATAGTACGGTAGATTAACGAATCCATAAGAAAACATAAAAGCAGAATACAAATAATTATCGAACCTACGAACTAGAAGCACGATAGTAACACCAAAAGCGGAATAAGAATAAAATAATCATGGAGGATAGGCTCAGTGAATTCCCAATAGAGATGCTCCGAGGAGAAATAGCTCGCAGAGCATCACTCGGCAGTGGAAATGCATTCAGCCGCATCCACCACCCACCGGTATCACCGCGAACTTCTACAGGTAGCGACCAAGAAAACCCATTCGCAATTAACCCCCGGCGACAAGCAGGAGGTTCGGTAAACACTCAAATACCGATAACGCTAGAACAGGGACCACCACGACCACCGCTACCTACTCAAGAAAGCTTGAACAATGCGTTCCCGGGACCGTCGACATCAGCGGCCGAATTACCAAGAATACCACCGAGAGAGAACAGAACAGACGCAAGGTCACCACCGGTGGTGAGCCTACCCAGAATATTGCAGGACGAGACACATTCGTCCCCAACGTATTTCCCACTACCGCGACTATCGCACCATAGAACAGATAACTCCATCGATTATGTATTCAAAACGTTAAAACGAGCCGGACTTAAATTTGCGGGTACCGAGAAAGAGGACATCAACCGATTTGTTACCAAATTGAGACGCTTACGAACTCAACACAGTTTACCGGATCAATCAGTGCTAGTATGTATGCCAAACTTCCTACAAGGACATGCTGCCGATTGGTTCGAAACCAACCAGGATTCATGGCAGACAATGGAACATTTTGAAAACACAATACTAGCGTACTTCGAAGATCCGGAAGACCAATTTAGCTCACGCAAAGCCGCTTACTATCGCCACCAGGAAACTAACGAAGGCGTGAGAGAATTCATAACCGGAATGCAAAAGATCTTTATTCGCTTCCAACCTCCACTGTCTGAACGCGCGCAAATAGAGCATATCTATCATAATATGCGAGCACCGATCCGGCAAGGAATACAACTAGCGCACGTATCGAGTATATTGGACCTAGTACAGGCTGTAGTACGAGCAGAATTAAACTGCGTCCCAACACCGAAAACACTGTCGGAGTTTCAACTACCGTATACCGCGTACGGGGCAATAACGCCACAAGGCCGAAAACACGCGAGACGCGACGAACAAATTTGCGCGACTATTACGGATCCACAGAAACCAAAAGATTCCAGACCGAACACCGAAGGAACGAAAGCTAGATTGTCCAGCGATTCATCTTCCGATTCCTCAACGTCACCAGAGAAACATAAACCATGGAAATCAGCGACCTGTTGGAATTGTCACAAGAAAGGACACAAAGCCAATACGTGCAGGGCACCAAAAACTATCTACTGCTACCGCTGTGGAGAACCGGGAGTAACCAGCAGGAAATGCAGAACCTGCCAAGACAAATCGGGAAACGCAAACAGGAGCCGATAATCAGGACCAAATCGACTCCCGAATTAGCTCCAACGGTCCAACATTGGGGAAAGATAATCGCGATATCAGATAGCTCGCCAACACCAGCACTCTTACGGCTGCAAGTAAAAATCGCGAAAAACCAGACAGTATTAGCGCTCATTGACTCAGGAGCATCATGTAGTTTCATTAACGAAGCGGTAATAAGACAGGCTAGCTCAAAAGCAATCATCAAAGAATTATCAGTTCCACCGATATTCATAGTAGCGTCAGGACAAGTTTGCCCAGCAAAGGCAACAGCTGAGATAAAACTAACGATCGGAAATTCGTCCCATACAGCTCAACTATTCGTATTAGATACCCTAGCAGCACCTATCATTATCGGCGTGGATTTAATAGCAACATTCGGACTTATGGTAAACTATAGAGATAAAAAGTGGTATTTTCTGGATAAACCACAAGAATCCTATCCGTTCGAAACCGTGAATAGGTTGAATAATATCTTCACCATAGGAGGACTAGAAACATTAACAGCTGACCAGAAAATTCAACTATCAGACTTTATGAAACGAACTCTACCCCCACTAGCGACCGCTAAAGGGGTAACTACACTAACCAAACACAGAATTAACGTAGGAGACCACCAACCAATTAAACAAAGATATTATCCTGTTTCACCGCCAGTAAAGAAAGCGATCTATGAAGAAGTAGACCGTCTACTAGCGGAGGATATTATCGAACCATCTTCGAGTGAATGGTCAACACCTATCGTTATGGTGAAAAAGTCTAACGGAAAATACAGATTCTGCCTTGATTTCCGAAAGGTCAATAAAGTTTCTAAGAAAGACGCGTATCCACTTCCAATAATGACGAGTATTCTAGACAAATTACGAGGAGCACGATACATAACAACTCTCGACTTGAGCCAAGCTTACCATCAGATACCGATGGAAAAGAAAAGTAAAGAAATAACAGCATTCACAGTACCGGGAAAAGGATTATTTCATTTCAAAAGAATGCCCTACGGACTCACTGGCGCACCAGCTACGTTCCAACGACTATTAGACCGTTTAATTGGACCAGAAATGGAACCCTATGCATTCGCGTATTTAGATGACATTATCATCGTCAATTCAAATTTTGAGGAACACTTAGAATGGATCGAAAAAGTCCTAAAGAAAATCCACGCAGCCGGACTATCAATCAACCCGGAAAAATGCGAATTCTGTAAATCTGAAGTACGATATTTAGGCTTTCGCGTATCGAAAGACGGACTGAAAGTAGATCCAGAGAAAATCAAACCGATTATGGAATACCCGGCACCGAAAAATCTCAAACAACTGCGACGATTCCTAGGAATGACATCATGGTATAGACGTTTCATTCCGAAATTCGCGCCCACGGCCGCTCCTCTGAACTTACTACTCAAGAAGGAACAACCCTGGCAATGGGAAATAGAGCAACAATTAGCGTTTGAGACATTACGTGATGCTATCGCAACAGCACCAACACTAGCGTGTCCGGATTTCAACGTTCCTTTTACATTGCAAACTGACGCAAGCGGAACGGGCCTAGGAGCCGTACTGACGCAAACAAATGAAGGAATAGAGCGAGTAATAGCTTTCGCGAGTCGATCTTTAATTCCCGCAGAGAAAAACTATACGACCACCGAACAAGAATGTTTAGCTATCGTTTGGGCAATCAGAAAATTTCGACCGTACTTAGAGGGGTATAAATTTACAGTTATTACCGATCACAGTAGTCTTCGTTGGCTGAGAGAACTTAGAAACCCTACAGGGAGATTAGCAAGATGGGCTTTAGAATTATTGGAATACGATTTCGAAATCATCCACAGAAAAGGTGCATTACACCAGGTACCGGATGCACTATCGAGGATGTACGATCCCATTAATATGATTGCATCGGTAGCCACGAGAGATGATTGGTACAATCAAAAAGTACTGGACGTCACGAAAAGCCCAGAGAAATTCCCTGCATGGAAAATAGAGAATGCCAAATTATACTACCGTAGACCGAATCCACTGTTCGAAGAAGTCTTAGGAGAGGACTTAGAAGAATGGAAATTAGCGCTACCAAAACAAGAACGACTATCGGCACTAAAAGAATCCCATGAAGAAGCCCAAGCTGGACACCTGGGCATACAAAAGACCTACCATCGACTTAGACTTCGATATTACTGGCCCGGAATGTTTTCTGCTGTAACCAAATTTATTAAAAGATGCCAGACCTGTCAATTCACAAAGGTTGAACAGGCTACACCATCAGGCCTTATGGGACATCGACAAGTCGAGCAACCATGGACAATGATTGCGGCAGATATGATGGGTCCATTTCCAAAAAGTCTAGCGGGAAATCAGTATTTGTTAGTTGTACAGGATATGTTTACTAAATGGGTAGAATGCTGTCCTCTACCGTCTGCAACGGGAAAAGCTATTTCGGAATCCCTGGAAGACATGGTATTTTCGAGATGGGGAGCACCGAAAACCTTACTAACGGACAATGGAACGGAATTTGTAAACAAGGTCTTTGAAGATTTAGCGAAACAATACGGTATCTTGCACACCACGACCCCACCGTATCACCCACAGGCTAACCCGGTCGAGCGCGTTAATCGGATATTAAAGACTATGATCGTTTCATTTATAGGCACCGATCATAGAAATTGGGACTTACGTCTACCACATTTTCGTTTCGCGTATAATACAGCCTATCATACTTCTCTCCAAACTTCGCCGGCTTTTTTGAATTTTGGTAGAGACCCATTGCCATTGAATTGTAAGAAGGAGCTACACATTAGCGCTGGTCCAATTTCAGTTAAAAATACTAACGAATGGAAAAGGCGAGTTTCAGATATGAATCTTGTTAGAGAATGGGTTATTGAAAACCTAGAATTAGCTTATGAACAGCAAAGTAAATATTATAATAAGAATCGCCAAGTATCAACTTTCCAGGTAGGGAATCTGGTAGTAAAACGCCAGCGTGTACTTTCGTCTGCTGCACAGCATAGAGCAGCAAAACTAGCTCCTAAGTTTCATGGGCCTTTCCGTCTTTCTAAAAAGCTTTCTCCTACTGTCTTCGAACTTTCTACGCTTCACGGGAAATTAGTTGGCAAATCTCATGTGCAATATTTGAAACGGTACACACCATTAACTAACACCTGTTCCCCTTAACGATACTAGCACCTCACTAACGAACCAGTACCGCACCATCACCATGGACAAAAGAATTATCACCTATCAACCGGAGGAACTATGGGCGAAGAAAATGGGCCTACAGTTTTGGAACACACTGGCCACCACAGTCCGGCAATATCAGGACATGGTGTTCACCAGAAGCGGGGCAATCATCCTGCCATGGGTACCGACACCGGTAACGATCCCCGAACTTCCGCAACCAACACAGGAATCGACAAGACCACAACAAGAGCTGCCGATACAACCGCGGAGCAAACCAGCTTCGGCAAAAATCCCTACTTTCGACGACCGACGAATTCCAAATCAAATGCGAGTGACACCGAAACCGAGAGCCGAGAGCCAACGACGTGCGCCCGAAAAGCTGCACTGCTACCGCTGCCTAGGGGACATCGCACCCAAGACCGAAAAACCCTCTCGTTGGCCGCACCACACGACCTGCACCCTCCAGGAGTGCACGTTCTTACGGACCGAAGAACGACGTCCCAAAACAGAACGGGCAAAACCTACACTAGCGGAATCACCCAGCACACGGTGGGAGAGAATCCGTCAACTGGCGAGCCCATCACGGCAAAACGCCCAAGGGCAGTCACCCACCATAAGGGACGCGCCGGGCCAGCAGAAGACCGAGACCCAAGGACCAACACCCCTCGTCCACGCAGGAACACAGCCAACCATCAAGCCGTGGTATCTTGGCGAGAAATGTTGGAATTGCGGCGGATGTGGCCATAGATATTCGGACTGCCACAAACCTCGCAGAGTCTTTTGCCGCCATTGCGGCGAGCCGGGCTGGTCAATGAAAACCTGCCCAAACTGCCGTGAGGAATGGCGCATTAAGCGGGATAACTATGAGAGACGCCTACAGAAATAAGGTCCCAATACTATCGCTTGGTTCCCACCAGTCCTTATACAGTTCCTTAGACTAACGAAAATATCCAAGTACCACCTTAGATAATAAGATATTGCCGCAATTAGCACATAGTACGGATCGCATTCTTCTGTTTGTTTCCAACCACTAGCGATCCAAAAATTCGGTTCCCACCAGTCCTTATACAGTTCCTTAGACTAACGAAAGTATCCAGGTACCACCTTAGATAATAAGATATTGCCGCAATTAGCACATAGTACGGATCGCATTCTTCTGTTTGTTTCCAACCACTAGCGATCCAAAAATTCGGTTCCCACCAGTCCTTATACAGTTCCTTAGACTAACGAAAGTATCCAGGTACCACCTTAGATAATAAGATATTGCCGCAATTAGCACATAGTACGGATCGCATTCTCTTGTTTGTTTCCAACCACTAGCGATCCAAAAATTAGTACCTTAAGTTACAAAAGTTTACTAGCGACCCACGTCGCGTACCGAACTACCAAAAGCTAAAATAAAGAAGGTTATTTTGTTCTCTAAGAAACAAGCCAACTAATTTCACTCCAGTCCAGAGTCGTATTTATAAGCTTTTCAGATGTGCATGAGCACAGTAAGGAAGACAGTCCGAATGAGAATAGCCCAGAAACTTATAAGGTTCCAGAGCATTATCGCCAAGCAAGTATAGCGAGATTACCACTACAGTATTAGGAAGGACAAATTACCGAATTAGGAAAGCCTGTAGGAAGATCAAGGAATCAGTAAATTAATGGAGAGAGAACTTACAGTCGCCATTACTAACGCTCATCATAATGCCTTGCATTGAACACCGGTAGGTCATCAGTTTTCTTTGAGTTATTTATGTTTTGTGTTGTACATTTGGAAAAGACTTTATTGGAGACGCAACGAATTGGGAACGGTTTTGTTCGCGAGTGAACCTAGGGTTCATTTTGGGTATATGGGGGGAGTTGTGACATTTCTCGTGTCGGCACGGGCCAACTCTCGCCCTATTAGGATCGCGAGCAAACCGAACAATTTTGTATCCTTAGAGAACGGACCTTCGGTCCTTTTTGATGTGTGGGGGGAGTTGTGACGTTACGCATGGCGCCTGTCACAAAGCGTCTCCTCACTCAAATTTAGCGCCGCTGCAGCAGCGGCAAATAGCGTCTCCAATACTGTTCGAGCGAGATCAAGAAATCATGTATTAACGTCTATACTATCGTCCGAGCCTATAAGGAAGCAGCAAGCAGGGACGACCATCCACCCTGCGAACCCGAAGTCACCAAATCTGCCAGCCCAGAGGAATCGGCTCGACCAGGACGGACATTAAGGGGTCAGCAGCCTCCGAAGGGGTCTCCAACGAGGAGGTCATCGAGGGAGATCACCGGGTGGTGAGGCAGGCGACCCCGAGGCACCCAGCTCAGAAGAGGACGACCTCCCTTGCCGTCTCTTCCAAGCGGGTTTGGCGCCCTGTTGGGCACACGGCCCTGGCGTCGTTCGTCCGAGGGCACTGCGAGTCCCTGAGCGCGCGGTAGGACCCGGCGACCAATAAGCGATCGATTTCGGGGACAAAGACGGCTAGGCGAACGTTAGGGCAAAGCGAGGAGAATTCGGCACTCTTGTGCTGACGATTAACGCGAGCGGACGTGCGTTCCTGAATTAGCGAGCGATATACTGGCGAACCAAGGGCAATACGAGCGAGCTAAACGTAGTCAAGGAAGGAAGGAAGGAAGGAAGGCGACCGATCCCACTCATTCGCGTCACTGCCGAATTGTAAAACTAGCGGTAAGCGAACCTCCTTCCCAACTAGCTTTTGTAAGGGACCACCTCCTTCGGTGGATCCCAGCTAGTCGCTTCGTTGTCTCTCAGCCCTTCTGGCTTTCGATCTACCGACTGTAAGCTTCCGTTCTCACTTTCGCGACTTGATCTCTCTTTTGGTGTTTGATCCTTTGCTTTTCCGAATGAGATATTGTGTAGACTGAGATCTTCCTGCAGGCTGATAGCGTCAGCCAAGAGTCACTTCATAGAGTTCAGATTTTGCGGATTCTGTTCAATCATTAGCGCTGGTCAACTGCGTCGAGCTATCGATCATCTCCATGTAACTTTCGACTTGTCCAACTTGCAACCACGTGCTTCGCCCGAGGTTGCTAATGAACACCTCGAGCGGAGACCATTCTTTCTGCTTCATTGTCGAAATAAACCATCAACTAGCTCAATCCTGGCTTGTTCACTCGTGTCGAACCCACGTGCTCTCCTTATTGTCTGATCTAGCCGAAGCAATCTTGTCAGCCGCCTCGGGGGGATTCTCTGTTGCCGTTCCCTAGCGCCTTAGTTGTTAAGTGGCTGTTCGAGGCCGATTGTGTTAGAGTTTTGAGTGGCTGTCCGAAGCCCATTTTGTTGAAGTTTTGTGTGGCTGTTTGAAGCCTAAGGAATCTATTTGAGTGGCATCTCTGATGCCTGGCGCCCATTCCGGATTTGCTAAGGAATCGTAGGCTTCGATTCTCCCGAGCCGAAGTATCGGGAAAATTATCGTGAGAGGAAAATTATAAGAGTTGGGAAATTCAGTTCTCCCCTTTAGATTCAGAGACCCCAGACACTAACGTCTCGATTTCACTATTAACCATTAACGTAAAAGTCTCTCTCTTTTTTCATTATTCTCGAGTCTAGCTCAAAAGCCAGACTCGAGATTATTCTTTTATTTTCCTGATAAATTGGCGCCCAACGTGGGGCCCGATAGCGACGCGATACATTATTCTCGAGCCTTGCTTTCGAGCGAGACTCGAGAATATTTCTTTATTTTCCTGATAATACAGCGCGCGACTACCGAGGATGCTTATCCCGAAGTGAAGCGGTTAGCGTGTGCTACAAAACTTTCACCTCGATTTATGGAAAATTTCGCTTTATTCGAGGCACTTGCTCTGGTAAAATTGCTAAAAAACTTTTAAAGAAATTAAATTGTAGTAAAGTCAGGTTTGGGTTTGAATCAGTTTCCCATTGTCTTTTTACCTCGCAATGAAGCGCGAACATGCCAAGTTTTTTTATTGTTAATCGCTAATTTATTGTTAATTCATTATTAATTGCTAATGCGAATTAAATCGAGGTATCTTTGAATGAAAACTTGGTTTTCTTGTATGGAATCTACTATCTTTTTTGTTATATTTCAATTTTGGGGGAAATCCAACTGTTACTTGGCGCATTTTCTTACATTTTAATGTTTTTGGACGGATTTATACACTCCTGACCCTTAATCCGAATGTCACTTTTGCCCAAGAAAATAAGAGGAGAAATTCATATCTCCTGAACGACAGAACCGATTCGCTTGATTCTTGATTCATTGAATTCAAAAAAATCAGCGATAAAATACAAAACTCAGACATAAACCGTTGGAGCTATAACTTTTTCATAAATCAAGGTGGAAGTTTTGTATCGATCGAAAACCGCTACACTTCAGGAGAAGTATAACCGGTCGTCGCGCGCCGTACTATATCCTTTGCATATGCTGCAAGTGCATTCGATATATTCTACGCGTAACCTGCATATGCCATACAAATATCTTACACACTGGATGGGCTAGCTCGTTCTCGATGGAGTGGCGGTGTTGTTCGAGTTGGGAAAGGAGACTGAATAAAGCCACGCGGATGGGTAGCAACGATGTTTATTCTTGGCCGGGAAACTGGCCGGAAACCCTCACGTCCAAGCGCTCGCGTCCGAACGTCGGCGTTCGGACCCACGGCTTTCCCGTAGCCGCTATACAATCTAATGCCCCGGCCGGCCGCGCTTGCCGGACGCTCGCCTGCTGGAAGGCTCGGACACGCCAGCGAATCGGATGGAACTCTCGAAATCCTGCAGTCGAACTGCAATTGCAAATGATGGGCGGTCGATCTACGAGCCTCGAAGCCGGGAAAACCCAAAACCGTTAACATACAAGTTACAATGCTTGATGGTGGCGGCCGGGCCGCTCCTGGCTCTCGTACGCCTCCCAATCTAAGGACTTGCGATGTTCTTCTCGAACCGGGGACTTTGCGGCGACTTGAAGAGTCGCGCCAAGGGGTAGCCGCCTAGTGACCGGTGGTCACTCGCGCCAGGATAGCCTCTTGTCGGAGCGTGAACGACCGGCACCGACATCTCTAAGTACGTTAGGTAGGCAGGCAATTCGCTGGGCTTACCGTAATTAGCTTGACTCGACTCTCGCTCGTAACTCCTCTACTTCACAGGTCGTCTTCGCTCGCTCACTGTTCGTACTCGCACTCGGCTCCTACCACGGTCGCTCACAAAGTGGGGAGCTTCCGGTCTTACTTAAAATTCGTTCGGCGTTACGTTGCCGCCTTACGCTATCGATCTCTCGGTGCTGCCGCGCCGATCAGTCTCGATCGGTATCGAGGGCTCGCGTATCGATCCCGCGCGTTGGGATCGATCAGTCCGCTACGCTACGCTTTCCGCCGCTGCCTTCAGCCGGCGAAAGCTAGGAGCCCCTGGTACGTCCGTCGGTCTGTCGCCGTTGCGTCGTCCGTCGTCGGTCCAGGGTCAGAGCGGCCTGATCGGCACGTCAATCGGCGTATCTGCACCCTCTGTATGGTTCGCAGGTAGGACACGTCGGGTCCATTCTCCTCGAGCTTAACTCCCGCTCCTCGATCGACTCGCTGGTATCGTCGCTATATCGGGCTCGAGACAAGATAGATATAGTATATATGATTGAAAATGAAAGATTTATATATAAAAATGAAAGATTTATATAGAGTCTCGCGCCAAGTAGTAGTTATATATATACAGCGCGCGACTACCGAGGATACTTATCCCGAAGTGTAGCGGTTCTCGTCTGCTGTAAAACTTTCACCTCGATTTATGAAAAAGTTACAGCTCCAAGAATTTATTTCTGAATTTTGTATTTTTTCGCTGATTTTTCTGAATCCAATGAGCCAAGAATCAAGCGAATCGGTTCAGTCGTTCAAGAGATATGGATTTCTCCTGCTTATTCTTCTCGTGAAAACGGCAAGGCAAATTAAGATTCATCAGGGGAACTAATTCCTAAAAATCTGGCTTTCACTTTTCTCATACGAGATGGCATCATTGTAAAATGCTGCGTGCTGCGGAGATAATATGGCTGTATCGTGTTTACATTACCGACACATTGGTTAAGCCGGTTATGCCATGTTATGCCAGGTTATGTGACAGTCCAATTTTATTATTTTTTTTTATTCCAGATTCCATGCTTTTATTTAGTTAATAAAAGAGTATAGTGTCCTTGCCCCAGTCCCAGTAATCTTGTCATTATTAAGAATTATGAAGTGTCAAATGTGTTTGGTGAACGAGTGCTTTAAAGCAATATTAGCAGTTATTTATTTACAGTTCAAGGGAATGCTCGGTATTAGTAATCAGTACTTGCTCAAACTAATTTCAGCACTTTAGGTTTGCGCTCCGTCAGCTAGGTATTTGACAGTCAGGAATAATTTGTAAAGTGTTAAGTCCAATCATTTAAAATTTCAATATATTATAGCTATTGGGAATCTCTCTTTTGCTACTCTGAATCATTATTTGATTTAACGCTTTAGAATTATAATATATAAACCAAGCAAAATGTTCATACGCTGTCTAATTTAGTTGTATCATGACTGTTAAGTTCATCGCTCAAGAAATACTTCAGCTAAAGAATAAAATGAATTAAGCAAGCAATAATTATCAATCATGTGTCATTTAGCGCCATACTAGTTATTGGTAATCAGTACTTATTTAACAAATTTTATTACATTAGATTATGCGCTCCCTGAGCTACGCATTTGGCTGTCAAGGTACACCAATGTTAGAGTGCGTATGAGGGTATAGCTTATCTAATTTGCAATTTAAATGCATCCTAGCTATTGGTAATTTTTCTTTTGCTAATGTGAATTTGTCAAGTGCAAAGTATATTATCTAAGGAATCTATATTCTCACATTCAGCTCAATTTCTTAGATCTCCTCCTATGTGCATGATTAAGTTATAAATACATTGTAACATTAAAGTTACATTATAACATAAACATGCACATAGGTGATGGTGCATGTTTGAACAGAAATGGCACTTGACATGTTAATAAAATTTTACTTTTAAATTTATTAATTAAACCATCGATAAATACTTAGAATTTTTATTGTCTTTATTGTTAAGCATTAACTAACAAAAAGGCATGAAATCCGTCGAAAAACATTAGACTGTAAAAAATTGCGCCAAGTAGCAGTTGGATTTCCCCACAAAAATAAAACAAATATAATATATAATGTAATATAACAAAAAAGATAATAGATATCATACAAGAAAGCCAAGCTTCCATTCAAAGATACCTCGATTTAACTCGCATTAGCAATTAACAATAAATTAACAATAAATTACCGATTAACAATACAAAAAATCTTGGCGTGTGCGCGCTTCATTCCGAGGTAAAAAGGCAGTGGAAAACTGATTTAACACTAGAATTACCAACGATTGTTATGTTGTTATAACGAACCACGTAAAAAAAAGTCATTTCAACTCGTTCGGTAGTACTGGTGTTAAACCTAACACTGACTTTGCTACAATATGAGTAAATCCTAATAAATCTTTCATTTTCAATCATATATACTATATCTATCTTGTCTCGAGCGCGATATAGAGACGATACCAGCGAGTCGATCGAGGAGCGGGAGTTAAGCTCGAGGAGAATGGACCCGACGAGTCCTACCTGCGAGCCATACGAGGGTGCAGATACGCCGATTGACGTGCCGATCAGGCCGCTCTGACCCTGGACCGACGACGGACGACGCAAGGGCGACAGACTGACGGACGTACCAGGGGCTCCTAGCTTTCGCCGGCTGAAGGCAGCGGCGGAAAGCGTAGCGTAGCGGACTGATCGATCCCAACGCGCGGGATCGATACGCGAGCCCTCGATACCGATCGAGACTGATCGGCGCGGCAGCACCGAGAGATCGATAGCGTAAGGCGGCAACGTAACGCCGAACGAATTTTAAGTAGGACCGGAAGCTCCCCACTTTGTGAGCGACCGTGGTAGGAGCCGAGTGCGAGTACGAACAGTGAGCGAGCGAAGACGACCTGTGAAGTAGAGGAGTTACGAGCGAGAGTCGAGTCAAGCTAATTACGGTAAGCCCAGCGAATTGCCCGCCTACCTAACGTACTTAGAGATGTCGGTGCCGGTCGTTCACGCTCCGACAAGAGGCTATCCTGGCGCGAGTGACCACCGGTCACTAGGCGGCTACCCCTTGGCGCGACTCTTCAAGTCGCCGCAAAGTCCCCGGTTCGAGAAGAACATCGCAAGTCCTTAGATTGGGAGGCGTACGAGAGCCAGGAGCGGCCCGGCCGCCACCATCAAGCATTGTAACTTGTATGTTAACGGTTTTGGGTTTTCCCGGCTTCGAGGCTCGTAGATCGACCGCCTATCATTTGCAATTGCAGTTCGACTGCAGGATTTCGAGAGTTCCATCCGATTCGCTGGCGTGTCCGAGCCTTCCAGCAGGCGAGCGTCCGGCAAGCGCGGCCGGCCGGGGCATTAGATTGTATAGCGGCTACGGGAAAGCCGTGGGTCCGAACGCCGACGTTCGGACGCGAGCGCTTGGACGTGAGGGTTTCCGGCCAGTTTCCCGGCCAAGAATAAACATCGTTGCTACCCATCCGCGTGGCTTTATTCAGTCTCCTTTCCCAACTCGAACAACACCGCCACTCCACCGAGAACGAGCTAGCCCGGTCGACACCGGCGAGTGCTGCCGAGGCCACTCAGGGGTCAAGCGGGAGGCACCAGCGAGGACGAGGGGAAACCACGAAGAAATTCGGCCCTTATCGGGGCCTGGCACCCAGTCTTTTCCCCTCCCCCTTCCAGGGAACCCCAGAAGGACCTCGGCGAGGTTGGAGCGCGTCCACCCGGAGCGACGCGGACCGGAGTCCGGGGAAACGCGCTTACAGCGCATACCCTACTTTGACAAGCAAATTGTTTCTATATGATCTTTAGTTGCAGACTATATACAGAATTATCCCTGCGTACGGCCGTCCAAAACCCGCTTGCATATAATAAGCATATTACTATCTGCAGCAGTTGTTCTGCAGGAAAGCTCCTGCGTGTTACTATACGCAGGCGTTTCTGCAGGAAATTTGTTACTTGGGGGGGGGGGGGGGGGGGGGGGCAGGTTCAGATACCTTTGCAAGATTTCATCATAAACCGGTTGGTACGCAGGATCAGACCTTTACATTGATGGTCCTAGATAACTATAACATTTTTCTCGCGTAATCACCTACATATGATGATATGGAGGTCCCCTTATGCAGGATTAGTCCTATGGATTACGATATGCAGGTTATATACAATAGGGTTTTGGACGGCATAATGCAGGAATGACCCTGCCTAATAACGCCTATAAGAGAGCTTATGAGGGTAATGTATAAGTCACACATAGCTATATGCAAGGCATATGCAGGTTATACGCAGAATATTTGCAAGACTTGCGCAGAGTATATGTAGCATATGTTCAGAACATATGCAAAGTATATACAGCCTATATGTAGGATCCAAAAATTTAAGAGGAAAAAAACAGTTTCATCTCTTTCTTATTCATTCATTATATTTCCGCGGACCCAACCAAGTACAAACAACACTTTAACCATCAATCCACAAATATTGTGTTTAAATTATAACTCCTAACTTTATCAAACTACTTTGAAAATGGGGGGTTTCGATCCGGATTCAAAACTCTGTCGCTAACTGCTCTCCTCCTCCTCCACCGAGGTGTTCATGTCGTGCCTTTGACCACTGAACTACGGAACGCATACATCCTCTTGTGTTCAATTTCTTCATTTGGGGGCACTTGATTGATCAATCAAATCTCTATTATGATGAGCCTGGAACATGTGGCATTGCATTATTGCCACACATAATTTGTAAATCCCAAATGAGTCTTGTATGACGTCGTACATATTATTTGCAAATATCCTGTTAATGTTCTACAAATCTCCTGCATATACCGTATGCAGTCAATCGCAATGTCGCTCGTTGGCATGGTCTTTAACGGTTAGATGTAAGGCAACATCATTGAATTACAGAATGCCGCCAATCGGTTTCCGCTACAAAAGCATATGTGAATTGGGAATTGAGATATGTGATCGCCACGCTGATTGCCAGGTCGTCAATCTTCACTTTGGCGAGGAAGAGTCAGGAGCAGAGCGACGAGCGAATTTAGCAGTGCTTCATAGCTCGGTGTCAGTTTCGGTCGTTTTCTCTCTGAAGATGGGTTGTTGCAGATGATCGTATGCATGTTATATACAAGGGGATTTTGGACAATTTTATGTAGGAATGATTCTGCATAAAACTTATAATTTGTGTCCGTGAAGGCGATATACAAACTGCAGGCTGTTCTGCAAATATTCTACGCATGCAGGCTTTGTGTAGAGGTTCGTGCAAGGAAACGCTACTTGCAGGCTATCTGCAGAATGTCCTGCATATATTCTGTGCGTGAACGCTATGTGCAGGGGTTCCCTGCACGCGAAGGTTACTAACAGGGGAATCATCGAGGACAAATCTCCCTTTTTTCTCGTACTCACTCCCCTTTGTAATAATCTATCTTTTGTTATAGTACTCACGGAGAACCATTGTGTGATCCATTCTTTGTGTTTTCTTATATACGACTCAAATACACTGACAATGTTATGTATTTGTATATACACACACATATACATATATATATATATATTTTACATCTTCAAAAAAAGAATTGTGATATTGGGTTTGTAGCGTATAAGAATGATAGATATCTGTACCACACATGATTATATGTAAATAGAATTAAGTGGCAAGTTTGTAAAGAATAAACCGACAAAATTCCAGCGGGTCTTACACTAGAACTCTTGTTCCATGCTCGATGGCTGATCCCCTGGAGCAGTAAATACATAAAAGTATACTGTGACCCATACGCTCTGTGCTCAGGTAAGGTGTTCTCACCTACCTGAGGCCTGTACCGACTTTTTTTTTTTTTTTTACGTGGGGGAAATCCTCATGGATTCCCCGCCCCCCTGTGGAGGGGACAGGGATATGCCGGACTCTTACCGGCTAAAACCCCCATGGTGGCCAGCCTCTGGGGCCCTCCAGGGGCGCGATTCCGGTTCTCGCGCTATGCTTAACAACCGGCGCTATCTGCCAGTTAACGCTGGTCAGCGCTAAGTTATCGCCCTCGGTTGTAAACGGAGGGCGCTAGTTAGCAACCTCGGTTGCTATTTGCGCCTGGCGGTAACGCCAGCTCGAGAGCAGGCGCTATCGAGCTTAACAACCGCGATGACCTAATAGCGCGGGAAATTATGGCGGGAGCGACAAAACACGAGCGAGACGTTGTTGTCGGCAGAGCCTCGTTCCCGCCCATACTCCTTCAGTCCAGCAACTGTGATCGAGCCGAGACGTAGTCCAGAACGAAGGGTCCCGTATCGCCGCACAGGAGAGCAGGGAGTTGAAAACTAATCATTCGAGAAATTAATTTAATAATATTTCTGTCCACTGGTATACCGATAGATAACAGTAAAGATGGCCCGTTTCATTCTTTTTAGGGAAATTAACGCGATTCTGGAAAGAGAGGAAGACAACGACGAAGCGGTTCAACTACGGGTGGAATGACGACAACTGCGGGATACCCAGGATCCATAGTGTGAGTGCATTAGTACAAAAGAGGCGCTTGGTGCAAGGACTTTTACTCACAACGTGAAGAAGGACCTTTAGAGTAGATAAACCTAGACGCAGAGTATTCTTAGTATTACATATCGTTAACAATCGCAGCATAAAATCAGTTCTCTTTTTATTTCATGAAATACGAAACATGTACTATTCTCCTTGTATATAAACCCATGGACTCGATTCCAGGCAGTTTACAGACAATAAAGATATATTGACACCAAAAAAAATAATCTTACTCCTTTATATTCGAACTACCACGCAGAGCCGCGACTAAATTGTTCGCTCTACAGTCGGAAGTATGCCATCAGTGAACACCTTCAGGATGGAAGCAAGGCGCGTTTGCAAGGGCAGCGACAGTTCATAGCGCCGTTGTTAAGCCCCCGTGGTAACGCTCGGCGTAAAGTAACGCGAGTTGGTTTGAGCGATAGCGCGGTTGCTAACAAGCAACCGTCCGCGCTAAGTTACTCTAAAGGCGCTAACGTTAGCGCGAGAACCGGAATCGCACCCCAGGGCGGACTCTGGGAACTCTGGACGAACAACATCCAGAGCCCGCCCTGCTCGGCCCCTCGGCGCGCTACGCGCTACCACCCGGGGGGGCCCGTGTCGCGGACCCCTCGGTTACCTGCATTTTGGCGACTAGGCGGGCCACACGCCTTTATCGTTAGACAAGTCACAGTTCTTTCGCCAGTTTCTCCCCCGTTCAAATCGTAATGTAAAACGAACTCATATTATCTTATAAAAACATCTCAAAACCACAGAAACTCTCATTGTATATTTTGTGTTTGTATTATTTGTTCATTCGGAATATATTGAACGTTATTCTAGTTTTCATTAAGAAATTAATTGTGTCATCATCACTAAATTCTTGTTTAGTCAACCTTATTTCAATTAATCACAATAAGGAACAGAATAATAAAAGATCCCACGAGGATACATCTTTACCGCTCGAGGTGTATCCGGCGAGCCATAGTAAGGTTTAACTCTAACTTAGGGCATTCTTCCATGATCAATGAGCAGTCTTGAGTCTGGTTAAAGTGAAATAGCCCTTAGCACGATCCCAAATCTCTGTTCTGAGCTACTGGAAGCAACTAGTATTGATACTAGAGTATCAATTTAAGTTAACATCGCTTTTGAATGAGTTTTCGTCCATGTTCATAAAAGGGCTGCCTCGGTCGCGAATCACTAACGGTGAACTTTAAATACAACTCGTTGATCCGAGTAAAACAGTAAAATGCCGACCATATCGGCTTGCCCCTGATGAACGACAAATAGTCCGTGGTAAAGTAAGCGAAATGTTAGATGCCAGAATTATTAGACCTAGCAATTCTCCGTTTGCGAGTCCGATACTGCTTGTGAAGAAACGAGATCGCACAGATCGTCTTTGTGTAGATTACCGGGAGCTAAACAGCAATACAAGGCCTGATAGGTATCCTTTACCTCTTACAGCTGACCAAATTGCTCTTCTATGCGGTGCTAACTTTTACACTTGTTTAAACTGCGCTAGCGGTTTTAACCAGATTCCCGTTCACCCCGATAGTGTTGAGTTAACTACTTTCGTCACCCCTGACGGTCAGTTCGAATATTTGACTATGCCATTCGGTTTGCGCAATGCTCCGAGCGTGTTCCAGCGTGCAGTCAATAAGGCATTAGGAAACTTAGTCTATTCTTACGCGATCATTTATATCGATGACATTATGATCCCCTCCCGAAATGCAAATGAAGGATTAGAGAGATTGCGAGAAGTTTTGGGTACCTTATCTAAAGCTGGATTCTCTTTAAATATTGCCAAATGTTCCTTCTTGAAACACTCCGTCCAATATCTCGGTTATGAGATAACCGCGGGCCAAATAAAACCCAACCCTAGAAAAATTGAGGCTTTGACAGAGTTGCCTCTGTCAGAAACGGTTCATCAATTAAGACAATTTATCAGTCTCGCGTCGTATTTTCGGAAGTTTGTGCCAAATTTCCCGCAAATTATGAGACCACTATTTCTTTTGACCACCAGTAAGAGCGGTTTTAATTGGCAACAGTCCCATGAACAAATTAGACAGAAAATTATTTTGATTCTCACGAACAAACCCGTTCTGATGATTTTCAACCCGGATTTTCCAATCGAACTGCACACTGATCCAAGCGCCGACGGTTATGGCGCGATTCTGTTCCAAAAAGTCGATGGCAAACTCTATGTTGTCGAATATTTAAGTAAACATACTTCGAACGGAGAATCAAGATATCACTCTTACAAGTTAGAAACTTTGGCGGTGATCAATGCAGTAAAGCATTTCCGCCATTGCTTACAAGGGCGCCGATTCACAGTAGTTACGGATTGCAATTCTCTCAAAGCCTCACGTAGCAAAGTTGACTTAACGCCTAGAGTACATAGATGGTGGGCATTTCTGCAATCCTTCGACTTTGAATTCGTGTACAGGGCAGGGAAATGTATGACCCACGTTGATTTTTTCTCCCGGAATCCCCTTCGAGAATCTTCAAGCCGTAATGTCTCTAACAAAATGGAGCAGAAATGCATTGATATGGCGACACTCTCGGACAATTGGCTCCTCGCTGAGCAGCAACGCGATACAGAAATCCAGTCAATTCTCTTGAAATTAAAAAGCCACCAGCTGCCGATAGATATTGTTACAACCTATGAGTCACGGTCGGGCATCCTATATCGCAGGGTCCAACGAAATGGTCGCACGCGTTGTTTACCCATTGTACCGCAAGCTTCCAAAGGGTCCATAATTAATCACGTACATGAATCCATCATGCACCTTGGCTGGGAGAAAACTCTTGAGAAGGTCCATGAACACTATTCGTTCGACCGAATGTCTAAATATGTTCGCAAATTTGTTGATAACTGTGTCACGTGTAGAATTTCAAAATCTAACTCGGGCAAAGTCCAAACTGAACTTCATCCAATACCGAAAGAAATTGTCCCTTGGTACATGGTTCACATAAACATCACGGGCAAGCTTAGCGGGAAGAACGACCTGAGAAAATACGTAATTGTTCTCATTCGCGCTCTCACTAAATTCGTTTTATTATATCACACACTCCGTATTGACACCGTTAGTAGTATAAAAGCTCTCAAGCCAAGCGTGTCCTTGTTTGGGACTCCTGCGCGTTTCATTGCCGATCAAGGACGCTGCTTTGCTAGTAAAGAGTTCCGCGAATTTTGTGACTCTCACAATATCAAATTACACCTCATTGCTACTGGGTCCACTCGTGCAAACGGCCCAGTAGAGAGGACGATGAGCACACTTAAAAGTATGCTAACCTCGGTGGAAACCGGGGAACATTCATGGCAAGACGCTCTAGGTGAAATTCAGTTAGCATTAAATTGCACGGTAAATCGTACCACGAAAGCAAGTCCGTTGGAGCTTATGATTGGAAGAGTAGCCAGACCTTTGGGATTATTAAGTTTAGATGACACTGAAGTTAAAATCGACATAGCCGAAGTGAGAGAACCGGCAGGCCAGAATATTGTTAAAAGCGCTCAATAGGGCAAGATTAGGTTTGATAGCACGAAAGCTAAAGTGTTAAGGTTCAATGCTGGTGACCACGTTTTAATTCAAAATGAAGAGAGGAACCAAACGAAACTTGATCCTAAATTTAAAGGACCATTTAAGATTATAGAGGTACTTAACGGTGACAGATATATCCTCAAATCACTGAGCAGCAATAGAACTTACAAGTATGAACATGATCGGATTAGGAAAATGCCTGAGTGTCGGGTTCCCATTGAGTTGGATGAATGCAACTGAGCATGCCCTGGCTAGTATTTGGTCGCACCACGAATGTCGTACCATAGTTGCAACTGCCATCCCAGTGGTGGTCCAGTGTCTGATGCATGGTTGATATCGTGGCGGGGACCTGGGTTTCACCAGAGACTAATAATTGGGTATAATGAGAGTCATTATAGTAGCTCCGGAAAAGAGCGCAGTTTGGTCGTCTGGTATGGCCTGGAAGTCAGAAAGGTGGCTCTAGTAATGTGTTGTTTGGTCAATAAATAAAAAAAACTTGGCGTATGCGCGCTTCATTGAGAGGTAAAAGACCATGGGAAACTGATTCAAACCTAAAACTGACTTTACTACAATTTAATTTCTTTAAAAGTTTTTTTAGCAATATTACCAGAGCAAGTGTTAATCGCTAATTTATTGTTAATTTATTATTAATTGCTAATGCGAATTAAATCGAGGTATCTTTGAATGAAAAAAAAAATATTTTAAAAAAAAATGTGACCGACTTCGAAAACTGACAAAGTTCCAGAGAGCTGAAAACTAAAAGAGCTGAAAAGTACAAAATAAGCAACACAAAAAATGCTCTGAAAAGTAAAAAATAACTTCTTGTTGTCATGGATACAGAAATTTGCATCAAGCCTAAATATTGTGCAACTTTTCGGAGGCGGCGCAAATATAAGTAAAATATTACTGGCAAATACTGGTGTGTCTTACCCGCGCTTATCCGTATTTTCTTTCTTACCCGTACTTTCTCACTCTTGCTTTCGTACTCTTCCTCCCGCCTCTCAATCTCTCTCTCTCTTTCGATCTATCTCTATCCCTATATATCTACCAGTAAAACCACAGGACGACTTTAATGATTGACGAAAACAAAATGGTACACAGGAGAGTAACGATAGTTCTATTGGCTGCAGTCTGTTATACGTATATGCGTATTTGCTAGATTAACCTACACCTATGAGATGTCGGAATTATTTGGAATTGTCGAATACCAGACTAGTTAATGTTAACAATATTTGCATATTCGATAGGGTATACTTCGCCCCTTCAATTTGTACATGTATATGTACATAGAGACCACGAGTATTTCCAGATTTGAGTTTGAGGATTTCGTGACTTTTGTAATATTTTACTTATATTTGCGCCGCCTCCGAAAAGTTGCAAAATATTTAGGCTTGATGCAAATTTCTGTATCCATGACAACAAGAAGTTATTTTTTACTTTTCAGAGCATTTTTTGTGTTGCTTATTTTGTACTTTTCAGCTCTTTTAGTTTTCAGCTCTCTGGAACTTTGTCAGTTTTCGAAGTCGGTCACATTTTTTTTTTATTTAATGCTTTTTAGTATAGGAAATCAATAAATTGATGGTTCGCGGTCGATTTCATTTTGAACTTCATCGTTGCACTGGTGTAACAGTTATAGACGAAGAAATGTAGCCGAATTTGTTGAAGAAAGAAAAGCTTGTACATTCCGAAATTTATGCAAGAGGGTGTACCGCGAGAACTTCCCTTATGAGTTACTCAAAGTTTCATCCTTATCGCACAAGCGATCCCAAAGCTATCGCCGGACAATCGAAAGTTCGGTTTTTATGCAATAACAATTGTTAGCGTTAAACAATTTAGGGAGAATTTACATTGGAACCAAGCCGTGAGCATCCTCTATAAGATAGGCAAGGTTTCATCAAGATCGGTCCATCCATCTCGGAAATATAGCCGGACAAACGAAATTTGTAATAGAAATGTGAAATTAGCGCGAAATTCGAATTTTAAGCAATAACAATGGTTAATGTTAAACAATTTCGACAAAATTTATATTGGGACCAAGTTGTGAGCATCCTCTATAAGATAGGCAAGGTTTCACTAAGATCGGTCCATCCATCTCGGAAATATCACCGGACAAACGAAATTTGTAGTAGAAACGTGAAATCAGCGCGAAATTTGGTTTTTAAGCAATAACAATGGTTAATGTTAAACAATTTCGACAAAATTTATATTGGGACCAAGCTGTGAGCATCCTCTATAAGATAGGTATGGTTTCATCCCGATCGGTCCACCCATCTCAGAGTTCTCGCCGGACAAACATTAAAAAAAAAAAAAAAAAAAAAAAAAATATAGCGGTCGAATTGAGTACCTCCTCCTTTTCGAAGTCGGTAAAAACTTGGCTTTCTTGTATGATATCTATTATCTTTTTTGTTATACTTCAATTTTGGGGGAAATCCAACTGCTACTAGGCGCATTTTCTTACATTTTAATGTTTTTGGACGGATTATAATAATGCTATCACATCAGAAAGCGGGGAATTGGGGATAAAGAAAATGATGAATGTTTTTGTTGTTACAATCGTCGGGGATCATCGGCTAGCATTCTCCCCGAACCTGCAAAGCGGGCGAGTAAAACTCATGCTAGTTCTTATATAAAGAATCCCTTTTTAGCGACTTCGAAAAAGAGGAGGTACTCAATTCGAATGCTTTTTTTTTTAAATGTTTATCCGGCGGGAACTCTGAGATGGATGGACCGATCGAGATGAAACCTTCCCTATCTTAACTATTATTGCATAAACACTCAACTTTCGATTGTTCGGCAATAGCTTCGAGACTGCTTGTTCGATAGGGATGAAACTTTTAGTAACCTATAAGGGAAGTTCTCCTGGTACACTCTCTTGCATAAATTTCGCAATGTACAAGCTTTTCTTTCTTCAACAAATTCCGCTACATTTGTTCGTTTATAACTTGCTACCAGTGCAGCAATGAAATTCGCAATGAAATCGACCGCAACCCATCGTTTTATTCCTTTCTTATACTAAAAAGCATTAAATAAAAAAAATATTTTAAAAAAATGTGACCGACTTCAAAAACTGACAAAGTTCCAAAGAGCTGAAAACAAAAAAAACAAGCTGCACAAAAAATGCCTTGAAAAGTAAAAAATAATTTTTTGTTGTCATGGATATAGTAATTTGCAGCATAATATGCGATTTTGGCAACATTGACATTAAATTTTGTTCCAAATTCAAGTTCAGTTTAAAAAGGGTTGAAAGAGTAAAGGTTTTCAAGCCAACGTCCATATCACCTTGAAAAAAACCGGTTCTCGTTAGATTCAGCCATTGAATCCTTAGAATCACTCATCTACTCAACCTTTTGTAATAATACTCCAAAAGTTAAAAAACCCGATTTCATGAAAAAACTCAATTCCAGCAAAATCAATAACCTAAAACAAACAAAGCATAAACTAGTGTCGAAATTATTTTAAATATATAGAGAAAACAACCCCAAATATCAACCTCAATTAGAAACCATAAAAATCTTAATCAAACACATAAATCAGCAACTTAAAATAGCATACTCATCACTAGTCAATTCCTCCTGGTCAATGCTCGCAAAATTAGACACAAGATACCCAGAAGCAATGTACAATATAACAGGAAGAGTATTTCGCAAGCAACGCAAGAAGCAAATCATTAAATTCGCAATAGATAAAAACAATCAGCATATATCAATAGAATCTGGAATTAACATAAACTCGTTAAAATCGACGAACGATCATTACATATGTGAAGAACCAGAAGACAAAGCGCTAGTAATGGGTACCCATCTACAAAATGTCCACACACACAACCTGAAATCCAACAAGAATACGAGATTCAAAGACTTCATAGACAACAAAGTCAATATCGTGCTGCAAAATCTCAATAAACCGTCTTTAAATCATTTCACATTGCAAAATAACGCAATAGCTCCTTCATCAGACTTCGACGAATATTTAACAAACTATTATGAAGTGAAAAACAGCTTCAAAAAATTGAACAATAAAAAATCAGCAAGTTTCGACAATATTTCAAACTACATTCTAAAAAAAGTTCCTCCAAACATCTGTTACGTGCCAGGCTCCGCGAGTCCTAAAATATGCTCTAAGATCATGGCTATTTCACCTTAACCAGACTCGAGTCTTCTAGTTCCCAATCGGCCCTACGTCAATCCTGAGATGTTGATGAGTGCTATTTCAACTCAACCGTACTTAGGTCCCTAAACTCCTTTTAACCCCTTTATACTAGTTACTTTCAATAACTCAGAACAGAACTTGGGATCGTGCTAAGGGCTATTTCACCTTAACCAGACTTAAGACTGGACCTTGTTAAATAAAAGAATGGCTAGTTGCTTCCAGTAGCTCAGAACAGAGATTTGGGATCGTGCTAAGGACTATTTCCCCTTAACCAGACTCAAGACTGCTCATTGATCATGGAAGAATGCCCTAAGCTAGAGTTAACCCTTACTATGGCTCGCCGGATACACCTCGAGCGGTAAAGGTGTAACCTCGTGGGATCTTTTATTATTCTTTTCCTTATTGCAACTAATTGAAACAAGATTGACTAAACAGGAATTTAGTAATGATGACACAAATGATTTCTTAATGAAAACTAGAATAATGTTCAATATATTCTGAATGAACAAATAATACAAACACAAAATATACAATGCGAGTTTCTGTGGTTTTGAGATGTTGTTACAAAATTACTATGAGTTTGTTTTACGTTACGATTTGAACGGGGGAGAAACTAACGAAAGAACTGTGACTAGCCTAACGATCGCGGTGAGACACGATGTACGTACGGTAATTGTATCTGCTTCGAAGGAGACTAGTGCTCGATCTACTACGGTGTTCTTCGCTGGTCCGATTGACAGAGCTTCACCGTCGATGAGTGTTGCTTGTGCGAGGGAAGACTTGTGCCTTGTCTCTCCGACCTATGAAATTAGACTGAATCTTGATGCTCGTGAGAGGTTCGGGCTTACGTTCTTACAGACAGTTCCCCACCGGTCTCTTTGTTTTGAACTAATAATACACATAGATTTATTACCCATCGCATGGCTGATTGTCACGGCTTCACCCAGGGTTAGCCTAGCGGCCCCGGATTAACCATATGGTTTCACCGTGCACGCGGACCCTCAAAACGCGGAAAACGAATTCCCTAACGGGGTCGATCTCAGCCTCAGGTAAAGGCGAACCTCTACCTGAGCACGAATGGCTTCTAGGTCCCGGTGCGTTTCCACGCTACCGTGCACTACGGGGGTTTAGCCGTTAAATCTTCATACTTCTGATCATACGTTGACAAGTTTGCCCTTACCTCCCACGCGCACTCTTCACAATACTATTACATTTCATGGTGTAATTTCGCCAAGATCTTCCAATTTTGCTACAGTGACATTATCGCATGTACATAATATTCAACTTAGCCTAAATATACAAACACACTGGCACAAAGACGCCTTTTACGCAAATTAGATAGGCTCTACGCGGAACAATGAGAGTTCGGAACTGATTCCCCCTTTTGCTCCAGAAATTAGGGGTTCATATACCCGAAAAATCCAGTGAAAAGGGGTATAGGTAGGGATAGAGACGCCGGGAGTCTGAGACTACGCTGGAGTTCTAAGAATTAATGAGATGCACTAAGTGCACGCTGCGGTGACCTCTTACTAGGAATGCGTTTTAAGGGCTTGGGATAAGACGGAACGAAAGAGTCGAAGTCACAGTTTTAAGGCTCGAAAAATACGCATGGGAAAACTATGTGGGATACTAGCGAGTTAAAATTATTGAATCTACGTGTGAAATAAGGCTAAGAAAAGTAGTCCGATGAGGATGAATATGTAACACATCATAAAAATGTTCACAATAATATTTAATAATTGTTTAAATCAATTCTATTTCCCCACGAAATGGAAAAAAGCTAAAGTCAAAATTCTTCTCAAGAAAAAACAAGGATCCATTGCAACTAACCAGCTACAGGCCAATCAGCCTATTGCCAAATATTGGTAAAATATTAGAGTCACTAATAAACAACAGAATTCTTGAAAACGTAAACAAGAAAGACATACTTCCTGAGCACCAATTTGGCTTTCGGAGTAAACACTCCACAGTACACGCGATAACAAAATTCAGTTCTGACATAACATGGGCTTTAAACAGTAATCAGATCCTGGCAGCTTGTTTAATCGATCTAGAAAAAGCTTTCGATACCGTCTGGCTCACGGGGTTAATTTATAAATTATACAAAAAAGTTTGTTCAAACGTCACTCCTAAAGATGATATAGAAGATGATTACCAATAGGAAATTCCATGTGGTAAATTTTTAATAAAATATTCCACAACTGCAATGCTTGGAAACTGAAAATAAATATTGAGAAATGCGAATCCATCGTATTCCGCCTCCCAGCATACAAAGTATCCAAAAGCACCCGTCGAAAATATAAAAAGTTCCATCTTAAACATCCGGAACAAGATACTATCAACATCAAACATGAAAAAAGAGTTAAATACCTTGGAGTACTTTTCACGGAAAGATCTCGTTCACAAACCACGTAGAAAATTGATTACAACAAGCAGAAACAGTATGGAAACAATTGCGTAGATTATTCTACTCGAGACATATTAACAGCAAAGTAAAACTACTAGCCTACAAAGTTCTAATACACTCCAGACTCACGTACGCCTGCCCTGTTTGGTTCAACCTAAAACCCCACCTAATGGAAAAACTGAGAATTATCAAAAGAAAAATCTTCAGAGCGGCTCTAAACATACCACGCTTCAGACATAAAGAACATACAATCAACAACAGTAATCTGTTTGTATACAATAAAGCAAAGTGTACAAGAATAGATCTACACATTATAAAATTAACTAGGACACATTTTGCATCGGCTCTAAGTATCAAGTCAAATAATCTTATTAACGGTGTAGCACTCCAACTCGAACCGTACTTAGAAAAAACTTGGCAAACGGGATTAATCCCTCCTGAAGGATCAGGAGACTCGGTAGAGTCTCGCGCCAAGTAGTAGTTATATATATAGTACAGCGCGCGACTACCGAGGATACTTATCCCGAAGTGTAGCGGTTTTCATCCGCTATAAAACTTTCACCTCGATTTACGAAAAAGTTACTGCTCCACGGATTTACTTCTAAATTTTGTATTTCATCGCTGATTTTTCTGAATCCAATGAGCCAAGAATCAAGCGAATCGGTTCAGTTGTTCAGGAGATATGAATTTCTCCTGCTTATTTTACTCGTGGAAAAGGCAAGGCAAATTAAGATTCAGGGGAACACGTTCCTAAAAATGTGACTTTCACTTTTCTCATACGAGATGGCAGCAAACGGAAATATCGTATTTACGTTACCGATCTATAATCTGTAATCTGTGTTATACCATGTGACGGGGCTAGTTTGCCTCGCCACAAGTACTTCTCGCTCCGGCAAGGGAGGCCGGGCGAACGCCCGCCGTGTCTCTCTCTCTCACACACTCTTACGCGCGGGCTAACTTGACATCGTCGCCCCAAGGCAGGCACAGGCAAAAATAACAGGCATTAATGCGAATTGGAACGCCGACAGGCACCTAGGTAGGCACGACGGACTGAGCCACCTAGTGGAATGGCTATCCGATTGGGCGAGGAGGAGAGTCCGGCTCACAGGGGTGCGCAACCTGCCAGGCCGGATAAGCTGGGGCCCGTCCAGCCAACGCTGGAGACGCCCCTGAGGACGGACAACCAAACGAGGGACGACGAGGTGACGACGTTGGATGCCCGTCACTCTTGATGTTCGACCTGCTCAGCTCGGCGGATCGCCCAAGGCGGTCGATACATGAGGTCGAAGTCGGTCCTAACGCGCGGGATCGATTTCGACACCGTCTAACGGATGGAGCCACGGGAGGATTCGGAGGTAGCGGCGCTGAGAGTGTGAGGCCGCTTAGCGAATTAGGGGCTCTCTCTCGTCACTCAGATTGCGACTGTCTTAGCGACCGCTAGCGTTTGAGCGTTTCCCAGCATTTTGGAAGTTAAAGTGAGTGACGAGGAGAGAGATAGCAGAGCAGACTAAGAGCCAGACGACTGGATTTTCTATTGAGACCAGTTAGACTGGAATAAGGAGTTCGCGGCAAAATAACCGGCCGTTAAAGATTGCGGTAAGCCTCACACCCTCTTCCCCTATCCTTTGGGATCTTTGCGTAAAGTTCCGAGCCCGGTAGTCGGGTTCCTCGTATTTGTTGCATTTGCCAGTAGAATCGAATAAGCCTGTTTGTGCCCTGCCTTCCTTGGTGCGACTTCGCACTTCCCATCTGAGTCGCGTGGTAGCATATTACACTGCGTTCGCCGAACAAAGTGGCCGCCATCTTGCCACTTGTTGCCGGGATTCGCGATCGATAGCCCGTTCGAACGGGCGTGCGTTCCTCTCGAGATTTGCGGCGTACATCGTCCGCTGAAGTTCGGCGTCATTAATTATTGCAGTCCGGTAATCGACCGACCATCCGTCGATCGCTCGCGACGCGTTTCCCTACCACGAGGTTAAATTGTACAGGGGCCCTTGTGGCCTAGGATCGAGAGCGCGTTAGCTCGATTTGCAGTAGGTTATTTAGTTGTAGCACCGTCGGCCCGCCCGACATAAATAAACAGGACGCTGTTATTCAACTCAACTTTTTGGTAACATTATTCAGCTATCTGTTCGCCCAGTGTGTCGTCACCGGCCTCCCTTGCTCCCCGCCCCTCTCCTATTACATCTGGCCAGCCGGGCCAACATTCGCGTTTCCCACCGAGCTTTCTCTCTCGCTCGAGTTTTCCATCTCCTCTGGGTAGCATATTCTTATAAATTTTGGTCTCGGTCACGGGACCTCGCGCCCTTTAAGCGCCCAGAGGACTCGGGATTCAGAGAGGGGGCACGGTCGAAATTTCCCCGCTTTCCTGACAACCCAACGAGAACGGCGAAATCGGGAATAGCGGTGGCTACCGACACATTGGTTAAGCCGGTTATGCCATGGTTGGTTATGTGCCATAATGGTTATATGACAAAGTCTGATTTTATTATTTGTTCCAGATTCCATGCTTTATGTAGTTAATAAAAGAGTTATACTGTTCTTGCGCCTGTCCCTGTGATCTTGTCGTTATTAAGAATTATGAAATGTTAAAAGTGTTAAGTGCGTAACGCACAAGTCTCTGTTTTGGTAAACGAGTGTTGATTACCAATAGTTAAAATTGTCAAGTGTGTAGCATATCAATCTTTTAAGCAATATTAGCTATTATTTACAATTTAAGGGAATGGTAGCTATTGGTAATCAGTACTTGCTTAGACTAATTTCAGTACTTTAGGTTTGCACTCCGTCAGCTTGGAACTTGACAGTCAGGATACTTCAAAGCTAGACTGCGAATGAGAGAGCCTGCATATATAGGTCATTGAATATAATTTGTAAAGTGTTAAGGCAAGTCATTTACAATTTCAATACATTCTAGCTATTGGGAATCTCTGTTTTGCTACTCTGAGTCATTGCTTGACTTAACGCTTTATAATTATAATACATAAAGCAAGCAGGATGCTCATACGCAGTCTAATTTAGTAGTATCTTGACGGTCAAGTTCATCGCTCAAGGAACACCAGCTAAAGAACTAAAATGATGTAAGCAAGCAATAATTACCAATCATGTGTCATTTAGCGACATACTAGCTATTGGTAATCAGTACTTGTTTAACAAATTTTATTACATTAGATTATGCGCTCCCTGAGCTACGCATTTGGCTGTCAAGATACACCAATGTTAGAGTGCGTATGAGGGTATAGCTTACCTAATTTGCAATTTAAATTCATTCTAGCTATTGGTAATTTTTCTTTTGCTAATGTGAATTTGTCAAGTGCAAAGTATATTATCTAAGGAATCTATATTGTCACATTCAGCACAATTTCTTAGATCTCCTCCTATGTGCATGATTAAGTTATAAATACATTGTAACATTAAAGTTACATTATAACATAAACATGCACATAGGTGATGGTGCATATTTGAACAGAAATGGCACTTGACATTTTAATAAAATTTTACTTTTAAATTTATTAATTAAACCATTGATAAATACTCAGAATTTTTATTGTCTTTATTGTTAAGCATTCACTAACAAAAAGGCATGAAATCCGTCGAAAAACATTAGACTGTAAAAAATTGCGCCAAGTAGCAGTTGGATTTCCCCACAAAAATGTAACAAATATAATATATAATGAAATATAACAAAAAAGATAATAGATATCATACAAGAAAGCCAAGCTTTCATTCAAAGATACCTCGATTTAACTCGCATTAGCAATTAACAATAAATTAACAATAAATTACCGATTAACAATACAAAAATCTTGGCGTGTGCGCGCTTCATTCGAGGCACTTGCTCCGGTAATATTACTAAAAAACTTTTAAAAAAACATATACGCGATGAACTGAGAACCTCCTTCTTATCAATATCGGGAAAAATGATCTCCTTGTGAGTTATGAGGCAGCCACTTTTCGCACTTGTAACACAATCTACTAATAGTCTATAGGCTATAATAGTAGATTGTGATACAAGTGCAGAAAGTGGCTAATTTCGAGACGCGTGAAGTTGTTGCATGAGCCGATGGCGTAGCGGCATTGACAGGAGGATGAGTGTGGAAGTTGTTGTACGAGCCGAAAGCGAGTGCGATAATCACACGAGTCCTCCTGTCAATGCCGCGTACGCTAAGGGGAATGATGTAAATTCTTGCGTCTGGAGGTTGGCTACCTTACGGACTATGTAAGCGTGTTTCCCCGGACACCGGTCCGCGTCGCTCTGGGTGGACGCGCTCCAACCTCGCCGAGGTCCGTTTGGAGTTCCCTGGAAGGTGGAGGGGAAAATAATGGGCGCCAGGCTCCGATAAGGGCCGAATTTCTGAACTGCTTCCCCTCGTCCTCGATGGCTCCTCCCGTTTGGCCCCTGAGCGGACTCGGCGGCCTTCGCCGGTGTCGACCAGGCTAGCTCGTGCTCGGTGGAGTGGCAGAGTTGTTCGGGTTGGGAAAAAGGAGGCTTAATAAACTCACGCGGATGGGTGGCAACGATGTTTATTCTAGGCCGGGAAACTGGCCGGAAACCCTAACGTCCAAGCGCTCGCGTCCGAACGTCGGCGTTCGGACCCTCGGCTTTCCCGTAGCCGCTATACAATTTAATATCCCGGCCAGTCGCGTTTGCCGGACGCCCGCCTGCTGGAAGGCTCGGGCACGCCAGAGAATCGGGTGGAAAGTCTCGATCTCCTGAAGTCAAACTGCCCACACAAGTTATAGGCGGCCGATCTACTAGCCTCGAAGCCGGAAGAACCCAAAACCGTTCGGATGCAAAGTACACAGTTTGATGGTGGCGGCCGGGCCGCTCCTGGCATTCGTACGCCTTCCAATCTAAGCGCTCGCGGTGTTCTACACGAACCGGGGACTTTGCGGCGACTTGAGGAGTCGCGCCAAGGGGGTAGCCGCCTAGTGACCGGTGGTCACTCGCGCCAGGATAGGCTCTTGCTGGAGCGTGAACGGTCGGCACCGAGATCTACAATTACTTTAGGCAGGCAGACAATTCGCTGGACTTACCGTGATCTTACCGTGATCTCGCGTCGAAAGTCGCTCACAAAGTGAGGAGCTTCCGGTCCTACTCAAAATTCGTTCAGCGTTACGTTGCCGCCTTACGCTATCGATCTCTCAGTGCCGCCGCGCCGATCAGTCTCGATCGGTATCGAGGGCTCGCGTATCGATCCCGCGCGTTGGGATCGATCATTCCGCTACGCTACGCTTTCCGCCGCTGCCTTCAGCCAGCGAAAGCTAGGAGCCCCTGGTACGTCCGTCGGTCTGTCGCCGTTGCGTCGTCCGTTGTCGGTCCAGGGTCAGAGCGGCCTGATCGGCACGTCAATCGGCGTATCTGCACCCTCCGTATGGCTCACAGGTAGGACTCGTCGGGTCCATTCTATATCGGGCACGAAACAAGATAGAGGCGCATTAGAGTATATTCGGTAGTTTAGGCGGTCCCCCTTGGAGCAACGGTTGTTTAGGTTAGGCGGCGAGTGCGAGGTGGCATCGCGTGAGAGCGGAAGTTTTGGGACGGACTACGCTGCCCCGTCACAACTAGTAGGACACTATATTTTATGCAATGAATGGTGCGAAAGTTTACTTTGAGTGAATTCACAAAGGACGAAGTTCCTAACAGATTATCAAGGCAGAAATCTACAGGGTGTTCCAAAACTGTCTATGACGGTGATAGCCATCATGTGGGGCGTGACCTCGTGAAGACGATAGCACCTTCAAAAACTTGAAGTTATACCCAACTTTGGGAGTTATTAACCAAAACAATTGACCAATCAGCGGGTGAGGTTGGCTGGCGTCGCTGTGACGCGCCGGGGTGCGGTGGGAAGGCTCGAGCCGCCCAAGATTCTCGCCGCTCACCCGACCGCCTCAGCTGCGATCGTCGGACGCGACCGGCACACTACGCGCGAGTAAGTATTGGTGCGGCGCAGGGCGCAGTAAATGGCTTCGCGATGAGGCGGCTATCCGAGGTGCCCCTCGCAGCAAAGATCAGCGGGCGTACTTCGAGGTTGCACCTCGCTAGTGATGGTGATTAATACTCATACGGTTAACACTTACAGAGTATTGTCGCCCTCGTCCAGCCTCTCTTTCCCGACTTTTATTCCAGAAAGCGCCATTCCAAAAATGTCTCAACATTTTTTCCAAAATTTTTAAGAGAAATTGTAATTAATTTCTAACTACTCGATCTTGTCGCGGGCACTCGCTCGCAAGACATCTCGTGCTCTTGGCGAGTCACGGACGGCTATCGCTTGCTCCTAGACATGCGAGGTGACAAAAAACATCTTGAGAATCGGCCTGTTAGAATTCCAATGGAGGACCAACTCGTGCTTATCCGTTCGGTTTTCCCAAAACGAAAGAATAGCTGTCTCGGTGCGCTCGCACCAACGGTCCAGCCGGCGGCCCGCTGCATGTGTCGCTCTCGACACCCGAACAAGCCACAGCATCGTCCGACGGACGCTTCTTTACCTTTCCTCTTGCTTTCTCACTTTCTTAATATGCACTTACGATGACCAATATCCCTGATTAGTTGTTTCGCGACGTCCGATTAGATCCAATTAAATCCGACCAAATCCAATGAATCAAATTTATCAAGGGCCTGTGATACTTTTTCTTTGTGCGCTAATACGGTCTTCTCGATAATCGGTAATCGCTAGTCGCTCGCTCGCTTCGACGGTCAGCACAAGTGTGCCGAATTCTGCGCGCTATTCCCTAACGCTCGTCTAGCCGCCTTTGTCCCCGAAATTGATTTCTATTGGTCGCTGGATCCTACCGCGCGCGCAGAGCTCGCTGTGCCCTCCGATGGACGACGCCAGGGCCGTAGGCCCGCTGTGCGCCAACCCTGCTTCGTCGAGACGACAATCGGTCAAGCCTCCCACGATGCAGGGGCAACTCGGGGTCGCCTGCCTCACCACCCGGCTCCTCCAACGGTGACCGGTCGTCTTCGGATGCCATCGCAGACTGCTGATCCCCTTAACGTCCACCCTGGTCGGGCCGAGTTCCTCTGGGCTGGCAGATTTAGCGATTTCGGGTGCTGTGGGTTGATGGTCGTCCCTGATTTGCTTCTCCCTTATTGGCTCAGACGAATTCGCAGTCGTTAGTGTTGTCTCCAGATCGCTAGTATTTCCCTGATTGGAGACGCTCTTCTCTAATATCGCGCGGCGCTAGTTTTAAACTGGTGGAGATAGCCTTTTGTGACTTACGTCAAAAACGTAACGCACAATATATATAACTACTACTTGGCGCGAGACTCTACCGAGTCTCCTGATAGAAAAAGATCGATAACAGATAACAGATAACAGATATTTATTATTGTTCTAGGGCTCACAATAGCCCTCTAAGAACAAATAAGCAGAAGTACAGAGAGCATAATAAGCATAAAAACAGGTACAACAAGAAGCAAGCTAAATCAGCAAATCCTAAAAGCTAAAGCTAAAACTAAAAACTAAAACTAGAAGCGAAAGAGCAGGTCGCTGTTACGCACGCAAGGAATAAAGCCCCGAGAACGCCGCCAAGCAGGAAAACAAAGAAGAAAAAGAAAGAAAGAATTAAGAAGTTAGATACGTCGATAGTGAGTGAGACGTAAGATCCCTCTTGAATCCCCCCTCAGAATCAGCCTCCCGGATGTTCGGTGGGAGACTATTCCAGAATTGGGGACCCCGCACCGAAAACGAGGCCCCAAGGAAAGAGGTATGATGGATTGGTACCACCAGGAGAAGACCCCTTCGACGAGAGGGGTAAGCCGCCGAACCCTCCACTCTGAGGGACACTAGATCCCGCAGCACTCCCGGAGTCTTGGATCGCACAGCCCGGAAGACAGTAAGCCCCAGAAAAAGGAGACGCCTTTCGCGGACCTTTAACCATCCGAGACGCAGGTAGAATGGCGTAATATGCGCATCGCGTGGGAGGTCAAAAACAAACCGCACGCAGGCGTTTAGCGCACGTTGTATCCTGTCTTGTAAGGTGACACTGATGCCCAGTAAAGCCAGACAACAGTAGTCAAGGTGTGGCAGAATGAGGGAGGATACGAGCTTGATTTTAAGGCCCCGCGGCAACGCAGCACTGTGACGCCGGAGCCCCGCAAGCACACCATAGACCTTACTGCAGATGTGCCGAGTGTGATTCCCCCAGTCAAGACTGGGCGATATGTGCAGACCCAGCGAGACGATCCGAGAGCCGTAAGGGATGGGTATACCGCCCATCTGAACCAGAGGGACACCGGCAACATGCTGCAGGCCAAGGGCACGAGCAGAGCCCAACATCAAGCACTGCGTCTTAGAAACGTTTAACTTAAGAGAGTTCATGGTGGACCAGGCAGAGACGCTGGCAAGGTCAGAATTGATCCTTGTAATTGCGTCTTCTAGATCTTTGTAAGGCGCGGAGATGTACAGCTGTACATCATCCGCGTATTTGATCACCTTGGAGTGGAAGATAGCAGAGTTAAGATCGTGGGTATAGAGAGAGAAGAGGAACGGCCCAAGGACGGAGCCTTGCGGCACGCCCGAATGGACCGGGGAGAATTGGGAGGTAGACCGTCCGATTCTGACTGCCTGCACCCTATTTGTAAGGTAAGACCAGATCCACCGTAAGACCGAAAAGGAGAGATTGAAAGAGTGGAGTTTAGAGAGAAGAAGAGAGTGGTCTACGGTGTCAAAAGCCTTAGAGAAATCGATACACACCAGGATTGTGACCATCCGCTGATCAGCAGCAAGACGGACGACGTCCTCCAGGAGTGTCAAGAGAGCGGTTTGAGTGGAGCGGTTTTTGACAAAACCATGTTGCGAGGGGTCCAACTTCCCAGAGCTATCGAGAGAAGCTCTGAGGAGCTATCGACAGAGCTCAGAAAGAATAGAGATAGGGCGAAAATCGGCAGGAGCAGAAGCGTTCGGTTTTTTAGGAATAGGCGTGATGTAAGAGCGACGCCAGGCGTCAGGAATGATAGAGAAAGTGAGAGAAGAGTTGAAAATCTGTAAGACAGCGAGATATATAGCAGGAAACGACAGACAAAGAAACCTCGCACTCAGCTCATCCGAGGGCGAGATAGACGAGTTAGTAAGGCGCAAAGCGCGAGCAAGACTCTCCTCTGTAACAGGAGAGAAATAGAAATATGTATCGTCAGATAGACAGCTAGACAGAGACAAACATACGGGGACGGCCGGTGGATATGAGGCGTGAGCCGAAGGGAAAAAGGTATTAAGAGTGTCCGGAGACAAGTGAGTGGGAGCGGAAGTACGAGAGGGAGGAAGAACACCGAACGATTTTAGCTCGCGCCAAACTTCGTTCGGGTTAGTAAGGTTGGAAAACCTGTCGAAGAGAAAAGCAGATCTAGCTCACGCCAGAAGAGCTTGAACTCTGTTTCGACAGGCTCTATATTGTACCCGCATGTCCGGATTCCCAGTTCTAATATAGGATCTCCTGAGCGAGTCACGAGAACGCATTTCGAGGCGAATCTCAGGAGTGATCCAGGGAGCAGGTGGCCGTCTGACACGCAGGGGTCGAAGAGGGGCATGCTCATTCAAGACTTGGAGCAAGCCCGTGTTGAGATTGTCAACCAACAGATCCATGCTACTCTCACAAGCGTTCGTAGTAAGACGAGCACAGCTAAGCTGCGAGATATCATTGAGTAGCGCATCACGGTCGATTGAACCATACCTCCGACGAAGATCATTGAAAGGAGCAATACGTACAGTTAGTGCGTATTCTAGTGAGATAAAGCCATGATTAGAGCAGTGAGGCTCTCTACTTTGAGAGAAAGAAACAACCTTGCTAGAATCGTCAACAAGCCCGAGGTCAAGCCAAGTAGAGGAAGTAGAAGTGTGAAAAGTTGGAGAGTAAGGAATAGAATAAAGATTAAGACAAGAAAAGAGGTCTCCAAGGTAGCCAGAGTCAAAAGAAGAAGAACCCATGTCCGCATTCCAATCGCCAAGCACTACCTTGTTAGAGTAGTCCGAGACAATGTCAGCGACCATGGGCTCGAAGTGAGAGAGAGGAACGTGCGGGGGCCGATAAACGACCCCGACAAGAAGGGAGCCCGCAGAGGGGATTACCACCTCTGCGAACAGGTGTTCGGGACCAGGATTAAGAGAAGAGGAGGAAGACGCGATTACAGTAAAAGTGAGTGACTCACGAATATAGAGACTCCGAAACCGCGACGACGTCGTACTGAAAGCTAAGGAGAAACGCAGAGAAGCGGCCGAAGTGAGCAAGGAGCATTCACATGCCCAAGGCACAAAGCAGAGAGGGAAACAGCGCAGGAACGAGGTGACGGCCGGGATGCACATCTTCACGCGAGCTTAGAGTGTAAATCCTGGACGGAATCAATCCGTATGGGAGCGGTGGGGCAGTTTTCGTCACGTAGATGCTCCCCTCCCGATGCCAGACGCGCGCGAAACCTCGTTCACGAGCAAGCGCGCGACAGCACTTTAAAAGCGAGGCTACTTCGCGTGGCAGAAACTCGTTAAGGTAGAGGAGCCGAGATGGAAACGAGGGGTCAACCGTAGAGGCGGGTAGATCCCGCACCGCACGCTTGGCCGCGAGGAGAGAATTCCGCACAGTGGTAGTCGTAAACGTCACGCGGATCGTCCGCGGCCGTTCTATGGAAGGGGTCCCGCGCAGACGCGAGACCGACAGTATGTCACCGGCGGACATCGGAGTCCCAAGCGCCTGCGCAACCCGGATGATTTGGGACTGCAGATCCTCGCCAGGGGACTCCGGTTAGCCAGAAATCACTAGCTCACTCGCTCTAGAGGCCACTTCGAGGCGAGCGAGGCGCAGTGAGGTTGAGTCACCGCCCGAGGTAGGGTTAGGTTGATGATTCCGAACCTTGTTGATATCTACTCGAAGTTCAGCGACAGAGGAGGCGAGGTTATCTAGCTGTGAAGAACTGGAGCTCGTCTTTACTTCAAGAGCAGCGGTACGCTTGTCCAGCTTGCTGATCTTTTCAGAGTGCAGAGCTGAGGCTGCTGAGAGCTTCTCCAAGTAGGCATCGATTCTGGCTGTATGCGAGTCGATTTTATCCGTAAGACCCTGGATGGCGGCAGTTAAAGCAGTAAGGACAGAGGTAGAGTCCCCAGACGACAGCAGCGGCAGAGATGGTGAAGACTGCCGGGTAGCAGCCGAAGTTGAGAGAGCAGAAGAGGCTGTCATGGCGATCCCTTTGCAGCCACGCTCCGTGTGGAGCTTGAAGCAGTTCGGGTGGAAAGAGCCTTTGCAATGAGGGCACACATCCGTACCAAGCTTAGCCACCTTGCAGCACAGGGGACAGGTTAGAGCAGGGGCCATGTCTGGTTTGACAGGTGTCCGAAGTTGGCAGCCGTGGTGACAGGTCGTGGGTGGCAGCCGTGGAGGTGTAAGTGAGCGAGAGGGCGCACAGGAGCACGACGTCACCAAAATTCAAAACTAGCTCAGGGTAACAGAAAATTTCACCCACACCAAAGGTGGGGTTAGAAATTCTGTCAATTTAGCAACAGAAAGATTGCTCGATTTCTCGTCTGCTAGTGAGGAGCCGATAATAATTTATGGGCCAAAGTGAAGGCGGACCGATCGAGAAATCGAAGCGATACCTGGAAAAGGCCCCACAGGGCAAAGGCAGCAGTATATTGTTCACAAGTAAGGAGCCCAAAAATAGGCGATAAGGTCTACTCACAGAGAGAGAGAGAGCACGGGTAAGAAAGAGAATACGGATAAGCGTGGGTAAGACACATGATTGCCAGTAATATTTTACTTATATTTGCGCCGCCTCCGAAAAGTTGCAGTATCTTTAGGCTTAATGGGGGAAAGTTGCCAAAATCGCATATTATGACTGCAAATTTATGTATCTATGGAAACAACAAATTATTTTTTACTTTTCAGAGCATTTTTTGTGCGGCTTGTTTCTTCGTTTTCAGCTCTTTTAGTTGTAAGCTCTCTGGAACTTTGTTAGTTTTCGAACTCGGTCATTCTAAAACCAATATTGCCCAACTAAACAAGCTTTTTTGACGTGTCCAGAATAGTTTAGCGTGTATCTGTTTATCCAACTTAAGCAGCCAAGTCCTAGCTAACGAGAACAGAAGTTATTAGTCCTAAACGACAAAGCAATTTTACAACTGTGTCCGGCGCACTAGCATCTGTTAATCGATAAAATAATTCAGCAATTTCTCCTTTTTTCAGGGTTATTTCTCCAGATCCCGTGTCTTTAAAATACAGTGGAGTGACTCTGCTTGATTGTTCTCCTACTTACAGCCGATGTATCAAGACAGTGATTTTTCCGATTGCCCTCCATTTTTTCATCTTACAATTGACAAAAATAATGCCTCGCAATTGAAATACCCTTTGAAAATGTCTTCATGGTAGAGTTCAACTTACCTTATGCATGTATTGCGCCAGTTTTACTGCGCCTCGGGTGACACATAGTTCAACCTTTCTGCATACCGGTATTGACTGCATACGACACCCTGTTTGTTCGATTCTCTCGAGGGTGCACCCATCACGTTAGTGAGAGTTATCTCTGCACCGCTATTCATTTAGGCATCCCTTTCTGTTTCGATAGAAGTGCATAGAAAATGTATGTTGTCTTATAGAAGTTGTTTTATAGAAATACACATTTGAAAAGGTACTAAGTCTGATCTATTAGGAGTATTCACCATAATGTTCTACACTTTTCACATAATACTCTTTAGCTTCTGCACGCTAATATTAGGCACAGACTTATGATATTTGTCGCTGCAACAAAACAATCACAGAAATACAAACCAATAGAGAGTTAGTCATCAGGAGACTCGGTAGAGTCTCGCGCCAAGTAGTTACCTATCTATACGGCGCGAGAAGTCGAGACAACTAATATCCCCCCAAAATCATTCAAATGAAAGAAAACGCCAAGTAAATACTAATGAAAAATTATACGAAACATGCAAAGAAAAAAGACAACCAACGAACGTGAAGATGCAGCACGATTGGCTAACATGCGGTTTTTGACTATGGATGAAGTTTCATTCACTCCTTAAAAAATTGGTATTATTGGCTAGCCCAATATTTATTATAAAATATCGGAATTCATTTCTATTAACAAAAAGCTGTTTAATAAAATAGTTGAGGTAATCAATTGCAGAATGTACTTTTGAATTATTAGGACGAATTTTTGTTGATTGGTGAAAAAAATGTGAACCGACTTCCATAATGTATAACATAAAAATGCACTAAAAAGTATGACATAATTTACTTTTCATGATAAATATATATAAGTGTTACACACGCGAACATAAACGAAATCTAATTTGTTTGTTATGGGATTGCATTAATTGACATTAAACAAGAATAGTAAAGATGGGAGAGCACCATAAAACCCCAATGAAGACCATTAAAATACCATAACATTTTTTGATTTAGTCTAAACGGACTGATAAAATCATGGATAAGTTAATCAAGATTGAGCTTAACTTTACCAGTGCCCTACCAAGCATTTGAGCATATGATAGGTCATTTTCCTCGTTTTGATATGTGGAATACGAATAGTATAGTCGTTTTTGACGAAAATGTGTTATTATCGATATTATTGATGAATTTTGATTTCGTTAATTTAATGTTAGTTTTCTTGAAGCAAGCCAAACGGGTTCGAATAGGTTAGGACTGGAGACTGCGCGAAGTCTTCCTAACGTGCTTAACGTAATCGGAGTTTGTTAGATGGTAATTTTTTTCATGAGTGAGTGCAGCGAACAATTCAGCCCACCGCAACTTTTGATTGGATAGGTCTGAAATACAGGAGTATTGTATAAACTCTACCGAGAGGAAGAAAATCCCTGATTTTGTGGTGCTTTTATGGGGTTGTCATGATATTCCAATGGTGTTCCCTCACTGTGGATTCATCTCCATGATGATAAGAAATGCATTTCCGGTAAATAGAATAAGCTTTTGCTTTATTTTTGCGTGAGTAGCACTTACATATCTTTATCCTTTTTATTAATACATGTTACGAGCAATGTGCATAACGTGGGCATTTTGTACAATGACCAGGCATTGTGTAAAATGCTCATTCGAAAAGACATTGTGCAAAATGCACGTAACAAGTTTCGGTCAATCTATAAAATGTCCGGCCATTATACAGAATGCCTAGAAGGTGGTGGTCAATGTATTGAAACGCTCGGCCCAGACTCAGTATGGCTCAGTCTTGTGAGAGCTTTTTTCTTTATACCTTGTAGAGACCTAATACAGATGTAACACAGACTTAAAACCCAGACTCAGTATGGCTCAGTCTTGATGCTGTCAATAGCTCAATATACTACAGTGCTTTTATGACAGCATTTCAAACAAGGTGATCTAACTATGAAATTAGAAGAAATTCTATATATTTGCCGCAGTCTGGGTTTTAAATCTGTGTTACATATATGTATTAGGTATCTACCAGGTATGAGGAAAAAAGCTCTCACAGGACCACAGATATATTTACATTAAGATTTATGTTGACTGTTTGACTATTTGGTATGCCCACTGGTTACTCTACTTGGATCATAGAAAATTCAAATACGAAACATATTTTTGTGTATAACTTGAAAACTAAAGCCGAGCGACGGTTATTTGTATAGGGAAAAGTTATTCAGAATGATGTTCCCTACATACAATATATATCAAGGGCATTGAAATCGGTGAGGAGTACCCTGTTCTATATCATTACCAAAATGTCAACTATGGATTCAACACATTGCTCAACGAGCCGCGGGCATTATATAAAATGTCCGGGTCATTTGTGAAATACCTGTCCATTATATACATTGCCCAAAAATTGTGCATTCTACACAATGACCACGTTAACCACATTGCCCGTAACATATATACTAAACATTTCTGTTTTAAGATGCGGCGCCTTAATATTAGAATCAGAGTCTTAATTTTCTTCCGTCTCCGAAAAGCAAGATATTTAATAAATATAAGGAAAACGAATGTTGTTTTGTTCTTTAAAACGCATTTCGTATTATACATTTTTGAAGAAGGTTCACATTTTCCTTCATTCATATTTTTGTGCATATTTTTTCACGAAATGCAAACGATGTCAATCACCATTCGTTCAAAAGTGATACCAAGCCAAACACAAAATTGGTTTTTATTAAATGACAATGGTTAATATTAAAAAAAAAATTGTATAACGAGACCATTCTGGAAGCTTCCTTTATAAAGTAGAAAAAGTTTCATCTCAATCGGCCCGTCCGTTGCAGAGACATCGCTAGACGAACATTAAACAAAATATATGTAAGCAAAGTCCGGACAAAGCGAATAGCCAAGGTATGGTGGATAATCCATATGAAAATCCACAATAAAGAAACGCACAGATACAATCTGTTCACCCTTCCACTTTGTCCGAGCTTCTCCTATACATATAATCAGCTTCTGTTTCGAAGCTGCTAACAAAAGCCTGTTGAAATCCTGTGTTTCAGCAGATGAGTTCTTAAACTAAATATTGGATAGGCGTTAAATTATAAGAACGTGATATGTAACACATGTTATTGTTTTCCCTATGTTATTAAATGCACCTATTCAGCTATTTTTATCATTTCCATAAAGCCAATATTAACAAATCAATTAAGAAATCTGTAGATAAATAAGCCAATAATTAAAGAATTAAATTGACACTGAGTATTACAATCTCAGTAAACAACCATATATTTGTCATATGTATGTGTGCATATACAATCTCTGTCTGCATATGCAGTATGCGTGTCTGCAATTTTTTATATTATCAAAGTAAAATATCAACAGCTCAGCATTCTTACAATCTCCGTTTTGTACATGATGTGCCAGTGCGATGTGTCACCCCTTCTGGCATTTAACAGAGGGAGGTCTGCGTTAGTCTGATGTCCACATAAGTCGGAATGGAAAGGGTTCCACGAAGGGCTCTGGACGGACTGCGGGGTTATAATGAAATATCGCCCCGTTCCGCTTGGTGTAAGACTGCATTAAGATTATACGTGCCTGTACTCCTTAGCGACCAAAGGAAGCTAAAATAAACGAGAATACGGCGTAGGGACGTGACTGGTGGAAAAGGGGTAGGGAATTCCTGCGACGGTGTTTTAATCAAGCCGGATTTGGTGTGGCAAACCGTAGCGCCAACTTTCATTTTAGCCGATCCCGTTCTGACAAGCCGTGCGAAAGCGGTTTCCTCTACTTCACTGCCTTTCCTTTTCTCGCATGCCTCACGTGCGGTTATTCTTCCTCTTCCGCTTTCACATTCTTGAAAGCTTGATGTGTTTCATGCGATCTATGCTCTCCCGACGTAGCTTCACCAAATCTGCCGGCTCCCGCAGTCCCTGTGTATATTTACTTTGCATTAAAACACCACCGCTACTTCTGAGGACACGTGATTTCAGGCCACTTACTCTCCTTAAGCTGGTTGTTTCGTGACAGTAACATCAAAAAGTACTACGCACTGACACTAGGAAGTGTCTGTAAGTAGTTATATGAATGCATACTCGGGCACTGCAATGTTTGCGTCAAAAGTCGAGCGAGAAATGCAACTGTAAGCCAACATTTTGAGATACATTTTTGTGCACACTGATTTCTTCCAATAAAGGATCATTGACGAATTATAGATTTGATAGTACATTTCTTTATTAGTTCTCAAATGAATACCATTTCTAATTTGTTATTATAACAAACAAGAAGAGATGCTGATTGCAAAATTCTTGGTTGCTGCAATAGATATCTTAACCTTCGCAGTTGATGCATTAAATTACTGACACAAAAACATTTGCACTTTGTATAATTTTGTTATTATAATTTAAATGTTTTTTCTCTAGTTTTCGTATTAAAATAAGAATTATCTATACCCAAATTGCTTGACTAGTATGGGTACGAATAGCTATACATATGTATGTAAGCTGCCAATACGTTTAATGTTAAAAGATATATAAGCATACAACATAAATGTGTATATCGAACGAAGTTAAAAAGGTTACGAATATCAAGAGATCAGAGGACTTTCAGGGATTATTGCAGCTGAGTAAAAGAAATATTATTGGCTGTTTGTACTAACTTTGATACTTTTGCTGAACTATATTTCATCGTGCCTCAGTATAGCATCAATCGGATTACTGATTTATCAATTGCTGCGTTTACAAAAACGCTTTTGTTGCATAGTCATCGCTATTCACTCGGGCGATCAAACAATTAATTAAGGTAATTGTTACTACGAATCAAATGAAATAGTAACACGTATTAAGGTTCAAATTGTAAATAATACAGGGGGTTTGTTCGGACTGGCGGTTCGCTCGGTTTCCAACCAGTTTGCGATTTGTTTTCTCGTAAGGTGCTGCTGCGTTTGACGATTGGAAACTGGTTGGCAACTGAGCAAACTGCCACTCCGAACAGACCCAGGAATAGATAGACTAACGAGAGTGGCATTAAACCCGAAACATTCGGAATCAAACTAAAAAATGTTGATAGGTCAATTTGAGGCTAAAAAGACGAATGCAAAAGCCGCTCATTTCGCAAACTTTTGGTTCAGCCACTAGGTGACACAACAAGGCCACCAAAAGCTGATTTTGATTTATTTGCAGCGTCACTTTATATTTATACCACTGCTTCACCTAGTTACCGTCATCATCAGGAGACTCGGTAGAGTCTCGCGCCAAGTAGTAGTTATATATATAGTACAGCGCGCGACTACCGAGGATACTTATCCCGAAGTGTAGCGGTTTTCGTCCGCTATAAAACTTTCACCTCGATTTATGGAAAAGTTACAGCTCCAAGGATTTATTTCTGAATTTTGTATTTTTTCGTTGATTTTTCTGAATCGAATGAGCCAAGAATCAAGCGAATCGGTTCAGTCGTTCAAGGGATATAGATTTCTCCTGCTTATTCTTCTCGTGAAAACGGCAAGGCAAATTAAGATTCAGGGGAACATGTTCCTAAAAATGTGACTTTCACTTTTCTCATACGAGATGGCAGCAAACGGAAATATCGTATTTACGTTACCGATCTAGAATCTGTAATCTGTGTCATACCGACACATTGGTTAAGCCGGTTATGCCATGGCTGGTTATGTGTCATAATGGTTATGTGACACAGTCCAATTTTATTATTTTATTTTATTCCAGATTCCATGCTTTTATTTACTTAATAAAAGAGTATAGTGTCCTTGCCCCTGTCCCTGTAATCTTGTCATTATTAAGAATTATGAAGTGTCAAATGTGTTTGGTGAACGAGTGCTGATTACCAATAGTTAAAATTGTCAAGAGTGTAGTATATTTATCTTTAAAGGAATATTAGCAATTATTTATTTACAGTTCAAGGGAATACTCGGTATTAGTAATCAGTACTTGCTTACGTAGACTAATTTCAGCACTTTAGGTTTGCGCTCCGTCAGCTAGGTATTTGACAGTCAGGAATAATTTGTAAAGTATTAAGCCCAATCATTTAAAATTTCAATATATTATAGCTATTGGGAATCTCTCTTTTGCTACTCTGAATCATTATTTGATTTAACGCTTTAGAATTATAATATATAAACCAAGCAGAATGCTCATAGGCAATCTAATTTAGTTATATTATGATCATGACTGTCAAGTTCTTCGCTCAAGGAACACTTCAGCTAAAGAATAAAATGAATCAAGCAAGCAATAATTATCAATCATGTGTCATTGGCGATATACTAGCTATTGATAATCAGTACTTGCTTAGTAAATTTCATTACTTTAGGTTTGCGCTTTGTCAGCTAGGTATTTGACAGTCAGGAATAATTTGTAAAGTGTTTAGTCCAATCATTTAAAATTTCAATATATTATAGCTATTGGGAATCTCTCTTTTGCTACTCTGAATCATTATTTGATTTAACGCTTTAGAATTATAATATATAAACCAAGCAGAATGCTCATAGGCAATCTAATTTAGTTGTATCATGATCACGACTGTCAAGTTCATTGCTCAAGGAACACTTCAGCTAAAGAATAAAATGAATTAAGCAAGCAATAATTATCAATCATGTGTCATTTAGCGACATACTAGCTATTGGTAATCAGTACTTATTTAACAAATTTTATTACATTAGATTATGCGCTCCCTGAGCTACGCATTTGGCTGTCAAGATACACCAATGTTAGAGTGCGTATGAGGGTATAGCTTATCTAATTTGCAATTTAAATGTATCCTAGCTATTGGTAATTTTTCTTTTGCTAATGTGAATTTGTCAAGTGCAAAGTATATTATCTGAGGAATCTATGTTCTCACATTCAGCTCAATTTCTTAGATCTCCTCCTATGTGCATGATTAAGTTATAAATACATTGTAACATTAAAATTACATTATAACATAAACAGGCACATAGGTGATGGTGCATATTTGAACAGAAATGGCACTTGACATTTTAATAAAATTTTACTTTTAAATTTATTAATTAAACCATTGATAAATACTTAGAATTTTTATTGTCTTTATTGTTAAGCATTAACTAACAAAAAGGCATGAAATCCGTCGAAAAACATTAAACTGTAAAAAAATGCGCCAAGTAGCAGTTTGATTTTCCCACAAAAATGAAATATTGATAAATAATTAAAAATTTTATTGTCTTTATTGTTAAGCATTAACTAACAAAAAGACATGAAATCCGTCCAAAAACATTAAAATGTAAGAAAATGCGCCAAGTAGCAGTTGGATTTCCCCACAAAAATATAACAAATATAATATATAATGAAATATAACAAAAAAAAATAGATATCATACAAGAAAGCCAAGCTTTCATTCAAAGATACTTCGATTTAACTCGCATTAGCAATTAACAATAAGTTAACAATAAATTACCGATTAACAATACAACAAATCTTGGCGTGTGCGCGCTTCATTCCGAGGTAAAAAGGCAATGGAAAACTGATTTAACACTAGAACTATCAACGATTGTTATGCTGTTATAACGAACCACGTCAAAAAAAGTCATTTCAACTCGTTCGGTAGTACTGGTGTTAAACCTAACACTGACTTTACTACAAAATAAGTAAATCGTAATAAATCTTTCATTTTCAATCATATATACTATATACAGCGGCCTTGTTATCCCATTTTTGCCTCCGATATATGAATATTCTCCGATTTCATGAGCATTGTCCAGTGCCTCATAACTGACAAGGAGATCATTTTCCCGATATTGATAAGAAGGAGGTTCTCAGTTCATCGCGTAAATGTTTCTTTAAAAGTTTTTTAGTAATATTACCGGAGCAAGTGCTTCGAATGAAGCGCGCACACGCCAAGATTTTTTGTATTGTTAATCGGTAATTTATTGTTAACTTATTGTTAATTGCTAATGCGAGTTAAATCGAAGTATCTTTGAATGAAAGCTTGGCTTTCTTGTATGATATCTATTTTTTTTTGTTATATTTCATTATATATTATATTTGTTATATTTTTGTGGGGAAATCCAACTGCTACTTGGCGCATTTTCTTACATTTTAATGTTTTTGGACGGATCAATAGTATATCAATAACCGTAAATTTGAGTGGAAAAGTTTGAGACAAAAATTGTCAATCATTTGATTGCTGGATGGAATCCGAAGAAAATGGGTTTAAACAAAGCCTTATTTGATGACTTTTTATTATTCATTACAAAATGCATATAGTTTATCAATAAAACGGCTAAAGTAGAAATATTTTCTACAATGTGCATATTGAATAAATGCAATTTCACGACAATTTGCATTGCATATCACTTATTTGAAAAGTTTTTTTTACATTCTGCCGTCTTAAATCCAAACAGAATTTCTAATGCGTTTTTGAAGGAGGCAACAGCATTTCCGACAATATATCCACACTTTTGCTCAGCTACAGTAATATTTCGCGCAACAAAGGCGAGCAAAATTGATAGCAAGTTGCAAAAAGCATATTCATTATAAACATAAACTTTAAACATAAAAAACCCTATTTGTCAACTTTTCATTAGTATGATTCATCGACCAATGATACCTCACTGTTTCTTCAATACCACGAATGAGGTGTTTATATTGACGAAAGAAGTAAACATTAAGTGGTTGAAGAGGTTGTTCCTACTGGGACATATTCTACTGATACCTTTCCAGTCGACTTATCGCTCACTAAACTACTATCGGTCTGCCCACTCCACGAATCAAGAAGCACCAAGGCGTCGCGTTTATACATCTTTCAAAAATTAGTTTCAAACCACTTGCCAAAGAACATTTTCGACATTTTCCCCGAAAAACTACAAATCACAATAATATTTTCAGGTAGATTTTCATTTATTTACCGTAAAACTAAGGGACCTAATATTACATTTTTTTCTTGAAAGCAAATATATAACTTGCTGCCAAGCAACCATTAAGCCAAATATGGACCTGAATAGTATACGAATGCGTAGATGCATTCACTGATTGAACAACGCCGTGCGTGTTTTTCCCACTGCGATTAATGAGTGTCCGAGCTGAAATCATTTTGTATTTGAACCAACTCTGGTATATTTAACTTATATTTGCGCCGCCTCCGAAAAGTTGCAGAATATTTAGGCTTGATGCAAATTTCTGTATCCATGACAACAAGAAGTTATTTTTTACTTTTCAGAGCATTTTTTGTGTTGCTTATTTTTTACTTTTCAGTTCTTTTAGTTTTTAGCTCTCTGGAACTTTGTCAGTTTTCGAAGTCGGTCACATTTTTTTGTAATATTTTTTTTTTTCTGTGGATATCTTTCTTCAATCGGTGTGAAGGCTTGCTTCTTTGGTACAAGCTCGTAATTACTGAAACTGTCGGCTTCCTGACTGCTTGACAACTCAACATCGATAACCGGCAGATCTTCCACGTCGAAGTATTCCAAGGTCACTTCAGTTTCAATTTTAATTTCATTGTTGAACTTATTGAGAATAATTGTGGAAAGGTCCTTGGAGAAAGTTTCGCCTTTCAAATCAGCTCCTTCATTAGGGAATTGATTGCAAGCCATACAGTTAAGAATTCTTATAACATTGGTAGGACTAATAGAGTGCGCCATTGTATCGGAAACCGGTAACATATCAGGACTGATAATCGATGACGCTTATAAAATCAGATAATAAAAATTGTGCATGGAGGGAAACAACAAGTCAAAAGAATCCGTTTAAGATTACTGACCTTTGGAATATGTAGTAATGTTTTGGTACATGTGAAATTCACACTGTAGTACCTCGATTATCGACACCGTCAAAATTACGGCAGATTCAAACTATCCCACTGATTTTTTCCACAATGTTTCGTTAAATATAATTCACTCGTAAGTTCAAGCCAGTATTGATAATATATGTTCTTAGGTAGAAACGTTGTGTTCAACTCAATTAGTTCCGACACGTGGTCAACTTATTTTCTTTGAAAATATCAACAACAAAAAATGGGCTAAAAAATAATAAATAATTTCAATTTTCATGTTTAATGAATTTTGCAGCAATCAAAAAGAAAATGTTTCTATAAGCATAAATATTGCAGCTTTTCGGAGGCAATGCAAATATAATCGCTTCATGTGACTCCACAAACTCCATAAATACAGGAAATAAGATAGATTTAAGAAGCGAAAGGAGTGCTCAAGTGACGTGTGGCTGGATCCGGCCGTGGTCGGATCGGAGCGGTGGCGCTCGGTGAAAAAAAAGGAAAGAGCTACACGGCAAGCAAGGAAGTCGAATACGAACATAAATGATGTCTACCAGTTAATTACAATATATCCGCATCATCTCAAAATCTTTCGCACACAAAGTGTGAAGGAGGACGAGGAGAAAAGGGCTAACAAATTGTGACTAATGTAGAGAAATTTGATCGTTAAATTTTTAGACAATGTAGTGTTTGTAAGGATGTAGAGATTATTTTTGCGCCGAATCCGAAAAGTTGCAACACCGACGACATTAAAATGTAAAAAACGCTAAGTGCCCCTCCCTCCTCAAAATTGACTTCTCGCACTACATTTTCCAAAAAAAAAATATAGATATCATATAAGAAAATAAATGTCTCGTTCAAAGGTACCTCTATCGTTCAAAAAAACTTGACGTGTACGCGTTGATGAGATGAAGCGCGCATACGCCATGCCTTTTTTATCGTTAGGCGGTATCTTTATGTGAAAACTTGGGTTTCATGTATATCTGTATCTTTTTTGGAAAATGTAGCTCAAGAAGTCAGTTTGAGGGGAGACTACTTGGCGTTTTTTTACATTTTAATGTTTTTCATAATAAAATTGATTGTTATCTACGAATAGTCTAGTAATATGGCAAATAAATCAAAATAAGAAGCTTTTGGCCTTAACAGAAAAAGATTAAGAGCACAAACTCTTAGAAAAAATACACTCGCAAGGCACAGGCAATAACTACTGCTGCAAAGTAATGCTTTTTGCTTTCCAATGGTTCATTATTCCGCTAATTTCGCTTGTTTTTCTCTGGATTATAAATGGTTTATTCGAACTAAAATTTATACTTAATAGTAATTGATAAATATTTCGCCACTGTGTATATTTTCAACTTATTGGTCTATATAGTTTTTGAATTATTAATGTCCCAAGTTTCGTTCATCTTATGCATGGACTCTTGTGGCAATGAGGAAAGAGTCTCGTGTGATAAATAAAACATTTAGGAATAACCAGACGAAGTTTCAAAAGCTTCGCCTGTCCGATTCGAGAGAAATTCTTACAAAAAATAAGAATTAACTAGAATTTGATAAAAAATTATATTGTCACCCAAACCGTACATGTGTAGACAATTTTAAGAAAATTGTTTTCTAGAAGTAGGTCAAAATTGATTTAAAAAGTTGACAAAGACGAAAATATCAACAATTAGTTGATATTTAGTAAGTAAGTAAATAGAACTGTGCAATAAAAAGAGCACGTGGCAAATAACTGGCTCGAAAACGTCGCATGAAACTCAGCCGTTGGGTTGATCAGCATGCAATATGCTACGATGATTCCACTCCTTTCACACCTCTGTTTACTATGTCTACCATCATTTCCACTTGTTTGTCTTTCTCTTCCCTCCATCAGCCCATTCTTGCCCCCCCCCCCCCCACCCGCCCTCTCGCTCGTTTTCCGCACCGGTCTTCCTACTAGTCTTCTATAACATCTGAATCCTACGGTTTGGGAATTTAATTACAGTATCGTGCTTAGATTGTAGCTGCAGCTGGCCCGGAAATAAACCCCCCATTGTCGTGGCACAAAGCTTCTATTTGTCACAGACTTGGCCTTTCAAGATCCTTACAAACTGTGGGCCTCCATGTTATCTGACCTTCTGCGGTCAGAGAATATCGATTATAATACAAGTGAATTACATATTGTTTAGGGTCATTTAATTTTGAAAGATATATTTGAAGTTAAGTTTTAATATAAGCAATATTGCACAACATAAGTGAAATCGTTTTCGATATCCGACCCTTTGCTACGTTGGAAGCCAAAATGGTGTTTCGTAGGTCTAAACAGGCTTTATTATCGGTTTGTGCATTAACAATACCTCCTGTTCCCTCCTCTGAAAGGCGACCGGCTTTAATGACCAATCTCTCCACTCCAAGAGACGTCCAGAAGCTAACTCCTGTACTCTCCTGTGATGACAGGCGGCCGATAAGAAAGCTTCGTCCTCTCCTCATTCTTTTGCACGGCCCTGGTCTTACCTCGTCCTCTCCGAAGAGAATTCAACGAAAAAGGGGCGAGGGTGTCCGCGATCGCGATTCTTATACAGACTCGTTACTATTAGGTAAGCCGAGCCGCCGCATAGTAGGTTCAAACGCTGAAAACACGGACATTGGGAGTAAATTGTATCTTAGTGCAATAAGAACGTATTTATCGGTGTTCCTTGGATAATTTATCATATATGTTGTATGGTTTTGATGTTGTACTTTCATTTTGATACTATAACTGTAGTCTCTAGCCCATGGCCTACCACATAACGGCATTATTATCTGATGCATAAAACAGATGATTTTTTTTCTCAAAAACTTCACCAGATTAAATATGCTGGCGTTTCCAAAGTTGCAAAACACGCACGATCTGGTTTCAGGACGTTAAAGTAGAAGGTTTGACGAATATTTTGACCTATGACTGATATGTGAAATCTGGTGAAGTTTTTGAGAAAAAAAATCATCTATTTTATGCATCAGATAATAATGCCGTTATATGGTAGGTCATAGGCTAGAGACTACAGTTATAGTATCAAAATGAAAGTACAACATCAAAACCATACAACATATATGATAAATTATGCAGGGAACACCGATAAATACGTTCTTGTTACGATGAAATACAATTTACTTCCAATGTCCGCGTTTTCAGCGTTTGAGCCCACTGTGCGCCGCCGCCGCAATTAACAACGCGATATTCAAGCATGTGGTTGCTCGGATCGGATCGTAATCGCCGCGTCCCGAATCCTTTAGGAGTAAATTCAGGAGCGACCCAAGGTTCTTTCACAAGTTCATTTTATGGGAATTGGTGCATTCAGTGTTAAATTTTGTTAACATAGCCACAATCAGCAGCGTAGATTTACATAATTTTAAATTGGGTAGTTTGATCATCACTGATAGGATAGTTTGATTGCGTCAACATCCACATTCGTCCTCCTGTCAATGTCGCTACGCCCTCGGCTCATGCAGCAACTTTACGTGTCTGGAAATTGGCCGCTTTCCGCATTTCCGCATTCTGCACTCGCGTAGTAACACAGTGAATATAAAGAAGAGTGCGGGAATCAGTCACTTTCTGTACAATACGCAGGCCTCGAAAAGTGAACTTTCCCATCATGCATTTGCATAAACATAGTTGTAGTTATAATAATTAATTGTTTACGTTGTCTAACCAATGTGGCGGATTTTTATGAAAATTAAATATTTCTATAATGTGAATTTCAATACGTATTACCCACTGTAGCTCCAGAACCTTTTATCTTAAATGAACTCAACAATTTTTCTTATTTAAGAGATAGATAAAGCTACTCCACTATGGAAACAATTTTTTAAATTTTGAGTGTAGCAAAAGATATTTCTGTTTCAAATCACTGATCGAGTGTTTTTTTTTTAACACTTTTTCCCTACTTTAGCATTATTCATTCTACAGAAAAAATATCGGGAAACTTCCCCTGGTTAAGCAAGTAAGTTTACAAGTTTAAACGCGTGCCGGTTCAACGACGATCGCTTCATGGATATTGCTGTAGCGTGTTTATTATTGCGAAGATTAGCTTTCGAAAGCACCCTAACACTATTCACAAAAATGTGAAAACTATTCATGAAAAACATATTTGAGAAGGAAGCCGTCACACCGAAAAATATAAGAAACCAAGTCATCATAAACAGAGTATAGGATACTCAAGAGTGACCTATTATTCTTAATTACTATCAGCGCAACCATCCTATTACCGCTGAAACCAATTATTATCGATTACTCACATTATAATTGAATGCCCAATATACAATTACTCTACTCATACCACGATTTTTAAAATGACTATAACTAACAAACGTAGCCGAATTTTAGAAAATGACCATATCATTTTCGGTTTGGTTTAGTATAAAAATTCCTAATTAATTTTTGCCACATTTCGACCAAATCATCCTACATAAGTAACTAAGTAACTAAGAAATAAGTAATTAAGAAATGAATTTAATATATCAAAAAGAAACAACCTCGAACGTAATAAAATTCATTAATGCCTGTAATATAAGTGAAAAAATATAGTATTGGGTTTTTCCACGCCAAACGGATCACTTTGTTCGGGTCATGCGGCGGAGTTTGACAAGTAAATATTATGTTCATAAAGTTCAATTGGAGTGATTCTTAGTCCTAGTTTCTCAGAATTGTTTTTAGTTCCAAATTAGTATCCTCGCCTTTTTCGGGGTTTACAGCCATAAATGAAGTTATTTTAGGTTTTGGAGCAAATGTAAATTTTACTCTTTATTCATTGGTTTGAGGAAGAGTCAGGCTTCTTGAATATATTTTTTTGTTTTTCGTAAAGTCAATTTCCTAATGTAACATAACAATACCAATTCGTAAATTAAACACACCGGGTTACTATTATTCGTAAATATATATGATCCTTAATTTTATTATACTCTTTATTACAGCCTCAGTTCGTATAGAAAAGAGCGTTGTGCAATTAGACTATTATGATTGCGCACTTACTTCCAAGTCGACACACCTTGATTGTCTACTCAAGAATCAGCTACAACATTCATAACCGTCTTTATTTGAGATCATACCAAATTTACTATCAAATTAAAGTTACAACAATCAACCACTCTACGCTATACAATACACAATGTTTCAGATATACATATTGCGATAAACTCTAAACGCATTTCTCTTGGTCACTTTTTGAAAATCGATGTGCAGAATTTCTCGAAGACTATGCGGCTAATTTTCATAAAATTTTGGACCCACCATAAGCAAATCTGTGGGTAAGATATGTACATACTACCAGAATGAAAAAATTTGTGTGTCAAATTCCTATTTCCTTTTCACTTCAGGTGCGCCGATTTCGTTATTTCCCTTTATTTTCCAATTTCCGTAGTTTGTGCCATATCTTAATGGTTCCTTTCTAATAATGTCACTTCGGCATTTTTATTTTGTAAGTACAGAGCGACAAATCCTGCACGCAGACATATTTTTTTAACAAAAGTTATTTATTACATGAATAATTTTTCAATTATGTGGTAATTATTTGTACGAAGAAATACAGTCCGGCAGAAAAATATTCAGACACTAGCGGATTGCTATGGTGGTTATATTAGTAAAATAACGGTTTGATAAAATAAAGTGCGATAATGTGGGGCTTTCAATCCAAAGTTGGCATTGGAAATTTAATTTTTATTGACAGTATTACGGACAACAATCTCTATTAGTACATCTTTACGAAACAGTTGCTTAAAGCTTCAGATTTTTCAAAACAAACCACTTAAAGCAGGGAGCACTGATTACGCAAAGGATTTTTGTGATTCAAGTGCCTCAAAATGCTGCAGTCTGCCTCACAGTGGAGATTGGTGTCGAAAATAAAAACAATTAGATCGGACTGAAATTTACACAGAATGGTAGTCAATAGTCACTGCACCTCTCTTCAAAATTTCAACTTATTTCTCTGTAGTTTTCGAGTAATCAATGTCCAAAAATCCATTTTTATGCGTGGCTATTATGATGACTAGGGCAAAGATTACCGTTTATGACTTAAAAATGTGTGATGCAATAATGACACGCGAATAAAAAATGTTTCGTGTAATAAATACGACATGTACGAACAATCAGGCTAAGTTTGAAAAGCTTCGTCTGTCCGGTTCGAGAGAATGTGAGCAGAGAGTGAAAGGAAAATGGTTTCATTTGTAGAAATAACATGATAGAGAGTATAGAAATAAAAGTAACTTATAAAAGGAGGTGGGACCTAGCATAAGCTTTACTGCAACTTGAAGTTTCCTACTCAAAAGTTGGTTTTATTGTAGTTTAAAAAGGTCTCAGAATTCTGTGTCAAAGCTCACATGTTCCCCTCTTACCCCGTACAAAATGCCAGTACCAACCTCCTTAAATCCATTAAAAAATGTGTGGGATGAATGAAATTGCAAAATACACTAAGGTACAATCCACTCAAGAATATAACATCAGATCATAACACATCAGAATACTACAAAAAATAATTTGTAACATGCCAAATGGATTCAGATACCTCTTATATCAAATTGGGTTGCCCATAAACTACTTACATAAGATGTATTCCATTATAGTTTAGTCCGAAATTTTTTCCCATTAAGTATCCGAATATTTTTATGTTGGTTATCAATTGTTATAATATATCTTTGTTGCTGGAAAAAATAACCAAGGACATTGGTTATATAATACTGAAATATCAAGTCTTAACGTTAGCCATACACTACTGTCCGAATATTTTTGTGACCGACCGTATGTTAATTGTTGAAAGTATGAATAATGAATGTGCAAAGCTCCATTTGACACAAAACGCACCTTTGTATATAACTATTACTACCGTAACCAGTCAAATGACCGGTTATGAATTAAAAGTCATATTTTTCCAATTTCTGTATAGCTAATTGTCGATTTCATACAAAACTAACGCTCAAAATACACAAGAGAATAAAACATGTTTATAATTGAAATAAATTGCAACACCAGCCATTTAACCGGTCGTGCCACTTTTACTGTTAAATTGTTTGTTTTTCTCCAACAAAATCCAGAGTATCGTCTGATTTATGGTGCTTCAGACCGCAAAGGTCCCTTAAAAAAATATGGCCATCCTAGTAGTGAAGTAAACCACATTTTGATCTATGGTTTCAGTATATAGAATTCATCCTTCTATTTTAATAAACTATACATATGTACATTAATAATCATTAAGCTTCAAGCATTACACCATCCAGTTCCTTCTTCTTTGGACGATCTGGAAAAGAAATATTTCATTAGGCATATCTTTTAAACAAAATTTATCAGTTACTTGTGAACATAAAAATGTTTTTCATTTTAGGCATAAATTCCGTCTATATCGAAATTGATTTAGTGTGACGTAAATCCTCTCTGCTTACAGGATGCGAAAAAATTGACATTCGCCTGTTATAAGATGTTTCTTATAAAACCTTATTTTTTTATGTAAGTTCTTAGCTTGACAGAGAATTCATTAATCAAAGTTTAGTTATGTAACATTTTTGTACAGTTTTCAAATCATTGAAAACTCAAATCTAACCATTTATATGAGTTCGTACTCAATTGACTCTCTACAAAGGCACACAATTTAGATTAACAACCTATATGATCACCTAGATTACCATCAGATCATAATTTTAATATTAGAATCAAAATGGACTTTATGATTTACACAAAAACTCTAATAGCTAAAGAAGAGTGTGAAATCGATATTGGAAGAAACATTGAAAATTATTGACTGTTCTGTCAAATGGATATTGCACTGGAGAAAATTCCATTTCCTCATGAAACTGAAACTGCCATGTTGTCATAATTATTGTACCACTTACTATCTATAGCATGGGTGGATATGCCCCCAAGCCACGTATATGATACATTAATGTATAACGAACAATAGTAACTTCTTATATCTGACTTTTGTATAATTTCTAACACTACAACTATCTTAAGCAATCTGTATCGTAACAAGTTATGACTGATTGACTCATCTATTGTAATGTGTACTGGTATATAAAGAAATAAGGTGTTTGTTTGGATGTAAGAGGTAATTTTTGAAACTACTGAATAGACGTCGGGAATTCGTTCACTGTTTAGAAGCTTATTTCTTCCTGTGTAACACAGATTACATTATATAATAGGAAAGTGTAAACAAATAGCTGTCGTGTCTGACTCCACCCAGGTGACCTCACATCTGCGTGTTGATAATAACTAAATGTAAAGAATAATAGGTTATTGCAAAACTCTTCTAACAAAAGTACAGCTTAGTCATCCGTTCCTTTTGGAATTGTAAAAGATTGCAATTTTCTATAGCTCATAATATACCTGGATCATAGCTCTATACGTGACAAACACTTACATTAAAATCCATTAAGTTACTCTCGAGATTATATTAAGTTTTCTGTGCAAAAGGAGCAGTTTTAATCTGCCTTGTGACATAATTATACATCCTACTCAGTCTCTGAGAAGTAATTATAATAAAATATGCCCTATGTCCATCTGGAGCAAATGTTTTCCAATGGTTGTGTGATGTCTTAGATTACCTCAAACACACATACATACAAACTTTCCCCCTTTATATATTAATTTCAAGTATCAATAACAAGTATTGATAAAGACATAGAAGTATATATTAGTATAGATTAACTCCCCTACTGTACATTTTTTTCAAGATATTTTCATGGTCAAAGCCTCTTTTGCACTGATATCAGAAGATTATATGAGTAAAAAAATTGATAAAGTTGACTTCCGTGATGACACAAAACCAATTATTATTTAAATCAAATCATTGTTAGAATTCTGATGTAATGTTATTAAGGCAAAGCAACATTGCACAGCTAGGTTGCATACACTGCTATCATTTCACTTCAGTATTCTGCTCATTACGTTGTAGCAACATGGCTATATTGAAAAGATTTGACTATCACAAACAAGTATTTAACAAGTATTTAAGATTTGACTCTCACAACAAGTATATTAAATTACCAGATCAATACCTTTCCTCTTTTCAGGTTCGTCTTGTGGAACTTCGGGTAATAGTATGTCTGTTGTCAAAGAGCTTGTGACATCTGCTAAAATTGTATCAAGTTCCGCCTCAACATCAACTTCGTCCTCAGATGTAAGTTCTCCCATTAATACTTCGTTAATCTCTTGCTGTTTCTCAATGCCTTCCCTTGTTTCATCCAAAATCTTTTCAACGTCTTCAATGCGAAGCATGTTGTTCAGCTTCTGCAGTGCAACATTTCCTAGTTTTAGGCCATCGATTACTTTAATTTCCACTTCTGCAAACTCCAGATCATGAACCAAACGTTCTAAGTTTTCCAGCTGATTGTCTGTCTTGGATAACAGCTGTTCTTGAAACTTTTTCTTGCGCAGCAGAACCAATGCACGACTAGAATAATATGGAATAAATGTAGAATCAGAGTTTCATGAAAAGTATGAAATTGCCAATGACTACACTCGATGCCACCTACTCTTTCTGCCCTTTTCGGAGTAATTCCCTGGCAAGTAGTTTCTCACCTTCGAGACTGCGTTCAAGGTTCCGCTGATACTGCTTGATTTTGTCCCGTGTTTGTTTCAATTGCTGTGGGATTTAAGGAAATCATTCTTCAATGTGCATCTGCTGAAAGGTTAGCCATCTCTTGTTGCGACTTACCAGTACCGCTTTGTCCCGTTCATTCACGCGACTTGAATGCTTTTTTGCAAAAAGTGCACCCATTGTACGGAGGAATTTCGGTAATAATACTTGTACTGAAAAACGAGTTCAAAAGGAAGTTTACACCACAGTCGATGTAACCTCAAACAGCGATACGCGCATGATATGAGTATTCAGGTAGAAATACTCTCGGATCCAGGGCCAATTTCACACAGATATTAACACGTGATAAGTGTTTAATTAGAGATTTAAATGAAGATTATAATCGGTAAACCAGCAGTCGAAATGATTCTCCTTATCTTTTTACCACACACTTGTCACTTGCCGCTGTGTTCAAATCTTTGTGAAGTAGTCCCAGAACTCCCAGATCAAGCCGATCAAGTTAACCTTGCGGGTTCAATCGTCCTCGGAGTTGAGCGCGCCGATTTTAAGGGGTAGGCTAGGCACATGACTTTTGGAGATTTGGCTGGCTGGCAATTACTGATGCGTTTTCGGACGCGCGACCGTGTTACCTACAGATATTGAACGTGAAAAAAATGCGAGATGGAGCTGCTGGCGTTGTCCGTACTGACAGGTCTTGTTTGACAAGCAAATAAGGCTAAGTGTCTATTTCAGAGCAAAAATCTTGAAAGTATCAATCGAGAGTGATATTTGTCAATGTAATGTGACGAATATTACTCTCAAGAGGTACTTCCAACATTTTTGTCCGGGAATAGGCATGTCGCAGAACATTGAAGAATTATTTGCAAATGTAGCGTTTGAATAAGAAACAGCAATTGAATCTTTCAACGTGTTTAGTAAATGCAGTACGATGTCACGATGTAGAGGAGAAAGCTCCCCTATGTCTAAGTTTTTTTAGAGCAGAAAAGATTGGTCACAAATGATCTCCAGTTTTGGAGTTTGGTGCAGGCTGTTCCAACCAAATACTTGGTGAACATAGCTGTTTTGTGTTTAATCAGTAAGTATCTGCACGGCTTTCTCATAGTGCTATATTACGTACAATCAATGTTTCAATGTACCTAGAACATATCCGGCGTAGGACCTGTTATAAGCTCTCTCTCTTGTATGTATATATGTAAGGACTCTCTTATGATTTTGAAGATTTGTAAACCTCAAATTATTCTGTAAATGTGTAGCTACTCAAGTTTCAATGGCTGCGTGTACCAAGTATTTGGTTCAATCAGTCCAATCATTGCCATAACCAGAAAATCTGTTGTGATACAGAGTTTGTAAATGTCTTATATACCCATAGTCCATTCACTCAAAAATAACCCAGTCCAGCATGGCTTATAATAAAGAGCTCGCCTGCGGAGAATCTAGAAAGTAATATGTTGTTTGCAAACTTTGACAAATGTAAGAGAAAGTTTCTTTTAGCAAAATGAAAATCTGTCCTCCAGCGAGCCACAATTACGTACATGTTCCTTCTGATCTCTCCTCATCAATATGATTACTATGAATGTACATTTTAATGTGCTCATATGTGATGGAACAATGTGCTTTGTATATATGAGTATAAAAACGATCACACAAGTCAAACGGAATACTGGAACTATTATTAAAATACTTGTTCTGTGAGAGGGATGCCTTGCTTTACCAAAGGCAGTACTCAAGATTTTCATACTAATTTGTGTGAAAATGGCAGCACATCTACTACTAATAGATGTTTTTACTAATAGATGAATTTTATAAAAAATAATACTTTATGAGAGTATGTAGGAACTCAGGCATTCATCTTCTTATTTTCGGTTTCCCAGTAACAAGTAATACTGCTCTTATCTTCAATGATATGAATATCAACGAAACAAGAATATCCTATAGTATTCCTCACTACATTGAAGGAATTAGTACTTTCGCCTCAAATTAGCAAACCGATTCGACACATCCGAACCATCTGACACAATCCGAATTATCTGATCATCCGTGTATACGACCTAAATAAAAGAAATAAGCAATTCTTATTAATGTATTGTGATGGCTCAGAGGTCATTCCGCGTCAACTGTCGAGGTTTATTCACATATCTTCGATGATTTTGATGAAAATTTCTGTGTCTATAGTTCGCAAAGAGCCGATCCAAATGCAAAAACCCGTTGCTCGCTAACTCAATTTTTTTTGAGTTACAAGGATTCAAAGTTTTTTGGGTCAATTTTTCTTCAATAATTTATATCTCGGTAAATATTACAGATAGCCATATCGTTCAGACGCCAAAATGAAGAAAAGGAATTGAAGTTTGATAAAAAAAATACTCCATTGAAAAATACTCGTTTGGAACAAATGTTAATGATAAAAGTTTATAACAAATGCTTGCCGTTTCCAAAGGGGATCATCGATTTTGATAAAAAAAAATGCTAACCGTTGCTCTAAGGCTCTTGCAGATGTCATCCAAAGGGTTTTCGGAAACACGACTTGGGGACCGAGTTATAAATTTTTATTGCCGGGCGCGCCCGGTCAATCTGCCGGCGATGCGCGCTACGCTTGACTGGCGCGCGGATGTTAGACTCGGCGCTCGGGGTACGTACATTCAAAATGGCCATACCTGTTCAGTTCCTTACAGCATACCTGCCAAAAGACAATATGTGAACCCGTGGTACGCATCCGCATCCAGATTATGCGATTAGAAGGTGCCATAAAGCAATAAACACCGTTTCCTCTCTGTGTTACCCGGGCTTGAGACTGGCAAAAGGCCACATTAAAAACGTGTTGTGCAGGACCCAAATGCAATTGAATTATTTAGAAATACCGATATATAACAGAATCTTAGTTACGCGTTAATCTAATTACCTGACCGTGTTGATTATCTAAATGTGAATACCGTTTTATTAAACGTGACGATTCATTTAATGGTATAACCGCGTGGTGTTTTTGGGTTCCGGGAATCGGTTTTGCTTGAGAAAAACGGTCCTTAAGAAATTTGTCAGCTGTAAGATGCAGAAGGAAAAGCGCCACTGCGAACATGCGCGAGCGATAGAACGTGCGTAGAGACGAGAGAGCGTGGAGAGACACAAAGGAGATCGGCGTGAGAGAAGTGACTTGGAAGTAAAGAAACGTATATAAGGGGCTATAGGCCAGAATTGGACCAAGTAGGGTCGCAATTTGTATCACTTTGGATCGGGTTCGCCAAGTAGGGCGAAAACCGGAAGTGCGAGAATTAGGGCCCCAGAGCTCAGGACGGGAAACCGTGAGGTCGCGAAAAAAGAAGCGAAGTCTCCCACGTGCACGCAGTGGCATCCGCGGTCTGTGTTATTAAAGACTCAACCCAATAAACCCATAATAAGTGTTTACGAAAAACCTCTGCAATCATTTACATCCCTCTACCTCGTGCTTGGCAATCCCAGACACCTACATCAGCAGTGTTATATTCCTCGTTGGTACAAAAGTTAAATGAAATTGTTTCAAAATTGGATGTAGCCCAATCATAAAATTCACGGAGTGACGTTATTTGATTGTTGAGAGGCCTTTGCAGACTAAAGCGAGCAGCAGTTCTCTTTATGGTTTCACCTAAGCCATCACATGGACTTTTACCATGAGATGTAGCATAAAAATGCCATTCAGCAGTGCAACCAAAATCTATCCGATGGTGACATAAATTAACAAAATTCTTCCGGTTTTTATATTGAGACGCAGCCCCACCTGAGAAGTAATAAATCTTACTTGTACTAGATGCAGAAAAATGGTATACTAGAAATTGCAAAAGTTTTTGTTAGAACAAATATACTGCGATTGTATTATGGTGCAAAATTTCCGAAATTATTACGAAACTTTTATGGTGCAAAGTGTTATTGACTCTATAATAAACTACGTTTATTATCGGTTATTACGGTTTGTCATCATGTGGAAATATTTAAGTATGGTATGCAGTAAGATTCTAAATATACAGATCTATTTCATGCGACCAGTTGCCAGTCTCAAGCCCGGGTAACACAGAGAGGAAACGGTGTTTATTGCTTTATGGCACATTCTAATCGCATAATCTGGATGCGGATGCGTACCACGGGTTCACATATTGTCTTTTGGCAGGTATACTGTAAGGAACTGAACAGGTATGGCCATTTTTGAATGTATGTACTTGTTCTGGTAATTTTGCTATAAGACTTTGAAAGAAATATATACACGACGAATTGAGAACCTTCTTTTCTATGTAGTATATACTATATGTGATTGAAATGTAAATGTCATATTTCTTAGGATTTTATATTATAGTAAAGTCAATGTTACATTTAAATTAATTTCTCATTGCTTTCTTACCTCGCAATGAAGCGCGCACACGCCAAGTTTTTTTTTATTATTATTGTTAATCGCTAATTTATTGTAAATTTGTTGTTAATTGTTGATGCGAGTTAAATCGAGGTATCTTTGAATGAAAACTTGGGTTTCTTGTATGTTATTAATTATATATCTGAATTATAACTTGGCTTTCGTTTACCAATGATATCCATTTCTATTTTTGATAATTTTTAAATGACTTTTGCAAGGTTGGTGGGTTGGTGAGTAGGTGGTTTGGGTAGTTGGGCGGTGGCGTCGGGGGGGGGGGGGGGGGGGGGACTACTTGGCTTTTTTTTTCATTTTAATGTTTTTGGGGAGATGTCCATATTCCCTTCCCATGCCGTCAATATAGTAGGATTATAGTGATTTATGTTTTTCTCGCCTTCCTCACGCGGCAGATCGTATAAACGACTTTAATTTTTCAATTGTCTTCTATTCGCAATACTGACGGCAAGATCTCTTAACTTTATTTTATCTGTAATGGGACGCGGAAATCCAAATCGGCATTTTCTTACAAAATCTTTTTTGGTTTTCTTGTTTCGTAAACAATACGAATTATGGTAATGCTGTTGGTGAGTCATGACACGCCGATATAATTGTGGTGATTGTTTTTTATTAGGCATCTTGCAAGTAACGTATTTTGATACGAAATTTATTACATCCTCGCTCGATGATTTTCCTATTATGGGCGCATCCTCTATCCAAATCAATAAATGCCAATGTGGCATTCCTCTATTTTGATAATCACGCCTTACAAAATAATGCTTTACTTTGCCTATAGGGTTATCGGAAGAGCAAATAAAGTCTAACATTGCTTGAAATTTATTTTCTATAAATCTAGCAGCAGAAACTGGATCCGCAACAATTAATTCGCTAATTGATTTTATTGAACTCAAACTCGGACTGACTTCTTTAATATATTCTGCTAAGTCCAACCACAACCATTCTGCCGGACTTAATGTTAAAAACCAAGTGGCTGGCCCGTAATCGCGTGTCATGGCATTAACATTATTTCTCACCTTGCGCCAATATTGTTTTGTATTTGGCAACTTTCCGAAAATAGTATCTAAATTTCCTTCTAATTCGTTTGTAGACAAAGATTTTAAAAATTCAGCTGCTGTATATCTTACGTGTGGATTGACAGTATTGAGTTTATGATAGATACCACTACTGATTTGTCGCATATTGGCATTGTTTAATAAAAAGAATAAATACTGTATATTTAAACGGAAATGTGAATATTTTGACATTAATCTCGATTTTACAAAATCGAAATCCCGTATGTGTATTTGTCTTTCTTGATTTACACCATTCTTACCGTAAGGATATAAATCCGGGAAGCAAAGAACATCCAAATCTTTACAACGATTGTCTAGAGGCACGGCTTCAACTTTCAACATTTGATACAAAGCTGTAGATGTATTATTTATTCTTTTCTTATACATGGGGTAAATAGAATAATGTTCATAATACGAATCGGGGTCGGTAATCTGGGTCAGCATCGCAGCCTGCTTATTCGTTTCCTTATTATCCTCATCTTTATCCTCATCTTTATCCTCTTCCTCATTATCATCAATAATATATTCTGTTTCTTTCAATTTTCGACTTAATAATTCATCATGAGGACGGGGCAATGCAATTTCCGAGTAAAGTGGATTATTATCCTTCATCCATTTCAATACCTCGAATACCTTTTTCGAATCTACCAAACTTTCCCAGACTGTTTTTGACTTTGTTGGAATTCCTCGAACTAATATATATACCTCATGGTTACAGTTAATTGCTGCCGTTGAGGAGCATATTTTCTTTAAACTTTCCTCTATCGGCAACGGCAAATGAAATATTCTTCCTTTTACTTTTTGTATCATTTGCCTATGCGGTATTTTTTTATTCGTTACTGTACCCATCCGCTGCACACATTGAAATGCTTTAGCACGCTGAATAAAAATTTTCTCATAATCATTTAAAGTTGTTAATATCTCAGGCATTTTTTCTACGTAAAGACCGTTCAATACACACGCTGGTGGTAAGGCATTTTTACGAAAGTAATCTATGCAATAATAGCATATATAATCAACATTTATTGCTTCTTTTTCCAAGTGAACCATTAAATTTTCCCAATGTTTTCCAACTATTGGATTTCGTAGTTTATTCAAATCGGTAATCTGTTTCCGAAAATGCAACTTCTCGCATGATACACACACAAACCGAGGAGTGTCCGTAGATCTTTTTGTAAGTAGCTTAAATGCTGCAGAATATTTATTAATTATGTAATCTTCATTTAAATTTATTTTGTTACTATCGAGTAATAAATTTTGTGCCGCCTCTTCCTCTACATGTTTCATGATTTCTCTCAGTGCTACAATATCTCCGACTTCGAGTGCCTTATCTAAAGATTTCAATTTTTTGTAATAATGAGACAAGCTACTAATCAATCTACCAATATTTCTCACTCGTGGAAAGTGTGGACAAAGTAAATGAATTGCCAGTACCAATGATCGACAAATATCGGGCTTTATGTAACAACCATGTGAATGTCCCAATTTACCAACTGTCCATTTTGTTGTACACTGTGCCAAACCGTTCACTAGTTTTGGTATATTTTTTATTAATCTGCATTCAGATATAACTTTGAGTAATCGTTGATATCGTTTAAGTATTTCCAAATTCTGAACTGTACAAAATTCATTACAAACCCATGATTTCTTAGACTTCATATCCGGTCTTAATTCCGTTAATGGTAAAACACTTGTGACCTGGCCAAACTCATTCATCATAAGAGACTTTTCCTTTGATTTGGTATTGAAATCATATATTACCTCTGAAAAATATGACTCCGTGGTAGGAGTATGTTTAGAATCACCACATAACATATTTCGTATACTGTCAATGTCATCACAAGCGAGAGCGGATAACTGTGTTAAATATAGTTGAGCCTTTTCCCTTAAATTATGCAATGCTTTTCCCATATTGGATATATAATTTTGTCTAACGAAAAAGCACCACTTGAATATTCGTTCGGCCTCAATTCTTGCGCTTAAAAAACTTGCAAAAGGTGTGCATTTTGCAAGTTGTTTCGATATTTTTCGAATATAATTCTCAGCACTTCTCTGCAAAGTTATAGTATTTCCAGGAATGCGATATACTTTATATTTCTGACATAGTTTCTTGGTAATGTGCATTTTTGTTTGCACAAGTAAATTTTTTCTATAATATTTTGCATTCGTGATAGATTTTGCGTCTCTATTTTCTTTATAATATTGTTTATTGATAATCGACTTTTTATCTTTATTTTGTATATAATATTTTTTATTCACGACCGATTTCTTATCGGTATTCTCTTTATAATATTTTACATTCTTCATACATATTTCACTTTTATTTTGTCGATAATATTTTGCATTTATGATAGATTTTTTATCCTTAACACCTGTATAGTATTTTGAATCCCTGGTACGTATTTTATTACCTTTATTTTCAATATAATATTTGTGAGCACACTCTTTAGATAGATTACTGTAGGATATATATAAAATTTCTGAAGATCGACCGAACTACATTCGGTCCGGCGTTCTGGAAAAACCGTCTGGACAACCGCGACGTTCCGAGAACGTCGTCGATCGTCAGTTACAACCCTTCCCAATGTACCCTCCCAACCCCCCTTTGTCTTGGAGCGAGCTGCCGATCTTAGCCAGTTCGCTGACGACCGGCGAAGAATAAAGTCGTATATAGATTTTAACCACCTGCCTTCGCCTTTTAATACCCTTCCTATTTCCACCATCAATAGTAAAACTTAGAACTGTAGCCCTACCGCTCGCGCCGGCTACAACCTCAGAAGTGGGATTCGACCGATTTATCGATTTATACCTTAGGGTAACGCCCGACGTTTGTGAGATCGCGGTTACCGCTTTGTGCCATTCGGATTATTACGTTGAGATTGGCTGATTTTGGTAGAGTTGAAGGTGCTGTGTTTATGTGGTGGAAAATTTTCGAAGTTGATGAAGTGTGAATCCTTCCTTGCGACTTAGTGACTACTTCTTTCGTTGGTGAACTCAAAGTTACGTCGGAATGCCGTTGGGAAACAAGAGAGTTTTGATGGATTATACAATTGTGGAACTGAAGGAGATGCTGGAGGAAAGGGCCTTGCCGTTATCAGGAAATAAGGCTGAGCTTATCGCTCGACTTCTTGTGGTGGAGCCAAACATTGAGGCGATGTTAGATGCGGCGAATAATCGAGCTTTGGAAGAAGATCGGCCCGCTGAACAGATACCTGAGCAGGAAGATCTCAATCTACAAATGCAGCTGGAATTAGCAAAACTTCGAGAAGAAACTGAGCGCTTGCGAGGTGAATTACGAACGAGACCACCTCTTAGAAACGCCCGATCAACACCGGTCAGTGACGTCGGCCCCTTTTCCGTGCAGCCGACTATCAGCATTAGGACGATCGCTGATCTACTGATGGAATTTTCGGGCGAGACGGACAACTTCAGCAATTGGACGCAGCAAATAGAGTTGCTGCGTAACACGTACCATTTAGATGACAACGCTGTCCGAATTTTAATAAGCCTACGTTTGAAGGGGAAGGCTTTAATATGGTTTCATCCGAGCCCATCGTACTTAGAAATGAGCACACAAGAGCTCTTACAGGCGATGACAACGATGCTCGACCATCGCCCAAGCAAACTTCATTTAAGAAGAGAATTTGAAAAACGAATTTGGAAAAGGGGCGAACCCTTTTCCGATTATTATTTTAATAAAATCACCTTGGTCAATAAGATTAATATCGACACGGAAGAGTTAGTGGATCTGCTGATTGAGGGAATTCCCGATGTCCGTTTACGCGACCAAGCCAGGGCGTTACGGTATAGAAAAGCCGAAGATCTCTTGGAGGGATATCGAAATATTGTGCTCTTCCAATCTTCTACACAATATCAAGAAAAAAGGCCGAATCAACGACCGTTTGTGAAGGACGAGACTGTCACTCGATCGAAAGAGTTTCGTTGCTACAATTGCAACGGGATGGGACATGTTAAGGAGAATTGCCCCAAACCACGTCGTCAATGGGGATCGTGCTACCGGTGCGGCAGTTTGGAACATCGGGCGAATAACTGCCCCAACCAAAAGGAAAATTTCGTGCCGCCAAAGGAAAAATCGAGGACGCCACCAGCTCCGTCGGCAAATCTCATCGAGCCGACTTCGCCTGAGACACCGTTTCTGGTGCCGATTCGATTCACCGTCACCGAGGATCAGGTCAACCGAACGAACTTCCATATTTGTGCCCTTCTCGATTCAGGATCACCCGTAAGTCTAATTAAGTCCACTTTGTTGCCGACAAACGCGTATGGAAGGAATCTTTGCGTGAGTCCTTATAACGGATTAAATTCGTCTCCACTAAAGATTTTAGGCACATTTGAAGTAACTCCAAAGATTGCAGACATTGAGACACAGATAAACTTTTTTGTAGTTCCCGAAAGTACAATGCACTATGAAGCAATCTTGGGTAGGGATTTTATAAAATCACCGCACATAAGAATTGAGTTGCACCATTGTTTAAAATCACAAGAATTAACTCGGAAAAACGCGAAGATGAATCCGATGCATTTGGTCGACAAATTATGCAGATTGAATACGTCAACAAACAAGATGATGTTAATGAGACATTGAATATAAATCCAGAACTGGACCACGAGACTTCGACACCGATCCATCGAATTTTATGCGATGATTCTTTTGCACATTGCGATCAAACAGTTTCGCGTAATAATGTAGAGTTGGTAATTACGTTGAAAAATGAGCAACCAATCTGTTTCCAACCCCGTCGCTTAGCGTTCGCCGATAAAGAAAAGTTGCGCCAAATCCTGGACAGTCTGTGTGAAAAAGGGGTAATTCGACCAAGCAATTCGCCGTTTGCAAGCCCAATTGTTCTTGTTCGCAAAAAGAACCGTGAAATCCGCCTGTGCGTAGATTTTAGGGAATTGAACAAGGTCACGGTAAAGGAGAACTTCCCGGTGCCTAACATTGATGATTGCCTTGATCAATTGCGAGGGAAAAAGTATTTTACGAAACTTGATTTGAAGAATGGATTCCACCGTGTGAAGGTTTCTGACTCTTCGGTGAAATATACCTCATTCGTAACGCCCTTAGGCCAATTTGAATATTTAAGAATGCCGTTTGGACTCACCAATGCGTCCCGTGTTTTTCGGAGATATATTAACGCGATTTTTTCAGATTTAGTAAGGTTCAATAAAGTCCTTTTGTATTTAGACGATATCTTGATTGCTACAACGAATATTCATGAACATTTGGGAATTTTAGAGGAGGTTATTCGTTTGGCTAGACAACACCAGTTGGAGTTTCGTCTGGATAAATGTTCTTTTATGTACCAAAAGGTTCTGTATCTGGGATATGTAATTGACGAATTAGGAGTCTACCCAGGAAATGAGGGCGTGCAAGCTGTTGACTATCCGACTCCTCGTACGATTAAGGAGATTCAGCGATTTATTGGGCTTGCAAGTTATTTCAGGCGTTTCATTCCTAAATTTTCGATTTTGGCAAAACCCCTCTACGATCTGTTGAGGAAGGGTGCTTCTTTCCATTTTGACGCTGACGAAAATAATGCGTTTAAGCAGTTAAAAGAACTATTGGCGAGCGAACCAGTGTTGGCGATATATTCACTAGATTTAAAAACGGAACTGCATTGCGATGCTAGTTCGAGCGGTTTCGGCGCCGTGCTTATGCAGAAGCAAGCAAATGAATTCTTTAGACCTGTATTCTATTTTAGCAAGCGAACAACGTGTGCCGAATCAAAGTACCCCAGTTTCGAGCTAGAATGTCTAGGCGCCATCTATGCGATTAAGCGCTTTCACGTCTATCTGTACGGGATACACTTTAAAATCATCACCGATTGTGATAGCTTCCGTCTTACGTTGGCGAAACAACGGGTGAATGTTCGTATCGCCCGTTGGGCAATCTTTTTACAAAGCTTCGATTTTGAAATCGAACATCGTTCCGGATCGAAAATGTCCCACGTCGACGCATTAAGTCGTGAATATAGCATTCTTATTTTAGAGCCAAACACTTTTGAATACGTACTATCTGTAAAGCAGACACAAGACGAAAAGCTCAGGGAATTAAGAGAACGTCTTGAAAAGGGGGAAGAGAAATACTACGAGTTACGAGATGGGTTGGTGTACAAAAAACTAGACGGTGGTAAACTACTTTTCTATGTTCCTGACAGCATGGAATACAATGTTATCCGAAGTTGCCATGACGATTTAGGCCATTTAGGCACGGAAAAGGTAGTTGAAAATGTTAGCCGAGTCTACTGGTTCCCCCGAATGCGTAATAAAATAAAGCATTATATTGACAACTGTTTGAAATGTATTGAATTTTCGCCTCATAGCGGAAAGTCCGAAGGATACCTTCATAGTCTAAAGAACGACAATCGTCCATTCCAAACTATACACATCGATCACCTCGGACCACTGGAAAAATGAAACGGGATGCAACATATATTATCTGTAGTCGATGGTTTTACCAAGTTTATTAAATTGTATCCTTGCAAATCCACTACTAGCGCCGAGGCGATTAAGCATTTGCAACAGTATTTCCGCAATTACAGTCGACCACGTCGGAGGATCAGCGACCGTGGTACCGCATTTACTTCTGGTATGTTTAAAGATTTTGTAAGTAGTAAGTCAGTGGAGCATGTATTGATAGCGACGGCCACACCGCGCGCCAATGGCCAAGTGGAACGTTTCAACCGCGTTGGAACGCCAATGTTGGCAAAATTGGCAGATCACCCAAGAAAATGGACAAGTGTATTAGGAAGTGTCGAGTATGCTTTCAATAATAGTGTTTGTCGTTCGACAGGCGAGACGCCTAGCCGATTATTATTTGGAATTGGCCAATTAGGTAATCTTACTGATAAGTTGCGGTTAGTTTTAAGTGACGAGAATCCGTCTGACAGAAATTTGTCTACCCTGCGCAATGAGGCTGCAGAGAAAATAGAGGCGAGTCAGGTCGCGAATGAAAAGCGGTATAATCAAAGGCACGAGCCAGCAACCGTGTATCACGAAGGCGACTACGTAATGATGTCAAACCACGACGTCACGCCCGGCGTGAACAAAAAATTGATACCCAGATATAAGGATCCCTACGTCGTTTCGAAAGTACTAGACAACGATCGCTACATCGTCCAGCACGTAGAGGGATTTCAATTGACACGCGTTCCCTTTACTGGTGTCATAGGTCCCGATCAAATGAAGCATTGGATCCGTACTTCCTAAGAGTTCGTAAGTTTAAGGCATATATTTATAAGGCTATATTTTCGTAAGTATAAGCCGTATAACTGTTAAGCGAATAGTTATTAAGAAGGATTTCCTATAATTACTTTCTGTATCTTTCCGTTGTCCGAGTGACCGAGGACGGTCACTTATGTCAGGTCTGGCCGAAATGTAAGATATATATAAAATTTCTGAAGATCGACCGAACTACGTTCGGTCCGGCGTTCTGGAAAAACCGTCTGGACGACCGCGACGTTCCGAGAACGTCGTCGATCGTCGGTTACAACCCTCCCCAATGTACCCCCCAACCCCCCTTTGTCTCGGAGCGAGCTGCCGATCTTAGCCAGTTCACTGACGACCGGCGAAGAATAAAGTCGTATATAGATTTTAACCACCTGCCTTCGCCTTTTAATACCCTTCCTATTTCCGCCATCAATAGTAAAACTTAAAACTGTAGGCCTACCGCTCGCGCCGGCTACATTACATAATTTATCTTTCTCCTCCAAACTGTCGCTAGATGCAGACAAGGGCCCAACCACTCGCACAGGGCCCAGGACCTCCTGGTTCAAACCCTGCGCGAGTGGAGAGTGGGTTTGGCGATTGCGGCGGAGCCGTGCGTAGTCCCGCCCAATAACTATAATTGGGTCGGGGACGCGTGCGGTTCTATCGCGATCATTTTCAGTATGTGGCCCGACTCCGCCCTCTGCTCAGCCCTGGAGCAGGGGCGGGGATTTGTGGCCGTACAGTGGAGGAACCTCGCGGTGGTGGGGTGTTACATCTCGCCCAACTGCGGCCTCGATGATTTCGAGGCGTACCTGGGTGCGGTCGGTGGGTACATTTCCCGCGCACGGCCGCGCCCGGTACTCGTCCTGGGGGACTTTAACGCTCACGCTCGAGCGTGGGGCAGCCCCCGGGACAACGTAAGGGGCGGGGTGTTGCTAGACTGGGCGGCGCAGCACGACCTCCGGTTGGTGAACCGGGGGTCCGTTAGCACGTGCGTGCGGTGGCAGGGGGAGTCGATCGTCAATCTGACTTTCGGCTCTCCGGTCGCCGTGTGTCGGGGTGGAGGGACGCGGAAGAGCGCGAAACGCTCTCGGACCACCTCTATCTTACGATGGAGGTGGCCGCCGCGCCTGCCGCTCCGACGCTCCGCCCAGCAGCGAGCAACCCTCGGGGAGGAGGACACACCCCATCACCGCGATGGGCGCTGAAGCGCCTTGACCGGGACGCCCTGATGGCGGTGTTACGTTCCGCAACCCTTCATTTATTTTTCTTTTCCCTCTAAAAGAATTATCGTAAGAGATACGTGGGACAGACCCAGGTCAGCATCCCAATATCTAGGAACGCCGGAAGCCCGGTTTCAAATATTGCATTCCACGTTACTTATCGGCGACTTGTAAGCCTGAGACCAAGCCGACACACACGGTCCCAGGCTGCGATAAGCAAGTAGATTTGCGAGAATGCTGTCGATGCAACTAAGTCGAGCGAGTAGGGATGACGATCACTCCAGGGGCGCGATTCCGGTTCTCGCGCTATGCTTAACAACCGGCGCTATCTGCCAGTTAACGCTGGTCAGCGCTAAGTTATCGCCCTCGGTTGTAAACGGAGGGCGCTAGTTAGCAACCTCGGTTGCTATTTGCGCCTGGCGGTAACGCCAGCTCGAGAGCAGGCGCTATCGAGCTTAACAACCGCGATGACCTAATAGCGCGGGAAATTATGGCGGGAGCGACAAAACACGAGCGAGACGTTGTTGTCGGCAGAGCCTCGTTCCCGCCCATACTCCTTCAGTCCAGCAACTGTGATCGAGCCGAGACGTAGTCCAGAACGAAGGGTCCCGTATCGCCGCACAGGAGAGCAGGGAGTTGAAAACTAATCATTCCAGAAATTAATTTAATAATATTTCTGTCCACTGGTATACCGATAGATAACAGTAAAGATGGCCCGTTTCATTCTTTTTAGGGAAATTAACGCGATTCTAGAAAGAGAGGACGACAACGACGAAGCGGTTCAACTACGGGTGGAACGACGACAACTGCGGGATACCCAGGACCCTTTCGCGATCGCCGAGGGAGCATTTCGGGTTCTCTTCCGGGTATCGAAGGTGTTGGCGAGGGATCTCATCGGGAGCCTTCGTCCCCATTTGGAAGAGCGGATACGAAGACACGGTCTGAGCGTGGAGGCGAAAGTAAGTGTGTAATCTTTGAAGGGAAGTAGGATGCGTTCACCAACTTTCGAACAAAGTTTCGAACTATCCTAGATTCCCTTAACAAGGCCAATTAACATTAAGGCCCACTGGTAAACTCCTGAATTTCTTTTTCATATTATATTTCTTGTCAACAGGTATTGTGCGCCTTGCACTTTTATGCGGTCGGCTCGTACCAACGGTCCATTGGACAAGACTTTCTCATTGCCATGAGTCAATCTTGTACGAGCCGCTGCATCCGGACCGTCACCTGTGCCATACACGATCACGTGTTTAGGCACTGGATCATTTTTCCTGCCTCTCCTCGGCAACGTGTTGCAGCGCAGCGGAAGTTCACCAATGCACGGCATCCGTTTCCTGGTGCAATTGGTGCTATAGACTGCACACATGTGCAAATCTTAGCACCACGGATCCACGAGGAAGCATACGTGAATCGTCATGGCACGCATTCACTGAATGTACAAATGGTGTGTATAACAGGATTAATTGGTTCTACCTAATATTGTCGCAAAGGATATTCATGTTGAGAGTTTAGTTAAACGAATCTTCTCCTTTTAGGTGTGCGATCCGGACTTGAAAATCCTGGACATCGTCGCTCGATTTCCAGGTTCCCGCCATGACGCTGCAATTTGGATGCAGTCAGCAGCACATACACTTATGGAAATGTGCTACAATGATGGTGAACGGCAGATGTGGTTAATTGGTAAGAAATCTAATTTAGTATGGAGAATACTTTCTATTCTAACATGAATCGACGCATAATCGTTTCTCTCGTTTCCTCCCAAATAGGTGATTCCGGCTACCCACTGCAACCCTGGCTAATGACGCCTATTGTTGGCGCTGCACAAGGCACTCCGGAGTACCGTTACACCGAGGCTCACAGCAAGGCTCGTTCCGCCATAGAACGATGCTTTGGACTACTGAAAATGGTTTGGAGATGCCTCAGCGATGTAAGTACCTCACCCACAAAGAGGGTTAACTAATATATAATGTGGTACCACACTCATGTTTGCTTGCACGGTCTAAAATATATAAACATTCTTTTATTCTAGCAACGAAAGCTCATTTATGACCCGATCATGGCGGCAAAGATTGTAATTGCATGCGCAATGCTCCACAACATGCGCTTGCATTACAATCTGGCAGTAGAAGAAGAGGACGACGCAAGACACGCAAGAGAGGAACCGGCTAACGCGGAAGACGATGCGCCAAACGGACCAAGAGGACGCCTGGAGGAAGGAAGACGCATCCGGGATCAGCTCGTCAGGACATCGTTCAGAAGATGATAGGATTAATAGTAGATAATATATAAATCTAATCAGTAGTGTAAGTACGTACTGCGATGTATTATTTAAGTATTATATTGCGATGTATTGTAATATATAAGGCTAGTAAGATATAATAGCGATATTTTAAAATGTATAAATGTGTTGCGTTAAATTTGTTGTTTTTTATTAGTATATATAATCTGTTTTAGTCATTGTGTGGAAACATGTTGCAATATATAGTTACTGTAATTTGAGTGTTACAATCAATTTATTTAGTATTGTAATTATTAATAAATTTTACTGTTGTATTATCTATCATTGGCGTGATGTATATTTTGAACCCTTTTCCAACATTTTACATGTATGTGGCATGCACTTAATGTCGTTTAGCTTTCTTCCTTGTCAATTCTTCCTTGTGATTTCTCGTTAATACAAATTGTGGGCGTTTCTGCTTTTCCCGAAATGCAGAGTAATTTCGGAATTCGTACAGAGTGTCAGAGTAAAATCTTTGATAATATAAATGATAATTGTAGGAATAAACAAGGCAGTGGGATCTTTCGCTACTCTTTTCCTTATTGCGAGTATTTGAAATGTGGCTGACAAAGCAGGAATTTTGTAATGATGAGACAATTGATTTTCTTATTGAAAACTAGAATTTGTTTATTTGAACGAATGGACGGACGATCGTGTTGGATTTGGCTCAAAAACAGTGGACGCGTGGATTGATAGTTGATGCATGGGTAGTTATTATTATATACAATTACAACTATACAAAAAAATGAGAAATTATATTATATAAAATTAAAACTATACAAAAGAAATAGTAATTATATAATATAAAATTAAAACTATACAAAAGAAATAGTAATTATATGATATAAAATTAAAACTATACAAAAGAAATAGTAATTATATGACATAAAATTAAAACTATACAAAAGAAATAGTAATTATATTATATAAAATTAAAACTATACAAAAAAAACGACGTATATACAGGTCCTCTTTCTGCAATCATAAATCATGTTACAAGTCAACATTAACCAATCTAAATTGCTATTATATAGTAATATTAACTATAATAGTAATTGTTAACTTACGATTTACTCGTCCTCGAGGTTCTCTAAAGCCTCTGGCTGGAGGGCAGCCGCGATGATTCTTAGGGACGCAGCCATGTCCCGCAGAATCGGGGTTTGTTCTTTGATCATGGCTGCGAGTTCCCGCGTCGACTGCCTCTGTTGATCGGTGAGACTCTCCAGGGTTCCAGAAATTCCCTGGATCGTCTCAAGGATGAGCTGAAAGACCATTCGCAATAAGCGTGTATTAGAATAAATTCACTTTAAAAAAATGTTAATATAGGAAGGTAAGTAGGGATGCATTTTACCATCGAGGTTGTTTGGTGGTCCTCCTCCATCTGTTGAAATGCGCTAAAGTAGCGGTCTGATTTGCGAGGCCGCTTACCTCGGGATCCACTCTGAGGACCAGAGGGATGGTCCTCCTCCTCCTCGTCAGGTACGGGAACACTAGGAGGGGAAGGATTAAGAGGCGGAGAGGGTAGAGGGAGAGGGATCGTGGGAGAGAGGAGAGCACCTGACGAGGATGAGGGTCCAGCGCCCGCCATATCCTCATTTGATATGGGTCCTGTAAACCCACAGCAAATATTAGAAATTAATTCCCTCCAAAAATGTTCTAATTTTTTAATGCTAATTATAATACTCACCAAGCAGCGTTGCGATGGATGGCGGGCGGGCGAGGTCCGCCATGTTCTCGCACCGTCTGGCCGCCAGTGCGAGCTTTTAAAAAAAACAGAAAAACATTAACATCAAAAATATAAATGAAATATTAAGTCACTGACCAAAAAACAGATAACATTTACCTCGTGCGTCGGCAACGACTCCGCAACAGGGAGGCCCTCGCATTCCATCACTCCCATAATTTCGGCCACTTTGGCTTCTATGGGAGTGAGGGGCGCCGACTCGTCCGGCAAATTGCCGGTCCTTGCGAGGACCCCCCTGAGGTTCGCCACCCTCGATTTCGTTTTGGTGCGAACGTCTTTCCATGCCTATAAACATAATAAGACGTTATTAGTTTCTACCTAAAGACATATTCTCCATATATTCAGGAATTATGTAAATAGATCTTACCGTTTGCCATTGACCGACAGATTTCGCCGGCCCCAAGACGTTCAACACCCGCGTTAAATCCTCCCACATCGCTCTCGCGGTCGGCCGCCCTTGGGCAGCTATAAATCGGCCCGCGGCGAAGTCGCGATTCGCCAACATGAAATCCACGAGGTGGTCCTTTTGGGCGGCCGTTTGGCGCTTACCCCTCTTCTTAATAATTTTTGTGCTGCATACAAAAAGCAAGAAGACCTATATATTAGTATATTTAAAAACACATAGTATATCAATAAGTAAGATACCTCATACCTCATTTTCCGACTGAACCGGTTGGTCGACAGTAAGGCAATGTGGATATGAGGACGAACAAAGCCGTAGAAACAATTGCTGTCTCCGATGCGATCGTCTTCTGTTTTCCACCAGTGATACATGTCGACGCTGGCTCAGACGTGACGAGGAAAACATCTTGAGAATTAGTATGGCTTGCATTAAAAAAGCAGTGCCCGCTGATAGCATACTCTTAGAATTTCGAATCGCTCCTAGTAATCGCTCCTAGTAATCTCTCCAATCAGCTGCGCATTAAGTAAAGCTCGAAAGAAGCTTAACTTCCAACAATCGTTCTCTTTATCAAAACACTTGTCAACTTTCTCAGCGGAGAGCTTCGCTATCATGAAAGCGATAGATTTAGGTAAGAGTAAAAAGAACTCTTCATCGTATGAAATTTGCACAGACTCGAAGAGTGTCCTAAAAGTGATGGAAAGTAACAGATATATGAACGTTGAATGAAATCACTTCGTGACTCGTATAAAAAGTAAGGTATTTGCTTTTCAAGTTTATAACAAAAATAAAACAATAGAATTTCTATGAGTGCCACCGCAGTGCATAAAATATAATGATAAGGCAGACTCATTAGCAAAGGAAGCCGCAAACACACTTCGTACATACTACACACGTATCTGTCGATACGTGAGGAAAAAGTTACGTATATCGATTGTCTACCGATGTTTAAAGAGTTCATTGTGAAGCTTGCATATCAATGATGTGTCGATATTAGGAATATTTAAAGGAAGGCAATATTTTGGTTACATATTTAAATGTAGAAAAAAAGCCTTGGTTCTCACCTCATTTTGAATTGCTCCAACCATTCGATAGGTGTAGGGAAAAACTTATGAAGGAACTATAGGAAACCCGAGTAATTCAAGAGGGAGAAATAGGAATAAGGATATAATTGAATATCTCGTGGATTCCAAAGATCAAATTTTCGAGGAAATAATTTTATTTATTATTCACAACAAAATTGAAGTGTTGGTTATATAATCATTGTAATGTTACAATTGTAATGTTACAATAAGTAAGAGAAAGTCCTGTTACGGTAGTATTAAACATACATATCATCCTGTTGCGGCGTGTATGAAGGCTTTCACTGGTTGAAGACAGTTAAGGGGCTTCTCCACGATGCGAGTAAAGCACTTGCAGCAAGCAGAATTGTAGTATATTATGTGTGCATTTTCAAAACAGATCCATAGTGTGAGTGCATTTGTACAAAAGAGGCGCTTGGTGCAAGGACTTTTACTCACAACGTGAAGAAGGACCTTTAGAGTAGATAAACCTAGACGCAGAGTATTCTTAGTATTACATATCGTTAACAATCGCAGCATAAAGTCAGTTCTCTTTTTATTTCATGAAATACGAAACATGTACTATATTCTCCTTGTATATAAACCCATGGACTCGATTCCAGGCAGTTTACAGTCAATAAAGATATATTGACACCAAAAAAAATAATCTTACTCCTTTATATTCGAACTACCACGCAGAGCCGTGACTAAATTGTTCGCTCTACAGTCGGAAGTATGCCATCAGTGAACACCTTCAGGATGGAAGCAAGGCGCGTTTGCAAGGGCAGCGACAGTTCATAGCGCCGTTGTTAAGCCCCCGTGGTAACGCTCGGCGTAAAGTAACGCGAGTTGGTTTGAGCGATAGCGCGGTTGCTAACAAGAAACCGTCCGCGCTAAGTTACTCTAAAGGCGCTAACGTTAGCGCGAGAACCGGAATCGCACCCCAGGCTCCCGAAAGAAAGTACAGGGAGCGATCACTCTGTGAAAATCAGTCGAATAGTTCGCTTCCAGCAATCCGCGGTTTCCAGTAAGCAAAGTTGCGCTCGAAGATTGTAGAGTACAAGTGAGTGCGAGCACTTGGTACCGCGTTAAAATCAAACTTTCCGTTACTATCCAGTTATAGAAAGAATTCCATTTTTGGATTGATGCATTATATTCATCCATCCATTTATACCTTTTCGTAGTCAGTAATAATTGTATCGAGTGTGTGTGTGTGTGTGTGTGTGTGATCAAAGAGTAGCCGTCGCCAGTTGCCGACGGAACCAGAGAGAGAGAGAGAACCCGAAAGCGAAAGAATCAGGAGGCGAGAAAGCGAGAGAGTGAGAGAAAGCGAGAGTAAAGGAACAACGCCGATTTTGGACTAACGTTCATTGAAACAGAAGTTGATGAGTGAACCTTTTACCCGCATTCGCCCTTCCAAATATGTATTCGATTGGTGTAACAGAAATACTGGTAGCAAGGGCCAATGTCTAATACTCGCTTGGTTTTAACCGTTTTGGCTATTGCTGCCAGGGTCTGATAAGCCTCGTCAATCTCGATCTCGACAAGCAGTAACCGAATTACGCATAATTTTGAATTATACTTTATACAGCCCGTACCTATTGTAATATACAACCTGACTACCAACGTGTAGAATCATTATAATCTATCAATACACTCTTCTTTTAAGTTCCATCGTAACTTATGTCAATTTTTCTTTAATCATCATATCGTCCAATTAATATAACCCAAGACCAACAGTGGATCCTGTACGGGATTAGTCGGATAGCGATCCCATTTACCAGGTCATCCTTCGCTAGGTTAGACCTTTTCTTTATTTATTAAAGTTTTGTTACTGCGCGCCGGCCCTCAGCCTACACGTAGAAGCCCTTATCGCTCGGCCGCGACGCGCGTACGTGACAGACAAATTGGTGGCAGCGGTGGGATTGTTTTATCCGACGGCACTGGGTCACTGGGTTACACTAGGACACATGGTACCGTCCAACGGCACGGCTCAGCTGTGACTGTAGACCTTTAATTGCTTTAAAGAGATTGACGAGAAAGAGATAAGTTCTTGAGTCCAACTTGTATACGCTGTCCGTGAGATCCGTTGCCCAGTCGTTTTGACATACGGTTGCGCATATATAGTTACATGTTCATTGGCTTATTGCAATATTGTTAAGTTCTTGAATATCCGAAAATGACGAGTTCAAACGACACCGCAGCTCAGAGCGCGAATCGCTCTATTTCCGGAGACTTATTGCCTACCTCTATGGTAGAAAATTTCGCCATCCAACAAACAGTTGCTCAAATTCCCGAATTTGACGGGTCCAACATTCCTCTGAAGGATTTTCTACTGGACCTTCAAAATTCCGCTTCTTGTTTACCGGAAAACGCCGAACGATTCTTTATCAAATCCGTAATAGGCAAACTTCGCGCAGAGGCTCGAGACAGTATATATGATCTATCCATTTGTAAAATAGACGATTTGATCAAACATTTGAAAAAACGATTTTCATCAGGAAAAGGTTATGATTATTATCAACGGGAAATATCTAATATTCGCATACGTAGAAACGAGAGCGTTTATAGTTTTCATGATAGGCTAAAAATTCTTCTAAGCGGCCTTAAAACTTGCTTCACTGATATGGATGGCGTAGATCCTGAGCGTATGATGGTACCATTTAGAAGCAATGCTGTAAATGCCTTTATAAGAGGTTTACCTGACGAAATGGCGAGGGCCATTGAAGCTCGAGATCCGGAAAATTTAGATAAAGCATTAGAAGTTGCGTTGCGCGTACAATCGCGGATGAGACAAGGAGTAATTCCGTCATATGAGAGACAGCCACTAGATTTTCCAAATTTTCAGAATTCTAGACAAATCTCCCCTTCTCGCAATTCATATGAGGACCGCTCTCATGATAATGAGCGACGTCGTGAATATCGATCTTATCTGGTCCAGGAAGAGCATGGATCGAGGCCTACTACTGCCCCTACCGGGATCTTAAAACGATCGGATAATTCGACTCGCCCAGGCACTCCTAGCCCTGAGAGAAAACGTCCCGATTCACCACAATTTTTCCGGAAACGTGGCACGTCGCCCCAATTTTATGATGTAAATTATCCGAAATATTGCTGCCCTTATAGCGTTCCGCAACATTTCTGTCCACATTGCCACTGCCACTGTCGCAGCCAATTCAAGAATTCGCCAAGCTACGGTAACAGAAGAAATCAAGTAGACCAATCACCACGATCACTATCGCCTTCGCGTTCCGCGGCATTAAATACAAATTCTAATGATTTAAACTTGCAACGCGTTCGTCGCAACGACGCGACGACGAGCCAAGCGACTTCAAAGCGTCAAACAGTAAGATTTCTGGAGAATCAGAAATAAAGGTTTTCGCAATAAGCACTAATCAGAAAACCCCAATCGTGCAAATGCGCGCTAAGGAATTTCGTAACGGGCCATGCAGATTTCTCGTAGATACTGGAGCAGAGATTAATATTATCAAATTAAACGCCTTGCACGAAGATGTCGTCGTGAACCTGAACGAAAATGTTATCATTTCCGGGATAACTCCCGATAAATCAAAAACAATAGGTACAACGACTGTCCACCTTAATAAACAACCAGTTAAATTTCACGTGGTAAAATCGGACGCTCCCCTGGCACCCGAAGGAATACTTGGTCAGGACTATTTGAGGCAAGAACAAGCAGAGATTTCCTTTGCTCATAATACTTTAGTTACCCAAAGTGATCCTATAAAACCGATACCTTTCATTGGGAACCAATCAGCTGACAAACTGAAGCCCATTCAAAATCAAAACCCACAGAAATTTAAGATCAGGGCTCGTGTTAGGCAGCCTATCGGTATATACTGTGACGTTACGTTTTCGACGTAAGTCACAAAAAGGCTATCTCCACCCGTTTAAAACTAGCGCCGCGCGATATTAGAGAAGAGCGTCTCCAATCAGGAAAATCCTAGCAATCTGGCGACAATACTAACGACTGCGAATTCGTCTGAGCCAATAAGGGAGCAGCAAATCAGGGACGACGATCAACCCACATCACCCGAAATCGCTAAATCTGTCAGCCCAGAGGAACTCGGCCCGACCAGGGTGGACATTAAGGGGATCAGCAGTCTCCGATGGAATCCGAAGACGGCCGGTCACCGTTGGAGGAGCCGGGTGGTGAGGCAGGCGACCCCGAGTTGCCCCTGCATCGTGGGAGGCTTGACCGATTGTCGTCTCGACGAGGCAGGGTTGGCGCACAGAGGGCCTACGGCCCTGGCGTCGTCCACCCGAGGGCACAGCGAGCCCTGCGCGCGCGGTAGGATCCAGCGACCAATAGAAATCGATTTTGGGGACAAAGGCGGCTAGACGAGCTTTAGGGAATAGCGTGCAGAATTCGGCACTCTTGTGCTGACGATCGAACCGAGCGGGCGAATAGCGACTATCGTAAGGACCTAAATACCGAATTGCGTACAAAGAAGGGAGGAAGGAAGGAAGGACCTTTTTTTTTTTTTACATGGGGGAAATCCTCATGGATTCCCCGCCCCCCTGAGGAGGGGACGGGGATATGCCGGACTCTTACCGGTTAAAACCCCCCATGGTGGCCAGCCTCTGGGGCCCTCCAGGGCGGACTCTGGGAACTCTGGACGAACAACATCCAGAGCCCGCCCTACTCGGCCCCTCGGCGCGCTACGCGCTACCTCCCGGGGGGGGGGGCCATGTCGCGGACCCCCCGGTTACCTGCATTTTGGCGACTAGGCGGACCACACGCCTAGTCGCCCCTCATCGGGCCCTTTTCGCGGAGGGGCCCCTGTCCTCAGAAGGGACCCCCCAAGGACCGATGGAGCTTGCGCGCGACGGGGCCGTGGCTCCCAGCCGCGCGCTCTCGCAAAAAGCGAGGCTGACGCTACAAAAGAACGAGGGCAGGGGCGGTCCGGTTAGAGCCGATAGGCCCCTCGCCGGAGACGTCCGCCCCTCGCCCTCGCCCGTCCTCGGCGACCGGGAGCTTGGCGCCGCTCCCGGTCGCGTTCGGCGGCCTCTTTCTGCGAGAGAACGGTCTCGCAGAAGGAGGCCACCGCCACCCAATTCTCCTCGCCGGCGACCATGGCTTTCACGATGGCCGCCGGCGAGAGATCCTCCCCTTTCTGGCCGACCAGGCACGCTCAGCGTCCCACGAGGGACACTCCTCGAGGGTGTGCTGAGCGTCGTCCCGGTCGGCCCCGCAGTGGTGGCAGCGGGTGTCCGCCTCCCGCCCTATGCGCGCCAGATACCCACCGAAGCAACCATGTCCGGTGAGCATCTGGCACGCCCTGTAGGTGACGCCGTGTCTCCTACCGCTATCCGCCCATTCCGCCAACGAGGGGAGGATAGCCCCGACAGCCCTGCTGGCGGCGTGGCGCGGCTCGGACAGCCACGCTCGCCACCTCTCCAGCAGGGTCTGCCGAGCCTGGCGTTTCAGGCCCTTGACCGCCTCTGCCGCGACGGGCCCGCCCCTTCGCCGGAGGTCAGCCTGGCCGAGATACACCTCGGCCAGGTACTGAGCCTCCAATTCCCAGGGGGGAATACCCGCCACGGCGCTCGCCGCCGCACCGGAGATGGTGCGGTAGCCCCGGGCGACCCGGATGGCCACACCGCGGTGCAACCGCCCGACTAGGCGGCGACACCGCACACTGGCCACCATGTTGGTCGCCCAGACCGGGGCGCCATACATCAGTATGGACCGCACCACCCCGGCATACAGACGGCGAGCACGTCCTCCCGCTCCCCCCACGTTGGGCAACAGCCGGCAAAGCGCGCCCGCTGCAGCCTCAGCGCGGGGGGCGAGGCGGTCAAAGTGCACCTCGAAGCGCCAGTGGCTGTCGAGGACGAGGCCGAGATATTTCATATCGGCCCCGACCTCGACCACGGCGTCACCCACCGACAGCCCGACCCTAGGGGGCGGACCTAGCTTCCCACGGGCGCAGAACCAAATGGCCTGCGTTTTGTGAGGAGCCACCGCCAGACCGAGCTGCCGAATGGCGGCGGACACCCGCGCCACCGCCATCTCCGCGACCCGCTTGGTCCTCCTCCAGTCGCTCTCGCCGGTGATAACGAGGGTGTCGTCCGCATAGCAGACGACATCCACACCGGCGGGAAGCGACACCCGCAGAACCGCGTCGTTGGCGATGTCCCACAGGAGCGGTCCAAGCACCGACCCCTGCGGGACGCCGCGGTCCACTCTTCTCTGCCTCGACCCTCCATCCTGCCCGACAAATTCAATGTATCTGCCGGACAGGTAGGCCCCGACTACCCTCCTGAGGTACGGGGGCACTCGGTGGTATTCGAGCGCCCCCATAATCCTCTCCCAGGGTAGGGAGTTAAAGGCGTTGATGATGTCCAGCGACACCGCCAACGCCACGCCTCCCCTGGAGACCACCGCCTCCGTGAAGGACTTGACGCGGTTCACCGCATCCACGGTGGACCGTCCTCCACGGAAGCCGTACTGGCGGTCATTCAGGTCGGGACCCAGACCGACAAGGTGCTGGACAAGGCGACGAGCGATGATCCGCTCGAAGATCTTGCCAGCCTCGTCCAGCAGACATATCGGTCGGAAGGCCGAGGGAGAGTCTGCGGGCTTGCCCTCCTTTTGGAGCAGGACCAAGCGGGCCAACTTCCAGGAGGAGGGGAAAACCCCCTCCTCCAAGCATCTGTTAAAGAGGCTGAGGAGCCTGGGGCCAATCGCCCCCAATGCCAAAGACCAGGCCCTTTCCGGGATGCCGTCAGGCCCCGGTGCCTTGCCGGCACGGAGCCGTTTGGCTGCATCCCGCAGCTCTCCAGGGGTCACCTCCAGTTCCTCGGACTATGTAGACTGGCCCAATTCCCTGGAGGGGCCCGGGACACCCCCAAGGGCGGCGGGCTCGACCCTCGCCCCGGCTGGGAAGAGGGTCCCCACCACCTGGTCGAGAAATCCCGGGCTTAGGGTTTCGGTGACAGGGGGGGGGGCACGGCCGGAGCCTGCCCAGCACCGCCTTGTAGGCGCGCCCCCACGGATCACCGTCCACCAACCCCTGGAGCTCATCGTAGGACCTGGCCTTGGCCGCCCTGATGGCGCGCTGCAGCTGCGTGCGGGATTCACGGTATGCAACGTACAGCGCTTCCACCCTGGTAGGGTCCGGCCGACTCACACGCCACGCCCGCGTGTACCGGCGTCTGGCCCGAACACAGGTTTCCCTGAGTTCGTTGATCTGACCAGACCACCAGCACACGCAGCGCCGCGATGGCGGGCCGCCCCTGGCCCGTGGCATCGCCACGTCGCAGACTTGCGTCATGGCGCCCCGGAGCCAGACGGCGGTCTCCTCCACGCCAATACTGTCGGCCGGCCCTTGCGGCCACGTAACGGCCAGGGTGGCCGCCATCAAGGCGTCCTCATCCAGGCTCCTCAGCCTCCACCTCGGTGGCGGTGGTGAGGTGTTTCGTCCCCGGCGGTCGGGTCGTCTGCCCACACGCGCCCCTGTGCCGGAGAGCTCCATGGAGACGTATCGATGATCCGATAACGTCTCCACTTCACCCTCCACGCGCCAGGAGCGCAGTCTGCGCACGACGGAGGGCGAGCCCCACGTGAGGTCCACGATGGAGCCGCCCCCGCGCCGCACGCATGTGTGGGCCGACCCCCGGTTAGCGAGCCAGAGGTCGAGACCCGCCGCCCAGGCCTCCAAGGCCCGTCCTCGGGGAACCCCAACTCGTTGACTTCGAGTTGAAGTCCCCGAGGACCAGCACCGGACGCGGCCGGCACCGCTGAACGCAGCGGGCCAGCCGGTCCAGATAGCACTGGAACTCCCCGAGGGGACAGTTGGGGGTAATATAACAACCCACCACCGCCATGTCGCCCCACAACGCCGCCACGAATCCCTCGCCCCTCTCCATCAGGGAGACGAGCGGGCATCCGGGCGGCGCGTTGCCGCCCCTGACGATCGCCACGTCCTGGCGCTCGTCCCCCATCCAGAATGGATGGGTTGGAACGCCGTAAGGCTCTGCGACGACCGCCAGCGCGACGCCTCTCTCCAGCATGGCCTGCAGGAAGAGGTCCTGAGCCGCCCGGCAACGGTTCAGGTTCGCCTGGAGAATCTTGGCCATCACTCAGCGATGTCCATGGCCTCCTCCAGGCGCTCCCCCTCCCGCAGGCCCTTCTGGGGCTTCTTCTTGCCCTTCCCTTTGCCCTTCACGGCGGGAAGGGGTGGGAGAGCCAAGGAAGGAAGGACCTGAGAGTTCCCCGACCCCCCTTGCCTGCGACCGCTAGCAAACCACTAATAACTATCGGTAAGCGAACACCTTTCCACTCTAGGTTTTGTGAGGGACTGACTTCCTTGTGAGATCCCAGCTAGAGATTCGCTGTTTCTCGGCCCTTAAGACCTGCTCGCGTTTCGACTGTAAGTTTTCCATTTCCGATCTATTGTCTAGATCATTCTGAGCTACAATTCTTTCTTCTATTAGTGATTATGTAAACTGAGATCTTCCTGCGGGCTGACGAAGTCAGCCAAGAGTCAATTGTAGAACATCTGTAGAATTCTGCCCATCGGGAATTCGGGAAATCTGTTGACGCCGGTCATCTGCGTAGAGCTAGCGAATATCTGAATGTAACTTCGACTATTCTAACTCGCAGCCACGTGCTTCGCCCGAGGTTGCTCATGAACACCTCGAGCGAAGGACTCTTTCTCTGCTTCATTGTCGAAATAAAATCATCAATACTAGCTCAATCCTGGCTTGTTCACTCGTGTCGAACCCACGTGCTCTCCTTGTCGTCTGATCTAGCCGAAGTACCTGTTTGGCCGTCTCGGGAGATTCAATGTTGCCGTTCTCTTTGCGATTTTGTGAGATTTTGTGTGGCATCTTCGATGCCTGGCGCTCATTTTTGTGGAACTGGGGAATAGTTGGCTTCGAATCTCCCGGGCCGAAGTATCGGGAAAAGTATCGTCCAGAGGAAATTATAAGAGTTGGGAAATTCAGTTCTCCCCATACACTAACGTCAGCCACTCATTATTCTCGAGCCTTGCTGCAAGCGAGACTCGAGAATATTTCGTTATTTTCCTGATAATACGTACTCAATCCAGAATTGCGTACTGGATATTTACCGCAGGTCTCGAAGAGGGATGGGTTGTATATCGGAGAAGCAGCCGTTTCGGTAAATGATCAAGGAGTTTGCCATGTTCTAGCCATAGACACTTTAGACGAAGATATTGAAGTAGAAATACCGCCACAGGAAATAATACCTTTTGAATTTCACGATCTCTCCGGAGAATCTGATTCTGAAGTCGAGATCATACCACAGCATTTTAATAGGATAGACCAAATTGTTTCTAAGTTGAGATTGGTTCATCTAAATGCGGAAGAGAAAAATCATGTATTAAATATCGTTGAAGAATTCCCGGATAGATTCTATTTATCGGGAGATAAGTTACAACCGACTCCATTAGTTAAGCACAAGATTCCGACGGAAAATGATATCCCAATAAATACTAGACAATATAGATTTCCGCCAATACACAAGGAAGAGATCCAAAGGCAGATCACCTCGAAGTTAAAATCCGGTATAATTGCCCCATCAAGTTCCCCATATAATTCGCCTCTCTGGATTGTCCCAAAAAAGCCCGACTCTAAAGGAAACCCCAGATGGAGGATGGTGATTGACTTTCGTAAATTGAACGAGAAAACCATTGGCGATGCATACCCGTTACAGAACATAACAGATATTTTGGATCATCTTGGCGAAGCTCAATATTTCTCAGTTTTTGATTTAGCGAGCGGTTTTCAACAAATAGAAATGGATCCCTCTGATAGGGCAAAAACTGATTTTTCCACGCTAAACGGTCATTACGAATATGTGAGAATGCCTGAAGGCTTGAAAACGCACCTGCTACATTCCAAAGATTAATGGATCAAGTTTTACGTGGATTGCAAGGAACCGAAGTCTTTGTATATTTAGACGATATAGTAGTATTTGCTCAAAATTTAGAGGAACATGGTAAAAAGGTTGGAAGACTATTTGCAAAATTAGCTAGCGCAAAACTGACTTTGCAACCTGACAAGTGTGAATTTCTAAAACCCGAAGTTACATATTTAGGTCATATATTTGGCAGAAATGGATTAAGACCTGATTTGCGGAAAGTTGATGCGGTGAGACACTTTCCCAGGCCTGTAACGCAAAAAAATATTAGAGAATTCCTTGGTTTAGCTGGATATTATCGACGTTTTATTACAAATTTCGCAGGAGTGTCAAAGCACCTTACCGAATTACTGAAGAAAAATTCCAAATTTGTTTGGGGAAAGGAGCAAAAAGAAAGTTTCTTGAAATTACGCAAAGCCTTATGCAAACGTGCGATACTCCAATATCCGGATTTCAATGAAATTTTTACACTGACTACCGACGCATCCGACAAAACAATTGGACCCATTCTTAGTCAAGAAAAGGATGGTCACGATTTGCCAGTGGCATACCTTTCTCGTACGTTGACTAAAGCGGAATGTAATTATACTACCACTGAAAAAAAATGTTTGGCTATACTATATGCAGTAATTCATTTTAGACCGTATCTTTACGGGAGGAAGTTTATTTTGGTTAGCGATCATGAGCCTTTAAGGTGGACAAATTCAATAAAAGATCCTGGACAAAGATTGGTTCGATGGCGATTAAAGCTCCGAGATTATAATTACGAATTTGTACACAAAGCAGGGAAATTGAACGTAAATGCCGATGCCTTATCAAGGAATCCAGCCGACTGTTGCAGCTCGGAAGAGTCCGACGAATCGAGTCCCTCTGATACTTCCGATTCAGACTTAGCGAAAAGCGTTACGGAAGATCAGAATTTCTCCCTCTCAAGTTCCTATCCTGAGAAATTCACATTATACCCCGCAGGAAGTAACCCTATAACCTCTTCTAAACGAGCGACTAGTAACACCAGACAATCTGTAGAACAAAAACGATCTACCACCTCCAACCAGCTGACCATACCGAAAGCATCCACTGGTAAAGTAGGGAGACCCGTAGGTTCCAGAAATCGACCCAAAACTCCGCCCGTATTCGAGCAAAGCGTAATAGCTCAAAGAACTAGATCCAAGGCAGGTATTTCCCCACCATCCTTATTACCAAATCCTCCACCCGTACAAAACCCTCCCGTGACAATAGAAGTGGAGTCTGTCTCAGAATCTGACAACCCAATAACGTTGACATTCCGATCCCCCGCGAACGAAGTTCTGCGTTCCCAGGAATACCACCTCCACCAGAGATGCCTAGGCCTGCCTAGAGCCGAAAATATTGACGTAAGACCAAGTACTAGCCAACCTCCACAAGCAGCCCCCATTCCTGAGCCATATGATCCGATAGCATTGCGATTACCCGACAACGAGGAGGACGACAATGAAACACCGGAATCTTCCCGAGCGCCCGACACACCAAAAGGCCCGTCTATAGACCTAGAAGAGTTACGAGATTCCTTCTTGAAATTTGACGAAATTGAAAGAAGCAAGCATGAAGCGGAATCAGCTACGATTGACGAGGAAGACTCAGTAACAGACGACAGCGACGAACAGAGTGACGGGGAAGAGGAAATGCAATGAAACCAAATAATCGAAGAACTTTACGAACAATTGGCAGAAATGACCGGTCCTACGAAAGCTTCTAAGGGAGTACCCGTAGAAAGACTAATAGGCGGACCGATAGACAGACCAAGGAGACAATTGACCTTATCGGGAATATCAGAAGAGACAGAACTAGACATGACTATCGAACCAAGACGAGACTATTCCAGATCCATGATTTCTACTGCAATGCTCCTCCACAAACCGTTAGCATTGTCCACACCTTATCCGAGCTCTCTTAAGGAGGGAGGTAGAAGAATTATAACAGATCCAACATGTAAATCAACATCCGTATCCACACCTACACTTGCGCCTACCACCCCGATAATACCAAAGACATTAGATACGCGAATTACGGGATCAATACCCCCTGTTGTCCCTCAACGATTTAAAATAATTGAGCATAGTAGAGAAAACTTAACACATTATAGAGCAAATTATGTTCTGTGACGTTACGTTTTCGACGTAAGTCACAAAAAGGCTATCTCCACCCGTTTAAAACTAGCGCCGCGCGATATTAGAGAAGAGCGTCTCCAAGCAGGGAAATCCTAGCGATCTGACGACAATATTAACGACTGCGAATTCGTCTGAGCCAATAAGGGAGAAGCAAACCAGGGACGACCATCAACCCACAGCACCCCAAATCGCTAAATCTGCCAGCCCAGAGGAACTCGGCCCGACCAGGGTGAACATTAAGGGGATCAGCAGTCTCCGATGGCATCCGAAGACGACCGGTCACCGTTGGAGGAGCCGGGTGGTGAGGCAAGCGACCCCGAGTTGCCCTTGCATCGTGGGAGGCTTGACCAATTGTCGTCTCGACGAGGCAGGGTTGGCGCTCAGAGGGCCTACGGCCCTGGCGTCGTTCACCCGAGGGCACAGCGAGCCCTGCGCGCGCGGTAGGATCCAGCGACCAATAGAAATCGATTTCGGGGACAAAGGCGGCTAGACGAGCGTTAGGGAATAGCGCGCAGAGTTCGGCACTCTTGTGCTGACTGTCGAGGCGAGCGAGCGGAAAACCAGCGACTACCGACTCCCGAATAAAGAGCGACTGCCGACTAGCAAACCTTTGCGACTTCCGAATTAACGCTCGTAAGAAGGAAGGAAGGAAGGAGGGAAGAGAATAACGATCCCCCGATCTTCCGGACTAGCGGCGCTTTGCGAGAAAACAATAACTATCGGTAAGCGAACACCTTTCCGCTCTAGCTTTTGTGAGGGACTGACTTCTTTGTGAGATCCCAGCTAGAGATTCGCTGTTTCTCGGCCCTTAAGGCCTTCTCGCTTTTCGACTGTAAGTTTTCCATTTCCGATCTATTGTCTAGATCATTCTGAGCTACAATTCTTTCCGATATTCCTGATTATGTAAACTGAGATCTTCCTGCGGGCTGACGAAGTCAGCCAAGAGTCAATTGTAGAAAATCTGTAGAATTCTGACCAACGGGAATTCGGGAAATCTGTTAACGCCGGTCATCTGCGTAGAGCTAGCGAACATCTGAATGTAACTTTGACTATTCTAACTCGCAGCCACGTGCTTCGCCCGAGGTTGCTCATGAACACCTCGAGCGAAGGACTCTCTCTCTGCTTCATTGTCGAAATAAAATCATCCATACTAGCTCAATCCTGGCTTGTTCACTCGTGTCGAACCCACGTGCTCTCCCTGTTGTCTGATCTAGCCGAAGCACCTGTTTGGCCGTCTCGGGAGATTCAATGTGGCCGTTCTCTTTGCGATTCTTGTGAGATTTTGAGTGGCATCTTCGATGCCTGGCGCCCATTTTTGTGGTACTAGGGAATAGTTGGCTTCGAATCTCCCGGGCCGAAGTATCGGGAAAAGTATCGTCCAGAGAAATATAAGAGCTGGGGAAATTCAGTTCTCCCCATAAACTAACTTCTCGATCTAACTATTAACCAGAAAGTAATTATCTCTTTCTCATATTCTCGAGTCTAGCCCAAAAGCCAGACTCGAGAATATTTCTTTATTTTCCTGATAGTTCATTTCCTTTCCGCCGATTGCGAATTGACGACGCCCATCAGCAAACTATTATCTGATCTAGGACTAATAAATAGCACCGATATGAAACTCGCAAAACCAAAATTAGGACAAATTCTGATCACCAAAAATGGTAGTTTCAAAATTTTTACTGTAATAATTAAAAACAATCATTTCGATGAACTCTCCACCGACACAATAGAATTGGCCTTCAAGAATCTGCGAACTGTTTTAGTAGAATCAAAAGTTAACCATTTTAGAATTAGCCAACAAGGAGATTTCATGCATACACTGCCCCAGGGTACACTAGCTAAAATGCTAATGAATACTTTTGAGGAAGGAGATGTAAAAATAACTGTATGCACGGGAATAATACAAATACCACCCGAATCTTTGCGCTCTAAGATAATTTCAGAGCTGCATGAAGGATTAGTGGGTGGTCACAAAGGCGTTACTAAAACGTATAGTCGAATTCGGGAAAAATTTTATTGGCCTAGAATGAGAAATGATGTTCAAAATTTCATCCGCTCATGTGATAGCTGTCAAAACAAGAAACTTGTGAGAATCAAGACTAGAGAACCTATGCTGATAACAGATACTCCTATTGAACCGTTCGAAAAAATATCAATAGATACGGTAGGCCCATTACCAATAACAACAAGCGGCAATAGACATATTCTAACCATGCAGGATAATTTATCAAAGTATTGCATTGCAGTCCCAGTACCTAATATCAGGGCTGAAACAATTGCTCACGCATTAGTGACTAACTTAATCTTGAAATACGGAGCACCCAAGGTTATACTCTCTGACCAGGGCACCAGTTTCATCAACAAAATTATTCAAAGCATTGCAAAAATTTTCCGTATGAAACACGTAACCACCTCGGGCTACAGACCCCAAACTAACGGAGCTCTGGAAAGAAGCCATATAGTATTAACAGAGTACATATCTCACTACATAGATAAATTCGATAATTGGGATAGACTGGTACCCTTTGCCATGTTTTCATATAATACGTCCGTGCATGAAGCCACGAATTTCACACCCCATGAGATAATATTTGGAAAATTAGCAAGGATACCTTCGGAACTTCCTCCTGAAGAAGAGCACCCCATTTACAATTCCTACCTCTTAGATTTGGTAAATCGGTTATCTGAGATGCAACTAGTCGCTGGTAACAACTTGATTAGGGCAAAAGAAAGATCTAAGAGTTATTATGACCAAAGTGTTCAACCTTTCTCTGGCAAAGTAGGTGACCAGGCCCGCGTGTTGATTGAACCCAAAAAGGGAAAATTTAGCCAGCGATATCATGGACCGTATGAAATAGTGGGACTCACGGATAGAAGCAATGTGATCTTGGAGAATGAGGGTGGAAAGAGATTCGCTAAACATTTGGACAAAATTAAAATAGCAGGATAATGTCGATAAATTACAGTTGAAATGAACCTTGCACTCACTTGGATATTCCTCGGACTATGGACTGCTGCTGGCACGACAGATTGTACAATGTATTCTTCCGAAGGGCCGACTGGCGTGTGATAGTATACATAGATCCGGCAAAGTTATACCACAAATTCGATAAGGAATTACGGAACATGGAAAATGTCTACCAACAATGTAAAAATTCATCAACTTCCCTTGATTGCGAAGGAATATTGCAACTACAGGCGTCACAGCGAAAAATCCAACACTGTCTCAATCAACAATTGGAAGTAAAGGATCTCATCTCCAACATCCCAGGAAAATTCCACAATGAAAAGATCAAGCACAGCTTCCGGCAAGCCTGAAACGACGAGGAACCCCGTTTGGATTCATAGGTTCAGTCAGCAGGACGCTGTTTGGGACCCTTAACGAAGAAGATGCGGAATACTTCAACGGAGAAATCGATAGACTGTACCAAGGACAGCGTGACATGGTGAAGGTTATGAGGAACTGTACACATATAGTTGCCACGGATCTTCACCGCGTTCACCAGAGCATCAATGGGGCAATGCAGTTAATAGCAAGGAACTATGCAGTAATAGGCAGTTTCCAGAAATTCATAAATGAAGAAAGTATTTTGAATTACACCGTAGCGTTAATGCAGTATAACGCTAACTTAAACCGATTGATGGATTAATACATCGCTGCGGCAAGAGATACTGAATCCATCGTGCGGTCGGCCGAACAAAACAAACTACATCCGTCATTATTGAGCATTCCAAAACTCAGAGGAATAATCTCGGAAATACATCAAGGCTACGTTATCCTGAAGACCAAATTTCTGAAATTATGAAATTGATTCGGGTAACCATATTCAGATCAGACAAAATCATGTTTGGTTTGTACTATCAGGAAAATAAAGAATATTCTCGAGTCTGGTTTTTGAGCTAGACTCGAGAATAATTAGAAAAAGGGGCTTTCTTTAATGGTTCCTAGTTAGATCGAGACGTTAGTGTATGGGGGCTCTGAATCTAAAGGGGAGAACTGAATTTCCCAACCCTTATAATTTTCCTCTCACGATAAGTTTCCCGATACTTCGGCTCGGGAGATTCGAAGCCTACGATTCCTTAGCAAATCCGGAATGGGCGCCAGGCATCAGAGATGCCACTCAAATAGATTCTTTAGGCTTCAAACAGCCACACAAAACTTCAACAAAATGGGCTTCGGACAGCCACTCAAAACTCTAACACAATCGGCCTCGAACAGCCACTCGACAACTAAGGCGCTAAGGAACGGCAACAGAGAATCTCCGGCTACAGAGGCGGCTGACAAGATTGCTTCGGCTAGATCAGACAATAAGGAGAGCACGTGGGTTCGACACGAGTGAACAAGCCAGGATTGAGCTAGTTGATGTTTTATTTCGACGAGGAAGCAGAAAGAATGGTCTCCGCTCGAGGTGTTCATCAGCAACCTCGGGCGAAGCACGTGGTTGCAAGTTGGACAAGTCGAAAGTTACATGGAGATGATCGATAGCTCGACGCAGTTGACCAGCGCTAATGATTTAACAGAATCCGCAAAATCTGAACTCTATGAAGTGACTCTTGGCTGACGCTATCAGCCTGCAGGAAGATCTCAGTCTACACAATATCTCATTCGGAAAAGCAAAGGATCAAACACCAACAGAGAGATCAAGTCGCGAAAGCGAGAACGGAAACTTACAGTCGATAGATCGAAAGCTAGAAGGGCTGAGAGACAACGAAGCGACTAGCTGGGATCCACCGAAGGAGGTGGTCCCTTACAAAAGCTAGTTGGGAAGGATGTTCGCTTACCGCTAGTTTTACAAATCGGCAGTGACGCGAATGAGTGGGATCGGTCGCCTTCCTTCCTTCCTTCCTTCCTGGATTACGTTTAGCTCGCTAGTATTGCCCTTTGTCCGCCAGGATATCGCTCGCTAGTTTCAGGAATGCACGTCCGCTCGCGTTAATCGTCAGCACAAGAGTGCCGAATTCTACGCGCTTTGCCCTAACGTTCGCCTAGCCGTCTTTGTCCCCGAAATCGATCGCTTATTGGTCGCCGGGTCCTACCGCGCGCTCAGGGACTCGCAGTGCCCTCGGACGAACGACGCCAGGGCCGTGTGCCCAACAGGGCGCCAACCCCGCTTGGAAGAGACGGCAAGGGAGGTCGTCCTCTTCTGAGCTGGGTGCCTCGGGGTCGCCTGCCTCACCACCCGGTGATCTCCCTCGATGACCTCTTCGTTGGAGACCCCTTCGGAGGCTGCTGACCCCTTAATGTCCGTCCTGGTCGAGCCGATTCATCTGGGCTGGCAGATTTGGTGACTTCGGGTTCGCAGGGTGGATGGTCGTCCCTGCTTGCTGCTTCCTTATAGGCTCGGACGATAGTATAGACGTTAATACATGATTTCTTGATCTCGCTCGAACAGTATTGGAGACGCTATTTGCCGCTGCTACAGCGGCGCTAAATTTGAGTGAGGAGACGTTTTGTGACAGGCGCCATGCGTAACGTCACAGTACATACCTCTCACAGATCGGCTGAATTACCATGTTTACAAGCTTCACAGCCTACCCATATCTCAAGCGATCGGGCTAAACCGGGGGAACCTGTCAGCATACGTTAAGCCAAAGTCTCGATACATGGGATTTTCGGACGATCATGCTAAATATTTCGAAGCCGATGAAGAATACGTGCAGTCGTCTACACGCAGGAAGGGAAACCTATCTGTGCCCAGCAGGATTACCGCTGATGGATACGGCCGATGCACGATTGTGTGAAGTGGATCTATTGATTCAGCCAACGATCTCTTCATTGAGGAAATGTAATATACTAATTCGATCTAATAATCAGTATTCGTCTGAACATTGGACGCAGTTGGCCACTTTGGGCGGATGGTTATTCTCGACAATGGACGCGTTACCATTACGCCTAACCTGTGAAGATCAAGACCCGATCACTATCCGAATCAGAGGAACCGGGATACTGGAAATACGGGATAAATGCACGGCGAGAACACAACGAGCTATCCTGGCGGGAGCTCGAACATACAATTACCCAAAGCAATTCTACTACGATCCCGACTTATTGCTGAACGTCACGCAAATGTCGCCAATACTCCAAACCATACCTCAGCTTGAGGAAGATGAAATTGATGTCAAGGGTGCCATAGTCAAGGATGGGGAAGATCAAACCTTGTCCGGAATAGAACAAAAATTGGAGGAAATAGGAACCCGACATCGGGACAAGAAACGGCACTTGCGGCTGACCTATGGATCCATACTAGTGCAAACAGTCGTCGTGGCAGGACTAACCATCTTACTCTTCAAGAGGATTCTCCCTGCGCTAAAGAAAAGACGAATGAAGCCAACACCAACGATTACCGATATTCCAATGCACGAAACCGATAGTACAGTCTTAGCGATTCCTGAGCCCGTGGTCGAGCCACTGGTGCAAAGAGTTATTGTTCCTTAATCTCACTTGTTGCGCTTTAGTGCGTCCTACTCTATTTTATTTCTTTTTTCCAAACCAATCTTTACCTACAAATTCAGTCTATTTTTTTGCGTGTTGTCAAACTGATATCCTCAACTGTTTGTGCTCGATGAGAGTATCTAATAAGAAAACTAATATGCTCCTATACTCTGCAGGAACAATGAGTATCGGTTGGCAGCCCACCGTGAATACCCAAAATACGGTGACCAACCGTATGGTGTTTGTCGCCGGATTACCTATATATGTTAACAAACGACAGTTGGAGAATTTCATCCGAGATGATTTTGACCTGAGCTCGCAGCTGGAGAAATTGATCACCCAGAAGAAAGGCAGAGCACGATTCGGATTTATTACTCTAACCGAAGAGGAAGCTGCCAACAAGATGTTAAACACCGCCACAACCAAAGCGATCGTCTTTAAAAATAAAGAACTAACGTTCAAGCCCGCGCATTCGTGGCACTTATTGCGTCTAATTAAGCACAACGGGAAACCTTGCGTCGAACAGTTCCCCGATCCGTTCGATGGGGTGAGAGTGCGACTCCACGGCAACGCGCCTTTGTCGATGGAATGTATCATTGCAATAGCGGGATGGTTGCCGTTGAAAGAACGCGCACGAATGGAGTGCGGGTGTAACACTTGGAGGGTCGCATCACGGGCGAGCATGACGGACGTGACAGCACTTGACACTACTGACTGGAGATGGGGCCAAGGTCCTAATAGGTACCTTGTCCCCGAGGCCATATATTGGTTGCTGATGAGGTGCGGCCAACAGATTACCAGTGTAAACCTAACAAAAAACGAGCACATATCCAATCTCACTCCCAGTTCACTATCTCTCATTCCGAAATACTGCTCCAATTTAACAAGTTTCTTGAACCCCCATATCCTTACCCCGAATGCCACTCTTCATCAACTTTCGAATTGCCATAACCTACGACGAGTAACCTTGGGCACCTTAGAAAGTGCACCCGACGACGGGTTACGCGCCGTGATTGCAGCGAATCCTGCGCTTATGAGCCTCAAAATTTTCGGCGCGACAATGTCTGGCAGGGCCTTAGGCTATCTAACGGTCCAAACGTTGGTCTTGTACCGCTGCAATCTGGTTGATCCATCCCACACCTCACTAGCTTTCCTCAATATGGCCTGTCTTAGCGAACTCAATTTAACACTCACAACGATACAATATCCAGAGCCACTACAAGGTATAATTAATAATCCGACCATTTCTTCCCTGAAACATCTCACAATTCGTGGCGTACATTTCTCTCCTTCTGCTTTCATAGATTTCGATCTCGACCAACTAAACCCTGGCCCACTGGGCAGCGCTATTGCAATGCCATCCAAAATCCCGAAACTGACCTGACTCACCATAACCGATTGTGGATGGGTCGGAAATGACTTCGTCACACAAATAGGCACGCACCTACGAGAGCTAAACTACTTGGACCTGAGTGGGTGCACAAATATCATGGGATTCGGAGCCCTTGACCCTCTCTCCAATCTGACAAGTTTAAAAACGATCTTCATGGACCGAATGAACGAGACGGTGACTTTCAATTTTCTTGTGACATTAAGTAATCTAGAACACCTCGAGTGTAGAGGCAATCACGGAGCACTCGACGAAGACTTAGCTCGCCTGGTGGAGACAGCGCACCACCTAACTAGTATAAGTTTAGAAGGATGCATCAACATCGGCAGAGGCGTGGTTGAAGCGGCGTATAGGGCGATACCCCACAGACCAAGTACCACGAGGTACTTGTTCTTGGGGGGTACCGCCGAGAGACGATACAGGAGAGACAGGCAAAACGCATACCTTCGAATCTAGTACGACAGACAGACTTCACGATTAGGAGACTCGGTAGAGTCTCGCGCCAAGTAGTAGTTATATATATAGTACAGCGCACGACTACCGAGGATACTTATCCCGAAGTGTAGCGGTTATCGTCTGCTATAAAACTTTCACCTCGATTTATGTAAAAGTTACAGCTCCAAGGATTTATTTCTGAATTTTGTATTTTTTCGTTGATTTTTCTGAATCGAATGAGCCAAGAATCAAGCGAATCGGTTCAGTCGTTCAGGAGATATGAATTTCACCTCGTTATTATTCTCGTAGTAAAGGCAAGGCGGATTAAGAGTCATGGGATTCATGCAGAATTCCTAAAAATGTAACTTTCACTTTTTTCATACGAGATGGCAGCAATCAGAAATGCTGCGGGCTGCGGAGATAATATGGCTGTGTTGTGTTTACGTTACCGACACGTTGGTTAAGCTGGTTATGCCATGGCTGGTTATGTGACACAGTCCAATTTTATTTTTTATTATTATTTTTCAGATCAATTCTTTATTTAGTTAATAAAAGAGCATATTATCCTTGCCCCTGTCCCTGTGATCTCTTGTGACTATTGAGAATTATGAAATGTCAAAAGTGTTAAGTGCGTAATTCACAAATCACTGTTCACTGTATTTGGTAAACGTGTGCTCATTATCAATAGCTAAAATTCTCAAGTGTCCAGCATATGAATCTTTTAACCAATAATTAGTTAGCAATTATTTACAATTTAAGGAAATGCTAGCTATTGGTAATCAGTAGTTGCTTACGTAGACTAATTTCAGCACTTTAGGTTTGCACTGTCAGCTAGGCACTTGATAGTCAGGATACATAAAAAAACTACACTGAGAATGAGAGAGCTTGCATATATAGCTTATTAAATATAACTTCTAAAGTATTAAGTCAAATCATTTACAATTTCAATAGATTCTGGCTATTGATACTCTCTCCTTTGCTAATCTGAATCATTGTTTGATTTAACGTTTTATTTAACGTTTTAGTGTTATAATATTAACCAAGCGATAGGCTCATACGCAGCCTAATTTAGTGTAGTTGTATTGAGACTGTCAAGTTTTTTGCTCAAGGCACGCTTCAGCTAAAGAGCTAAAATGATTAAGTGATTGTTGTGCTACGCATTGAACAATTTTCAAACCTTTAAATCAAACTAATTTCAGCACTTTAGGTTTGCGCTCCATCAGCTAGGTACTTGACAGTCAGGAGTAACTTGTAAAGTATTAAATCAAATTATTTTCAATTTCATTACATTCTAGCTTTTAGGAATCTCTATTTTGCTAATCTGAATCATTGTTTGATTTAACGCTTTACAATTAAAATATATAAACCAAGCAAAATGCTCATACGTAGTCTAATTTGTATCTTGACTGTCAAGTTCATTGTTCAAGGAACGCTTCAGCTAAAGAACTAAAATGATGTAAGCAAGTACTAATTACCAATCACATGTCATTTAGGGATATAATAGCTATTGGTAATCAGTACTTGTTTAGCAAATTTCATTACTTTAGATTGTGTGCTCCGTGACCTATGCATTTGGTACTGAAGATATACCAAAGTTAAAGTGTGTATGAGGGTGTAGCTTATCTAATCTGCAATTTAAATGCATCCTAGCTATTGGGAATCAGTAAACAGGTGCTAATTATTACCAATTACTAGCATGCTTCTAACTTTCAACAGACTAAAGTTAAAATTTTAAATTATATTAGGCAAGTTGTAAATCTCATACTGTTTAACTTTGGAATATTGAATTTGTTAAATGCAAGCTATATATTATGTAGGGAATCTATATTCTCACATTCAGCTCAATTTCTTAGATCTCCTCCTATGTGCATGATTAAGTTATAAATACATTGTAACATTAAAGTTACATTATAACATAAACATGCATATAGGTGATGGTGCATATTTGAACAGAAATGGCACTTGACATTTTAATCAAATTCTACTTTTAAATTTATTAATTAAACCATTGATAAATAATTAGAAATTTGATTGTCTTTATTGTTAAGTATTAACTAACAAAACGGCATGAAATCCGTCCAAAAGCATTCAACTGTAAAAAAATGCGCCAAGTAGCAGTTGGATTTCCCCACGAAATTGAAACATTGATAAATAAATAGAAATTTTATTGTCTTTATTGTAAAGCATTAACTAACAAAAAGACATGAAATCCGTCCAAAAACATTAAACTGTAAAAAAATGCGCCAAGTAGCAGTTTGATTTTCCCTAAAATTGAAATATAACAAAAAAGATAATAGATATCATACAACAAAGCCAAGTTTTCATTGAAAGATACCTCGATTTAATTCGCATTAGCAATTAATAATAAATTAACAATAAATTAGCGATTAACAATAAAAAAAACTTGGCGTGTGCGCCCTTCATTCGAGGCACTTGCTCTGGTAATATTGCTAAAAAAACTTTTAAAGAAATTAAATTGTAGTAAAGTCAGTTTTGGGTTTGAATCAGTTGCCCATTGTCTTTTTACCTCGCAATGAAGCGCAAAAAAGCGCGCACACGCCAAGTTTTTTTTATTGTTAATCGCTAATTTATTGTTAATTTATTATTAATTGCTAATGCGAATTAAATCGAGGTATCTTTCAATGAAAACTTGGCTTTCTTGTATGATATCTATTATCTTTTTTGTTATATTTCAATTTTAGGGAAAATCAAACTGCTACTTGGCGCATTTTTTTACAGTTTAATGTTTTTGGACGGATAGACAATTTTTGTACACCGCCAATACTGACCATGACCATTCTCATTGAAGGCTTGGGAACCTCGATTAATTAATCTTGGGTTTACCCGTTATCGAGGTACCAAGGTGGAGGTGAGACACCCCTGACGAGACTGACGGCACGCGGACAACAGAAACATCACCGAGGACGATGATGATTCTAAGGAGGGAGGGGTGTTACGTTCCGCAACCCTTCATTTATTTTTCCTTTCCCTCTAAAAGAATTATCGTAAGAGATACGTGGGACAGACCCAGGTCAGCATCCCAATATCTAGGAACGCCGGAAGCCCGGTTTCAAATATTGCATTCCACGTTACTTATCGGCGACTTGTAAGCCTGAGACCAAGCCGATACACACGGTCTCAGGCTGCGATAAGCAAGTAGATTTGCGAGAATGCTGTCGATGCAACTAAGTCGAGCGAGTAGGGATGACGATCACTCCAGGCTCCCGAAAGAAAGTACAGGGAGCGATCACTCTGTGAAAATCAGTCGAATAGTTCGCTTCCAGCAATCCGCGGTTTCCAGTAAGCAAAGTTGCGCTCGAAGATTGTAGAGTACAAGTGAGTGCGAGCACTTGGTACCGCGTTAAAATCAAACTTTCCGTTACTATCCAGTTATAGAAAGAATTCCATTTTTGGATTGATGCATTATATTCATCCATCCATTTATACCTTTTCGTAGTCAGTAATAATTGTATCGAGTGTGTGTGTGTGTGTGTGTGTGATCAAAGAGTAGCCGTCGCCAGTTGCCGACGGAACCAGAGAGAGAGAGAGAACCCGAAAGCGAAAGAATCAGGAGGCGAGAAAGCGAGAGAGTGAGAGAAAGCGAGAGTAAAGGAACAACGCCGATTTTGGACTAACGTTCATTGAAACAGAAGTTGGTGAGTGAACCTTTTACCCGCATTCGCCCTTCCAAATATGTATTCGATTGGTGTAACAGAAATACTGGTAGCAAGGGCCAATGTCTAGTACTCGCTTGGTTTTAACCGTTTTGGCTATTGCTGCCAGGATCTGATAAGCCTCGTCAATCTCGATCTCGACAAGCAGTAACCGAGTTACACATAATTTTGAATTATATTTTATACAGCCCGTACCTATTGTAATATACAACCTGACTACCAACGTGTAGAATCATTATAATCTATCAATACACTCTTCTTTTAAGTTCCATCGTAACTTATGTCAATTTTTTTTTAATCATCATATCGTCCAATTAATATAACCCAAGACCAACAGTGGATCCTGTACGGGATTAGTCGGATAGCGATCCCATTTACCAGGTCATCCTTCGCTAGGTTAGACCTTTTCTTTATTTATTAAAGTTCTGTTACTGCGCGCCGGCCCTCAGCCTACACGTAGAAGCCCTTATCGCTCGGCCGCGACGCGCGTACGTGACAGCGGCAGCTATCGCCGTGACCTGGCCGGACGGGTCGGGAGCAGGCTTGCCAGATTTGTAAGGAATTCCTTACACACGTGCCATCTGCGCATGTGCCACAGGCGTCGCTGCGGCCGTGCCAAACACGTATCGGGCGCAACCAATTCTTTTCCTAGGGAGCACTGAGGGGCCCCTTGAACTTAGTGACACTACTTCGATTCCCCTAAATCACAAAATCTCCTTTTCCTTTTTTTGAGGGAATATGTATTTTTCACCGTTTTATGATTTTAATGTATCGATTTATGCTTGTTATAGTGTAATTTCATAGTTAATAAAAGTTTAATTGAATGACAGGAACAGTTTTAAAAGTTATTAAGTCTTATACCCTATTATACACTTCAGTTCTGTAAAACAATGGCTATCAATTACGACAAAAGTATCGATACGCAGTACGTATTGTAAATTAATATCATGCAAAGAAATCAAATCTTTAGGGAGTACGCGGGACAAAAAATCTCGCCCTCTCCGAGAACCGAACCCCTTGACCGCTCCATTGACAGCCAACCACCTTACCCAATATACCACACAGATGATTACAAGGTTCTAGCCAAAATCGCGATAATTAAATTACATATAAAAATGTAATGTTTATTATTATTATTGTTATTGTTATTATCGTTAAGTAAGTGTACGTTATAGGTTACATATCAAGACAATTAAATAGAAGAAATATCAATAAAAGCTGTAACCTACTTTAAAAAAATGGTTATTTACTGTTACGAAGTTGCAATTCCTTTAAAACGAAATCTAATCTCCAGTTAAGATTTTCTAAAAGTAATTTGTTTACGGATTTGTTATGTAAACGCTTTTCCGGGATTGAAAGAATTAACAATAAATATGTCTACAAGGTATCGTAAAATCATGCTTAATCGCCGAGAGTTTGGGTATTGGGTATTTAACTGGGTATTTAAAGTCTCGCATCTGAGACAGGAGGTTCCGAGAATTGCAATTCCCAGAAGACTGTAACGTACTTTAGTTACCGCATCTGTATTACTGTATCTATTTAGCGTATCTGTATTACTGTATCTACACGAAATCTGTAAGGGTTGGTGGACGAGGTGTCCCACAGACTGCGGGGGGCATGGTAACGGAACATCGAATCAGGGAATCGCCTAAGCTTCCGCGTGGACGTGATTTGCTCAACAGGGTGGGCGGTGGGTGGGATATTGAGATCGCGCGCATCACGGTTTCGTTGTTTCGTTGTTTCGCGACCGTTATGGCAAATTCGCGCCAAATCTCTTTTACTCGCGACAGTGCACGGTTCACAGTGGAGTGAAGTGCAGTGAAGTGAAGTGAAGTGGAAGTACATTAACATTGAAAATTATGGAAGGAAGCACCCCAAGGAAGACGAAGACGAAGACCCGAAAATGTAAGTACTTCTTACCATCGTGGCTAAACCACGATGCTTTAAAGGGGTGGTTGGCGCCAGACCGCGATAGACGTAGAGCTTTTTGTACAGCATGCAATAAGACATTGTCTTTTAATGTTAGTAAAATAGATGTAATACGGCATTCGCTTACACCTTCTCATCTTGCAACTGTTCGCCGTGCAGCTATTTCCTCCGCGTCCAATAATAGTAATGATAGGCCAATTGCTTCCACCAGCAACATTGTTGGTACAGAGAGCCACGCAATCCGTGTTAAAGTTAGCGAATTAAAGCTGGCTACATTTTTCGCGACAACGAATGTTTCAATTCATTTGGTAGACCAGCTTCTTCCATTAATCAAATCAATTTGCCCTGATTCCAACATAGCTCGAGATATGTCGGTTGCGCGTACGAAGTGCACCGCGATCATTAAAAACATTTTATATAAAGTAGAATTGGAGCAACTTGTTTCAGTTCTACAAAATAGTTACTTTTCTATTTTAATTGATGAGAGCACGGATAATACCGACTCTAAGTCGTTATGCGTGCTCGTGCGGTATCTGTGTATTAAAGATAAAATAATTAAAACAAATTTACTAGAACTTCTAAAAGTAGATGCTCGCGATTCTGGGTCAGAAAATTTATATAATTTATTTAAAAGTAGTTTCGAATCAAAACAGATACCTTTAAAAAATATTGTGGGCATGGCTTCTGACAATGCGTCGGTCATGTTGGGGTGTAACAACTCCTTCATGACCCGCTTGAAGGAAGACGTGCCCCATTTGAAAGTTTTTGCTTGTTTTTGCCATTCTATGTACTTAATTGCCCATAAGGCTTTTCTCAAAATTCCGCAGTGCATAGAACAATTAGTTCGCGATGTTACTTCGTACATCGCAAATAGTCCGAAGCGCGTCGCGATTCTTACAGAGTTTCAGGAATATTTCGAGGTCGAATCTCGAAAATTGCTGAAACCATCTTTTACGCGGTGACTCGCTTTGCATGCTTGCGTGGCTCGCCTCCTTGATAATTGGGAGGTTCTGCGACAGTACTTTCAGTTAGCTGTAGTTGAGGATAAAAATCAGACCGACCGTAATTTATATGATTTAATTTTTGATGACAGAAACAAAGCATATGCTTTATTTCTGCAATATGTATTAAATATTTTTAATTCATTTAACGCGCGGTTTCAATCCAATGGTCTGTTAGTTCATAAAATAGCTGAAAGTAGTGTTGCACTTTGGAAGCAATTGGTACAGAATTTCGTGCACATAGAGTATATTACAGTAGAGCCTTTCGTAAAGTTAGATAGAACTGAAATTTTTGTTCCTATTAAGGATATATTTGTTGGTCCGGAATGCCAACACTTTTTGGACACATTAAATACCGCGGATGTTTTGGAAATAAAACATGTTTGTTTTGAGTTTTATAAAACCGCGGTGCACAAGATTCAGTGTCGGCTGCCCCTTTGCGACGCGTTTTTTAATATTTTACATTTTATAGACCCTGTACTAGCACGTCAGAGTGAAGGCACTTTTAATCTTTCAGACATCACAACGCATTTTAGTTTCCTTCATCTTGATGTAAATGCTTTGGCATCTGAATGGAAAGATATCCCGATGCTTTTTCCGCGGTCGGAAACCGAAATTAGTAATAATAATTTTTTTTTGGTGACAATGTCAGACCACATTGTCACCAAAAAGAATATTTTTGGCGCGCTCGGGTATCCAAATTTATCGAAACTCGTTTTCGCGGCGTTAGAAGTAATTTTCAGGGCAAAAATGGCCACAATTTGGAGCCATCACCGCGACATTTAGAGCTGCATAATTCAGCTAATTTATATAATTAATTTTTTTTAGCCGATGACTAAATTGAATTTCTTTCATTTTTTATTATTATTCTTTTACTATTATTATTCTACCACTTTGACGTGCTACTTCGTTTAGTTTAAGATGTCAGTTAATGTATATATTTGTATTATATTTTTGATTTTTCTTTTCTTTTTATTGTTTATTTTATGCATTAAGTTAATTTCTTACGAAATTTAATTAATTTTATTTTTTGTTTTGTTTCTTTCATTCTTACTTATTTTGTTTTTTGTTTATTTATTTTTTATTCATATTACTTATTTTGCTTTTTTGTTTATTTTATATATTTCATTTGTTTTCTTTATTTCATTTTTATTCATATTATTTTGTTTTTTTGTTTATTTCATGAATTTTTTTATTTGTTTTTTTTAGAAATTTTGGTACAAGGCGCATCCATTGTATGTATATTTATTTATTTTATATTTAAATATAATTAGATTTGAGGAGTGTAAGAAGCAGATAACTGTAGAAGACATCAACAGCTGTTATCATGAGGTAAGAGTATTCAATTGCATCAGAATACTCAGTTGTCCATTTTAATAATATCATGTTTTTTGTTTTAGGTGCCAGCAATCCCAGGGCCAAATCAGGATCTTTTTTGAAGCTGGTAAGAGTATTCAATTGCATCAGAATACTCAGTTGTCAATTTTAATAATATCATGTTTCTTATTTTAGGTGGCAGCAATCCCAGCCCAGGGCAGAGGATGCCTGAGGTGAGAGTTTTGAATGCAGTGGCACAACGACTATTACATGACTCTATTAATAATCAAATATAAATTTCTGTTTTCCAGTGTCAGCAGCAACCAGCCCAGGGCAGAGATTAGAAAATTTCCTACAACAGGTGAAAGTTTTGAATACAATTATGTAACTAGTTTAAAATTATTGTATTAGTAATCAATAAATCTTTTTATTTTTAGGTCGCATATTGAACAGCGTTACTGTTTGCAATCTTCATGGGGAAGCAGTGCATTTTTTTTATTTATATATAATATTTTGTATTTTATACCATTTAATATCGGGTGTAAACTTTCGTTTCCCACTAAAGTGAAATCTCACTAAGTAAAATGTCCATTTCGTTAACCGAAAGTTTACGCCCGATATTTGTAATTTAATCTTTCTCACAAGGGGAAGTTACGACCCGGAACTCTTGGATTCCAATATATTGTAGCTTAAACTGTAAGGAATAGGGTCAGTAATTAAATGCTAGAATACTAGATTGAATAATAAGTATTATGTATTATTTTGTATTGTATTTTTGTGATTTAAGAAAATTACTTGCATTGGACGATGGCGAAACTTAAATATTTAACACTATTTAAAAAAAAAGGATTGGCTATAAACACCTAGTATTCTAGGATCCAACTAGTAACGACATTGCTTACATTTTAAGCCACAATACTTTTAAATCAAAGAGTTCCGGGCCGCGGCCTCCCCTTGTCAGATATAATTGAATTAATTTATATATATTATTCCATTTTAGGTCAACTGTACAATAATAATATAATAAAATGGGTATTTTATAATATATAAGGTGTATACAATTATTATAATGTCCTATTCCAACAATAAACCTTCATTTAGAAATTTAGGAAAAAAATTTGTAATTAGAAGCTGCAACAGGTGAAAGGGGCGACAAGGGCACCACCGTTTTGTAGGAGTGTAGTGGAACCTGATCTTTAGTTCCAAAAGTTGACATGCGCATGCGTTATTTCCCCCTCCTAATCTGGCAACCCGGGTCGGGAGACGAGGAGGAGTTTCCCGACCCGGACGCGGGGGTGGAGTGGTTCCGGGGTAGAATAACGGCGATCTGCGACGTCGCGATGCCCCGTACCAGGCCGCCCCGCGTCGGCGGGGTGTACTGGTGGTCTCAAAATCTGGCGGCGCTCCGTACACCCGCGGTGTGCGTGCGCCGCCGACGCCAGTACACCCGCGCCCGGAGACGGCGGAATCAGGCTCCGGCTGGGGTGGCCCCGTTCTACGCGGCGTACCGCGAGTCCGTGGTCGCCCTGCAGCGGGCCATCCGAGCTGCCAAGGCCCGTACCTGGGACGAGCTCGTCGCCACCCTGGATGGAGATCCGTGGGGCGCCCATACAAAATCGTTATGGGACGATTGCGTCCCTGGGCGCCCCCCACGACAGAGCTCCTTGACCCCCAGTTCCTCGACGGGGTGGTGGGTACTCTGTTCCCTACCGGCGCAGAGGACCCCGCCCCCGGTCGGCCTCTCCCACACTTTGTGTGGGACGAGGCCAGTATGGGGGTCAGTGGCGACGAGCTACGTGCGGCGGTGACCCGTCTCAGGGCCCCCGCGAACAAAGCGCCAGGCCCGGACGGCATCCCAGGCAGGGCCTTGGCCATGGCCATGGGCGTCCTGGTCCCGCGCCTCGGGCAGCTTTTAAACAGCTGTCTGAGGCGCGGTAGGTTCCCCGCTGCTGGAAGCGGGCGCGGATGGTCCTCATCCGGAAGGAAGGGCGGCCCGCGGACTCTCCCTCCGCGTACCGGCCCATTTGCACCTGTCGGCGACAGGTCCGGACCTCGACGACGGGCAGTTCGGCTTCCGCCGGGGACGCTCAACCGTGGACGCGGTCTTGCGTCTGCGGTCCCTGGCGGAGTCGTCTGCAGCCCAGGGCAGGGTGTGTCTGGCTATATCGTTGGATATAGTCAACGTTTTCAACACCCTGGCCTGGTGGGTCATCAGGGTGCCGCTTGAGCACCATCGAGTGCCCCCTGAGTTCAGGGCCGCCGTCGAGGACTACCTCGCCGACAGGTGCATCGAGTATATGGGCCGGACGCAGGAGTACGTGAAGGAGACGTACGCCGGGGTTCCGCAGGGGTCCGTTTTGGGCCCCCTGTTATGGGACCTCGGTTACGATTATGTCCTGCGGGCAGCACTCCCCGCTGATTCCACGTTGACCTGCTATGCAAACGACACCCTCGTGGTAGTCAGCGGGGAGGACGGGATGAGGACCATCCGTGTCGCGGAGATGGCGGTGGCCTGTGTCGTCGCCCAAATCCACCGACTGGGCCTTCGTGTGGCCCCGCAGAAGACCGAGGCGATCTGGTTTTACAGTCGCAGAGGCTCTGCGGGGCCGCCACGCCAGCGGTGGATAGCGGTGGGAGGCGCCCGTGTCCAGGTCGGAGATACCATGAAATATTTGGGTCTCACCCTGGACGGCCTCTGGCGCTTTAAAGCGCACTTCGACCGGCTCATCCCCCGTGTGGAACAGGCGGCAGGCGTTCTTGGTCGTCTGCTGCCCAACATCGGGGGACCGTGGGAAGGGGTCCGACGCCTGTATGCGGGAGTCGTCCGTTCCACGGTGCTGTATGGAGCACCAGTCTGGACGGACGACGTGGCGGCCAGTCGGCGCAATCGTACCCTGCTGTTCGGGGTACAGCGCTGGATGGCCGTCAGGGTCGTGCGAGGGTACCGCACGATCTCCCTGGTGTCGGCCACCCTATTGGCGAGGTTTCCGCCTTTCAATATCCTGGCGGTGGGCGATGCGAGGACCTACTCCGGTCTTCGCGCCCTCCGTCGGGACACGGGTGGAGCCCCGACGGAACGGTCGGTCGAGACGCTCAAGCGCCAGATCCGGCGGCTCGTTGTTGAGATGTGGCGGGAGAGACTGGAAGATCCAGAACACTCCCGCCACAGACCCGTCGGGGCGATTCTTCCAAGACTGGAAGCTTGGTTGAGTCGCGGCAGAGGGCAACTCTCGTACCGGGCACGGTTGCTGCGGTGAGTACATGTGTCGCATCGGGAAGGAGCCGACGGCACAGTGCCACTATTGTGATGGGGACCGGGACACGGCGCAATATACCCTCCAATATTACGGAGCATGGAGGGAGCAGCGCCGTGTCCTGGTCCGATATATTGGGCGAGACCTCTCGCTGCCGACGGTCATTAGGGAGATCCTCGGCAGCGGGAGGTCGTGGAGGGCCTTCCTCACATTTTGTGAGGAGGTCCTCCTCCAAAAGGAAGAGGCGGAGCGGCGGTGAGAGAGGACGGACCCCTTCCGTTTGGCGAGGGCCCGTCCTCGCCCCCGCCCCGCGCGGGGGGATGCAGCTCCCCCCCCCGCAGTAGCCAGTCTACCCGGCCCCACTCACGGGCCGGATACGCACCAAGGGGTCGTGAGGCGGCAGAGTGGTGGCTCTGTCGCCCGCATAAACGATCCCGAGGTGGGGCGGGACGTGTCGTGGTCGCACGTCCCGTCAAGGAGGTTCCATGGAACAGCGGGAGACACGGTTTTGCTCCTCCTTCGCTATCAGCCTTCGCTATCAGAGTGGGTCGAGCCGTGCCTCCCCGCAGGGGTGGGGGACGCCACCCTCTCTCGCTTATGCGAGAGCGGGGATGGCTTTCTCCCCCACCACGAGATGTGCCCTCCGAGAGGGGCGGGCGCGGGGTGGCACCGGTCGCGTTCGACAAGAGTTCCCGGTGCCGCCCCACTAAGCGCGGAAGATGGCCACCGTGGGGTTTTAGCCGGTAAGAGTCCGGCACTACCCTGCCGCTCCCACCAGGGCGGCGGGGTGTCCATGAGGATTTCCCCACGTAAAAAAAAAAAAGATGCAGACAAGGCCCGCTTCTTTGTACAATTGTCGCTAGATGCAGACAAGGCCCTCTTTTTTGTACAATTGTCGCTGGATGCAGACAAGGCCCTATTTTTTCTAAAATTGTCGCTAGATGCAGACAATACTGGGACGTTTTCTAGAATCTCGCTTTGAGCGGACAATGTTTTTCTTTCCCCACTGTCGCTGGAAAGAGATATTAAGCTAATAGGCTTAGGAGAAGCAACTTCAACTTTTTTGGTACGATGTCGTACAAATCGTGTCTCTTCTGCTATGTTCTTTCTGCGCTGTACTACTCGTAATGGTAGAAGCTTGACTGGGCGGTGTGCTGGATGCTGTGGAAAATGTTCAATACAGCTCGTCTTTAACATTTTGATTAACTGACCCCGCATTTTCTCGGTGTCATATACAACTTTATTTGGGCGAATGTTAAATATTAACGAGGTAGCAAACGCTATAGTGAATACTCCGCAACTGACCCCATCGTTTTGTTGTTGAACAACTGGAAAGTGCACTGTATCGTCACTGACATTGTAAAAAGGAAATAGTTTTTGCAAGAATGTTTTGTGCTGATTACTCAATTTCTTCATGTTTAGAGAATCGTATATATATATATATATATATATATATATATATATATATACTACACATACCGCATACTAGCCATAATGACTCTGTATGACTATTGTAAACATTGCACCATCTCCGAAAAGGCCTTCGCCTTTTTCTCCCTTAGGGGGGAGGGATTGTTGCGCCCGAGCCCAAGGTTGACTCCCGGAATGCACAAACTAAGCAGACCACTAAGTCCTATCCTTGAAAGGATGTTGCAATGTATAAAAGAAATAAGATACTAGTATAGCAATAAGCAAGCGAATAGCGACTAAATCACGTTTTGCGCATCAGCACTGAGTCACATCGCCTGATCAGTGCCTCGTGCTGATGCGACGCCCGCATCGAACAAAACTATTGCTCCAAGTCCCAATCGGGGACTCGCTCTCCAGATTTCGAACAGAACACATCAGTGCGTACCAGCGAGTTACTCTGTACCTTTCTTGTCAGTCTTTGGTTATATCCTATCAATAAACTCCAAGTTTTTGGGTTTAATCCCGGTGGATTCTAATCCTTTAAACGCTACGAGCCTGACTTCCTCCGATCCCGCTACCCGCTCTGTGCAGTCACCACACAGGGCACAACAACTTGCCTCTGTTACATTCCGCAACCCTTCATTTATTTTTCCTTTCCCTCTAAAAGAATTATCGTAAGAGAAACGTGGGACAGACCCAGGTCAGCACCCCAATATCTAGGAACGCCGGAAGCCCGGTTTCAAATATTGCATTCCACGTTACTTATCGGCGACTTGTAAGCCTGAGACCAAGCCGTCACACACGGTCCCAGGCTGCGATAAGCAAGTAGAGTTGCGAGAATGCTGTCGATGCAACTAAGTCGAGTGAGTAGGGATGACGATCACTCCAGGCTCCCGAAAGAAAGTACAGGGAGCGATCACTCTGTGAAAATCAGTCGAATAGTTCGCTTCCAGCAGTCCGCGGTTTCCATTAAGCAAAGTTGCGCTCAAAGATTGTAGAGTACAAGTGAGTGCGAGGACTTGGTACCGCGTTAAAATCAAACTTTCCTTTACTATCCAGTTATAGAAAGAATTCCATTTTTGGATCGATGCATTATATTCATCCATTCATTTATATCTTTTCGTAGTCAGTAATAATTGTATCGAGTGTGTGTGTGTGTGTGTGTGTGATCAAAGAGTAGCCGTTGCCAGTCGCCGACGGAACCAGAAAGAGAGAGAACCCGAAAGCGAAAGAATCAGGAAGCGAGAAAGCGAGAAAGCGAGAGAGTGAGAGAAAGCGAGAGTAAAGGAACAACGCCGATTTTGGACTAACGTTCATTGAAACAGAAGTTGGTGAGTGAACCTTTTGCCCGCATTCGCCCTTCCAAATATGTATTCGATTGGTGTAACAGAGATACTGGTAGCAAGGGCCAATGTCTAGTACTCGCTTGGTTTTAACCGTTTTGGCTATTGCTGCCAGGATCTGATAAGCCTCGTCAATCTCGATCTCGACAAGCAGTAACCGAATTACGCATAATTTTGAATTATACTTTATACAGCCCGTACCTATTGTAATATACAACCTGACTACCAACGTGTAGAATCATTATAATCTATCAATACACTCTTTTTTTTAAGTTCCATCGTAACTTATGTCAATTTTTCTTTAATCATCATATCGTCCAATTAATATAACCCAAGACCAACAGTGGATCCTGTACGGGATTAGTCGGATAGCGATCCCATTTACCAGGTCATCCTTCGCTAGGTTAGACCTTTTCTTTATTTATTTAAGTTCTGTTACTGCGCGCCGGCCCTCAGCCTACACGTAGAAGCCCTTATCGCTCGGCCGCGACGCGCGTATGTGACACCTCCTAATTCTAAGGATAATACTAAGAAACGTAATCAAATATATTTCGAATCAAAAATACTTCTAATTTTTGCAACAATTTATGGAAGTACAGTAAAAAATAGAATTTAGTTCTTTAAAAATTAGAAGTTCCACGTCACTACAAAAATTCTAAGTTATTTTACATTTATTGTCTCTGGAAAAAACTATAAATTCAATAAACCTGCAGCATTTTCGAAAAAGCATGAAAAAGCAAAAACCGATTGTCTCTTTAGAAAGTAGAAACCTTCCGGAAGAGGGTGGCCCAACTAATTTTCTCGGCAAACCTGGACAATTTTTTGAATCGAATAAAACGTATATTACCTTTATTATAACGCAAAACAAGGGTCCTAATATTCATATAAAATTCTTTGCTGGTTTTTCAGAATTATTTAACCTATACTAACCTTTATATTGCGCTCCATTTTGCGTTGAAAATGGGATAAAAAATCTAGCAATATATAAATAAATACATGAATAAATAAATAACAACCAGTATTCTTAACAAGGCATACTGTTAGCAAACATTACTGTAATATTTCAAACATACTATGGAGTATAAGAAAGACGTTAACAAGATGTTTTTATACCGTTATAAAAGAATATAGCAGTATTTGCACTTCAACTTTGACTCTGAGTCGCTATGTCCAACGCTTCCATAGGGTCGCCCTACTGTGTGGCGGAGGCCCCTTTTACAGAGGTTTTTATAACTCTGCAACAGCATTGTTCAAAAAACGAAAGAAACAGCCGCTTTGAATGAACGTTCATCTTTCGATTGCGACCTTTTCCGATCCAAAATTATTTCATATGCGAGAGCACGAAGTCCGCTCCCGTCAGCATTACTTCTTGCCGGGTTTCATCACGTGGGCACAATTACAGAACGGTAAAATTGAGTACTTTAGTTCGACCGGTCGTTCCGAGGTGGCGCCCAATTGGAACGGCTGTTGACATAGAACTCCATGCAAAGAACCGTCAAGCTGTGTGACAGCAGACAGCAAGTGTAGGGTTATGCATGGACGTTACATGACAATATGAGTTTAGAGGGATGCCCTATTATTTTGATATACGATTTTGTTTACGAAATATATCAATGGAATGGAGAAAATGAAAAATGAATCGAGCTTGTCATGATTTTATGAAATTGTATCGTCCCGTAGTAAATAATAACATAAAAATCTTTCAGCATATTTATCAAATTGCAGTGCCTCGTCACTGAAATACTGTTACTGCACTGTAACAATTATTTTGATACAATGGAAATGAGCTTTTCCGACTATGCCAGAGGCTCCGTAAAGCTATTCTTTTTTTGATAGTGTAAAAAGATGAACAGCAGATCTTGTAATTTTAGTGCGTTTTCATAAAGTTGGATTAGGTGAACAAATCATTAGGTAAATACTGCTGTTTGAATTGAATTGATACATTTAGCAAGTAATTTGAGGCTTTCGAACCTTGGAAATCAAAAGAATATTACAGATCTCTAATATACTGTGACGTTACGCATGGCGCCTGTCATAAATCGTCCCCTCACTCAAATTTAGCGCCGCTGTAGCAGCGACAAATAGCGTCTCCAATACTGTTCGAGTGAGATCAAGGAATTCAAAATTAACGCCTATACTATCATCCGAGCCTATAAGGAAGCAGCAAGCAGGGACGACCATTCACCCTGCAAACCCGAAGTCACCAAATGTGCCAGCCCAGAGGACTCGGCTCGACCAGGACGGACATTAAGGGGTCAGCAGCCTCCGAAGGGGTTTCCAGCGAAAAGGTCATCGAAGGAGATCACCGGGTGGTGAGGCAGGCGACCCGAGGCACCCAGCTTCCGAAGAGGACGACCTCCCTTGCCGTCTCTTCGAAGCGGGGTTGGCGCCTTGTTGGGCACACGGCCCTGGCGTCGTTCGTCCGAGGGCACTGCGAGTCCCTGAGCGCGCGGTAGGACCCGGCGACCAATAAGCGATCGATTTCGGGAACAAAGACGGCTACGCGAACGTTAGGGCAAAGCGCGTAGAATTCGGCACTCTTGTGCTGACGAGTCTAGCGAGCGGACGTGCGATTACGGGGGACTAGCGAGCGAGCGACTGGCGAAACAAAGAGAGGCATAGCTAACGATAACCGAGTCGGGAAGGAAGGAAGGCGGTCTATCCCTGTCGACTCGCCTACACGACGACTTAATAACTAGCGGTAAGCGAACCTCCTTCCAAACTAGCTTTTGTAAGGGACCACCTCCTTCGGTGGATCTCAGCTACCCTCTTCGTTGTCTCTCAGCCCTTCTGGCTTCGATCTATCGACTGTAAGGTTCTGTTCTCGCGATTCGCGACTTGATCTCTCTTTTGGTGTTTGATCCTTTGCTTTTCTGAATGAGATATATTGTAGACTAAGATCTTCCTGCAGGCTGATAGCGTCAGCCAAGTGTCAATTCCGTAGAGTCAGATTTTGCGAATCTTGTAAATCATTAGCGCCGGCAACTGCGTCGAGCTATCGATCATCTCAATGTAACCTTCGACTTGTCCAACTTGCAACCACGTGCTTCGCCCGAGGTTACTGATGAACACCTCGAGCGAAGACCATTCTCTCTGCTTCAGTGTCGGAATAAAACATTAATTAGCTCAATCTTGGCTTGTTCACTCGTGTCGAACCCACGTGCTCTCCTGTGTCGAGTCTGTCTAGTCGAGGCAATCTTGTAAGCCGCCTCGGGAGATTCTCTGTTGCCCTTCCTTAGCGCCTTATTTTTCGAGTGGCTGTTCGAGGCCTATTGTGTTAAAGTTTTGAGTGGTTGTTCGATGCCTATTTTGTTAAAAGTTTTGTGTGGCTGTTCGATGCCTAAAGAATATATTTGAATGGCATCTCTGATGCCTGGCGCCCATTCCAAATTTGCTAAGGAATCGTAGGCTTCGAATCTCCCGAGCCGAAGTGTCGGGAAAATTATCGTTCTGAGAGGGTAATCTAAGAGTTGGGAAATTCAGTTTCCCCTATTTAAATTTGCGGTTTCCAGTTAAAGTCGAGTTGATTAGGAAACAAAACCAATTTCTCTTTTTCTCATTTACTCTCGAGCCTTGCTTTCGAGCGAAACTCGAGAATATTTCATTATTTTCCTGATAATACATTTGAATTGAATCAAACATGTCTTATTCATTCTATTTATTATCTCCTATCGCAGATACAAGCAAATATAGGAAAACAATATGTATAACAGCACTGCGTAACAGACATGCCTACCAAAGATGTAGAAAGTGATTAGTATAATATTGTCCTCAATCAGTATTTTCAAAACTAGATCAATTGTACTACAGAGTCTGAAAGTGTCCTGCATATCTGTAGACAAGTGAGCCAGATATTATTCTATTTGTCATACCTACTATGAACATGGCAAATGAAATAGAACTCAATCTAAAACTGCATAATTCTGTTTTTTACTACAAATTCTATCGTCGCTGAAGGCGAAGGAGGAAACGGTAGTATTTATAATGAACATTATTTTTTGATGGAAAATTATCCCCTGTAATGCAGTATGGCACATTACTAAGCAAATATGAAATTAGTCCAATCTATTCAATTGAAATAATTTAGATCAAAAGGTTCAAATCGAATTTGTGATTATCAAGTATTTGATCTAGATCTAGAAGATCAGCTGTGTTAGAGAGTTTGAGTCCATTAGGCAGTCAAGCAATGAGGTGTCTACTTATCATACTTCTCCATAAGAAATTTATAGGATAGGCAGGTGAAGGAAGTGGCGGTGGAGGCAGCGACCGCGAAACCGGGACAAACATTTATAACTTTTTGATTGCATAAAGTAATATATTTCTATAACAGCAAACTAAACTAATTGTTTACTTTCATTTATTTTCTCTTGAACCACACAATCGTAGGTGTAGGGAGTTCATTCTTTGCATTGTCAAAGTACAACCGAAAGCTGACTTCCGTTTCCGGTGACGCGCGGTGAGAACGTGTGGTTGAGTGTGGAAGGAGCATTAATAGAGTGTAGAGTGAAAGAGTGAGGAGAATTGTTTAGGAGAAGGGCGCAGGAGTAGGGCAAGGAGTAGGGAAAGGGGTGAGCGAAAGGGCGGAAGGGAAAGGAAGGACGGGACTGTTGAGGTTAGAGGAAAGGAGGCACGAGGTCTCAGAGAATCGGTAAAAGGGTAGACACAGTTAGTGAGGGGCAGAGGCAACAGGTGGCGGTAGCAGTAAGAGTAGGTAAAGGAGTAACGGACTGGCGGGAGATTACGGAAAGGAAAATAGAGCGAAGAGAAAGAGAAAAGATGAGACTTAGAGAAAAGAGATGGATGGTGGGAAGGGAGAGGTAGGAGCAGAGGAGATTAAAAGCAAGGGGAGTAGAGCAAGAGCAAGAGCAAGAGCAAAGAGAGGGGAAGAAGAGAGGAAGGCCGCCAAATGCGGAATGCATGAAAAAAGACAACAAAGGAAATTTAGGAAGGCTGGTGGGAATGTTTGAGGAATACGGAGGAGGGAAAACGAAAGAGAGAGAGAAGGAGGAGAAGGAGAAAGAAGGCAGGAATATAAAAAGAGCGCAAAGTCACCAAAATCGCCAAAGGACAAGGGAGAGGGGGGGCATGCCGAGAAAATCGATGCGCGGCAAGAGGTGAACGGGATGGAGGCGTTAGGAGAGGAAGGGGTAAGGGAGATGTTCAATGCGATGATGAGGGAGATAAGAGGATACAGGGAGGAGGTAAGAAGCTTGCAGGAGGAGTGGAAAAGAGATAGGGAGAGTAGAGAAAAGGAAATGGAGGAATGGAGGGAAGAGAGAAAGAGATGGGAAACGGAGAGAAAGAGGGTGGGGGAAATGATGGAAAAGATAGAAAAATTGGAGAAGGATAGGGAATCGGAGGGAGAGGCAAAATACAAGGAGGAGGGATGGAGAAAGATCAGAGAGCTGGAACTGAAGATCGACAGGAAGGAGAGGGAGGAAAAAAGGAATAATGTGCTGATAAGGGGCATAGAACTGAAGGAAGAGAGGATAGGAGGGGAGATAAAGGAGTTATGGAAGAAAATGGAGGAGGATGAGGAAGTGGTGGAGATAAGAAAAGTGGGAAAAGTTAGCGAGAAGGGTCGAGGAATGGCGATCATAAAATTAGGAAGCTGGGAAGCAAAGAAGAAGGTGATGGAATCGAGACACAAGTTGAGGGATAGACGCATAAAAGTGGATGACGATCTGACGGAAATGGAGAGAAGGGCAAGATGGAAAATTCAGGAGGAGGCAGAAATGGAAAGGGAAAAAGGGAAGAGGGTACAAGTGGGTTATCTGAAAATGTGGGTAAATGGAAAAATGAGGAGATCGAATGAGAAAGTGGAGGAATGGTATGAAAGCGAGGAGGGAAACGAGTAGAGACGGCTGGAAAAGGGGCGGAGGGAATAAACGAAAAGAGAGAAAGAGAGACAATAGTATTCTGGAACGTAGCAGGGCTTAGGAACAAGGACGAGCATTTCTGGAAAGGGATGGAGGAGTGGGACGTAATAGTGCTAAGTGAAACGTGGATTGATGAGGGCAACTGGAAGAGTATAGAGCGGAACGTGCCGAAAGGCTATAACTGGGAGGCGCAATGGGCAAGAAGGAGGAACAGAAAGGGAAGACCAATGGGAGTCAACAAAGCGGATGATAGGGGTAAGGGGTGGAATGAGAGTGGAAGAGGAAAGAAGGGAAGAGAAGGAAGGTTTAATGACAAAGAATGTATAAATAGGAGGAGAGTGGTGGAGAATAGTGGGGGTTTATATAAATAGGGATATGGAGAAAAAGATAGAGGAGTTAGGAGAGTGGATAGAGGAGAGGGAAGAAGAAGTAAATATAATAATAGGGAGTGACTTTAATGCAAGGACAGGAACGAAAGGGGGAGGGGAAGTAAGTGGAAGGGAGGAGGAAAACAGACATGACGAAGGTGACAGAAGGTCGAAGGACAAAAAAATCGACAAAGAAGGTAAAAGGTTGTGCAGGTACCTGGGAGAGCAGGGATGGGCAATATTGAATGGCAGCGTTAATGGTGACACTCAAGGGGAATGGACGTACACAGGGGGAAGGGGGGTGTCGGTAATAGATTATGTTTTAGGAAATGAGAGTACGAGGGATAAGGTGTGGAGTATGGAAGTGGGAGACAAGGTGGACTCGGACCACCAACCACTTATAGTAAGGTTAGAAGGGAGGAGTGAAGAGGACAGGAGAAGAAGGAGAGGAGGAGAGAAAGGAAAGGGGAAAATGGGATGAAAGAGGGACTGAAGAAATTAGGAAGAGTTTTGGAGAATGGGATCGTGAGGAGGGAGGAGTGGAGGAGAGTGGGAAGAGTTAAAGGAGAAAAGAAAAGGGGCGATGTTGAAGGCAGGAGGGAAAGAGAAGACAAAAGGAAAGGATGGTGGGATGAAGAATGTAGAGAGGAGAAGAGAAGGGTGAGGGAAGAGGTGAGGAAATGGAGGAAGAAGGGAGGTGGGGGGGGGGGAATATAAGAAAAGGAAACAGGAGTATAAGAAGATGTGTAAGAAGAAAAAGAGAAAGGTGGTGGAAAGATGGATGAGAGAGATAGAGAGTGTAAGAACAGAAGCGCAGGTGTGGAAAGTAGTAAACAGAAGCAGAAAAAACCACTGTTGGGGGGGGGGGGATGGATGGTGAAGATGGGAGTAGATAGGAGGGGAGGAAATGACGAGGAAAGGGACTTAACAATAGAGGAGATAAGGTGGGCGCTAAGGAAAATAAGGTAAGGGAAGGCGATGGGAAGCGATGAGATAGCAGGGGAAGCGTGGAAGCATGGAGCTGATGAGGTGGAGAAGGGAGAGGGGTGGCCAGAAGATTGGAAGGAGGGGATGGTCGTACCAATAATAAAGAAGGGATACGGGAAGAGCGTGCAGGACTATAGAGGAGTAACAATTACACAGACGGCGTACAGGGCGTACACAGGGGTATTAGCGGAGAGGCTGAGGGTAGAGGTAGAAGAGAAGAATATGTTACCACGGAATCAAACAGGATTCAGAAAAGAGCTGGGAACCATAGACAACGTGTACGTCCTGAACTATCTAATAAACAGGCAGGTAACAAGGAAAGAGAGAAGGATGGTAGCCATGTTTGTAGACCTGAAAGCAGCATTTGACTCAGTGAACAGGGATGTATTAATAAAGGCGATGAGAGAAAAGGGAGTGAGGGAAGGATTGGTTAGAAGATGTGAAGAGGTATTAGGGGAAACGACGGGGAGAGTAAGGGTAGGTAACCAAGAAGGGGAGAAGTTTTAAACGGGAAGGGGGTTAAGGCAGGGGTGCCCACTGAGTTCGATGCTGTTCCTAATATTGATAGCGGATTTAGAGGAGGAGCTGAGAAGGGGAGGATGGGGAGGTGTAAGGCTGGGAAAAGAAGAGATATTTTCTTTAGCATACGCGGACGACATAGTGATATTAGCAGAATATGAGGAGGGCATGAAAGGGATGATAAGTAAGCTAGAGAGGTACTGTGACACAAATTCCCGGACGCTCTCTTCCTGGACTCCCCTAGGGAGCCAAATTCTTCGCCACGCAAATCACCTCTAGGCAATCTCGCGTGAAGGGGTCGGGGTGAGGCGGTGGGTCCCCGTGAGTGGAGAGAATTCGGGGGTCACATAAGAAACGGGACGAATTTCTCGATAGCCCTGGGAGATCGGCTGTGATTAACTAAACGCAATTATTTAATAAACGCGAAAAGAACGCTAGACCTCAATCCGTAAACGCGAGCGATAGATGAAAACCGAACGATAATCACCCGAGCGGTAAACGAAGACCGAACGATAATCACACGAGCGGTAGACGAAGACCGAACGATAGTCACACGAGCGGTAAACGAAGACCGAACGATAATCACACGAGCGGTAGACGAAGACCGAGCGATAATCTCACGAGCGGTAAACGCGAGCGATACTCCCACGGACGATGCGCGATGCGATATTCACTCCAACGATACGCGATGCGATATTCACTCGAACGATAATCTCAACGATAACATAACACAACCATAAGAATCACAGTCGATCCCCAAAGGATCCAAACGCGATGGCTGGCTAAACTCAGCAGAGAGGGGGAGGTTCACGACTCAGTGCAGAAAACGATATTCACTAATATTTGAACGATAATCTCACAAACGAAAAGTACAGGCTGAAGTCGCCGCTGCTTGCTCGCCACCAAGCGTTCACGAAATGGCGGCCGCGGGCCGCCGCGGTATTCGAACGTAACCCTATTGCACGTGGATGGTGAACGCGTAAGATAGCGATAGTCGCAGCGACAATGGATGCGACATTCACAAGGGTAATTCCATAATATTCGGTACGATAAACACAAAGCTTAACGATAATCACTAACAAAGGGGGTTAACCATAAAACCCGTGACACAAAGAACAATAATGATCGCGATTATAATGAGCCTGGGAGATTACAGCTTACCAATCCCGCAGCTAGGAGAGGAGGCAGCGTAGTCCTCGGCACCCTCGGAGTCGTAGTGGAGAATGAAGAAGTCTCGCTGATCGCTCTGGAGCACGCACTGGTCACAGGTGATGTCGCCGTAAGAATGAATTTTCCCATCGAAAAGTGCTTACTTTATACTCGAATTTTGGTGCTCCGAGAGCGCGAGGATTGGCTCCTTGGTACGACAGACTACCCCTGATTGGCTCAGGGACACTTTACAAACCTTATGTGAAACTTCTTGGTACTCGCTAATCCGCGCGGCGTAAGTTCGCGGGAATTCGGCGGCTCGGCCAAAACCGCCGTTTCCGAGAATCGAACGAAATAGAGTCCACGCTCGCGCGAAAACTCTTGCAGGGCCGCAGGTAACCCACAGATTACCCTGCCCTAAGATGAAGGGAGGAATCCTTCGGGCTGGCAATTCCTCTGCCAGCCCATAACACTAATGCCCATTCTTACAGCGCGTACTAAGGTGTACTGCGCGAATGGGTGATACACAAAACGTCGGGAATCCCGCACGTTGCCACAACGGTGGATCAACGGCGAGGGCAGAAGGAAAGTGGAGCCGGCTCTTCCGCACCCCCAAGCCCTGTCCGGAGCAGGCAAGTGGGTGTCCCTCTGACCCTACCGACCGAAAAATCGGCGGATTCCGACGGCTAACCGCAGCAGCGGCCAAGAAGTTCCTATAACGAAAATGTCTAAAATAAAATGCAGCGTCTGTGTGGTGCGGCCCTGGCTACGCGGCGATGCGTAGCCCGCTGATCCCAATGTTGCTGCTCTTTTCCCCATACTTGGAAAAGGTGGTAGCTGTAAACGGGCAGAAGATAATCTTGAAGAAAGTCAAAATAGGTGACACCAAGTAACCAATGCGCGCTCAAGCGAGCCCGCGAGCCTCCCATCCCCACCCCGAGCTCCGAGCGCGCCGAAGACGTGCAAGACGCTGTGTCTTTGGGACGGGCAGAAATTTGCCACGTCACAGTACATACGTACAGTACAGTTCTCCACAGTTCTCCTCCTTCAAAATCCGGTACCTAGGAACGGAAACAAAAGGTTTTATTATTAGCGGTCTGAAGTCTAGTTTCTATTGGCTAGTAGAAAACTGTGGGTGTGGGCTGGCGATACTTATCTTTTTCTTACCTGCGGCGCGGTCAAGATTTTGCGGACCCTGTCGACGGCGACCTTTTCGTCCAACTCATAAAGCGATCCCTTATTGCCGCTGGTTCCACGCGCACCTGGAAATCTGCATAATAATTATTTATTCTTATAATGAAGCAAGTTAAACAGCACTGTACAAAAATACTTATCTTTTTCAAAAATACACGTCGGCCCATTGAACTGAACACATCTTCAAGTATAGTTTCACTCGAAACAGGCTTGCGAAAACTCATGATACTCATGATGAAGTTACTTGTTAGCAGATGACAAGTAGACTAAAGCTTTTAAAATTTTCCTGTAATTTAAACCACTGCCAAATAGCAGCAATATTCAGTTTTACAAGCGCACCGCAATTTCGAGCAGGCTATGGACTAGTTTCCCCCAGTAACTATTTCAAGCTATCTTGTACAATAGAAAATAATACTGAGTGATCCCTTTCATTTGCTACCTGCCCGCGGTCTTCCAACACTCGGCAAAGCTGGCACCTCTGTCTTTCATTAATAATGTACAGGGTGAGTCACTTGCCTTTTAATCATCTCCTTCACACTCGAGTTCCAATTATTTCCATTATTGGTACAATTTGATATTATAAATAAATGTCAATGCGTAGAAAAGACTCGGTAAATACTCGTTTACATTAAAATTACTCAACACCGTATAATTATACCATTTTCAACGGCCTATATCCATCATTGGCGATTCAAAGGCAAGTGACTCACCCTGTACAGTAACAGCAAATTTTCTCGTTCATATATCAGTTATATTAATAAGATAAGAGACAAAATTTAATAATTTTCCAGGCGGACAAAGCTCTCGGGTTTTCAAATCTCGTGCTGCATTCGTGTCTCAATTAGCTTAAATAATCTATCTTTAAGAAAGTCATCATCGCCGGGGTTGGTTTTTCTATAGCAGGTCGCACCCTTGCGTAGCCAGTCAAACATTACTTAGGCGATATATAAGTTATCTCAAACTGTTTCACACTAGTAAAATTGACCGATTACAACGACTCAAAATTTATTGTTCTGCTCTCAAATATGAATGTATATTTTAAAATTTGAACCAATTCCGGTTTTGGAAACAGTAATTTGTATTATTTTCTCGTCTCGCCAAGAAAGACAAGGCGAGTAAATATCACACAATGATATTTGACCTGAGCCGAACACGATCTCTGTCAGGTATGCGAAAGGCCAGGTCAAGGCCATCGGGGGCTTCGCCTGAGGAAAGATAGAAAAGGCGGAGTTTTCCAGGCTTATAAGGCGTAGCCCATCAGTCCCACTCTTTCCGAATTCTAGAGCCAGGCGCCTTCTTTCCAGAGGCGAACTGTACCTCGATATACTACATCGAAAAGGATGAGGGTCTCAATTCGTCGCGTATATATTTCTTTCAAAGATTTCCAGCAATATTACCAGAGCAAATGTCTCGAATGAAGCGCGCACACGCCAAGTTTTTTTTTATTATTATTGTTAATCGCTAATTTATTGTAAATTTGTTGTTAATTGTCGATGCGAGTTAAATCGAGGTATCTTTGAATGAAAACTTGGGTTTCTTGTATGTTATTAATTATATATCTGAGTTATAACTTGGCTTTCGTTTACCAATCATATCCATTTCTATTTTTGATCATTTTTAAATGACTTTTGCAAGATTGGTGGGTTGGTGAGTAGGTGGTTTGGGTAGTTGGGCGGCGGCGTCGGGGGGGGGGGGGGGGGACTACTTGGCGTTTTTTTCATTTTAATGTTTTTGGGGGGATCTCATTTCTTTTTGTTAGTTAATCAGTAAAATAAAAATATAATTTGTTGCTACTTATAACTACAAAATAAGAACACATTTAATGGATACAAAATGCTTTTATTCAACTAAATCGACGAAGAAGAAATTCCACATTTTATAATCTTGGATATGTTGTTCAATCCGGATGATGGCAGTTTCTTTGGAAAACTCTCACTTGATGCTGACAACGGCCGTTTCTTTACAGAATTGTCGCTTAATGCTGACAAAGGCCGTTTCTTTACAGAATTGTCGCTTAATGCTGACAAAGGCCGTTTCTTTACAGAATTGTCGCTTAATGCTGACAACGGCCGTTTCTTTACAGAATTGTCGCTTAATGCTGACAAAAGCCGTTTCTTTACAGAATTGTCGCTTAATGCTGACAAAGGCCGTTTCTTTACAGAATTGTCGCTTAATGCTGACAACGGCCGTTTTTCTGCAATATTGTCGCTTAATGCTGACAACGGCCGTTTCTTTACAGAATTGTCGCTTAATGCTGACAACGGCCGTTTCTTTACAGAATTATCGCTTAATGCTGACAACGGCCGTTTTTCTGCAAAATTGTCGCTTAATGCTGACAACGGCTGTTTTTTCATCCGTTGGTCGGAGTTTATATACTAAATGTTTATATGTAAAACTGGCTAAATTATGAAGTTTGTTCAAAAAAGAATAGATAGGCGTTTGCTGCACCTCTTGGCCACTGCCTTTTTTCTATAATCTTTTCATCGTCAATGTTAATGAACTTATTTTTTTTATTTCGTACAAAACACGTATAATGTCCATTCTGACTATTATTTTGCTCGTGATAAAATATAGCACTTATGGCTTTGTATGGTTTTTGCGCGATAAACAATTTTGTAGTATGTGCACCCGTGATACTATATTTTTTAATCCTGATTATACGCTTTTCGCATTTTTGAAAGGGCAATAGTTGTATCAATATAACATTTCCAACCATCGTAATATCCGTTTTAAACATCATCTCCTTACTTCCACAGTGAGTACATGCAGACCCATCCAATACGTGCCAGTCGGAATACATCTTTATTATTTCTTGCAAATTTTTACTTTTTCCTTCTAATACACATAATGGTAATGTTAAAATTAAATTTTTCTCGATTCTAGCATTCGTTTGATTACAAACCTTACAGCAAACTTTATGACTTAATTCATGTTCCAAAATTTTTCTAACACTGTCATTACTATGTGAGGAATTTTCCTGGGGCTGCTCGGGGATAGAACTACCCGCAGCCAGTTACCCAGGAAAATGTGATAATGCTATTGCAACGGAATTTACGAACCGATACTTAGATTCTGATAGCGCTCTTTCGAGACGCCTGAATTGAATCGCCCGAAGGGAACCCTAACCCTCGACTACGAATTCGGAAGTCTTAAAAAGATGGGCGCCAGGTACCCCGCGGTACCACGTAAAGCTAACTGAACTGGCTATTAGCCGGACAACTTCCGGGGATTCGCAGTCGGATTCACTACCGCAGCAGCTCAGAGGCCGGAATAGAGGAGAGTGGTGGATTCGGCAGGAGACGCAACCAAGACAGTCAAATTTAGAATGCACCCGAGGTTTATTGCTAGGTCTATGATGTTACAATTACCAGATGAGACTAGAGAACGGCGGGAAAACGGGCTTCGCTCACGGGAGTTACACGGCGCCCGTGAGGAGCAGATCGGAAAAGAATTATATGGCCTGCGGTGGCCGGAACTAACAGATAAGAAGGTCTCGGAACGACGAGACTCACGGATAGCGGTGGTCCTAACTTCAAAGGGAACCTCGTGACGCGGAACTTAAGCTAGTGGACGGAAGGACTCGTCGTGGAGACGGGAGTCCTCCAGGAAGGTCGACCAGATTCTCGCGGAATCTCTGCAGGAGGTTTTCCACTATGGAAGCACGAGGACGAGACGTGAACAAGACTCGGCCAGGACAATCCCCTGACCGGCCAAACGTCGAAACGAAATAGATTGGTCCCAAAAGTGGATCGCTTACCAAATGATTGTGAGGAGTGGTGTCTGGCGGAACACTACTGATCGCGTAACTACACAGTCAAAATCTGCACAACGAGTGTTCGCTCCTTCCGCGCGCGGGACTTTAATAGACTAATTCTAATTTCCCCCTGCACCCCTGACGTGGCCGATATTGTCACCCAACGCAGTCCGGGCTCCAAGGCTCGGAGAGCCTCCGCAACAGGGCCGTGCCCCTGCGCTATCGGAAGATCCTAGCGGCCGCTGCCGATGAATCCTTCCGCCTGGATGTGCCTTCCCAACCGCCCAGATTTCCCGCGGTGTGGCCAAAACTGCATTGGAAATCCTTCGTAGGCTGCTACCATCCGCAATGGAGTCTCCACGTCGAGCCGAAGTCTCGTGGCTGCTGGTGACGAAACTTAAGATAGGTGCCAGGATGCAGGTGGCGATGCGACGTCCCTGGTCTATGGTGCCTAAACGGCTCACGCGAAAATCAAATAGGATTAGGAGCGAAACAAAGGTTTTAAATTAGCTTAACTGTCGACCTTGCCTGGAGGCTACGTTTTTATATTCCCTAACGGCGCTTATGATCAACCTTCCGGTCTTATGCTCGCTAGGAGAGGACACTTCGTCACAAACTCCCCCTTCACTCACAAAAGACCGGAAGGTTCCTCTAGCGAACAACTCTTTGGACCAATATCCTCGTGCTTCTCCAGTCCAGGTCATGGGACGAGACAAAGAAGTGAACTAAATGACCTTACCTAGGTACTGATGGCAATTTTTTTTTTTTTTTTTTTCTGTTCCATTCTTGTGTAAAACGGTACCCTGCAGAGCTCCTCCTCGACGCGATCCTTCCTGGGGACGCCACGGCGCAACGGCGGTGGAAATCTAAGTTTCCGGACCTGTCTCCACAAAAGAAAACGCACTTATCCTACGCGACGATGTGAGAGGGGAAATCAGTTGGGACGCGAGTTTCGGCACAATAAACTTGGTTTATTGATCCCTTACAGAGGTTTTTTTTTTTGTTTTTTTTTCTCTTCTTCTTCGATTCATTTTGTCTGGCGGCGGCGGTCGAGCTCCGCCCAATCCGCTTTCCAGCCGGCGTAGCAGCGCCGGCAGTCTCGGAGGGTCAGGCGTGGGGTGCCGCACTTGTAACAGAAGTCTGTTTTACGGGGTGCGGGGCAGGCCGAATAGCGGTGCCCCCCCTATCCACATTGCCAGCAGACGTTGGCGCTGGGTTGCGGTGCGGCGTCCTTGGCGGCGGGGGAGGTGGCACTTTTCTTGGGGCCGCGCACGCTGGATGCGGCCCTCCTCAGACGGGCGCTGGCCCCCCATTCGCGTCCGGGACCGAGCGCGGGGGGTCTCCTCCCGGGTAGTAGGGGAGGTCGGGCGAGGCCGTTTACACGGCTCCTGCGTGGTCTTGGGGGGGGGGGGGGGGGGGCGTACATCACCCTTTCCTCCCGCGTCTGTGACCCTTGGTCACAGGTGACGGGGTACACCTGTACCCCGGCCTCCCGGATGTCCAGCGGATCCGTCTGCGTGGCGGCCTCCGAGTCGGACGGCCACGGGCGCACGATCGCACCGATGGTGGTGGTGCGATCTGCGGTCTCCTCCCGTACCGCCTCCTCGAGGTCGGCCCAAAATTGGGGCCGCTCCTCGAGGATCTGGTCGAACAGATCCTGGTACACGGCCATCCTGGCCCAACCCCTTGGTGCCGTGGAGTCCACCGTCGCCTGGTAGATAGGTTTCTTTGGAACGATATAGGGCTGTAAGGGCCCAGTAGGTCAGGGGACATAGTTCTTCAAGTCTTGCACATGCACCTTTCCCACTGATTTCCCATCGGACGAGGACAATTCATAAACAAGAGGCGACAAAACTTTGGAGACATAGAAGGGTCCGGAAAACTTAGTCGCTAGTTTAGCTGCAATATTCTGGGCGGCGTTGGAAAGTACATGTTGTCGTCGGAGAACGGGGTCTCCGACCTTAAACGTGCGATCTCGACGGTGTTTATTATATTGGGCGGCCTGCTGCTGGTGCGCGGAATTCAGATTCTCCACGACCCACTCCCGCAATGAATCTAAATTAGACATCCGGGTCCTCCAGTTATCCGGGGAGGCCGTAGTCAAATCCGGGACGATATGGTGTTTTTCTCGTTTGCAGCGAGTAGGGATCGGGTCTCTGCCGAAATTCAAAAAGGCCGGAGAAGTCCGCAACGACGTATGAAAGGCGGTGTTGTAGGCAAAACGGAGACGAGACACATTCACGTCCCAATCGCGGTGATCGGTTTCGATGTACGAGACAATCATCGTCTTCAGCACACGATTTACGCGTTCCACTGGGTTGGCTTGTGGATGATAAGGCGGGGTGGTCGCATGGTTAATTCCGTATATTTTCGTGAGCGTCGATACTGTTTTGTTGACGAACTCCGTGCCATTGTCGGTAAGCACTGTTTTCGGAGTTCCCCATCGTGACAGCACGAGCTCTTCTAACGCGGAGGCCACTAACTGGCCGGTAGCGCGACGGAGTGGGCGACACTCCACCCATTTACTAAAAAGATCCTGCAGGACTATCAGATATTGGAACCCGGAGCGACTACGCGGGAAAGGGCCCATCATATCGGCGGCTACGACGATCCACGGCTGGTCAATTTGACGATGGCCCATCAAGCCCGCCGGTGCGGTTTGCTGGACCTTCGTCAGCTGGCAGATTCGACACCGTTTCACGAAATCGGCCGCGGAATTAAACATACCGGGCCAGTAATAACGTAAACACAGCCGGTGATACGTCTTCTGTATGCCGAGATGGCCGGACTGCACGTCGTCGTGCGTTTCCCTAAGCGCGTCCTCCCGTTCCGACACGGGGAGTACCAGTTTCCATTCTGATAAATCTGATCCTAGCAGGTCATTTATTAACGCGTCGGTACGGCGAAAGTAAAGACGAGAAGATTCGATTCTCCAGTCGGGGTGATCCTTCGGACTCGTGTTGACATCGGCGTATTTACTTTCATACCACGGATCCGCCGGGGTCAATGCTCCCGCGACGGTCTCGACTTCGTAAATACGCGACAGTGCGTCCGGCACCAAATGCAAGTTCCCTTTCCGGTGGATTATCTCGAAGTCGTATTCGAGTAGTTCCAGGGCCCATCGAGCTAATCGGCCCGTCGGATTCTTTAATTCGCGGAGCCACCGGAGGCTGTGATGGTCGGTAATGACATGAATTTAAATCCCTCGAGGTATGGGCGGAACTTTCTGATTGCCCATACGATCGCGAGACACTCCTGTTCGGTGGTAGTGTAATTTTTCTCCGCGGGGATTAAAGCGCGACTAGCGAACGCGATGACTCGTTCTTCACCGTCCCGCGTTTGTGTTAGCACGGCTCCAAGGCCGACTCCACTTGCATCGGTCTGCAGGACAAACGGTACGGAGAAATCGGGGCAAGCGAGGATCGGGGCTTCTGCGACGGCGGTACGCAAGGTCTCAAAGGCATCCTGTTGCTCTACTCCCCAAACCCATGGCTCCTGCTTCTTAAGTAAGCGGTTAAGAGGCTCCGCCACATCTGAGTATTGGGGTATAAAGCGTCGGTACCAGGATGCCATCCCCAAAAAACGTCGCAGTTGCTTTAAATTGGAAGGTGGTGTATAGGAGATCAAGGGGGCCGATTTCTCCGGGTCGACTTGGAGTCCGCGCCGCGAAACAACGAATCCTAAATAACGAACTTCGGTGCGGCAAAACTCGCATTTTTCCGGATTGATTGCTAATCCGGCTTCCAAGATTTTCCGAAGGATCTTTTCCATCTACTGGAGATGGTCTTCGAACGTCGCGTTGACAATGATTATGTCGTCTAAATAGGCAAAGGCGTGTGGTTCCATTTCTGGACCGATGAGGCGGTCCAGAAGACGCTGAAAAGTCGTCGGGGCTCCGGTGAGCCCGTACGGCATTCTCTTAAAGTAGAACAAGCCTTTGCCCGGTACGGTGAACGCGGTAATCTCCTTACTGTTTACTTCCATCGGTATTTGGAAGTAAGCCTGGCTGAGGTCGATCGTCGTGATATACCGAGCGGCGCGTAATTTGTCGAGTATCCCGGTCATATGCGGCAGGGGGTAGGCATCGCGCTTTGACACGCTGTTGACTTTCCGGAAGTCGAGGCAAAAACGATACTTCCCGTTCGACTTCTTGACCATCACGATGGGACTTGACCATTCGCTGGCCGACGGTTCTATAATGTCCTCGGCCAGGAGACGATCTACTTCTTGGTAAATCGCCTCCTGAACGGGCGGCGAAACAGAGTAATACCGCTGCTTGATAGGCGGGTGGTCTCCCACGTCTATCCGGTGCTGTGTAAGCGCGGTGAGCCCTTTGGCTCGAGACAGTTCCGGCATAATTGTACCGAGAAACGCGTCCAAGCGAGACGCCTCCCCCTCCGATAGAAATTGCACGCTCGAAAGCGTGCTATGCTCGCAGGCCGCCGGTGATCGAACGAAAGGGAACACGCGAGACGGGTCATCCTTAAAGCGCCAATTCATATCCCTAAAATCTGGGAGGATACCGAATTGCGCTATAACGTCTACCCCTAACAACAGTGGCGCGGCCAGCTCCTCCAAAACTCGGGCCTGCACGATACCGGATATTCCTTCTATAGTCAATTGGAATTCAGCTAGGTCGGTGGCGTAATGCACTTTCCTGCACGCGGTAATTAGTAGCGTTGGGACGGTTAAAGGTTTCACCTCCGCATTACTTCCGTCTCGCTCTACGACGGCACGACATATGAAACTGCGCGACGCTCCCGAATCTATTAGGGCGACAGATTGGCAATTCCCAACTAAAACCGGAACCTTGAGTAACGCGGTCTCGGTGCTTGTCATGACCGCGGTTATCTCGTATTGCGTTGGCATTTTGTGGACCGTTTCTAAATCGCGGGGAGCTGGAGGGGTCCGGTCCTTCAGCTCTTGTGAGAGTTTCCCGAGGCCTTGTGGCAGCGTGGGCACGTTTTCGTGGTGGTTCCCGGATGCCCACACTTGAAACAATATACCCGCTTCGGCGCGCGACACTCTTTCGCCCGATGGCCGGTTTTCTCGCAGTTCCAGCACTTAACCAGCGGTGCGGCACCTTGGTTACGAGACAGCTCGCTGGGTTTACTAGTGCTGGGTTCGGACACCGCGCATAAGGTCTCGGCCTTGCGCGCTTTTGTCTTCGGTACAGGTGTTCCGTACGCTGCGAGATACGGCGCTAGTTTCGGGCGAAATTGAGACGGAACGAAAGTCGCGGTTTCCGTATTCCTTTCGGCCCATACCGCCTCCAGCAGTAGTTGCTGCATGGAGTGTATGTTCCGAAGGTTAATCGCCTGGCGGATCCTCGGCAGCAAATTATAATATGTATGCTCTATCTGAACTTTTATCGTCCACGCGGGACGCAACCGACTAAATAGTGACTGCATACATATTATATATCCCCTGACCCCTTCGTCTTCCCCTTGAAACCGATAATACGCGGTACGTCGAAGTTCCTGCTGGATATTTGGGTCCACAAAATGCTCACGCATTGCCGACGCGAACTCGTCGTACGTATGCCATAAGGGCCTATTTGCACGGAACCACTGCAATGCTAATCCCTCCAAAAATGATGGCAGGTTTAGCAATACATGTGGATCCGGCAGGTAGTACGTGTCGCGGCACTCTGCTATCCGGAGCAGGAATTCTTCCGGATCCTCTTCCGGTTTACCCCCGTACCGGATGCCTAGTCTCCGCAGTACGTCGAAAACGTACTGCGGGTTCGTGTGCGTTCGCGTGGGTGTAGGCTGGACCCTCGGTACGTAAGACAGTCCCGGTCGCGAAGGCGGCGTTGGCGACGGTGGTTGCGAAACCGTCGGTTGCGGAATTTCCGGGGAGACGACCGGATCGCGGATGGGCGGTGATGTCCGCGGTTGAAGAACCGGTACATAAATGGACTCCACGAAGTGGTGACCTGGGGAGTCCGGCGACACATGTTCTTCTGCCCTTAAGTAGGGCGTGTCGATTTCGGTACCGTCCGGCGTCGCGTCCGCGAGGTCTATTCGCGGCAGCGCGTAATCCGTCTCCCGTGGTTGTATGGTCACTTTCCGCGACGACGATTGGACCAACGTCGCGGGTGTTGCGGGTGAGCTCGATTCACCCGCTTCGAAATTTATCTGTCTTGCCAATCTGTCCCTCATTGTCGGAGTTCCACCTTGCTCCGACAATTCTCGCCTCCGCAGCTCCTTCAATAATTCCTCTAAGGTGAAATCTTTAATTCGTCCCACTTGTTCCTCCGCCATTGTCTTTTGTTTGTATTATTATTAGTTGTGTCCCGAATTAGATCGCTGGTCGCGAAACTGCTTTGGTTCGGGGTCTGTTTACTTGAATCTGACAATAGTCGCGTGCCCTATTGTCTTCCGACTAACCGACCCAGTAATCAAATTTTTTTTTTTTTTCTAATTACCGTTGCGGCTTTCTTTTGCCTTATTCGCGGAACGTTAAATTTTGTTTCGAAAGCTCTAATTCTTTGTACTACTAGTTGTTTCACCAGCAGTCCCCCAAACTAAATTACCACCACGTCGAGATTCGCTCTTTCCCGAAACGCGTGACGTGAATGCCTCTTACTATTGGTACTTCCTGTACTCTTTTCTGTCCCGGAATTGCCGGCCAGAATTATGCAGCTTCCTGTGATGTGTGCGCTGCTGGTTTGGGGCGATTACGCAATACAATGGATACAATATAATACAATAAATTCCGCCACCAAACCCACGAAAATTTTACATACAAATCACACAATCACAGGACGGGAAACGACGGTTGGGAGTCTATTTCCTAGCCTGAATTTATGCTGTCTTGGTCCGCCCTGGCTCTACCTTTAACGTTGGGCGCCAAATTTGTGAGGAATTTTCCTGGGGCTGCTCGGGGATAGAACTACCCGCAGCCAGTTACCCAGGAAAATGTGATAATGCTATTGCAACGGAATTTACGAACCGATACTTAGATTCTGATAGCGCTCTTTCGAGACGCCTGAATTGAATCGCCCGAAGGGCGGAACGCGCACTAAACCCTAACCCTCGACTACGAATTCGGAAGTCTTAAAAAGATGGGCGCCAGGTACCCCGCGGTACCACGGAAAGCTAACTGAACTGGCTATTAGCCGGACAACTTCCGGGGATTCGCAGTCGGATTCACTACCGCAGCAGCTCAGAGGCCGGAATAGAGGAGAGTGGTGGATTCGGCAGGAGACGCAACCAAGACAGTCAAATTTAGAATGCACCCGAGGTTTATTGCTAGGTCTATGATGTTACAATTACCAGATGAGACTAGAGAACGGCGGGAAAACGGGCTTCGCTCACGGGAGTTACACGGCGCCCGTGAGGAGCAGATCGGAAAAGAATTATATGGCCTGCGGTGGCCGGAACTAACAGATAAGAAGGTCTCGGAACGACGAGACTCACGGATAGCGGTGGTCCTAACTACAAAGGGAACCTCGCGACGCGGAACTTAAGCTAGTGGACGGAAGGACTCGTCGTGGAGACGGGAGTCCTCCAGGAAGGTCGACCAGATTCTCGCGGAATCTCTGCAGCAGGTTTTCTACTATGGAAGCACGAGGACGAGACGTGAACAAGACTCGGCCAGGACAATCCCCTGACCGGCCAAACGTCGAAACGAAATAGATTGGTCCCAAAAGTGGATCGCTTACCAAATGATTGTGAGGAGTGGTGTCTGGCGGAACACTACTGATCGCGTAACTACACAGTCAAAATCTGCACAACGAGTGTTCGCTCCTTCCGCGCGCGGGACTTTAATAGACTAATTCTAATTTCCCCCTGCACCCCTGACGTGGCCGATATTGTCACCCAACGCAGTCCGGGCTCCAAGGCTCGGAGAGCCTCCGCAACAGGGCCGTGCCCCTGCGCTATCGGAAGATCCTAGCGGCCGCTGCCGATGAATCCTTCCGCCTGGATGTGCCTTCCCAACCGCCCAGATTTCCCGCGGTGTGGCCAAAACTGCATTGGAAATCCTTCGTAGGCTGCTACCATCCGCAATGGAGTCTCCACGTCGAGCCGAAGTCTCGTGGCTGCTGGTGACGAAACTTAAGATAGGTGCCAGGATGCAGGTGGCGATGCGACGTCCCTGGTCTATGGTGCCTAAACGGCTCACGCGAAAATCAAATAGGATTAGGAGCGAAACAAAGGTTTTAAATTAGCTTAACTGTCGACCTTGCCTGGAGGCTACGTTTTTATATTCCCTAACGGCGCTTATGATCAACCTTCCGGTCTTATGCTCGCTAGGAGAGGACACTTCGTCACAACTATTTATAACACAAAGTACAAATTCAGAGGCGTCTTGTGGAATATTTTCAATATAAGAGCCACCTAAATGCTGCCTAACCCCAAGGCAATTAAGTAACTGCACGCCATTAGTTATATAAGCTTCAGCCAAAGCTTTTATCGCATCGTTTTCATGTTGATTAAGTATTTTTTTACGAATAACTTGGCAATTAAGCATGCACTGCATAACAACATTAGCGTATGCGGAGACACGGTCGGTATTAATAAATGCCTTTACAGAGTGCACTGAAATTACCGAGTTATCTGTATGTGCTGCTGGAATAATAGTTTTTGATCGTTCAGCCCAATAAATGTCAGTTATTTTCTTCCGACTTTCCGTCGCATAATTTATAATTGCAAGATCAGGTCTATAAACACTCCGTAATCTGTTATACTCAAGTAATCTGTTATACTCAATTTATTAACTTTTATAGAAGACGGATCGAAATTAATTAAGTGTAAACCTTCTAAGGAAGTTACACGCGACAGTGCAACATACGCCTGACCGCAACTGAAGATACTGTTTCCTGCGTCAACTATAATTGTTTGTAGGCTTAACCCCTGGCACTTGTGGATAGTAATTCCATAACTAAGAGATATAGGAAACTGGTGACGAATAACATAAGTTTTCTCCATTACCCAAAATTTGGTAACAACTCTTTCTAATGAATATACAACGCCAGTTGATAATCGAAACTGAATTGTTTCAATATCATCAGAATCCACTGCTCGAGAAATTCCAGTAATTTCTCCAATAGCAATTACAAGACCTAATGTTACGTCAATGTTACGTCTTAGCATCACTTTTGCACCAACTTTCACAATTATAATTCTACTTAAACCAGCAGTCAGAGAATTGTCTTCATCGTATTGTTCTAAGAGTTTATTGATCCGTTTCTTTAAATATTCTGCACAATCAAGAACGTCGCGGCAAATAAGTTTAACTCCTTCACTGTTAATTCTTTTGAGCATTGCCGAATTAAGTACATCACACAAATGACACGTAGGAAGTAGACAAATTGCAGCGGACGGTAAAGTTTCAATGTAATTACAGAGCTCAATTAACCTTGCCTCTGGGTCATCAGATACGAAAGAAATTTTTCTCGATTGCAATTTGAAAACATTTTCTTCCGTAAGAATACCTAACCGAATTCTTGAGAGAATTTCACGATAAGCATCATCTCCTTTTTGGCGCACATTGATACTTAATTCATCATAACCGAATAAATTCGTCCACAAGTTGCAAGTTGCCAAGGAACTCAAATATTTAGCATTTTTCTCGCTTGAAATCTTGACGAACGCTGGATCTTCACGAACAGGTGGCAATTGTAACAAATCCCCAAATAAGAGGATGTGCTTTTTGCCAAACCATCCATCGCTGGTCTCAGCTGTATCATATATTTCTGCCAGTCTCAAATGTATGTACATTAGCGTAATATTCGATATCATCGAAACTTCATCTATAATAAATAAAACAGTATCCTTTAACTCATTTCGTAGTGTTTTTAAGACCATGTCCGACAATGGTCTGTAACTAGGCGTTTGACCGTGTTCAACGGGAAGTTGAAATAATCTATGTACAGTTAAACCATCAATATTAAATGCTGCCACTCCAGTAGGGGCTAATACAGCTGTGTCTTTGTTTAGTATTTGTTGTGTCCAACAACGAATTGCCTTGATCAGATAACTTTTTCCAGTTCCCCCTTCACCACTCACATACAAACGCAGCAATGGCTGAGTTGAATCGTCTGAATCATTAACATTACGAATTGATTGAGTAACCGTGTCAAAAATCCTTTTCTGGTCAGTATTTAATTCCTCTATTATTTCTGGAATATTGCAATCTGCAATTTTATTTTTTACGTCTCTCAATTCCTGCATCGCACCTTCTACCTCAAGAGGTTGGCATTCCAACTCACCAAGCGACTGAGCTTTTTCATTTTCACGTTCCATTTTCAAAATTTTCTGATTAACCAGTTCCTTAACATGATCGAAAGCTTGCTGAAGTTCCTCTATACGTTCATGATACTGTAGGGCACTAATAATTTCAATCTTAATCGAATCAAATGCTTCGGCATAACTATCATAGCACCCTTTTAATTCGTCCAAATCTCTCCAGGGCTTAAACAACAACAGCAATGAATAATAATACTTTTCTGAGTTGAGATTCTTATTATATGTAAAGTGATTAATTAAGTAACCACGAGTTCTTTTTTTCAAATATAGACGAGTTTTTGAATCGTAAAATTCGAGCGAGCACCCCGAAATTTTTATTCGTGAAACATCATACCACTTTGCAAAATCATATAAACTTAACATCTCTAATTCTTGTGGTCTATTCGGATAATAATTATCAATAAAAGAGTGGCAAAATATGTCTGTCGACTCCGAATCAAGTTCCGCAATTTCTTTCCTAGTTTTTATTTTTTTACTTCTTATTTGGTTAACGTCTAACCACCGAAATGTTGTGTTTGGATCAGTTCTGTGTAGTGAAATTCCTAAAAGAGTATCTGCAGCTTCAATAGCTCCACACTCTCTGTTGCTCAAACTGCGTAATGCAACATTCCATAATAAACTGCGGAGAGATTTTGTACTGTTTATTATGGCAAAGGTATCAACGCAATAACTGCACTCAGTTTTAGTGGTATACTTTGTACAGTACCAATTTAATAAAGCGGACTTTTCGCCGATAAACTGAATGTCCATATTCCCTTCCCATGCTGTCAATATAGTAGGATTATAGTCATTTATGTTTTTCTCGCCTTCCTCACGCGGCAGATCGTATAAACGATTTTTATTTTTCAATTGTCTTCTATTCGCAATACTGACGGCAAGATCTCTTAACTTTATTTTATCTGTAATGGGACGCGGAAATCCAAATCGGCATTTTCTTACAAAACCTTTTTTCGTTTTCTTGTTTCGTAAACAATACGAATTATGATAATGCTGTTAGTGAGTCATGACACGCCGATATAATTGTGGTGATTGTTTTTTATTAGGCATCTTGCAAGTAACGTATTTTGATACGAAATTTATTACATCCTCGCTCGATGATTTTCCTATTATGGGCGCATCCTCTATCCAAATCAATAAATGCCAATGTGGCATTCCTCTATTTTGATATTCACGCCTTACAAAATAATGCTTTACTTTGCCTATAGGGTTATCGGAAGAGCAAATAAAGTCTAACATTGCTTGAAATTTATTTTCTATAAATCTAGCAGCAGAAACTGGATCCGCAACAATTAATTCGCTAATTGATTTTATTGAACTCAAACTCGGACTGACTTCTTTAATATATTCTGCTAAGTCCAACCACAACCATTCTGCCGGACTTAATGTTAAAAACCAAGTGGCTGGTCCGTAATCGCGTGTCATGGCATTAACATTGTTTCTCACCTTGCGCCAATATTGTTTTGTATTTGGCAACTTTCCGAAAATAGTATCTAAATTTCCTTCTAATTCGTTTGCAGACAAAGATTTTAAAAATTCAGCTGCTGTATATCTTACGTGTGGATTGACAGTATTGAGTTTATGATAGATACCACTACTGATTTGTCGCATATTGGCATTGTTTAATAAAAAGAATAAATACTGTATATTTAAACGGAAATGTGAATATTTTGACATTAATCTCGATTTTACAAAATCGAAATCCCGTATGTGTATTTGTCTTTCTTGATTTACACCATTCTTACCGTAAGGATATAAATCCGGGAAGCAAAGAACATCCAAATCTTTACAACGATTGTCTAGAGGCACGGCTTCAACTTTCAACATTTGATACAAAGCTGTAGATGTATTATTTATTCTTTTCTTATACATGGGGTAAATAGAATAATGTTCATAATACGAATCGGGGTCGGTAATCTGGGTCAGCATCGCAGCCTGCTTATTCGTTTCCTTATTATCCTCATCTTTATCCTCATCTTTATCCTCTTCCTCATTATCATCAATAATATATTCTGTTTCTTTCAATTTTCCACTTAATAATTCATCATGAGAACGGGGCAATGCAATTTCCGAGTAAAGTGGATTATTATCCTTCATCCATTTCAATACCTCGAATATCTTTTTCAAATCTACCAAACTTTCCCAGACTGTTTTTGACTTTGTTGGAATTCCTCGAACTAATATATAAACCTCATGATCACAGTTAATTGCTGCCATTGAGGGGCATATTTTCTTTAAACTTTCCTCTATCGGCAACGGCAAATGAAATATTCTTCCTTTTACTTTTTGTATCATTTGCCTATGCGGTATTTTTTTATTCGTTACTGTACCCATCCGCTGCACACATTGAAATGCTTTAGCACGCTGAATCAAAATTTTCTCATAATCATTTAAAGTTGTCAATATCTCAGGCATTTTTCCTACGTAAAGGCCGTTCAATACACACGCTGGTGGTAAGGCATTTTTACGAAAGTAATCTATGCAATAATGGCATATATAATCAACATTTATTACTTCTTTTTCCAAGTGAACCATTAAATTTTCCCAATGTTTTCCAACTATTGGATTTCGTAGTTTATTCAAATCGGTAATCTGTTTCCGAAAATGCAACTTCTCGCATGATACACACACAAATCGAGGAGTGTCCGTAGATCTTTTTGTAAGTAGCTTAAATGCCGCAGAATATTTATTAATTATGTAATCTTCATTTAAATTTATTTTGTTACTATCGAGTAATAAATTTTGTGCCGCCTCTTCCTCTACATGTTTGATGATTTCTCTCAGTGCTACAATATCTCCGACTTCGAGTGCCTTATCTAAAGATTTCAATTTTTTGTAATAATGAGACAAGCTACTAATCAATCTACCAATATTTCTCACTCGTGGAAAGTGTGGACAAAGTAAATGAATTGCCAGTACCAATGATCGACAAATATCGGGCTTTATGTAACAACCATGTGAATGTCCCAATTTACTAACTGTCCATTTTGTTGTACACTGTGCCAAACCGTTCACTAGTTTTGGTATATTTTTTATTAATCTGCATTCAGATATAACTTTGAGTAATCGTTGATATCGTTTAAGTATTTCCAAATTCTGAACTGTACAAAATTCATTACAAACCCATGATTTCTTAGACTTTATATCCGGTCTTAATTCCGTTAATGGTAAAACATTTGTGACCTGGCCATACTCATTCATCATAAGAGACTTTTCCTTTAATTTGATATTGAAATCATATATTGCCTCTGAGAAATATGACTCCGTGGTAGGAGTATGTTTAGAATCACCACATAACATATTTCGTATACTGTCAATGTCATCACAAGCGAGAGCGGATAACTGTGTTAAATATAGTTGAGCTTTTTCCCTTAAATTATGCAATACTTTTCCTATATTGGATATATAATTTTGTCTAACGAAAATGCACCACTTGAATATTCGTTCGGCCTCAATTCTTGCGCTGGAAAAACTTTCAATAGGTGTGCATTTTGCAAGTTGTTTCGATATCTTTTGAATACAATTCTCAGCACTTCTCTGCAAAGCTATAGTATTTCCACGAATGCGATATACTTTATATTTCTGACATAGTTTATTGGCAATGCGCATTTTTGTTTGCACAAGTAAATTTTTTCTATAATATTTTGCATTCGTGATAGATTTTGCGTCTCTATTTTCTTTATAATATTGTTTATTCATAATCGACTTTTTATCTTTATGTTGTATATAATATTTTTTATTCACGACCGATTTCTTATCGGTATTCTCTTTATAATATTTTACATTCTTCATACATATTTCATTTTTATTTTTTCGATAATATTTTGCATTTATGATAGATTTTTTATCCTTAACACTTGTATAGTATTTTGAATCCCTGACAGGTATTTTATTACCTTTATTTTCAATATAATATTTATGAGCACACTCTTTAGAAAGATTACATAATTTATCTTTCTCCTCCAAACTGTCGCTAGATGCAGACAAGCCTTGTTTCGTTGTAAAGTTGTCGCGGGGTGCAGACATCAGCAGAGTTGGTGTAATACTGTCGCTGGATGCAGACAAGGGCCGTTTCTTTGTATTATTGTCGCTGGTTGCAGACATCAGTTGTGTTGGTGTAATACTGTCGCTAGATGCAGACAAGCCTTTAATTTTTGTAAAATTGTCGCTAGATGCAGACAATAATGGCACGTTTTCTAGAATCTCGCTTTGAGCGGACAATGTTTTTCTTTCCCCACTGTCGCTAGAAAGAGATATTAAGCTAATAGACTTAGGAGAAGCAACTTTAACTTTGTTGGTACGATGTCGTACGAATCGTGTCTCTTCTGCTATGTTCTTTCTGCGCTGTACTACTGGTAACGGCAGAAGCTTGACTGGGCGGTGTGCTGGATGCTGTGGAAAATGTTCAATACAGCTCGTCTTTAACATTTTGATTAAATGACCCCGCATTTTCTCGGTGTCATATACAACTTTATTTGGGCGAATGTGAAATATTAACGAGGTAGCAAACGCTATAGCGAATACTCCGCAACTGACTCCATCGTTTTGTTGTTGAACAACTGGAAAGTGCACTGTATCGTCACTGACATTGTAAAAAGGAAATAGTTTTTGCAAGAATGTTTTGTGCTGATTACTCAATCTCTTCATGTTTAGAGAATCGTATATATATATCGATTTTCTGTCATAGTAAGAGCAAACCCAATGTCCAATTGTATTTGGAGCACCACTGAACAAGATTTGAATATGCTCTACGTTTGATGGTATTTCATCTATAGTGTCAGGAAGTTGTACTTTCCAAGTGCCTTGAGGACTATAACCATACTCGTGTATAATGGAATGAAAAATGTCCATGTGACTGTCGTCTAGCCAGAGGTTTTGAGATATCCTGTTCTCTAAATATTCTGTTAATTGAAGCTTTATTGATTTCATTTTAAAGTTTTCGGCACGATAAATAAAAGAATAAAATTAAATTCTAATATAGAATTATAAATAAAAATGTAAGTACGTCTAACCTGGAGCTGTTGAATGTCCTGTTGCACGTTCAACAGATGCTCGACGATTCCGGCTCAGATCACACCGTACATACATCGTATGTAAGCATTTTGCGTGTCGATCTGGACAGTGGCGACAGCCATTCTCTCTCATATGCAACATGCATGGCTCGATCCAAATGAGAGAGAATAAAGAGAGAAAATGTTCATTTATGTACTATAAAATGTAATATAATATAATATATTACGTTGTGACATGTTAGTAGTAAAACGCTGTCCCTAAGTGTGATGCATATGACTTGGAACCAGTTTTTTTACCATCGAATTATCGATAATACCGACATTTGCATAATTGTTTTTTTGCCGTGTAATGTCACTTGTGTCGTGTGTTCCTGAGTACTACACGGAGCGAATCGTGACAGATACCGGCAGCCAATCGATTAACTAACAATTGCAAAATCTCAGAGAAGCGTTAATTATGCACTCCGATGATTTTAAAATAATATATACAGGGTGATGCATTACGCTCTTCGGTGTTACCGATAATTCGATGGTAAAAAGCTGATTCCCCGTTTAGTGCATCACCCTGTACAAAAAATTTCGGTAACTAATGTAGCATATCGGTATCTGTCATAATTCACTCCATGTAATGCTCGAAGGACACATGACACAGGCGACATTATACGGCTAACATAACAATTACGCAATGGTCGGTATTACCGATAATTCGACTGAAGAACTGATTTCAAGGCATATGCATGTTCAACCCCTACGTCAATTGTTATCAAACACGGCTTTCTTCATGTGCTCGTGATCGTTCATTATCGCACAAATCTAGCAAGCGACAACATCGTAAGTATTCAAAATATATTTTGCTGTCGTTTTATGCTTCTATTTCTTTTATTCTTCTGCTTTAGCTTCTAATTCGACTCCGGGCTTTACTTTAATATAACTATTTATAATTAATATTGAATTTCATCTTTTTTATATTAGGATGTCAGAACAAGAAGATAAGCCGGCGTCCGCCAAAATGGATGTAGCAGAGGCTCATCCTAACATGCGTGAGTACAATTGCATACTTCTTTTAGCTTTTCTCTATCCCTCATTCTTTCTCCTTATTAATTATAGTTTGTTTTTAGAACAACATCAAGATCAGGAGGTGCAGCGGCGCGTTGACGGAATGCGCCGCGAATTTGAGCAGGAGCTGCAGCGGCTTTGAGCCGTGCTGCTGCGCCACCGGCGGAGCGAGGAAGAGCAGGAAGACGTAAGTGTTACAAAATTAATCATTGGAATATTACCCGTGTAGTGGCTCAGTGAGGCAAACACGCGAACCGCAATTTGCGGGACTCGAGTTCGATCCCGGACTGTGGGGTGTGTTGTGATGTTTGTGCTCTGCTGGTTTTTTCAACGTGTTGTCACATGGGAAAGGGATGATGGGGGCTGTTGTTGTTTATACTTAACAAAGGGGGGGAGAGAGTTCTTGTGCTGTAATTTAAATTACTTTACAGAACGATCCAACCCAGACGGACGCTCCCGCGCCACGTGGTGGCGGCGCCCGCGCGGCGGTTACCGTGGCGGTAGAGGAGGAGGTGGTGGTGCTGCTGCTTACTACCGAAGAGGTGGTGGTGGTGCTTACTACCGCGGCGGTCGCGGTTGGTGACGCGGTGGCGGACGCCGAGGAGGCGGCGGTGGTGGCGGCGAACGCCAGGCCACTATACATATGTATTGTTAAGGAAGAGAAATTAAACAGTTAAACCCCATCCCTTCTTTTTTCTTATCTAGTATTTTAACCTTTTTTTTAGTCTGCTCACTAAATTTCAGATTTATCGCTGAAGAGATATTCTCGTTTATTCAAAACATTTGTGATAAAGTGTGGAACTTGTCAAATGTGAAGCTAATAACCACTTCAGCGATAAACCTGAAATTTGGTGAGCAGATACTGATACAACTTAGAAACAGACCGCCTAACTTCATTCTATGAAATTCAAAACCATGCTATCTAGTGGCAATTCATATTCGTCCCACATATTTGGAGTCCTTCGCTTAAGTTTGTGAAGTGTGGAACTTGTCAAATGTGGAGCTAAGAACCACTTAAGCGACAGGTTTGCAATTTGATGAGCAGATACTGATACTGATACAACTTAGAAACAGATCGCCATTACCAATCAATATTTGTTCAGTACATTTCAGGTCTTTGATTTAAGTAATATACAAGCTACACATTTGACAAATTTAATATTTCAACAATGTGGCGAATAAGAGGAGGATACAGCTTGTCTGTATAATGTAAATGTATAATGTAAAACTTTTTTTTTCTTTTTTTATTCTGTAGCTAATATTACATTGCGAAAGCGTATTTGCTCACCAAATTTCAGGTCTCTTTCGCTGAAGTGATATTCTCCCTTGTTCTAAAGATTTGTGAACTGTGAAACTTGTCAAATGTGAAGCTAAGAACTACTTCAGCGAGAGGCTTGAAATTTGATGAGCAGATACCGATACTGATACAACTTAGGAACAGGCCGCCATTACCAATCAGTATTTGTTCAGTACATTTCAGGTTTTTGGCTTAAGTAACTCTCAAGCTACACATTTGACATGTTTAATACTTCAACAATATGACGAATAAGAGGGTGATGCAGCTTATCTGTATACATAATGTGTTACGTTCAGGAGCGAAGGACGTAACGAATATAATATATAAAGCGTTGGACTTCATTATATGGAGTTCAAAGGCATGCAATCTACTGGCAATTCATATTCGTTTAACAAATTTGGACTCCTTCGCTTAAATTATACATCCTCTCCTCATTCGACACATGTGAAAAGTGTGGAACTTGTCAAATGTGTAGGCTAAGAACGACTTAAGCGACATGTTTGAAACTTGATGAGCACTACTAATTTTCCACGACTAGTATGCCCCTAAATTAATATTACGATTAGGCTCAACACTTAATAAGTTCTATTAATTCTCTTATTCAACACATTTGTAATGTGAAATTTGACAAGGGCGTACCCAAGAACCAGTTCAATTATAGACTTCAAACTTGCTGAACAGATACATAATTAAAAACTACAGAAGTGAAAGATCTAAAGTTTACTGAGGAAATACTGATTACTATTAAGGTTCGTAGTTCAGAAATCATTTAAATGAAAGACCTGAAGTATCACTTGGTGAACAAATTGATGCTTTTTCATTTAGGTGGGTCCTGGTTATGCACTTGGCAACTTTGGTAGTCTATAATTCTATTGAATAAGAGGATATTGCTTAACAGTGTTAGATTGAGTAGGGTCATAAAGGTGTATCAATAAAAGAATAAAACTGTTAAATTTATCAGATATCCTCGCGTAAGATATTCCTGTCATAAAATAGCCTACATAACCAAGCACTCGAACGTCAAGGAAATAAGACATCTAACATCTATCCATCTCGTGTTAGTCAGTCTCTTTCTACATGTCTAGCATCTCTCTCTAACATCAGGTCACATCTGCCTTCTTTCTCTACCATAACATCATCTCGCAGCTACGAAGCTAGAAATATATGAACATTCTGCCACCTAGCGTGGAAAATATGTGACCTACATTTTTGGTCTGAATCTTCTTCTGAATCGTTTTCGCACGAGAAAATAAGAGGAGGAAATTCATATCTCTTGAACGCATGGACCAATTTCCTTGCTCTTTAGCTTATTGGATTCAGAAAAATAAATTAGGCTGTGCTTGATTCATAAGTTACGCCTGCAAGCTGTAACTTTTTCGGAAATCGAGGTGAAAGTCTTATATCGATCGAAAACCGCTACGCGTCGGGATAAGTAGCCTCGGCTTCTCGCGCTGTTATAGCTATAGCTAACTACTTGGCGCGAGACTCTACCGAGTCTCCTGATATTTCTCCACCTTTTAGATGTTATATGTTTAAATTCATATCTCATGTATAAAAAGAATGGTGGAAAATTAACCCGAGTAAACTTTTTATTAGAATACATGAATTTTCTCCGATTTCATGAGCATTGTCCAGTGCCTCATAACTGACAAGATCATTTCCCCCGATATTGATAAGAAGGAGGTTCTCAGTTCATCGCGTATATGTTTCTTTAAAAGTTTTTTAGTAATATTACGGGAGCAAGTGCCTCGAATGGAGCGCGCACACGCCAAGATTTTTTGTATTGTTAATTGGTAATTTATTGTTAATTGCTAATGCGAGTTAAATCGAGGTATCTTTGAATGAAAGCTTGGCTTTCTTGTATGATATCTATTATCTTTTTTGTTATATTTCATTATATATTATATTTGTTACATTTTTGTGGGGAAATCCAACTGCTACTTGGCGCATTTTCTTACATTTTAATGTTTTTGGACGGATTTCATGTCTTTTTGTTAGTTAATGCTTAACAATAAAGACAATAAAATTTTTAATTATTTATCAGTTTCATTTTTGTGGGAAAATCAAACTGCTACTTGGCGCATTTTTTACAGTTTAATGTTTTTGGACGGATTTCATGCCTTTTTGTTAGTTAATGCTTAACAATAAAGACAATAAAAATTCTGAGTATTTATCAATGGTTTAATTAATAAATTTAAAAGTAAAATTTTAATAAAATGTCAAGTGCCATTTCTGTTCAAATATGCACCATCACCTATGTACATGTTTATGTTATACTGTAACTTTAATGTTACAATGTATTTATAATTTAATCATGCACATAGGAGGAGATCTAAGAAATTAAGCTGAATGTGAGAATATAGATTCCCTAGATAATATACTTTGCACTTGACAAATTCACATTAGCAAAAGAAAAATTACCAATAGCTAGGATGCATTTAAATTGCAAATTAGATAAGCTATACCCTCATACGCACTCTAACATTGGTGTATCTTGACAGCCAAATGCGTACCTCAGGGAGCGCATAATCTAATGTAATAAAATTTGTTAAATAAGTACTGATTACCAATAGCTAGTATGTCGCTAAATGGCACATGATTGGTAATTATTGCTTGCGTACATCATTTTAGTTCTTTAGCTGGTATTCCTTGAGCGATGAACTTGACTGTCAAGCTACTACTAAATTAGACTGCGTATGAGCATTCTGCTTGATTTATGTATTATAATTATAAAGCGTTAAGTCAAGCAATGACTCAGAGTAGCAAAACAGAGATTCCCAATAGCTAGAAAGTATTGAAATTGTAAATGACTTGCCTTAACACTTTACAAATTATATTCAATGAGCTATATATGCAGGCTCTCTCATTCGCAGTATAGTTTTGAAGTATCCTGACTGTCAAGTTCCAAGCTGACGGAGTGCAAACCTAAAGTACTGAAATTAGTCTAAGCAAGTACTGATTACCAATAGCTACCATTCCCTTAAATTGTAAATAATTGCTAATATTGCTTAAAAGATTGATATGCTACACACTTGACAATTTTAACTATTGGTAATCAGCACTCGTTTACCAAAACAGGGACTTGTGCGTTATGCACTTAACACTTTTAACATTTCATCATTCTTAATAACGACAAGATCACAGGGACAGGCGCAAGGACAGTATAACTCTTTTATTAAGTACATAAAGCATGGAATCTGGAACAAATAATAAAATCAGACTTTGTCATATAACCATTATGGCACATAACCAACCATGGCATAACCGGCTTAACCAATGTGTCGGTATGACACAGATTACAGATTATAGATCGGTAACGTAAATACGATATTTCCGTTTGCTGCCATCTCGTATGAGAAAAGTGAAAGTCACATTTTTAGGAACATGTTCCCCTGAATCTTAATTTGCCTTGCCTTTTTCACGAGTAAAATAAGCAGGAGAAATTCATATCTCCTGAACGACTGAACCGATTCGCTTGATTCTTGGCTCATTGGATTCAGAAAAATCAGCGATGAAATACAAAATTTAGAAATAAATCCGTGGACCAGTAACTTTTTCGTAAATCGAGGTGAAAGTTTTATAGCGGACGAAAACCGCTACACTTCAGCATAAGTATCCTCGGTAGTCGCGCGCTGTACTATATATATAACTACTACTTGGCGCGAGACTCTACCGAGTCTCCTGATAAAGGGCCACATAACATGGCAAGAAACGTGATTTCGTAGAATATAATAAATTTCTCTAGTTTTATGGCTTTATTGGCCTTTTTCTGGAGGGTCGAAACAACATAATCCCCAAATTACTTTTGCTTCGATCCGCATACCTTCCCGATTAATTGCACTCAGGTATAGACATATTCGAACCCTGACAATAAAGCAACTTACAGCTACAATTTATCATTATATTATTTAGTAAATCCGTTTATTTTCATCTATGGTTGCTTTTCTAAGAACACTTCTGGGTAGGCAACTTTATGATATTGTATACGAAGTAATGAACTGAGGATATTGCTGTTTAACGGCTTAGACTTTGTGGACAAGAGATGGCTTGTCTGGAACATGCAAACTTAATTTTTGTCTTTCCATGATATTTTCTTTGAACTGGCGAATCTGCAATGCAATTAGCACGTTAGGGAAACAGCTAAGTGCCTTGAAAGAAGGGTGCCATTTTATGAATCGGTTGCTGCAATAAGGGTACTAAAATTACTATTACATCCAGAGCCAGTTATTACCGGTTCTGTTCTTTTAATATGTCATTAGGGAAGTATTTTACATGTTGCAATAGGTAAAAAAGTACAACCGTGTGCAACATTTTTTTCTAAGCGAATCATATTTATGAATACGAAATAGTCGGGTTTACGAATTACTTGATGCACTGAGGATACTGGAAGTACTATAACTACGAGAGCCGGTTGTTGCCGGTTCTCTGTGTTTAATGTGTTATCAAAGAAGGTATACTTTACCTATTTCAATAGGTCAAAACTTGCAACTTTGTGCAACTTTTTTTTATAACCCAATAAAGTTGAGGAGTGTCTTTTTCTGCGATTCTTTTTTTTGTGTACGAAGTAAGTTATTGTAGGCACCAACTTGTTTCAAAATACATGTAGAATACATTAATATAAGCTATGGAGGACATCGCTGAATCTCAATTCATTGTCAATTAGCTTCCGCATAAATTAAGCTATTTTTTTAAAAAATATTATCATTACTTTGAATAATTAAACACGGTTTATATTTCGACGAGACACCCATTTCTGGGTACTATTGTTGCGCCCGAGCCCAAAGCCGGCTCTCGGAATGCGCAAACTTGCAAACTCTTCCTTCGAGAGAATGATGCAATGTCCAAAGGTAGTGCCCAACCATTATATCAGTACCGAGCGCATGGCGACTAAATCACGTTTAGCAACGAGGCACTGAGTCACTTCGCTGGATCAGCGCCTCGTGCCACGGCAACGTCCGTCTCGAACAAAACGATCGACCGATGTCCCGATCGGGGACTCGCTATCCAAACTTCAATCAGAACAGACCCATGCGAACCAGCGAGTTATTTTGTACCTCTTGTCAGTTCTCTGGTTATACTTTTGTTCAGTAATTACGTGAGCTCATTGGCTTGCAGCGTACTTGCCAGTCCTGATCATCTAGGATTTAAGATCGATATCCGCCTGCAGCAGCGACAGAGGGCTCGGAGCTCACCGAACCAATACCGCTCATAGTTTTACCCAGGGCTCTACGCATCATGTATTCATCCGTGGGGGCGCCAGGGTTTTCCCTGTTCGTCTAGTCGATCGCCATTATTGGTTTTTCTGTTCATCTATCCACACGCGTGTGTACCCAGTAAAAGACAAAGTAAACTCAGTGTTGCTCATCGCCTAGAATTCCACTGCAGTGGTAGGTAGCGAACTCATTTAGCCTTTAAGTGCGCATTTATGTAAATAGTGCTCATGTATTTATTGTAAGTTCATCCTTTTCATTTAGCGCTCGTGACCACGGAGTCACTCATACTTCGCTCTTGTGTATTCCAGTTCATAATCTACACTCATCTAGGTAATGAATACACATATTTAGTTAACTAAACCATGCCTACTTGACTATCCCAGACCACCAGATTCCTCATCAAATGACCAACGGTCATTTTCAAACATTTTGGTCCTTCGAGCCGGATCTGGGATAGTCAAAATGGCCGCTCATGCTTTGTTCTCGCGCGTCACTAGCGTCGCCATGCTCATCCATTACCACTCATCTAGCTCATCCACCCCATCTCGTGCTCATCATCCGCTCCCATGGGGAAGAAGGAGAAAGAAGCTCCGCCACCCCAGCCTGGTCCAAGCCAGGAGAGCTCACCTTCCGTCGAAGAGGCTGCGACGGAAATTGTGCACTTAGTGGGACACATGGCCACATTGACGGTGCCGTGTCCAGAGGCGAGCACGGACGACGCGACCGCCTCAGCTCAGGTGCCCACATGCTCATCGGCTCATCGCTCATCCTCACCGCGCTCAAAACCATCATCAGCTCGGCTGATGATGCGGATTGCTCGTCAGAGCGTCCAGCGCCAGCTGTTGCTGGAAACATGCTCATCAGCAGAGGAGCTCAAGAGCTCATCCATGCTCACATTGGCCGCGGTGGAGGCCAAGCTCATGTCGCTGGAGGACCAGTGGGAGGCCTTCAGCGAAACTGAGGTCCTCATTGAGGAGCTGGGGACCTCAGAGAAGTCAGCACACCCTTACTTCGCAGGGCGGCACCTCAATGAGGTCCTCACGAGGTACCTGCGCAGTAAGGAGCTTCTACTAGAGCTCAAACTGACGTTCACGCCTGCTCATCCCATCGCTCAGGGCTCATCCGCCTCAACAGCTCCAGCTCATCTCCCCGAGCTCAAGATCCCCACGTTCAGCGGGGATTACACAGCCTGGCCACCCTATAGAGACTTATTCACCTCTATAGTCATCAGGGAGAGCTCACTCTCAGACGTGCAGCGCCTGCACTACCTCAAGACGAGTCTTGCAGGGCCAGCTGCACAGCTCATCGACTCGACACCAATGTCGGGCGACTCCTTCCAGTTTGCCTGGGACGCGCTCACCTCTCGTTATAACAACAAGAGGCTGCTCATCTCTGCTCATTTGGACAAACTGCTCAACCTCCCACGTCTCCCGTCCCGCTCATCTTCAGCAGAGCTCAACCACCTGATATCTACAGTGACGGATGCGCTGAATTCACTCCGGTCACTGGGTTTCTGGACCGAGCAAGGGGACCCCATGCTGGTCCACCTCATCACCCTGCGCCTCAACGAAACTACACGGGAGACGTGGGAGAACCGTCTGGGCTCATCCACCGAGTGGCCGTCGCACAACCAGCTACTGTCATTCTTGACAGGACGAGCTCATACGCTGGAGTGTCTGGAGGTCTCCAGCGCTCAGGAGCAGAAGGGCTCATACGTAGCTGCAGCGACCAAGAAAAGCCTGCCTCGCCCAGCTACAGCTCATGTGGCCACCGTGCAGCCACCCGCTCAACCAGCTGCTCAAGCACCATCAGCTCATCCCACATCAGCTCATCCCACACCAGCTCATCCCACAGCTCAGCCAGCTCGACGCAGAGATACCCCGTATCTCTGCGACTATTGTGAGGCAGAACACTTCATAGTGGTCTGCCCACAATTTATGGCTCTTCCCAACCACCAGCGGGCTATGGTGGTGAGGGAAAAGAAGCTGTGCCCCAATTGCTTGGGGCACCATGGCCTTCAGTGGTGCCGCTCATCGAAGTCCTGCAAGGAGTGTGGCCAACGTCACCATACTATGGTGCACGTTAAGCCCACTCCTCGCAGCAGCTCATCTGCTCACTGAAGGTCCACGCTTCCACGCGACCACCGCTCACCAGCTCATCAGACAGCTCATCGCTCATCGGCTCATCGGTCACCTGCTCAACACTCACCTCCACCTCAGCGCTCAACTCCACCTCAAGCTCATCCAGCTCATCAGGCAAGCTCTCATCCACCGGCTCATGATCAGTGCTCATCAAGAACTCAACTTGCTCACTCATACACTCGTCCAATAGTTCTGCTTGCCACTAGCCTCGCTCAGCTCATCACTCCGCTCACCAAATATCAGGTTAGATTGCTCATTGATCCGGGCTCAGAACTCACATTCATATCAGAATCACTTGTGAACACACTCAAGCTGCAACGACATCACTCATCCATACCCATTCGTGGCATTGGTGATTCTGAAGCTGGTCATACACGAGGCATAGTGGAGCTCACGCTCAAATCTAATTACTCTCCGGAATCTGTTACTGTCATCGCTCACATCTTGAAGGGACTCACCACTACTCTTTCTACTGCTCAATGCACTCAGTCATCATGGGATCATCTACAGAATCTGCAATTGGGAGATCCTCAGTTCACCAATTCAAGACCTGTTGATATGATTCTTGGAGCTGACAATTATGGGCTCATCGTTCAATCAGAAGTAATCAAAGACACACCTAACCTCCTAGTTGCTCAACGTACACTATTTGGGTGGATCATCTTTGGACCTGTCAGCTCTACCGCTCTTAGCTCAAGCTACACTCATCACATATCAATAGATCAATCTACTCAAGACCTTCAAGATTTGCTCACAAGATTCTGGATTCAAGAAGAAGTACCACCATCAATGTCAGCTCAAGCACTCACTCCAGACGAACAAGCCTGTGAAGCTCATTTTCAATCAACGCACTCAAGAAACAGCTCAGGTAGATACATAGTGAGACTTCCCTTGAAGTCATCACCCTCTCAACTTGGTGATTCTCATCTGACTGCTCATCGATGCCTTCAACACTTGCTCAGACGTCTTGCAAAAGATGGAAACTACAACCAGCTCTACACATCATTCCTCAAGGAATACCAGCAACTCAATCACATGGTGAAGGCACCACGTGCTTCGCTCACTCACTCACCAGCTTATTATCTTCCTCACCATGGTGTGCTCAAGGAAGACAGCACGACAACCAAGTTGAGAGTTGTATTCAATGGCTCACGTGCAACTCAATCTGGAGTTTCGCTCAATGACATTTTACACACAGGCCCAAAGCTCCAGATTGATCTCATCGACGTTCTCCTCTGGATTCGACGACATCGCCTCATCTTTGCCACCGACATCACCAAGATGTACAGGCAGATCCTGGTTGACCACAGAGATTGGGATCTCCAGCGAATCCTGTGGGTAGATGAACAGCTCAACATAACCCCATTTCAGCTCACAACTGTCACTTATTGAACACGACCAGCTCCATTCTTGGCAGTTCGAGTACTTCTTCAGCTCATGGCCAATGAAGGCCATAAATATCCTCTTGCGATCAAGCCTCTCACTTATGGACGATATGTAGATGACATCTTTGGAGGTGCTGACCACATCTCCGAACTTCAAGCTACTGCTGACCAGCTCACTGAGCTCTGCATGGCGGGCGGTTTCCCCCTTGCCAAGTGGACAAGCAATCATCAAGGTCTGCAGCAGCATTCTCGCGTGGAAGCGAAAACAAGTTTCTCATTTGAGGAATCAGATGGCAGCACAAAGCTCTTGGAACTTCATTGGTCCCCTCGCTCAGACACGCTCCAATTTAAGGTTAAGCCACCATCATCATCTGCTCATCTCAGCAAACGCATCATATTATCAGAGATTGCTCAGCTGTTCGATCCTCTTGGACTCATCTCACCGATCATCATTCGAGCTAAAGTTTTATTGCAGGAGCTTTGGCTTGAAAAGCTCAGCTGGGACGACCAGTTGCCAGACTCAGTCTGTCGCAATTGGATTAATTTCAAGAATGAGCTCAACGACGTCTCCAAAATCTCAATTCCAAGATGGATCCAGCTCACCACCAGTGCAACGGTAGAATTCCATGGATTCTCCGACTCGTCTCAGGTTGCAATGGCGGCAGCCGTATACATCAAGGTCCACTCAGCTCACACCGGAGCCCGCGTTACTCTGGTATGCTCAAAAACAAAGGTTGCTCCGCTCAAACGTCTCACCATTCCGAGACTTGAACTCAGTGCTGCATTATTGCTCTCCAAGCTCATCTCATACTGCCAGAAAACACTCAATCTTCCTCAAGCTCCAATCTATTTATGGACCGACTCATCTGTTGCACTCACGTGGATACATTCTCATCCGTCACGCTGGAAAGATTTTGTCAGGAACCGAGTGTCGACTATACAAGATCTTACTCCAGATGGCCACTGGAGAGTCGTTCCTGGCAAAGACAATCCCGCTGACTGCGCATCAAGGGGACTTACGCCAAACCAGCTCAAGGCTCACCACCTATGGTCGTCTGGCCCACCATGGTTGCTCAAATCTAACCAGTCCTGGCCTGCTCAAACCTTCAGACTTGATCCAGCTACTCATCTAGAAGAACGACCAAGGTTGGCGTTTACCTCGGTAGTTCGACCAACTTCTTGTTGGGATCTCATTGATCGGTACTCATCGCTCACTCGCCTCCTTCGAATCACATCACTGTGCTTCAGAGTTCATTCAATACTCAAGAGGGTGCCCAACTCATCGCTCAAGAACGAACTCAGCTCAGAAGATCTCAACAAGGCATTCTCATTCTGGATCAAAGTCACTCAAACCATGTATTTTTCATCTGAGCTCAAGTTGCTCTCATCTATGACACCGTGGCCTCGAGGACATCCTTTCAGCCGATTAACTGCCTTCCTCGACGCACAAGGCATAATCAGAGTTGGAGGGAGGCTCAAAAACTCCATCCTTGAGCCTGGTAGCAAACATCCTGCAATTCTGCCACGGTTGCCAAAGCTCACCCAGCTCATTATCTCTGATGCTCATCAACGCACTCTACATGGTGGCACTCAATTAACTCTTGGACTCATCGGACAGCAGTGCTGGATTCTTGGAGGAAGACAGCCTGTTCGCTCATACATTCTCAAGTGCATGAAGTGTGCCCGTCACTGAAGCATTCGAGCTCAACGGCTCATGGGCCAGCTTCCATCCATCCGGGTAACTCCTGCTCCACCCTTTACTCATACCGGACTGGATTATGCTGGTCCCATCACGCTCAAGACGTGGAAAGGCAGAGGAGCGAAAACGACAAAGGGCTGGCTTTGTGTTTTCGTCTGCTTCACCACATCAGCTGTCCACCTGGAGGCGGTCAGCGATTACTCATCAGACTCATTTCTCGCTGCGTTCAGACGATTCATCGGACGTCGTGGGATTTGCCAAACGCTCTCCAGTGATTGTGGCACCAATTTCACTGGAGCAGCAGGCGAGATCAAGAAGCTCTTCACTCAAGGTACTCAAGAATGAGTACCTTGAGTGAAACTGGCGATTCAATCCTCCTGCAGCTCCCCACATGGGAGGAAAGTGGGAAGCTGCAGTGAAATCAATCAAACATCATCTCTCAAGGCTCAACGATACTGTTCTCACTTTTGAAGAATTTACGACTCTTCTGGTACAAATTGAGGCAGTGCTCAACTCTCGTCCCTTGGAAGCTCTTACAGAAGATCCGGAGGGTCTATCAGTGCTCACACCAGGTCACTTTCTCATTGGTCAGGTACTCAATACACTGCCTGAACCTTCACTCATTGACCTGAAAAGCTCAAGATTGGATCGATGGCAGCTCATCCAACAACAGTTGCAGCGATTCTGGTCAATTTGGTCAACCAGTTATCTCCAGCAACATCAGGCCATCTCCAAGCGGCATCATCCATCCAATCAAATTGCTGTGGGCTCACTTGTGCTCATAACCGACGAACGGTTTCCACCTTCCAAGTGGCCACTTGCCAGAGTGATTGCTCTTCACCCTGGTAAAGACGGACTTACCAGGGTTGTCTCACTCAAGACAGCAACTACAACGCTCACGAGACCAGTCTCCAAGCTCGCTGTCTTGCCATCATCATCATCGCTCAACATCAAGACTCAAGATTAATCAAGCTCAAGAACGCAGAACTTAATCATCAACACTGTTGCTGATGGCGGGCGGAATGTTCAGTAATTACGTGAGCTCATTGGCTGGCAGCGTACTTGCCAGTCCTGATCATCTAGGATTTAAGATCGATATCCGCCTGCAGCAGCGACAGAGGGCTCGAAGCTCACAGAACCAATACCGCTCATAGTTTTACCCAGGGCTCTACGCATCATGTATTCATCCCTGGGGGCGCCAGGGTTTTCCTTGGACGCCCCTGTTCGTCTAGTCGATCGCCATTATTGGTTTTTCTGTTCATCTATCCACACGCGTGTGTACCCAGTAAAAGACAAAGTAAACTCAGTGTTGCTCATCGCCTAGAATTCCACTGCAGTGGTAGGTAGCGAACTCATTTAGCCTTTAAGTGCGCATTTATGTAAATAGTGCTCATGTATTTATTGTAAGTTCATCCTTTTCATTTAGCGCTCGTGACCACGGAGTCACTCATACTTCGCTCTTGTGTATTCCAGCTCATAATCTACACTCATCTAGGTAATGAATACACATATTTAGTCAACTAAACCATGCCTACTTGACTATCCCAGACCACCAGATTCCTCATCAAATGACCAACGGTCATTTTCAAACAACTTTATTCAATAAACGCCAAGTTTTTGGGTTTAATCTCGATGGATTCCAATCCTTTAAACGTTACGAGCCTGACTTCCTCCGATCCCGCTACCTGCTCTGCGCCGTCACCACGCAGGGCACAACATTAAATGGTGGCAGCGGTGTGGGATCTTCACCGTCGAAGTCAAATCGTGAGCCTGCCGAAAAGTGTAACGTGGTGTGATTGCCAGTGTTACCCCAATTCGACCTAGAAGTCAATCTCTGCTGAGGTAGAGACCGGCAGGACCACCCAAACCGAAGACGCGAACGAGCTCTTAGGAGACACCGAGGCACCGAGAAGGAACGCACCATCCACCTACGCACCGAAGACACCTGGTCCCCTGTACGAGCGATAAGGAGCTCCAGAACCCGACACGCCGACAACACCTTGTACAACAGAGGCGGTAAGGAGATATCGCCACTTCGCCGACTCCAACCGACACCCCACGACTACCAGCGGACATCAACCAGCAGCATGCACCTGCCAGTCATCCTGTGAGTAAACAGAAAACTCGAATCGCCGTAGCGACACCCGGAAGAAATATATTGTAAACCAGAATCTTCACACGGCCCTTGCATGCCTACGGAAGACGCACTTGCCCTCAGATACCTTCTACCCAACCGAAGGTCATTCTGTAGATCACTAGCGTCTTTCTTCGATAAGAAGCTCATATTTAGTCCAGTAGATCCTACAAAAGTAAAGGCACGTCCTTCCCTAGACAACTCCGGCCATCATCGACGCCGCGTGGGAGCACCCAAGCTAGACACTAGCACCGACACGTATCGCGCCGCCAGTTCGAGCACCCAGACGACACCCGAGAGTATCGTCGTACCGTCGCAGCGCCGGTACCCTGTTAAAAGACACGACTTCAGCCTTGTAGGAGACGAACCCGCTATGTCATACTCAGGTCCTAGCGACTCCAATAACCAGTCGATCAGAGGAGTCGTAACCGCGCTCGGGCTAATCGGAACTTTCGATGGAGAGAGAGACTCCGACTTGCTCACGTTTCTTAGCGATGTCGATTGCGCCCTGGAATGCGCACCCGAAAACGAGCAACCGCGACTCCTGCGACTCATCTTAAAAAACAAGATAAAAGGCAGAGCCTTGCGAGAACTGCAACACAAAACAATAGGTAGCTTCGCGGTTCGCCGTAAAACGATCCTCCGACACCGTACAGACCGACTTTAGTAGTTGTAGACAGAGAGAAGGAGATAGCGTCCAGCATTTTGGATCTAGGATGGAAAGGCTACTAGCCGAAATGAAAGAACTGCCCGTCGAAAACACCCTCGACGCGCCACACAGTGCAGCTATCGAGGACCTTCTAGAAAAACAAGCCTTACGCTACTTCACCCGAGGATTGAAAGATCACCTCAGACTAATAATCAGGACCCGTACTTTCGATAACCTACAATCGGCAATAGCAGCCGCCATCGAGGAATTCTAGGACTAGGGCCCCCTCGCCCTAGCAACCCATAATCCTAGAGCTTACCCCACTAACCGGGTAGTCCAACACGTAACCATAACACGCAGATACTTCAAAAAGCCCGGGCACACCCCCGAGCGACCCCCGCGCGCACACAATGACTCACGAGAATATTACCGACAGCCTGAAACACGAGACACGTCGCATGTCGCGCCTCGCCGTCCCGGCTCGGAAGGAAGGCCGGACGATGACACGAGAATCAGTTCGTACCAGGTTAAGACGATAGCAGCTGAGCCCAAGTCACTATGTAACCTAGTAGAAATCGAAGCACTGGAATTGCTTAACGGAAAGGCCCTCATGCTCATAGACACCGGGCCGAAATTACTTTGCTGAAAGTCGGACGAATCCTCGGCGATGTTCCCGCCGTGAAAGAAGTCGTAACCTTGCACGGCGTCGGACCAAGCGTCACCACGACCTTGTGCAGCGCATACCTCACCATCCGAATAGGAAACAAACAAATCAGACACCTCTGCCGACTAGTACATGACGACCTACTCGGAGAACCACACGGATTCCTAGGCCTCGATTTTATCTCACGATACGGCACCGAGATCCGACCCGGCCAATTTCTCAACATCCTCGGGACACATCTCCCGATCATTAGCGGGGATCACGTAACTTTAAAAGTGCGAACAGAAACAGGAATCCAGCACACACCGTTACCAGGGCCGAAGGCATCGTAGAACGAGACATGATCAAACCCGGTATATTCATAGACAATGTTCTCACCACAGGAACCGATAACAAATGCCTTATCAGTGTAATGAACACAAATCTCGAAGACTCTAGAATTAGAACACCAGTTGTAGAACTAAACCCTGTCGACCCGTGCGAGAACACTGACCCCCCTCGCGACACCGTAGACAGCAGAATCGCTTACTCCGTACAAGCCGTCAGCGGCACGGACCGAATGCAAACGCTGCGCAAAGAAATAGCGTTCGACAACCTACACGCCGAGGAAGAAAGGCGTCTAGCCGACCCATGCGAACGATATAACGACATATTTTACCTAGAAGGCGATCAAATGGGATACACTAACAGGACTGAACACGCCGTACCTCTGATAGACAATACCACCCCTATTAACACTAGATCGTACAGACTTCCACAAACTCAAAAAACCGAAGTAGATAGGTAAGTTAGAGAAATGGCTAAGGAAGGAATAGTCAGCCCCAGTTCCAGTCCGTGGAACTCGCCCTTACTCGTCGTCCCCAAAAAAACCGACGCCACAGGCCGACCCAGATTTAGAGTCGTCGTCGATTTTCGAAAACTAAACAGCGTCACCGCCGGAGATTCATACCACCTACCAAATATTACGGACATCTTGGACCAATTAGGAGGAGCCAAATATTTTTCCACACTTGATTTAGCGTCAGGCTTCCACCAAATTCCCATGAAGACTGAGGACCGCGAAAAAACCGCATTCTCAACTCCATATGGACACTACGAGTATAATAGAATGCCCTTTGGACTGAAAAATGCTCCCGCAAACTTTCAAAGACTTATGAATTTAGTGCTAGCAGGACTACAAGGAATCAAATGCTTCGTTTACCTAGACGACATAGTAGTCTATGGATGTTCACTGCAAGAACACCAAGAACGTCTCGAATCTGTTTTCAAACGACTTCGCGAAAACGGATTAAAACTACAGTCCTCTAAATGTCACTTCCTACTGTCACGGGGCAGCGTAGCCCGTCCCAAAACTCCTGCTCTCACGCGAAGCCGCCTCGCACTCGCCGCTTAACCTCAACAACCGTTGCTCCAAGGGGGACCGCCAAAACTAGCGAATAACTAATAATTCGCCTTTATCTTGTTTCGAGCCCGATATAGCGACGATATCAGCGAGTCGATCGAGGAGCGGGAGTTAAGCTCGAGGAGAATGGACCCGACGAGTCCTACCTGCGAGCCATACAGAGGGTGCAGATACGCCGATTGACGTGCCGATTAGGCCGCTCTGACCCTGGACAGACGACGGACGACGCAACGGCGACAGACCGACGGACGTACCAGGGGCTCCTAGCTCTCGCTGGCTGAAGGCAGCGGCGGAGAGCGCAGCGTAGCGAAACGATCGATCCCAGCGCGCGGGCCGATCGCTCTCGATACCGATCCAGAGCGATCGGCCCGGCGGCACCGAGAGATCGATAGCGTAAGGCGGCAACGTAACGCGAAACGAATTTTGCGTAGGACCGGAAGCTCCTCACTTTGCGAGCGACCTTAGCAGCGAGCGGTACGCGAGTGCGAGAGTGAGCCATAAACAGACGATTCGAGGAGTAGCAGAGCAGAGCGAGTCCGATACGAGCGTATTCATTCCGGTAAGCCCAGCGAATTGCCTGCCTACCTATTGCACGTAGAGATCTCGGTGCCGGCCGTTCACGCTCCGACAAGAGGCTACCCCGGCGCGAGTGACCACCGGTCACTAGGCGGCTACCCCCCTTGGCGCGACTCTTCAAGTCGCCGCCAAGTCCCCGGTTCGGAACGAACATCGCGAGTCCTTAGACTGGGTGGCGTACGAAAGCCAGGAGCGGACCGGCCGCCACCATCTAGCCTTGTAACTTGCATGTTAACGGTTTGGGTTTTCCGGCTTCGAGGCTCGTAGATCGGTCGCCTATCTTTTGCGAGTGCAGTGCGACTGCCATATTTCGAGAGTTCTATTCGATTCTTTGGCGTGTCCGAGCCTTCCAGCAGGCGAGCGTCCGGCAAGCGCGACCGGCCGGGATATTAGACTGTGTAGCGGCTACGGGAAAGTCAAGGGTCCGAACGCCGACGTTCGGACGCGAGCGCTAGGACTAGGATCTTCCGGCCAGTTCCCCGGCCAGTAATAAACACCGTTGCCACCCATCCGCGTGGGTTTATTCAGCCTCCTTTCCCAACTCGAATACTTTCGCCACTCTACCGCCCACGAGCTAGCCCGGTCGACACCGGCGAGTGCCGCCGAGTCCAGCCCGGGGTCAAACGGGAGGCACCAGCAAGGACGAGGGAGGACAGACGAGAATTTGGCCCTTATCGGGGCCTGGCGCCCAGCATTTTCCCCTTTCCACCTTCCAGGAACCCCGGACGGACTCCGGCGAAGTTGGAGCGCGTCCACCCGGACCGACGCGGAGAGAGGTCCGGCGAAATACGCTCACACTACGTAAAGAGACCATATACCTAGGACACGTTATTAGCAAAGACGGAATAAAACCAGACCCCTCGAAACTAGAAGCCGTAAAGAACTTTCCTACACCTCAAAAATCTAAAGAGATACAGTCCTTTCTAGGATTAGCCGGATATTACAGGAGATTCATCGCCAACTTTTCGGGAATAGCTAAACCCCTCACACAACTCCTAAAGAAGAACCGACCCTTTACGTGGACATCACTTGAGCAAGAAGCGTTCGAACTCCTAAAAAATAAATTAACGTCGCCACCTCTCTTACAGTACCCAGACTTCACCCAACAATTCGTACTCACAACCGATGCCTCCGGAAAGGCAATCGGCGCGATACTATCCCAAGGCAAAATAGGGCAGGACCTGCCGATAGCATACGCGAGCCGAGTTCGTAACAAAGCAGAACAAAACTATAGCACAACAGAAAGGGAACTCCTAGCTATCGTATGGGGAATCCAACATTTCCGACCCTATCTTTACGGGACCAAATTCATCGTCGTCACCGACCATAAGCCCCTCACGTGGCTCTTTAATGTAAAGGACCCGGGATCACGATTAACGAGATGGCGAATAAAACTAGCAGAATACAACTATGAGATCCATTATAAGAAAGGCGTCCAAAATAATAACGCCGACGCGCTCAGCAGAATAAACACGGTAACCAGAGCCCAGAACGCCCGCGCGAGAGCTGACGCCAGCCCGACCGACGACGGTCATCTGCCTCAACTCAATGCCACGGACAACCCCACGGACCGCGAATACACGGCCGGCGAAATAAAAATGATTCTGTACGAACACCACGACACACCCCTAGGCGGATATCTAGGCATTAAAAGAACTCTCGACCGAATTAAATTATACCATAACTGGCCAACCATGAGGAAAGACGTAGAGGAATACATCTCCAAATGCGAAAAATGCCAGAAAAACGAAACATGGGCTCCAAGTAAAGCACCGATGGTAATAACGGACACTCCCACTAAGTCATTCGAAAAATGCGCTCTAGACATCGTAGGACATTTAACTATAACTAACCAGGGCAACAAATACATCCTAACGTTCCAAGGCGCGTTAACTAAATTTAGCATAGCTATACCCATACCCGACCAAGAAACCGGAACCATCGCAAAAGCTTTCGCGACAAAGATAGTATGTGTTTTCGGAATACCGGGAAAAATCCTTACCGACCTAGGAGCAAACTTTCTAAGCGAGGTATTTAAAGACGTGTGTAAACTGCTCAAAATAAACAAAATCCAAACGAGCGCATACCATTCGGAATCTAACGGCGCCCTAGAAAGAAGTCATCGAACACTAGCCGACTACCTCAAACACTACATTAACGAAGATCAAACTGACTGGGACGAATGGCTCCCCTATGTGATGTTCACGTACAACACCACACCACACAGTGCTACCAGACACACTCCATACGAGCTTACCTTCGGACAAACCGCGACTTTACCGACATCCCTACAACAACCCCCCCGGCAAATATACACCAGCCAGATTCGTGGAGGCACTCGCAATATAGTGCCACGACGCCTGTATGACAGCAGCCGTACGGAGCGGATCGTTTCGAAGTAACGGGTGCTCCTACTACGATCCTGTCCGGACTCAAAGGACTCCTGAGGGTTGTGCAGGAGAGTCCCGTCCGTGGGGGTCACCCCCCCAACGCACGTCACTAATCATACAGGGGAGAGACCGCCGACAGAAGGGGGGGTTCCAAACCTATTACGCCCAACGTCACATGGCCACCTATCGATCTCTCACACGCCCACGCACTCAACAGTGTCACTAGACACGCATGGGCCCACCACAGGTTGCCGAAGCTCCACATGCGCCGCGGGGCGAGTCAAGTACTCTGTACTGCACCGTACGGTCGTTTTAAGTAACCTCCACTTGCTTGATTTGCCAGCAACATCCTGTGTGTACAGGGGCTTTTCGGGGCCAAGCAGACTGTGGGCCGACCGGTGTTCGCGAGGATCGAGCTTGGTTTCCCTTACCCCACGCGATCTGCCGCCTGACACTCGAGACATCGCGGTTCCTTTACCCCTGCCGTATGTGACTCGATCATGACGTTTAAGTTTGACCTACGCGAGTGCCATTCTCTCCGGTACGATGCCATCTCTGCGAGCACCGTATCGGGCGACAGATCGTCAACCGTGTATATACAAGAGAAAAGACAACCCTTTCTTCCCTTCCCCCAAGAGCTCGATCTCGCAATCGGGTGCTAGAACACCGGTCGTAATGCGCGCGCGAACCCAAGGCCTCCCTAACTCATCCCCTAAGCCTGCCTACCACGTGTAATAATAGCCGGCGGAGGGAGCTGCGAATAGAGGATTCGCCAAGTTGACACTCCATGCTCTCGCCGCTGTCACCGATCGGGAGCTATTCTCCCTCGCGACTAATTCCCCCTCCCGACGTTTCTCACAACACTAGCTTGACCTGCCTATGCCTGTACATATATACCGGAGAAGAATTTACTTCGGAGTTCGATACGAGCGAGTCTCCCACGCACCCCACGCACGTACGCACGCACCTCAGCTAGAAACGCGACCCCCCTGCTACAGTTAAAGCAACGCGGCGACTCGCGAAGGACTCCAATTCCCTCTCCTTCGGTCGGACAGAGCAATCGGAGCCGGACAGATTTATACGACCAAAACACTACAGCAAGGAACACCCCCGTGGCTCTACTTTAACAGGTCCAGCGTTCCAACTGGATGAGCGCGACCGTTCGGTGCGGGATTCGCCCAAACGACTCCATAGTTCTGAAAAGAACTGCGTACCCCGGCACCTGCCTGGTGGACAACGCTGTCCAGTTTCCTAATGGGAGAACCGGGTATACGAGAGCCGTCCAAGCTTCCGCGGTGCACCAGAATCGGCCGCTGTTGCAAAAACGGAAAAGAAGAGGGCGGGCATCGCGTCAAGAAAGCCCGCCGGGCCTGTCATACGCACGCTCGATCGCTCGCGCCCGCGATAACCCGATACTGGTTCCCCCCACCCATTGTCCCGATTCACCGCCGCGGATGATCCGCGAGTCGCGAGTCAATTGCACGGGGAGGTTGGCCAGTGTGGACGCGTGTGGATAGAAGAGAACCCATGAAAAGGGGGGCCCCCACATCGAGCGCCACGGCACCTCCACGCCCGGCACGCGCACGGAGCGGAAAAACTTCGGGGTAACGGCCTTCGAACTCCCAGACGGGTCCGTGCCGTCCCCGGTGCGCAGGCACGCATCCTCGCGATGTGGAGGTCACCACCCACGCCCGGGCGCCGGGGTCCAGGCCTCGCGTTCTCCGGCCGCCCCTACTCGATTCACGTCCAGAACACGCGAAGCGCGAACGGAGGAGGGCACACCTCCAACGCGCACGACCAGACGCGGGGGGGAGAGATCGCCTTCCGAGGGGGGGTATCCGAGCCGATTGTTCGCAACAATATCAATCGACCACCCATCGATCCGTCTCACACCCACGCGCTCGACGGAGGCCCCCCCACTACGCATGGACCCGGGTTGGTCGAGAGCGCCAATTTCGCAGAGTACGCAAGGCCGGAAAAGGGAGGCAGTCAGCCACCAGAATCAAACCCATGCTCGCCTAGTAGACGAAATCGGGAGGTCGTCTTGTGTCCAAAAGTTCCCCGCTCTCTGTCCGTTGCGTGTCCGTGTCAGCCTCTAGCACCGAGCACGCCTGGAATCCTGCGATCGCGAGGGCCCTAATACGAGAAACGCCCGCGTCACGAGAGTCCTCCGAGTCTGAGGAGCGCGCGAAATGTCACCCCGTTGTTGCGACTGAAGCGCGGAGACGCGAAAAGCCAACGGGATAGCCCTACACGTCGCCTAGCATCTACGCCCGAAATGCAGGGTTTTTACGTTCCCCCCCCCCCCCCCCCGTCCTCTCACTCCCCCCGCCCTATACCGTCCGGAGATGAACGGCTCGCAGACGGGGCGGGCCGTGGAAGGGCCGGAGAGGGCACCCACGAGTCAAAAACGCGAGCAAATGACTGCGGGGACTTCGTCAGCCCTCGGCGCCGCTCCCCCCCCCCCCCCCCCCTTCCGGAGGTGAGATCGTTCCAGGGTTGAGGAAGTACGCGCAAGGCGTCAGCCCCCCCCTTTCCGGAAATCGTTGCATCGTTCCGGGGTTGAGAGTCGACGCGTTGAGCCCCCGCGTTCTCGCCGTTCAAAAACTCGGAACGAGAACCGATGTGAGTCGACGGAAGCCCTCCCGAGTCAGAGTCTCCCCTTTCCCTCGGCGCTTAACCTGTCCCTCGCGTAGCGCACGAGGGCATTTTCTGCGGTGCGGTGCTCGATTAACACCGCATCGGGTAGGCGCCCGCGGAGCTCCCTCCCACATTACCGCCGACTCGTATGTGAGGTTCCGTCGTCACGCGCGCGAAACTCACATAACTACCTACTGCATGCTACCGCCGCGATGTTTTCGGGTGACCTCCTCACTTGCAAGAGGCCGGCCCGGCCCGCTGGTCTAGCTAAGGTTGCCCGAGGAATCCAGGAAAAGTGACAGAAACGCGAGACACCCCTTCACGGGTCCTGTATCAACGACGTCCCGCGAGTCTTTCCCCGATTGTCCAGCAAAAGTTTTCGAGAGCGAGGAAATCTATTCCCAACACGACATATACTACTTCAACCGTGCGTGGCGTAATGTCCTGTCGTCCGTCTGACCTCGGCGGAGTCGTTCCCCTGCCGCCCGGAGCGGTTAGCATCGCAGGGCGGCATTAGGAGGAGGAAACGAAGAGCGAGAGATAGCCCGAATTATATTTACATCGTTACTGGGCAATGCTACTGGCGAGCTCGATTCTCGTTGTTTGGTACAATCATTCATTCGGGAGTTCACTCATACTCGCGGCACACGGAAACCCTACCCCTCGCGCGTACGCCCAACGCGGTCTCACCCACGCCTGCATGCCCACACTCCGTGTTACAATGGTGCTGATAAAGTGTGCGTGTGTGTGATTAGCCAACGAGAATCAGGCTCAGCCAAGCAGTTATAAAAGAACTAAGCAGCTCCGCTTCGGTCCAGTCCATGCAGTGTCATGTCTAGTCGGGAAGGTTCTTGTTTAGGTGTGTGTGCGAAAGGTGTATGTTCGATGTGTGTCAGTATGCGTTCGGTAGAGAGAGAGAGGAGAAGAGTGTGCGTGTGTGTGTCGCTCGCTCGCTCGCGGATGTGTGTCCCGACTCGGACACGGCCTGTTTCACTGAACCGGGGTGTAATGCCTGGTGGCGTGCCCAGCTAACCCCGGAGTGTACGCAGTCCACTCAGCGTATGCACGAGGACACCCGCACGGGGCGGATTCTTACTGGCTTCGGAGTAACAGCCTCAGGAATCCCTGAACTTGACCGTGCTGTCCCCGGCGCGTTGCGCCGGGCGCCGGGGTCCAGGCCTGTGTTCCCTTCGGCCGCTCCTACTATCGCCGAACCCGCCAAGCACTCGCGGGAGACCCCACACACCCGAGCAGACCGTCGTCCCGTCCCAAAAGCGACCACTGTGCTTCCCGGTTCAGTGTCACCTGTGCCAGATTCCCTAAATCGCTCGCTCGCTAATGCGTGCCCCGGCTTGGGCGGGACCAGTTCTACTGCACCGGAGGAGCAAGCTCGGCGGTGCGCTCAGCTATCCCCGAGTGCCCGCTAGCTATCCCGACGTGTGTATAGAGTCACCCGCGCGAGGTGGATTCCTACGGGCTTCGGAGTAACAGCTTCTGGAATCCCTGAACTTGACCGTACCGTCCCCGGTGCGTTGCGCCGGGCGCCGGGGTTCAGGCCTGTGTTCCAATCCGCCGCTCCTACTTATGCCGAACCCAACAGATTCGCGCGGGAGACCCCTTCCGCCTGTGAAGTCCGTCCTTCCCGTTCCAAAGCGACCGCCGAAGCTCCCGGTCCAGTGTCACTGGTTCCAGTTTTAGTAACTAAATCCAAATCTAAATCCCCTTCAATCCCGTTCAACTCCGTCTTCGCGAAAATCCAGAGAGTCCTGTTTCCATCTCATCCTGGCGCGTAGAAGTTCTTCCCTCTTCGTATTTTCGAATTTCCGTGTTTTGTTCTTCATTTCCCCTTCCTTATTCTACAGGTGCGTCGTAGTTCTTTCCTCTTCGTATTTTCGAATTTTCGTGTGTTGTTCTTCATTTCCCCTTCCTTATTTAACAAACAGTCCTCCAGTTCCCAAATTTTCCAGCTTTCCTTCCCGTGTTCCAGCACACAATCCACGTCCGTATTCCACAATTGAATCATAGCCCCTCCCTGTATTCTGGTATAGGAGAGCTCGCAAGGTATACCTCCTTCTACTGGCATATATCGCCTGTGGTGACAGAAAAAGAAAGGACAACAGCAGAGGGAGGAACAATTATGAACTATGAAGATTCTGGCAAGCAAGCAAGCAAGATGCGGGAAAGATAGCACACTACACTAAATCATTATGATAAACGCAGCGCTGCATGACGCCTCCTTCGTCCGCCCTGACTTCTTCAGTGGGAGCGCTGAAAGAAACAAGGAGGGAGGACCGCAAAAGGGCCCTCAGTAGATTCCGCAGCTGCGCGTATCCCGATCATGCAGCCACAGCATCAGAGTCCACACCTGTAAGAATCTTAGCCGCGTCAGATCTGCGGCCACACCGGAGCCCACAGTGACGCGAGGAGCGACTGCCACGACTCCGCTCGAGAGAATTATAATTACAATCACATATCATCCGTTTCGGAATCGAGGCAGGCCCCAAGGAGATCCTGTCGCCATCTATGGCCACAGCCCAGAATTAAGGGGATTCTATCGTCCGCGCATGCTCGGAATTGGTCTGCCGGCTGGCGCCGGCGTCGAGACCATCAGCCACTGGGGTACGAGCTCGAGACGCTGACTCCGAAACGTCAACCAGCCTCATATGCTACCGCTAATCGTCAGCGATACCAATGTTAAGCCTGGCCACCGCGAACCGCGCCTCCGCTGCCTCAGTCAGGCCAAGTCACAGAGTGACAGCCGGAACGGAGCTCAGTGGAGCAGCCCACCGTAGGGGATAGTGTAGCTACGTGTGTGTATTATGCTGGAGCTGAATCACGGCTATCTGCCGTGTTGACTCCTATTTGTAGTGATTAGAGGCGGCGAGCTACTCCGACACAATGAGCTGCAACATAGCAAGAGAGGCCTTGGCTCACCTTTGGTGCACGGGAGAAGGAATCCTCGTGTTTGAGGGAATCATCTCACCATCTGAAAGCAAAATAGCAGCAGGGACATGTGCATGCAGCGGCACTCCCATGCTCCTGAAAAGAAATAATGGGATCCAGTATCCAATATACACAGGTATGCCTTGGCAAGTGGATTACTTTATTGTTAAATGTCCTTGTTATTATTTGGTCAAGTGTGGCAATATGTGGGGGGCCATGCAAATACATTTGTTAAGTGTTTGGTTTCCAGATGCCAGGAGTGCACCGATAATTATAGCTCAACGTCACCCGCACAAATCACATGGTGATGTATGTGTTTGTGGTGTTTAGTGGAGTGAATGTTCTGTATGTTAGTAGCATGAGCGGGTGAAGACCAGCTCCAATGGAATCAACTTGCCCTTTTCATTTGAACTTATGAGACTAGCCGTGAGACTACGGCTTGTCGTGCAAAGAGTGCCAGCAATTGAGGGCTGCATGTAGTAGGTGAGAACTTGCATCGGGGCACTCCTAGCCTCTAGGTGTGTTGGAAGTATGTCTTAAATGCGGTGGCTGCAACGCATGAGTCCGCTCCAGCAGCCAGGCCCTGTGCGTTATGCAATGAGAAAAGAGTCACACTTCCCGAAACTTTAAGTGGCTGCGAGAGAGGCTCGGCCAGGGCCAGCCGACAAAAGAAAGGAAGTAGGTAGAGTTAACAATGTGCTACTAAAGTTCAGTTATGGGTTTCAGGATCCCTTTCAACTTCAGAAAGGGATAGTCCTACCATGCCTATTACATTAAGACATATGGCGCATGTGTTATTGTATACCGTCATTGGGTGAAAACACTGCCTGCCTGCAGTCAAGATGCACCCAATACTAATAACTCAAGTGTGGTGAGAGGGCCTCCCCAGAGTGCAGACGTCTCAGAAGAAGTGAATGCATATATATATAAATACCAGTACATACACCCACATATACAAGCATAAATGAAGGTGTAATTATAAATAGTGAGACTATGATTGTGATTATGATAATTGAATTGAGTGAATTTAGATATGTCTACAAGTATCAAATAAATAAATTAGATAACTAAAAAGATAAATAAACAAATAAACAAATAGCAAATAGCAAAGTTGGATTGCACTCATGTGACACCGGCACAGTGAAAAGCCCCCATCCCCACCCTTGGTGTTCCTTAACTCGTGGCTTCTGCTATCACTCATAGGAATGATCCTGTTCCCCTGAATGATTCCATGAAAAAGGGGATCCAGGCGGACAAGAGAGGTAAGAAGGGAAGAGGCATACTTATACATTTATCCATTTAGGTGCTGTCGAGAAAAGATGGGCGAGCAGACAACACCCATGCTATTTATTCGGATGAATACAGGCAGGCAATGTAATATGCAGGGAAAATGTGCAGGGAGTCCCACCAAACCAAGGAGTGCTCAGGCCCCAAAGAGAGCTTCAAATTCAGGACAAGAAGCAACCTCCTAGAAAGGTCTGAACCCCGAAAAGTGGGGTTCTAACTACTATGGGGATAAGCGTGGGATTAGTAAAAATCATGAAGTTAAGAAGTTGTATGGTGATACTCCTGCGGAGGTACTCAGCCTTGGTGTAGAGCAGAGCAGAGTGCAGTTGCATGTCTTATTACTTTGCTTGTTCTATAACATCCTTCCTTCCTTCCTTCCTTATTCGTTTATTGATTTATCTCATTTGTCTTGGTCTTTGTATCGCTGGTAGGGTGTAGGGATTTACTTCCTACCCTGCTCAATCCGGTGGGGGCGACATTTCCCTTAGGCATGTTGCTTGTGCTAGTTTCCTATTTCTTGCCTGTGAGAAGGAAAGGGAGAGAAACACGCACTTCCACTGCAAGTGGTATGGTTTAGTTTAGTTTAGTTTAGTTTGGTTTTAGTATAGCTTAAAGTCACTTAGACAGTTGAGTGGCTACGTTCAGTGTACTATCTTGAGTTACATTCATGCAATGTTATTGTTATTATTAGCAGTGTTTATTTAATTAAATTAACAGCCACCAGGGAGGTTGGGCAATTAGTTAAACAGCGGGAAATGGGAGTGGATTGGAAAGAGGATATAATATAGAGTAGCGTGGGCTGGGATTTACAGACACTCACTGCCCGTCACCCAAACAGCCAAGAGGGAAGTATCCCAACGAACATGGAAGTCCGCATAACACCTCCTGCCCTCGATTAGAAGTGGTTAGGTCTGGATTAGCAATGATTAGAAGTGGTTAGGACTGGATTGGAAATAATTAAAAATGATTAGAGATAGTTAGGACTGGATTAGAAATTATTAGAAATGATTAGAAATAGTTAGGGCTGGATTAGCAATGATTAGAAGTGGTTAGGGCTGGATTAGCAATGATTAGGAGTGGTTTGGACTGGATTGGAATGATTAGAAATGATTAGAAATAGTTAGGACTGGATTAGAAATTATTAGAAATAGTTAGGGCTGGATTAGCAATGATTAGAAGTGGTTAGGGCTGGATTAGCAATGATTAGGAGTGGTCAAATATACACCAGCCAGATTCGTGGAGGCACTCGCAATATAGTGCCACGACGCCTGTATGACAGCAGCCGTACGGAGCGGATCGTTTCGAAGTAACGGGTGCTCCTACTACGATCCTGTCCGGACTCAAAGGACTCCTGAGGGTTGTGCAGGAGAGTCCCGTCCGTGGGGGTCACCCCCCCAACGCACGTCACTAACCATACAGGGGAGAGACCGCCGACAGAAGGGGGGGTTCCAAACCTATTACGCCCAACGTCACATGGCCACCTATCGATCTCTCACACGCCCACGCACTCAACAGTGTCACTAGACACGCATCACAACCCCCCCGTTTGACCTACACGTACGACAAATACGCCGAAGAACTGCGTGAACGAATCCGATCGACCCACGAAGTAGCACGAGAAACCCTACGACAGAAGAAAGAAAAATCTAAAACTGCCTACGACAAACAAACTAAAACACCGACCTACAAACCCGACGATAACGTCCTACTCAAAGACGATACTGTCCGACGAGGACGATAAAAAAAATTAACTCCTAAATGGATCGGACCATACAGAATAATGGCCAAACACGATAATGAAACCTACACTATTAAAAAGGGTCACCGAACCCAACGCGTACACGCGAACCGTCTCAAATACTTCATTGACTAACTAAACGCGAAGGAATAACCAAAAAAAATGATAATAATAAAAATAAAAATGACAACTATATGTGTCAAAAGAAACAAAATAATACAATATACTTACCTCTTTTTCTTACATATAAACTAATAATATCTTTAAAAACTAAACTAAAACTAAAGGGAAGGAAACGGGAAAAAGGAAGAAAATCCCACACCTATACGTAAAAGCTTAATATATATTATCCTCTACACTCCCAACACTACAGTCCCAACTACGCATAACAATACAATAATCTACGGCCATGTGGCCACTATCTAGCGGCCAAACTCCCCGAGCCGTCGACCCACCTAACTCAGTGTGTGTCTTATGTACGCATAAGTGGTCCCCACCCCGAGCACCTCCTCTTTGGACCCCTCGTACACACATAATAAGTAAAAACTCGGGTCCGCCACCAACTCCTTCACGAACAGGCCTAGAGTCGCCAAGTCCCCGGCACCCAGAACCCCAGTCCGGAGACACCACTCGCGGAACGGTCCGACCCCTAGATGCTCGAGTACCCGCCAATAGGTAACGGCCTCATCAAGCATCTGCTGGGCCGCCCAGATCTTCCGCGACGGCCACCCACCGTACGCCCCACGACGTGTATGGCGCTCTGTAAGATAAAAGACACTCAATTAGGACACAAGGAAATAACACATCTTTTACCAATCATACCAAAAGGGCACCCACCAAAAAGGGCCGCAATTCCCCAATAATCCCACTCGGGACCATCCCACGGATCATGCAGGTCCCTATAGCCCAACCGCAAATCAGCCCGGGCATCCCGGACCCTGCGTACATGCTCCCAATATTCAGCCCCCTGAAACAAATAAAAACCCCTTACAAAACGAACAAAGAGAAAAGAACCATCCACACACAAAATAACTCCTAGACAACACCTACAAGACTCGCGTATAGAATAAAACTCGAATGACAACGAGAAGCTAAGCGACCGCGAAGAGGACCTCCTGCGTCCCCACCCAAGAGGCCGCAACATTTTAGCAACGTAAGCCCTAACCCCCTACCGCTCAACAACACCTAGTCTCTAACACCTCCGCGGGAACCTTCTTCCTCCGAGAAGAACAATCATACGCATGCACATAGGCACCCCTGCCCCTCAAACAAATAACCAAAAACACAAGAAAACAAAAACAGTCGTTTTCGTTCTCATTACAGAACCACCCTCCTCGCTATTAGAGCCATCGCGACACAGGGAACAATACCCGATAAATACTTCAGCGTCCGAAAATTCACGCACCAACCAGGAATCTATTTCGAAAGAATAGGAACCCTGCAAACCTATCAAGACACCTGGAAACTGGTATTGCACCTTAATCTATCATCAATCTTTCAACGTGAATCAACCATCCGAAACATTCTCTACGAAACAATCGCGACATGCAAAAATCCCCCCACAGACACATCGGCACACTTCTGCCAAACCTTCACTACAGGAATCCAGAAAAAACTAGAGAAAACAGAACAGAAAAAACGTAATCAGTACCAACGCAAAATTACTAAACGAAACCATACACAACGTCGAACAAAATGAACTGACGCTACTTAACGCTACTCGCCAGCTACAATATGCACTTCAGCAGAACAACTTAAACTTCAAACTTCGAGAAATAATTGACGAAAACTCTATACTCCTAGAAGTTACAACAGAGACCCTACTACGAGACGCACAAGACGTACTAGACTTTGTCGTCGATATTAGAAAAGGCATCCTCAATCCACGAGTGCTACCGCCCGCGGAAATAATAAAACACTTGAACGCTGTGACAACGGAACTAACAACCGGATTAACTTTCCCCCTAAGTATTAATCTTAAGAACATACATTTATTATATAAAATAATGCGTATCACGGCATACTCCGACGTGAAATCAGTAATTGTAAGTATCGACGTCCCCTTAACGAACGGACGAGTTTTCAAATTAAACAAAGCGCACCCGGTACCAACCCGCAAAAACGGCTCAGTCTACGCTTACCTCGAATCCGTCGAACAGTACGTAACCGTAGACCTCTCAACAAGGACGACCTCGACAAATGTAAGATAATACATAGTACATACCTATGCGCTTCTCACCACCCGATATTCACTGTAACATCAGATAGTTCATGCGAAGTACAATTATATAGCAAACTTACTCGAAAACAATCACCAAGCTGTACCACACGCATCATGACACTAAACCACACTATCCTAATCGAACTACTACAACCCGGCGCCTGGATCTATGTCGCACCAAACCCCGTAGAATTAGGCGTAACATGCGATAAACAAACGGAAACGAACTTCGTCACTATCGAAGACTCTGGTATACTATCTATAAGAGGGAAATGTGTAATCACCGCTACAGAATTCACTATCCAAACCGGAAAGTACTACGGAATAGAAGCAACTTGGAACTACTTAGCAGCATATAACTTAACGATAGAACACTTACCTTCCGATCCCGTACAAGCAAACATACTAAATTCATACAATGGCACAAACTTCAAACTCAAACGAATTATAAAACACCCGGAAGAATTAGATAGAGTCAGCAAAAAACTAAGCGACTTACAAGAAACATTTAAACAGACCGACATTACACAAAAACTTCTTCACACCCCAACATGGCATCATTATAGATCTTTCACATCCGCTTCACTCTCTTTACTTATTATACTTTCACTAATCGCACTCGCCACACATAAATATATCACCCGCCGCAGAAACGCCGACCCACGCGCTATAGTACAAGAGGCGCCAAGCACAAAGTCGAGTCAGCGAAACGAAAACCAAGGCACGCAGTTGCAGATACCCGAACCCTTCATCAAAACCTTGTAACACCGATTTTTGTACTCACTAGACGGCAGCGAAAATACAAAAATCGGATTATAGTACTTCACATATATTATATCGTACCATACTATATATTACCGTATTATTCTATACTATCGAAACATCATAGTATACTACCATGTAGACAGGTGCGCATAATGTACCTCCACAACGCATACTAGCCGTAAGGCTCCTGTAAGAATATGTAAGAATATTGTAAACACTGCATCATCCTCGAAAAGGCCTTCGCCCTTTTCTCCCTTAAGGGGGGAGGGATTGTTGCGCCCGAGCCCAAAACCGGCTCTCGGAATACGCAAACTTGCAAACTCTTCCTTCCAGAGAATGATGCAATGTCCAAAGGTAGTGCCCAACCATTATATCAGTACCGAGCGCATGGCGACTAAATCACGTTTAGCAACGAGGCACTGAGTCACTTCGCTGGATCAGCGCCTCGTGCCACGGCAACGCCCGTCTCGAACAAAACGATCGACCGATGTCCCGATCGGGAACTCGCTATCCAAACTTCAATCAGAACAGACCCGTGCGAACCAGCGAGTTACTTTGTACCTCTTGTCAGTTCTCTGGTTATACTTTATTCAATAAACGCCAAGTTTTTGGGTTTAATCCCGGTGGATTCCAATCCTTTACACTATACGAGCCTGACTTCCTCCGATCCCGCTACCTGCTCTGCGCCGTCACCACGCAGGGCACAACACTATTTCGTGAGAAATAATCGATTGTTCAGACCCTGATTTTTTTTACTTATTTCCGGCTAGAAACGCATTTCGGACCACTGTGCGGCGGCGCGGACCGCCGAATTGTCACCGGGGTGTCGCATTTCTGGGGGACCACACCACTGCGGAGCTGAAAACGTAAATATAAATCTTTAAAATACCTAAGTTATTCTATAATCATTCAAAAGTAGAAGGAAAAAAGGAATTTTGTCTTACCTGGGTTATGCTGCGGCACCGATTGTAGGCGCATAGATGGATTAATACCAGGTGGGGCCCCCGTTATTCTCTATCACTAGAGTATACCAGTTGCCCACCGAGGCGTACAACCGGGCGAAGTATTCCGGCCGACCCCGCAAATCCTCCCAGACCCGCATCGCGTAGTTCACGATATCACTCCGAGCTCGCAAGGCGGGGGCGGATCGCCAGGTGTGGACCATTTCGGCCCGCACATTCTCAATTAACTTAAAATCTGGCGACCGCGCCGGCCACCTTACGAGTTGGATCTCAGGGTGATCCGCAAACCACGCTTGTGTGATACGAGAGATGTGGACCGAACTATTGTCCTGAACGACCCGTAGCACCGGCATGTTCTCCCGGGGGTAAGCCGCCCTTACGGAGGGTAGAAATACCACCTCAAGGATGCGGACATACTCCCGGGAGTCCATGCGCGGTGTGATCTCCACGAGAGATCCAGTGCCCAACGGCTCGATCCACCCCCACATGCCACACGTAATACGACCGCTGTTATCACGGGCGACTACGTATTCGGGGTCGAACCGCTCGGAATCGGCAAAGCCTTTGAGCCTGCGCCAAAGCCAGCCCCTGGCACGCTAACGGAACATCATCGCTCCTAGGCAGGCACAGGCAAAAGAGACAGGCATTAGTTCGAGATTGAACGCCGAGAGGCACCTTGGTAGGCACGACGGACTGAGCCACCTAGTGGAATGGCTATCCGTTATCAGGAAAATAAAGAAATATTCTCGAGTCTCGCTGTTGAGCTAGACTCGAGAATATGAGAAAAAGAGAAGGATTTATTGGTTGCTCAAAACTTTACTTGAAGAGACGTTAGTTTATGGGGAGAACTGAATTTCCCACCTCTTATATTCCTCTCACAACGATACTTTTCCCGATACTTCAACCCGGGAGATTCGAAGCCAACTATTCCCTAGTACCACAAAAATGGGCGCCAGGAATCGAAGATGCCACACAAAATCTCACAAAAATCGCAAAGAGAACGGCAACATTGAATCTCCCGAGACGGCTAAACAGGTGCCTGGGCTAGATCAGTCAACAAGGAAAGCACGTGGGTTCGACACGAGTGAACAAGCCAGGATTGAGCTAGTATTGATTATTTTATTTCGGCAGTGAGGCAGAGAAGGAGTCCTTCGCTCGAGGCATTCATTAGCAACCTCGGGCGAAGCACGTGGCTGCGAGTTAGAATAGTCGAAGTTACATTCAGAGGTTTGCTAGCTCGACGCAGATGACCGGCGCTTATAGATTTCCCGAATTCCCGATGTTCAGAATTCTACAGATTTTCTACAATTGACTCTTGGCTGACTTCGTCAGCCCGCAGGAAGATCTCAGTTTACATAATCCATAATACCAGAAAGAATTGAAGCTCAGAATGATCTAGACAACCGATCGAAAATGGGAACTTACAGTCGAAAAGCGAAGAGGCCTTAAGGGCCGAGAAACAGCGAATCTCTAGCTGGGCTCTCACAAAGAAGTCCCTTACAAAAGCTAGAGTGGAAAGGTGCTCGCTTACCGCTAGTTATTATATGACTAGGGCACGTCGCTAGTCCGAAAGGATCTTAGGATCGATACTTCCTTCCTTCCTTCCTTCCTTTCTGTGGACACTAGTGTTAGTCTCGCAATCGGTATTCGCTAGTAGCTCGCTCGCTTCGACGGTCATCACAAGAGTGCCGAATTCTGCGCGCTATTCCCTAACGCTCGTCTAGCCGCCTTTGTCCCCGAAATCGATTTCTATTGGTCGCTGGATCCTACCGCGCGCGCAGGGCTCGCTGTGCCCTCGGCTGGACGACGCCGAGGCCGTAGGCCCTCTGTGCGCCAACCCTGCCTCGTCGAGACGACAATCGGTCAAGCCTCCCACGATACAGGGGCAACTCGGGGTCGCCTGCCTCACCACCCGGCTCCTCCAACGGTGACCGGTCGTCTTCGGATGCCATCGGAGACTGCTGATCCCCTTAATGTCCACCCTGGTCGGGCCGAGTTCCTTTGGGCTGACAGATTTAGCGATTTTGGGTGCTGTGGGTTGATGGTCGTCCCTGATTTGCTTCTCCCTTATTGGCTCAGACGAATTCGCAGTCGTTAGTGTTGTCTCCAGACCGCTAGTATTTCCCTGACTGGAGACGCTCTTCTCTAATATCGCGCGGCGCTAGTTTTAAACGGGTGGAGATAGCCTTTTTGTGACTTACGTTGAAAACGTAACGTCACAACTCTCCTCACACACCAAAAAGGACCGAAGGTCCGCTCGCGAACAAAACCATTCCTTAATTCGCTGCGTCTCCAATAAGGTATCTCAATAGCCACAAAACAAACATAAATAACTCAAAAAACTGATAACCTACCGGTGTTTAGTGCAAGGCATTGCATTTATCAATAATTCTGACGACTGTAAGTCCCTTTTTATTAATTTAGCCAATTCTGGATCTTCCTGCTGGGTTTCCTATATCAATAGTTCCTTTCTAATTATCGCTATATCTGGTTTCCTTCGATAGTATTCCTTTGAATCCTGACAGTTTCTAAGGCCTGTCTCCTTCGGACTGTCTTTGATTATTTGTGCTAATGCACACCTGAAAAACTTATAAATTCGGGACAAGGTGCTTCTAGGTGGAATTAGTTGGCTTTTGCGTTGTGACACAAAATATACTCCTTTATTTATGTTGGTCGTTAGGTTCGTTAACAGTGGGGGTACCCTAGACGGAATTGGCCCTTTTTATACGTCAGTGTTGGAGCGTCTTCGGTTGATTAGCTGTATTAGGCTAATGCGTAACCTGGGATGTTACATTGGTTTAAGTGATACTTTACGAATTACGATTATGTTCTAGTTAGTACGTAGGATATAACGTTAGTAGTTGGGGATTTTATCCCTGGGATGTAGGTCATTGCGCTATTCGGTGACCTGAGGTGTTCTTTGGTTTGGTTAGGAACTAAGGCGACAGTGATCTGGGCGTTCGTTATTCGTGTCGGCGTTTCTCATAATTCATCCTCTTGATCTGCCATTCTTCCCTACAGTTGGGGCACGACTTCATGGACCAGCCGGGTTCCCCACAATGGTAGCAGAAAACGCGGCGTGGCTTTGGGCAGTCGGTGTAACGGTGGCGGTGGTCGTTGCAGTTCCAGCATTTCTCGCGAAGATACCACGGCTGGATCGTGGGTCGGCGGGTTTGGGTGCTATCGTTAGTGGTCCAGTTCCTTGAGGAGCTCTGGGGTATGTCCAGGGTCCGTGCTTCTGCCGTTTGGGGATCGCTTGGGCGATGTGCTGCCAGTTGGCGAATGCGTTCCCATCGCGAGTGGGGGGGGTTCGCTAGTACGGTGGTTGGTTTGGTGGTGATCGGTGCATCCTCGTATTGCAGGAATGCACATCTCTGTACCGTGCATTCCCTGCCTCGTGGTTTTTGCGAGGGTCTTGGTGGATATCGTTTGGCGATAGTGTTCCCGGTTGGCTGGAGGTCGCTCAGGCAGCGGTAGCAGTCCGTGCCGCGGTACTGGTGCTGTTGGGCCGACTCTAAGTCGTTCCCACGACCCACCAGTATCGCGGAGGGAGTTGCTGGTCTCCGACACGGCGCGTCCCCGGGTGGCGGATAGGGGGCCCCTCCGGTTCCAACTGGGGGGTTGCGACTCGCATAAGCAGTCGCCGCGGACCAAAACCAGCGCACACTTGCACTTACACACACCTCACACACACTCTCCCGTGGTGTGCCGCCACTTTGAGGGGGTCCATTGCGGGGGAACACACGCATACAGAAACACACACACATTACATCACACTCGCACTCACACGAGAGGCGGTCGCGTTGCGGGGCCGTTCTTCCCGTTCGGGGAGATGGTCCGTCGTTCTGCCGCGGTGGTACCACGGGAGGGTACAGGAGATAAACCGGGATTGGTACTCCCGGGCCGCTCCCTAGTACAGGGGCCCGAACCCCGTTTAACCAACGGGGAGGCTGCCCTATCAGGGGCGAATAATCTCGGGGCGGGTTGTAGTGCCGGTTGGTGACCGGATGGGACCCTGCAGCCCATCCCGGGGGGCTCTCCCGAGGCCACCCGTGGATGCCTTAAAAAAGCTTAGCCGCCGCGGTGGCGCGGCCGGTCCCTCCTCGTTCCGGGGGGTTCGGATTTTCCGCGCGATGAAAGTCTCTCAACACACTTCGCACACACACACGCGCGGGCATACCCACACTCACGGACACTTAAATAGACGAGAGTGGGAGTAATGGGCGGAGGCCCTTAAACTCAAACGAACATGACAGGGAACAAAGAAAAGAAATGTATTGAAACGTGCCAAAGCAAAGACGACGAGCTTCCCAGCTCAATGGAGGGAGTGGAGGAGAGCAGCAGCGCGGTTATCCATTCCGCCAGTGGAATGGGGCCGCCTGCGAGTCCCTCCGAGTTGCGCAAGAAGCGCACCGGGAAGAAGAGTGTGGTGGTCCGACCCGCGGAGGGCGGCGTGGACGTGTCGTCTGACTCGGACACGTCTGTTGCCTCCGTGGTGTCGGCCACCGAGCGGGTAGCTCCGGACTGCACGGTAGTGCTAAGCCGGCTGTCTCGCTGCCCTCCGCTGGCGAGGAGTCCGATGCCTCGATGGCATCGAGCTCCTCCCGGCCCGGGAGTTCCCGGCGAAAGAGGGGGCTCCCATCCACGGGAGTGGGCGCCGTGTCGGCACAGGCAAAGAAACGCCTGGCCGACGCGGCGCCGGAGGGGAGCGAGCCCGAAGCGGGCCAGGCCCTCGGTGGCCCGCCAAACGGGCCTGGGAAAGGGCGCGCGGCTCAGGACCTCCACTGGGAGGCCGACACCGCGCGCAAGATGCGCGTTAGTAGCTCTGCTGACGTTGGTGCCGACATCATTAAGGCCATGGACGATGTGTGCCACCTGGCGCCAACATCGGGCCACCTAAAAGGCACCTACCAGCAGAGGCTACGGAGGGCTGCCCAGACGGGAGTCATGGGCGCATCGGAGTTGGCAGCCAGGGCCAACTGCGATGGGGATGCGGCGGCCATTAAGGCCAACAATAGGCGCCTGAGGGCCAGGATAGCGGACCTGGAGAGGGAGATACTCTCCCTCTCCTTAAAGGTCGAGATCCTGGGCCGCCAGGGGGCGGGACCCTCAGGCGCCCAGGCGACCGCATCCCGGCCCCCAGCAAATGAGGGCTCCGTCGGCCTCGCTCTCGATCAGAGAGCGATGGTGCAGATCGGGGCCCTCATGGAGACCAAGCTGTCCGCGTTTCGGGAGGAGCTCTCCCCGGGGCGGGCAGTGAGGCCTCCGCTGGGAGTCAAGGCGGCAGCACAGGCTGGCGGTGCCGCGCCCGCTGCTCCGCCAGCGATGGCTCCGGCGACGGGTGGTCAGTCCGTCGCCGCAAAAGAAGAAGATGCCAGTCCAACCGCCCGAACCCCCCCAATCCTCCCCGAGCGTCCCACCACCTCCCACGCAGGGAGAGACGTGGGCGACGGTGGTGGGTCGCAAGCGGAAGGCTGAGACGCGCCGCAAGGCTCCGCCTCCTTCCCATACCGCGGCGAGGGTAGGGAAGGAGGTTAAGGCGGCGAAGCCGACCAAGGTGGTGCCTGGACGCCCTCCGAAGACCGCAGCAGTCACGCTGACGGTCCCGGAGGGGTCCAGACTCACCTACGCGGAGGCGATGTCCAGGGCACGCGAGCAGATCAAGCTCGCCAAGCTCCAAGCGCGCGCCAATGCCCAAACTCACCGGGGGTCTCATTCTTGAGATCCCCGGTGCCGCCGGCGCGCAGAAGGCCGATAAGTTGGCGGAGGCGATGGCCGGGATTTTCGAGGGGTCGGAGGCGCGTATTGCCCGCCCCTTGAAGAAGACTGAGCTGAGGGTGACGGGGCTCATCGAGTCCGTCACCGTCGGCGAGGTCATCTCGGCCATCACGAAGGCGGGCGGGTGTAAGGAGGGGGACGCGACGGCCGGGGAGATCCGGTCGTCCGCCCCCTCCAAACTCGGCTCCCTCTAGCTGCGGTGTCCGTTAACCGCAGCCAGGAGGGTCACGGAGGTCGGCCGACTCACCGTCGGCTGGACCTCCGTGAGAGTAGAGGTGCTGGCTGCACGGCCGCTGCCTTGAGGCGGGGCACATGCGGGGAGTGCAAATCAGCGGTGGATCGTAGCCGCCGCTGTTACACGTGCGATGTGGAGGGACACAGGGCCGGACATTGAGTGTATTCTGGCGCGGAGGCCAGCCTGTACCGAGGCTTTCGCCTATAACAGGAGCGGAAGCGGTGAGTGCAGGCTCACACACTCGCAAAACGAGTGACTGTCCCCGCTCTACCAGCTAAGGAAGGCTGGCACCCGAGTTGGTGGTACGCAACTCACACACCGGGATCCATACAGGTCCCTTCCCCAGCATACGGGGCTAACCTCTGCCACCACGATGGTCCTACCCGTGTCGGGCTCGATCCGAGACCGAGGGGCCCCGACCCCGTGGTACCAGTATTCGCGGCCAACTGGTCTGACCGTTCGCGGACGCAATCGCGATAGCATGTACGTTACCGCTCCCAATTTCGGCCCTACAGCCTAGCGGACTGGTGTGCTTACCACACTCGGTTATCCCGTGGTGACGTGAAACACCATAAGCACCAGTAGGAAACGACCATCAAAAAAACGTGGCCTTTCCGCCTACGGTGCCCCCCTACGGGAACACAGGGCCGGACAGTGCAAGGCCGGGCATCTGAAATGCCCGCTTTGCAGCGACCTCGGCCGTCCGACCGAGAACCGCCTCGCGGCAGCCAAAGTCCCGCAAGCCTGCGGCGGCGAAAGCGCCAACCCCGAAATCGGGGAAGGCGCCGCCGCCAAAGGCGAAGGGAGGCAAGGGCGGACCACGGGCGCTTGGTGTTGTTTCCAACGTCCCAGTGGTACCGCCCTTGAAGGTCGTGGTGGCGAAGGCGGCGTCAAAGCCAAAACCGCCACCACGACCGAAAGTGGTCGCCCCCGCCGAGCCGGCCAAGGGGCCCGGCGCGGCCCAATGTGAGGGAGGCTTGGAGGGGGCCATGGATATTGAGTAACAATGTTCCAGCGCCTCCTCCAAGCCAACCTCAACCATTTGCGCGGGGCCCAGGACCTTCTGATCCAGACCCTGCGCGAGTGGCGAGTGAGTTTGGTGATCGCGGTGGGGCCGTACGCCGTACCTCCCAGCGACCCTAACTGGGTCGGGGATTCGGGCGGCTCCGTCGCCATCATTGGTACCCATTGGCCCGACTCCCCCCTCTGCTCATCCCTGGAGCGGTGGCGGGGATTCGTGGCGGTGCAGTGGGGGAACCTCGCGGTGGTGGGTTGTTACATCTCGCCCAACTGCGGCCTCGACGCTTTCGAGGCGTACCTGGGTGCGGTCGACGGGTGCATTTCCCGCACACGGCAGCGCCCGGTACTCGTCCTGAGGGACTTCAACGCCCACGCGAGGGCGTGGGGCAACCGCCGGGACGACGCAAGGGGCGGGATGCTGCTGGATTGGGCGGCACAACACGACCTCCGGTTAGTCAACCGGGGTCGGCTAGCACGTGCGTGCGGTGGAATGGGGAGTCGGTGGTCGATCTGACCTTCGGCTCCCCGGCTGCCGTGCGCCGTGTGTCCGGCTGGCGGGTTGTGGAAGAACAGGAGACGCTCTCCGACCACATCTATCTGACGATGGAGGTGGTCGCCACACCCGTCGCCCGCCAGCAGCAGGCAACCCTCGTGGTGGAGGAGAAACCCCACCGCCGCGATGGGCGCTGAGACGCCTAGACCGGGACGCTCTCATGGCGGCAGCGATCGCCGAGGCCTGGCAGGACAAATCGGGGGACGAGCACGACTCTCCCGACCGGGACGAGGGGGCCGAGTCTCTTCGGGGTGCAATGACGTCGATCAGCGACGTCGCAATGCCCCGCCCCCCTCCCCGCGAGTGTCCTGCGCTCCGCCTGCGTCCACCGCAGGCGCCAGGAGACGGCGCGGTCAGGTCGCGGCGATGGTGGCCCAGCGGTATGCGGGGTATCGCGAGTCAGCGGTCGCCCTGCAGCGGGCCGTCAAAGCCGCCAAGGCCCGAGCCTGGGACGAGCTCGTCGGCACATTGGACGGAGATCCGTGGGGGCGCCCATATAAGATCGTCATGGGACGATTACGTTCATGGGCTCCCCCAACGACGGAGCTGCTTGACCCCCAGTTTGTCGACCGGGTGGTGGCTACTCTGTTCCCTGCGGGAGCAGAGGACTCCACCCCCGGTCGGCCTCGCCCCCGTTTTGTGTGGGGCGAGGCCACCATGGGGGTCACTGACGGCGAGCTCGACGCCGCGATTAGGCGTCTCCGGGCCCGCGCGAACAAGGAGCCGGGCCCGGACGGTATCCCGGGCAGGGCCTTGGCCATGGCCATGAGCGTCCTGGTCCCGCGCCTCGGGCAATTATTTAATAGCTGTCTGGGGCGCGGTAGGTTCCCCCGCTGGTGGAAGCGGGCGCGGCTGGTCCTCCTCCGGAAGGATGGGCGGCCCGCGGATTCTCCCTCCGCGTACCGGCCCATTTCTTTGTTGGACGAGGCGGGCAAATTCTTCGAGCGAGTTATCGCCAACCGCCTCGTCCAGCACCTGTCGGCGACAGGTCCGGACCTCGACGACGGGCAGTTCGGCTTCCGCCGGGGACGCTCAACCGTGAACGCGGTCTTGCGTCTGCGATCCCTGGCGGAGTCGGCTGCAACCCAGGGCAGGGTGTGTCTGGTTATATCGTTGGACATAGTCAACGCTTTCAACACCCTGCCCTGGTGGGTCATCAGCGCGATCACCATCGAGTGCCCCCTGAGTTGAGGGCCGTCGTCGACGACTATCTCGCCGACAGGTGCATCGAGTATATGGGCCGGACGCAACAGAACGTGAGGGAGACGTACGCCGGAGCTCTGCAGGGGTCCGTGTTGGGCCCCCTGCTATGGGACCTCGGCTACGACTACGTCCTGCGGGCCGGCCTCCCCGCTGGCGTAGCACTTATCTGCTACGCTGATGACACCCTCGTGGTGTCCAGCGGGGAGGACGGAGTGAGAACCAGCCGCGTCGCGGAGATGGCGGTGGCCTGTGTCGTCGCCCGGATCCACCGACTGGGCCTGCGGGTGGCCCCCGAAAAGACCGAGGTGATCTGGCTCTACGATCGTCGTCGGTCTGCTGGGCCACCCGCCCAGCGGTGGATCGCGGTAGGAGGTGCCCGTGTCCGGGTGAGTGATACCATGAGGTATCTCGGGCTCACCCTGGACGGCCGCTGGCGCTTCAACGAGCACTTTGGCCGGCTCATCCCATGAGTCGAGAAGGCAGCAGGCAGCCTGGGTCACCTGCTGCCTAATATCGGGGGACCGTGGGAAGGGGTCCGGCGCCTGTACGCGGGAGTCGTCCGTTCCATGGTGCTCTACGGGGCACCAGTCTGGGCGGACGACCTGGCGGCCAATCCGCGCAATCGCACCCTGCTCTTTCGGATGCAGCGGCGGATGGCCGTCAGGGTTGTGCGGGGATACCGCACGATCTCCCTGGCGTCGGCAACCCTGCTGGCGAGGTTTCCGCCCCTTGATATCCTGGCGGTGGGCAGTAAGAAGACCTACGTTGGTCTTCGCGCCCTCTGCCGGGATGCGGGCGGAGCCTCCCCCACGGAGAGGGCGGTCGAGGTGCTCAAGCGCCAGACCCGGCGGCTCGTTGTTGAGATGTGGCGGGAGCGTCTGGAGAACCCAGAACACTCCCGCCACAGAGCTGTCGAGGCGATTCTGCCGTGCACAGACGCTTGGCTGAGTCGCGGCAGAGGGCAACTCTCATACCGGGCGACACAGGTGCTCACCGGGCACGGCTGCTTCAGGGTGTACCTGTGTCGCATTGCGAAGGAGGCGACGGCACAGTGCCACCACTGCGATGGGGACCGGGACACGGCGCAACACAACCTCCAGGATTGTCCAGCCTGGAGGGACCAGCGCCGTGTCCTGGACGTGCAGTGGTCGCACGTCCCGATCAAGTTTGGTTTATTAGGTGATCTGGAGGGCGTGGTTCACCCCTCCTTCACGGTTAGTGAAGGAGCGGGTCGAGCCGTGCCCTCCCGAGCTCGGAGGGGGGCGCCTCCCTCTCCCGCGCGAGCGAGAGGCGCGACGGCCAACCCCCCTTCCACGTGAAGTGCCCCCAGAACGAGGCGGGCGCGGGGGGGCACCGGTAGTGTTCACTTAGAGTTCCCGGTGTCGCCCCATTATGCGCGAAGGATGGCCACCGTGGGGTTTTAGCCGGTAGGAGTCCGGTACTCCCCCTCCGCCCCCACCAGGGCGGCGCGGGGGCCATGAGGATTTCCCCACGTAAAAAAAAGGTCTACTGGAACAACATCCACGACAATGACGACGAAGAAGTCGACTATATTGCAATATTCCGGGAATTGTTGGACCAGTACATTTGCGTCAGAATCTGACTGCACGAGAAAGTCGGCCAACGAACGATCTGCCCAGAATGTTACCACGACTTAGACGAACCGGACGGTTATAAGGAGCGCATAGTCCACCTGTACACCAATCAAGGATTCTGGTGCGACGTATGCGACCTTTGTCAAGACCATGCATATTCGGAACAGCGACCCATAACTGATTGCGACGGGTGTATGCATGAATTTGTCAGTGTCATGTTCCACGGCGAAATAGCGACCAACGCACTAGCGGGATAGACAACTTATATCTAGCTTTAAGATTGCGCCAATATTCGTTACCCAGGGTTTAATAGCACCCATGGCTAGAGTTCGGGTAACATTTCGTGTTACAGAAACGAGGAAGACCACATCGTCAGCATGTGTTTCTCCCGTGGCATAAACACACCCGAGCGGCAGCCTCGAGCTGAACCGGACGAGGAAGAATACGAATGCGCGCGACGATGGTACTACGTATCATCGGACCTGGGTGTCGCCTGTCCGCCCTGCTATCGCGTGAGACCGATTCCGCTCGACTTTCGTCACATCGGCGAACATTTTACGTATGGGACCTACTACGAGCAGGTCGCGTGCGGAGAATGCCAGCGCGTGATACCGCTGCACAACTGCGGGACCGAAGAATGCGCGGAATGTACAGCCACCCTAGAAATGATCAGGCGAAACGCGCTAAATCGCGCTGAAGAGTAGTGTTAGGAGGACGTGCAAGGGGGAGGCCGCCGCGCCATATCGATAACCCAGTCGAAAAATCGTACCAACGAGCACGTTGCCACTGCAAGCTTAACATATCGCAATAGCGCACGAAGCCCGCGCTCATGTGCGAACCTCGACACCCTGGTCATAATGCTAGGACGCCGTTACTGCGTAGCCGCGTACCAGCTAGCCAGTGTACGGGACAACAAACGAATAAGCGAGATCGGCTTTCACCTGACGCAACGCGCTTAAACCACCCGTACTAACACTCCATGTTACAGAGCCATGGGTCTTCCGAGTTACGCCGTTATCTGCTTGGCGTACACTATCTCGGTCGTGTCAGGATTGATAGGATTTGACTGCGGAGGACGCCACCTCAATGTAACCACGATATCTCTTCTGTCAACTGGAGATTGCCAACCGCCTGTAATACGAACCAACTCAACGGAAGTTTATGTACGACTACTGCAGCTGTCGGAATTTGAACACACCAACGTACTGCAATGCAAGATCAAGATATCCCGCAACATCTACCACTGCGGAATGCATTTACACATTTCCGACGTGCACAACGGCAAGGGCGAATTTCTCATGGACGTCGATTACACCACCTGTCTTCAAATGCACCGAGACGGTTCACTAAAGATTGGACCTAATGGAAGCATCGTCACCGGACTTCGCACCAACGGAACTGTAACCAGACCACTAACCTTCGCCGGGACTATTGCATTAAACGGCGCATGCCAAGGAACCCAGTACTCAGATCCTTGCAGTACATGGGACGATGTAATAGTACAAGGAACAGTGGAGATCGCACTAAAATCAACGAGAGTGCCAGTAAGACTTCACTCTGGCAGTTTCCTACTAAAATCTGGAACGACATGCCCCTTGGCAGACGGGCACTGCATCGACATGGAAGATGGACATACATTTTGGGACCAAATTCTAACGTCTTCCTGTAAATTTAACCACTACGACGTGCTGTATGAAGGCGTTGCAACAAAGATAGAAGAGTTGGGAGCTCAACCGCAGTACCCGACCTTGTACACCTTAATAGACAACGATATTATATTCGCACTCACCAAAACCAAGGAGACACGAGTGTGCGGATATACTATAATGGGAACAGAGCATCCAAAGCTGTTCATCGTGGAAACTGTAAGAGGAAATGCGTTCATGGCAAAGGAAGCAGTTGCCGTGGACAACCTGGACATTTTCACGTACGTAAACTCGAAGTTTGTATACGTGGAACGTCACATTCGATCACAGATGACTTCGCTCTACAACGACGTACTCGAGCAACGATGCACGCTGGAAAAGCAAATGCTAAAGAATTCACTGGCGCTTGCAAATGTTGCGCCCGACGAATTCGCCAACTTCCTGGGAAAAGGGCCAGGACAGGTCGCCATCACCGCTGGAGAAGTGGTGCACATATTAAAATGCATCCCTGTGGAGGTACGAGTCAGGAAAACTGATGCCTGCTACTGATGCCAGTGGAATTCCGCAACGTGTCATACTTCTTGACACCAAAATCGCAAATAATTACACGACATGGAAGCGAAAGGGACTGTAGCCATTTCTTACCATTGATGTACCGCATCAAGGATTCATGGATACAGTTCACCCCAAAACCTATTGAAGGAGCCACACCGCAGCAACTGCAACCCATGACAAAACCATCATGGAAATACTTGACGCTGGCATCCTTGGCAACAAGTGGAATATACTCGCAGACAGACTTGGATAAACTGCGAGACCACCTAGTGTTTCCTGCTGAAAAACCTGCAGTGCTAAACTCTGTCGCAAGAGGATTTAGCGGACGGAGTCTAACAAACCCGTCCATTTCACTCAGATCTTTCCTCGACGAACAAACTATCGAAGGAATAGCCCAATCCGCTGCCAAAAGGATGTGGGAACACTTCATAACCTTCGGATCTGTGAGCGCAGGCGTTATCGCCATATACGCTATATTCCGAATTTTTATGATGATCGTGAGCACAATCATACACGGACTTGCTCTCCATGGTGCCTACGGATGCAGCTTCTACCTTATCGGGGCAATGTGGTCTTCTATCGCGCTCTACCTAATGCGAAGGAAGGAAGCGCATACACTCACGCCTAACGCAGGAAGAATTGAGTGTATCTCCGACGAAGATGGAGCCTATGCTGAGGCAAGACCATCCGCGGAATCAACCAGAGCTATATAGGAACTACAGCAAAGACTTTCCGCCATCGACACTCAGCGAACGAACATCTGAATACTATGTTCGTTCTGGGTAAAGGGGAGGTGTGACGTCTCACGCCGTCCCTGATACACATACAGTTTTTTTCTTTTTTTCTCTTCTCTTTTAATTCGCGTACTTCTATCATTTGGTAATTCCAAGCACACGAACTTCCAAGCGCCCAACCAGCTTGGCCGAAGGCCCAACTGTTCTTCCCGCGGCCGCGGGAATTTTTGAAAAATCGCTCAAGGTCATCTCGAATTTCGCCGAGTCAGCATATATTTTCTTATCGATATATCGCTAAGAAAAATTGCTGACGTCGCATATATCAGTCGAGGCCCGTTAAAATCGATAATGGCCGAAGGCCATCATAACTCATGAAATTTTTATACTGTCGATAACACCAGTGAAAATAGCGAACGGAGCTCCTCGACATTGAGTCTACTTTGTAAGATTAATTAAACATCGCATTGGAACCACGGCATAAGATAAGCATAGTCCTTTATAACACTGCCCCAATAAACCACGAACATTAATACGCAATGATTCAGTAATGATCGTGGGTGATCGGAGGCATACCCATTGTAAGCTATAAGAATACCTATAACTTCAGAACACCGCGTAGACGAGCTCGCGCCAAGCATTTAGTATTATCAGCGGTTCCCACGTGCCATGTACACGTGCACCCATTATGAATTCGCACTTGGGCTTCTCACGGGAAGACGACCGAAAAGTATCGAGTGAAGAGAAGCCTACATTCCATTCTCACGACAGGACTACTTAAAGTCACGTACGAGGTATTAGATCCGTACAAAAACATTAAAATGTAAGAAAATGCGCCAAGTAGCAGTTGGATTTCCCCACAAAAATATAACAAATATAATATATAATGAAATATAACAAAAAAAAATAGATATCATACAAGAAAGCCAAGCTTTCATTCAAAGATACCTCGATTTAACTCGCATTAGCAATTAACAATAAATTAACAATAAATTACCGATTAACAATACAAAAAATCTTGGCGTGTGCGCGCTTCATTGTGAGGTAAAAAGGCAATGGAAGACTGATTTAACACTAGAACTACCGATGATTGTTATGGTGTTATATCGAACCACGTAAAAAAAAGTAATTTCGACTCGTTCGGTAGTACTGGTGTTGAACCTAACACGGACTTTACTACAATATGAGTAAATCCTAATAAATCTTTCATTTTCAATCATATATACTATATACAGCGGCCTTGTTATCCCATTTTTGCCTCCAACATAACTGACAAGGAGATCATTTTCCTCGATATTGATAAGAAGGAGGTTCTCAGTTCATCGCGTATATGTTTCTTTAAAAGCTTTTTAGTAATATTACCGGAGCAAGTGCCTCGAATGAAGCGCGCACACGCCAAGATTTTTTGTATTGTTAATCGGTAATTTATTGTTAATTTATTGTTAATTGCTAATGCGAGTTAAATCGAGGTATCTTTGAATGAAAGCTTGGCTTTCTTGTATGATATCTATTTTTTTTTGTTATATTTCATTATATATTATATTTGTTATATTTTTGTGGGGAAATCCAACTGCTACTTGGCGCATTTTCTTACATTTTAATGTTTTTGTACGGATTTCATGTCTTTTTGTTAGTTAATGCTTAACAATAAAGGCAATAAAATTTTTAATTATTTATCAATGTTTCATTTTTGTGGGAAAATCAAACTGCTACTTGACGAATTTTTTGCAGTTTAATGTTTTTCGACGGATTTCATGCCTTTTTGTTAGTTAATGCTTAACAATAAAGACAATAAAAATTCTAAGTATTTATCAATGGTTTAATTAATAAATATAAAAGTAAAATTTTATTAAAATGTCAAGTGCCATTTCTGTTCAAATATGCACCATCATCTATGTGCATGTTTATGTTATAATGTAACTTTAATGTTACAATGTATTTATAACTTAATCATGCACATAGGAGGAGATCTAAGAAATTGAGCTGAATGTGAGAATATAGATTCCTCAGATAATATACTTTGCACTTGACAAATTCACATTAGCAAAAGAAAAATTACCAATAGCTAGGATGCATTTAAATTGCAAATTAGATAAGCTATACCCTCATACGCACTCTAACATTGGTGTATCTTGACAGCCAAATGCGTACCTCAGGGAGCGCATAATCTAATGTAATAAAATTTGTTAAATAAGTACTGATTACCAATAGCTAGTATGTCGCTAAATGACACATGATTGATAATTATTGCTTGCTTAATTCATTTAATTCTTTAGCTGAAGTGTTCCTTGAGCGATGAACTTGACAGTCATGATCATGATACAACTAAATTAGATTGCCTATGAGCATTCTGCTTGGTTTATATATTATAATTCTAAAGCGTTAAACCAAATAATGATTCAGAGTAGCAAAAGAGGGATTCCCAATAGCTATAATATATTGAAATTTTAAATGATTGGACTTAACACTTTACAAATTATTCCTGACTGTCAAATACCTAGCTCACGAAGCGCAAACCTAAAGTAATGAAATTTACTAAGCAAGTACTGATTATCAATAGATAGTATATCGCTTAATGACACATGATTGATAATTATTGCTTGCTTGATTCATTTTATTCTTTAGCTGAAGTGTTCCTTGAGCGATGAACTTGACAGTCATGATCATAATACAACTAAATTAGATTGCCTATGAGCATTCTGCTTGGTTTATATATTATAATTCTGAAGCGTTAAATCAAATAATGATTCAGAGTAGCAAAAGAGAGATTCCCAATAGCTATAATATATTGAAATTTTAAATGATTGGACTTAACACTTTACAAATTATTCCTGACTGTCAAATACCTAGCTGACGGAGCGCAAACCTAATGTACTGAAATTAGTTTGAGCAAGTACTGATTATTAATACCGAGCATTCCCTTGAACTGTAAATAAATAATTGCTAATATTGCTTTAAAGATAAATATGCTACACTCTTGACAATTTTAATTATTGGAAATCAGCACTCGTTCACCAAACACATTTGACACTTCATAATTCTTAATAATGACAAGATTACAGGGACAGGGGCAAAGACACTATACTCTTTTATTAACTAAATAAAAGCATGGAATCTGGAATAAAATAAAATAATAAAATTGGACTGTGTCACATAACCATTATGACACATAACCAGCCATGGTATAACTGGCTTAACCAATGTGTCGGTATGACACAGATTACAGATTATAGATCGGTAACGTAAATACGATATTCCCGTTTGCTGCCATCTCGTATGAGAAAAGTGAAAACCACATTTTTAGGAATTAGTTCCCCTGATGAATCTTAATTTGCCTTGCCGTTTTCACGAGAAGAATAAGCAGGAGAAATCCATATCTCTTGAACGACTGAACCGATTCGCTTGATTCTTAGCTCATTCGATTCAGAAAAATCAACGAAAAAATACAAAATTTAGAAATAAATCCTTGGAGCTGTAACTTTTCCATAAATCGAGGTGAAAGTTTTATAGCGGACGAAAACCGCTACACTTCGGGATAAGTATCCTCAGTAGTCGCGCGCTGTACTATATATATAACTACTACTTGGCGCGAGACTCTACCGAGTCTCCTGATAACGCGCGAGGCTCCAGCTCATCTACTACTGATAAGGCACGCGCGGTCCAGCGTGGGATCGCCTACGCTGCATCGCACGTGGAGCCCGCCGAGCTTGGGATTGCCGACGTCATTATTCTTGAAGTCCGCGCGGACTCGGTCGCCGACGCGATCCCAGGCCTCCGATTGGCTCCCCACTACGCGGACGCTGCGCGGCCCCACTGCGCGGAGACCTACGAGGCTCCGGAGAGTCAGTCGAACGATCAGTCTACATCGTGCGATCTTAGTAAACGGCAGCAACCTTCGAGAGTTCTCTCCAATACTTAACTTAGAGTTCAATTCAGTGGTGACAGGCAGTGACATTTTGTGGTTCTTCGTCACATCCCAGACCGACCCTTGGTTTGCGCCTGCCATTCCGAAGTGACTTGTCCAGCGCTTCTAAACGTAAGTCGATTAATTGTCCTAGAAGCCGCGAATAGACTCCGTGACTGACTCTCACGATTAACTATAAGTCTACCTATTGTATTGAGATCCGACTCATGTACTTTGTGACGTTACGTGTGACGTAAGTCACAAGAAACGGCGAAGCAACTCCTTCCCCCTTTGAAATTAGCGCCGCAACCGATCAGAAATGCGAACGTCTCCAATAGAGATCGAGAAAGGTTCAAGAACAAGTATTAACGTGCGTAACTTTCGCCTGAGCCAACTAGCGCCAAGCAAGCCCAGGGACAACCATCACCCAAGGCACCCGGAGTCACCCAATCCACCAGCAATCAGGACTCGGCTCGACCGGGACGGATATTACGGGGTCAGCAGTCTCCAAAAGGATCGCCAACGACTGGTCAGCGAGGGAGATCACTGGGTGGTGAGACAAGCGACTCCAAGACACCCAGCAACGTGGGAGGACGAGAAACTCTCGACCCGACGGAGCAGGGTTGGTGCACGGCTGGGCGTACGGCCCTGACACCGTCCGTCCGAGGGCACTGCGAGCCCTGAGCGCGCGGTAGAACCCGGCGACCAATGATAGACCGATTTCGGGGACAAAGGCCCCTAGGCGAGCGTTACCGAAATCGCGAAACTTGCGACACTCTTGTGCTGACTACCAAGCGAATAGGCGTACCCCAAAAGAACTAGCGACTAGCGATTAGCGAGACGAGATTGTAATTGGGAAGGAAGGAAGGAAGGAGGACTGAGCGAACCAAGGGCAATCGTCCTACCCCTGTACTAGCGACCGGATTACCGGAATCAGACTAGCGGTAAGCGAGCAAATCCGTCAATCTAGCCCTTGTAAGGGACCGACGTGGCTGTCGGATCTCAAGCTAGAAATTCGCTGCTTCTTAACCCTTCGGGTCTCTCGCTAGCGTCGACTGCAAGTTTCCACGCCTCGATCGCGTCTTGAATCTACTGGTAATAACTCCTCTAGAAAACTGGGATCTTTCTGTAGGCTGACTGAGTCAGCTAAGAGTCAAATCTAGTCAACCCGCCCAGAGTTCAGATTCGCGTCAACTCTCTAATCATTAGCGCCGGTCAACTGCGTAGCTAGCGTTCATCGAATTGTACTGTTCGGCCCAGGTCAACTTGGAACCGCGTGTCTCGTTCGAGACCGCCAAAGAACGGCTCTGACCAGACTTATTGTTCTTTCTCGCCGAATAAAACAATCAATTTCTAGCATAACTGGCTTGTTCACTCGTGTCGACCCACGTGCTCCCCTTGTTATCTGATCTAGCCGAAGCACATGTTCTGCCGTCTCGGGGGATTCAGTGATATCGTTCTCTTTGTGGTCTTTGAGATTTTCTGTGGCATCTCCGATGTCTGGCGCCCAGTTTGGTATTACTAGCGAAGAGAAGGCTTCGAATCTCCTGAGCCGAAGTATCGGGAAGGGTATCGTTCTAAGAGGAAAAGAAGAGTTGGGGGAACTTCAGCCCCCGAAACCATCTACAGAAATTTGCGTTCCAGTTCAAGTCCAGTTAAAGTCGTTAGATTATCAGACAAAATCAAGTACTATTATTCTCGAGCCTTGCTTTCGCGCGAGACTCGAGAATATTCCTTTACGTTCCTGATAACTTATATGCGCGATACTTATAATTAAACAAAAGTGACTACATCCGTGTTCGTTATAACCAACCACATACGCGATCCATCCTGACGCATAAGTTCCCTCAGCTATGACCTGTGAAGTGTGTTCTCCGCGATATGATCATTCCATTCGAGAACATTATTATTGGCACATTAGCCAGCCATCGGAACCGCGCTATCTGTACTACATTAACATCCATGACATAGTTATCTGCAGTCTCACTGTTACCTGTAAGATTTCCTCTCCCGCGCGGAGCCGGATCATAGCGCGGCTAAGCAGAGTAGTCCCCTCCATTAGGTTATCCCCTCTCGACTCTCTACAGCAGTGCCTCATCCTAGGGTAAAGTACAGTGCAAGCGACTGACCCGAAAAAGTGGCAAATAAAAATCGAAAATAAGCCCGTCTGGGAATTAGATCGACTAATAGGTTGCGGAAGACCACGACCTTCGGCCGACGCCTCCCTGAGACGTAACAGTACATTCTACGTGATTTTACAAAGAGAACACTCACTTTCATCAGAAGAAGCAGTTCCGATGGCTGATAATGTTTTGGCCACGAAATGGTATGGTCTGCAAGCAGCTACTGTCAGCGCATTTAAATTGATTCTCTGTACCTTCTACGTGATTTTAGAGAGAGAACACTCACTTTCATCAGAAGAAGCAGTTCCGATGGCTGATAAAGATTAGGCCACGAAATGGTATGACCTTACAAGCAGCTACTGTCAGGCGCAATTAAATTGATTCTGTGTACTTTCTACGTGATTTTACAGACAGTTCAGTTCGATTCTGGGCTCATTGGAGTTCGATCAGTCGGATATATTCGATCAGTCGATATTCATATTCTGGATTCGGAGTCTAAGTGAAACCAGTGAAAATTCGAGTGAACAACCACGAACCTGACGAAGGGCACATCCACCCTAGGACAAAGAGACGGGCTCCCACACCAACCCCGCCCAGGGCATCACTCTTAAAATCCGCCCCGGGGCCTCGTCTGAGGCCCCCGCGAGCATGGAGATGTCGACAAAACGAAACTTACCAAGTACTTCATCGGATTCTTCTGGTGAGCTAATTTTCTCTCCATCCTCAAGCCTAAAGAGGAGTATAGTGTGACGTCCCAGTCATGCGCCCACGCTGGCAGGCGGAGAGTTCAAAGCGCCGCCGCTAGAGGTCTCACTGATCTACTACTTTCTCGCAAGTGCTCGCTACAGCCTGCGATCGAATATATACAAGTTCCAAGCATCCTCTAGTATGCCCCAGCGTCTAGGACAGGGGTCGGCCACGCAGCCCTACTGATGAGTCTGTGCTCGACTCCAAGATGAAACGCTCCCCTCCTCTTTTCATACCCCTTCGGCTACCAAGCCTCCCCGACAGCCTTCATTGCGTCCATGCAGTGGCACCTCGGCGCGATACACTTGGACGGCGAGGCAAGATCCCTTTCCTACGCTGGTGTGTCCCGTCGACGCATCTGGGATCCGAGCAACAGACGTAACAATAGTAACCGAAGAACCACGCCCACATAAGCGTAGCGAGAAAGAAGCGCGTAATCTCTAACTCTGTGCAAGACAGTGTCTCAAACACAGAAATGACGATTAACGTTCCAACAAGCAACCGGTACGACGAGTTACTAAAATGTCTCCACATGCCTACCCCCGGTAAGTCAAGGCCTCGGAAGAAAGATAATCCCTCAACTGCACAAACTAAATTTACCGTACAACAAGAAAACACGAATATCCATAAAAAAAACCTCCCCCATTCTACATCCATAGCAAAGCTATAAACCTGGTCCAATTCTCTAAAACACTCAAGGAAATATTCCTGGATCGATACCACATAAAATATTTAGGGGACAAAATTAAAATCCAATTTTCACAAACCAATGACTTTGTGGCCTTCAGAGATTTCTCCAGAGAAAAAAATATACAATTCCACACATGCACCCTACCCCAAGATAGACATATAGCAATTGCCCTTAAGGGCCTGCCCAGACTAGAAAATGACGAAATTCTAGAAGAACTAAGAATACACGGCCTGTCGCAGACCAATTGTATCCAGATCCAAAGGAACCCAGACTCGCATAATCCTGTTTACAAAATAACTTTCTCTCCCGGAACCAATTATCAAGATGTAAAACACCAAGGTTACCTATTCCAAGTAACAGTTTACTGGGAACCGTAGAGACCAGGAAACAGATCGGTTCAATGCTACCGGTGTCAGGCCCATGGTCACACCTCAACAAATTGCAACTGTTACGACCTGATAACCGCGCGCTATCGGATGGAGACGAATAAACGGTATTCGCAAAGATTGGCTGTTTTGTCAGGACAGCGACGGACCAGTCTGCTGGCAGACGGGCCAGATGACTGGCGGGGCTAGAGGGTGATTTTACAGATATGGGAGGAGACCCTAAAGAGGCATGGAATGTATTGAAATATTTAAGAACTACGAGGAAGGTAAGTAACCACGATTGGTATGGCTATAATTTAAGGTTACTACCAGCTAGAGTAAGAAGGCATCTCGGGCAATTTCAGGATTCGAGGACCGACAAGGACTAATCTGGGGAGGCAATTGCGGAGAGTTACCCAAGAATGATCAAGAATGAGAAGAGTAACATTAGTATATAAGGATAGTAGTAGTAATAATGAATAGGAAAATATGTAGGTATACAGTGATTATTTATTTCAGGAGTGGAAGCCCGGAAAAAACTAATCCAAGGAAGGCTTGTTCGATGTAGCAGCCACCGCAGAAGAAGTGGCTCCTTCAGGGACGAAAACCATAGGTTTAAAGGTAGCAGACATTTTAGCGTGGCCCTTAGCGTGAACCCGCGCAATCGGACGGATTAGTGTTGGAGCGGGAACTGAAGGCTCGGTTACGCGAGGAACTACGAGCGGTTCAGGGTTCGAAGAGGCCGATGGAGCACCGCTGTCCCGTGGCTGCGCGGCGGGAAGGGAAGCCCCGAGTAATTTCTGCTGCAGGAGTATTAGCTTCTGCGATGCAGGTAATTCCGCGAGAATCCCTGGGGAAACCGGGGCCGAGAAGGCGAAAGCCCTGACCCAACGCCTCTCCCAGGTGATGGGGGACTCGGGGGTGAGGGTCACCAGGTCGGTCAAGAGCGCGGAGTTACGCGTTACCAGCCTGGATGACTCCGTCGCCCCAGACGAGGTACTAGCGGCGGTGGCTCGCGAGGGGGGCTGCCCACCCGCGGAGGTCAGGGCGGGCCAGATCGCCGCCCGTGCGAGTGGCGGTCTTGGCTCCATCTGGGTGAGGTGCCCGTTGGCCTCCGCGAGGAAGCTGGTGGCTGCGGGGCGACTGCTGGTCGCGTGGTCGTCGGCCAGGGTAGTGGCGCTGACACAGCGCCCTCTCCAGTGTTTCAGGTGCCTGGAGAGGGGGCATGTGCAGGCCAGCTGCTCGGCGCCCACTGACCGCACCGGTCATTGTTTCCGGTGCGGCGGTGCGGGACACCTGGCCAGCGCATGCCGGGCAGCCGTATGCTGCCCGGTATGCAAGGAGAAGGGGCTCAAGTCGGACCACCGTCTGGGTGGCCCGGCTTGCAAAGCCCCGGCTAAGAGGGGGACGAGGGGTATTCCCGCTGGGAAGCGCGCCCTTCCCCCCTCTGCATCGCAGGCACCCGGAGGGGAAGTCCTCGCCGAAGGGGCCTCCACCTCCTCCTCACAGGAGGTGGAGATGGCCCCAACAGCATCGACCAGTGGAGGGGGTGATCCACCCCCCACTGCAGCTCATGAAGAGGTAGCAGAGGTTGCCAGACCCGCAACAACAGAGGCCCGCCTGGAGGAGGGGATGGACATCGCCGAGTAATGGCGATATCCCTTCTCCAGGCGAACCTGAACCACTCCCCTGACGCCCAGGGTCTGCTAGCCCAGACCATGGTGAAAAGGGGAGTGGCCCTGGCGGTTGTGTCCGAGCCCCACAGGATCCCTGACTCGCCTCTATGGGTCGGGGACCTGCTGGGTGTCTCTGCCATTGCGGTAGGGCCCGCCGCGGCTGCGAGTTTCGGTACCGTCCGCCTTATCGGGCGGGGACGGGGCTTCGTAGCCGCCCACTGGAACGATCTGGTGGTGGTGGCGGTCTACCTGTCCCCGAACATTCCCATCATCGGCTACGAGTCGGCGCTCGACCAGGTAAGCGCCAGCATCCGGCCGCATCTCGGTGTTCGGATGCTCGTGCTGGGGGACTTCAACGCCCACGCGACAGCATGGGGCTCCCCCAGCACTGACCGTAGGGGGATGATTCTCGGGGATTGGGCAGCGGGGTTGGACCTGAGGTTGTTGAACCAAGGGTCCACCCCCACCTGCGTACGGGTGCAGGGGGTGTCTATCGTCGATTTGACGTGGGCTTCCCCCTCGGCCATGCGCTGGGTGAATGGCTGGCGTGTGGAGGAGGGTCTGGAGTCATTCTCCGATCACTTATACGTGTCAATGACCCTACTCCCGAGCACACCCACCTCGGCTGCCCGAGGCCGCCACCATGGCAGGCCTGGGACGCTACCGTCAGGATGGAGGTCCCGAACCCTGGACGAAGACCTCCTGGTTGCGGTTGCCCTGGTCATGAATTGGCCAGCGAGGGAGCCCTGCGTCGACCCCGGCGACGAGGTGGAGAGGTTGCGGGCCGATATGGCGACGGTGTGTAACGTCGCCATAGCCCGGGCCTCGAAATCCGTCCCCCGGGGACAGGTGTACTGGTGGTCTGAGGAGATCGCCGATCTCCGGCGCAACACCATCCGCGCCAGGCGCCAGTACACCAGGGCTAGACGCAGGGCTCACAGATCCCTCGCTGAGGAGGCGGTCCTGTGGGAGGGCTTCTCCGCTAGGAAGCGCCTCCTGCAGACCGCCATCAGGGCAGCCAAGAGCAGAGCCTGGGCTCAGCTCCTCGCCACCATCGACGAGGATCCGTGGGGGCGCCCGTACCGCATGGTCATGCACAAGCTACGGCCATGGGTGCCCCCACTGACGGAAACGCTCGACCCCGGCTTCCTCGATGAGGTGAAAGCCACCCTCTTTCCGCCGGACGTTCCGGCGGGGGAGGTGGCTGTGCCTCCGGGAGTCGGGGTTGAATTTCCAATGGTGGCAGACTCCGAGGCGGCCGACGACCTGACCGTCTCGGACGAGGAGCTTGCTAGGGCGGCCAGGAAGCTCTCCGGCAGGAAAGCTCCTGGACCGGACGGTATCCCTGGCAAGGCCTGGGCTCTGACCAGCAGGGTCTGGGGCCCGAGGGTTCGGGACCTCTTCTCCAAGTGCCTGGAGATGGGCTGTTTCCCCAGGGCTTGGAGAAAATCGAGGCTCGTCCTTCTCCACAAGGAGGGAAAGCCCGCTGACTCCCCGTCAGCTTACCGGCCGATTTGTCTGCTGGACGAGTCGGAAAAGTGGTTTGAGCGAGTAATCGCCAACCGACTCGTCCGGCACCTGTCCGAGGTGGGGCCCGATCTGAGCGAGTGTCAGTTCGGGTTCCGCGAGGCCCGCTCCACGGTTGACGCCATCAGCCGTGTTAGGGCCTTCGCGGACGCGGCGATCTCCCGGGGTGAGGTGGCATTGGCGGTGTCTTTGGACATCGTCAATGCCTTCAACTCCCTCCCCTGGGGCAGGATCATGGAGGCGCTCGAGTACCACCGAGTGCCTCCGTACCTGCAGCGGGTCGTCCGCGCCAATCTGTCGGACAGGACCGTCGGCTTTCCGGCCGGCGGCGGCCGGTGGGGGGTTAAGGACGTCGCCCGAGGTGTCCCGCAAGGGTCGGTTCTGGGACCCTTGTTGTGGAACCTCGGGTACGACAAGGTCCTGCGGGCTTACCTCCCCGCTGGTACACCACTGGTCTGCTATGCCGACGACACCCCGGTGCTGGCCGGCGGAGAGGACTGGAGAAGGACGAGCCGTCTCGCGGGTCTGGCAACCGCGCGGGTTGTGGCCGAGGTGGAGAGCCTGGGTCTCCGCGTAGCCCCGCAGAAAACCGAGGTGGCCTGGATCAGCCGTCCTCGGGGTCTGCACGCCGGGCTGCCGGAGACCGGGCTCATGGTGCGTGACACCATGGTCGAGGTGAAGGGGTACTTTAAGTACCTCGGAGTTCACCTCGACCACCGCTGGCGCTTCAAGGAGCACTTCGAGAGGATCCTCCCCAGGGCGGAGAAAACAGCCGGCGCGTTATGCCGGCTTCTTCCAAACCAGGGGGGTCCTCTCGAAAAAGTCGGTCAGCTGTACGGTGGAGTCGTCAGGGCGCAAGTCCTGTACGACTCCCCGGTATGGTCCGAGGCCTTATGCGGCGCTGGCAACGCCGCTACCCGAGCTCGCGTGGGCCGGCTACACTGACGTGTAGCCATAAGGACCTGCCGGGGGTACAGAACTGTATCCCACCGTGCAGCCAGTGTGGTGGCCAGATCTCCCCCGTGGGAGGTCGTAGCCCGCTCGCAGGGTCTCTATTACAGAGACCTTGTAGATGCGCGGCAGAGGGGTGTAGTCACCACACAGATGAAGGCCGACTTGAAGCGCCAGTCCCGGCAGTACCTGCTGGACTCGTGGGCCAGCTGGCTCGACGAGCCTGGCATCGAGCCCAGCAGGGCAGTCCGGGCTATCCGCCCGCATCTCCAGCGCTGGGCGGATAGGGGTTTCGGGGGTGCCACGTACCGCCTGTGCCAGGTGCTCACTGGGCATGGTTGTTTCGGTGAGTACCTGGCCAGGATTGGCAGGGAGGCCACGGCCCGCTGCCACCATTGTGGGGCCGACCGGGACGACGCGCAGCACACGCTGGAGCACTGTCCAGCGTGGGCGGACGAGCGCGCCGTCCTGGTTGGTATTATCGGTGAGGATCTCGCGCTGTCGAGCATCGTTAGCAAGATGCTCGACAGCGCGGTGAAGTGGGACTCGGTCGTCTCCTTCTGCAACCAGGTAATGCTCGCGAAGGAGACGGCCGAGAGGGCTCGGGAGCGGAAGCGCCACCCCGAGCGGCGAGGGCCCCCCGGGCGGAGGGGCAGGGGGAGGAGAAGGAGGCCGGACCTTCAGGCGCCACCGTGATGGTGGCGCCCACTCCTCTTCCCTCCCCTCCTGCAGGGAACATCAACGGGGGACGGCCGCGGGAGAGAGCCACAGCTCTCCCGTGGCACAAAAAACGTCCGCGCGGTCGGTGGGGGGCTCAGCTGGGGGGCTGGGTCCTTCCATTGCACTCCGGCCGCGTGAAGGGGTGATGGGCGTGTGGCCCGTCCGTCACCCAATCTCCAGGTGGAGCTCAACGGGGGGAGAGCAATCCTCCCCCCGGTATGTGGCACAACCCGTGCCAAGACAGTGGCGGGTCCTGGTAGCATCCTCTGGTCTTCCCAGGGCCCGCCCCGTCATGTCTCCGAGGTCACCGCAGTGTTTTTAGTGGGTGCAAGCCGCACATAACCCCGCCTCTCCCCCAGAGAGACGGGGTATCCGTTCAGGGATTCTCACTGCGTCAAAAAAAAAAAAAAAGGGGTAATTCCGCGAGATCGGCGCGACGCAATATCTTCACGTGAAAATTAGGGTCCTGGATTAAATAATCGCTCCAGATTTTAGGTTTAGGCACGCTATTGTTGAACACGGTAGGATCGAATTCCCCACCGGCGAAGAACTGTTTCTTCAAGCGCTTCAACTGCTTCGCTACACCAGCACGATGGTGTTTTTGTCGTTTCCTAGTCATTGGACTTGGATAATTATCGCACGCAATTACATAAAAATTATTCCTGTTGGCAGATTGGTATGGGGAGGTAACACGGATAGGTGGTTGCTACAAAATAGATTGTGTCTCCCAATAGCTGGTGGTCTTGACAGGGGACGGAAGAATGAGGTAAGGGTGAAAGTAGGTATTTCGTAGTAATTGTAGTTAAAGAATCGCGTATTAAATAATTTTAGGTTGGACGGCGGAGCAACCCCTTGGTTGGCGGCACTTCGAGCCTGGATTGGAAGGAAGGTGGAGCAGCCCCTTATTTGGCGGCACTTCAACCCAAGGTAAGGGCAAAATTCGGAATTATTCTGCCGACAGGTTTGTACTTACGTGGAACCTCGATGAGTGTTGCAGTTGAATTGAAGGAAGAGGTTGTTGATAATAAAAGGGTATATATTGGTTCGAGTTGAGCAAGGTTTATTGACGGAACTCTTAAAACGTTAAAAGTAACTATTACAAGGAAAGAAATTTCTAAGTTCTAAATAAGCGAAAAATATTTAAAGTCTCGTTCACGTAAAGTTAAGGCATTAGCACAGAAGGAATTTCTAAATTCCGAATAAAGGAAAAATATTCAAAGTCCCACTCAAGACGAGTTAAAGTATTATAAGAGGAGAAATTTCTATGTTCCGAATCGAGGAAACATATTCAAGTCCCATTCGGGTAAGACTAAAGTATTACAAGAGGAAAAATTTCTATGTTCCGAATCAGGGAAAAATATTCAAAGTCCCATTCGGGTAAAACTAAAGTATTACAAGAGAAGAAATTTCTAAGTGTTGGAAGTCGATTTCAGGAGATAATTCGGCGGAGGTCTGCTCGCTAGGGAGCCAGAGAGTCTAATGTGTGAAAGCGGGTGAGCAGCCTTTTATTTGGCGGCACTTGGCCGATGCATAGTGGTAGAGAAGAGGCATCTTAGAGGGGAGTTATGGTAAGTATGGTCGGTGGTTATGCCGGTATGGCGGCCGACCAGCATGGAGGAGAACCCGAGTTCGATCCCAACTTGGACATTTAATTTTGCAGGTGACCGGATGACCAGTGGAACTTAGAAGAATTTCGACGTCGAGGAACATAGTGGCGGAATCGAAAAATAGGGACTTAGAAAAATTTTAGCATCGAAGGACTGAAGAATTTCAGTGACAAGGAACTTAGTCGCAAAACGAAAGATCGGGACTTAGAATAATCTTGACATCAGGGGAGTTAGCCTGAAATTGAATATTGAGGGTTGCTTCTGAATTGAAAAATAGAACTTAGAGAAATTGAATGTCGAGGAACTTAGAATATTTCCGGCGCATAACGCTCCATTAACATAATTGATTCTCGTAAATCTCTGTAAATTATCGAAACATTATTTGATCTTTCGGTATAAGTATCGAGGAATTACTTAAATATAACCTAACTAAACACTTGTTTTCAGGTGTCGGAGTAATTATCGAGGACTTAACTAGGACTTATCTTCTAACGGATCGCGGTAAGTATTAATGAACCGGCTTTTATTTTCAGGTATCACAGTGTAGGATTTGTTTCGAAAGCCGCGCCGAAAAATGATGCGTGTGCATGTGTCGAGTGTGGTCCCTAGCGGTCACGCAAGGCACGTGCAAAAAGTAGTGATGTTGGAGACGGTCCTGCGGCATTGCGAGGTGTAGAGACGAACCGATTAGACGCTGCGGATAGCTGTGCCGCTCGTGCTTAGACGTACTTTTGCGTGGAGTGTCAATAAAATTATTCTGTTTCGTTAACCTTAACCCCGAGTTTGAGTCTTCCCTGCCCTCCTACAAATTTTGGGGGCTCGTCCGGGATATAGATTTGAATCGGAAGTGTGTGGTAGGAAGCGAAGGAAGACTCGACAAAGCAGTCAAAGTGTTAAATTAATAACAAATAAAAATTTTATCAACAAATAAAAAGAGAGTGTCCAACGACAAGTTCGAACTCTGCTAGGCACTTCAATGACAAATCGCGTAAAGAGGACGTGCGTTGTTTCAGTTGCGGACAGAAGGGTCATCAGGCAAATTACTGTAAGGATAAAGCGTTAGGCAGAAAATGTTTTAATTGTCAATCATTTGGACACATCGCATCAAACTGTACCAGAGAAAACAGAAATAACGCGGGTAGTTCAACTTCAATTAATAACATTTCGATCTTGCCTTCAAACAACATGATGAAACAAATTAAAACCAATGACGTTACCTTAAATGGATTAATTGATACAGGAAGCCAACTTACCCTAATTAGTAAAAGCACTTTCGATAAACTAAATATTCCGAATTTACATAGAGTTGCTACTAATTTGTTCGGCCTCGGTAAGCAGATAATTACCACATTGTGTTACTTCCCATCTGTTGTTCGAATAGATGATCTCAATTTCGCATGTAATGTTTATGTCGTACCAAATGATACACTGAGTTTTGATGCCATAGTGGGTAGAGACGTTTTGAATCAAGCCGAAATAAGTTTTCACCCCAACGGCATCACATTTCGAAAACTTGTCCAAAGTATTTGTTTCGCTGAGATAGAGATAACGAACGACTACGGCTTGGACATAGACGAAAGCGTAAGTGCAGAGCATTGTAAAAGGGTAAAGGATTTAATCATCAATTATAAGCCGGAAAAGACTAGAAGCACGGATGTGGAAATGAGAATCGTATTAAAAGATGAAACGCCGATTTTTGAGAGGCCACGACGTTTGCCTGCGCCTGAGCGTGATATTGTAGATAAGCAAATAGACGAATGGATTAAAGAAGATATTGTCGAGCCGTGCGCATCGGATTTCAGTAGTCAAGTAGTCGTTGTAAAAAAGAAAGATGATTCACCAAGGGTGTGTGTAGACTATAGGAAAATTAACCGAATGGTAGTGAAAGATAGATACCCGCTGCCGGTGATAGAGGATCAACTCGACAAACTGCAGGACGCGAAAATTTTCAGTACATTCGATATGAAAAATGGCTTCTTTCACGTAAACGTTGAACCACAGAGTAGAAAGTACGCGTCTTTTGTTACACATAGAGGCTAATTTCGATACCATATCTGGATGATTTTATAATTCCTGGGAAAGATGTGAATGAAGCAATTTCACGGCTAAAGTTAGCGTTAGTAACGGCGAAAGAATTCGGACTAGAGCTGAATCTAAAGAAATTGCGTTTTTCTGAAACCGAAAGTAGAATTCCTAGGCCATGTAATAGAAAACGGCAGAATCTATCCTTCCGTGATGAAGACGCAGGCAGTTATTAAATTCCCAGAACCTAAAACAATTAAAGAAATACAAAGCTTCCTAGGACTTGCCGGATATTTTCGCAAATTTATTCCGAATTTTGCGATTCAAGCCAAACCGTTGAGCGACATGCTAAAAAAGGATGCTATGTATAATTTCAACGGAAAAGAAAGAGCTGCTTTTGAAACGTTGAAAAGATGCTTAGCCCAAACACCAGTCTTGAGTATTTATAATCCTAAGTATAAAACCGAATTGCACACAGACGCAAGTGCCGAAGGCTACGGTGCCATACTATTACAGAAATCACAGGACGATAACGAATTGCATCCGGTCTATTACTTTAGTAAGAAGACGAACGAGGCGGAAAAAAAGTATACGAGTTATGAACTAGAAGTTTTGGCTGTGATAGAGGCGTTGAAAAGATTACGCGTTTATCTGCTAGGCATTAAATTTAAAATAATAACAGACTGTCAGGCATTTCAGAAAACCACGAGCAAAAAAGATATTGCGACAAAAATAGCAAGGTGGGCTCTATTATTGCAAGAGTATGACTACGAGATTGAGCATAGAACGGGTGTAAAAATGAAGCATGTTGATGCTTTGAGTCGGCATCCCATTATGTTTACCGAAGTTCACGGCGTATTGACACAGATTAAGCGAGCACAAGATAACGATGAATTTATAAAGGTAATTAAAGATTTGTTGAGGGAAAGGCCGCACGAAAATTATCTGGTCAAAAGTGACATTTTGTACAAGTTTACGGAAGGACGCGAGTTATTGGTTGTACCGGAGAGTATGCAGGGGGAGATAATAAAACAGGCTCATGAGAATGGCCATTTCGCCGTTAGACGAACCGAGGAGGCCATAAGACAAAATTATTATATCCCAAAACTTCAGGAGAAGATTGAAAAATGCATCTTGAACTGTGTTTCGTGCATTCTGGTAAATAAGAAAGCCGGCAAGCAAGAAGGATATTTACATCCATCGTTTAAAGGGGAGGCTCCATTACAAACCTACCATATGGACCATTTGGGTCCATTAGAATCAACTAGTAAACGGTATGCGCACATATTAGCAGTTATCGACAGTTTCTCTAAGTTTGTTTGGCTATAGCCAACAAAATCGACAACCAGTGCTGAAGTTATTGCTAAACTAGAAATGCAAAAAACCACGTTCGGAAATCCATAGCACATTATTACAGACAGAGGTACTGCTTTTACTTCGAAAGAATTTATCGATTATTGTGAGGTCGAAAACATAAAACGTTCAACTATCACTACAGGTTGCCACGTGCTAATGGACAAGTAGAGAGATTGAATCGTACTATTATACCAGTGTTAACGAAATTACCTTTGGATGACCCAACCAAGTGGTATAAACACGTTAGCGATTTGCAACGAATTATAAATAGCACATACCAAAGAAGCATTAACATGACACCCTTTGAGCTTCTGTTAGGAGTTAAGATGAAATCAAAAACCGATCCTGTTATAAAAGAATTATTAGAAAAGGAGTTTATCGACGATTTTAACAGTGGTCGCGAAGAATTACGTCAGGAAGCGAAAAGACAAATTCTCAAAGTCCAAAGCGAAAACAGGCATACCTACGATTTGCGAAGAAAGCCCGCGAAAGTATATAAAGTAGGTGATAGAATAGCAATCAAGCGTACCCAGATACAAGCAGGGAGTAAGCTTAAGCCGAAGTATCTAGGGCCATACCGTATAAGCAAAGTGAAGGGCAATAACGCGTACGATGTGGTGAAGGAGGGCTCCTCCGATGGTCCAAGAACCACGACCACTTGCGCGGAATACATCAAACCATGGATGGACAGCTTATCATCCGAGGCGGATGACGTGTAGAATGGCCGAGCTGTAGGATTTGTTTCGAAAGCCGCGCCGAAAAACGATACGTGTGCATGTGTCGAGTGTGGTCCCTAGCGGTCACGCAAGGCACGTGCAAAAAGTAGTGGTGTTAGAGTCGGTCTTGCGACATTGCGAGGTGTAGAGACGAACCGACTAGACGCTGCGGATAGCTGTGCGGCTCGTGCTTAGACGTCCTTTTGTGTGGAGTGTCAATAAAATTATTCTGTTTCGTTAACCTTAACCCCGAGTTTGAGTCTTCCCTGCCCTCCTACAACAGTAAGTATTGAAAAATTAACTGAGACTTATCTTCTAATGAATCGCGGTAAATATTAATTAACCGGCTTTTATTTTCAGGTATCGCAGTAAGTATTGAAGGCTTAACTAGGACTTATCTTCTACTGGATCGCGGTAAATATTAATTAACGCACTTTTATTTTCAGGTAACGGAGTAAGTATTGAAGTCTTAACTAGGACTTGTCGAAGAGCTACGAGAGATTCGAATAATGATAGAGACTGAGTTATCCTTATTGGATGTAAAATAGATTCTTAACCTAGACTTTAACGAGTTTATGCACTAGGAATCATTCACTTAGTGAGGTGAGAGAAGAGTGGTGGTGGACGGAGATCGTACTTTGCTGTGAGTGAGAAGAGTAAACGAAAAATTATTCGATGAGAGAAAAGGAAGAAAGAAAAAAAAATATTCCGACCGAGTAAGATCTCCGGACGTCACACATTTAAATTGATTCTCTGTACCTTCTACGTGATTTTACAGAGAGAACACTCACTTTCATCAGAAGCAGCAGTTCCGATGGCTGATAATGTTTTGGCCACGAAATGGTATGACCTCGCAAGCAGCTACTGTTAGACGCATTTAAATTGATTCTCTGTACCTTCTACGTGATGTTACAGAGAGAACACTTGTTACGTTCTGAGATTTTGCCTGAAAACCAGGATATATTTTTTCCATGCTATAATGCATATTTTTCCCCAATAAGTATTCTACTCTCGATATTCTATTATAATCGAACGTAACGTCTATAAATTCATATGTCAGAACTTTCGATTCGTACATATATATATATATCAGTCCATAATGGAACGCCAGTATCTCAGATCTTATTATAAACTATAGAACGCCGTCATTATAATTATTGAGCGTATAACTTCGTGAAGCGATATTAATTCGTTTTATTTCGATGTCTAAGTACACGAACATATTCTATCTTGCAGATAACTTTCGTCAGGGATTTTGCCAAGGTACTTTAGAAGTACAAAGCATACTACGTAACTAAAGTCTGTGTTTCGCAAATATATTTATTTGCACGAAGTACGTAAATTCTTCCTTACAATTATTATTACTCTATAAAAGATTATTCGTGCTTAATGAATGATTCACGCGACACAGAATCTTGTAAATATATGTATAATATTTTCTAAGTACTTGTTGTGCCCTGCGTGGGTGACGGCGCAGAGCAGGTAGCGGGATCGGAGGAAGTCAGGCTCGTAGCGTTTAAAGCATTGGAATCCACCGGGATTAAACCCAAAAACTTGGCGTTTATTGAATAAAGTATAACCAGAGAACTGACAAGAGGTACAAAGTAACTCGCTGGTTCGCACAGGTCTGTTCTGATTGAAGTTTGGATAGCGAGTTCCCGATCGGGACATCGGTCGATCGTTTTGTTCGAAACGGACGTTGCCGTGGCACGAGGCGCTGATCCAGCGAAGTGACTCAGTGCCACGTTGCTAAACGTGATTTAGTCGCCATGCGCTCGGTACTGATATAATGGTTGGTAACTACCTTTGGACATTGCATCATTCTCTCGATGCAAGAGTTTGCAAGTTTGCGCATTCCGAGAGCCGGCTTTGGGCTCGGGCGCAACATACTATTTCTAATGCTCGATTATGCCTACACTGCTTAGAAAGAGTATAAGCATAATCGTGCATACTTAATCTATTCACTTATATTATTATTATTGCGATATCTATATCGATATATTCAGCGACATCCGATCGCTCAATTGTCCTCTTCTGAAGCGTAGTCAGCGTTCAAAATACCGCCATGTCGTAAGCTGTTTGCCGCTTTCCGAAGATTAGATTGTTCACGACTGCGTGGACTGTATAGTTGTTAAGTTTGTTGATTGTTAAGTTTGTTATCTATGGTTAGGCTCGTTGTTAAGGTTATTGTTGAGATGAATTTGAGTTGTTAACCCAGAATTGTAATTTTGATGTTTGATTTATTCCAATAAATGATGGTAATAGTTTGAACAGGATGTGTATAGTGATTTGAGTATGCTCGCTTTCGTTAAACACTTGATTCGTCCCTGATTGCTGGACAGTGTTAGGCACTTACGTGAACTGACGAGTAACGAGAGCGAGCCGCACTTGCTCGCAACGTTTATAGCAACCCCACCCGCTCGGAAATCTAGGACAATAGCGCCGGACGCTGATTAGGTCAGGGTTTCCAACGAGTGAGGTAATTTCCGGATTACCGATGGTTGATCGATCGATTGCTGTTCGATCGTTTCGCACGCGGTGCGACCTCAGTGCGCCGGCGCTATGCACGGCGCCGCGCACGCGCTATCTTTGATGATCGCGAACATAAGCGCTGATAGACTCCTGAAAGCACATAGAGGGCGTTTGAGCACCGGAATACACGGAGCAAACCGGAACGCGAATTTCTCCCGAAATTCGCGCATGAGCATCACTGATTCGTAACCTACCTCTTGAAAATCCTCCAGCAACCTGAATTAATTCGAGAAATTCAATATTAGTTTTGGACATAGTCTCTATTCTGATTTATTCAATTTAATTCACTTTCGAACTTAGTCTCAATTTCGATTTATTCCATTTAATTCATATTTGAACATAGTCTCAGTTTCAATTTATTTCAATTAATTCACTTTCGGACTTAGAATATTTCTCGACTTATACTCTAGATAATTCAGACTTGCATTTAGATTGCTAGACAATTTATTCTGGTTTACTCCGTATTACGAAAGACTTATAGAATATACGCGACTAGTATACTAATTGACAATTTTGTGACTGTGTAGAATTCTTCGATTCTTTTGAATAAATTAGTATTCTGTTAAAGTTAAATCACTAGTGTTCGCGATTCTTTATGTAGTTTTAGTCTAGTGACAGTTTTATAGTACGTCTTCTTGAAAGTTAAACCTATTACCTCGTGGGGGAGCACCTGAGTCGTGACTAACCGCAAGTCCTGTGCAGCAATCTATTTTTCCATATCCTTGGCTGGGGAGCACCAAAGTCGTGTCTAATCGCCAGATCCTTTCGTACCAAATTATTTTTCACATACTTGGCAGGGGAGCACCTGGTCGTGACTAATCGCCAATCCTATTTACCTGAAAAGAAAGAAAGTATTACTTAAAGAAAACGTACCATAAAATATCTACTTACCTTATATTCTTATGACACGAAAACGTGTCCGTAAAGGCCATCGCGCCGGCCAGGCTCTTCAATTAAGGGCTCTGCAACGCGATCTTCTTCGCACTCGGGACTTTGATCCTTCTATATTTGAACCTCATACCCAGTTAGTGAATCGTTCTCATCCTATTGCAAATTATAAAGCAATTTCTATTACAAATTTTATCACGAATTATAATTCTAACTCTATTGAGAGTTCTAGTGCAAAGTTTATTCAAGTATACATACGGTTCAGGCACCAAATCTTGTTTCTGATAGTAATAATAACGTGGTCCTTGAATCGAATCGCACTGAATCAGAACCAACGGAGGTAGAGATCTCGCTACCAGCTTCTGACCACGTTGAACCTGCTACCGAATATAAATTAGTCCCTTTGCATTTATATCACAGAATAAGAGATTATTATAAAAGCTTACCTTCGAGTATTGATAAAGGTGATCCTCGTAGGATCTTCTTTACTTCTCCGCCGTCTTATAGCGTCTCACCCATCGGCCTAGGACCGTCTCAGCTCACGCTACCTGAACTTCGGTTCGTCCATCCAGGTGACCCAAGAATATATAAATACGAGCGGAGTGAGAATTGTTTGAAGACGAAAGATATCATCAACGTTTCTCCAGACGGAAAGCCCGTCGTTATTAAAGTAGAGTTGCTCTCAGGCCCCTTACCTCTCCAGTCAGGAACTCCAAAAGTTTAAAAATATCCATTGTTGGTATCCTCGAGTCAGTTCATTGGCTATAATTGCTTGAATTTTCCCTCGGGGTAGGCCAACTGGTGACAGCGCAGCCTTGGTGCCCACTTACATGGACACTTATATATTTTCTCGTGTTCCCGTCCGCCTAGAACGTAACAAAAGATTCAAATATTCGTGAGCAACTCCAAGAAGTTCGCGCACTATTAGATTCGCTTTCTCGCGTTATTCCGAGTGCAACTAGCACTCCGTATACACACACGGCACCGATAGCCGCACCTAAGCGTTCAGTTCGTTTGCTGTCTGACGAATATACGGTCCCTCACATTACGCTGAAAGATGCTACGGAAAAGATTCCCGTATTTAATGGCAAGAATATTACTGTTCTTCAATTCGCGAGAGCCTGTAAGCGCGCGAAAGATATGTTGCCGCGTCGCGCAGAGCCTCAGTTAGTAAAATTACTTCGTAATAAATTACAAGGCCAAGCATATTTAGCCGTCGAAGATCATACGTACGATTCCGTCGATGCACTAGTCAATAGGTTAAAGCTAGTATTTTCTCAATCAAATTCTCCAAATCACTACCGCGGTGAATTAGCTAATGTTATTAAGCGGCCGTCTGAAGACATACTTGATTTTATAAGTCGTGTCAAAGACTTACGCGTCGCAATATTAGAAACGGAAAGAGAATTATACGAAGTCTCCTACCTTGAACATCAACGAATAGTAGATAGATGAGGGGGTTTCTGAGACTGCGGGATCTCGGGGGGGGGGGGTCCCGTAGGCGAGGGAGTATGCGGGAGGGGGGAGGTCAGCTTGTAGATGAGGGGGTGCACGGGGAAGGGGGAGGAGGTTGTCTGTCCTCTTCGATGATTGGTTTTAGAGGAGATGAGTGGGTGGGTGTGCAGGGCCAGTGGGGTGGGGACCGTCATATCTTAATGATGACGCTTTGAATCACTTTGACCGCATTGGCACCTCTAATTGCTAGACGTATACGATTATAACATTTCACTTGACACCTCTCCAAATAAATAACATTGACAGCTCTAATTCCTAGACGTAGCGCACATTTCACTTGTCACCTCCACACAATGACATTGATAGCTGCATATGCGTGCTCTCATAACAATAACATTGATATCTGCACGTGCGTTCTCTTAAAAATGATATCTTAATTATGACCCTTCGAGTATGATCAAAGATTATAACATTTCACTTGACACCCTTCATTGACCGCTCTAATTCCTAGACATAGCGCACATTTCGCTTGTCGCCTCCACACAATAACATTGATAGCTGCATATGCGTGCTCTCATAACAATAACATTGATATCTGCACGTGCGTTCTCTTAAAAATGATATCTTAATTATGACCCTTCGAGTATGATCAAAGATTATAACATTTCACTTGACACCCCTCCAAATAAATAACAACGACAGCTCTAATTGCTAGATGTAGCGCGATTATTTATCTTAACGTTAACTAACATTGATATCGGCACGTGCGTTCTCATAAAAATTTTATCTTAGTTATGGCCCTTCGAGTATGATCATATTATTTAAGAGATGGTCAAGGAGGAAACGTTCGAATGTCTCGAACGATAGTAATTGTTATAACATTTCATGGTTGTTATCGGTGTGACATACGTGGATCCTATGCAGTGGTATAGAAAAAATGAAAGGGTAGTGTTTTTGATGGGGGGGATTCCATAAAAGTGTACCGCGATGAAAATGAGAAGTAGTACCAGCAGCAGCTGCAGCAACAGTAGTAGCATAACAGTAATCTTCAACGACATGTCAATCAAGAGGAAATATCCTTATTCGCATGAAGACTCTCCAGTGAATAAATCGTTTTCATCGTCGTAAGTACTTCAAATTATTGTTATTATTATTATTCCCCAAACAGTTATAATTCGGGAATCGAGAATAATAGTAGCCATCTTTTTCCCACCTTATAGCTCAATACCCATGCAAGAAGAAGAACAACAAAGCCGGCAATCGCCATTACCACCCGTGCCACCGCGACGAGAATCACTGCCACAGCAGCAGCAACGATCAATCTCATCATCAATGGAGTCGCGAGAGCGAGGGTTCTGGGAGCCGCGTATACTCGGACGAAGGTATCCTCTGACGAAGGACTTCTCCAAGGATGTGGAGATCGGCGTATACGTCGATGCAGACAATAATTGTCAGGTCGAGTTGGCTATTGGAGACAACCATGGACATGAAATCGTCATCTTCATGGACTTGTGGAAGGAAGTGATGAGCAACAAAGATACGATCATGAAAATGCTCACCGTGCCGACCGAGACGATTGAAGTAGGCGGACGCAAGATGCTATCATTCCGAACCGTTAAACTTCCTAATAATAATAATATCGAGGTCATGAAGATTTCGAACGGATCTACATCTATATTCATAACCGCGAATACTATGCAAAAAAATTTCGATCTTGAATATTGTATAGACCATATGTACTCATGGTTAGCGGAAAATATTCCTTCAATCAAGCAGAAATTTTCTTCATTCGTTGAAATATTAAGGAGGTCACCGACACCGACGGCTGTACATTATAAAGCGATTATGGAAGACCCGACTTTTGAAAAGCATTCGTTGATTGATTGTGAACTCGTGACACTTTGTATTGTGACGGGGCAGCGTAGCCCGTCCCAAAACTCCCGCTCTCACGCGAAGCCGCCTCGCACTCGCCGCTTAACCTCAACAACCGTTGCTCCAAGGGGGACCGCCAAACCTAGCGAATACTTACTAATGCGCCTTTATCTTGTTTCGAGCCCGATATAGCGACGATATCAGCGAGTCGATCGAGGAGCGGGAGTTAAGTTCGAGGAGAATGGACCAGATGAGTCCTACCTGCGAGCCATACAGAGGGTGCAGATACGCCGATTGACGTGCCGATCAGGCCGCTCTGACCCTGGACAGACGACGGACGACGCAACGGCGACAGACCGACGGACGTACCAGGGGCTCCTAGCTCTCGCTGGCTGAAGGCAGCGGCGGAGAGCGCAGCGTAGCGAAACGATCGATCCCAGCGCGCGGGATCGATACGCGAGCCCTCGATACCGATCGAGACCGATCGGCGCGGCGGCACCGAGAGATCGATAGCGTAAGGCGGCAACGTAACGCGAAACGAATTTTGCGTAGGACCGGAAGCTCCTCACTTTGTGAGCGACCGTCGTGACAAGCGTAGTGCGAGTGCGAGCAGCGAGCAAATCCAAAGACGACCAGAGGAGTAGAGCGTTACAGCGAGGCGAATTTATACCGGTAAGCCCAGCGAATTGCCGCCTGCCTATTACCTGTAAAGATCTCGGTGCCGGCCGTTCACGCTCCAACAAGAGGCTACCCTGGCGCGAGTGACCACCGGTCACTAGGCGGCTACCCCTTGGGGCGACTCTTCAAGTCACCACAAAGTCCCCGGTTCGGAAAGAACACCGTGAGCCATTAGATTGGAAGGCGTATGAAAGCCAGGAGCGGCCCGGCCGCCACCATCTAGCTTTGTAACTTGCATGCGAACGGTTTTGGGTTTTCCGGCTTCGAGGCTCGTAGATCGGCCGCCTATCTTGTGCGATTGCAGTGCGACTGCAAGTTATCGAAAGTTCTGTTCGATTCTTCGGCGTGTCCGAGCCTTCCAGCAGGCGAGCGTCCGGCAAGCGCGACCGGCCGGGATAATAGATTGTGTAGCGGCTACGGGAAAGCCGAGGGTCCGAACGCCGACGTTCGGACGCGAGCGCTCGGACGTAGGATTTTCCGGCCAGCTTCCCGGCCAATAATAAACACCGTTGCCACCCATCCGCGTGGGATTATTCAGCCTCCTTTCCCGACCCGAATACCTTCGCCACTCCACCGGCCACGAGTTAGCCCGGCCGACACCGGCGAGTGCCGCCGAGTCCAGCCCGGGGTCGAGCGGAAGGCAACAACCAGGACGAGGGAGGACATAGGAGAAATTCGGCCCTTATCGGGGCCTGGCGCCCAGCATTTTCCCCTTTCCCCCTTCCAGGAACCCCGGACGGACTTAGGCGAAGTTGAGGCGCGTCCACCCGGACCGACGCCGACAGGGGTCCGGAGAAACCGCTTACAGTATGAAAACTATTGTAAGCGAGGCAGTGATGATTAGGAGTATGAGCTGTAGTAGTAAGAAATGGGAACGTATATACAAATAATGATTATTTATTGGAAAAAAAGAAACAAATTTGTACAGTTATTTGTAGAAATAAAGAAACATATATATATCAATTTTTTTTTGTTTTGATGATGATGGGATGTTCAGCGTCTCCTCGTGATGGTGGCGATGATGAGGGTGTCAGTGCTTCCTCCTGCTCATGATGATGGTGGTGGTGGTGGTGGTCATGAAGAAGACGGCGATTACTACTACTCTGTAAAGTAATGAACAATTAGTTTCACTTCGAGAAAGAGAGAGAGAGAAAAAAAACTTAATACATACCACTAGGTCTCACCAGATTTCCCCTAATTTGGCTAGCGGTCCAGGGTCTCAACAGGCTTGCACCAATTGCACTCTCAGGCCAGGGCCTCGACAGACTTGCCAGAATTTGGCTAGCGAACCAATTGCTCGGAATGCCACGTAGGATGGGCCGCCACAACGACCCACGGAAATGATACGACATCGTCCTATTGCGCATTTGCAATATATGATATGTTGTTTTTATGCTGGTCCGACAAGTGCTGCACAGCAGACAAGATTGCTCCTTTGACCACGTCGATACACCGCAGCTGCTACAAGCCATGTCGTTGGGGCTCTCCACGATGTAGTACCAGTAGTGAAAATGTACCTTCTTGTCCGTCTGTATGTTCGATGGTTCGTATGACAATTCAAAGTACCTTGCGCAAGTGCAGATTCCCTCGAACTCCATGTAGGCCGTGCCACTCCTACAGGTTGATCTCAAGAAGCACTCTCGTAGAGGCATTTTGTCTTTAGCGTATTTCAATTGCCGAAACATTTTGACGGATGCCCTGATGAACTTGAACACGGGCTGGAGCGATGGATGATCTGACCAACAGTGCTAAAGCCCTCGAGTCAGCCTCTCTTTTTCTCAGCACTAGATGGTGGGAGGAGTGACTTTAGCCCGTGACCTAGAGGGATGGCCATCTCGGTCCATGACTTCCTTCCACCACCACCACCACCACGACCACCATGACCACCACCATGAGAGCGACGATGACATTTTATTTTTTACAACCCTGCAAAAAGTGAAAATGTGACAATTAGTTTTCACTTCGAGTACCACAATACGAATTCCTTTAAACAGCTTACATACCGCTTCCACTAGGCCTAAACAGAATTCACGGAGCGGTCTACTTGATTGGATGTTGCGAAGCACCGGGTGGTGCGGTTGGAAGTAGCCCATTATTGTCAGGAGACTCGGTAGAGTCTCGCGCCAAGTAGTAGTTATATATATAGTACAGCGCGCGACTACGGAGGATACTTATCCCGAAGTGTAGCGGTAATCGTCTGCTATAAAACTTTCACCTCGATTTATGTAAAAGTTACAGCTCCAAGGATTTATTTCTGAATTTTGTATTTTTTCGTTGATTTTTCTGAATCGAATGAGCCAAGAATCAAGCGAATCGGTTCAGTCGTTCAGGAGATATGAATTTCACCTCGTTATTATTCTGGTAGTAAAGGCAAAGCGGATTAAGAGTCATGGGATTCATGCAGAATTCCTAAAAATGTAACTTTCACTTTTTTCATACGAGATGGCAGCAATCAGAAATGCTGCGGGCTGCGGAGATAATATGGCTGTGTTGTGTTTACGTTACCGACACGTTGGTTAAGCCGGTTATGGCATGGCTGGTTATGTGACACAGTCCAATTTTATTTTATTACTATTTTTCAGATCAATTCTTTATTTAGTTAATAAAAGAGCATACAATCCTTGCCCCTGTCCCTGTGATCTCTTGTGACTATTGAGAATTATGAAATGTCAAAAGTGTTAAGTGCATAATTCACAAATCACTGTTCACTGTATTTGGTAAACGAGTGTTCATTATCAACAGCTAAAATTCTCAAGTGTCTAGCATGAGAATCTTTTAACCAATAATTAGTTAGCAATTATTTACAATTTTAGGGAATGCTAGCTATTGGTAATCAGTACTTGCTTATTAGACTAGTTTTAGCACTTTAGGTTTGCTCTCCGTTAGCTAGGCACTTGACAGTCAGAATACATCAAAACTAGACTGCGAATGAGAGAGCCTATAGCCTTATCGAATATAACTTGCAAAGTTTTAAGTCAAATCATTTACAATTTCAATACTTGTAGCTATCTGTATCATTGTTTAATTTAACGCTTTAGAGTTATAGTTAACCAAGCGATATGCTCATACGCAGTCTAATTTAGTGCAGTTGTATCTTGACTGTCATGTTTCTTGCTCAAGGAACGCTTCAGCTAAAGAGCTAAAATGCTTAAGTGATTGTTGTACTATGCACTGAACAATTTTCAGACTTTTAAATCAGTCGAATGAGGAAACAACTTGTTTATCTGGTGTATCTTATAAAGCGTTGGGCCTGATTTGGAATTTAAGGATACGCTATCTATTAATAGCCAACATTTACTCAGGAAATTGTAGATTTTTAGCTTAAATGGTTGCTGTGTTACACACCTGACAAATCTTATACTTTCAAATTGAACCGAGTAAGGAAATAGCTTGTCTATCTTATGTATGTATCTTATAAAGCGTTGGCCTCATTATGTGCAATTTAAGGGCATGCTACCTATTGGCAGTTAGAATTTACTTAGAAAATTGTAATCCTTTAGCTTAAGTGGTTGTTGTATTACGTACTTGACAATTTCCATACTTTGACATTGAACCAAGTAAGAAAACAGCTTGTCTATCTTATATGTATGTCTTATGAAACGTTGAAGCATTTATTAGTCAGGAAATTTCAGATCTTCTGCTCAGGTGGTGTGCTACGGTGCGTTGTTTGGCAAGTCTTATACTTTACAATTGGAAAGAATAGGGATTAGTTGGAATTTATTAACTTTTAACTTAAATGAATTAAATTAAATGAATTTCAACATTTTAGTACTAATATATTTTTTTTATTTGCTCGCTGCTTGTTCGAATAGCTAAGAGAGTGAGCAAGCAATAATTATCAATCATATGTCATGTAGGAATATACTGGCTATTGGTAATAAGAACTTGCTTAGACTGATTTTAATTAGCACTTTAGGTTTGCGCTGCGTTAGCTAGGCACTTGACGCTCAAGATACACCAAAACTGGACTGCGTATGAGGCTATAGCTTATCTAATTTGCGATTTATATATTTGAATCACTGTTTACAATTATATTAAGCAAGCAGCATCTTCATACGGACTTCAGTTTAAGTGTATCCTAATTGTCAAGTTCGTCGCTCAAAGAACGCTACAGGTAAAACGATGTAAGTATGTAGGCAATGATGATATAATATCGCGATACATGAGCAAAGGAGGGTAGTAAATAGAACGCAAATTATTCATCTTATTACTTATTTATTTCGTAATGTATTGGTATACATTTAAATAGCCGTCGACGCCGACGCCGCGTTGACCACCACGACCCCCACGTCCATCTCTGCCTCGCCTTCTGGCGGCGCCGCCCCTCCTGGACCTACCAGCACCCTTACTTCGATCTGTAACAGAATATGTGAAATTAAATTAATGTTACATTAAAAGAATGTTTTATTTGTAATATTAAGGGGGTATTCTGGTCTAGATTGTAATTGCTAAATTAGAACAACATCATTGGATGTCAATCTTTTTTCTGCTTATATGCATCTTTCAACGACAAGTAGACATTTTTGAAGAACTGAAAAATATTCTCCAAGAAGGCACAAATAAGCAAAGGAAAAGAGAGCAGTCTCATGGCTGACACGATTCTGGATTCATGGTTCGTTTGAAAAAATATTACATTCTCTGAAGATGTAATTCTCGCCGAAACTATGACCAACAAAAAAAATTGAACAATAAGTAAACCACGATATTTTGAATATTGATTATTGACTTTTCCTGTTTTTACATGTTTCCATATTAATAAAAAATATATAAGGGAAGTGAATTTTGAAATAAACCTAGTTCCTGCGAGAATGACATCTTCAGAGATTGCGATTGTTTTCTCAGAGATTGAAACTACATTCTTTTCCTTTGCTTATTTGTGCCTTCTATGGAAAATCTTTTTCAATTTGTTGAAAGATCCATACAAATGTAGGAAAAAAAATTGCCACCCAATGATATTGCCCTAATTTAGTAATTAAATTCCAACAATTGTTAATAATTTTACAATCTAGACCAGAATACCCCCTTAATTCGTGCAAATATGCTCACTTCTGTAGCGGCCCCGTACGGCATCACGCAGAGGTGGTTGTGGGGGCGGTACACATGCTACTTGTTGCTGAGGCTGGGGCTGGGGCACGGGCAGCGGTGCCGTAGGCTGGGGGTCCAGCTGCGGCGCTGAGGTTGCGGCTGGGGCAACGGCAGTGGCGGCGGCGGCGCCTGAGCGACCACCAGCAGGCGCAACCTTCGTATTTCGTTCCACATTTCTGAAAATATTAATAATATTAATAGTTTTAAAGAAAATGAATAACTGTATGCCTCCCGCATAGCTTTCACCTCGCACATTCATCATACACATAAAATTCAAAGTTTTCAATCTGCGTTCGTATGCATATACTTTTTGAAATAGTCAGTCCACCTCTTTCTCTCTTTCTCTCTGTTGCGCGAGCGATCGCGCCAGAACGTTCGCTGCCTTTTACACATTTGGTTACAATGTGTTCGTGTTTTCGACCAATATTCTGGCATTTTCATTTCGTATCCTCGTAGACTTAAACTTTATTATCTGCCTTTGCAATGTTTGCTTCGGTTATTATCCCTTGGAATGGTGTTCAAGTTACGGTAGGGAATACGAATGCGAGAATATTGGTCAAGAAGAACGAAGACATTGTAATTAAGTCTGCGAATGCCAGCGCACGTTCGGGCGCGTACGCTCGCCCGACACACAAAGCAAGAAAGAAAGAGAGGGAGGGAGGGAGGGAGGGAGGGGGAGAGGGAGAGGGAGGGGGAGGGGGAGAGGGAGAGAGAGAGATGAACCGAATGTTTCAAAAAGTGCATGCGAACGCGGATTGAAAACTTTATATTTTATACGTATGCTGAGCGTGCGAAGTGGAAGCTTAGTGACAGAAATAGAGTAAATACGGCATGAACACTCGCGGATAGTACTGAACTGATGATAGTACTGATCCGTGACGCGGAAAGACAGAGGATAGGTGAAAAGATGGAGATGCATAAAGACAAAAAAGGTAACAAATGGAGAAGAATAAAGAAGCAAAAAGAACAAACTAGCAAATTTTTAATCAGACTTACGCTCAATGTCGCCGCACTCCAGCACGTCGACCTCCATCGGCTCTGCTTGATCTGCCATTCTATATTAATAATGAAATAATATTGGATGTATTGGTATTTTTACACATATTTCAATCAAACAGCCGTAGACTTATTTTAATAATTAAATACTCACGTGTCAATCGGATGGATTCCAGTGATAGACTGCGGTTTCAGCTCCTCCATGCCGAAGATGGTGGGGTTTCACCGTGCGAAAGAAAGAGATGTACATGACTCCCATGTGTAAAACAGAGATGAACCTACTAATCGCGATTGCGCAGAACACTGGCGTTGTCGCATGGTTGTGTTTATACACGTGCGTCTAGAGATCACCGTGGTTGATTTCAGCGCGCGAAAAATGGGTTCAAATGAAATTAATAATGTATATGTATGTTATTGTATATATGTTGATTTTATCTCCATTCACTCTCTTGACTGTTCGAGCGAGCAGCGAGCAATATTAATAATATATTAGTACTAATAATAATTTTAAGATTAAAAATGATCAAGAACATGGTATAAAAACCATGTAAGCTAAAAATCTAAAATTTACTAAGCAAATGTTGGCTGCGAATAGCTACCATACCATTAAATTGCACACAATTAGGCGAATGCTTTATAAGATACATAAGATAGGCAAGCTATTTCCTTACTTGGTTCAATTTCAAAGTATGAGACTGGTCAAGAGAGTAGCATAAGTACCACCAAAGTTAAAAAAATGAATTTTTATGAGTAAATGCTGGCTACTAATAGCTAGTATGCCCTTAAATTGCAAATCATTAGGCCAATGCTTTATAAGATACATGAGATAGAGAAGCTGTTTTCTTATTCGGTTCAATTTCAAAGTGTGACATTTGTCAAGTGCGTAACATGACAACCACTTGAGCTACAGACCTACAACTTCCTGAATAAATGAAGGCGAGCAAAAGATAGTACACCCTACTATTCCAACCAATCAAGCCCAACACTTTATAAGATACATCAGATAGACAAGTTGGTTCCTCAATCGATTGTATTTAAAAGTATGAAAGTTGTTAAGTGCGTAGCACAACAATCACTTAAGCTAAAGACCTGAGTTTTCCTGAGTGAACGCTGGTTGTCTATAGTTAGCATCCTCTTATTCCAAATAATTATTACACTAGATAGACAAGCTATATCCTTAAACTGGGTGAAAAACCACTTAAATTAACGAGCTGTAATTTGATGTGAAACTATTGATTGTCAAGGGCTAGTATGCCCTTCAGATGCAAATTATTAACCTCTCATCTTTATAAACTACATTAAATAATCCAAACCCTCATACGTAGCATAATTTTAATGTTCGTAAATTGACAAGTGGATAAATTAAGATTGGTGATATGCAGTATTTAATATACGTATTAGTGACTGTACATTTAACAGTGATATATAATAGATATGATAATAGATTATGATGGCTGGCTATCGGAAACTTTGCGAAGTCATGGAGCCGAGAAGATAGATACATGTAAATGCTATAATTCCTAATCATAAAAAACAATATTTCCTTTATTTCATACTAATTTGGAATGCGAGTTTCTTCCCGAAATAAGGTTTTTTCGAAAACGAATATAATCGCTTCTCGGGAATGCATCGTAATTTTGCAGTATGGCGATATAAAGATTTCAGCTATACATAATATAGGCACGCGCGCCGCTACACATAGGCACGCGCGCCGCCGAGCAGTACACTACATGTAGTTTGAACTCTGGACTCGGCAGCAGGGTTGCCAGATTTATTAGGTGGGGTTGGGTGGTGAGGTAATGCTAGGCTTATGGGAAGTGTAAGGAAATCCTTACAAATCTGGCAACCTTGATCTGGCACGCTTGCTCATCAGTTTACGACTGACTGTTGAGCCAGGCGGCCCAGGAGTCATAGAGTTGGTAACACAACTAACATTATATTTATTATTTTTACCCTTTCCTATTTCCTATTTCCTGTTTCCTTCTCCCTGTATCTCTTTCCTCGTCCCTATTTCCTGTTTCCCATTTTCTACTTTCCTTTCCCTATTCTTTTTTATATTTCTTTTTTTTAAAATGAAAGCAAGAATTCCGAAATTAACAGAGGACTTGCTAAGCACTCTTTCCGGTAATAGGTGGTTGGAGGATACCCACATAGATATTTTTCATTGCCTCTTGAGTGAATATGGGTATGCTCCACAGGAACCGTGGAAAGTGCAATGTCCTGATAGGATAAATGAAGTGCCACAAGATAAGCAGCATATACAAATTTTATTTAGTGGCACTTCAGATCTGGATGGACATTGGGTATGTGCTTATTACGACACAAAATCTATATTCATATATGATTCGTTAAATAAAAGGGAAATACATAATCATCATAAAATATTCTTAAAGAGATTGTTTCCCTTTTATGATTTGAATAAAAGAACTGTTATATTTCCGAAAGTTCAACAGCAACCGAATGGAAACGACTGTGGTGTATTCGCCATAGCGTTTGCACCTTCGCTGCTGTTCAATATTCGGCCAAATAAAATTGTATACGATCACGCGAAAATGCGTGGTCACCTCATTATAATGTTACAATCTCACATTATTCAGCATTTCCCGCAGGATTCAGAACACTGCAATCATATAAAAGTTCTGCCATTGCCAGTAGTACAGGCAAGACGGCAGAAAGCAGAAGAGATGCGATTAAATCGATTTCACAAGAAAAAAATCGAAATTGCGTCCGTTGGAACAGTTTGCCTAATATCTTCATCAGGCAATACTAATGATGAGGAAAAGGCATTGTCAACACAATGCGATATTATATCTCTTTCTAGTCAAAACGCACCAATCAAGTCTGTATGTAGCGACTCCTTTGCAAAGAAAAGGCCCATGTCTGTGTTTAGCGACTCCTTTGCAAAGAAAAGGTGCACGTCTGTATTGAGCGACTCCTTTGCAAAGAACAATCTCACGTCTGTGTTTAGCGACTCCTTTGCAAAGAATAGAGAAACGTCTGCGTTAAGCGACTCCTTTGCAAAGAAAAGGCCTACGTCTGTATTTAGCGACTCCTTTGCAAAGAATAGAGAAACGTCTGCGTTAAGCGACTCCTTTGCAAAGAAAAGGCCTGCGTCTGTATTTAGCGACTCCTTTGCAAAGAAAAGGCCCACGTCTGCGATTAGCGACTCCTTTGCAAAGAAAAGGGCAACAATGTCTACATTAAGCGAAAATATATCAAAGACACAGCTGATGTCTGACTTAAATGAACATTTTTCAGAGAAACAGTCTTTATCTTCATCTAGCGACAAATTTAGTGAAAATGTTGAAAAAAGACTAACTCTGTCCGGGCTTAACAATAACGGAGGTAAAAAAGGTAAATTATCGAGAAGTTGTGAAAACTGTAATCGGAAATATAATATAAAAACTAAAGACCGAATAAGTATGTGGAAAAAAAAATATCGTATAGAAAATAAAGAAAACATACATATCATGAATAAAAAATTTTATACAAACAATAAAGATAAAAGGCGTATAATGATTAGAAAATATTATGTAGAAAATAAAGATAGATTACGAATAAATCACAAGAAATATTTGGAAACCAATAAAGATAAGCGAACTTTAAGTAATAAAAAGTATTATAGCAAATGTCACAAGAGTTTTCTTGTAAAAGGCAAAATGCGTATTGCACAGAAAATATGTCAGAAATATAGAAACTTCCGCATTTGTGGCAATACTATAGTTTTACAGCGAAGTGCTGAAAATTACATTCGGAAAATATCCAAACATCTTACAAGTGAAACACTTATCAGCGGAAGAATTGAGGCTGAACGAATACTAAAATGGTGTTTGTTCGTTAGACAGAATTATATATCCAATATCAGAAAGGCACTGCATAGTGTGAGAGAAAATGCTCAATTGTATTTAACACAGTTGTCAGCACTTGCTTGCGATGACATTGATAGTATTCGAAATGTGTTGTGTGGTAGCTCCAAACATACTCCTACGACGGAATCGTATTTTTCAGAGTCAGCATACGATTTTAGTATTATCAAATTAAAGGAGATGTCTCTCGTAATGAATAAGTATGGACAGGTTACAAATCTTTTAGCATTAATAGAATCCAAACCCGACGTAAAGTCTAAGAAATCATGGGTTTGCAATGAATTTTGTACAGTCCAGCAGTCTGAAATACTTGAGCGATATCAGCGATTGCTTAAAGTTGTATCTGAATGTAGGCAAATAAAGAACATACCAAAACTAGTAGAGCGTTTGAAGGGATGTACGACAAAATATACAACTAAATTGGGGCATTCGCATAGTTGTTATATAAAACCCGATATTTGTCAATCATTACCCCTGGCAATACATTTCTTGTCTCCGCACTTTCCGCGAGTCAGAAGCATCGGTAGATTGATGAATCATTTGACTGAGCAATATAAAATCCTGCAAGATTTAGATAAGGCATTGGAAGCCGGAGACGTTGTAGCCATCAGGGAAATAATTAAAAATGCAGAGGAAGTGGCATCAAAAAATTCGGTGTTAGAAGAAAACAAAATTAATTTAAATGAGGATTATATCATTGATAAATATTCTACAGCGTTTAAATTATTCACGGAAAGATCTATGGACACTCCTCGAAATGCATGTATATCATGCGAGAAATTGCATTGTCGGAAAAATGTTACTTGTGTGGCAAACATAAGAAATCTAATGGTTGGAAAATATTGGGATAGGTTAATGGATTACTTAGAAGAACGCGAGATACACGTTGGCTATATCTGCCATTATTGCAAAGGTTATTTCCGTAGAAGCGCCTTGCCGCCAGTATGTGTATTAAATAATCTCTATATAGAAAGAATGCCTGAGTCACTGTCAACGTTGAATGATTATGAAAAAATTTTGATTCAGCGTGCCAAAGCATTTCAATGTGTGCAACGATGTGGTACAGTAATGAATAAAAAGATACCACACAGGCACATGATACCAAAAATAAAAGGAAGGGTATTTCATTTACCGCTGCCAATCGAGCAGAGTTTAAAGAAAATATGCCCCGCAGAGGCTCCAATAAATCTTAATCATGAAGTTTATATATTAGTACGTGGAATTCCAACAAAATCAAAAATAGTGTGGGAGAAATTGGTGGATTTAAATAAAATTTTTCAACTTTTGGGATGGATGAAGGAAAATAACCCGTTGTACTCAAAAATTATTTTGCCCCGTTCCCACAAAGATTTGTTAAGTGAAGACTTCACAGAAACAGAATTCGAGATCAATGAAGATGAAGGTGAGAAAATGGATGAGCCTGCTGCAATGCTAACGCATATTACCGACCCCGATTTGTATTACGAACATTTCTCTATATACCCTCAGTGTGAGAAAAGACAAAATAGTACGTCTACTGAGCTGTATCAAATGTTGAAAGTCGAAGCCGCTCCTCTAGGCAATCGTTGCCAAGATTTGGATGTTCTGTGCTTTCCAGACTTATATCCATACGGCAAGAACGGTATAAATCAGCAAAGACAAACTCTTATACGGGATTTCGACTTTGTAAAGTCGAGACTGATGTCGAAACATTCACATTTCCGCTTAAATATTCAATATTTGTTCTTTTTAATGAACAATGCCAATATGCGTCAAATCAGTAGCGGTATTTATCACAAACTCAACACTGTCAATCCACGTGTAAGATATACAGCGACTGAATTTTTAAAATCCATGTCTACAAAAGAATTGGAAGGAAATTTGGAAACTATTTTTGTAAAATTGCCAAATACAAAACAATATTGGCGTAAAGTGAGAAGTAATGTTAATGCTATGACACGCGACTATGGGCCAGCAACTTGGTTTTTAACGTTAAGTCCGGCAGAATATCTATGGTCGGACTTGGCGGAATATATCAAAGAAGTAAGTCCTAGTTTGTGCTCCATAAAATCAATAAACGAATTGGTTGCTGCCGATCCAGTATCTGCAGCTAGATTTATAGAAAACAAATTCCAAGCAATGTTAGATTTCATTTGCTCCTCCGACAATCCCGTAGGGAAAGTGAAGCATTATTTTGTGAGACGCGAGTACCAAAATAGAGGAATGCCCCACTGGCATTTGATGCTTTGGATAGAAGGTGCGCCCATAATAGGAAAATCATCCGACGAGGATGTAAAAAGTTTCATATTGCAATATGTTACTTGTACGATGCCCGATAAGAAAGTATCGCCGCAATTATATCGACGGGTCACTACTCACCAAGAGCATTACCACAACTCTTATTGTCAAAGAAAAAAGAAAACCAAGAAAGGTTGCGCAACAAAATGCCGATTTGGATTTTCACGTCCGGTGACAGACAAGATAATATTAAGAGATCTCGCAGTCTCTATAGCAAATAGAAAGCAGTTAAAAAGTAAAAATCGTCTATACGATTTGCCTCGTGGGGAACATGAGAAAAATATAAATAATTATAACCCTACCATACTCACGGCTTGGGAAGGAAATATGGATATTCAATTTATCGGTGAAAAGTCAGCTCTCTTAAATTTCTATTGTACAAAGTACACGACTAAAACGGAATGCAGCTATGGTGTGGATACTCTTAGCGTAATAAACAGTACAAAGTCTCTCCATAGCAATTTGTGGAACATTGGATTACGGAGTTTAAGCAACAGAGAATGCGGAGCCATTGAAGCCGCGGATATTCTTTTGGGAATTGCATTACACAGGACTGATCCCCATACGACATTTCGCTGGTTAGATGTCAATCAAATAAGAAGTAGGAAAATTAAAACGCGAAAGGAAATTGCTGAACTCGATTCGCAATCAACAGATATATTTTGTCACTCCTTCATTGATAATTATTATCCGAACAGACCGCAAGGGTTGGAAGCGTGGAATTTGTACGACTTTGCTAAGTGGTACGACGTTTCGCGAGTTAAAACTTCAAAGTGCACGTTAGAATTCTACGATTCAAAAACTCGCTTATACTTGAAAAAAAGAGATCGTGGTTACTTGATTAACCATTTCACATATAATAAGAACCTTAATCCAGAAAAATACTATTATTCAATGTTATTATTGTTTAAACCCTGGAGGGATTTGGACGAGTTAAAAGGATGCTACGATACTTATACCGAAGCATTTGCATCGGTAAAGTCAGAAATTATTAATGGTCTTCAGTACCATGAACGACTAGAAGAATGTCAAGCAGCTGTCGACCATGTACAAGAATTAATTAAGCAAAATATTTTAGAAAATGAACGTAAGAATGAGAAACCTGATTGATTCGATGAGATGGAATGCCAACCTCTTGAGGTGGAAGGTGCAATAATGGACTTGAAAGATATGGAGAAAAATGCAAAAATTGCTGATTGTAACATTACGCAGATGATACAAGAATTAAATCCTGATCAGAAAAGGATTTTTGAAAAGGTTACAAAGACAATTGCTACCAATTTAGACGATACGAATGATCCACTGCTGCGCTTATATGTCAGCGGAGAAGGCGGAACAGGAAAAAGTTTCTTGATTAAGGCACTGCGATGTTGGACGAAACAAGTAGTAGAGAAAAATACTGTTGTATTAGCCCCTACTGGAGTAGCAGCATTCAATATCGATGGTTTAACCGCACATAGATTACTTCAACTTCCCGTTGAACACGGTCAAACTCCTAGCTATAGACCTTTATCTGATATGGTCTTGAAAACATTACGTACCGACTTAAAGAATACTGTTCTATTCATTATAGACGAAGTTTCGATGAAATCGAATGTTACCTTAATGTTTATACATCTGAGACTGGCAGAAATATTCGATACAGTTGACACGAACGATGGATGGTTTGGCAGAAAGCATATTCTTCTGTTTGGTGATTTATTACAATTACCAGCTGTTCACGAAGAGCCGGCATTTATCGAAATTTCGAGAGAGAAAAATGCTAAATGTTTGGGTTCGTTGGCCAGTTACAATTTGTGGACTGAGCTATTCACTTACGATGAATTGAGTATAAATATGCGACAAAAAGGTGATGATACTTGTCGTGAAATTCTTTCAAGAATTCGCCTAGGTATTGTTACGGAAGCAGATGTTTTGAAATTGCAATCGAGGAAAATTGTGTTCCTATCCAACGACACTGACACAAGGTTGAGTGAGCTTTGTAATTACATTCAAAGTTTACCGTCAGATGGAATTTGTTTACTTCCTACGTGCCATTTGTGTGATGTACTTAATGCAGCGATGCTCGAAAGAATTAACAGTGAAGAGGTGAAGCTGACTGCACGCGACGTTCTCGATTGTGCGGAGTATATAAAGAAACGTGTGAATAAACTCTTAGATCAATATGAGGAAGACAACTCTCAGACAGCTGGCTTAAGCAGCAATATAATTGTGAAAGTTGGTGCCAAAATAATGCTGAGACGTAACATTGATGTGACGCTAGGCCTTGTGAATGATGCTATTGGAGAAATTGTTGGACTTACCGAAGCAGTGGAAGCTAATGGTGATATTCGAACTATACAGTTTCGTTTATCAACTTGTCAGACATGTTCAATTGAAAGAGTTACTTCGAAATTTCAAGTAATGGATAAAGCATATGTCATTCGTCATCAATTTCCAATATCTCTTAGCTATGGTATGACTATTCACGAGTGTCAGGGATTAAGTTTAAAAACAGTTATCGTCGACGAAGGTAACACTGTCTTTAGCTGCGGTCAGACGTACGTTGCACTATCAGGTGTAACTTCGTTGGACGACTTGCATTTAATTAATTTCGATCCGTACTCTGTAAAAGCTAATAAATTAGCTATACTGGAATATAACAGACTAAGAAGCATTTACAGACCTGATCTGGGAGAAATAAATTATGTGATAGAAAGGCAACTGAAAATTACTGACAGATATTGGGCCGGATTCTCTAAAACTAATATTGATGCATCGCATGCTGATAATACGGTAATTGTGGTACGTTCCGTTAAAGGCTTTATCAATTCCAACCATGTATCCGCATACGCTAACGTAAGCATGCAATGTATGCTTCATTGCCAGATTATTCGTGAAAAAATGCTCAGTCTCCAAAAACATGATGCACTAAACGCTTTGGCTCAAGTATACATAAGTCAAGGAGTGACACTCCTTAATTCTCTTGGGGTTAGGCAGTATTTAGGTGGAACTTTCGTTGAAAGCATTCCACAAGATGCTGCTGAATTTTTACTCAGTGTTATAAATGGTCATAACAGTATTAGGCAAACCCTGGAACACGAGTTGACTCACAAACTACGTTGCAAAACTTGCCATCAAACGAGTGTCAGTACTGAGAAAAATGTAATTTTGCCACTACCATTATGTGTACTAGAAGGAAAAAGTAAAGGTCTACAAGAAATAATTAAGATGTATTCCAATTGGCATGAATTAGATGGTTCCTCGTGCACTCATTGTGGAAGTAAGGGGATGATATTTAAAACTGATGTTACAATGGCTGGAAATGTTATACTAATTCAGTTATTACCCTTTCAAAAAAGGGGAAGTCAGAATTATTAAAATGCAAAAATACTGTATCACAGGTGCACATACGTCAAAAATACTTATCGCGCAAAAAACATATAGAGCGATAAGCGCTATATTTTATCATACAAAAAATAATAAAAAAAATAACCACACTGGGCATTATACATGTTTTGTAAGAAATAACAAAAACAGATTCATTAACATTGATGATGAAAAGATTAGCCAAAGAATGCAGTGGCCGAGAGGTACAAAAGATGTCTATCTATTCTTTTTTGAAAAACACGGATCAAAATGATCCCCATAATAAAAAATATAATAAAAAAATATAAACAAAAGTAGTAAAAAATATGGACCAACAGCCTGTTCCCACATAGCGACAATTTTGTAAAGACCGCACTTTTGCAAAGAAAACAACCTCGTCTGCACCGAGTGACATCTTCGCAAAGAAAACGGCCACGTCTGCATTTAGCGACATCTTTGCAAAGAACAGGGCCACGTCTGCATTTAGCGACAACATTACAAAAATGGAAACAAAAGCGTCAAGTAGTTTTGTTCCACATCCCAAAAAACATCTACCTACACAAAAAAGCATTCCGCATTTTACAGAAATCCTTCACAAAAATTATCCCCCCTATCCTCCAAAACACGACATTAAAATGTAGAAGAAGCATCAAGTATTCTTAAAAATGAACCATCAAATTGCATGATATCACTCCAAACCAAACAGATAATCGTCTGTATCCAGCGACAGTATTACAAAAACAAAGACAGAGTCGACAATACAAAGAAGCATTGTACATTTAAAAGAAATCCTACATAAAAACGATCCTCCTTCTCCCAAAAAACATTGAAATGTAAAAAATGCCCCAAGTAATAATCTTATCCCTGACCACACAAACGGTTACCTTCTTCACAATTCCTACATACTGTAAAGCATATTCTTAAATCTTAAATGAACGACCAAAAAGACATGATATCCTCCCAAAAACATTAAAATGTGAAAAAAAGCGCCAAGTAGTCTTGTCCCGTAGCCTAAAAACACTTAACTTCTTCACAATTTCTACATACTATAAAGAATATTTTTAAATCTTAAATGAACGACCAAAAAGACGTGATATCCTCCCAAAAACATTAAAATGTGGAAAAAATCGCCAAGTAGTCTTGTTCCTCACCCCAAAAAAGATCTTGCCTGGGAAAAATATGTGCCGCATTCCACAAAAATAACAGTGTGATGAAAAATTATTATTTATTCTACCACCTCTATCAAATTGACCAAAAACATAATCGATATCATTGAAAAGCCAAGTCTTCATTCAAACACTCTAGTCCCACAAAAGAATTTATTGAATATTCCAAAAAATGAATGTCTTACAGAACTAAATATTCTACAAACAAACAAGAACAGAATATGAATGTGAAAACCAACCCTTCGGTTACGAATATAAAGCATTAAACAATCGTGAAAATTAAATTAAAATTAAAAAAAAAATCTCTTCTGTTCGTTCAATTTATCAAAGAAAACGTAATACTTGGCCCGCCCGGTTCTGCACAAATCCAGTTTCAAGTCTTTCACACGGCAAACGAATGGAATCACGCGAAAATGCGTGGTCGCCTCATTACAATGTTAAAATCCCATATTATTAAGCATTGCCCGCAGGATTCAGCACACTCCAGTCTTGTGAAAGTCTGGCCATTGCCGGTAGTACCGGCAGAAGGCAAAAAGCAAAAGAAACATTAATAATACAATAGTGATTTGCGATGATGAAAGGTATCATTTGAATAATAATTTACCATCTGAGCAATCACTAAGAAAGTTACTTTCTCCATAAAATACTGTCCATCTTACATCCTAACATTAACGATACAATAGCGATTTGCAATAATGCAAGGTATCATTTGAATAATAAAGTTGCACCCATTTGTGTGTAGACTTGAAACTGGATTTGTGAAGAACCGGGCGGGCCAAGTATTACGTTTTCTTTGATAAATTGAACGAACAGAAGAGATATATTTTTTAATTTTAATTTAATTTTCACGATTGTTTAATGCTTTATATTCGTAACCGAAGGGTTGGTTTTCACATTCGTATTCTGTTCTTGTTTGTTTGTAGAATATTTAGTTCTGTAAAACATTCATTTTTTTGGAATAATAAATCAATAAATTCTTTTGTGGGACTAGAGTGTTTGAATGAAGACTTGGCTTTCCAATGATATCGATTATGTTTTTGGTCAATTTGATAGAGATGGTAGAATAAATAATAATTTTTCATCACACTGTTATTTTTGTAAAATGCGGCACATATTTTTCCCAGGCAAGATCTTTTTTGGGGTGAGGAACAAGACTACTTGGCGCTTTTTTTCACATTTTAATGTTTTTGGGAGGATAGAATTATTCATCCGCAATAAATAATAGACTCTTATTAGACTGGTCCGACAGTCTTTGCAATGCTGACATGGCCGTACTATGCCGTACGGCTGTTTGTTGTAGCACCCGCACTTGGTCTTATCGCCGAATTTGTAAAACCAATAGCGCGAATCAACAGTTTCAAAGTCCAGGGGTGAGCCCATCTTTTCATAGCACTCCTCACAAACTGCCACCCCTTGCCACACATACGTCGTACCCCTCACGCACTGCGCATCTAAGATGTATGCCTCTACATCACGTCGGTCTTCTCGAGCAACCAACATTTTAAACATTTTGAACAAAAAGTGAAATATTTCCCTTCGGGTGAAAAGATAAAAAAGCTCGAAAACTAGACGAAACGCTAGAAAAAAGTGTGAGCGAAATGCTTCTGCCAACAGTTTTAAAGCCCTTGAGTCAGCCTCTTTTTTCTCAGCACTTGATAGTGGGGAGGTGACTTTAGCCTATGACCTAAAGAGTTGTTTCTTCTGACCTATGACTTTCTTCCACTGCTTCCACCACCACCACCACCATCACCGTTGTCACTACAACGATTTCTCCAAAAACTTTCTTTTCGTTAGCATTAAGTGTGGATGAAGGGGGGAGAATGAAAAGCGGTTCAAATTTTATACGATTACATACATTTTTTATTTATTATTAGATCGTACATGATAAAAAGTTGAGTAATTTCAGTGCATTCTGTAATGCACAAGTTCCTCTATGCATCGTGCATGCAAACGTATTCTTGGAATACATTTTATTAAATGCTGGTATAACACTGCCGCTCCCGTAATCTTCATCTTCAATGTTATGAACTATAGTAGAATTAGCGAGCTCCTCGATTCATCGACGCTTGTCATAGCCCTTCGTAATGATGACAGTAGTTACATCTTTCAGTACCGATTGTAATAGTGGCTTAGCCATACAGTACTTTACACAGCCATCTTCCCAGAGTAGCCCATGATGATGTTTCGTTAACCAGATACATTTTTTCCTCGAGTCAATGTCCAGTGCTGACCATGGAAACGGCGGAGCAAAAATCCAATATGCTATTCGACAGGTACTGGGTAGAACTACAGCAGCCTCCTTCAGTATAAACTTGTCGTCCACCATAAATCCCTGAACATCAACTATCGCGGTCTCCATCCCTCTTTCCGTGTTTTATGTGATTTTGCGTACAATGTTTGTCAGCGGGTTGTAATCCACTATGCGATCATGTATGATTAGACAGTACGCAGTGGTATTTTCTGGGATGTTTTCCCGACATTCAAAATCAATTCGAACATCAACAGTCGCGCTCTTCACGGACTCGTTTTGTCGCGAGCAATCCAGTACGACGAATGATCCGTATTGAAGGAAGTTTGTAATGTCGAGTAATATCACGTATCGAGGCTTTTCCATCTGCGTCGCGGCTTTCACCGCCCATGTGTGCCTCGTTGTTGTCTGTAACAGAGGATACTCGTGGAGCTCCGACGAGCGAAAACTCATCTTAATCGGCATACCACTTTCCAATACACGCAACATTGATAATTTATGCAACTCCTCCAGGGTGACATGTGGTATACGCTACTGCACCTTGTGTAGTACAAGATTATGTGTTGCGTCGGGCGAGCCATATATCGCGTTCGTGTCGGTGCGAGCACGAATCAAGATGAGCTCGTGACGTGCGTTTATCAAGATACGATTATTGTCCTCGCAAAAGCCCAACAGCATGCTGAGTGGTACACAAAAGTTGAAATCCATCGGTGCATCGCGTATGATTTTTTTCTTGTTTTCTGAATCATCTTGATATCTCCAGCCTGCATTATCCAATGTTCTGCTCTTCTCAGCCGAAAGACACAGATAGTTTTTCAGCATTGTCGTTACACCGGGATTCCTGCATCTATCGATTTCGACACCATCGAGTTCATAACGTATCTCATCGAAGAGGAATGATACGCAATTATTTTCAAAATGCACAGTCTTCCCCTCATTTCCACCATCGAGTCTCCCCTCCACGTATAGGAAACTACGGCACGGCAGGAGGTACAGATCTTGCTGCTGAATGGGTATCCTTATCTCGTCGCTGTTCCCGAAGGATGTGTTTACATAGGGGTTGTACGTGTGCAGCTCCAATTTCGTTATACGGTTGTCGAACGCCGGCCCACCACTGATGCTCAAAATATCATTCATTATGATTGTTGTTGCTGTTGTCGTGCAGTTCTGAATCCCATAGATTGTAAAAATTTCACGTTGGACACGCTCAATCTCTTCCTTCTCCAACCACTGCCGTCGCTACCAGCAATTGAAATGTACTTGATTTGCAGCTAGGTGCAGTAATAATGGATTGGGACGTATTGCTGTTGTTGAGGTTGTTATAAACGAGCATACTACCAATACGGTTGGACGTGTCCATCAAGCGCGACGTCGTACGTGCAGACGTACTGTTATCTCTTCACCACGAAAATCCACCAGTTGTCCGGACTGATCGACTATTCGAATTGTCAAGTCGTCTATTGCTCGCACAACGATTGGCAGGTAAATGACTCGCGGCGGTGTTTCCGATATCTTATATCCTGGAGGAACACGCGGTGAGAATTCGTGTATCGCATGCATCGGTCTACCGTTGCTGTAAGAACCGGTGGTGATGGAACACTCTATCCGAATTGTATTCACACTTATGATGTTCCCAGGCGCGTCCGATTGATGCCATGTATTGGGTGATAGGATACGATTTGCGGAAAATCCCAACAATGGACCCACGTTGTTCGGTTTTGTAAAGTTTATTCTGTAGGCGCATCGAATTTCACTCTTCATCGTATTGTTATTTGCTCGCAAAGCGATCGGGTATTCAACACCCCCATCCTCATCATCGTCATCACCATTGATAAAATTACCATCAGTAATTATTTTTATTGATATATTTTTACGTGTGGGATTCCTTTTCATGATTTCGCGTTTCAAGTATTGGTTGATAGCCTTCAGCTCGTACGAGCCGTCGGGAATGGTAATCTGCTCGTCATGCTCGCCAAAGTAAAATTTATTATTGCCATTCGATGAACTGATGTTCGGTATCGTATGGTAAATTTGGAAATCTACAAGACCGAGCTCATAGTCTCTTCCGTCATCCAGGTCTATGGGGGGAAAGTGGCGAGACGAGAGCACACTACCTTTGCCCGTTAGCGTGAACGTGAATGACATTTTGTATCGCGCGCCCGTGCGAAGATTCCCAGAGTAACTGAGTTTTTCTCGGAGGTGGGAGTATGCTTTATAATGAATTTTCCCAAAGAAATTTCGCACACAATTGTCCACAAATGCTCCCATTAAACTTTTGGAACCGCTCATAATTGTATGTAATTTTTGCACTCTTGCAAAAGTAATCTATCAATTTGCTCGGAGGTCGGAGATTCCCAAAACTGTCAAAGTATTTTACATCCAGCCCGCGATTAATATACGCGACCCAATGCGTTCCTGGGCCGAGGTAGTCATCCAAATTCACTATGCCACACTCTTGAGTCCATACTTTTCTAGGCAAATCATCGCGCATAAAAACCCCTCGAAAATATGGTGTGTTTTTACACAAATGTTCTAGCTCGTAGTTTGTTGTTGCTCCCACCAGCGATCCATCTACCTTCTTCTTCTTCTGTGTGTTTTTGAAGGTTTTTTTTCCTCCCCGTCACCGCTCTCACTCCCTTTCCGTGCTTGTATGGCGAAAGATACAGCCCCTTGCCTTCCATGGCACGATTGTGTCGTTGCATTTCCTTCAACTGCTTTTGCCCGAGTGTTTTGTCAGAAATGGATTTTGCTGCCGTCGATGCCCCAGCGACCAACGCGCCTAGAGCACCCAAAGCAGGAAAGAGTAAGGGCGGTAGGAAACCACCACGTTTGGCTGCGTGCAATATGCGGAGACGTGCACCGCTGCTCTTCTTCTTCTTCTTCCTTCCAACAATAGTTGCTGTTTTCTTCTTTCTTCTTCTATGAGTCATTCCCATACCGAGTGTTCTTTTCGTCTTCATGGCAGTCCAGACCGCTGTGGATGCAATCTTCTCACCGATCGATGCGTCCCTAGCTGATATGCGTTGAAACGCGTTTTCGGCCAGAATATTATCAGCCTCGTGACGACCTTCGAGATCCTTACGCTGGGAGTACGCGATATCGTGCTCTCTGCAAGCCGCGTCCAGGGGGTTTACACCTCGTTCACTACGGGCCAATCGGCGTAACAAGCTTGTGCCCGGTCCGCAAAATTGGTATCCCGGAATGTGAAGTTCGAATGGTAAAGAATTTATCGCACTATTCAAGAGTCCGCTTCTACTCATAGAGTAGACTCCTTGCACACATACATACACACCTACACACACGCACAGGTCAATATGATTGTTATGCTCGGACTGACGTTGAGGACGATTGATCACATCGTTATATATGCACGTCCTCACCTGCTCCCCGTTTTTTAATACACTCGAAACAGTCCCTTATCATGGGTGATGGCCCGTCAATATGTTGTTACGTCTCAGGGAGGCGTCGGCCGAAGGTCGTGGTCTTCCGCAACCTATTAGTCGATCTAATTCCCGGACGTGCTTATTTTCAATATTTATTTGCCTCTTTTTCGGGTCAGTCGCTTGCACTGAACTTTACCCTGGGATGAGGCACTGCTGTAGAGAGTCGAGAGGGGATAACCTAATGGAGGGGACTACTCGGCTTAGCCGCGCTATAATCCGGTTCCGCACGGGAGAGGAAATCTTCCAAAGTAGACTCAATGTCGAAGAGCTCCGTACGCTATTTTCACTGGTGTTATCGATAGTATAAAAATTTCATGAGTTATGATGGCCTTCGGCCATTTTGGATTTTAACGGGCCTCGACTGATATATGCGACGTCAGCAATTTTCTTAGCGATATATCGATAAGAAAATATATGCTGACTCGGCGAAATTCGAGATGACCTTGAGCGATTTTTCAAAAACTCCCGCGGCCTTCGCCAAGAACAGTTGGGCCTTCGGCCCAGCTGGTTGGGCGCTTGGAAGTTCGTGTGCTTGGAATTACCAAATGATAGAAGTTCGCGAATTAAAAGAGAAGAAAAAAAAAACTGTACGAATATCAGGGACGGCGTGAGACGTCACAATGTACACGCTGATTCGACTGGTTGTAGTGCTTGAAACACCTGCTATACAGCTGCACCTCCGGATCAGCCTTTATATGGTCCGGCAACTTATCCCAAATACTCTCTATCTCTTCAGCGAAATTGCGTAGTAACAGTACTTTCGGTACTAATTCCAGCTCTTTGGCAGTCGCAGCATGTAGCGTCGGTTGGTTTAGAACAAAGAAAACCATGATTTTAAAGACTCGCGTTGTTGTCGTCGTCATCGTTGTCGTTGTTGTGAATCATCGCAATCACGGATCCGCGGGGGCTATAAATACCACTCCCCCTCCCCCTCTGATTCGCTCTATAGTGTATGCATGCGCGCGTGTGTGTATATATCTTTTACATCATGCGCTTCATGAGACAACCAATCAACATCAAAATTCCTATGAATCGCACATTCGATGATGAGGAGGAGAAAAATAGACAACGGAAGCATGGTGCGCTGTTACCACGAAGTATACGGTGTGTGATTTGTGGCCCATCTAATTGTGGGAAAACAAACACGATGATTAGTATGCTCGAGAGTCCGAACGGGTTACAGTTTGAAAATGTATACGTATACTCAAAATCATTGCATCAGCCCAAGTATCGATACTTGGAGGAAGTGTTGTCGACGGTGGACGATTTGGGTTATTTTCCATTCAAGGAAAATGCGAGTGTAATCCCGCCTGCCGAAGCCCTACCGAATTCGATATTTGTCTTTGATGATGTAGCCTGCGATGAGCAAAACGTCATGCGTGAATACTTTGCCATGGGTAGACACTCTGACGTGGATTGTTTTTATCTGGGACAGTCGTATGCGAGAATCCCAAAACATCTGATTCGTGATAATGCAAATATGATAATACTGTTCAAGCAAGATGGTATGAATCTACGACATGTCTATCATGATGATGTTAATGTATATGCCACTTGAGAAATTCATCGAATTGTGCGCGAAATGTTGGGATAAAAAGTACAGCTTTCTCGTCATAGACAAGGACAGCCCGGTAAACTATGGACGCTATCGTCGGGGATTTAATGAGTTTGCAATAATATCATGAGCGCACACGTTCTTGACGTGTCATTGAAGTTGCACCGATCTCTGTCTCTTTGTAATCATTAACACTACCATGGGGGAGGGGGAGGGGAAGGAGGAGGAGGAGGAGAGTATTGAGATGAATAATACCATATTTATCGTTGCAATGCTATCATGGATATGTCGTTACAGAACATGGATATGTTGCTGGAGAAGTTCATGGACTTGTGTACAAAATACCGATACATAGAGTACCGTTGCAATACGGGTATCGGTATTTAATATGTTTGCACTAACATCATACGAACAGTCTGAGCTATTAGTGGGGTTGAGCATCATACAAAAACGACATCGGTATATAATGGGTTTGCAATAACATCATACAGCACAAGTTCGGGAAACATCATTGAAGCCACATCGGTCTCTCTTTCCGTCGCATACCAGTCCATAGCCACTTTGAATCATTACCACCTCAGCTATGGTCTTGGTTAAGGAGGAGGAGGAGGAGGAGGAGAAGGATAGTCAGATGAAAAACATAATGAAGAAGAAGAAGAAGTATACAAAAAAGGAAGCAGTTGTGCAGGAGATAGCCAAGACCAGCGAGGCTATACGTATAAAGTATCTTGCGCTTAAAGTAGGAAAGATGGATACAGATGTGACATTGGAGACAAAACTACGCCCAATAGTGGAACCGTTGAAACAATTGGTGGAGAAGGGTAATACGGTTATACAGCAGCAGCAGCAGCAGTTCCCCTTGTCTCCAACATTGCAAACGCCCGAGTTCGATGATTCATTCGACATACCCTTGAGGGCAATGAAATTATCCAGCAGGAAAAAACTTTTACAAGCAAAGAGTCTCAGATTGTATTCGGAGAATGCGAGTCCAGCAAGTCCACTGCGTAAACCCATTTATGCTAAAAAAAAGCGCTATACGAAGATTCGCCCAAGATTGTGCCGACAACCGCCACCCCCGCAACCATTGATAATTACGCTGGCCCTATGTCGATCGCAGCTGGGGAAACCTTCGAGAAGTCGTACGTGGCATCGGATGAGGAAATGCCGGCGGCTATGGTAGATAGATCAATGCGTGCGGTTATGCAGCCAAACTCTCAAGAAGAACAATATCAGTCAGAAAGAGAATATTTGCATCAGAACCTCGGACCTCTGGCAAAACATTACTTGGAAATATTCTACACTGACACGCGTGATACTGTGGGCAGTGTATATGGCGTATACTATAACGCCAACGATAATAAAATGTATATTGGCAATTCTGTCTTCGACGTGGATGGGATGGATAACATTATGGTTGGCACAACTCGATACAAGGGAACTTTGGGTCTCTACGAGCTGATATTCTCAAAGACACCTGACGATTTAAATTACACCCAGGCAGATTTGAATGCATATAAGAACATCCTATTAATTTCGAACGCGCATAAGTTGCAACATTCCGCGTCCAAGCAGACTATGGGTAACAGAGGCTACAAGTACACGCATATCATAAAGAAGCTGTTCCCCCCGCTGTCACGGGTAGGGGTATGCTGCAAGAGCCTTCACACGTTCAACTGCCAAGCGCAATGGTTGCTACGAATAATGCCATCGATTACGTTCACTGGGACGATCCGAACGAACTGGTGGACCGCATGAAGCTACTTGTTTCTTCGCGAACCGCTGGACATACCGGTCATGACAACGAGATAATGTCAATAATCGAGGAGCTTCGCGAAGCGGGATTGATTATAAATTAACCACCCATCGACGCGTGTGGTGCCAGTGAAGCACACGATGCCGATCAACAAGATTGGCGCCTCGCTTGCAATGGACGATGATACAGCGACGAAGTCTTCATCGCAACCAATGTTAAGAAACTTACTACGCGACAATGCCCTGTGTCTCGAGGGTGACTCTTTCAATGCGCGAGGTATAAAGATCCGATGCGTAGCTGAACCTGTGGAAGCTAATGACGTCACAACAGTGGACTATGTCAATCGTCTTGTGGAACGCTCGATTAAAAAGAATGCATCTATAGACTACATCAATGATGTTATGGAGCGATCGTTGGGAGCACTGGAATACAAAATTAGGGAGGATTTGGATCGCGAAATCAAGGAGTATAAAGTGATGCTGCGAAACTAATATCACGTCTCCTAAGTTGCTACCAAATAATGTTATGTCGGCCGTAGTCGCAACTACAACTTTCAATAAAAATAGGATAAATAAACGGAGCGTGAAGGAGAAAGATGCAGCGGAATAAAAGATGGCGAATCGTAGAATATCGAGGACAGTTGTGAGAGAAGCCTAGAGCCACGGTATGAGTAACGTCAAGGCGAAATTAGTGGAAGAGCTACATGCACCGGCCAGGCGTAATTTTCCACGGAGACGAGTAATCGTGCGGGGGTTCGATGATCTATGGCAAGCCGATATCGTGGAGGTGCAATCGTACGCAAAGGAAAACCGAGGGTTTCGGTATATTCTCACAGTCATTGATGTATTCAGCAAGTACGCATGGGCCGTTCCTCTTAAGAGCAAGGGAGCGGGTGACGTGACAAAAGCCTTTGCAGACATACTGCGCGCAGATGGACGGGTTCCGGAAAACCTTCAGACCGACATGGGCAAGGAGTTTTACAACAAGGACTTCCAGCAATGCGTAAAGAAGCATAATATAAATCACTACTCGACCTTCAGCATCATGAAGGCATCCGTAGTAGAGCGTTTCAATCGTACGCTCAAGAACGCCATGTGGAAGTCGTTCTCGCTGAATGGTGGCTATCGCTGGACCAATATCCTTGCAAGCTTAGTGTCAGAGTACAATAGAAGGAAACATCGCACCATCCAGATGCGCCCCATCGATGTCACCCGCAACGATGAAAAGCATCTCCTTGCCACAGCGTACAACGATAGCAGCATGAAAATTATACGACCCCCAAAGTTTAAGATTGGCGACAAGGTACGCATCAGCAAATTCAAGACGGTTTTCAACAAGGGTTACACACCTAACTGGTCAGCCGAGGTGTTCGAGATAAGTCGAATTAAACGAACAAACCCTGTTGCATACTTCCTCAAGGACTTCAAAGGCGATCCCATTGCTGGCGGATTCTACGAGTTGGAATTACACAAAGCCATGCATCCTGATGTGCATTTAGTGGAGAAAGTGTTGCGCAAGAAGGGGGACATGATGTATGTGAAGTGGTTGGGATTTGATAAGATTCATAATTCGTGGATAAAGAAAAAGGATATTGTTTGAACACAAATATATATAAAAACATTTATTATTGTACATTGTTTTTTATTTTTTTTTCTTCATTCATACATACATATTATTATTCCTACTGTGCATTCCATCCATCCATCCATACCTACTATTATGTCTACTACTACTACTTAATGCAAGTGTCACAATGCTATACCTCGAAGCATGATTATCTCATACATTGTGCTATACGTTTCTAGCAAATTTTCGTCATCACACGCAGTTAGCAATGGTGGGGCGAACTACAACTTACAACAGAGACTTTTCTCGCTCCTTTTAAACAATATGCGAATAATCAAAGCCATGTTCATAGTGAAAACAAAGAACTGAAAGTAACGAAACCGGCTGCGCACAAAGTGTTTGGTAAAGGGATTACACATGTTCGGAAACCCAATGCCAAGTTTGGATGGAGGAAGGAGACAGTGGTGGAGAGTGGTCTTCGACTTGGAGAAGACGATATCTCTATTCTCTCCTTCAGTATAGAAAAAAAAACATAGAAGATCCATGACTCTCTTGAGAAAAAAGGAAGAATCCTGATTCCTGCTCCTTTCTCAAAAAAAACACGCATATTCTATATGCTTCTATAGTGAAGGGAATACGGATATTATCTTCTTTAAATTGAGGAACACCTTCCACCTCTCTCCCTCCCTCCAACCGAACGTAGTACTGAATTTGCGAACATGTGTGAGCCCTCGGCCATACACTTTGTTCACAGTCAGTCTCGTTACTTTGTTCTTTTTTTCACTATGAGCACAGTTTGGATTATTCGCATATTGTTTAAAAGCAGCGAGAAAAGTCTCTGCCGTAACTTGTAGTTTCACCCAGCATTGGTAGCTGCGTGTGACGATGAAAGTTTTGCTAGACATGAATGATTTTTTTTTTTTTCTTTGAACAAACGAGACTGACTGTGGCTACTGTATATTATTATCACTACTATTATTATGTATTTTATAATGCCCTCATGGGAGCGTGCATGTAGAATTCGGTACAATGTATCGCTTATCATCGTGAGGACTGAGGGCAAGTTGGTTCTGATTAATCGAGTATACATTGTGTCGTAGGGACCGAATTAAATTTTGACTGACCATTTTCACTGTACAGTCCTCGATGCACCGAATATAGTCCTCAAACTCTATACAGGTAGCTGTAACGTTTTTTTTAATTCCTTTGATTTTTTTGTCACAATCTTCCCTACCATGTACCCGGGTTGCATAGATTTTTGCCCTCGGTCCTACGAATCCGGTCATAACCGCGCCATGATTCTCGTCTTTCATTAGGCCCGGCACCTTTTTATTGACACGAGGAATATTGTATGGATTATCGTCGGAGTAGTCACTGGTATCGAATCTGTCCAAGATACGGTTCATATGATCATACACATCGTGACACTCTATTTCATAAATAAGACTGTCGGTATCTGTGTACTGTGACGTTACGCATGGCGCCTGTCACAAAGCGTCTCCTCACTCAAATTTAGCGCCGCTGTAGCAGCGGCAAATAGCGTCTCCAATACTGTTCGAGCGAGATCAAGGAAGTAAATATTAACGTCTATACTATCGTCCGAGCCTATAAGGAAGCAGCAAGCAGGGACGACCATCCACCCTGCGAACCCGAAGTCACCAAATCTGCCAGCCCAGAGGAATCGGCTCGACCAGGACGGGCATTAAGGGGTCAGCAGCCTCCGAAGGGGTCTCCAACGAAGAGGTCATCGAGGGAGATCACCGGGTGGTGAGGCAGGCGACCCCGAGGCACCCAGCTTCAGAAGAGGACGACCTCCCTTGCCGTCTCTTCCAAGCGGGGTTGGCGCCCTGTTGGGCACACGGCCCTGGCGTCGTTCGTCCGAGGGCACTGCGAGTCCCTGAGCGCGCGGTAGGACCCGGCGACCAATAAGCGATCGATTTCGGGAACAAAGACGGCTAGGCGAAAGTTAGGGCAAAGCGCGTAGAATTCGGCACTCTTGTGCTGACGATTAGAGCGAGCGGACGTGCGTTCCTAAGACTAGCGAGAGATATCCTGACGGACAAAGGGCAATACTAGCGAGCTGAAACGTAATCAAGGAAGGAAGGAAGGAAGGAAGGAAGACGACCGATCCCACTCATTCGCGCCACTGCCGATTTGTAAAACTAGCGGTAAGCGAACATCCTTCCAAGCTAGCCTTTGTAAGGGACCACTTTCTTTGGTGGATCTCCGCTAGCCGCTTCGTTGCCTCTCAGCCCTTCTGGCTTCGATCTATCGACTGTAAGCTTCCGTTCTCACTTTCGCGACTTGATCTCTCTTTTGGTGTTTGATCCTTTGCTTTTCCGAATGAGATATTGTGTAGACTGAGATCTTCCTGCAGGCTGATAGCGTCAGCCAAGAGTCACTTCATAGAGTTCAGATTTTGCGGATTCTGTTAAATCATTAGCGCTGGTCAACTGCGTCGAGCTATCGATCATCTCCATGTAACTTTCGACTTGTCCAACTTGCAACCACGTGCTTCGCCCGAGGTTGCTCATGAACACCTCGAGCGGAGACCATTCTTTCTGCTTCATTGTCGAAATAAAACATCAACTAGCTCAATCCTGGCTTGTTCACTCGTGTCGAACCCACGTGCTCTCCTTATTGTCTGATCTAGCCGAAGCAATCTTGTCAGCCGCCTCGGGAGATTCTCTGTTGCCGTTCCTTAGCACCTTAGTTGTCGAGTGGCTGTTCGAGGCCGATTGTGTTAGAGTTTTGAGTGGCTGTCCGAAGCCTATTTTGTTGAAGTTTTGTGTGGCTGTTTGAAGCCTAAAGAATCTATTTGAGTGGCATCTCTGATGCCTGGCGCCCATTCCGGATTTGCTAAGGAATCGTAGGCTTCGAATCTCCCGAGCCGAAGTATCGGGAAAATTATCGTGAGAGGAAAATTATAAGAGTTGGGAAATTCAGTTCTCCCCTTTAGATTCAGAGTCTTCATACACTAACGAAAAAGTTTGATACATTATTTTCGAGCGAGGCTCGAGAATATTTCTTTATTTTCCTGATAAATTGGCGCCCAACTGCCAATGACGAGCTGAGCAAGCCAGAGCAGGTAGACCGTTAGCGACGAAAATAGAAAAAAGGTCGGGGGGAAAGCCGAGCCTGTAAACAGGACACTTGAAAGGCGAGACTGAGGGTCTCGAACCGCTATGCATGGCTATTCTTCCCCTTAGGAATTACACTTTCACTTCTGAACCTTGCTTATAGAAATTGAGAAAATTGATGAAAGAATTGATACTTTTGGCATATTGGCATTACTGGAAATTAAGATTTCACTGGCATGGGTCACAGACCATATTAACGCAAAAACACTGGAAATTTGAATTCGGAATTGAGGAATCATGGAATATTGATACAATTTATGTGCTATATATTGTGTTTTATGAATGTTATTTAATGTGCAATATTAAGGGTGTGCGAGCTCGCTGAGCGAATCTGTGTAACATTAAACTGAAAGAAAGGAATTACGAACACTGGGAAAAGTAGAAGTTCTCTAAGAAAAAGAAAAAAATAGATAAATATTAATTGTTGGAAATACGAAATTGTAAATAGTAGAATTAACGGAACTTACGCGGACAATAACCCACGTAAGAAAATCCGAATTGTAAATAGAAATTGGTTAATGTTAAATGTGAAAAGTCAAAATTAAGTTATCAATTGTCGTTGTCTTTAAAATTATAGATTATCCTTGTTAGTAAAGTAATAAATAAATAGTGATAGTAGTATTGTTGTAAGAAATTACAAAAGAAAAGAGAACAAAATAGAGAAATAACACAGATTCAATTTGCTTAGCGCTCTCGTCAAATAATTGTTGCAAATATTGAAGTACTAGCGTTGGGAATATTACCCACGCAGAAATTATCTGTTTGTTGCATAAATTGATAAATTTTCAGTAAGAATGAGCGAAAGTTGGAGAGAATATTCAGAATCATACGGGTAGAAATTTAGCGTTCGAAGTTAAGAGAATACGATTTAGGAAGAGATTATCGAGCACGGTTAGCCTGGGTAGAGAAAGAAACCGCGCACGGGTCGGACCGAACAAAGCGCGCGACGTAAACAAACACCACGCGACACCCAAGATACTAGCGAAGCTCAACATAAGAAAGACTTTCAGAATTAATACAACATAAACGGTGACCGAAAAGTATAGTAGCACGAAACTATAATATTACTTACTGAATATTGATCGGGTTTCAATCCTACTAACGGGCATAATAATAGTACGGTAGATTAACGAATCCATAAGAAAACATAAAAGCAGAATACAAATAATTATCGAACCTACGAACTAGAAGCACGATAGTAACACCAAAAGCGGAATAAGAATAAAATAATCATGGAAGATAGGCTCAGTGAATTCACAATAGAGATGCTCCGAGAAGAAATAGCTCGCAGAGCATCACTCGGCAGTGGATATGCATTCAGTCGCATCCACCACCCACCGGTATCACCGCGCACGTCTACAGGTAGCGACCAGGAAAACCCATTCGCAATTAACTCCCGGCGACAAGCAGGAGGTTCGGTAAACACTCAAATACCGATAACGCTAGGACAGGGACCACCGCGACCACCGCTACCTACTCAAGAAAGCTTGAACAATGCGTTCCCGGGACCGTCGACATCAGCGGCCGAATTACCAATAATACCACCGAGAGAGAACAGAACGGACGCAAGGTCACCACCGGTGGTGAGCCTACCCAGAATATTAGAGGACGAAACACATTCGTCCCCAACATATTTCCCACTACCGCGACTATCGCACCATAGAACAGATAACTCCATCGATTATGTATTCAAAACGTTAAAACGAGCCGGACTTAAATTTGCGGGTACCTAGAAAGAGGACATCAACCGATTTGTTACCAAATTGAGACGCTTACGAATTCAGCACAGTTTACCGGATCAATCAGTGCTAGTATGTATGCCAAACTTCCTACAAGGACATGCTGCCGATTGGTTCGAAACCAACCAGGATTCATGGCAGACAATGGAACATTTTGAAAACACAATACTAGCGTACTTCGAAGATCCGGAAGACCAATTTAGCTTACGCAAAGCCGCTTACTATCGCCGCCAGGAAACTAACGAAAGCGTGAGAGAATTTATAACCGGAATGCAAAAGATCTTTATTCGCTTCCAACCTCCACTGTCTGAACGCGCGCAAATCGAGCATATCTATCATAATATGCGAGCACCGATCCGTCAAGGAATACAACTAGCGCACGTATCGAGTATATTGGACCTAGTACAGGCTGCAGTACGAGCAGAATTAAACTGCGTCCCAACACCGAAAACACCGTCGGAGTTTCAACTACCGTATACCGCGTACGGGGTGTAAGCGGTTTCTCCGGACCTCGGTCCGCGTCGGTCCGGGTGGACGCGCCTCAACTTCGCCTCCGTCCGTCCGGGGTTTCTGGAAGGTGGCAAGGGGGAAAATGCTGGGCGCCAGGCCCTGATAAGGGCCGAATTTCTCCTGGGTCTCCCCTCGTCCTGGTTGGTACCCTCCGCTCGTCCCCGGGCTGGACTCGGCGGCTCTCGCCGGTGTCGGCCGGGCTAGCTCTTGACCGGTAGAGTGGCGAAGGTATTTGGGTCGGGAAAGGAGGCTGAATAATCCCACGCGGATGGGTGGCAACGATGTTTATTATTGGCCGGGAAACTGGCCGGAAAATCCTCAGTCCGCGCGCTCGCGTCCGAACGTCGGCGTTCGGACCCTCGGCTTTCCCGTAGCCGCTACACAATCTATTCTCCCGGCCGGTCGCGCTTGCCGGACGCTCGCCTGCTGGAAGGCTCGGACACGCCAAAGACTCGAATAGAACTTTCGGTGACCTGCAGTCGCACTGCAATCGCACAATATCGGCGGCCGATCTACGAGCCTCGAAGCCGGAAAACCCAAAACCGTTCGCATGCAAGTTACAAAGCTAGATGGTGGCGGCCGGGCCGCTCCTGGCTTTCATACGCCTTCCAATCTATGGGCTCGATGTGATTCCCGAACCGGGGACTTTGTGGCGACTTGAAGAGTCACCCCAAAGGGTAGCCGCCTAGTGACCGGTGGTCACTCGCGCCAGGGTAGCCTCTTGTGGGAGCGTGAACGGCCGGCACCGAGATCTTTACATGCAATAGGCAGGCGGCAATTCGCTGGGCTTACCGGTATAAACTCGCTCTGATCTCTCTAGACTCCTCACTTATCGCTCGTCTTTGGCTCGCTTCTCGCACTCGTCACACGCTCGCGTTGAAGGTCGCTCACAAAGTGAGGAGCTTCCGGTCCTACGCAAAATTCGTTTCGCGTTACGTTGCCGCCTTACGCTATCGATCTCTCGGTGCCGCCGCGCCGATCGGTCTCGATCGGTATCGAGGGCTCGCGTATCGATCCCGCGCGCTGGGATCGATCGTTGCGCTACGCTGCGCTCTCCGCCGCTGCCTTCAGCCAGCGAGAGCTAGGAGCCCCTGGTACGTCCGTCGGTCTGTCGCCGTTGCGTCGTCCGTCGTCTGTCCAGGGTCAGAGCGGCCTGATCGGCACGTCAGTCGGCGTATCTGCACCCTCTGTATGGCTCGCAGGTAGGACTCGTCGGGTCCATTCTCCTCGAGCTTAACTCCCGCTCCTCGATCGACTCGCTGGTATCGTCGCTATATATTGGGCTCGAAACAAGATAAGGCGCATTAGTAATGGTTCGCTAGGTTTGGCGGTCCCCCTTGGAGCAACGGTGGTTGAGGTTAAGCGGCGAGTGCGAGGCGGCTTCGCGTGAGAGCGGGAGTTTTGGGACGGGCTACGCTGCCCCGTCACAGGGGCAATAACGCCACAAGGCCGAAAACACGCGAGACGCGACGAACAAATTTGCGCGACTATTACGCCTCCACAGAAACCAAAAGATTCCAGACCGAACACCGAAGGAACGAAAGCTAGATCGTCTAGCGATTCATCTTCCGATTCCTCAACGTCACCGGAGAAACATAAACCATGGAAATCACCGACCTGTTGGAACTGTCACAAGAGAGGACACAAAGCCAATACGTGCAGGGCACCAAAAACTATCTACTGCTACCGCTGTGGAGAACCGGGAGTAACCAGCAGGAAATGCAGAACCTGCCAAGACAAATCGGGAAACGCAAACAGGAGCCGATAATCAGGACCAAATCGACTCCCGAATTAGCTCCAACGGTCCAACATTGGGGAAAGATAATCGCGATATCAGATAGCTCGCCAACACCAGCACTCTTACGGCTGCAAGTAAAAATCGCGAAAAACCAGACAGTATTAGCGCTCATTGACTCAGGAGCATCATGTAGTTTCATTAACGAAGCGGTAATAAGACAGGCTAGCCCAAAAGCAATTATCAAAGAATTATCAGTTCCACCGATATTCATATTAGCGTCAGGACAAGTTTGCCCAGCAAAGGCAACAGCTGAGATAAAACTAACGATCGGAAATTCGTCCCATACAGCTCAATTATTCGTATTAGATACCCTAGCAGCACCCATCATTATCGGCGTGGATTTAATAGCAACATTCGGACTTATGGTAAACTATAGAGATAAAAAGTGGTATTTTCTGGATAAACCACAAGAATCCTATCCGTTCGAAACCGTGGATAGGTTGAATAATATCTTCACCATAGGAGGACTAGAAACATTAACAGCTGACCAGAAAATTCAACTATCAGACTTTATGAAACGAACTCTACTCCCACTAGCGAATGCTAAAGGGGTAACTACACTAACAAAACACAGAATTAACGTAGGAAACCACCAACCAATTAAACAAAGATATTATCCTGTTTCACCGCCAGTAAAGAAAGCGATCTATGAAGAAGTAGACCGTCTACTAGCGGAGGATATTATCGAACCATCTTCGAGTGAATGGTCAACACCGATCGTTATGGTGAAAAAGTCTAACGGAAAATACAGATTCTGCCTTGATTTCCGAAAGGTCAATAAAGTTTCTAAGAAAGACGCGTATCCACTTCCAATAATGACGAGTATTCTAGACAAATTACGAGGAGCACGATACATAACAACTCTCGACTTGAGCCAAGCATACCATCAGATACCGATGGAAAAGAAAAGTAAAGAAATAACAGCATTCACAGTACCGGGAAAAGGATTATTTCATTTCAAAAGAATGCCCTACGGACTCACTGGCGCACCAGCTACGTTCCAACGACTATTAGACCGTTTAATTGGACCAGAAATGGAACCCTATGCATTCGCGTATTTAGATGACATTATCATCGTCAATTCAAATTTTGAGAAACACTTAGAATGGATCGAAAAAGTTCTAAAGAAAATCCACGCAGCCGAACTATCAATCAACCCGGACAAATGCGAATTCTGCAAATCTGAAGTACGATATTTAGGCTTTCGCGTATCGAAAGACGGACTGAGGGTAGATCCAGAGAAAATCAAACCTATTATAGAATACCCGGCACCGAAAAATCTCAAACAGCTGCGACGATTTTTAGGAATGACATCATGGTATAGACGTTTCATTCCGAAATTCGCGCCCACGGACGCTCCTCTGAACTTACTACTTAAGAAGGAACAACCCTGGCAATGGGAAATAGAGCAACAATTAGCGTTTCAGACATTACGTGATGCTATCGCAACAGCACCAACACTAGCGTGTCCGGATTTCAACGTTCCTTTTACATTGCAAACTGACGCGAGCGGAACTGGCCTAGGAGCCGTACTGACGCAAACAAATGAAGGAATAGAGCGAGTAATAGCTTTCGCGAGTCGATCTTTAATTCCCGCAGAGAAAAACTATACGACCACCGAACAAGAATGTTTAGCTATCGTTTGGGCAATCAGAAAATTTCGACCGTACTTAGAGGGGTATAAATTTACAGTTATTACCGATCACAGTAGTCTTCGTTGGCTGAGAGAACTTAGAAACCCTACAGGGAGATTAGCAAGATGGGCTTTAGAATTATTGGAATACGATTTCGAAATCATCCACAGAAAAGGTGCATTGCACCAGGTACCGGATGCACTATCGAGGATGTACGATCCCATTAACATGATTGCATCGGTAGCCACCAGAGATGACTGGTACAATCAAAAGGTACTTGACGTCACGAAAAACCCAGAGAAATTCCCTGCATGGAAAATAGAGAATGCCAAATTATACTACCGTAGACCGAATCCACTGTTCCAAGAAGTCTTAGGAGAGGACTTAGAAGAATGGAAATTAGCGCTATCAAAACAAGAAAGACTATCGGCACTGAAAGAATCCCACGAAGAAGCCCAAGCTGGACACCTGGGCATACAAAAGACCTACCATCGACTTAGACTTCGATATTACTGGCCCGGAATGTTTTCTGCTGTAACCAAATTTATTAAAAGATGCCAGACCTGTCAATTCACAAAGGTTGAACAGGCTACACCATCAGGCCTTATGGGACATCGACAAGTCGAGCAACCATGGACAATGATTGCGGCAGATATGATGGGTCCATTTCCAAAAAGTCTAGCGGGAAATCAGTATTTGTTAGTTGTACAGGATATGTTTACTAAATGGGTAGAATGCTGTCCTCTACCGTCTGCAACGGGAAAAGCTATTTCGGAATCCCTGGAAGACATAGTATTTTCGAGATGGGGAGCACCGAAGACTTTACTAACGGACAATGGAACGGAGTTTGTAAATAAGGTTTTTGAAGATTTAGCGAAACAATACGGTATCTTGCACACCACGACCCCACCGTATCACCCACAGGCTAACCCGGTCGAACGCGTTAATCGGATATTAAAGACTATGATCGTTTCATTTATAGGCACCCATCATAGAAATTGGGATTTACGTCTACCACATTTTCGTTTCGCGTATAATACAGCCTATCATACTTCTCTCCAAACTTTGCCGGCTTTTTTGAATTTTGGTAGAGATCCATTGCCATTGAATTGTAAGAAGGAGCTCCAGATTAGCGCTGGTCCAACTTCAGTTAAGAATACTAACGAATGGAAAAGGCGAGTTTCAGATATGAATCTTGTTAGAGAATGGGTTATTGAAAACCTAGAATTAGCTTATGAACAGCAAAGTAAATATTATAATAAGAATCGCCAAGTATCAACTTTCCAGGTAGGGGATCTAGTAGTAAAACGCCAGCGCGTACTTTCGTCTGCTGCACAGCATAGAGCAGCAAAACTAGCTCCTAAGTTTCATGGGCCTTTCCGTCTTTCTAAAAAGCTTTCTCCTACTGTCTTCGAACTTTCTACGCTTCAAGGGAAATTAGTTGGCAAATCTCATGTACAATATCTGAAAGTATACACTCCTAACTAACACCTGGACCTGTTAACCCACTAGCGCACCACTAACGCTCGGAATCACGTCGACAAGGATGGAACAAGAAAACCGAATTGTCCCATACCAGCCGGAGGCCATATGGGCAAGACAAATAGGCCAGGAGTTCTGGAATCAACTAGCGACCACGGTCCGCCACTACCAGGACACTACGTTCACAAGAAGCGGGGCAATCATACTCCCATATGAACCCACACCAGCGTTCGAACTAGCGCCCACGATACAAGACACTATCAGGAGCACAGCCACTATCGCACCAATATTTGACGATCGTCGATTCACGAAGAAACCGCCAACACCAGCGGTCGAACTAGCGTCCACGATGATCCCTACCAGGAACGCAGCCACTGTCGCACCAATATTTGACGACCGTCCATTCGCGATGGAACCTCCAACACCGCGCACAAGGAACCAACGGCAACCCCAACCTCCACGGGAGAAACCCTACTGCTACCGCTGCTTAAGCGACATTGAGCCAGCAACAAAGAACGGGGCAAGCTCCAGTATGAGGCCCACCCCAAGGGCGCGTCACCACGGATGCACCTACCAGGAGTGTGCGTTCCTGCGAACCAAGGAGGATCGGCCAAGGTCAGAATCCCCAACACGCCAGTCGGCTAAAACAAATCAAACCAGATGGCCCACCACACGCCCACTACTAAGGCCCACGGAAACGAGATGGGAGACCATTCGGCGATTGGCGGCCCGCATGGATAACAGTCCGGAAACCCAACGCAAGGAGCATACAACCAACAACCAATCGACGGGACGTCCAATCATCATTCGGCCATGGTATACGGCCGAAAAATGTTGGAACTGCAGTAGCGTTGGCCACCGATACTCCGACTGTACCAAAGCACGGAGGGTCTTCTGCCGTCATTGCGGCGAGCCAGGATGGACCATGAAGTCGTGTCCAAACTGCCGACAGCAATGGCGCATCAAGCGAGACAACTACGAGCAACGCCAACAAAGTGCCATCTCCAACGAGCGCCATCCCAGTTCCTAATCTACCACTAACGTCCAAAATTTTGTTACCTCCTAGGAATATAAGCTCCCGTTACAATTTAGAGTAACTACTTAAACTAGCGAAACAAAATAATCTTTCTGTTGTTTAATGTCAAGTATGAACGATGCAAGACAAGCGTCTCGGTTTTGTTTCCCATTATTAACGAGCGGCCCACCGGGCGACCATAAGGCCAGAGCCAAAAGCAAAGTAATAAAACAGTGTTACCTAGTAACCTACAGCAAACGCTAACTAATTGACCCTTGAACACCCAAGTAGTATTTAGAAGCTTTTCAGATGTGCATGAGCACAGTAAGGAAGACAGTCCGAAGGAGAATAGCCCAGAAACTTATAAGGTTCCAGAGTATTGTCGCCAGAAAGCAAGTATAGCGAAATTACCGCTACAGTATTAGGAAGGACAAATTACCGAATTAGGAAAGTCTGTAGGAAGATCAAGGAATCAGTCAATTAATGGTGAGAGAACTTACAGTCGCCATTACTAACGCTCATCATAATGCCTTGCATTGAACACCGGTAGGTCATCAGTTTTCTTTGAGTTATTTATGTTTGTGTTGTACATTTGGAAAAGACTTTATTGGAGACGCAACGAATTGGGAATGGTTTTGTTCGCGAGTGAACCTAGGGTTCATTTTGGGTATATGGGGGGAGTTGTGACATTTCCCGTGTCGGCACGGGCCAACTCTCGCCCTATTAGGATCGCGAACGAGCCGAACAATTTTGTATCTTTAGAGAACGGACCTTCGGTCCTTTTTGGTGTGTGGGGGGAGTTGTGACGTTACGCATGGCGCCTGTCACAAAGCGTCTCCTCACTCAAATTTAGCGCCGCTGTAGCAGCGGCAAATAGCGTCTCCAATACTGTTTGAGCGAGATCAAGGAAGTAAATATTAACGTCTATACTATCGTCCGAGCCTATAAGGAAGCAGCAAGCAGGGACGACCATCCACCCTGCGAACCCGAAGTCACCAAATCTGTCAGCCCAGAGGAATCGGCTCGACCAGGACGGGCATTAAGGGGTCAGCAGCCTCCGAAGGGGTCTTCAACGAAGAGGTCATCGAGGGAGATCACCGGGTGGTGAGGCAGGCGACCCCGAGGCACCCAGCTTCAGAAGAGGACGACCTCCCTTGCCGTCTCTTCCAAGCGGGGTTGGCGCCCTGTTGGGCACACGGCCCTGGCGTCGTTCGTCCGAGGGCACTGCGAGTCCCTGAGCGCGCGGTAGGACCCGGCGACCAATAAGCGATCGATTTCGGGAACAAAGACGGCTAGGCGAAAGTTAGGGCAAAGCGCGTAGAATTCGGCACTCTTGTGCTGACGATTAGAGCGAGCGGACGTGCGTTCCTAAGACTAGCGAGAGATATCCTGACGGACAAAGGGCAATACTAGCGAGCTGAAACGTAATCAAGGAAGGAAGGAAGGAAGGAAGGAAGACGACCGATCCCACTCATTCGCGCCACTGCCGATTTGTAAAACTAGCGGTAAGCGAACATCCTTCCAAGCTAGCCTTTGTAAGGGACCACTTTCTTTGGTGGATCTCCGCTAGCCGCTTCGTTGCCTCTCAGCCCTTCTGGCTTCGATCTATCGACTGTAAGCTTCCGTTCTCACTTTCGCGACTTGATCTCTCTTTTGGTGTTTGATCCTTTGCTTTTCCGAATGAGATATTGTGTAGACTGAGATCTTCCTGCAGGCTGATAGCGTCAGCCAAGAGTCACTTCATAGAGTTCAGATTTTGCGGATTCTGTTAAATCATTAGCGCTGGTCAACTGCGTCGAGCTATCGATCATCTCCATGTAACTTTCGACTTGTCCAACTTGCAACCACGTGCTTCGCCCGAGGTTGCTCATGAACACCTCGAGCGGAGACCATTCTTTCTGCTTCATTGTCGAAATAAAACATCAACTAGCTCAATCCTGGCTTGTTCACTCGTGTCGAACCCACGTGCTCTCCTTATTGTCTGATCTAGCCGAAGCAATCTTGTCAGCCGCCTCGGGAGATTCTCTGTTGCCGTTCCTTAGCACCTTAGTTGTCGAGTGGCTGTTCGAGGCCGATTGTGTTAGAGTTTTGAGTGGCTGTCCGAAGCCTATTTTGTTGAAGTTTTGTGTGGCTGTTTGAAGCCTAAAGAATCTATTTGAGTGGCATCTCTGATGCCTGGCGCCCATTCCGGATTTGCTAAGGAATCGTAGGCTTCGAATCTCCCGAGCCGAAGTATCGGGAAAATTATCGTGAGAGGAAAATTATAAGAGTTGGGAAATTCAGTTCTCCCCTTTAGATTCAGAGTCTTCATACACTAACGAAAAAGTTTGATACATTATTCTCGAGCCTTGCTTTCGAGCGAGACTCGAGAATATTTCTTTATTTTCCTGATAGTACATTCCCTACACCTGTCAACAAAGCATGGAAGCATGTGATCGTAATGAAACTCGTATAGACGTGTTTTTGCAATGTCCAAGATGCACATACCGACGTATAATGGCTTGAAAAACTTTACGATAACATTGCGTAATTCAACAGCCACCAGGTCTTCCGAAAATATCGTACGACTATGAAAAGTAGGTTTTGCGATTGCTGCCTCGGCACCGTACCGGCCTCCCATTCCGTAAACAATTTCACGTTTATGTGGTTCCGTACGTTTTCCATTGTTTTTCCAAAGACGGCATTATTCATTAATTTAAATAAATTTTTTCTGAACTCACTGGTCGCCTTCGTACGAAATCCAGTGTTCAATGCGATATATTCGCCTAACCATGGTGACTATTTGAATTCTAGAACACGGTGGACCTTGGACATCTTTAAGCCGTGCTTCAATGCCTGCTGCAGATATCGGTAGTGTATCACGTAACGCGTCTTACTTAGAAATGTCGCGAGCAATTTTTTTTTATTTTTAGTTTTTTCATGGTCAGGACAGAACGGAAGATCGGCGTGTGAATCATGAAGTTCGCGCGGATACTCAAATCCACTTCTAGAATGTACCCCCGTGGACCATCCAGTGGAATAGAATTCACATCAATCTTATGCACCTCATCGACCCAGCGAAAATCTCCATACGGTAGAGGTTGCGACATTGCCCAACCGTACAGATTATTAATATCGAAGTACATCAAGTATGTGGAGGGTTTCGCTGGATCGTACGAGGGTAGGTACTTGTTATTCGCTCGCGCGTATCTCTGTGAGCTTTGACTCAGCCCACCGCGTATCCCCCGCTCAAAGAATAATAACATATCAACATCCGTGAGAAGTTCAAATTCGATACCAGTATGTTTTAGCATGGCATCCCACGTGAAACCGGGAAGCGTATAATAATGTGCTGGATCTAAATTATAGCTTGCCATACAATCCTTACAAAAGTTTTCAAATACATCGGCTAATAATAATACATCTGTCTTCATGTACAGGTCGCTGTATTCGCCCAGCGTTCCGATGTTAAAGCGTGACCAAATATTCATAGCATGCCAATATTCAGTGTCGGTTACCGCTTTATCGTTTAGACGATTGTAGAACGCGTCGCGAGCCGGTAATCGCTCCTCGCCCAGTTTATCGTAACATGTCATGTAATCGTACGGAAAGATGCCCTTCCTCGTCAAAAGATCGAAATCGTTTTGATCCAGATGCGCGAATTCTTTACGCACGATACGCAACTGTTCTTTCCCCAGGTATGATGATAACTTATCGAGGCTTGCACTGAGAAATTTAAATGAATCTATAAATCGAAACTTTACATGCATATTTTTTTTGTTCATATTTTTCCCGTACCATCGATATTCTTCTTTTGCGCTAGCTGTATGTTTAGTGAAGGAGATATATTTCTCCTTCGTCAATGGAAGAAGATCGATCCGACCCTCGAAAGCATTGGCGAGCGCGGTGATTACAAAATGTGCGTCATATCCGGATAGATTGTGGAACACTACTGGTACGGTATATGGTATTTGATAAGTTAAATTGCAATTGGAATGTGCAGCGCCTCTATAAGTTCCGGTGAGATGGCAATGGTCGCGCACCTTCTTCTCCCCATAAGCAAAAATTTTCGAACATATATGACAGTGTGTCGCTCGTTGAAATGACTGCTGCTCCTCGTCGGTGAGGCGATTCATTGGAACTACTTTATCTAGTACGGTTTTAATGTTACGACTCAAATCATATAACTCCTGCGCGAACCACTGCATGCACCACGTCGCAGCGCGATGAGAGCGATACCGGCACAACGAGTAGTGGTACGTACAATGGACGTAATAACCGACACTGAACGGCTTATGCTGTTGGTATATGTTTAGTCTACCTGATTCTTGTGGTTGTTGCACCGTCGTCGCCTCTGATGGTAGTTCTTGCACCACAGTCGCTGTCGTCGTCGTCTTATCGATGCTTTCCAGCAGGCACTCCAAATCCGCATAGATGATGAATGGTGTTCTCTGCTGATTGTGATGATTATTGAATTTTAGCCACTTCTCATCCTCGATCGGAAGCACCACTTTACATTCCGGCATCAGTCCGCAGTCGTCCATATGCGCTGTCAACTTTTAAGACGTTGAAAAATAATGTAAGCATCTGAAAACAAACAAACATGTATTGTTATTAGTTTTCATTACTACAAGCCCACCAGTTACAAAAGAATATTTTTTAAAATTTTTTATTTTTTTTGGAAGTATAACTTACCGGTTGCATACGTGTTTTGTATCCTTATGTTTTGATAACTGCATCGACGCCAGCCTCGACATGTTCTTGATACATGTATAATGATGATCCTTCGCTGATTTCGAGTTCTCAATGAGGAGCAGATTCGCATGGCGTTTCTGCATATGCGTTGTTATCCGTAGTGGTACACACATGTCTTCCTCCCATCCGAATACATTTATCGAGATCGCATTCTTCTCTTCAAACGACGTGATCTGCTTCAAATGCACTGGCAGCTGAATCCCAGCGATTTCGAGATGATCCTCATACGATGGATAAGAGCTTGTCCTGCTCACGTTTTGTCCGTCGGTGGGTGGATAGAGACTCACCATAATTGACCAAAAGAAGCATGCCCCATCGTCGCACTGGATATTTATGACAGCCTTCTTCTTTTGTACCAAATCTGGCAGACGGGTGTGACAGCCTGCACTTAACGGATTATGTTTGTTAATATTTACCATTAAGTGCAATATTTTGTGTAAGGCCCATCCACTGTCACGCTCCTCGAATTCAGACATTGCTGCGAGAATCGGACGCTCCACTTGATCCGAGTACCATTGCTGTATGTCACTCGCGGGATAAAGTTCACTGTTACGTGGATTAAATCCTTTCACGCTGACTGTCCCATCGTGCAGTTCGAATTCGGCTTCCAGCCTCACGTTTACCTTCACACTTTTATGCGTGACGATAGCACTATTTACTCGGCTCTGCACCATTGTATGAGCATCGCGAAGGAAATTTTTTGGTTCGATATGCTTTGTGTTTATCACCGCGCCCGTGATGATGCGGTTTTTGAAGGCCGATTCGATCGGCTCCCAAACAAGGGTGGAAGGTTCTGCTGCTGCAGTCTGAGATTTGCTCATACCACTACCCGTGTGCGAAAGTTGGCTGGCCATATACACTTTCAAGTGTTGTATTCTGCACAGAATCAACACTATATGCTGTTTGGAACCAATAGATGCAGTATCTTTGGTGTTCCGAATATATTTGCTTATTAGTGTCACACATTGCGAGCACTCTTCCAACCACCCGCGATACTCGTCCTCACTCCGCACTAAGGCCACGGAAGACGTTAAAGTCTGGAGCATCTTCTTAGCAACATTCATGTTGTTGCTGTTTGTTGTTGTTACTGTTTTACTACTCCATATCCCGATCCTGCTCAACGTGAACAATGAGCTCCTCCCGTTCCTTAATGATGTCCAACGCAGCGGTAACTGTTATCGAGATCGGATATCTCCGCACAATTTGGCTGAACCGCTTGGTACAATAAATCAGCACCGTGCTAGTTGAATCGAGACGCATCAACCGTTCGATATGTTCTTTGCTGATCTCCGAGTACTCGTTGTTCAGGTACCTTGTGATCACGATCGGCCATGCAATCTTGCTCAGCGTTATGGTCATGGGTGACGGTGGTGGTTCTGCGATCTCGGAGAGATGTCCAGAAGACAAATTTTTCGTTGCACAATGTTCAACCACAAGTCCAACGGTGTGTATAAAAACGCCGTCGCATATGGTACACCACTGCCCGAAAGTCGAATAAATTCGCACTTCAATTTCAACCGCGGTCGTCGAGATTCGTAAACATTAGCTACTCAGTGGAATATAATATTACGATCGTTGGAAGAAAATTGCGCAATACCGCGACGAAAAATAGCGGCAAGAGCGTACTCCTGAAGAGTGTTCGGTGAGAATGTCAAAGTCTTTTCTATCGGACGGACGTGAACCTTAGGCATGGCCAAAATACTAAGGAGACGGAGCCATCGAATGTGGTCCATTTTTATGCTGTCACGAAAAGATGGTGTTGGTCATAGTAGAGCAGTGTTCTCGCTCGGATAGACGGAGATAGAAACTGATAAACCCTCACACACACATACCCACACATGCACCAGCCGAATACTATGAGTGCAGTCAGGAAAAAACAAAATGGTGCTGGAGCAGTGTTCTCGCTCTGATAGAAGGACATAGAAAACTCCTTGAGCACTGCAATGTTTGATAGATCTGTACACAATTACGATTGTGCATTGCAATGCTCGATAGGCCTATAAGCAATTACGAAAAAAAATAATATGGTATTCGCCATAGTAGAGCAGCAGCAACAGCAGTGTTCTCGCTCAGATAGAAGGAGATAGAAACTCCTTGAGTACTGCCAGACCTATGTATCACGTGAAATGTAACCCGCACATGGTCGAAACCATTTTCTCAGCCAACCATTTTCAAGTGTCGAACGTCGCTTGACTCGAAGTGTTCGGCTGACGTAGAAAGAAATATTCGCTGTTGCGACCTCACAAATTTTCGAGTAACCGTGACAGCGGGTGGCACGTTACGAGCGGACATGCATTTCATTAAGATTTTTCTTCTTTTCCATTCCTGGAGTGCACCTCGAACTCGAGGAGGCTGGAATAGTTCGCTTTTCAATGTTTCCTTGACGATCTCTTAAATAATATGATCATACTCGAAGGTTCATAATTAAGATATCATTTTTAAGAGAACGCACGTGCAGATATCAATGTTATTGTTATGAGCACGCATATGCAGCTATCAATGTTATTGTGTGGAGGTGACAAGTGAAATGTGCGCTACGTCTAGGAATTAGAGCGGTCAATGAAGGGTGTCAAGTGAAATCTTATAATCTTTGATCATACTCGAAGGGCCATAATTAAGATATCATTTTTTAAGAGAACGCACGTACAGATATCAATGTTATTGTTATGACAGCACGCATATGCAGCTATCAATGTTATTCTGTGGAGGTGACAAGTGAAATGTGCGCTACGTCTAGGAATTAGAGCTGTCAGTGTTATTTATTTGGAGAGGTGTCAAGTGAAATGTTATAATCGTATACGTCTAGCAATTAGAGCTGCCAATGCGGTCAAAGTGATTCAAAGCGTCATCATTAAGATATGACGATCCCCGCCCCACTGGCCCTGCATACCTACCCACTCACCTCCTCTAAAACCAATCATCGAAGAGAATGACGGTCCCCCACTGGCCCAAAATTGCCCCACCTCCAACCCCCTCTATAACCAATGATCGAAGAGGACAGACAACCCCCTCCCCGCGCACCCCCTCATCCGCAAGCTGACCTCCCCCCCGCCTCCCGCATACCCCCTCGCCTACGGGACCCCCCCCCCCCCCCCCCACCTGAGATCCCACAGTCCCAGAAACCCCCACATCTATCTACTACGAATCATTGACGATATGACTTTAGATGCATTCGTAAATGGTTTGCCCCCGGAAGTTCGTACACAATTAAGATATATCGGTTATTCTGATCTTAGTGAAGCATACGATGCTGCAATTATAGTTTGCAACCGAGTCGAATCTGATCGAGAAAGATTTAGTAATTTAGAAACTCGACCACAGAATCAAGTTACCTGTCAAATATGCAATCGAAAAGGCCATGTAGCTTCAAATTGCTTTCAATTAAATAATACGAATTCGCAGTATCCTCGTACTAATTCAGATAGGTGGAAACAGCCACAGTCAAACGATATTCGCCAAAGGACCAATCCAGTTGAAGAGCATCCTAGAAACAGATTGATATGCAATTATTGTAGTAAACCGGGTTACGATATTTCCATGGTTAGAAAATATATAAATATAACCTGAACTTCGGTTCGTCCATCCAGGTGACCCAAGAATATATAAATACGAGCGGAGTGAGAATTGTTTGAAGACGAGAGATATCGTTAACATTTCTCCAGACGGAAAGTCCGTCGTTATTAAAGTAGAGTTGCTCTCAGGCCCCTTACCTCTCAAGTCAGGAACTCCGAAAGTTTAAAAGCATCCATTGTCGGTATCCTCGAGTCAGTTCATTGGCTATAATTGCTTGAATTTTCCCTCGGGGTTGGCCAACTGGTGACAGCGCAGCCTTGGTGCCCACTTACGTGGACACTTCTATATTTTCTCGTGTTCCCGTCCGCCTAGAACGTAACACAGAAGAAGCAGTTCCGATGGCTGATAGAAGTTTTGGTCACTAAATAGTATGATCTGCAAGCAGGTACTGTCAGGCGCAATTAAATTGATTCTCTGTACTTTCTACGTGATTTTACAGAGAGAACACTTGTTACGTCCCAGGGACTTCACCCTATATTTTTTGTTCTCCTTTCCTCCTTCCTATTTGAAAAGATTAAAAACATTGTTTATTTCTATTTAAAAATATTAAAAATGCGTTCCTACAAACTAGTCTCAATCAACTCACAAGCCTTCGAATCTTTGATTGAACCTATAAAATTATAACATAATTTTTATTAAAATTAAAAATATTAGAAATATGTCTTTAAAAACCCATCGCAATCGACTTAAAACACTTGAAAACATCGATAGAACCTAAGATTAAAATACATATTTTTCCAAACTTACCTTGTGAAAATCCATGTCCAAAGACTCCGTCAAATTCAAAGAAAAACCTGCAAAAAAAAGGAAAAAAGTTATTTAATTATTGTTAGTAATAATATTATGTAAATATAATTTTACAACTACACTCACTATTGTACATATGAACAACGTAGCGCAAATATCTAGTCCATAAGTTCCGCCGATACCTAGAAAATAATTTATTTATTAAAAAATATTATTGTAAAAATGGTTAACAATTAATTCCAATAAACTATGTACAGTAGAACCCCGCGTACTGCTCGCTCCTCGGGGGTGTACGCGCGCAGTACGCGGGGTCGGAAATTTTTATGGTAGTCCCAAAAACTCAACGGTCAGGACCCTTGTTTATAGCCTATGTCGTAAACCGAAAATGATTAACGCGGCATGTTTTCAGGGTGAAAAGTAATAGATTTATTTTGTCACTGAACATTAACAATTGTCTGCTTAATGAATTCACGGTATTTTTGCAAGAAAAACGATACCAAACTCGACTTAATTGGACCGCGTCTGTCATAGTACGATCATTCAAACCAGAAGTGCTCGTCCAGTAAAACTTCGCATACTGCTCATACTGCTCAAACATCGCATATACTTCGCATACTGTATGTACATACATATTTTGAAGCGAGCACTTTACGACTCAACAATGTACAATGTATATGTAGAAATCGACACTTATCATGTATTGCATTAAAACGCAAAATAGAACGAAATTCCCAACGCAGTGGATATGTATGTACTTTTGGTAACAAGATTATGTACAAAAGAATGGATCACACACAAATATGTCATATTTGTATAGTATATACATGTAATTTATATATGTATATATAAGCAGTACATACATGTGGTATGGTAAAAATATCCGTTTATATATCACATTTGTACGTCTGTGAGTGAAATTTAATACGAATCTTAAAACATAATGGAGCACGTGAAACGTAAAATTATTTTAGCACGATGGTTATAACGAAAAATTATTCGCTCGTCATTGTACTTAGAGTAACTTAAAACTAAATTATAAATATGTATTGTACATGCAAACGTGAATGAGGATATGTACGCGGCTGTATCCATAATCATCTCTCAAGTTGAGCTCTCTGCTCCCACTTCCTCCAACAACAACTGCATCAAATGTTGTGCCCGTTCGGATTTGGTATTTGCCCATCTTCGCGTTTGGCCAATTAATAGTCGTTCGTCAGTCAGTGTTATCCCTACGGTCGCCAGGGCTGTGTCCTCATCATCTTCCTCATCTTCTTCTTCACTTTCTTTATCCTCGGAATGATTTTCCTCGTCATCGTTATGTCCTTCCTCTTCGTCGCAATTTTTGTTGCCTTCGAGGTTGTCGCAAAATTGGACCCAATGCTCCACATCTTCCTGCGAGAGTGGTTCTTCTCGCAGTATTTGCAGTACGAATTGGGTGAGATCTTGCGGACTTTCGTCCTCGATAACATTGTCCGTGTTCTTATTTAACACTTTCCGCCAGGAACACTTAATATTGCTGGCCGAAATTTCCTCCCACGCACCAGCCACCAACTCGACACAATTCCGAATTGTAAATTCTTTCACGAAAGTTTTGGCTCCACCGGATGTCTGTACTAATTGCTCCAGCATTTTACGTCTGTAGCATTGTTTCAGTTTTGCCACTATACCCTGGTCCACGGGCCGAATCAATGACGTACAGTTTGGTGGCAAAAATATAATGTCTACACCAGTATCTCTTACGGCTTCATCCGGCAGAAAATGGGAAGAGCAGTTGTCAAGCAGGAGTATGATTTTGCCTACTCTTCCCTGCTCTTGCTGATGGCATTTAACTGCTGGGAGAAAGTGTTCCGTGAACCAGTCGGTGCACACTTTACGATCCACCCACGCATTCTTCTGCGCTTTATAAATAACGGGCAGTCGCGACATGTCCTTCAAGGCCCGTGGTCGTAAATACTTATGCACTAGCATTACCGGCAATTTGTGACTCCCTGTTGCGTTGGAGCAAAGGGCAAGAGTCACCCTTTCCTTCCGAGTTTTCCACCCGTCAGCCCTCCTTTCATTTTTCCCCGCAAGTGTCTTGCGAGGAAGTGCTTTCCAAGCCAAGCCTGTCTCGTCCTTATTGTAAATATCTCCGAGATCCACTTTTTCATCTGCAATTTGCCTTTCGAAGCGGCAGACAAATTCCATTGCACCATTCATATCAGCATCTCTCCTTTCTCCTTGTACTGATATCTCCCTGATCCCGTGCCTTTGCTTGAACCTAGACAACCAGCCATTACTGGCTTTAAACTCTCCTTGTCCGTCAATAGTTTTACTAATAGACAGGGCTGCCTGCTGAATAATTCGCCCACTAATGGGATCGCCCATCGCCCTCCTTTCCGCGAACCACTGGTAAACGCGGGTATCGAGTTCCTCGCATTCCGCCGGAGTTACTTTTTTTCTGTGGCCACCCACTTTATCAGAAAACTGATGGAGTATGGTGGACTGACGCTTTAGCCGTCTAATAGTGCTGGCGTGAACTCCATAACGCACTGCAACCTCACTAGGCGTTGCTCCTGCCTGCACTTCTTGGATGGCTTAAATACGCTGAGCCACTGTCAGCAGTGATCGGCATTTATTCTCCATGACTTTAAATCAGAATCACAAGAATCGTATACGAGTTGTCTGATTGGTATCGGCACATGTACTGACTTCATGGTCAACTCGACCACCGCTTTAATATAGCCGGGGTAGCTTAGATCAGGTCGGAATTCCCGCGGAAAACCCCATACGGGAAATGCCGGGCAGAAACCCCCATGCGGGAAATGTCATGGTGAAATCCCATGTAGAAACTCCCACGCGGGAAATGCCATGGTGAAAGCCCCATACTTGCAGCTACAAACATATGTAATACATATACGTGTACATACTCGGAAACACTGAGTACGTATAGCAAAAGGCTAATTTTTGTATAACTTTACGTTTCACATGCTCACATATTAAATTTCATACACACACACCCTCAAAATGCTCCCTCCGAAGTATAGATGCAGTAGGACCCCACAAGCAGTGAGCAGTATGCGGGGTCCCGCTTGACGAGCACTTCTGGCTTGAATGGTAGTATAACATTAGATGGTTTAATGAGGTCCAGTTGGATATCATTCTTCTCGCAGAAACATCACGAATTCGATGGACGAGAAATTATTAATGAAAAATTACTATACAAAAACTTTCATGTTTTACTTAAAAATATACCGCTTCTACCCTTGAAAGGTCGTAAAGCTGTAAACTCATAAACGACCGCCAAGGGTTAACATTTGAGACTTACCCTTGCATACATAATTAGTGGTGGGGATAAGCGACGAGCAGTACGCGGGGTACTCGAGCGAGCAGTACGCGGCGTTCTACTGTATGTACATGCAGGAGATACCAGAACCAGATTCAAAAAAACCGCGTTCATAAGAGTAGCACTGGAGCCAGTATCAATTCCCGCCACCAGATGGCGATGTGGCGCTAGGCGCTCTCTCGCTAGTTGTAATGCAATCCGCTCTGCTAATAAAGGGCTACTCCAGCCGTATTCTTCAGTCTTGACTGTCAGTCGTAGTGGAGTGGTCTCCAGCACACTGCTACTCTTCAGAGATACACGTTGAACGTAACTCTCGTCGGTGAATTATTAACCTCTCCTTCCCTTTGTTACGTCTCAGGGAGGCGTCGGCCGAAGGTCGTGATCTTCCGCAACCTATTAGTTGATCTAATTCCCAGACGCGCTTATTACCGACTTCGAAAAGGAGGAGGTACTCAATTCCACCGCTATATTTTTTTTTTTTTTTTTTTTAATGTTTGTCCGGCGAGAACTCTGAGATGGGTGGACCGATCGGGATGAAACCATACCTATCTTATAGAGGATGCTCACAGTTTGGTCCCATTATAAATTTTTTTGAAATTGTGTAACGCTAACCATTGTTATTGCATAAAAACCGAATTTCGCGCTGATTTCACGTTTCTACTACAAATTTCGTTTGTCCGGCGATATTTCCGAGATGGATGGACCGATCTTGATGAAACCTTGCCTATCTTATAGAGGATGCTCACGGCTTGGTCCCAATATAAATTTTGTCGAAATAGTTTAACGCTAACCATTGTTATTGCATAAAAACCGAATTTCGCGCTGATTTCACGTTTCTACTACAAATTTCGTTTGTCCGGCGATATTTCCGAGATGGATGGACCGATCTTGATGAAACCTTGCCTATCTTATAGAGGATGCTCACGGCTTGATCCCAATGTAAATTCTCCCTAAATTGTTTAACACTAACAATTGTTATTGCATAAAAACCGAACTTTCGATTGTCCGGCGATAGCTTTGGGATCGCTTGTGCGATAAGGATGAAACTTTGAGTAACTCATAAGGGAAGTTCTCGCGGTACACCCTCTTGCATAAATTTCGGAATGTACAAGCTTTTCTTTCTTCAACAAATTCGGCTACATTTCTTCGTCTATAACTGTTACACCACTGCAACGATGAAGTTCAAAATGAAATCGACCGCGAACCATCAATTTATTGATTTCCTATACTAAAAAGCATTAAATAAAAAAATATATTTAAAAAAAATGTGACCGACTTCGAAAACTGACAAAGTTCCAGAGAGCTGAAAACTAAAAGAGCTGAAAAGTACAAAATAAGCAACACAAAAAATGCTCTGAAAAGTAAAAAATAACTTCTTGTTGTCATGGATACAGAAATTTACATCAAGCCTAAATATTTTGCAACTTTTCGGAGGCGGCGCAAATATAAGTAAAATATTACAAAAGTCACAAAATCCTCACACTCAAATCTGGAAATACTCGTGGTCTCTATGTACATATATATGTACAAATTGAAGGGGCGAAGTATACCCTATCGAATATGCAAATATTGTTAACATTAACTAGTCTGGTATTCGACAATTCCGAATAATTCCGACATCTCATAGGTGTAGGTTAATCTAGCAAATACGCATATACGTATAACAGACTGCAGCCAATAGAACTATCGTTACTCTCCTGTCTACCATTTTGTTTTCGTCAATCATTAAAGTCGTCCTGTGGTTGGACTGGTAGATATATAGGGATAGAGATACATCGAAAGAGAGAGAGAGAGAGAGAGAGAGAGAGAGAGAGAGAGAGAGAGAGAGAGAGATTGAGAGGCGGGAGGAAGAGTACGAAAGCAAGAGTGAGAAAGTACGGGTAAGAAAGAAAATACGGATAAGCGCGGGTAAGACACACCAGTATTTGCCAGTAATATTTTACTTATATTTGCGCCGCCTCCGAAAAGTTGCAAAATATTTAGGCTTGATGCAAATTTCTGTATCCATGACAACAAGAAGTTATTTTTTACTTTTCAGAGCATTTTTTGTGTTGCTTATTTTTTTTCAATTATTATTTGCCTCGTTTTCGAGTCAGTCGCTTGCACTGAACTCTACCCTGGAATGAGGCACTGTTGTAGAGAGTCGAGAGGGCATGACTTACACGGAGAGGACTACTCTGCTTGGCCGCGCTATGATCCGGATCCGCACGGGAGAGGAAATCCTACAGGTAGGTAGTAGAAGTAAGCCAGGCAACTTGTTTGGAAGATGCTACTTACTTCGGCAAAACAGTAGAACTGGTGGGAATATTATCCCTTATTGTTCCGTTGCTTCGAGATTCGTTATCGAGGGTACTTAATATGTATGTAAATGTACGAAAGTGCGATAATGGGGTAAAATGGATTTATTAATCAGTAGTGGGATTGACATGGCTGGGGTGCGTAGTCGGCTCGCAGGCGCACTCCCATAAGCCAAAAGAAGAATTCCTCTTCATCTCGCCGGATTTCTTCGTATCGTAGGCGGCGATCGCGGACTCGGCTGCCAGAACGGTGACTCCGACGAGGGGTCGAATGACTATTGGCTGGTTGTTGGTTCGCGTGCATGAATGGTATCGGAATTGGTGAGGCGCTGTTCAGAAGCGCAGCTCCTTACGCTAGCTTGCAGCGCGTATGCCCAACTCAACGCTATGCGACAGCGCGATACGATGGGCAAATCTGTAATCCAATTCAATACCCTTTGAGAATACGGCAGGTACATTGTGAATTGTTCATATACGATTCGGTTCACAGTGGTGACGGGTGAAGGATGTAATATGGTCATTATGAACGAATAGTAAAACATGTGGTTTAAACTAAATAAGTATATTGGATAAATAGTTGTAGTACACTCGCGAAATATAATAGTTTCTGGTTGAATCTCGGAACAATGGATGAACTTAATGTTTAACGTGACAGTCAATCACTGAGTCTAATCGCGGCTATATTGTTAATACATTCGAATAGTATACGCACTGATAATATATAATTAAACGAATCTCGGAATAATAGAATAAGTATAATTAACGTATCGGTTGGACACGGAGTTCTATCGCGACTCTGACAGTTAATTGGACTCACGTTTAATGCGGCGAGTGGTTGCAGTGTTCGCTAAGTTCCTTGCAGGAATCTGGAGGTCCGTATAGCTGGTGTACCGTGATGCTGCACGAAGCACGAGCACTAGTGTTCACTACTCTTGACTTGTGTTAGAAGACTATTCTGAACTCTATAGTAGAGTATAGCTGGAGCACTGCGGGTTTAGGTCTACTGCTGTCAGGCGCACGATGAGAACTGATGGTCCGAGTGACTCTCCGGAGCCTCGTAGGGTCTCCGCGCAATGGGGCCGCGCAGTGCCCGCGTAGTGGGGAGCCAATCGGAGGCCTGGGATCGTGTCGGCGACCGAGTCCGTGCGGACTTCAAGAATGCCGACGTCGGCAATCCCATGTTCGGCGGGCTTCACGTGCGATGCAGCGTAGGCGATCCCACGCTGGACCGCGCGTGCCTTATCAGTAGTAGACGAGCTGGAGCCTCGCGCGTTATCTAACACCTCGTACGTGACTTTTAGTCATTTTGCCGTGAGAATGGAATGTGGGCTATGTCCACTGGACACTTCTTGGTCGTCTTCTCGTGAGAAACCCAAACGTAACTCTATAGCGAGCGCACGTGTGCTTGAGCACGTGGGAATCGCTGAATATGTTAAATGCTTGGCGCGAACTCGTCTACGCGGTGTTTCGAAGTTGTATGTATTCCTATAGCTTACAATGAGTATGCCTCCGATTATCCACGATCATTATTGCCATTACTGCGTTATTGCATGTTAATGTTCGTGGTTTATTGGGGCAGTTATTAAAAGACTACATTATAATAGATTAAAATAAGGTGAGATAACGTAGTGTTATGTGCCTGCGGCGTGCCGTGTCGTTGGTAAAAAAAATATATAGCTAAATAGGGCGGACAGGCGTGAGACGTCACACCTTCCTTACTGAGGCGCAATAACTGCACCGCCGGTATTCCTTCCTACTGAGGTGCAGCTTCGACGTTGGCACCTTCGGTCTCTCTCCTATCCTAAAAACTGATGCGCAATAACTGCACCGCCGGTATTCCTTCCTTACTAAGGCGCAATAACTGCACCGTCGGTATACTCCTTCCCTACTGAGGTGCAGCCTCGACGTTGGCACCTTCGGTACTCACTCCCTGCCAGACCCCCCAAGCCACCAGACATAAAAAGAAGGAACTGCTTGCATTGTCATCTGGTAGTCGCGATCGGGTACTAAAGACGCCGCGGGCGGTTTGAAACGTTTAAAACTTTCTTCACAGTGTTACGCACCCGAGCCTAGATTATGGCTGTGATTGGTTCTGTACACAGCTTAAATATAATAAATGGTATACCTTTTCGTAGGTATTGAGGTAGCTTAGGTGGTAGCGGCCTGGGTATCGGACGGTTAAGGATCCGAGTTCGAATCCGTACCGCGGCACAATATTTTTTAACTTTTTCATTTGTTCTGTCCACAACTTAAATATAAGAAATGAAGTATTATCGAGTAGTACCGTAGTATAGCATAGGTGGTAACGGTGGGGTGACTGTCGAAGGTATAAGTTCGACCCCCTTCGCAGGTTAGATTTTTTTTTATTTTGTCGTGCCATGTGAAAATATGACTGCATAATTCAACGGCTTATCACCGACAAAATTATATAAATTAAAAAAATATATATATATATAAAGAAGGAAGACGGTTAGAAATCCGAAAACAAGTTTTTACATGTTTGTTAGAATATCTCAATTCCTGCTTAATTTAATTCCACTCATGTACTTACGTGAGTAGGTCCCTTTTTAATTTGAGGCTTAATAACTAATACTGAAAATAAAGCATGAAGGAAAAGAACAAACAGTAGACAAGTATAATTAAATGTAATACATATCTTTATTAATATATTGCAACAAATTACATACAAATATTCCCCAAAAAGGATATTATTAATATCCGTCCAGCTATTAGTTCACTTTTGGATAATATTTTGTATATTATCCTAAAGTGATCCAGATCTCACCACGTGGAGGTTGCTGGAATAAAGATCCAAGTCGTCCAATACAACTAAACTTACATAATTTCATAATTAAACCTATAATTCATGCTTAATAATAAGCATGCACTCCCACCAGAAACACAAAACCCCACAACAAACACATGCACTTACACTTCACTCTTTCTTAATATTACCGTACTTATATTTTCTACTTCCTAAAGTATTGGCTAAACGCATAAGGGCGTCAGCATCGCCAGCATTATTTTGTACATTTACTGCGCCCTTTAAAATTCGCCTAAGGTTATCGCAATATTTTTTTATTAAATAAATTACATAATTTTTAACTATATTAGATTTTAACGCTGTACAATGGGCGCAGTCCGCGAATTTAAAATCTACCGAACCCAGAATATGCGTGACTATGAGGGAGGTGACTTTCTTTATGTGTGCTATTCGCGGACTTTAATTCTAAAATATTACCGTAGCACACATCGCAATCAAAGAAAGGTAAAATGACGTTAAGAAGAAAGTCTTGAGCATGCTTCCTCCCTGCATCGTCGAGCGGGGCATAGGGATTGAAATCAATTGAAAATTCAAAGTCTGGTTGTGCCTCATTTACTTCTACATTTACTAAATTGTCCTCTATGCTCCTATGTTCTAAAATGTTTTGGAGACTTGTAATAACACCCGTGGAGGATTCTCTGTTAATACAAATCGCATAACGTGAGTGGACCAGACTCACTTGATTAAATAAAAGATTTTTATAATAATTACGAAAATCGCTAGCGGACGGACGGACATTTCGGAGACCTTGCTGCCGAATTTGACCAAAAAAAATTTCAAGATGGTCCTGATTGAAATTTTGCGGAAAAAATGATTTGAACCCGAAATTGGCAAGTAATGTGCGGAGTATTTTGAAATGTTTCAACGTAGAAACCCAGTTGCGTAACACAATAGGACGACTTCGCTGACTGGGCCTCGACGTTTTAAACCGCATTGATTCAAAAACCGCGATACCGTCATTCCATACAGATTCTTGAGCGCATTGCTCATGACCTGTCGGAATTTCTGTTTTTAAAATACTAGTTCTAGAATCGTGTAATCCTCCGTTCAGGCTGTCAAACAAGTCGTTTATAAATAACAGTAACATCGCGGTGTCTCTAGCAGCCCGAGGCATTTTACGGGATTTACAAGTACTTTTTACTGATTGTTCCGCCATGGAAGTCACGACGGATCTTACGGTGCGGCTAAATACTTCTGTACAAAGCGAAACTTTCATTTTCTCCTTATGAGATGGCTCCAAATGGGCGTGGGTTAATTTTTCTAACAACTTAACTATTCCATTCCGCGATTGATCAATAAAATACGCATCAACTATATGCGACCATTTCGCTACTCTAATTATTCCGTCTTTTGGGAATTCCAAATCTTTATCTATAAAATTATTCCTTACGCATTTTAATAAATGAGGTGCATCATACAATGGTACGATGGTCATACCTCCTACTGAAATTACTGAATTATCCTCCCCTAATTTTTATTCAATAATTAATTGGCGAACAGCCTTCACATTACTCCCCGCTTGGTCGCATATAAATGCAACAATATTCAGACCCGTTTCACACGTCGCTTTTACAATTTTTTTAAACATGCTAACGATGTCGTCCGACTTATTGCTAGAAGAGCAATAAGTATAAACAATAGGCTGTTTTCATGGATGTTCGCTGCTAACACTGCGAAGCATCCATACAGCCGCATGGGACACAATGCACCTAATAGGGGCCGACCCATCGTCCATAAAGCCATCTATCTGGTCTAATTTATCGTTAAAAATTAAATTTGGACTGAGCTGTACTTCATCTACGTTAACGTACAACATTTATCTTTGAAATCTTTAAAACTTTGTACAAGAAATTTCAAATCTTTAAATACCGATTCGCCTATTCCGGGCTGTACATCGAAATTTATGCTAAAACGCCTTAAACTTTCAACGGTAGGCAAGTAAAATACCTTAGCGTTAGTCCTAAAAAGCGTTAAAGCAAAAATCCTATCTTCTATATTATAAACGCGATGAAACTTACTTGTACCAGTGTTCCGTAGTTGGCACTCCACGAAAGTCCTCGCATCTTCTGGTAGACGGTCCAGTGCAGCCATCTTCGTCTTCATCCTCTTCAGCTCTTTTCTTGCTTCACGAAGTTTCCTTCTGGATTGATCCAGAGCTTTCTTCAGGCTGACTGCATACGTATACAGTTGACGGTCTTCTTTGCCCAAGTCAGCCCTTCTAGCGGTCCTAAAATACTGCAGTACCGAGACTGCAAAAAAGTATAAAATAAATAAAATTGAAAATACTATTAGCATGCAACATTCCATGCAAAACGGCTACAATGCCAATAAAAATATATTCCAAGCAACGCGAATACAGTAATAATAAAAAAACATTCCATGCAGTTACTTTATGCATAATGCTTAATAAATAGCAATTCTAACTACGAAACTAAATCGAAGGAAAAAACAAACTAAAAACTTTAAAGATAAAAAAAATAAAAAATTATGCCATGTCCTTGATTAGAGATATATTGGCACATTAATGATTCACGTGTGGGCTGCATTGGCTGCTCTCTCCTAATTCCAGCACAATCAGCCAGGAAATGTGGACAGAACCCTTGGGTCGTTGGTACCTTTCCTCGGTGGTCGGGTAGCCTTCTTCTTGACAATTTTGACTTCATTTTCTGGAAACGTAACATTTTTTGTGTTATAAAACTTATATCAAAATATCAAAGTTATAGACAAGATATGTATATATCATCTATGTACCTGTATCATAAACAGGATGCAAGACATTCCGATCACTCCCATCTGCTGCTTGGTCCTCTTTGCTGGTCATTGGAGTAGGCTCCGCAACACTCATACAAGCATTTACATCATCACCTTCTGTTGAAAACAAATTTTATTAAAGAATAATACTTTAATGAAACTTTTATATATGTACAATGATCCACCAATTCGTTCACATACTCCAACATCTTACTAATACTATGATTGTCTTTTTTTGATTTCAAGTCAAAGACTATTATACTTCTATACTATATATATTATACTATATTACTGTTGTGTGACGTCCCAGTCACGCGCCCACGCTGGCAGGCGGAGAGTTCAGAGCGCCGCCGCTAGAGGTCTCAGTCTCACTGAATCTTCTACTTTCTCGCAAGTGCTTGCTACAGCCTGCGATCGAATATATACAAGTTCCAAGCATCCTCTAGTATCCCCCAGCGTCTAGGGCAGGGGTCGGCCACGCAGCCCTACTGATGAGTCTGTGGTCGACTCCAAGACGAAACGCTCCCCTCCTCTTTTCATACCCCTTCAGCTACCAAGCCTCCCCGACAGCCTCCATTGCGTCCATGCAGTGGCACCTCGGTGCGATACACTTGGACGGCGAGGCAAGATCCCTTTCCTACGCTGTTGTGTCCCGTCGACGCATCCGGGATCCGAACAACAGACGTAACACTCCATTGCGTCCATGCAGTGGCACCTCGGTGCGATACACTTGGACGGCGAGGCAAGATCCCTTTCCTACGCTGTTGTGTCCCGTCGACGCATTCCGGGATTAGAGCAACAGACGTAACAATAGAAGTTTTGGTCACCAAATAGTATGATCTGCAAGCAGCTACTGTCAAGGGCATTTAAATTGATTCTCTGTACCTTCTACGTGATTTTAGAGAGAGAACACTCACTTTCATCAGCATAAGAAGGTCCGATGGCTGATAGAAGTTTTGGTCACCAAATAGTATGATCTGCAAGCAGCTACTGTCAAGGGCATTTAAATTGATTCTCTGTACTTTCTATGTGATTTTACAGAGAGAACACTCACTTTCATCAGAAGAAGCAGTTCCAATGGCTGATAGAAGTTTTGGTCACCAAATCAGGAGACTCGGTAGAGTCTCGCGCCAAGTAGTAGTTATATATATAGTACAGCGCGCGACTACCGAGGATACTTATCCCGAAGTGTAGTGGTTATCGTCTGCTATAAAACTTTTACCTCGATTTATGTAAAAGTCACAGCTCCAAGGATTTATTTCTGAATTTTGTATTTTTTCGTTGATTTTTCTGAATCGAGTGAGCCAAGAATCCAGCGAATCGGTTCAGTCGTTCAAGAGATATGGATTTCTCCTGCTTATTCGTCTCGTGAAAACGGCAAGGCAAATTAAGATTCAGGGGAACATGTCCCTAAAAATGTGACTTTCACTTTTCTCATACGAGATGGCAGCAAATGGAAATATCGTATTTACGTTACCGATCTAGAATCAGTAATCTGTGTCATACCGACACATTGGTTAAGCCGGTTATGCCATGGCTGGTTATGTGTCATAATGGTTATGTGACACAGTCCAATTTTATTATTTTATTTTATTCCAGATTCCATGCTTTTATTTAGTTAATAAAAGAGTATAGTGTCTTTGCCCCTGTCCCTGTAATCTTGTCATTATTAAGAATTATGAAGTGTCAAATGTGTTTGGTGAACGAGTGCTGATTTCCAATAATTAAAATTGTCAAGAGTGTAGCATATTAATCGTTAAAGCAATATTAACAATTACTTATTTACAGTTTAAGGGAATGCTAGGTATTAGTAATCAGTACTTGCTTAAACTTCTTTCAGCACTTTAGGTTTGCGCTCCGTCAGCTAGGTACTTGACAGTCAGGAATAATTTGTAAAGTGTTAAGTCCAATCATCTAAAATTTCAGTATATTATAGCTATTGGGAATCTCTCTTTTGCTACTCTGAATCATTATTTGATTTAAAGCATTATAATTATAATATATAAACCATGCAAAATGCTCATAGGCAATCTAATTTAGTTGTATCATGACTGTCAAGTTTATCGCTTAAGGAACACTTCAGCTAAAGAATAAAATGAATTAAGCAAGCAATAATTATGAATCATGCGTCCTTTAGCGATATACTACCTATTAATAATCAGTACTTGCTTAGTAAATTTCATTACTTTAGATTGTACGCTCCTTCAATTACGTATGTATTTGGCAGTCAAGACACACCAATGTTACAGTGCGTATGAGGGTATAGCTTATCTAAGCTGCAATTTAAAAGCATCCTAGCCATTGCTAATTTCTCTGTTGCTAATGCGAATCATTAGTTGATCTAATACTTTACGAATTATATCAGGCAAGCAATATGCACATATGTACTTTAATTTAGTTCTTCTTGATCGTCAAGTTTATCACTCAAGGAACGCTTCAGTTAAAGAGAAAATTTCATCACTTTAAGTTGTGCGCTCCCTGAGCTATGCATTTGACAGTCAAAGTACACCAAAGTTAGAGTACGTACAAGGGTACAGCTTAAGGAGCGCACAATCTAAAGTAATGAAATTTACTAAGCAAGTACTGATTATCAATAGGTAGTATATCGCTAAATGACACAGGATTGATAATTATTGCTTGCTTAATTCATTTTATTCTTTAGCTGAAGTGTTCCTTAAGCGATGAACTTGACAGTCATGATACAACTAAATTAGATTGCCTATGAGCATTTTGCTTGGTTTATATATTATAATTATAAAGCGTTAAATGAAATAATGATTCAGAGTAGCAAAAGAGAGATTCCCAATAGCTATAATATACTGAAATTTTAAATGATTGGACTTAACACTTTACAAATTATTCCTGACTGCCAAGCGCATAGCTCACGGAACGCTTCAGCTAAAGAGGTAAACGCTGAGATGAGAAGGGTAATAGACAAGAAGGCATATTTAGGAAGAAAAATTTATTAAAAAAAGTGTTACATACAGGGTGTTCCGTAAATGTCGTAAATGACTATAGCCATCTTGTAGAGGAGCGGGCGGGGATGAAAATGGCTATTTCGGAAATTCTCGATCGGCCCTCAATTCCGAGTTATTTAACAATAACTTAGGCAACGCCCCTCGGGCTCTTGGCAAATCTTGGTCGACTATCTCCTGCTTCTCCAAAGGGGGATGTGATAAAAACATCTTGCCGGTCGGGTTACAAGAATCGCGATGGAGGACGAACGGGTGCTCAGTCACTCGATTCCCTCGAAAAAAAGACTATCGTTGTCGATGCGTCGTACCGACGGCCTAGCCGGCAGCTCCTTGCATGCGTGGTTCTCAATGCCCGAGCGCGGCAGTGCCGTGACGGCGCGGCATCGCCCCACGGACGCTCACTTTTTGCATTTCTTCTTGCTTTTCGACTTTCTTAATCCGTTCAAAAACATTAAAATGTAAAAAAAAGCGCCAAGTAGTCTTGTCCCTCACCCAAAAACAGATCTTGCCTCACAAAAAAATCGGCTGTATTCCACAAAAATACCACAAAAATAACGGTGTGATGAAACCAGGTCTATCAAATTGACCAAAAATGTAAATCGATATCATTGGAATGCCAAGTCCTGATTCAAATACTCTAATCCCACAAAGGAATTTAATGGTAGTGCAGGGAACACAAATATTGTGCTTAATTGAATGAATATTTAAAAAAATTAATGTCATACAGAACTTACAGAACTAAATATTCTACGAACAATCAAGAACAGGAACAGGATGTGAAAAACAAACTTCACTTAGGAATATATAACAAAGCATATGTTAAACAATCGTGAAAATTAAATGAAAAAATATATCTCTTGTGTTCGTTCAATTTATCAACGAAAACGTAATACTTGGCCCGCCCGGTTCTTCACAAATCCAGTTTCAAGTCTACACACAAATGGATGCAACCTTATTATTCAAATGATACCTAACATCATTACGAATCGCTATTGTATCGTTAATGTTAGGATGTAAGATAGACTGTATTTTTTGGAAAAAGTAACTTTCTTTGTGATTGCTCAGATGGTAAATTATTATTCAAATGATACCTTTCATCATCGCAAATCGCTATTGTATCATTAGTGTTAGGACGTACGATGGACAGTACTTTTAGGGGAACGGAACTTTCTTAATGATAGGACATAGCTGTAATAATAAATTATGAAATCTAGAGAGAGATATAATATCGCATTGTGCTGACAATGCCTTTTCCTCGTTATTAGTGTTACTTGATGGAGATATTAGGCAAACTGTTTCAGTGGGCGCAACTTCCATTTCTTTTTCATGAAATCGAATTAATCACGCCTCTTTTGCTCTCTGCCTTTTTGCCTGTACTACCGGCAATGGCAAAACTTTCACAAGAGTACAGTGTGCTGAATCTTGCTGGAAATGCTCAATAATATGGGATTTTAACATTGTGATGAGGTGACCACGCATTTTCGCCTGATTCCATTCGTTTGCCGTGTGAAAGACTTGAAACTGGATTTGTGAAGAACCGGGCGGGCCAAGTATTACGTTTTCGTTGATAAATTGAACGAACACAAGAGATATATTTTTTCATTTAATTTTCACGATTGTTTAACATATGCTTTGTTATATATTCCTAAGTGAAGTTTGTTTTTCACATCCTGTTCCTGTTCTTGATTGTTCGTAGAATATTTAGTTCTGTAAGTTCTGTATGACATTAATTTTTTTAAATATTCATTCAATTAAGCACAATATTTGTGTTCCCTGCACTACCATTAAATTCCTTTGTGGGATTAGAGTATTTGAATCAGGACTTGGCATTCCAATGATATCGATTTACATTTTTGGTCAATTTGATAGACCTGGTTTCATCACACCGTTATTTTTGTGGTATTTTTGTGGAATACAGCCGATTTTTTTGTGAGGCAAGATCTGTTTTTGGGTGAGGGACAAGACTACTTGGCGCTTTTTTTTACATTTTAATGTTTTTGAACGGATTTCATGTCTTTTTGGTCGTTCATTTAAGAATTGGAGCAAGGGACAAGAATACTTGACGTTTTTTCTTTACATTTTAATGTTTTTCGAGGAGTGAGAGGATTGTTTTTGTGTACAATTTTTTTTAAATGAGGAATATTTTTTTGTGTAGTCAGTTCTGTTTATGATTTTGCAAAGGAGTCGCTAAATGCAGACGGGACCTTGTTCTTTGCAAAGGTGTCGCTAAATAAATACAGACGGGACCTTGTTCTTTGCAAAGGTGTCGCTAAATGCAGACGGGACGTTGTTCTTTGCAAAGGAGTCGCTAAATGCAGACGGGACCTTGTTCTTTGCAAAGGAGTCGCTAAATGCAGACGGGATCTTATTCTTTGCAAAGGTGTCGCTAAATAAATGCAGACGGGACCTTGTTCTTTGCAAAGGAGTCGCTAAATGCAGATGGGACCTTGTTCTTTGCAAAGGTGTCGCTAAATGCAGACGGGACCTTGTTCTTTGCAAAGGAGTCGCTCGGTGCAGACATAGGCTGTTTATCTACTTTTTTTATTATGGGGATAAGCCCGACATCTGTTCAAAGTTAATAAATTTTTATATGAGATCATTTTGATCCATGTTTTTCAAAAAAGAACAGATAGGCATCTTTTGCACCTCTCGGCCACTGCATTTTTTGTATAATCTTTTCATCATCAATATTAATGAATGTATTTTTCTTATTTCTTACAAAACATGTATAATGCCCAGTGTGGTTATTATTTTTATTATTTTTTTCATGGTAGAATATAGCGCTTATCGCTCTATATGTTTTTTGCGCGATAAGTATTTTTGACGTATGTGCACCTGCGATATTATATTTTTGCATCTTAATAATTCTCTGTTCCCTTTTTTGAAAGGGTAATAACTGAATTAATATAACATTTGCAGCCATCGTAACATCAGTTTTAAACATCATTGCGTTACTTCCACAATGAGTGCACGAAGAACCATCTAATTCATGCCAGTTTGAATACATCTTAATTATTTCTTGCAGGCCTTTACTTTGTCCTTTTAGTTCACATAATGGTAGTGTCAAAATTACATTTTTCTCAGTACTCGCAGTCGTTTGATGGCAAGTTTTGCAGCGCAGTTTATGAGTTAACTCGTGTTCCAGAGTTTGTCTAATACTGTTATTACCATTTATAACACTGAGTAAAAATTCAGCAGCATCTTGTGGAATGTTTTCAATGAAAGTTCCACCTAAATATTGCCTAACACCAAGAGAATTAAGGAGTGGCACTCCTTGACTTATGAAGACTTGGGCCAAAGCTTTTAGCGCATCATGTTTTTGGAGATTGAGCATTTTTTCACAAATAATCTGACAATGAAGCATACATTGCATACTTACGTTAGCGTATGCGGATACATGGTCGGAATTGATAAAGCCTTTAACAGAACGTACTACAATTACCGTATTATCTGCATGCAATGCATCAATACTAGTTTTTGGTAGTCCGGCCCAATATCTGTCAGTAATTTTCTGCTTCCTTTCCGTCACATAATTTATATTTGCCAGATCAGGTCTGTAAATGCCTCTTAATCTGTTATATTCCAATATAGCTAATTTATTAGCTTGTATAGAGTACGGATCGAAATTAATCAAATGCAAACCGTCCAACGAAGTTACACGTGATAGTGCAACGTACGTCTGACCGCAGCTAAAGACAGTATTACCTGCGTCGACGATAACTGTTTTTAAACTTAATCCCTGACACTTGTGGGTAGTAATACCATAGCTAAGAGATATTGGAAATTGATGACGAATGACATATGCTTTATCCATTACTTGAAATTTCGAAGTAACTCTTTCTAATGAATATGTCTGACCAGTTGATAAACGAAACTGTATAGTTTGAATATCACCATTAGCTTCCACTGCTTCGGTAAGTCCAACAATTTCTCCAATAGCACCATTCACCAGGCCTAGTGTGACATCAATGTTACGTCTCAGTATTATTTTGGCACCAACTTTCACAATTATATGTCTGCTTAAGCCAGCTGTCTGAGAGTTGTCTTCCTCATATTGATCTAAGAGTTTATTCACACGTTTCTTTAAATACTCCGCACAATCGAGAACATCGCGTGGTATCATCACCTTTTTGTCGCATATTTATACTCAATTCATCGTAAGTGAATAGCTCAGTCCACAAATTGTAACTGGCCAACGAACCCAAACATTTAGCATTTTTCTCTCTCGAAATTTCGATAAATGCCGGCTCTTCGTGAACAGGTGGTAATTGTAATAAATCACCAAACAGAAGAATATGCTTTCTGCCAAACCATCCATCGTTCGTGTCAACTGTATCGAATATTTCTGCCAGTCTCAGATGTATAAACATTAAGGTAACATTCGATATCATCGAAACTTCGTCTATAATGAATAGAACAGTATTCTTTAAGTCGGTACGTAATGTTTTCAAGACCATATCAGATAAAGGTCTATAGCTAGGAGTTTGACCGTGTTCAACGGGAAGTTGAAGTAATCTATGTGCGGTTAAACCATCGATATTGAATGCTGCTACTCCAGTAGGGGCTAATACAACAGTATTTTTCTCTACTACTTGTTTCGTCCAACATCGCAGTGCCTTAATCAAGAAACTTTTTCCTGTTCCGCCTTCTCCGCTGACATATAAGCGCAGCAGTGGATCATTCGTATCGTCTAAATTGGTAGCAATTGTCTTTGTAACCTTTTCAAAAATCCTTTTCTGATCAGGATTTAATTCTTGTATCATCTGCGTAATGTTACAATCAGCAATTTTTGCATTTTTCTCCATATCTTTCAAGTCCATTATTGCACCTTCCACCTCAAGAGGTTGGCATTCCATCTCATCGAATGAATCAGGTTTCTCATTCTTACGTTCATTTTCTAAAATATTTTGCTTAATTAATTCTTGTACATGGTCGACAGCTGCTTGACATTCTTCTAGTCGTTCATGGTACTGAAGACCATTAATAATTTCTGACTTTACCGATGCAAATGCTTCGGTATAAGTATCGTAGCATCCTTTTAACTCGTCCAAATCCCTCCAGGGTTTAAACAATAATAACATTGAATAATAGTATTTTTCTGGATTAAGGTTCTTATTATATGTGAAATGGTTAATCAGGTAACCACGATCTCTTTTTTTCAAGTATAAGCGAGTTTTTGAATCGTAGAATTCTAACGTGCACTTTGAAGTTTTAACTCGCGAAACGTCGTACCACTTAGCAAAGTCGTACAAATTCCACGCTTCCAACCCTTGCGGTCTGTTCGGATAATAATTATCAATGAAGGAGTGACAAAATATATCTGTCGATTGCGAATCGAGTTCAGCAATTTCCTTTCGCGTTTTAATTTTCCTACTTCTTATTTGATTGACATCTAACCAGCGAAATGTCGTATGGGGATCAGTCCTGTGTAATGCAATTCCCAAAAGAATATCCGCGGCTTCAATGGCTCCGCATTCTCTGTTGCTTAAACTCCGTAATCCAATGTTCCACAAATTGCTATGGAGAGACTTTGTACTGTTTATTACGCTAAAAGTATCCACACCATAGCTGCATTCCGTTTTAGTCGTGTACTTTGTACAATAGAAATTTAAGAGAGCTGACTTTTCACCGATAAATTGAATATCCATATTTCCTTCCCAAGCCGTGAGTATGGTAGGGTTATAATCATTTATATTTTTCTCATGTTCCCCACGAGGCAAATCGTATAGACGATTTTTACTTTTTAACTGCTTTCTATTTGCTATAGAGACTGCGAGATCTCTTAATATTATCTTGTCTGTCACCGGACGTGAAAATCCAAATCGGCATTTTGTTGCGAAACCTTTCTTGGTTTTCTTTTTTCTTTGACAATAAGAGTTGTGGTAATGCTCTTGGTGAGTAGTGACCCGTCGATATAATTGCGGCGATACTTTCTTATGGGGCATCGTACAAGTAACATATTGCAATATGAAACTTTTTACATCCTCGTCGGATGATTTTCCTATTATGGGCGCACCTTCTATCCAAAGCATCAAATGCCAGTGGGGCATTCCTCTATTTTGGTACTCGCGTCTCACAAAATAATGCTTCACTTTCCCTACGGGATTGTCGGAGGAGCAAATGAAATCTAACATTGCTTGGAATTTGTTTTCTATAAATCTAGCTGCAGATACTGGACCGGCAGCAACCAATTCGTTTATTGATTTTATGGAGCACAAACTAGGACTTACTTCTTTGATATATTCCGCCAAGTCCGACCATAGATATTCTGCCGGACTTAACGTTAAAAACCAAGTTGCTGGCCCATAGTCGCGTGTCATAGCATTAACATTACTTCTCACTTTACGCCAATATTGTTTTGTATTTGGCAATTTTCCAAAAATAGTCTCCAAATTTCCTTCCAATTCTTTTGTAGACATGGATTTTAAAAATTCAGTCGCTGTATATCTTACACGTGGATTGACAGTGTTGAGTTTGTGATAAATACCGCTACTGATTTGACGCATATTAGCATTGTTCATTAAAAAGAACAAATATTGAATATTTAAGCGGAAATGTGAATGTTTCGACATCAATCTCGACTTTACAAAGTCGAAATCCCGTATAGGAGTTTGTCTTTGCTGATTTATACCGTTCTTGCCGTATGGATATAAGTCTGGAAAGCACAGAACATCCAAATCTTGGCAACGATTGTCTAGAGGAGCGGCTTCGACTTTCAACATTTGATACAGCTCAGTAGACGTATTATTTTGTCTTTTCTCGCACTGAGGGTATATAGAGAAATGTTCATAATACAAATCTGGGTCGGTAATATGCGTTAGCATTGCAGCAGGCTCATCCATTTTCTCACCTTCATCTTTATTGATCTCGAATTCTGTTTCTGTGAAGTCTTCACTTAATAAATCTTTGTGAGAACGGGGCAAAATAATTTTTGAGTACAACGGGTTATTTTGCTTCATCCATCCCAAAAGTTGAAAAATTTTATTTAAATCCACCAATTTCTCCCGCACTATTTTTGATTTTGTTGGAATTCCACGTACTAATATATAAACTTCATGATTAAGATTTATTGGAGCCTCTGCGGGGCATATTTTCTTTAAACTCTGCTCGATTGGCAGCGGTAAATGAAATACCCTTCCTTTTATTTTTGGTATCATGTGCCTGTGTGGTATCTTTTTATTCATTACTGTACCACATCGTTGCACACATTGAAATGCTTTGGCACGCTGAATCAAAATTTTTTCATAATCATTCAACGTTGACAGTGACTCAGGCATTCTTTCTATATAGAGATTATTTAATACACATACTGGCGGCAAGGCGCTTCTACGGAAATAACCTTTGCAATAATGGCAGATATAGCCAACGTGTATCTCGCGTTCTTCTAAGTAATCCATTAACCTATCCCAATATTTTCCAACCATTAGATTTCTTATGTTTGCCACACAAGTAACATTTTTCCGACAATGCAATTTCTCGCATGATATACATGCATTTCGAGGAGTGTCCATAGATCTTTCCGTGAATAATTTAAACGCTGTAGAATATTTATCAATGATATAATCCTCATTTAAATTAATTTTGTTTTCTTCTAACACCGAATTTTTTGATGCCACTTCCTCTGCATTTTTAATTATTTCCCTGATGGCTACAACGTCTCCGGCTTCCAATGCCTTATCTAAATCTTGCAGGATTTTATATTGCTCAGTCAAACGATTCATCAATCTACCGATGCTTCTGACTCGCGGAAAGTGCGGAGACAAGAAATGTATTGCCAGGGGTAATGATTGACAAATATCGGGTTTTATATAACAACTATGCGAATGCCCCAATTTAGTTGTATATTTTGTCGTACATCCCTTCAAACGCTCTACTAGTTTTGGTATGTTCTTTATTTGCCTACATTCAGATACAACTTTAAGCAATCGCTGATATCGCTCAAGTATTTCAGACTGCTGGACTGTACAAAATTCATTGCAAACCCATGATTTCTTAGACTTTACGTCGGGTTTGGATTCTATTAATGCTAAAAGATTTGTAACCTGTCCATACTTATTCATTACGAGAGACATCTCCTTTAATTTGATAATACTAAAATCGTATGCTGACTCTGAAAAATACGATTCCGTCGTAGGAGTATGTTTGGAGCTACCACACAACACATTTCGAATACTATCAATGTCATCGCAAGCAAGTGCTGACAACTGTGTTAAATACAATTGAGCATTTTCTCTCACACTATGCAGTGCCTTTCTGATATTGGATATATAATTCTGTCTAACGAACAAACACCATTTTAGTATTCGTTCAGCCTCAATTCTTCCGCTGATAAGTGTTTCACTTGTAAGATGTTTGGATATTTTCCGAATGTAATTTTCAGCACTTCGCTGTAAAACTATAGTATTGCCACAAATGCGGAAGTTTCTATATTTCTGACATATTTTCTGTGCAATACGCATTTTGCCTTTTACAAGAAAACTCTTGTGACATTTGCTATAATACTTTTTATTACTTAAAGTTCGCTTATCTTTATTGGTTTCCAAATATTTCTTGTGATTTATTCGTAATCTATCTTTATTTTCTACATAATATTTTCTAATCATTATACGCCTTTTATCTTTATTGTTTGTATAAAATTTTTTATTCATGATATGTATGTTTTCTTTATTTTCTATACGATATTTTTTTTTCCACATACTTATTCGGTCTTTAGTTTTTATATTATATTTCCGATTACAGTTTTCACAACTTCTCGATAATTTACCTTTTTTACCTCCGTTATTGTTAAGCCCGGACAGAGTTAGTCTTTTTTCAACATTTTCACTAAATTTGTCGCTAGATGAAGATAAAGACTGTTTCTCTGAAATATCATTTAAGTCAGACATCAGCTGTGTCTTTGATATAGTATTTTTGCTTAATTCTGACATCAGCTGTTTCTCTGAAAAATGTTCATTTAAGTCAGACATCAACTGTGTCTTTGATATAGTATTTTTGCTTAATTCTGACATCAGCTGTTTCTCTGAAAAATTTTCATTTAAGTCAGACATCAGCTGTGTCTTTGATATATTATCGCTTAATGTAGACATTGTTGCCCTTTTCTTTGCAAAGGAGTCGCTAATCGCAGACGTGGGCCTTTTCTTTGCAAAGGAGTCGCTAAATACAGACGCAGGCCTTTTCTTTGCAAAGGAGTCGCTTAACGCAGACGTTTCTCTATTCTTTGCAAAGGAGTCGCTAAATACAGACGTAGGCCTTTTCTTTGCAAAGGAGTCGCTAAACACAGACTTTCCCCTATTCTTTGCAAAGGAGTCGCTAAACACAGACGTGAGATTGTTCTTTGCAAAGGAGTCGCTCAATACAGACGTGCACCTTTTCTTTGCAAAGGAGTCGCTAAACACAGACATGGGCCTTTTCTTTGCAAAGGAGTCGCTACATACAGACTTGATTGGTGCGTTTTGACTAGAAAGAGATATAATATCGCATTGTGTTGACAATGCCTTTTCCTCATCATTAGTATTGCCTGATGAAGATATTAGGCAAACTGTTCCAACGGACGCAATTTCGATTTTTTTCTTGTGAAATCGATTTAATCGCATCTCTTCTGCTTTCTGCCGTCTTGCCTGTACTACTGGCAATGGCAGAACTTTTATATGATTGCAGTGTTCTGAATCCTGCGGGAAATGCTGAATAATGTGAGATTGTAACATTATAATGAGGTGACCACGCATTTTCGCGTGATCGTATACAATTTTATTTGGCCGAATATTGAACAGCAGCGAAGTTGCAAACGCTATGGCGAATACACCACAGTCGTTTCCATTCGGTTGCTGTTGAACTTTCGGAAATATAACAGTTCTTTTATTCAAATCATAAAAGGGAAACAATCTCTTTAAGAATATTTTATGATGATTATGTATTTCCCTTTTATTTAACGAATCATATATGAATATAGATTTTGTGTCGTAATAAGCACATACCCAATGTCCATCCAGATCTGAAGTGCCACTAAATAAAATTTGTATATGCTGCTTATCTTGTGGCACTTCATTTATCCTATCAGGACATTGCACTTTCCACGGTTCCTGTGGAGCATACCCATATTCACTCAAGAGGCAATGAAAAATATCTATGTGGGTATCCTCCAACCACCTATTACCGGAAAGAGTGCTTAGCAAGTCCTCTGTTAATTTCGGAATTCTTGCTTTCATTTAAAAAAAAAGAAATATAAAAAAGAATAGAGAAAGGAAAGTAGAAAATGGGAAACAGGAAATAGGGACGAGGAAAGAGATACAGGGAGAAGGAAACAGGAAATAGGAAATAGGAAAGGGTAAAAATAATAAATATAATGTTAGCTGTGTTACCAACTCTATGACTCCTGGGCCGCCTGGCTCAACAGTCAGTCGTAAACTGATGAGCAAGCGTGCCAGATCAAGGTTGCCAGATTTGTAAGGATTTCCTTACACTTCCCATAAGCCTAGCATTACCTCACCACCCAACCCCACCTAATAAATCTGGCAACCCTGCTGCCGAGTCCAGAGTTCAAACTACATGTAGTGTACTGCTCGGCGGCGCGCGTGCCTATGTGTAGCGGCGCGCGTGCCTATATTATGTATAGCTGAAATCTTTATATCGCCATACTGCAAAATTACAATGCATTCCCGAGAAGCGATTATATTCGTTTTCGAAAAAACCTTAATTCGGGAAGAAACTCGCATTCCAAATTAGTATGAAATAAAGGAAATATTGTTTTTTATGATTAGGAATTATAGCATTTACATGTATCTATCTTCTCGGCTCCATGACTTCGCAAAGTTTCCGATAGCCAGCCATCATAATCTATTATCATATCTATTATATATCACTGTTAAATGTACAGTCACTAATACGTATATTAAATACTGCATATCACCAATCTTAATTTATCCACTTGTCAATTTATGAACATTAAAATTATGCTACGTATGAGGGTTTGGATTATTTAATGTAGTTTATAAAGATGAGAGGTTAATAATTTGCATCTGAAGGGCATACTAGCCCTTGACAATCAATGGTTTCACATCAAATTACAGCTCGTTAATTTAAGTGGTTTTTCACCCAGTTTAAGGATATAGCTTGTCTATCTAGTGTAATAATTATTTGGAATAAGAGGATGCTAACTATAGACAACCAGCGTTCACTCAGGAAAACTCAGGTCTTTAGCTTAAGTGATTGTTGTGCTATGCACTTAACAACTTTCATACTTTTAAATACAATCGAGTGAGGAACCAACTTGTCTATCTGATGTATCTTATAAAGTGTTGGACTTGATTGGTTGGAATAGTAGGGTGTGCTATCTTTTGCTAGCCTTCATTTATTCAGGAAGTTGTAGGTCTGTAGCTCAAGTGGTTGTCATGTTACGCACTTGACAAATGTCACACTTTGAAATTGAACCGAATAAGAAAACAGCTTCTCTATCTCATGTATCTTATAAAGCATTGGCCTAATGATTTGCAATTTAAGGGCATACTAGCTATTAGTAGCCAGCATTTACTCATAAAAATTCATTTTTTTAACTTTGGTGGTACTTATGCTACTCTCTTGACCAGTCTCATACTTTGAAATTGAACCAAGTAAGGAAATAGCTTGCCTATCTTATGTATCTTATAAAGCATTCGCCTAATTATGTGCAATTTAATGGTATGGTGGCTATTCGCAGCCAACATTTGCTTAGTAAATTTTAGATTTTTAGCTTACATGGTTTTTATACCATGTTCTTGATAATTTTGAATCTTAAAATTATTATTAGTACTAATATATTATTAATATTGCTCGCTGCTCGCTCGAACAGTCAAGAGAGTGAATGGAGATAAAATCAACATATATACAATAACATACATATACATTATTAATTTCATTTGAACCCATTTTTCGCGCGCTGAGATCAACCACGGTGATCTCTAGACGCACGTGTATAAACACAACCATGCGACAACGCCAGTGTTCTGCGCAATCGCGATTAGTAGGTTCATCTCTGTTTTACACATGAGAGTCATGTACATCTCTTTCTTTCGCACGGTGAAACCCCACCATCTTCGGCATGGAGGAGCTGAAACCGCAGTCTATCGCTGGAATCCATCCGATTGACACGTGAGTATTTAATTATTAAAATAAGTCTACGGCTGTTTGATTGAAATATGTGTAAAAATACCAATACATCCAATATTATTTCTTTATTAATATAGAATGGCAGATCAAGCAGAGCCGATGGAGGTCGACGTGCTGGAGTGCGGCGACATTGAGCGTAAGTCTGATTAAAAATTTGCTAGTTTGTTCTTTTTGCTTCTTTATTCTTCTCCATTTGTTACCTTTTTTGTCTTTATGCATCTCCATCTTTTCACCTATCCTCTGTCTTTCCGCGTCACGGATCAGTACTATCATCAGTTCAGTACTATCCGCGAGTGTTCATGCCGTATTTACTCTATTTCTGTCACTAAGCTTCCACTTCGCACGCTCAGCATACGTATAAAATATAAAGTTTTCAATCCGCGTTCGCATGCACTTTTTGAAACATCTCTCTCTCTCTCTCTCTCTCTCTCTCTCTCTCTCTCTCTCTCTCTCTCTCTCTCGCTCTCGCTCTCGCTCTCGCTCTCGCTCTCGCTCTCGCTCTCTCTCTCTCTCTCGTGAGTAGACGATACACGCTTTTCTGTGCTCTGCATTTCTCGACCAGATTTCTGCCGTCTCTTGCCCTGTGGGGCTGTTTCAGGTATCCATCGTGTTCTCGATCGGCCCGCCTACACTTTGGCCTATAAAGTATTATCGGCACTTCCATAGCCGACGAGAACTCGATCACTTTATCTGTGGCCAAACTGACAGATTTTCTAACCCCCATTTTGTGGGGGCGAAGCTGTCCGTTAATTTTCCGGTAAACTTCGAATTTACTGGTGTGGCCTCCTACTTTCCGCGCCCTCTGGCTCTCCGTCACCAGCACGGCTACCACCTGCGCTACAGAAGTCAAGGGTACCACCTGTCTGTGCTGTCACCTGCGATGACGCCACCTGCCGTGCGGATTGATCTTCCTTCCTGCATACTCTGTAGGAAGGAAATCAAAAAGGAAGTGACTTTTTGCACTCGATGTAATGCCACCGGACATCCGAGGTGCGTCTCAGTGCACTTTGAGCGACGCTGCAAGGCTGGCCCGATGTCTATAGCATCAGCCTCTGCGTCTCCCTCGCCGACTGCCTTGCCGCTACCCTCTACTTCTGCTCCATCTGGGTCTGCTCCATCTGGGTCTTCGCTCTCTGGGCTTCTTGGACCCACACCGGGGCCAGCTATGGACGGTGTCGCCTCTATTCTTGAGGCCATACAGCACCTCACCTCTACGCTGACGAGCTTCATGGCTGAACAGCGCGCCCAAACAACCGAGCTCAAGGCTAGTGTGTCGAAGCTCTCTTCCACCTCGGAGCAGCACACGGAAGCTCTCAAGAAGCTCGACAAGCGGACCCTTGCTCTTGAGGCTAAAGCCAGCACTACGGCCTCGCTGGCTCAGGTTGACTCCCTCGCTGTCTCCCTCAACAACCTCCGTAAAGATGTCAACCAGATAAGTGAGCGTCATCAGTCTGGCATAACCTCTCCAAATGATGCGCTTGCTCGCCTCTCGCGTCTAGAGGTGGTATCACGCTCTGCCGAGCTGGCGATCTCCGGCTTCCCGGAGACCTCTGGTGAAAATCTCCGGTCGCATGTCATGCGTGTTGCGCAAGCGCTGGGTGCCCCTCTTGCCGATCGTGACATCATTGCGGTATCGCGCCTGCGTGGGACCCCCTCCGCCGATCGTCCGCGAACAATGCATGTCACGCTTGTTTCTTCTGCCGTGCGTAACTCACTTCTGGCTGCTAAACGGGCCAAACGCGACCTGCCTGCGTCCGCGGTTGACCCTTCTTTTCCGTCTCGCTCGATTTATGTTAATGAATTCCTGCCACGGGAAGTCGCCTCGCTCCTAAAGCGCTGTCGTGCTCTTGCCCGCGAACGCGGTTTCGCTCGTGTGTGGCACCGGGACGGCAGCATTTATATACGAAAGACGGATGCTAGCCCCCCCATTCGGCTTGACTCGGAGCAAGATCTAAACTCCAAGCTCGCGTGAAGCCCCGCCCCCCGTGCGTCGCTTTCTGTGTCTGCTGCCTCCACCACTACGTTGCGTTTTGGGCACCTCAATGCCCAATCCCTCACCGCTCATTTCGACCGCTTCACGGCTTTTCTTTCGCGGTCCTGCTTGGATGTCGTTGCGGTCTCGGAGACTTGGTTCTCTGCGTCCTCTGTCGACAGCCAGCATGGAATACCTGGGTACTCGATCCTCAGATGCGATAGGGATGGCAGAATGGGTGGAGGCGTCTGTCTGTATATTCGCGATTCTTACTTTTCCACCGTAGTTGCGTCCTCTTCTTCTTCTTCTTCTTTAGTCTCTGGTCCTGAATATCTTTTCGCTGAGGTGGTAATCCCCTCTGCGGGCTCTCTTCTTGTGGGGGTCGTCTACCGGCCCCCACATGCTCCTCTTTCTCACTTCGAGCCCTTGTTTGCTGACATTGTCTCGGACTACCCTAACAAGGTGGTGCTTGGCGATTGGAATGCGGACATGGGTTCCTCTTCTTTCGACTCCGGCTACCTTGGAGACCTTTTTTCTCGTCTTAATCTCTATTCTATCCCTTATTCCCCCACTTTTCATACCTCTACTTCCTCTACCTGGCTTGACCTTGGGCTTGTTGACGATTCTAGCAAGGTTGTTTCGTACACTCAAAGTAAAGAGCCTCATTGCTCTAATCATGACTTTATTTCACTAGAATACGCACTAACTTCACGTATTGCTCCTTTCAATGATCTTCGTCGGAGGTATGGTTCAATCGACCGTGATGCGCTACTCAATGATATCTCACAGCTTAGCTGTGCTCGTCTTACTACGAACGCTTGTGAGAGTAGCGTGGATCTGTTGGTTGACAACCTCAACACTGGCTTGCTCCAGGTTCTGAATGAGCATGCCCCTCTTCGACCCCTGCGTGTTAGACGGCCACCTGCTCCCTGGATCACTCCTGAGATTCGTCTCGAGATGCGTTCTCGCGACTCGCTCAGGAGATCCTATATTAGAACTGGGAATCCGGACTTGCGGGTACAATATAGAGCCTGTCGTAATAGAGTTCAAGCTCTTCTGGCGCGAGCTAGATCTGCTTTTCTCTTCGACAGGTTCTCTAACCTTACTAACCCGAACGAAGTTTGGCGCGTGCTAAAATCGTTCGGTGTTCTTCCTCCCTCTCGTACTTCTGCTCCCACTCACTTGTCTCCGGACACTCTCAATACCTTCTTCCTTTCTGCTCACGCCTCTTCTCCTCCGGCCGTCCCCGCATGTTTGTCTCTGTCTAGCTGTCCCTCTGACGATGCGTCTTTCTACTTCTCTCCCGTTACAGAGGAGAGTCTTGCTCGCGCTTTGCGCCTTACTAACTCGTCTATCTCGCCCTCGGATGAGCTGAGTGCGAGGTTTCTCTCTCTCTCTTTTCCTGCTATATACCCTGCTGTCTTGCAAATTTTCAACTCTTCTCTCACTTTTTCTATCTTTCCCGACGCCTGGCGTCGCTCTCTCATTACCCCCATACCTAAAAAACCGAACGCCTCTGCACCTGCCGACTTTCGCCCTATTTCTATACTTCCTGAGCTCTCTAAAATCCTTGAGAGGTTGGTTCTCACTGACATTCAGAGTTTCCTCGATAGCTCTGGGAAGTTGGACCCCTCGCAACATGGTTTTGTCAAAAACCGCTCCACACAAACCGCTCTCTTGACACTCCTGGAGGACGTCCGTCTTGCTGCTGATCAGCGGATGGTCACAATCCTGGTGTGTCTTGATTTCTCTAAGGCCTTTGACACCGTAGACCACTCTCTTCTACTCTCCAAACTCTACTCTTTCAATCTCTCTCTCCCGGTCTTACGGTGGATCTGGTCTTACCTCACTAATAGGGTGTAGGCAGTCAGAATCGGACGGTCTACCTCTCAATTTTCCCCGGTCCATTCGGGCGTGCCGCAAGGCTCCGTCCTTGGGCCGTTCCTCTTTTCTCTCTATATCCACGATCTTAATTCCTCTATCTTCTATTCCAAGGTGGTCAAATACGCGGATGATGTGCAATTGTACATCTCCGCGCCTTACAAAGATCTGGAAGACGCAATTACAAGGATCAATTCTGACCTTGCCAGCGTCTCTGCCTGGTCCACCATGAACTCTCTTAAGTTAAATGTTTCTAAGACGCAGTGCTTGATGTTGGGCTCTGCTCGTGCCCTTGGCCTGCAGCATGTTGCCGGTGCCCCTCTGGTTCAGATGGACGGTATACCCTTCCCGTACGGCTCTCGGGTCGTCTCGCTGGGTCTGCACATATCGCCCACTCTTGACTGGGGGGATCACACTCGGCACATCTGCAGTAAGGTCTATGGTGTGCTTGCGGGGCTCCGGCGTCACAGTGCTGCGTTGCCGCGGGGCCTAAAGATCAAGCTCGTATCCTCCCTCATTCTGCCACACCTTGACTACTGTTGCCTGGCTTTACTGGGCATCAGTGCGACTCTCGAACTAAAGATTCAGCGTGCGTTGAACGCCTGCGTGCGGTTCATTTTTAATGTTCCCCGCGATGCGCACATTACGCCATACTACCTCCGTCTTGGGTGGCTCAGGGTGCGGGAAAGACGGCACCTTTTTCTTGGGGTCAGCCTGTTCAGGGCCATGAGGGATGTGACGCCTAAGTCTCCCCCCTTTCTCCGCGATTTCTTAACCCCTCGACTGGAGGGCTCGGTCGGGTATCCCTCGCGTCAGCGGGGGACCCTTCTCACTGTGCCCATCCACCGCACTTCGTTCTTTGGGGCCTCGTACTCCGTACGTGGGCCCCAATATTGGAATTCTCTTCCCTCGCACATCAGGCAGTGCGGCTGCGAAGTGACCTTTAAAAGGTTGCTTACTGACTACCTGCTAGGGGCGTATTATCGTGCTACCGACTAGCGACCGTGGCCCTCTCTTATTGTTAACGTTACCTCTTTTCTTTACTAGTCTTATTTCTTAAGTTTCCGACGCGTGGGGCATATTACTACTATTCTTTTTTTTTGTTTTCTCTATTTCTGTACTCTCTGTTTGTGCTTGTTTTTAAACATGTAAGTTCTGTAATCTTTGTTTCAATCTCTTTTTGTTCTGAGAGGACACTAAGTCCTAGAACATAATAAATATCTAATCTAATCTAATCTAATCTAATCTAATCTCTCTCTCTCTCTCTCTCTCTCTCTCTCTCTCTCTCTCTCTCTCTCTCTCTCTCTCTCTCTCTCTCTCTCTCTCTCTCTCTCTGTCGCACCAGCGGACGCGTCGAAACGTTCGTTACTCTTACACACTTAGTTACAATGTCTTTGTTTTTCTCGACCAATATTCTCGCATTCTGATTTCGTACTCTAATGTAGACTTAAACCTACCCCAATTGCAAAGGATAAGAACCCAAATAAAGATTGCAAAGGCTGGGAAGGCGTTAAGTCTACATCAGAGTACGAAATAAGAATCGAAAATGACGAATGCATTGTACCCAAATGTGCAAGAGTAAGGAACTTTCTAACGTGTTCGCTGACGTGACTGAGACAGAGACAGAGACAGAGACAGAGAGAGAGAGATGGACCGAATGTTTCAAAAGGTGTATGCATACGAATGAACGCGGATTGAAAACTTTAGATTTTAAGCGTATGGTGATGTGTAAGGTGGAAGCTGTACGGGAAGAATACAATTCGTAAATATAGATTCGCACACGGCTAAGGGGGCTACTATGTCGGTGAGCCCTCCTGAATGCGTGTGCGTTTCCTAGAATTGAGGGGGCTCGTCTGGACACTCGAGACGCAACGTCGCCGACGACGGAGTGAAACTGGGTCATTCCGTGTCATGTGAATACTCTTAATTTACTGATGATACAGTTTTCATAAAATTTACACATATTGTTCTCCATATTAAAATAGATAGATTTTGGTTAAATGGGACCATTACAGAAGATTTTTTGTTGTGGAAACCGCTGATCGAATCAACATTGTTTTTTTTTTATTTTACTCGGGAAGGAACGTACTTTATAGCTATACTTTTTCGTGCCACGCGAAATTGATTATTTAGTACAAGACATGAACAAATTATAGCTATAAAGTCCGTCTCTTCCTGGCAAAAAAAGAACAATGTCGATTCGACCAATGGTTTTCGTAAAAAAATTCTTCTGTAATGGTATTATTTAGCTAAAAGACTAAAATGACCTACTTTGGCGGTCTGTAATTCTTAAACAATATGGAAAAAGAGAATATGACCTCTATCTATTTTCATGTGAAGAACAATATGTGTACATTTTATGAAAATCTGTATCATCATTAAATTAAGAGTATTCACACGGCATAGATTGACCCAGCTGTTTCTCGGAATTGGGGATCTGTCTCGGCATTTCGAGACGTTGCGTCGATCGCAGAGAAGGGGGCTGTTGTTGAGTCAGTATATACGTGGTGTTCCGACCTATCCTAATAATTAAATTTGCTATTTTAGAACTGCGGGAAGAAATAAGGCGGATGCGAGCGGGGCGCTTCCAGCCACCCCCGCCGCCGCCACCGCCACCGCCACCACCACCGCCACCGCAGCTACAGGGGCCGTCGCAGGCGCAGGCCCTGGTGCCGGGGCCGTCGCAGGCGCTGGTGCCGCAGCCGCTGCCGGGCACATCGCGGACTCTGGAGCCGCAAAATGCAATTCGAAGTGAGTCTACTTTCACGAATAATTAAAATATGAAGGGAAGAATGTTTTATTAATTTTATTATTCATTTTACGTCAAATTTTCATTAATTACAGAACGCTCCAAAGCAGGCGGCAAGGGCAGGAGGGCTGCCAAAAAAAGGTGGCATGCCGCCCGCAAACAAGACAATTATTACTACCACGGCTACCACGACTACCGCGGCCGTGGTGGTCGTGGTGGTCGTGGTAGTCGTTGTAGTCGTGGCCATGATGGTCGCGGTGGCGGCAGTGGTGGCAAGACCACCATAATTTATGTCAATTAGGTTAAACTATAAATAGATTAGGTTAGTTAGGATTAGGATAGTTTATATACATTAGGATTAATTTTATATACATTAGGCTTAATTTTTTATACATTAGGATTAGTTAAAAATAATAAATATATTAATTTTCTTTTTATAAATATGCCTTCCAGTTTATTACCTTCCTCATCTCATCGTTTTACTTCTTTAGCTGAAGCAGTCCGTGAGCTATGTGCTTGGCAGTCAAGACACAGTAAAATTGAAGTGCGTATGAAGATATTGCTCGCCTAATATAATTCTAATTAAGGGATAATGCCACTATAGCGAGCAAGAAAATATATGAAATTTGACAATTTTTTATGGTAACACAGTAAATGAAGTACAGAATTTGTTTAAAGGCCTTCATTGTGTGTATTTTGAAGAATATTTAGAATTTTTTTATTTAATTATTGTCCATAAAATGACGGGGGTAGAGCTCGGCAAACAAATGAAACTTCTCATTACGTGTAATATTCTGCGGCCGGAAAGATTTCTCCCTTAATTTTCGACCTGGAACAATAAACAATAAAACAAACATTTTTCAATTTTGTATAAACTTAGCTCGAGAAGTACGTAGCGAAATTAAAAAATATTTTTTGTTCGAATGGCGCACAATAGAAATAAAATTTCTTGTAAGTTTTTATCGGAAACAGAAATTTTATTTCTATTGTGCGCCATCTAAAAAATTATATTTTTTAATTTCGCTACGTACTTTTCGAGCTAAGTTTATACAGAATTGAAAAATGTTTGTTTTATTGTTCCAGGTCGAAAATTAGGAGAGAAAATCTTTCTGGCCGCAGAACACGACACGGTTTCACTTCCCGAGTTCTAGCACCGCCATTTTGTCGAAAATAATTAAATGAAAAAACTAAATATTCTTCAAAGCATATACAAATAAAGCCCTTCAAACGGAATTTGTATTGCATTTACTGTGTTGTCGTAAAAAATGGTCAAAATTCATATTCATATAGTTTCTTAGTGGCTAGAGTGGCATTACTCCTTAAGTAATAAATCATATTAGCAAAAGAGAAATTACCAATAGTTAGGGTGAATTTAAATTGCAGATTAGACAAGCTATACGCTCATACGCACTCTAACATTGGTGTACCTTGACTGCCAAATACGTAGCTTAAGGAGCGCATAATGTAAAGTAATGAAATTTACTAAGCAAGTACTGATTATCAATCAATAGCTAGTATATTGCTAAATGAAACATGATTGATAATTATTGCTTGCTTAATTCATTTTATTCTTTAGCTGAAGTGTTCCTTGAGCGATGAACTTTACAGTCATGATCATGATACAACTAAATTAGATTGCCTATGAGCATTCTGCTTGGTTTATATATTATAATTCTAAAGCGTTAAATCAAATAATGATTCAGAGTAGCAAAAAAGAGATTCCCAATAGCTATAATATATTGAAATTTTAAATGATTGGACTTAACACTTTACAAATTATTCCTGACTGTCAAATACCTAGCTGACGGAGCGCAAACCTAAAGTAATGAAATTTACTAAGCAAGTACTGATTATCAATAGCTAGTATATCGCTCAATGACACATGATTGATAATTATTGCTTGCTTGATTCATTTTATTCTTTAGCTGAAGTGTTCCTTGAGCGATGAACTTGACAGTCATGATCATGATACAACTAAATTAGATTGCCTATGAGCATTCTGCTTGGTTTGTATATTATAATTATAAAGCGTTAAATCAAATAATAATTCAGAGTAGCGAAAGAGAGATTCCCAATAGCTGTAATATATTGAAATTTTAAATGAGTGGACTTGACACTTTACAATATTTTCCTGACTGTCAAATACCTAGCTGACGGAGCACAAACCTAAAGTGCTGAAATTAGTTTGAGCAAGTACTGATTACTAATACCGAGCATTCCCTTGAACTATAAATAAATAATTGCTAGTATTGCTTTAAAGATAAATAAAATAATTGCTAATATTGCTTTAAAGATAAATATGTAATGTAATCAGCACTCGTTCACCAAACACATTTGACACTTCATAATTCTTAATAACGACAAGATTACTTAATAATGACAAGATTACAGGGACAGGGGCAAGGACACTATACTCTTTTATTAACTAAATAAAAGCATGGAATCTGGAATAAAATAAAATAATAAAATTGGACTATGTCACATAACCATTATGACACATAACCAGCCATGGCATAAGTGGCTTAACCAATGTGTCGGTATGACACAGATTACAGATTATAGATCGGTAACGTAAATACGATATTTCCGTTTGCTGCCATCTCGTATGAGAAAAGTGAAAACCACATTTTTAGGAATTAGTTCCCCTGATGAATCTTAATTTGCCTTGCCGTTTTCACGAGAAGAATAAGCAGGAGAAATCCATATCTCTTGAACGACTGAACCGATTCGCTTGATTCTTGGCTCATTCGATTCAGAAAAATCAAGGAAAAAATACAAAATTCAGAAATAAATCCTTGGAGCTGTAACTTTTCCATAAATCGAGGTGAAAGTTTTATAGCGGACGAAAACCGCTACACTTCGGGATAAGTATCCTCGGTAGTCGCGCGCTCTACTATATATATAACTACTACTTGGCGCGAGACTCTACCGAGTCTCCTGATATGCGCTTCTTTCGCTTTCCCATTTTCGTTGTATACGCTTGCGATAAGTATGGTCCCCGATTAGATGTTTCGCGACTCCCGATTTAATCCAAGTAAATCCGTCCAAATCCAATGAATCAAATTTATGAGGTGCCTGTGATACTTTCTCTAACAAGTATGGAAGTGGCGGCGCG